>JAVUPR010000175.1:535000-1915846 GCA_036785695.1 Gentiana straminea
ATAAGGGACTTTACTCATTTGTGCCCTTTCCTCCTCTGTCTTAGGACTCATTCCTTTTCAACGGGTAGACCCCATGTGACATGGGCAGCAATCCTTTCTTGGACTGCTCCATGCTGAATCTCTTCAGCATCTTGTCTATATAGGTGGATTGCGACACACCAAGCAACCTTTTAGATCTTTCTCTATAGATCTTTATTCCCATAATATAGGCTGCCTCACCCAAGTCCTTCATGGAGAAGTTCTTGGATAAACAAGCTTTGACTGATTGTAACATAGGCACATCATTCCCTATGACCAATATGTCATCTACATAAAGCACTAAGAACACAATGGCGCTCCCACTAACCTTCTTGTAAACACAGGGCTCATCTTCATTCTTGATGAAATCAAACTGTTTGATTATCTCATCAAAGCGAAGATTCCAACTCCGAGAAGCTTGCCTTAATCCATAAATGGACCTTTGCAGTTTACACACCATCCTGGCGTCATTGGTTGTGAAACCCTCAGGCTGTGTCATATACAGTTCCTCAGACAGGTTCCCGTTAAGGAAAGCTATTTTCACATCCATCTGCCAGATTTCGTAATCATGTTATGCTGCACTAGCGAGCAAAATTCTAATGGATTTTAACATGGCAACAGGCGAAAAGGTTTCGTCATAGTCAACTCCTTGTTTTTGCTTAAAACCTTTTGCCACTAACCTAGCCTTGTAGGTAGTCACGTTACCGTCCATGTCGGTCTTTCTCTTAAAGACCCATTTGCACCCTATGGGAACTATTCCCTCAGGTGGATCAACTAAGTTTCAAACTTGGTTGTCTTTCATGGATTCCATTTCAGAATTCATGGCTTCCAGCCATTTCTCTTTGTCATGCCTTAATAGCACTTCCTCATAAGTTATAGGGTCCTCATCTTCCATGAGATATACGCCTGTGTACCTTTCGGGTTCATGGCGTTCCCTGGTGGATCTATGAGGTGCTAGTGTGTCCACAGTAGAGGCTAGTGTCATATCTGTGTATGGCAAGTCCTCTACTTCCATCAACTGACTGTTATCCGTAAGCAGTTCTCGAATTTCTTCAAGATCAATTTTACTCCCACTGACCCTATCCAGAATAAACTCTTTCTCCAGTAATTGGCCAGTCCTGGCAACAAACACCTTTGTTCCCCAGGATGGTAAAATTGGTACCCTTTGGTTTCCCTAGGATATCCCACAAACAGACATTTGTCAGACCTGGGCTCTAATTTGTCAGGCATCATCCGCTTCACGTAAGTCAGACAACCCTAAGGTTTTAGATGACCTAGGCTCGGTTTTCTCTTAGTCCATACCTCATATGGCGTAGAGTCAACCGTCTTTGATGGAACTCGGTTCAGTGTATAGGATGCGGTTTCTAGAGCATACCCCCAAAACGATTTTGGGAGAACTTCATTGCTCATCACGGATCGCACCATGTCTAACAAGGTGCGGTTCCGCCTCTCAGACACGCCATTCATTTGTGGCATCCCGGGAGGGGCCCATTCAGGCAGAATCTCATTCTCCTTCAAATAGTCTTGAAACTCTCCATCTAGGTATTCTCCACCTCGATCGGATCGTAGTGTTTTGATTTCTTTACCTAGTTGTTTCTCCACTTCACTTCTGAATTCCTTGAACTTTTCAAAGGCTTCAGACTTATACTTCATTAAGTATATATAACCATAGTGAGAATGGTCATCAGTGAAAGTGATAAAATAAGAGTATCCTCTTTTGTCTTGAATCGATATTGGGCCACACACATCAGTATGTATGAGCTCAAGTAATTCATTGGATCTTATCCCTTTGGCACTAAAAGGTGACTTTGTCATCTTGCCAAGCAAACAAGCTTCGCATATATCAAACGATTCGTAATTGAATTGATCCAACATTCCATATTTATGGAGTTTGGAAATGCGATTCTTATTTATATGGCCAAGTCTACAATACCATAAGTAGGATATTCATTCAAGTCATTTGTTTTGGCTTTCTTGTTATTTATATTAAGTACGTCAACATTCATATCTAATATGTAGAGACCATTGCTAAGTATGCCAGTACCATAAAAGATTCCATCACGTGAAAAAGAACAACATTTATTCTCAAACATAAATGAAAAACCATCAACATCTAATGCAGAAATAGAAATGATGCTCTTCGTAAGAGCAGGAACAAAATAATAGTTATTGAGTTCTAGTACTAGCCCACTGGGCAATGAAATAAAATAAACTCCTACGGCCAGCGCAACAACATTTGCTCCATTTCCAACGCGTAGGTCCACCTCTCCTTTCCTCAGATCTCTAGTTCTTCTTAGTTCCTGCATATTCGTACAAATATGAGAACCACAACCAGTATCTAATACCCAGTGGTTAGACTTAGAAGAAGCAATATTGATCTCAATCATAAATATACCTGAAGTCAAAGCATCAGAATGCTTCTTCTTGGTACCCAAGAAGCCTTTGCAGTTTCTCCTCCAATGTCCGGTCTCACCGCAATGGAAGCAAGCATCCTTGGATTTTCTTTCGCTATCTTAAGCGTTGGCTTAGGTGCAGCCTTCGCCTTCTTGGACTTCTTTTGGGCTTTTGCCTTGCCCTTGCTCGAAGTGACCAGTTGTTGGAAAGGTGTCGTAAACCCAATCGGGTTGGACCGGATCCGACCGGGTTGGGTCATTTACAGTCTGTTTAGTTCATATAATAACTTTATTATGATTAATAAAACAACTTATGTATTTATATATTGTTTGTCTTCATATTATTTGTTGTATATATATATATATATATAGTAACGTCCCTAGTATCAATCTGTGATAGAGAAACCATGATAGTGATTATGGTTGATGAGATCTCTAATCAAGTATAACAAGGTTGGTACTTAAATGTCTCTAGTCTTATATATTATCAAATGGGACATTGATAGTATAATCGACTAGCACGTATTGGATGTCTTCTATCTTTTAGAAGATAGGGATAGATCTCGTCTATCGAAGTGTAGAGACACTTGGACTGTACGTGGACGTGTATTAGAGAATGCGTAAGTTAGACTGACCCACTTACATTAAGTGTCACACTATGTGGCGGTTGTGTAATTATCCTTTTGACCGGAGTCTTCATGGCATCACGGTGTGGATTGTCATGCTTTGACACTATTGATATTTCTCCTAACCACGGGGCGATCATGCGGTAGTGATTGAGTATGATATTGAAGCATGCGGAGTATACATGATTGGTCGTCCGGGAATCGCGTATCCTATGATTGGGATCGAATATCTGAAATGGCCTTCTTATAAGGAATGTCTAGCTCTCGAGAATCTTTGCAAAGTGGGAGTAAATGTGTTATTCCGAGAGAGCATGATATCCAGATTATAAGATACGATCGTCAATGTATTGACACTCGAGATACGATCGTATGGATATTATTACGAGCGATAGGATTGTAAGTTACACGGTAATCGCTTCACATTAAAGGTAGTAGTCATTGCTTTTGACTCTTCCGATAATTGGGGGTCACGGTGTGTTGCTAGACGCTATCCCGTGATCGTTAGGTATGAAGGGCATTTTAGTAAATTGCACTTTGTGTCTACGGCCAACATATTCGGAAGCCTATCGGGTCACACACATATGAACATCGAGTTGGTTTAAAATGCGGTTATAGTTGATAACCAAATAAGGAAAGTTTATCTCTAGACTATAAAGAATATAGTGGTAAATTAATATGGTGGTATTTATTTATTATGAATAAATAAAATACAAGATATTAATTATTTATAAATTATGTTAATTAAAGAATATTCCAGAAGCCAATTAATTGGCATATGGGGCGCCACTTTTAAGTGTGTAAGATACACTTGGATTGTGCACTTTAATTAATAAGATTGCCATAATATTAATATAAGATATTAATTAATTTTGAAAAATAGATTTATGGTAATAAGATAATTATAATCAATATAAGATATTGGCAAAATAAATTATAATTAAAGAGATAAATCAATCTAGTTGACTTTCCTTATTTTATTGGGAAAAAGTTTTCTTCTCCTCCACACCATATGGGGCGCCACTTTTGACTATAAATATGAGGTGGGTGTCAAGCTATTTTGTACAACACAATTGCAAGAGCTCACAGTTCTTGTGTAAAATAGAGAGCTATCCATAGTGAGTTTGTGAGGGAAGAAAAGGTCCGGTCTAGCAGCTGGAGTTTTTCCGATAGCAATCCAAGGAGGATTCCGGCAAGGGGTTCGTGTGGATTAGCGATAGAGGCCGGACGCGTGGACGGCTTGCGCATTGAACTACTCTCTGTTGGCGGTCAAAGCGACGATCTTATAGATCATCTGAGGTATAACCGTCAAACTACTTAACGTGTTTATTGCATTAAACGAAGAACGATCTAGAAAATGAAATCAAATTTTAAATTCCGCTGCGTTAAACTAGTGATTTCCTAACACCAGCAACACTTGCTTTCCCTTCCCCACAGTGCCCTCAGCAGCCTTCAACATGTTCAATAACACCGCAAGGAGCAAGCCTATCTTGTTCATGTGATAGTTCATCACGAAGCTCGCGAGAATGAATCGGGTAGAGATTGAAGAATCAAGTCAATACTCAACTCTCGCTCCAACTTGTGGCCCAGCTTCCCAAGCCTCTCTATGTACCCGATCATTTTAAGCACCTGTGACCCCACAGCAGTCCCAGATGCCATCTTACAACTAAACAGGGCCTCCGAGACCTCGTACCTCTCGGTGCGAGACCGAGAAGCATAAAGTTCCTTCAGGTGGACCATGATAGAGTAGGCGTCCATAGACTCATGCTGTTTCTACAGTTCAGGTGTCATAGAAGCAAGCATGATACATGTAGCATCAGTACTGTCAGAACAGTGCTTGTTGTACTTCTCGATAAAATCTGCAGCCGAACCCTCAGTGGGCTTTTCCGGTAGGGCCTCGTCCAAGACATAGCCAATCTTCTCGTGCCTCAAAACGATTTTGGGTTTCTTTCCCAATCGAGAAAATTCGTCTCGTCAAGCTTGTTTTCGATGATAAAACGAAGGTTCAATTTATTTGACATTTTCTACAACAATAAATAAAGACAGAATAAGTAAAAGCTCATGTACGAAAACCCTAAATTTTCACTTAATAAATCTATAAGGTTTTTTTTTTACTTCCACTAGCCAACTATTCCCTATTGGCTTTCAAGAAAATAATTCCTTTAGTGGGCAAGATCCCATCGAACTACCCCGACCCCCAACTTTGGCTGATGGGCCGAAAATAATTAAACAGGTGGACAACGATTTGTCGATCGTATCTTATACGATTCTTGTTGTTTGACCAAGTCAACTCTTTGACAATATTTCATCTTATGAAAAATAGTCGAACCCTTGCCTCTAAAATCCAAACGACCCCGCTTTGGCTGGTGGCCGAGAGAATTCTTAGTCCAGTCATAACCCAAATATTAATGAGATCTCTTTCGATCATATCTCGATAACGACAATATACCCGAGGTAGGTCAACCTCCGCTTTGGCTGGTGAGTTGGGTCCGAACAAGGGCTCTTCACCGTCGTTATAATATGGGGAGGCAATTCCGACTTGAATTTTGATGTGGGAATAATTTTAAATTAATTCGCTTAATTAATTTGGTTTAATTATGGTGTCATCTACTATGTGCATATTACTACTATATCATATAAAGTAAAACATACACAACATTCCGCGCACAAAATAACCGGTATGATTATGGACTTTTCTAGGGGCGGTTTCGAATACAAACCGACGAAACCGCGGGTCACAAACTAAGGGTATCTGCAACCGCCAATAGGATCTTTATTGCTGTACGCCAATGGGTTCTTTATCTCTCCTTGGTCTTCAACTTCTTGCTCCATTCTTGTTACATAATAATTTATCTAATAATTACACCCGCCGCACACCGGGGGGGGGGGGGGGAGCTAACGGGAATGGGATAAATGCAAAAAGTAAACTAGGTCACGTTCTTCATAACGGCCTAGGACAATTTTTCAAAACCAACATAAAGAAAACATTCCCATCTATCCTATTGGTCGAGTCCATGATCAATCGGGGTCCATATAATCACATTATATCTACACATCTAATCCATACAATTTTATCTTATGAAAAAGATTAAATTCTAATTTTAACTACTCATGCGTGTTTACTTTATCACATCAAATAATTAAATAACTTTTAATTAATTATATGACGTAATCGAAAATTAAAATTAACATTTAATTTTAAATCGATTTTAATTTTAATTAAATTGAACTATTCAAAATAAAATTAAAATTACTAAGTCTCCTATTTGTTTCCTTTCCAAAACCAAATTTAGCTTAGGCTTGGCCACTTTCCAAAATCAAAATTTTGGAAGTGGCCTAGGCCTAGGCCTTTTACAAATCAAATATTTGAAAAGGGTCTAGGCATATTCCAAATCAAATATTTGAAAAGGGTCTAGGCATATTCCAAATCAAATATTTGGAAAGGCTTTGAAAAAGGGCATAGGCCTATTCCAAATCAAATATTTGGAAAAGCCAAATAATTTTGGTTTAGGCCTGGCCACTTTCCAAAATAAAAATTTTGGAAGTGGCCTAGGCCTAGGCCTTTTACAAATCAAATATTTGAAAAGGGTCTAGGCCTATTCCAAATCAAAATTTGGAAAGTGTTGGTCCCAGAGAATGGTGAAACTATAGTCAGAGGGGGGGGGGGGGGGTGAATGACTATAGTGGAGTTTCAAAAACTTTTCTTTTGTTTAAAAGCTTTTGGGCAGCGGATAAGTCCCTTCTTACTATATTGTTTTCAAATCTGTTTAGACAGTCACAGATGTAAATTTTGATGTATGCAAATTTAATGAATGCTTTGTAAAGTAAATTGCGAAATTAAATTGACACAAGGCTTATAGTGGTTCGGGGTGGTGTAATCCCTTAATCCACTCTTCTCCCGTGATGATTGGAGGAATTCACTATTGTTTTCACCGATACAATAGTATGATTGTCCTTGGCTTCCCAAGCTTCACAATCTACATGACTATCACTCCTTGACGCGCAAACGTGCCTTCGGTGATTCGGTCTTCCATTTGTCGCTCCTTAAGATCAAGATCCTTCAACGCCTATCACAGATTCAACTCCTTCTCGCATTGCCTCGATTCGCTTGCTTCGAGTTTGGTGTGAATGTGATTCACACACTTGCTTGATCAATCTCAGTTCTGAGTATGACTTTGTAGTTCTGATATTTGAGTTGATCACTAGATGTATCCTTGTAAGTTCAGAGAGAGGGCTTTTCAAATTGACAGAGTTTCTGCTTGATTTTTTTCTTTTCAATCGTTGTTTGTTTTTCTGTCAATGCCTTCTATTTATAGCCTTGAGAAATTTTGGTTTTGAAATTCCGTCCGTTGCTATATTAATGAGGGAATAATCCTTGATTTTATTCTTGATTCCCCCTTAATTGTATTCTCCTTGATTTCAGTGATCAGATTCTTTCTTCAAACGTATAGCAGAAAACCCGTCCTTGATTGATCCTCTATTGATTGTGCATTTAATGCATGATCTTCTGGTATCTTCAACATATATCAAATCGATCCGGTAAGTGTTACTTCGCCGTTTTTTTTTTGAACGGTCGAGTGAGCCTTCGACTTAGCCGTTAGTTCTTTCTTCGCCGTTTCATTTTCACTTTGCCGAAGGTCGCCTACTCACCGATTCACTCGTTTCCTTCTTTGTTCTAGTATTAGGAGAGTCTTTGTACTTCTTGATCCTTGATTTGGGTGAGACCAGTGTACACCATATTTGAACATTGAGTTTCATCACTTAAAAACATAACTTAGACTTATCCAAGGTCATCACAGACTTCCTTGGTTATAAGTCGACCATAATGTCTTCATTACTTCTCTCGCGGGTGCTTTGTCGGCTTCACTTTGCCGAATATCCGTTTTTGCTTTGCCGTCCTACCAACTAGTACAATACTTGTCCGACTCAACTTATACAACATGTCGACTCTAAGTAAAGACTTATACAGAGAGTTCTAACTTATTTCGTGCTTGCTATAACAAGCCTAGCATGGCCATCATCAAAACATAATAAAATGTTCCTAACAATTTCCCCCTTTTTGATGATGCCAAAACCCTCATAAGCCCGAACATAAGTAATCAAAAAATTTCATAATAAACAACCGAATAAAAACTCAACAATTTTATTCATCCATCTCGGGCAATAAGATATTGCATCTTTTTATTTAAACGACAAAGGCAAATGATAAAATTAATTGAATTAAGCAACAGTAATCGGTTTACTTCTTCATTTCTTCAAACCCGATGCTTTGCCTTTGCCGTCCTTGCCTTTGTCGCCCTTTTCCTTTCCACCGGAGCTCTCGTGCTTTGAGTTTCCTTCCCCTTTGTGGCAAGCATCAAAACGTGCTTCAAGGTCCGCAATTGTCGCTTCGGACTCGGGGAGAGGACCATACTTTTTCTCCAAGATTTTGTTGTTGGCCTCACCAACTTTGATTAGAAAGTCCACTTGCTTGCCGAATGCTCCATTATCTCATCCGTACGCTCGAATTTGTTGAGTGTGAGCATTTAGAGTGTCCACAAATGGTTTGAGATTATTGTCATTGTTTCAAGCAAGGAACTCAAGATTGGTTTGACACATGATGAGGGATTAGTTGCTGTAAGTTGCAAAGTAGATTTCCTTGTCTCTCCATGACCTCATCTTGGATCTTGATATGGCTGATGAGAGCCTCAATCTTGTGATTGAAGGAGGTTGCTTCACTCCTTAAGGCATTCTTCAGGTTTTGCCTACTGTAATATTGCCTTTCCATGTCCACAATGAGGGATTGAATGTCCATATTGAAGACTCTCTCTGGATCAATTTCTTCTGGTGCCACATGGACATCCTCTTCATCCCCATCAGTTTCATCCTCAGCATCTTTACCTTGCTTCTTCTCATTTTCCACTTCAATTTCTTCCTTTTCTTCTTCCTTCTCATTTTGTGCTTCTTCTTCTTTTTCTTCCATCAGTTCTTGTTGAGTGTGGACTCGCTTCATCTACCACCGTTCCCCCTTGTGCAATTGTGGGGGAGTTGACAAGTTCGGCCGAGTGAGCATTATCACCGGCTCACTTAGCCGGTTGTCAACTTTGCCTCGTGCTTTTGAAAAGCACTTCTTGGAGAGTCGCTCATCATCGAAATCCCCAAATCTTCTTGAATTGCTTCAAGATTTCCTCCTTCGATCGTTCATCCTCTCGACTCATCCTCTTCCTCATGTATCTCCTCATCTTCGATGAAGTGATTCTATATCCTTCTTCACCTTCCTTTAGGTAGGTGATTTCCTCTTGTTGCTTTGCTTCTTCTCGTTTTCGTGTCATCACCGATTGTCACGAGTCAATTAAGTTGCCGGTTCCGTGCAGAGAGATGTTTTCATGCGCCGTCCGGGATCCGGTTCTTCGTCCCACTCCCCGATCTACCGCCTTCAGTCGCTTTCTTTTGCTCCCGCCTATGGGTTTGGGCTTCATGGAAGCCTTGATGTAAGTGAACATCGTCTTTGACTTGTGTGGGGACCGGCAGATTTGTGGGTTTCACGTTCAATGCGTTGAACAGTGTTGAAGAGGGAATCCGTATGATTTCTTTTCCCGTAAATCACCTTTCTTCTCGCAAACCCTTGTTTGGTGCCGTAATTGAAAGGTCAAATTCCTTTTGTATCTCGATCCTTTAGTCTATTGAATACAAAAGTTGCCCGCCGAATTTGATGCGTTCGTAGATGATGGCCATCAATCCGATCCGAACCTCGCCGGGTTTTCCATGGATCCTTTTCTCGCCTTCGATATTCTTGGTGATGATTGGTGCAAACTCGGCAAACGGAGGTTTGAGTGTTGATCTAGGTAGATTGTATGTTTTGTCGTTTTTCCTCGGATTTTTGGCTATCTCAAATTTCGTAATTTTGTGATGTCAATCTGTACAAACTTGACATTGTGCGGGCCTATCATTGGTAATTGTAGGAACCTATTGAGAAGTCCAGGCGTTATGACTATCTCTTTCCCAAAAATTGAACTTTTTATGCAGTCGACCTCAGTTTTCTTTGTGCTGGGCACAAACTTGGCATTTTTCCAGAATGCGATCAGGTTTTCATAGCAGATTCCCGTAATTGGGGGATTTAGAAAAGTCATCAACCCCAAATTTGAACAACAATCAACCAAGCGTTGAGCTTTTGCATCATTATCACAAAACGATAGATAGTGTTCAGGTTTGAAAAACGAACCAGTGATGATTGATTTTTCATAGTATTTTTCAAAGTGGGAGAAATTGTGGAAGATGAAGCCATTGATAATAGATAGATGTTTAGGAAGGAGTTCTTCAAGTTTGTTTAGGGAAAATCAGAGATTGGGTTTGTAATTTGCAAGAGAGCGTAAAGAATTCTGAAAATCTCTAAGTCTGTTTATATAGTGTGATTTGGGTAGTGTGAACGAGGTTTGAATATGGAAGGATTTTGTGACATAATGGCGTGATTTTGTGTATGCAAATCGCGATATTCGAGTGGAATGGGAGAGTGGTTTGAGGTAAGTAATGATAGAGCCCGGGAATCGAGGAGTTTATAATTCGAAAAATAATATAATTACCTCCATGATCATAAGTTGATCGCCACGTGTGTACAGAATAATCATCCATAATTTCCTTATTCTCCACGTGTAATCAGAATTGATTTTGTTCACACTTTTAATTTATCTAAGTCTTTATTTCGGTGAAGTGCTTTGGCTGATCACTTAGCCGATCCAATGAGTTCTTCACCGAGTCGCTCCATTTAATCGTTCCTAACAATCGCTAAGTTATCTTCGCCGGATACCAAAGTTGCCTTACTTGTCGCATCTCCTATAACGGCAAAGGTCGTACCGCTTAATGAAGTCACTTAGCCGATTACTCCAGCTTAGCCGCTATTTGATACTTATTCAATTTCAATCATTCCTAACTCGCTCTTAGCTTACCGAATCTTTCATAACTGAGTGGTTTAGTGAAGATGTCAGCCAATTGATCTTCAGTGGGTATGTGTTTTAGGATGACATCTCCCTTTTCAACATGGTCTCTGATAAAATGATGCCTCACATCAATATGCTTTGTTCTTGAATGCAATACTGGATTTTCTGTAATAGATATTGCACTTGTGTTATCACACATGATTGGAATTGTTTTCTCTTCCACTCCATAATCCCTTAGCTGTTGTCTTATCCAAAGTATTTGTGCACAACATGTACTACCGTCGCTATATATTCTCGTCTACCGTTGATGTAGATATGGAGTTTTGCTTTTTACTGAACCAAGAAACTAGTCTGGTTCCTAGCATTTGGCATGTTCCAGAGGTGCTTTTTTTTTTTTATCTATTTTGCATCCAGCATAGTCAGAGTCTGAATATGATATTAATTTAAATCCTCCATCTTTTGGATACCAAACGCCAGCATTTATAGTGTTTTTCAAGTATTTGATTATCCTTTTAGCCGCTGTAAGATGTGATTCTTTTGGTTGAGCTTGAAATCTCGCACACACTCCTACCGCAAATGCTATGTCGTCCGCTCAAGTAGCTTAAGTACAATAATGATCCAATAATTCCTCTATACATTTTCTCGATCAACATCTTTTCCTCCTTCATCTTTTCCAAGTATGACTCGGCACACATTGGTGTGTCCGCCGTGCCACTTGTATCCATCCCATATTTGTGTATCAAGTCTCTTGTATACTTGGCTTGACTAATGAAGATGCCATCCTTCATTTGCTTTACTTGAAGGCCAAGGAAGTAGTTTAATTCTCCTATCATGCTCATCTGAAATTTGCTCTTCATCGGTTTGGCAATTTCTCACACAGCCTTTTCATCTTCGGATCCAAAGATTATATCATCAACATAGATTTGTACTAGCAAAGTGCTTGCTCCTTCCTCTAGTTTGAATAGAGTCTTGTCAATAGTTCCTTTGTTGAATCCATTCTTGATCGAAATTGTGATAGTGTTTCATACCAGTGCTGGTGCTCGTTTGAGGCCATAGAGGGCCTTCTTGAGTTTGTATACTTTGTCTTCTTTTCCTTTAATTTGAAATCCAGGAGGTTATTCTACATAAATTTCTTCTTCCAAAAGTCCATTTAGGAATGCACTCTTTACATCCATTTGATAGACTTTGAAGTCTTTGTGTGCAGCAAATGCTAGAAAGAGTCTGATTGCTTCCAATCTTGCTACTGGTGCAAATGTTTCATCACAATCTATTCCTTCAGCTTGGGAATAGCCTTTTGCAACTAGCCTTGCTTTGTTTCGACAACAGCTTCCTTGCTCATCCATCTTGTTCCCGAATACCCATTTTGCACCAATGATGTTGGCCATTTCTGTGTCCGTCAACAAGTTCCCGACTTCATTTCTTTTAAATTCATTTAGTTCTTCTTGCATGATCGTGATCCAATCTCGCATCTTGGATTGCATCATCTATGGTCTTGGGTTCCACTTGTGATAAAAAGCAAGTTAGCATGTGCTCCAGCTTGTCTTCTCGGTTCGACTCCCGTGTGAATATCTCCAATGACTTGTTCTTCAGATGGTCTCTTAGCCAATTTAGATCCGGTTGAAGTTGTTCTTCACTTGGTGCTTCCATACCTTCATGCCGAGCATGAACTTCAACTTCGTGTGCTTCATCTGTTGTATTGGTAAGTGGTTCTTCTTGATTTTCAAAATGATGATTTAGGATGGTAGCTGGTATGGTTGCATTTTTATAGATTTCCCTTTGTGCTGCTTTCTCTTCTTGATCTTGAAGATCTTCACCATTTGTATTTGGTTCATCAAAAACTACATGTATTGATTCTTCAATCACCAAGGTTCTTTTATTGAGTACTCTAAATGCTTTGTTGGTGTCTGAGTATCCCATGAAGATTGCTTCATCACCTTCTCATCAAAGGTATGCAAACCGATTCTCGTTTAAGACAAAACATTTTGATCCAAACATATGAAAATATGAGATATTAGGTTTTCTACCATTCCATATTTCATATGGAGTCTTTCCATGATGTTTGTTGATGATTGATCTGTTTTGTGTATGGCATGCCGTGTTAGTCGTTCTTTCACCCCGTAATCTCTTTGGTAAGCATGCTTTCGCTATCATTGTCCCGATCGCTTCCTTGATGGTTCGTTTCTTCTTTCGCTACACCATTTTGTTGTGGAGTTCCCGCTGCGTATAGTTGATGTAACACTCCATTTTCTTCACAATAGGTTCGATAATTTCATTTAGAAATTCAAAGGCCTCTATCCGATCCGATCTTGATAATCTTTAGCTCTTTTTCATTCTCGGAGTCTTCTCAACAAACTGCGCCTTCTTGAGTGTTTCTTTCTTCTTGTTCATGAAAATGGTCCAGGTGAACTTTGAGAAGTCATCCACCACTACAAGAGTGTATTTCTTACCACTCACACTTATCGGTGTGACCGGTCCAAACAGTCCATGTGTAATAGATGTAGAACTCTTGTTGTAGATTGACGAGGCTTTGACTTGAATGAACTTTTTATTTGTTTTCCTTTCGACAAGCATCACATAGACTTTCTTTCTTGAATGTGATCTCTCGGCAGTGCCTTCAACTAACTTGCTCCTTGATAGTTTGTTGATGGTCTTGAAATTTAGGTGATTTAATCTTCTCGTGCCAAATCCAAAGCCTTGTTGATTGTTTATTTTTGACAAGTAGACATGTTTCTCGCCTTGGCTATTTTCCATCCACCACATACATGTTGTCTTGTCTTCTACCCGCAAGAACTACCGTGTTGGTTTGATCGTGAATCACTTTGCATCCTTCTTTGTTGAAGTGCACATTGTAGCCTTTGTCACGTAATTGACCGATGCTCATCGATTGAAGTTAAGTCCCTTGACATATGCCACATTTTGAATCTTTAGATTGTTCTTGAGTATTGTGCCTTCCCCTTAATCTTGCCAGGGTTTTCTTTACCTCAAAATGTGACTTTGGGTCCATCAAAAGCTTTGAAATCGTGAGCCATTTCTTGTTTCCGTCATGTGTCCGGAACATCCACCGTCTATGTACCGTACATCCTACAAAAAAGCATTAATTAAGTTTAGGTACCCAACATTGTTTGGGTCCATACCGTTAGCAATCATGCCTCACATACCAAGGGTGTATCCAAAAGGTCTTCTTTTTTGGATAATTGAAGTCATCAACTTCATATGTGTAAGGCATGGCGTAATAGCTCCTAGTATTTTTACCGAAGGTATTCGATACTTTTCTCCACCTTTTGGTGCATTTACATCCTTCTTCACTTTCCAATATGCAAGTAGGAAACCTTTCTTGCTTCATGTGTCCAGAACGATTGGTTTTTCTTAAACATATGATGCATTTTGTGAAATGGTTTCCTCTTGTATTTTGGAGGTGCAACATTCCAATCATCCTCCGAGGGGTAAAGTCCGCCTTTACCTTTCGTATGGCCGTTGTTCTTGATTGACCGGAATGAGGATTTGATTTGTCGTTTCACTACACCGGGTTTTGACTTCACCGGAACAGATGATCCTGTTGGAATCATGGTCCGTCCCTTTCTAAATTTTGGTCCACTAGTGGTTCTCGAATTTAGAATGGTGTTGACCATTATTCCTACCGTCATCCCGATCGTTGTAGCCAAGACCGATCCGGATCCAAACCTTTTTGAGGGTTTGTAAGTCGGTGCTTTTAGTGGTGCGGTGGATACCTTCACCGGTGAGGAGATTTTCTTAATCGATTCGTTAGTAGCGTATGTTTGATCATCCGCTTTTTGTTGATCATTTAAGTAGGTCTCCTTACTAGTTAATTCAAACTTTTGCTTTATCCAGTTCTTTCTTTAACCTCTTATTCTCTTTTCTTAGATCCTTGCATTCCTTTTCTAGAATTTCATGATTCTTTTCAATTTCATCAAATTTAGTCATGAGATTTTGGACTAGGTCTCCGTCGTATCTAATGGGAGACT
The DNA here is from genome assembly GCA_036785695.1 of Gentiana straminea. Classification (NCBI taxonomy): domain Eukaryota; kingdom Viridiplantae; phylum Streptophyta; class Magnoliopsida; order Gentianales; family Gentianaceae; genus Gentiana; species Gentiana straminea. Next base: position 549,931 of record JAVUPR010000175.1, read on the forward strand.
AGAGGATTGTGCAAGTTGTTAGATGTGGATGCATTAGATGAAGATCGTGAACTAGATGTTACCTCGTTTCATCTCGATTCTTTAGCCATTAAACATAGGCTTGTTCCCTCGTTGTCCGAGCTATCACTTTTATCTTCATCCAATTTTTTGGTCAGCGAGGCATAGGCATGCCTTTTCATTTTCTCGAGATGTCTTCTTCATCACTATCGTCCGAGTCATTATCGATGATTCTTCATGCTTTTCACCGCCGGATTCTGCTTTAAGTGCCTTCTTGCTCTTTTTCTTTTCAGATGCTCTATGTTTCTTCTTTTCATCATCTTTGTCATTCTCTTCAGGACAATCAGCCTTGAAGTGACCTTTCTTGTTGCAGTTGAAGCATCTGTATTCTTCATCTTTCTTCTTCATGTCTCTGTTTGAGCTTGACTCTTTGTTTGACGAAGGATTTCCTTTGAATGGTTTCTTTTTAAACCTGTCAAAGCGTTTACCTAACAAAGCTACATGTTCTTTTAGTTCATGTGTCTCTTTGCTGATGCATTCGGCAAAGTTACTTTGCTGGGATGCAGCTAATGCAGTGATTTTGTATGTCTCTACCGGAGCACCATCTTCGCCGTTCAATTCGAATTCATGAGCTTTTAATTGGGACATCGTTGTCGAGTGTCGTTGCTTGCAAGATTTGTTGTTCCTCTCGATTACCGATGTTATGATCTTCCATCTTTCGTGTAGTCCTCTCAAGATCTTCAAGCATACTTCTTCTCGGGGATATATGTGTCCAAGTCGTTGTAATTCACCGATGATGCTTGAGAATCCGTTGTCCATTTGATCAATGGATTCACCACCTTCATTTTAAAGTTCTCAAATTTCGTTTTGCAAAGATAATTTGTTTTCTTTAATCGCTTCGAGATCCTTCATTTATCAATGATAACTTGTCCCACATCTCCTTTGTCGTTTTGCGCCTTTGATTCTCATGAACATGTTGTCGTCTAGGGTCTTCAAGATCATGTCTTTTGCAACAAAGTCCAGATTTGCTCTTCTCCCGTCATCTTTGGTCCAATCCTTTTTAGGTTTGTCAATTTCCTTTCCTTGATCTCGCTCCCCGTGCTTACCACCGTAGTGATTTTGATTGGTCCATCATTGATTACATCCAAAGATCTCTTCATGAGTTGCCGCAAGATGAGATAGCATTCTTATTTTATATTCATCAAAATTGTTAACATTAAACACAGGTACTTTTGACAAGAACGTTGAGGAATCCATCAGTGCAATTGAAGATATAAATGCAAGTGTATGTAAAAACTCAGATTTGAAAACTACTTTGAAAATATGTAATCTCCTTATAACCAGAAATTAGATCTGAATAGGTTCTGATACTAGGAACACTGCTCCGATACCAATTGTTGGTCCCGAGAGAAGGGTGAAACTATAGTCGAGGGGGGGGGGGGGTGAATGACTATAGTGGAGTTTCAAAAACTTTTCTTTTGTTTAAAAGCTTTTGGGCGGTGGATAAGTCCCTTCTTACTATATTGTTTTCAAATCTGTTTAGACAAATCACGGATGTAAATTTTGATGTATGCAAATTTAATGAATGCCGTAAAGTAAATTGCGTAAATTAAATTGACACAAGGCTTATAGTGGTTCGTGGTGGTGTAATCCCTTAATCCACTCTTCTCCCGTGATGATTGGAGGAATTAACTATTGTTTTCACCGATACAATAGTATGATTGTCCTTGGCTTCCCAAGCTTCACAATCTACTAGACTATCACTCCTTGACCGCAAATGCCTTCTGATTCGGTCTTCCCTTTGTCGCTCCTTAAGATCAAGATCCTTCAACGGCTATCACAGATTCAACTCCTTCTCAGATTGCCTATGATTCAGTTGCTTCAGTTTGGCGTGAATGTGATTCACACACTTGCTTGATCAATCTCAGTTCTGAGTATGACTTTGTAGTTTTGATATTTGAGTTGATCACTAGATGTATCCTTGTAAGTTCAGAGAGAGGGCTTTTCAAATTGACAGAGTTTCTGCTTGATTTTTTTCTTTTCAATCGTTGTTTGTTTTTCTGTCAATGCCTTCTATTTATAGCCTTGAGAAATTTTGGTTTTGAAATTCCGTCCGTTGCTATATTAATGAGGGAATAATCCTTGATTTTATTCTTGATTCCCCCTTAATTGTATTCTCCTTGATTTCAGTGATCAGATTCTTTCTTCAAACGTATAGCAGAAAACCCGTCCTTGATTGATCCTCTATTGATTGTGCATTTAATGCATGATCTTCTCGTATCTTCAACATATATCAAATCGATCCGGTAAGTGTTACTTCACCGTTTTTTTTTTTGAACGGTCGAGTGAGCCTTCGACTTAGCCGTTAGTTCTTTCTTCGCCGTTTCATTTTCACTTTGCCGAAGGTCGGCCTACTCACCGATTCACTCGTTTCCTTCTTTGTTCTAGTATTAGGAGAGTCTTTGTACTTCACTCGATCCTTGATTTGGGTGAGACCAAAGTGTACACCATATTTGAACATTGAGTTTCATCACTTAAAAACATAACTTAGACTTATCCAAGGTCATCACGACTTCCTTGGTTATAAGTCGACCATAATGTCTTCATTACTTCTCTGTTGGTGCTTTATTGGCTTCACTTTGCCGAATATCTGTTTTTGCTTTGCCATTCTACCAACTAGTACAATACTTGTCTGACTCAACTTATACAACATGTCAGACTCTAAGTAAAGACTTATACAGAGAGTTCTAACTTATTTCAGGCTTGCTATAACAGCTTGCATGGCCATCATCAAAACATAATTAAATGTTCCTAACAGAAAGGCCAATATGCCATATGGTTTCCCAATGGCTCAAACTATTTGAACCATTGGTTGGCCATGTGACAAAACTAAACAAACGAGATATCTATGCACAATAAATATCACAAAATGAAAAGGGTCGATCTCCTCTATTGGAAGAGGAAAGCCGACAGACGGCAGCCCTAGGGCCACCGCCGCCGCCACCGCCGCAGAGGGAGGGGGCCGCCGCCAGTCGGCCGAGCCCCCATAAACCCTTTTTTTTTGTTTCTACGTTTCGTGATTTAAATCTTGCATCTATTGATTAAATACTACGCATTTAAATTCTGCTTATTGCTTAAGCTCGAACTTGTCTCTGATACCACTGTTAGGAAATCACTAGTTTAATGCAGCAGAATTTAAAATTTGATTTCCTTTTCTAGATCGTTTTTCGTTTAATGCAATAAACACGTTAAGTAGTTTGACGGTTATACCTCGATGATCTATAAGATCGTCGCTTTGACCGCCAACGGAGAGTAGTTCAATGCGCAAGCCGTCCATGCGTCCGGCCTCTATCGCTAATCCACACGAACACCTTGCCGGAATCCTCCTTGGATTGCTATCGGAAAAACTCCGGCTGCTAGACCGGACCTTTTCTTCCCTCACAAACTCACTATGGATAGCTCTCTATTTTACACAAGAACTATGAGCTTTGGCAATTGTGTTGTACAAAAGAGGTTGACACCCACTTCCTTTATATAGGCAAAGTGGCGCCCCATATGGTGTGGAGGAGAAGAAAACCTTTTTCCCAATAAAATAAGGAAAATCAACTAGACTGATTTATCTCTTTAATTATAATTTATTTTGCCAATATCTTATATTGATTATAATTATCTTATTACCATAAATCTATTTTTCCAAAATCAATTAATATCTTATATTAATATTATGGTAATCTTATTAATTAAAGTGCACAATCCAAGTGTATCTCATACACTTAAATGTGGCACCCCATTTGCCAATTAATTGGCTTCCGGAATAGTCTTTAATTAACATAATTTGTATATAATTAATATCTTGTATTTTATTTATTCATAATAAATAAATACCACCATATTAATTTACCACTATAACCTTTATAGTCTAGAGATAAACTTTCCTTATTTGGTTATCAACTATAACCGCATTTTAATCCGACTCGATGTTCATATGTGTGTGACCCGATAGGCTTCCGAGTATGTTGGCCGTAGACACAAAATGCAATTTACTAAAATGCCCTTCATACCTAACGATCACGGGATAACGTCTAGCAACACACCGTGACCCCCAATTATCGGAAGAGTCAAAAGCAATGACTACTACCTTTCATGTGAAGCAGTTACCATGTAACTTTCAATCCTATCGCTATAATAATATCCATACGATCGTATCTCGAGCGTCAATACATTGACGATCGTATCTTATAATCTGGATATCATGCTCTCTCGGAATAACACATTTATTCCCACTTTGCAAAGATTCTCGAGAGCTAGACATTCCTTATAAGAAGGCCATTTCGGATATTCGATCCCAATCATAGGATACGCGATTCCCGGACGACCAATCATGTATACTCCGCATGCTTCAACATCATACCCAATCACTACCGCATGATCGCCCCGTGGTTAGGAGAAATCTCAATAGCGTCAAAGCATAACAATCCACACCGTGATGCCATGAAGACTCCGGGCAAAAGGATAATTACACAACCGCCACATAGTGTGACACTTAATGTAAGTGGGTCAGTCTAACGTATGCATTCTCTAATACACGTCCACGTACAGTCCAAGTGTCCCTACACTTCGATAGACGAGATCTATCCCTATCTTCTAAAAGATAGAAGACATCCAATACGTGCTAGTCTGATTATACTATCAATGTCCCATTTGATAATACATAAGAATAGAGACATTTAAGTACCAACCTTGTTATAGTGATTAGAGATCTCATCAACCATAATCACTATCATGGTTTCTCTATCACAGATTGATACTAGGGACGTTACTATATATATACAACAAATAATATGAAGATAAACAATATATAATAACATAAGTGCTTTTATTAATCATAATAAAGTTATTACATGAACTAAATAGACTGTAAATGACCTGACCCAGTCGGATCCGGTCCACCCCGATTGGGTTTAGGACACCTTTCCAACAAAAAGATGCTCTATTGAGCAGACCTAATGAAATTTTCGACGAGCTACGCTATATAAGGATCCCCAATACAATGCCTGGGGATTAGGCCGACACAGCAGATCCGAAGGAATCGAAAACGCCGTAGAGATGCATGAATTTCTAAGAACCTCATCAGGTCGAGGTGTACCATAAAATAAGTCTAGGTTTTTCTTTTTGTAATTTAAAAAAACATTTATTTGTCGTTTGTTTCACGTTTTTAAATCATAGATTTTTTCCTTAAAAATAATGGACATTTTCATTGTGATTGGCCAAAACAATTAATTTCCCCTTCGTGTGTTATTTCAAAAGCCATACCATATTACACGTTTCGAAATTAACTCAAGTATTTCATACTACAAATTTTTACTAATCACGTTCAAAATTACCTATAACATACAATACTACACATGACAAAATTAATGCATTTATACTACTAATTTTAAAAACTAAGCAACATATAACATTCTCACATACAATGCTACACATTACAATATCATACATTATTCGAATAAAAAATTATAACACTATCATACATATAACACTCTCATACATCAATTCAAATAAAAAAAATAACACTCTCATACATATTGTCATACATGAATATTTTCATGCAAATAGTAAATATTCTCATGCTATATGTAAGCAGAGACGGAACCAGAACTACATTCATCGGATAAAGGCGGACGATGGCAATTGGATTGCTAATCAGGATGACATCCGTCTTTCTTCTGTTCGGTTTTATGAACAGCTTTTCTCGGCGGATAGGGAAGGTATGGGTACTCTCCTTTTTCATTTTACCCTTCCTCAAATCTCATTGGTTCAGAATCAGACCCTTATGGCTGCCCCTTCTCTTGAAGAGATCCATGCTACGATTTTATCTATGAGCTCTGATAGTGCTGCTGGTCCGGATGGGTACACGTCACATTTTTTATGGCATGCTGACAGATCATTAAGCATGATATTGTCTCGGATGTTGGTGACTTTTTCATGGGAGTGCACCTTCCTCGGTATTTCTCTACTTCCACGATCATCCTTCTTCTGAAAAAGCAAGGGGCTGATAGATGGAAGGACTTTCGGCCGATCAGTCTCTGCACCATCTTTTCTAAACTTATCACCAAAATTATCACGCAGCGTTTGAATGCTTATCTTCCCTTGCTGATCGCGGATCAACATACAGGCTTTGTCCCGGGCAGATTCATCACTGATAATATCTTGTTGGCTCAAGAGCTTTGTAAGAATGTTAATAAAAAGATCCGGAGCCCCAATATTATGCTCAAATTAGATATGGAGGACAACTGGTTTTACATCCTGCTCAATGGTACTCCCTCCACGCACTTTCATGCTACTCGTGGTGTGAAGCAGGGCGACCCCCTGTCGCCTGCTCTTTTTGTCCTAGCCGCTGAGTATTTAGGAAGGCTCATAAATGCTTTCATGGATCATAATCCTGGCATGCAGTTTCACTCGAAGGTCAAGGGTATTCACTATCTGTCTTTTGCTGATGATACGATCCTTTTCACTCGCTGCAATCGGAAAGGACTGAGAGGCATCAAGGAGCTGTTCCACCATTATGAGCTTGTCTCGGGGAAACGTATTAATTCCAGCAAAAGCACTTTCATTGGGCACAAGATGTCGACAACAAAGGAAGGATGGGTGCATAATATTTTAGGTTTTATACGAGAGGATATGCCCTTTCGCTACCTGGGTGCACCTCTTTTTCGGGGTCGGAACCGCATTTTGTTCTACCAGGATATTATTGATAAGGTGCAGAGGAAGCTTCACAACTGGGGTACCAGACTGCTGTCCTTTGGGGGTAAGCTTATTCTTCTCCGGCATGTTTTAGCGTCCATACCGATTTACATCCTTCAAGTACTTGTTCCCCCGAAGGAGGTTATTCATCGTATTCATCGCATCTTTAATAAGTTTCTGTGGGATAGTGGACCTGATGGGGGCCAAATTCATTGGAAATCTTAGGATAAATTGTGTATGCCGACTTCGGAAGGTGGCTTGGGGGTACACAACCTTTTTTATGTGAGTGACACTTTTGCGATCAAGTTATGGGTCCGCTTAAGGCAGAAGAACGGTATCTGGGCTAAAGCTATCTATAATACTTATATTATTGATCAATCCCCTTTGGATGTTTCTGAGACAACGCTATCAACACCTATGTTAAAGAAAGTTTGGATGATGCGGGATTTTGCAGAGCATGCTACCACTTGGAGAGTTAATGAGGGTAATATCGATTTCTAGAGGGACAAATGGACTACGCATGACTTGGGCAACTCTCATGAAGATCGTTTTTGAAAGATTAATGAATTTTGGGTTAACGGCAAGTGGGATTCTCACCTTTTACAATCTCTTCTTCCCTCTCACATCATTGAGGAGATTTTGCTTGTTCCAATCATCCCTGGTACAGCTGACGAGCTCATATGGTCCCTTACCCCCGATGGCAGGTTCACCACTCGCTCAGCGTGGGACATGACGCGCACTCACCACCTTGAGAACGTTATCTACAAGATGATTTGGAACAACCTCTTACCTCTCAAAATCTCTTTCTTTGCTTGGAGGCTCCTTCATAACATTTTACCTACGGACCCTAACATTCAGCGCCGTGGTATCCCTCTGGTAACTAAGTGTTTTGCTTGCTCTCATGGGGAGGACATCCGACATCTCTTTATTGATTGCCCTTTCGACGTTGCAATTTGGTCCTACTTCATGAATCATCTTGGCCTCAGATTTACTCCTACTTCTGGGATTGTGCCGCTTTTTACCTTTTGGAGGAACTCGGCTAGTAGTATCTATAGCCTTCGCCTTATTGTGCCTATGATTGTCTGTTGGGGAATTTGGGCGACGAGAAACTAGTGTCAGCACGATGATATACAACCTTCTACTCAACGCACAATCATTCTTATTGAGTGGGCCATCAGGCAACTTGCTTTCCATCGGGATTTGGACGCATCTATCTTGGGAACTGATAAAGGGACGCCTTTCTTCAGGCCGTTCAAATTCAAATCCGGTCCTAAACGTCAATTGATCTCATTGCGATGGAAACCGCCCCTACCTAGGAATGTTAAGTTGAACGTGGATGGGAGTGTTCGGCATGGTATTGCATATGGATGAGGTATTCTACGTGATTCTGCAGGAAGATTCATTTTGGCCTTTCATGCTTTCTTTGGCTAGGGTACCGTTGTGGACGCAGAGAGTAAAGCTCTACTTTTCGGTCTTCGGTTGTGTAATAAGGATCAGCCCGTGGATATTGAATCTGATTCGCTTTATGTTCACCGGATTATATCTGGTGCGAATGGCGGATGATGGCCCTTATGTCTCTTCATTACTCAGATACATCACATCTTGTGCTCGATGTCGTATACCATTTCCCACGTTTACAGAGAGTGTAACGGGGTTGCAGACGGCCTTGCTGCTTTGGAAGGGGAGGATCGGATTTTCAATCAACAGAGGGACGTCCCACCACATATTTTGCAGCTTATTCACGATGATCTCCATGGACCACCTCATATCCGACATATCGCTCATACACCGGGAAGCACTCTTCACTTGTGAAGAGTGCAAACCAGGTCGTGTTGTTCCCTTCATTTACTCTCCCATTTTTGTTACGATTCTACTTTGTACTGCGTTACACATTGTTTACAGATTGGCAGACCGCAGACAAGGAAGGCGCCCTGGGAGTCAAAACGCATACATACAACTCACTCTGCTTACATGGATGCACCCCTCCAGTCTTGGTTGGGGTGCAAACCAGATGTTTTTGTTCTTTATCTTCTTTACTCATTGGAGTTTGCTTGGTATTTTCCACTTGTTCTGCGTGCTGGTGATGTGGACAAAGTCTTTTGATACGCCACCTTTCAACGGGACTGGATTTCTGGAGTGCATTGAGCTTTGGACGCACCCCTACCACTCGATAGGGGTGCAATTCGTGTGTTTTTGTTCCTTTTTTGGTTCACAATGGTGCTCCCTCTTTTATTTCTTTGTGATGTTTTGCCCTACGTGATGGGTGTAGCCAATGCTCGTGGATCGGAACCGGACTTTACATACTCTCAAGCGGATGCAACGATCTATGACCGACGACGACTTTCGAATGTATCATCAGCGAGCGAGTCACATTTCATTCCTACAAGAATCGAGACACACAGACGCCATTCTTTTACTTATGATTTCCACTGTTGTACATATTTTTGGAGTTTGGGATTTTTTGGGAATGCATAGAGCGAGTACTCTTCCCTATGTGATGGATTTTTCTACACAGGGTTTGCCACACATAGGGTTTAAGGAGGCCATGCTATGCATTCTATCACGCAAACTTGGGGCGGGCCGGGATATGGAAAACTTTTTGTAGCACTTTATTTCTTTTATTAATAAAATAAAGTTGTTTAAAAAAAAAATACATGAATTATCCATGAATGCCAATAATAAATTTGAAATTAAAAATGTCTACATTATCATACGTTAATTCCAATCTAAAATAAGTCTACAGTGCCATACATGAATTCCAATAAAAAAATAAATATAAAAGTATCAAACATGAAATGTATACATTAAAATTTTCGATTTTTTAGGTTTGGAGAAAAAATAATCGAAATTACGACTAATAAAACGTAAATGACTTACAATAGGTGATTCTTCTTCATAAAGATTAGCCATTATTATGAAGATAAACCGTAAATCACTTCAACCACTGCTCTGCGTTCCAATGTTCTGCGTTTTTTTTTTTCTTTGTCCCTGTTTTTCTGCGTTTTTGTTCGACTGGAATGTGAAATGGCGGTTGAGGAGGAAGGCAAAGATATTAGGGTTTTCAAATCCGACGGGCGCATTGGAATTGGAACGCCGCGTTCCACATTTTGACGCGGCGAAATGTTTTTTGCGTTACAATTCAACGCAATCCGTCCAATTTCAATTTCAGTTCCCAATCCCACTATTTCCGTCCAAATTGTGACACAGACGCTCAACTTTCGACGGATGACTTTTAAATTCCAACGGTTCCTTCCGAATTTTAACCTGATCCGTCTTTTTGTTGTCTTTACATTTCAACGTGTAACTATTTAATTCCCACGAGTGCGTCACAATGTGAACGCAAACGTTATAATTCCGACGGGGTACTTGATAAAAAAATGTCAGGTCTGAATTGACTTGACACGAAATATGGACTTCTACTGTGATCTGACATTATAATTTCTCCGGAAAGAGTACACCAACATCTTTTTAGCCAAAAAGAAAGATGACATCTTCTACTCAATAAATTAAATACTTATTGAGTAGCGAGTATGACATAATGAGAAAATAACTTTAGTAATCTGTATATCTTGGGTAATTATGTGTTATTAGATTAAATTAGTTACTATATTTAATTTGCGGTAGTCTTTGTAGTGTAAACCAACTATCTGAACCGTACCAAACCGATTAATTGAAAAATGAACCGAACCAAACCGGCTATGATATGATTGGTTTTGGTTTCATTTTTTTTTAAACCGAAATATTTTGTTTGGTTTTGAAAATACTTAAAACCGAATTAAATCGAACCGTGAACATCCGGTATCAAAATTATTTATTTATGACGAGGAAGACAAAAACACTCAGATTCCCTGTTGTCAATCACAAAATGATACACATGTGGATCACGTGCTTACATTTTAATTTTATTTTAGGTTCCTAATTTATTAGGTTTTATTTGATTGATTTAGGTTCCTAATTTAACTTTAATTATTATATATAGGAAAAAGATTATGTCATAATCCTTGATGTAGAGGTAACGGTAATTTATAGGTAAGTTTGAACAGAAAAAAAAATTTATAGGTAAGTTGTTTATTTTATTTAATTAATTGAGTATAAATAAAATAAAGCAGGTTAGTAGTCAATTAATAAGAAGTTAATTGTCTGATTCACGTCTATTTAAGAAGATTTGTTGACCTAGAAAGATACTCCTGTTGATACGCCACATGTCGTGTATATATATATATATACATACGTACACGCCCGCCGATACCGAAATCTCGAACATACAGCTCTCCACAAATTGTATACCCATGGAAAAACCCCAAATACTCATCGTGCTGTTGAGTCTACTATTCCAATGTATGCTATTGTTGAATTTTTGCAGTGGCCGCCACGTGATAAATGAGGGCGATATTACGGTTATCTTGATTGATTGTGGTGGATACATTCAGGGTGGTATACCAGACCCATATTGCTGCGATGATATTAAATTACTCAACTCTTTAGTGAAGACCAAAGCAGATCGTCAGGCTGCTTGCAAATATTTCAATTATTGGACGGCTAACTATACTGATTTCCAAATTCAGCGGACTGCACAACTCCCGGCTTTATGCCATTTGCCCTTTCCCTTCAATATCACTCGTAATGTTGACTGCTCAAAGTAAGTATTCATCTCAACAAATATATATATTTTTTGTTTTTTTTTTTGTATTCCTAAATAAGAATTCTGGGGGCCGGCCGGCATACATTTCTCATCGCCTCATCGCCTCATCGCCTCATCGGAGGTTTGGTTTAATCATGCATCAATTAACCACCGTTAATTAAAAAATTCATAACCATCAGTAGTTGAAATTACAATGGAACACGTCGTTGTGATTTTTGTAAATTGTCTCATTTGCGCGAACATTTTCAGTCTAATTTCTTAATTTTTGACCCTGTTTGATTGTTATCTTTTTATTGCAGGTTGTTGAAGTATTAAGGCTCTATTTGTTGACGTTTTGATTGGACCGATCTTGAAACGTAGTTGTTAATTCTTTAGTGGCCAATCAATAATTTTCTTGCTATTATTTTGATCTTTGTAATGGACTCTGAATAAAATTACTATGTGATTATCCTTTACTAATTCTTCTTTTTTTCATGTATTTATTATGATTTTTTATGTGTTTTGGGTGGTCTTACTCAATGTCTAAAGCTTCTGTCAAAAGCACACATACATAGAAAAAAGGTTACAAATTTTATTTTATCAATGAAATGTCAAATATTTAATTGGATGCGAGTAACGATTTCTATTTTTCGCTTTTAAAGAAATGAATTATTTCATAGAACCTCTTTACTTATTAAGGATGGGCAGTATAAATTAGCTTCTAGTGCACGTTCAGAAGTAACTCATCATTATTCTAATTATAAGGGCCTTTTTTTCCCGTCAGGATCCTCACTCTAAAGAATATGTAATAGGGGGAAGGGGCCACAAGGACAAAAAAATTAATAAATGGGTATAGAAGGACAAAAGTAACATTTTCATGATTATAAAGGACAAAAGTCACAATTGTTACTTTAAAATTGTTACTTCACGTGTTAATGTTATTTTGTGTTTCACAATTGTTACTTCATATTTACTCTATTCCACATTTGTTACTTCATATTTGTTACTTCATAATTGTTACTTTCGTCCCTATTAAATTATAGTTTCCTTCAATCCTGATTTTTTGATAATTTTGTCCTTCTGGACAAAAATCTATATGTAATATCCCGATTTTTTGAAAAAAAACAGACACGTCTTTTTACGAAAAATGAAAGATTATGTTTAATAATTTATGAATTAAAGTTGTTTTCATAACATAAAATATGAATATTGGAAATTAATATAAAAGAAAATTAAGGGAAGTTATGGTTTTATTTGTAATTAAGAAAGAAGGTTTCTTTTGGGGAAATAAACTTCACATGATCAAAGAGGAGTTGTCAGATGTTACTCTCCCTCAAATGTACGAATTCTGCACTCTCAAAAACATTAGAAGAGAAGAGAAAAACAAAGGGAGACTTCTCCAAAATTCTCACAAGTCCGTTAACGATTTTCAGAATCGTTTGAAGATTTACAATCAGCGGGACAAGTGGATCGTTTCGGTACAAGAAAGTTGGAGTTTTGAGAAAGCTTAGTTTTGCCCTAGTTTTGGTAATCTTCAAGCTTTGGCCTTGTTTGGTTGCTTATAATTTGTCAATTCGTTGCGCTTGATCACAATTGTTTCTTGTTCAATTGGTTGATCAACTAGGTTTAGGTTGAAGTCCTAGTTGTGCTGCATTCTTTCTGAAGGTTTTGCTTTGCTTTGCGTTTGGCTTGCTAAAAGGTAAGAGGCTCTTCCTAAAGTTTAATTAAGGTTTTATGATGTTAAGATTGAGTATTTGTGTTGAATTCTTAGTTAGAAATCATGCTCTAAGTTGTAGTTAAAGTGTTGGATGTTATAGTATGTAAAAGCTGTGTTTTCCTGTTGTTTCTATGTGTTTATTGATGTTAAACTTGTTTGGAATTGAGTGGAATCGTTTAGATGCATAAAACTGAGTTTTTGGGTGTTTCTACGCTTGGTACGGGCGCACCAGATGTTGGTGCGGGGGCACCGGGAGTCAGAACGTCTGTTTTTACATTCAGAGCCTTGGTGCTAGCGCACTAGAATCCAGTGCATGCGCACATGACATGTTTTTTTGTGTTTGATCGGTTTTGAGCCCCGAGTCTAGTTTTAAGTGTTGTTTCTTGTACTTATAACATTAAATGAACATGAATAAGCCTCGATTAAGCTTCCGATGTGTTTAGTTCCGGCACCGGATGTACTCTTCAAGGGAGTTGAAGTTCGGTACCGTCGGAAGAATATGATTGGCTTGTGGTTTGATGAATTGGTATTCTTCAATGTGTATGTGCTAGGCCTTGTCCATGTCTAGGGGTCTATGTACGAGAGTAGTATAAGTGAGGGAGCTTACTTGAAAACACTTAGGTGGTTAGTTAACAACATAATGACAAACGTACTTGTACAGTTAAAGACTAAACATCAATCAATTCTTGGTAAGGCACAAGTCTATATCACGATGTGTGGGCATGCAGATAAAGTGGATAACTTCGTAAGCCTCTAAGACCCTAGGTGTGGAGGAACACCACCCCGTAAGTCTGAGACCCTACGTACGGAGGGACTTCACCGAACGTGTACGCTATTGGGCTTTCCACCGTGGCTATTCGTGTGATCCGCTGAAAGGTTGCGAACGATATCTCAATACATCATGTGTAGTGCCCTTGAATGATGATGTAACAAAGATAAGCTAAACTAGAAACCAATAGTCACAACATGTTGATGAGCATGAAGTGAACCCTAGAGTTGAGTCGGTCTCATAAAGATAACTTAATAATAACTAATGAACCTTTCGTTGTAAGACTTAATTATACTTTAGCTTCTTACTCATGCTAAGTACGTTGTACTTACCGACATTGCATTTTGTTGTATGCTTTGTGGGTAGAGAAGAAGAACAGGTAGATCTTGAGCTCGATCAGGAGTTTGATGATGATTTGATGACGTTGATGCCATGCTAATGCTTTCTCTTTCTTTTACTTTCAAAAGATGTACTAGATATGTTGTACTTTTATATTCAGACTTTTGTTAGACAAGTGTTGTACTTTTCTTTAGACTTCGTACTTTGTAACCTTTGGATTTCGTTGTTATAAGTTACCTTTCTATCTTTAGTATGTTTGTAGTTTCTATTCCTAGTAGTGATTATGATGGTTTGCCGAGTCAATTTAGCTTCCATTTGCTAAAATCGATACGACGTAGTAAAGGCTTACATATAATATTGAATTTATTAATATTATATGTGCCGAGCGTTTCGTTTCCGGATAAGGACTCGGTATCCGGGAGCGGGTCGTTACAGTTGGTATCAGAGCAAAGCATCCTTTAGGCTTCCTTCCTTAAGATAAGATCTCGTTAGACCACATAGAACTGTTCTGATCCTTTCTTGATCTTTCAGAATGGTAGGTAACCTCAGAGTTGCTCGTGTTGGTAAGTTTTGAACTGGAAGTTCTGGGGCTCAGCAAGAAGCAAGTGGTTTGGTTCAAGACATGGGTCAGGCAGTCGTGAGTCAGTTTGAACGTGTTGATCGGTTTTAGAATCAGGTATCTCTTGGTTGAAACAACACCATTAGTAATCAAGGTTGCTAGGATGTGACTACAAGTTTTTGGTTGTGTTGGAATCTACCCTTGTAAGAATAAAGTTATAGTTTTGAATCCTACAGATCATCGTGTAATTCTTGGTATAGGTCGGCTATCCAAGAATTTAAACATAAAGAATGTACTTTTCTGTGAAGGATGCATCGACTAGAAGTTTGGTTAGTGAAGTTTCAGTGGTTCAAGAGTTGTTGAACAGTTTTGATTTGCGTGTTTAAGCGTTTGAATAGTTTGGGAATCATTGGTGTTCGTCTCCGGGGTAACAAGGTCAGATTTATTAGTTGTTATCACTGGGACAAGTGAAGGCTCGGTTTTGGGTTTAGGTTAAAGAAAGATTTGCTAAGGGAGGACAACGGTTTGAGTACAGTCGAGTTTTGAGGACGAAACTCATTTTAAGGGGGGAGGAATATAATATCCCGACTTTTCAGAAAAGGGCAGACATGTCTTTTTACGAAAAACGGAATATTATGTTTAATAATTCATGGTTTAAAGTTGTTTTCATAAAAGAAAATATTAATATTGGAAATTAATATTAAAGCAAATTAAGTGGAAGTTATGGTTTTATTTGTAATTAGGAAATGAGGTTTCTTTTAGGGAAATAAACTTCCCATGATGAAAGAGGAGTTGTCAGAAGTTACTCTCCCTCAAATGTACGTACTATGAACTCTCAAAAACAATTAGAAGAGAAGAGAAAAACAAAGGGATACTTCTTCAAAATTCTTACAAGTCCGTTAACGATTTTCAGAATCGTTTGAAGGTTTAGAATTAGCGGGACAAGAGGAACGTTTTTGTTAAAGAAAGTTGGAGTTTTGAGAAAGGTTAGTTTTGCCCTAGTTTTGGTAATCTTCAAGCTTTGGCCTTGTTTGGTTGCTTAGAATCTTTCAATTCGTTGTGCTTGTTGTTTAGAGGCTTTTGATAACAATTGTTTCTTGTTCAATTGGTTGATCAACTAGGTTTGGGTTGAAGTCCTAGGTGTGTTGCAGTCTTTTTGAAGGTTTTTGCTTTTCTTTTGGCTTGCTAAAAGGTAAGAGGCTCTTCCTAAAGTTTAATTAAGCTTTTATGATGTTAAGATTGAGTATTTGTGTTGAATTATTGGTTAGAAATCATGCTCTAAGTTGTAGTTAAAGTGTTGGATGTTATAGTATGTAAAAGCTGTTTTTTCTGTTGTTTCTCTGTGTTTATTGATGTTAAACTTGTTTGGAATCGAGTGGGGATCGTTTAGATGCATAAACCTGAGTTTTTGGGTGTTTTTACGCTTGGTACGGGTGCACCAGATGTTGGTGCGGGCGCACCGGGAGTCAGAACGTCTGTTTTTACATTCAGAGCCTTGGTGCAAGCGCCCCAGAATCCAGTGCAGGAGCACTGAAGCCAGTACATGCGCACTGGACATGTTTTTTTGTGTTTGATCTAGTTTGATCCCCGAGTCTAGTTTTAAAAGTTGTTTCTAGACCTTATAACATTAAATGAACATGAATAAGCCTCAATTAAGCTTCCGATGCATTTAGTTCCGGCACCGGATGTACTCTTCAAGGGAGTTGAAGTTCGGGACCGTCGGAAGAGTATGATTGGCTTATGCTTTGATGAATTAGTATTCATCCATGTCTGTGTATGTGCTAGGCCTTGTCCGTGTCTAGGGGGTCTAAGTAAGAGGGTAGTATATGTGATGGAGCTTACTTGAAAACACATAGGTGGTTAGTTAACAACATAATGAAAAACGTACTTGTAAAGTTAAAAGACTAAACACCAATCCATTCTTGGTAAGGCACAAGTGTCTTTTGCGATGTGTGGGCGTTCGGATAAAGTGGATAACTTTGTAAGTCTCTGAGACCCTAAGTACGGAGGAACACCACTAAGTCTGAGACCCTACGTACGGAGGGACTTCACTGAACGTGATCCACTGATATGTTGATATCTGGTGGTGGATATACATCATGCGTAGTTCCCTTGAATGATGATGTAAGAAAGATAAGCTAAGCTAGAAACAAATAGTCACAACATGTTGAAGAGAATGAAGTGAATCCTAGAGTTGAGTCGGTCTCATAAAGGTAACTTAATAAAAACTAATGAACCTTTCGTTGTAAGACTTAATTATACTTTAGCTTCTTACACTTGCTAAGTACGTTGTACTTACTGACATTGCATTTTGTTGTATGCTTAAGATGAACATGTAGATCTTGAGCTCGATTAGGAGTTTGATGATGATTTGATGACGTTGATGCCATGATGATGCTTTCTCTTTCTTTTACTTTCAAAAGATGTACTAGATATGTTGTACTTTTATTTTCAGACTTTTGTAAGACAAGTGTTGTACTTTTCTTTAGACTTCATACTTTGTAACCTTTGGGTTTCGTTGTTTTAAGTTACCTTTCTATCTTTAGTATGTTTGGAGTCTCTATTCTTAGTAGCGATTATGATGGTTTGCCTAGTCTTTTTAGCTTCCGTTTGCTAAACTCGATACGACGTAGTAGAGACTTACATATAATATTGAATTTATTTAATATTATATGTTCCGAGCATTTCGTTTCCGGATAAGGACTCGGTATCCGGGAGCGGGGCGTTATAGAGTATCTCTCGATTCCCTGTCTAATCCAAAATGACACCATTTTGTTTAAAATTGGTTTTGTTCAATTTCGATGCAAGTGCCTTTTCAATAGAGGGAATTGGGGGAATTGGAGAGAAATGAAAAAAATATTGATAAATTAGTGAATATGACAACTATTCAAAACGTTTACATAAAGGACAAAATGTAATAAAACTAAAGAAATAATAGAGGAAGAAAAAAGAAAGGAAAATTGCTTGTGTATTATTCAAAGGTATAAGGGTATTTATAGTACACTTTAGGGTGTGAATACACTAAATGATTAGAATCGTAACATTACAGAAAACCAATCAGAATCAACCGATATCGAAATAGACAAACCAAAATATATTATTATATAATACTCCCCTTTGGATTTCTATTGTTCAACAAACAACAAATATGATATGCCTATCTTAGTTAAGGAAAAAGAATACATATTTATCTGTGTTGTTTTACTACCCTGAACCAAGCATTAATTAAGGTCTTTCAAGCACCGCATCCTAATGCTCCTCACCAGTCTTTCAAATATTGTATTCGGCAATGTCTTGCTAAATAACTCCGCCAGATTATCGGTTGATCGTATATGTTGCACATCAACTTCTCCATTCTTTTACAAGTCAAAGATAAAGGGCTGAATTATTTTTCTCAACCTAAGCTGCATAACGTATATGTTATATACTATAAACTTTGCTAGAGAAACTCAGTGGGAAAAAAACTAGACAAGGAAAATAGTTCACGTCATATGCGTTTTTATGTGTTGCACTGACTGTCTCGTTAAAAACCTTTAACTAAGAAAACCCTATGGGAAAAAACTTAGTTGAAGGGAAAAAGAGTACGGTCATTGATTTTTAGGACCAAATCATCACAAAAGTTGTCACTCTTCTTAAAAACAACAATCTTTCAACGTGTCATACGTAAATCTTTGAAGTTGTCTCTCTTCCTAACAACAACAATCTTTCAAATGTACGCATTCCAGTATTATAAACACATTTCATCCCAAACAGATGTATGATTGATCTTAGTGAACAAATCTGTTAGATTGTCACTAGAGCGTACCTTTGTATATCACTCTCCTGTAGAGTTCATTTAGACAATCGAATGTGAGGGCTAATAAGTGTCATACCCACTACTCACTTGCGCAACACATGCAACACTGGAATTATCAAAATAATGAGGGAGTAATACAATCGCAATTTTCATGCATATACTTCCACTATCACGCATCGTAATGTTATCAAAGTAATAACATTAAGCATGTCTTACTTATATATTCCTTCCTCAATAGGAATATACTCAACTGGTCATATTACATTCAACATTAATGTTGACGACCTTTTCAATTTAACAATATGCATGTTGCGATTTTCATAGTATTTCATTTCTGAAATCTATCAAAGATTTGCGTATCTACATAATGTCTAACGACCCATTAATATGCGGTCATTGGTGATGCTTAAAATAGTCTATCCTACGGCATCAACATTCTATCCATTATGAGCTAAAAATAGTTGTTTCGACCTATAAATATCAACCATTTGAGTTCAATATCATATGTCGGGTTCATGAGTCGAGTAATCTACACTTAACGTTTATTTTCCCTATTTCGATATTATTTCTTGCGTTATTGATTATTTTCAGGATAGGATATATTGTGCTGAGCATTGTGGAAGAAATACTATGAAAATTGGTGCGTTATTGATTATTTTCTGTCTTTTCGAAGATGTAGATCTGTCGTTGTTCTATTCGACTAGTATGCGCTAATTGTTTATTTAGTTTAATTATGTAGTAGTTAGTTTATTTTACTCAATGTATGTATAGATCTAATTCAATTGTGAAGAAATCATGAAATAGTGGTTGCATTCTTCAGATCTTCCTAGACGGGTAAGCGGTGCCAGTTCATGAACCCGTACTGCTAACCCGCCTACCCTATAGTGCTATCGCTAGATCTGAATACCTAGTTGGTCGACATATTTAATTTACATGTTAGTAGTCTGGTCAACTATTTGCATGTCATCATAAATTAGCATGAAGTACTGATAGTGAAGTGTTAGTTTGGACATTGTTTTGATGGACCTTAGGAACGTGCTAATCAGTGTCGATAGCTGGCTAGGCGGGTTAGCAGTATGGGTTATCGCTCAATACCGGCAACTTTAGAACTTCTTGCGTATGGGCTATTATGGACCAATTAAGGAGGGTAGCTTGCGTATAGATTGTCTACTACCATGGTCAGAGTAGATAGGATTAGGAGTTGTACCCGTAGCTGACAATGAATTAAAATTTACCAATAGGGAGGACTACTGCATGTGTGGGGGGAATATGTAATCACTCATAATTCAACTAATACATTAGAAACTATTGTTTGCTCCTTGTGAACTAGCGTAGTCTTGTTAGTTTGTGGCACCAATTTTACTACTGTTTATATTTTAGTTGGTCATAGAACTTATTTGTCACAAGCTCAATCTTGAGAATTTGCGTTCTTAAGAGTCTCTGTGGGATCGAGCTTGACTCGCCAGAAATCTACTATGATAGACCTAGTCTTATTGCTACTAAGTTCTTTGCATGCGATAAAGATTTTGTTGCGCCGTTTCCGGGGATTCGTGTCAAGAATAAATTTTCTTTGAGATTGAGTGTTTGTATATATTCGAGTCTGTTTTATAGTCTATTTATACTAGAGTCGTACAGAGTTAGTTCTGTTGAAATCTCGAAAAAAAAAATTGCACCCGGTTTACAGATAGAAGAACTTTACAGAGTTATGCGATGCCAACGATTGAACAATTTGTGCCAGTGGTTGTTTAGCCAGAGAATGCGGCTGAGGTCTTTCACCCGAAGCCAAACGTGATACAGATGGTGACAAATTACACTACCTTCCATAGAGTACCAAATGAAGATCCTAATGTACATGTCACTAACCTCTTGGAAATAGTCAACACGGTTAAACCAGTAGGAGTACCTGAAGATAACATTAAGCTGAAGTTGTTTCCATTCACTCTGAAGGACAAAGCAAAGATTTGGTTATTGTCTCTAGCACCAGGATCGATCCAAACTTGGACCGATCTACTGCATAAATTTATGAATAAGTACTGCACACCTAGGAAGTCACTACAGATGAGACAAGACATTATGAACTTCAAGAAGAAACCAACCGAAACTTTCAAAGAAGTTTGGGAAAGGTTTAAGGAAGCACAAAGGAGATGCCCTCACCACGATATCACTTTGCCCGTATGAATGCATTGTTTCTATCACGGATTACGGCCAAGTGAACAAATGAGAGTTGATGCATCGAGCAACGGATGTTTTGCGTAGCTATCACCTTTAGAAGCTGAAGAAAAATTGGAACAAATAGCACTAACAAGCCAATAGGGAACACATCAAATTAAGACGGCAAAAGTAGCTGAAGGCGTATTTAGAGAAGATACTTTTCAAAAGATCTTATACCAACTAATGGTGATGAACGAGAAAATAAATGGCACGCAAGATCGCTTTGCCAAGGTTGAGAAAGTTCAAGACATATAAGCAACTAACACCGAATATGTGAACTATATAGGGAGGCAAGGAAAACATTATGGGGGCGGATATCGCCCATGTTCTCACGACCACCCTGGTTTTCGACTTAGTGACCCTACTGGGGGTTTTCGACAAAGTTACTCTAACGGTGGAGAGTGACCAAGACAAACTGGTGGATTAATGCTTCAATTCAACAAGTCAGGTGGTTAGGAAGCAGCCATGGATAAAATGAGCTCAACTGTGACCGACACGGTTAATCAACTTACTAAATCCATGACTGAGTTGAATACAAACTTCACCACATATTGTCTGAAGAATGATACAAGACTGACCGATCGTGAAGCCTTATTGTAGAATCTGTCGTACCAAGTGGGGCAGATCACCGAACAAGCGTCAGCCCGTCCTCTGGGAGGATTGCCAAGTAACACAAAGAAGAATCCGAAGGACGTGAATGCAATTATGACTAGAAGCGGAAAGGAACTGACTGGGCCAATTGTACCAATTGTCCAGAAAGAATCAGAAAGCAGTTAGCATCAGAACGTAGCAGAATCTGGAGAATTCAACGGACGAGCAGCAGCAGGAAGCAAGTAAGTCTTCACAAACTGTAACTATTAATCCTACTACTTTACCCTATCCCCCTAGGAAATATAAACCAAATAATGATGATGCTCGTTATAAAAAGTTCATAGAGATGTTTAAGAAACTGAAGTGAATATACCTTTGGTAGAAGCTCTGGCCGGAATGCCAGAGTATGCACAATTCTTGAAAGAAGCAGTCTCTACCAAATGGAAATTATTAGACCTTGAGACTATATGCCTTAACGAAGAATGCTCAGCAGTTTTGCAACGCAAATTGCCTCCTAGGTGTAAAGATCCTAGGAGCTTCATCATACCTTCCATAATTGGAGGAGTATGCCTGAGCAAAACATTGTGTGATTTGAGAGCCAGTGTCAATTTAATGCCACTCTCCATCTTCCATAAGTTAGGCATGAAAGAGCTGAACAAAACATCTATAACCCTTCAATTGGCCGATAGGTCTATGAAGCAACCTTGTGGAGTGGTGGAGGATGTTCTGGTAAAAGTTGATAAGTTCGTATTCCCCGTAGACTTTGTAGTGTTAGACATGGAAGCTAACCATGATGTTCCACTAATCTTAGTAAGACCTTTCCTAGCGACTAGACATTGATAGATGTTCATAAGGGTGAGCTGATTTTGAGGGTGAATGAGGATAGAGTAGTATTCAAAGTGTTGAAGAACATGAGGTATGTACAAGATGAGGGAGAAGCATGTTACGTGCTAGATGCTATAGACGAGCTTGTTTTAGAAATATATCATCAGGTGACACTAGACCCTAAAGTAGCAGAGACTTTGCTCCCAAAAGAAGATGAAGGAAGTGATGAGGAAACATGGCCTGGGTGTAGCGAAGGTCAAGTGCGAGAAGTAGAGCCTATATCTTCTGTGGATTTTGGAGGAACAATTCACAGACCTTTGTGGCACAAGTTCTTTGACTTACAATTGACTGGTAAGCTGTTAAGATCATCGTTGGAAGAACCTCCAAGGAATTTAACGTTGAAACCTTTGACATCGCACCTGAAGTACGTGTACTTACAAGACGATACTCTTCCCCTCATAATTTCATCATTACTATCACCTTTAGATGAGGAAAATCTATTAAGAGTACTGAGAGAGAGCATAAGGGAGCATTCGGGTGGACCATTGCAGATATTAGAGGAATAAGCCCATCGGTATGCATGCATAAAATCTCTGTAGACCCAGAGAAGAAAGCGGTTGCACAACCTCAAATGAGGTTGATGCCACAACTGAAGGATGTTGTTAAGGAGGATATCATAAAGATGTTGTAAATGGGAATCATTTTCCCAATTGCAGATAGCGAGTAGGTGAGCCCGATTTCATGTGGTGCCCAAGAAAGGAGGATTCACTGTTCAACATAATAAGTTCGATGAGTTGATCCCTGTGAGACTAGTTACTGGACATCGAGTTTGCATTGTTTCAAGAAGCTGGATGACGCAACTCGTAAAGACATTTCCCCGATCATTCATTGACCAGATGTTAGAAAGATTAAGCGGCCATACTTTTTAATGTTTCTTAGATGGATATTCTGGTTACTACCAGATCCATATTGCTCCCGAGGACCGAGAGAAAAACAACTTTCACATGTCCCTATGGAACTTTTGCGTACAATCACATGCCTTTTGGACTTTGTAATGCACCAGCAACATTCCAAATGTGCATGATGTCATTATTTGCGGACATGGTGGAGGAATTTCTGGAGATTTTCATGGATGACTTATCTGTATTTGGAGATAGTTTTGATAAATGCTTGGAGAATTTGAGTAGAGTGCTGAAGAGATGTGAAGAGACCAATTACCTTGTACTTAACTGGGAAAAATTCCATTTCATGGTAACAGAAGGAATAGTGTTGGGTCATAAGATTTCAAAGAAGGTAATGGACGTTGATAAGGCAAAGATAGAGGTAATAGAGAAGTTACCCCCTCCAACAAAATTAAAGACGTTTCGAGCATTTCTTCGCCACGCAGTCTTCTATAGAGGGTTTATTAAGGATTTCTATAAAGTTTCTAGGCCTTTGATGGAATTACTTGCAAAGGATGTGCCTTTTGTGTTTGGAGAGGAGTGCAAGCAAGCATTCAATACATTAAATCAAATGCTTATAACCGCCCCAATTCTGGTAGCACCAGATTGGAACAAACCTTTCGAACTTATGTGTGATGCAAGTGACACGGTAGTTGGAGCAGCCCTGGGACAAAGGGAGGATAAAATATTTTAGCCTATCTATTACTCCAGTCATACCCTTAACAGTGCCCAAAGGAATTATACGACTACACAGAAGGAACTCTTAGCTGTTATATTTGTATTTGACAAGTTTTGACCATATATGATAGGATCGAAAGTCACTGTATTCACTGACCATACAGCTCTGAAATACCTTCTAACCAAGCAAGACTCCAAGCCGAGATTGTTGAGATTGATCCTACTCTTACAAGAGTCTCATGTAGAGATTAAGGACAAAAAGGGATCTGAGAACCAGGTGGCTAATCACCTGTCAAGATTGACTTTGCTAGAAGAAGAGCAACCGACTGAGATCAGGGAGAGCTTTCCCAATGAGCAATTTTTTTCCGTCTCAGTAGTAGCTCCTATTGAATCTCAGACCCGACAAATTAGATCAAGAGTGGGCAAGGTATACCCTTGGTTTAGTAACATTATGAATTATCTAGCAGGAAGGTACCTACCACCGGAATTCACGAATGCGGATAAGAAGAAGTTCTTTACGGTTTTGAAGCATTATTATTTGGGTAATCCCTACCTATATAAGATGTGCCCTGATACCATTCTTAGGAGATGCGTCAATGATGATGAGATTCCAAGTATTTTGAGCCAATGTCATTCTAGACAAGTTGGAGGTCACTATGGGCCGGACAAGACAACAAAGAAAGGTGCTTTGCCGTAGCAGTGGATTCTATTGGAAAACAATTCATAAATCTTACGAGTTTACAAGAGCCTGTCATTCCTATCAAATGACCGGTAATATTTCAAGCGAAATGAGATGCCACTGCAGAGTATCTTAGAAGTGGAGTTATTCGATGTTTGGGGAATTGATTTTGTGGGGCCTTTCACATCATCAGAATGAAATCGTTACATCATGGTAGCAGTTGAATATGTTTCCAAATGGGTGGAGGCAGTGGCCTCACCAACTGATGATGCCAAGGTTGTCCTGAGGTTTCTCAAGAAGAACATTTTGACGAGGTTTTGAGTGCCCAGAGCCATAATTAGTGACGGAGGGAGTCATTTTTGTAATAGGTTGTTTGAGAAATTGATGTTGAGATATAGGGTTAGACATAAGATTGCAGCAACATATCACTGATCGCGTGTAAGTCACTAACGTCGATATTGCTAGCAAGAATACTAGGTCCATCGTAGTATAGTAAGGGCGAATCAAGATCGATCCCACAGAGACAATGCAACTCAAGCATAAACGATTCTAACCTAACTAAGAAGATACATATATGGTCCTGACCAAAAATAGACATAAAAGAAACGTGGTATTCCTCCCCCTTTTCCCACCGATCTACTAACTTGGATTAGTTAATCCTTATGTTTAATTCCCCACATAATTTCCCTAAATTAATCGAGTGAGCTTTTAATTCAGTTTTAAGCTACGGGTGCAACTCCTAACCCTATCTAATCCAACCATGGTAGTAGATAATCTATACACTAGCTACCATCCTTAATTTGTCCGTAATAGCCCATACGCATAAAGAACTAGAATTTCCGGTATTGAGCGCTTACTCATACCGCTAACCCGCCTAAGCAGCTATCGACACTGATTAGCACGTTTCTTGGGTCCATCAAGACTATGTCCTAACTAACACTTCACTATCAGTACTTCATGTTAAGTTATGAATTACGAATACTAGATTGGCCAAACCTATTACTCGTTTTTATTATTTTTGTCGATCAACGTAGCTGACGTTGAACCTCCAGATTAAGTTCCCTAAAATTTTTCCTCGTTAAACCGGTATAGATAGCCGGTTTACCGGGGGCGGCTTTTCTTAATTCTGGATCTACATTGCTCAATGTTGATCAATCTAAGTAAATTATGGGGTCGTTAAACATGAAGATTAACTAAAACACGTAAATACAAACAGATCTACCATATTAATGAGATAAAGGAACGTTCAAAGCTTCATACCTTCATCAATGGAGATCTAGCTTGATCCACTCAAGCTAGAGATGGTAGGGAAGGAAAAGAACCCAGAAAATAAACTTCAAAAGCTTAGGAAAACTTAATTGCATTGAAATTGTATAATAAAAGATAGAATATGCAAAACTTATGTAATACCCGGTCTATGTGACTTTATATAGATATAATAGCCGACTTATGACTCATAGAAACCCTAACCGACCTAGTCAATGTGGCAGATTCAATTTCTTGCTCCCCAAGACCCTCGGTTTATCGGGCCTAGCCCACGGTAAACCGAGCCTTCAATACTTCTTTTTCTCTAGCAGATCTCTTCTTGGAGTTTTTTTACTTGGCCCAAAGCATTCTTCCCTGGACCCAGATCCGTTCCTTCAATGCTCCGGATTTGATACATCCCGTAAAACACATAAAACACGACAAAACAAAGTACCAAACCCTCGGGAAAATAACACAGATGCGTAATTACGAACCTAGGAACTTGCACATATCATTTAACACATATTCCATATAATAACAAGCATATATATCCTCTCTTGATCATAATTCCGGGTGAATAAAGGTATAATTAATTGTACTATTTAGAGCGTTATCAACTACCCCCCCCCCCACTTTGCTTTTTATCGTCCCGTGCAAAAAGGCGAAAAGAAAACGACATCCTGATCAGTATAAGAGTTGATTAAAAAAAAACACCTCACAAAGTCAAGATAAAGATCATGCCACTCATATCCATCAGTAACGCATTAAACAATAATCATGTCATGAGCCTATGAGTGTGTGCAATAACTCCATATCCGCTTAGTAATGCAAACAATCTCACATTACGTCGACCCGCATTCGAACTAACCAGTCTCGAATATGTTTTTATTAATCAAATTACCTGGGCAAGGTAGATCAAGAACCGAGTAGTACTCTTAGGCTCGCGTTTATCGGTCTATGCAAAGGTCGTGCGTTTTACGCTCCAACGACTCCTTTTGGAAAAAAGAATATAGATGTATATATTGCAATACACTTCTCTTTCTTGGTGGGAGAGCTCTCATAAATTATCTATCCTCACGGTCTCACTCTTGATAAACTACCGAATCCGAAATTCCTTCGCCCTTATAATCGTTGGTGGAACATTATTCGGGATAAAGCAAGGGTCAACTCTAGTCAAGGTAATGTGCTATCGAATACACACCAGGATAAGTGAGTTATACGTTCTTAAGATGGTGACTCACAACAAAATATGCGCTTAATACACCACTACTTCAGAAGTGCAGTGGAACAAAAGTGCAGTCAATTAACTCAAAATATCAATGATGTCATGTTTTTTTATTCAAAATTCTTTCAAAACAAATCAAAGTCTAGGTGGTGAATAGTGCATCAAAGAGAATCAAGATAATCACGCAATTAACGGAATATAATGCTAAGAAGCTAAGTGACGTCCCTTACCCCCTACTTAATCGAAACATTGTCCCTAATGTTTAAGACGGAAAATGAAAAACAAAAAGGAACTTAGCTTCGTTAAGCATGCAACCAAAGAAACAAACCGGATCACCTTACAATTCAATGGGCGTATGTAAGTAGTCCTCGAATAATCTGCGCTAAGTATCTCAAACAATCCAAGAAGAATGGTGGTGAAAAGAAATCGTATAATAATAATGTGCCAGTAAAAGAGAAATGAAATAACTCCAAACAAATTAAGCCGACAAAATCATTATAGTATAAAACATCTGCTACAACACTAGATAGAGAATAACAAGAAATGGAAAATAGCAACCAAAAAAGAAAGAAAACTAGTCCTCATCATAATGATCCTCCCAGTCATCTCTAGGCACAAAACCTTGAGGCGGTCCAGAACTTGAGGCAGCAGCGGCGGAGGAAGATGCTCTGTGACGTGGGGCAGTCCTAGGTGTAGGGTTCCAAGGAGGAACGCCGAAAAAGTCTGTAATTTGATCCATCTTACGATGGTGACTCGCAATTCCCCTTGAGTGCTCCTCCAGCAAGGCTCTCTGGGATTGAGGTCCTCCGAGAACCGGAGTACGCTCTCTCTCAGCTCTCTGACCGACCCGTCTTGGAACTTTTGAGACTGACTGTGAACTGATCATCGGCTCAGGGTCTTCCTACTCATCACTAACCCGAACTTTGACCTCGTCCTCCAGAGAGAACATGTCAATCATAGGCCTATACGGCAGTTGCTCTCGCTCGAATGTGGCGGCAAGCTCATGAATGCGGCTGTGCATCAGTAGACCAGTGTTGACCGGAGATCCCTGCTCCAGATAAAACATCAACTCCGCCCTCTTCGGTCTGACAGACACCGTATGATTGCTTGACAAAAGGTGGGCACAAACAAATCTGTTGACCATCTTCCTGTCCCGGGATAATTCATTTTCCAGGAAGATGGTGGGGGCTCCCATAGGGTTGCACATCTATTGCACCCTAAAATAATCAGTGATCATCTGCATCCTTTTTAGATCTTCAATATTGGTGGAGGATGTGTACTCATCTGGGACCACCGGTGGATTGCAAACCCCGTAATGTGCATTGATCCACTCAATCATGAAGTCAACCTTAACTCCTCAGACAATAGCAAATGTAGCTCCCGGGTTATGCGCCGGATACGCATAAAATTCCCGCACCACTGTAGCATTAAATTGGCTCGGTGCCTCTACCATGTCCAAAATATCTTGTGCCTTCATAGCTCCTAGAAAGATCAAGCCACAATCTTCTAAATCCACACCGCCCTCACAGCTAACAGGCTGGCCGTTCCAGTGTCCTCTGAACGACTCGTAAATCTTAATTGAATCAAATTTCTCAACCCTATCGATTAAGGGGTTGGCATCTCTATATAGAAACTTTTGACCGCTTGGAGGATGTGTGGTTCTGCTATATTTGGGACCCATCCTGATGATACAGAGACTGAAGATGTTGAAACTGAACATGGACCCTCGGTAAACCGGACATGTGCCCCGATTTACCGGTGTTAATTTTTCCCGGTTTCTTCTGGGATTTTTCTTCTGAAAATGGAAGATGAAGAACTGCAGTAACAACGTGCTACAGCAGCACTAATCAGCAAAGGGTGATGGAAAGAATGGTATATAGGTGTTTATATGGAAGGAAAAAGTTTAATTTTGGTGATAATAGTGGTGGTGATAGTGACCGAAATTTTGAAAAAGAAAAGAAAAGGAGAAATAATGGTGATGAAGAAGAAGATAGTTGTTGAGGATGATGATTAATGGTGGTAGAAGGGTGTTTATATAGGAGATATGTGGAGAAGGTGGAAGGATTTTGTGGGATAGTGGGTAGAGGAGTAATTAGGGTGAGGGATTTGAGGGGTTTGATTGATGGGATTCAGGTGGAGTTATGGTGGAGTGTGAGAAAGGATGAAATGATAGAAAAGAGGGAAAATGGGGCGGTTTTGCTGACTGGTGGTTTTCTGATGCAACGTGTGTCCTTCATGTGTCACCAAAAATTCTGCTTTTTAACTTGACACTCAGAAACTGAAAAACTTAGCTCGGTAATCTGGAGGTAACTCCCGGTTTACTGGGGCTTATTTTCCCCAGACTTTTATGTACTCTTGCTCAGCACACCTTATAATAACTTCCTGCTCAATCCAGACCTCAAAAATCACTAGTTGCTTACTCATTTTGTTGCTATTTCCGACTCAATCCTAACTTACTTCACTATAATCCACAACGAGTAAAAAAACCTTCCCAACAACCATCGGTTTCAAGTCTAAGGGTGCGGTAGGATGAGAAAAAGCTCATCATTTCATCCGGCTACTTTTATTCACTCTTATCCTATCTAAAGGTTCAAGAGAATAGTTCTGAGTTTTAAGTCGTCAGCTCGACTGACCTTCGGATCTTCACTCAGTCAAAAGTTGGGGCCTTAACTCACCAAACTTGCATCTTCGAGGTTTCAACCGTCATGCACTTCCCTTCTCGTCGGTCATTATCTTTCTGGAGTGACTTTTGCTGGTTTTCTGTAGAAACTTTCTGAGCTCTCTTCCTAGCACGTCTCGCTCTCCTTGCTCATGTGCTAGGTCGTTCTCTACTTCGAGATTTAAACTTTATGCCCAAGGATTCCACATTTTACACTTTAAGATCTAATCTTTCACTACGCAATACGGAAGGACTAGCCTCCATGAGCGCCTTGCTGTGGTCCTTTTATTCGTGTTCACTAAGCATTAATCTCACTAGAAACTCTCGTTGCCTATGCCTTTCCTTCTCTATCTCCATGATTTCCACTTTCCCTGAACCATAAGTCATCTTGCAACATTCCGGCCTATTATCTAGGGGCTCTTGGATTTTCATCGATACGGCATCATTGTTAAGCCTTAGAGTGATTTCCCCATTATCAAAGTCCATGATTGCTCTACTGGTCTCTAAGAACGGTCTACCTAATAGAACGGGGGCACTCGGATCCTCAGGTACGTATAAAATCATGAAATTTATCGGGAATAAGAATCCTTCTGCCTTAATCGTACAATCCTTTAGCAGGCCGGCATGCATATCTCTGGTTCGATCGACAAAATTCATGCACCAGGTTTGATCCATGACAACCGGAATCTTAATCTTATGGCAGAGGGATAGAGGAAGAATGTTACAGCTTGAACCGGAATCACAAAGGCCTAAACCTATAGATATACCGTTGATAGAGATCGGGAGTCGAAACGTTCCAGGGTCTCCTAACTTTTCTACCGTGTCTGAGTCTGGGTAATCCTCAGACTCTGAGAACATAGTGTTCGGATCCTCCTCTAGATCATCAGATTCGTAGTTGGACGATATATCAATTAGCTTGATAGGAAACGTACTCTTTCAAGGCTTCTTTGGCTTCCTGTTTAAGCGTTTCAGTCTCCTCCTCCAAAAGCTTCTTGTCACCTCCGTATTGCTCTCTGGCTTCTGATCCAGGATACATAGAGATTGGCTTGATGTTCGACACGGTACGAGGCATTGTGTTTGGCTCGTCTAGCCTTTATCGCTCATGCTCAACTGAATTTCTGAAGTGTCCTGATACTTCTGCAAAAGAGACAAAATAAAACAAAGAAAAGGTTAGCAACTCCCGCTTCAGTTGGGGGTGAACCCAACTGTTGCGGACCTACTAACTAAAATCAACTGGGATATACATAGAATAACGAAGGCTGTCATATTCGATTTTCTGGACCTCGGTAAATTGGGGGTAACCCTCGGTAAGCTGGGCCTAGAATTTCTTATTCGGCATTTAAACAGTGCAGGTTTTAGTCCAGGATGACTCAAGACTAAAAATGAAAGTAAATTTAAAAGAAAACGACTTCTTAATCAGAATTAAAACGTTTATTCTTGAAATTTGCCATTGTCCCCGGCAACGGCGCAAAAAATTTTGATCGCGTGTAAGTCACTAACTTCGATATTACTAGCAAGAATACTAAGTCCATCGTAGTATAGTAAGGGCGAATCAAGGTCGATCCCACAAAGACAATGCAACTAAAGATTAAACGATTCTAACCTAACTAAGAAGATACATATATGGTCTTGACCAACAATAGACATAAAAGAAACGTGGTATTCCTCCCCCTCTTCCCACCGATCTACTAACTTGGATTAGTTAATCCTTATGTTTATTACCCCGCATAATTTCCCTAAATTAATCGAGCGAGCTTTTAATTCAGTTTTAAGCTACGGGTGCAACTCCTAACCCTATCTACTCCGACCATGGTAGTAGATAATCTATATGCCAGCTACCCTCCTTAATTGGGCCGTAATAGCCCATACACATAAAGAACTAGAATTGCCGGTATTGAGCGCTAACTCATACCGCTAACCCGCCTAGGCAGCTATCGACACTGATTAACACGTTCCTAGGGTCCATCAAGACTATGTCCTAACTAACACTTCACTATCAGTACTTCATGTTAATTTATGAATTTCGAATACTAGATTGGCCAGACCTATTACTCATTTTAATCTGACGCTGAACCTCCAGATTAAGTTTCCTAAAATTTGCCTCGGTAAAAAACCGGTATAGACCGCCAGTTTACCTGGGGTGGCTTTTCTTAATTCTGGATCTTCATTGCTCAATGCTGATCAATCTAAGTAAATTATAAGGTCGTTAAACATACAGAATAACTAAAACACCTAAATACAAACTGATCTACCATATTAAAGACATAAAGGAACGTTCAAAGCTTCATACCTTCAACAATGGAGATCTAGCTTGATCCACTCAAGCTAGAGATGGTAGGGAAGGGAAGGAACCCAAAAAATAAACTTCAAAAGCTTAGGAAAACTTTATTGCATTGAAATTGTACAATAAAAGATAGAATATGCAAAACTTATATAATACTCGGTCTATGCAGCTTTATATAGATACACTAGCCGACGTATGACTCATAGAAACACTAACCGACCTAGTCAATGCGGCAGATTCAATTTCTTGCTCCCCAAGACCCTCGGTTTATTAGGCCTAGCCCATGGTAAACCGAGCCTTCAATTCTTCTTTTTCTCTAGCAGATCTCTTCTTGGACTTCTTTTACTTGGCCTAGCATTCTTCCCTCGACCCAGATCCATTCATCCATTTCTCTAGACTTGATACATCCTGTAAAACACATAAATCATGACAAAACAGTACCAAACCCTCGGGAAAATAACACAAGTGTAGAATGATGAACCTAGGAACATGCATTAACACATATTGCATATAATAACGAGCCTATCTATCCTCTCTCAAGCATAATTCGGAGTTAATAAAGGTATAATTAATGGTATCATTTAAAGCGTTATCAATCACCCCCAGACAAGTGGACAAGTGGAAGTCACGAACAGAGAGATTAAGAGGATCTTGGAGAAGACTGTGAATCCCATGAGGAAAGATTGGTCTTTGAAATTAGATGACGCTCTTTGGACGTACATAACCGCTTATAGGACCACATTTAGGATGTCACCATACATGATAGTGTTTGGAAAAGCGTGTCATTTACCGGTAAAACTTGAGCACAGAGCACTCTGGGCTACAAGGTTTATAAATATGGATGAAAGTTTAACCGGTGAGAAGAGATTGTTAGCATTGAATAGATTGGATGAGTTAGACTTCAAGCGTATGAAAATGCAAAGATTTACAAGGAAAGAATGAAGCGTCTGCAAGATAAAAGGATTCTCAACCGCACATTTCAAGTTGGAGATATGGTGCTGGTATATAATTCACGTCTTCATCTTTTTTCTGGGAAGTTGAAGTCTGGATGGTATGCACCACAAGCAGTCATGAAAGTTTTCAATTCAGGTGCGTGTGAAGTTAGAAATGAGTACTCTAGGAAGACTTTCATAGTAAACGGCCACAAGCTGAAGCATTACCTAGAGCACAAGTATAACCCTGAGTTGGAAGTCTTTACATTGACGGATCCAAAGTATGAATAAAGGAGCCCTATTGGTACAGTCGAGCAGGCGACTATAAACTTAGAACTAATTCTAAACCCTTATTTATTGCTTTTGTTTATTTTAAGTTATTTGTGTCAATAAAGTTGCATGACAAGCGCAAGGTTTTTTTCATCACATATATATGTGGTCGTCTAGCTAGAGATATATGTGGTTTTTTTCCTTCATGATTCTCATGTGATACCCTCGTAAAATTTTTTGCGTCTTGCTTAAGCCAATAAAAGAATAAAGTGGCTTTAACTATTTTTGCGCATTCCTGCGGTATGCACAATTACCGCCACCTTATTTTCTTTTTGCCCTTCGCATGTTACTCATAGTTTTGGAAGTATTTTGGAATGCAGTTACAACTTGGAAGATGGATGACCTAGGAGCTAATGATTCCGCTCCAGGGTTTACTTTGACTCAACCGTGCAATTCCAGAGCTAAGTACCTTTCTTTTTCTTTACTATGTGTCATTGGGGACAATGTCTATAATAAGTGGGGGGTAGGCGGTCTTAGCTGGATAATCGATAAAATGAATACTTTTGAAAATTTTAACACTGTTTTTAGCTTGCCTATTGCACGTATCCGAGTAAGGAATTGGTAGAAAAGGAGCCCAAGTTCCATTTGAAGTCAGCTATAGCATATTCAATTTAGTATGGAAGAATGGGCATATATTATGTTGCATGAAGTAGTAACTTATTAATTGATATTCTATCATTGCACTCAATATTTGAGCATATAATCTGAGTGAGAAGTGTTTGAGACTAGATAAATTGTTTTAACTGGGAATCACTATTTGTCTGTCTATATACTTTAACAAATTGTTGTAGGACAATGGAAGCAACTTGAATGCCACGAAAGGTAACCGGGACAAAACGGGCTTGTGAGAGAGAGAGTAAAAAGTGAGAAATCTGCCAAAAAATAATGATGAAAAGAGCAAAAGAAAAAAAAAACATATACAATAAAAGCAGTGAGAGAAGCGAACTCGAAGCAAAAAGTGCACGACCCTCGTATAAAAAGAAACAAACGAGGACCTAAGAGTCTGACTCGGTCCCCAAGTCCGCCCGGCCCGATTAAGGTACCATGTTGTGTAACCAAGTCTGAAATCAAGATAAGCGAGTGTATGCGCAGGTAAGTTAAGAATGTGGGGTTAATACAACTTGATTCTCCTCACGAACGCACTATCACGACTGATTCATCATATGACACATTGATGCATAGTTAGTAGTGATTAATAAGGAGCTTATGGATTGTGGCTTGATGTATGTTCTGCCGGAAATCTTTATTGAATACGTGGTAGTTGATGGAGATTTCTCTTGGAGGTACATTCCGCCTTGATACTCTGCTCGAGGACGAGCAAAGGGCTAGTGGGGGGTAGTTGATGACGCTTAAAATACTCTATCCTACGGCATCAACATTCTATCCATTATGAGCTAAAAATAGTTGTTTCGACCTATAAATATGAACCATTTGGGTTGAATATAATATGTTGGGTTCGTGAGTCGAGTAATCTACACTTAACGTTTATTTTCCCTATTTCGATTTTATTTCATGCGTTATTTTATTATTTTCAGGATATGAAATATTGGGCTGAGCATTGTGGACAAATCTGGAGTGGACTGAATGAAAGGATTGGGCCTACAGTATTCCAGAACCTTCCAAGCTAAGTCGGCAGAGAAAAAAGACAAAAGTACCCCCGGTAAATCGGGGTATGCCGCCGACATACCGAGAGTCCAGAATCATCCGAAACTCATTTTCTTGGATGAGGGGTAGATCTAGGTGTTTCTAAGTCGGATTATGTAGATATAAATGTGAGGCCTCACCTCAGAATTCAATGTACACAAATTTCAATGCAAAATTATGCAATAAAAGTTCTTTGTTCTTTATTTTATTATTTTATGAGTTCTGGTCGGAGAGACGGTAGAGTCGCTGCCTAGGAGAAGATCCGAGTGAGATCTACGCTCGTCTTTGAGGGTATCATTTTATGTCTTTTCCAAGATGTAGATCTGTCGTTGTTCTATTCGACTAGTATGTGCTAATTTTTTTATTTAGTTTAATTATGTAGTAGCTAGTTTATTCTACCCCGTGTATGTATAGATCTAATTCGTTGGTGAATAAATCATGAAATAGTGGTTGCGTTCTTCTGATCTGCGACGGTCTATATCGTAAGATCTGAATACCTAGTAAATTACTAATTCATGATAATCTGCGCCGGCTACGTTGATCGATAGATTTAATTTACATGTTGGTAGCCTGATCAACTATTTACATGTCATCGTAAATTAGCATGAAGTACTGATAGTGAAGTGTTAGTTTGGACATTTTCTTGATGGACCCTAGGAATGTGCTAATCAATCTCAATAGCTGCCTAGGCGGGTTAGCGTATGGGTTAACGCTTAATACCGTTAACTCTAAAACTTCTTGCGTATGGGCTATTACGGACCAATTAAGGAGGGTAGATTGCGTATAGATTGTCTACTACCATGGTCGGAGTAGATAGGATTAGGAGTTGTACCCGTAGCTGACAATGAATTAAAATTTACAAATGGGGAGGACTATTGCATGTGAGGGGGAAATAACTAATCACTCATAATTCGATTAATACATTAGAAACTCTTGTTTGCTCCTTGTGAACTAGCGTAGTCTTGTTAGTTTGTGGCACCAGTTTTTCTACTATCTATATTTTAGTTGGTCGTAGACCTTATTTGTGACAAGCTCAATCTCAAGAATTTGCGTTCTTAGGAGTCTCTATGGGATCGACCTTGACTCGCCGACTCTACTACGATAGACCTAGTCCTATTGCTAGTAAGTGCTTTGCACGCGATCAGTCATGACACCTATAAAATTATAAAAAATATTAGTTTGCTGCCAGAGTCATTAAGTAGCGGGACATAACATTATTAATAACTAGAGAATATAATTAATTAATTTGGTTACTACAAAACCAAATTTTCAAATCAAGATTAGTCTCTATTGCTTATTTCATTTTACCCCGTCTATGTGCTTTTGGCACTCTACTACTGACTTGGGTTCGGTATCCAGATTATTAGCAAATTATGAGGCAAATATGTCGTTGACGACTATAATATTTTATTATAAACTTATCCCATGAACTTCATTTCTAATTCGATATTAGCATAAACCAAATCCTTATCAATGTATGGACTGGTTGTTCCGCAACCCCAATATTAATCATTTGATGAACGTGCAATTTTGGGGGTTTTCTTCTTCAAGAAGAATCTCTTTAAAAGATTTAATGACTAACTGAATATCAATAATAAATCATTTTTCCACGGATTTTTATCTTATACAGCGACCGGTCTTCTACGCTTCTGGCGTAGAGAAATATCATCAATCATGTTTTATTTGGTGCATTTTAGAAATAGTCACTCTATTAATTTCAACAAAGCCTCTGGCAGGTTACTTGCTAAATACTAAAAGTAAAATTATTTTCACAGTTCAGTTAGACTGATGCGTTGAATATCTTTTATGTTGTTAAAATTTTCGACATTCTTTTATTCTAAGATGTGGTTTTCCTTATCTTCCCCTAATGCCGAGAATTGATCTTCAACAAACATGTTGCATCGAGTTATACCTTATTTACACTTTTAATTCATAGTGGTTTCAATAAATATCTCATTCTATGAGATTTTCGAAAATAATATCTCCCTTGTGCTTCATGCGTTTAACATACCACAATGTGATTTCAGATTCTTCAAGAACCATTCATATTGTTTTCACATCACACATAGAGAAAGATTGAAAAGGATTCAATAAACTTTAGGTTCATTTAACCCCATTATATTTGGTTAACAATTTATCATCATCGATATCCTGAAAATTTGCAATAACTCGTGACGGATTCAACATGTCAGTGTGAGATCCTTTTATGCGGGTATTAACACACTTCTTTGATATTTTTCAGTCGCAAGAGTTCTAGACGCTTCGGAAACCGCATTTTCTTGGACAAAGTGTAGTTTCTAGTGTTAGATAAGTCGGTTATAGCACTATAAATAAGAGGCATCAGGACTCGAATTTAATGTACAAATTTCCCAAGACAAATACATTATACGTAATAAATGTTCTTTCGTTCTTTTATTTTTCTTATGAGTTCTAGTCATGGATCCGATGGAATCGCAGCCTAGGGAGCTATCTGCGAAGGATCTGCACTCGTCATCGAAGGGTATGATTTTCTGGCTTTCTAGATGTAGATCTATCGTTCTTTTGTTGTGATTAGTATGGTTTAATTGCTTATATTAGTTGTGCTATGTAGTAGTTAGTTTATTTTACCCTATATATGTATAGATCTGAATCGTTGGTGAAATAGAGGTTGCGTTCTTCAGATCTACGACGGTCTTTATCGCTAGATCTGAATACCTAGTATATCCTAGTTCATTATAATCGGTACTAGCTACGTCTGATTGACAAAATTAATTTACATGTTAGTAGCCTAATCAACTATTTGAATGTCATCGTAAATTAACATGAAGGACGATAAAGTGAAGTGTTAGTTCGGACAATGTCTTGATCGATCCTTAGGAATGTGCTAGTCAATCCACAATAGCTTCTTAGGGAGGTCTTCGGTCTTGAGCCGGCTAGTCCTAATTCTTATTGCATGTGAATTGATACAAACAACAAAGAAGGTTAATTGCACATAGGCACCTACTGTCCTTTCAATGGATAGCGTAAAATTTGGGATTAGCACCCATAGTTGTTAAAATCTAAAATTTACCAATAGGGATGATTGATGAATAATATGGGGGAAATAACTAATCACTCATAGTTAGAACTAATCATTATAAACTCAATGGAGTATAGATGTTTTGTTCTTACGCGTTTACTGGCACAACTGTTCTTCCTTGCTCTACAGTTGGTCGTAGACCGTAATTGTGATAGCTGAATCTAGATTAAACGTATTTTTACAAGTCTCAGTGGGATTTGACCTTTACTCGCCAGTACCCTGCTATGATAGACCTAGTCATATTGCTAGTAGTCCGTGCCTTACACGACGGCGTGATCAATTGTCTGTCCTACGTAATTAGGAAGTTTTTATTTGCAAGAGTCTGACCTGCAGAGCTCATCTCGCATTTTCTGCCCTATAGACTTAAGGAGTTGATCGGCTAAAACTGGGTGTCCAATCTTACCGGCAGTGTACCGGGTCGAATTGTAGCCTAGTCTGGTGAATCAAGATCGTATCCCTCAGGGAAATGAAAATGTAATTTAAAATGTGGTTAAACACCAATTAGCTATTATTATCTTGATCCAAGTCGCAATCCTTACCAATTAGAGTTATTCATATGATATTAATACAATAATTAAGTAGATATTTATATAGATATAGATACCAATATAATAGATAGTTACTAAGAACTAACCAAGACAATGTTATTGAATTATGATCTCTTTTAGTTTAATGGATGTGATCAAACTTCTTGTTTTAAAGTGTTATTGATTATGTGAAACGGTATACTCCTCAGCTAACAAATTCCCCTCATACGAGTGCACGAATTCGTTCTATGTCTCCTCCTTGGTAAAACCGCAATTAAACCTAATGATTTGACATGATAATCTCTCGAGTATAAATATTCTATCCCTAGATAAGAAAGAGGGTTCCGTATGTCAGACGGCCAATTTTACCTTCCAGTCTTTCTACCCTTTTCTCATACCCTAACGTCTCTGGTCAGTTCATGATTAGGTTATGTTTCTATCCATACTGGTTAATTACGTCAATATAGACTGGCAATTAGTTCAAGTAGAAAAAGATTCATCATATTCAATTTTTAATCATATTTTTAGCATAGTCATCATCCATTTCCCTAAAAAGAGAAACATGTTTCAATTACATGTCTTGGCTAGTTGTATAATTAGCCTACATACATTATTACTATTATATAAAATTGTAAAAAAAACAAATATAATAACCATAGAATATTACCGAGTACAATTGTTGAAGGGGCTTCGTCCTCTGAATGTAACAACAGTGATGAAATCAACAATCTTCAATAATTATTCTAGCTATTACAACAATACTAATACTAATTTTACGGCAAAATGCCTACTGAAATAATATTTACAGAGAGTAGATAAGAAAATATATATAATGATAGAGATATATATATTGATACGGTTTTTTTTCTTCTCATAAATGAGGGTATTTATAGGCTGAGATTTCCGGTCCGGCGTGCGCCGAGACTGATCCGGCGTGCGCCGGATTAACCGAATTTGAGTGCATTGTGTCAGACGCATGTGGAGTAACATGGGTTAATCATGAAAATAATCCGGCGTGAACCGGCTCCCTCCGGCCTGCGCCGGATTTGTCAAATATCAGCCACTTGATCAGATTTTTATATAATTTGATTCCGATTCTTCTAATTTGTATCACATAATACCAGCATAATTCAAAAACAACAAAACCACAAGTAAATCTGATAACAAAAGTTATAATTTGTATTAAGTTATTTATTTGTATTTATTAGATTTTTATAGGTTATTTTACTATCATTTTAATATATTTAGATAAAATTAATCAATAATATGTATAAAAAGTGATAAATTTTTGTTATAAATTTAACATATATCAACTACTCCCCACTTAGCTTTTGATCGTCCTCGAGCAAAATATGCGATGATACTAAAAATTCATAATGAAAACAATATAATTAGACTAAATTTCTAATTTTTGTAACGTATGCTGTCAATATTATGATTATATTAATTTTTTCTATCTAAGATTATTTAAGAAGATAAAATGTGTGTATAACTCAATAAATCAGTTATAAAATATTATCTAAATGAAATTCTACATGAATTACTTAAAAATATAATACTTAGAATAACTTTGTAATCGCCACTATATGAAATTTCGGAATCAAGGACTAAGTTAAGTAGTTGGCAAAATGGCTTATAACGTTTAGGCTCAGGGTGTTTGGCTAATCGAAAGGATAACAAAGGAAAATCAAAAGAGACAGAAGCAAGTCGTTCGTACTTACACCTTCAACTTTTGATCAAAAATATCTCGATCAGTAACATCCTGACACTGTTTTCAAAATCATATGTTTTTTTTTTTCAGAATACTAATATATCCGAACTCATTGCCAGAATCGACTATCTTTCAAGCGTCATGAGGTGAGAACAAATACATCAGTACCTAACTATTCCAATTTTTCTTTTCTAGAGAATAACACTATTTGATAAAAGATTTCCTTCCGAATAATATTTATTCCAATCTCAGCATATACCATTATTGAATTTCGATGTCGTCACCGCTATCCATAAGCACATACTAAACTTGCGGGATTTCAAGGAAACGTAGACCAATTTAAGTTAAGGGTTGGTTTTTTTTTTTTTTAAGTTAATCATAATGGCTAATTTCGAGTGAGGTCTTGATCACTCTACAAGGCTGAGGTGGGGACAAAAATTGGAAATTATGTTCGGGTAGGCTATTTGGCTCTAGTTAGTCAAAGTAATGCCAAAAATCTCATCATTCCTAGTCCGATTCCAATTTCATACTTGTCTTGAAAAGAAAATTATTCTAAAATTTTATTATAATTATAAGTAACTCTTTGTCCAATTCCATAAAAAAAATATTTCATAATATTTATCTAGATATACATACTTAAATTCTTGTTAAAATCTAAAATAGATATAAATAATATAGAAATAATATATCAAGCTTACTTTACTTAATTAAAATTTTATTCTATCAAAATATATCATTTTTATTATAATAATTATATATTATTTCATTTATTTCCTTGAGGATAATTAAACTAAGTGTATAAGTATTTGATATATTAACTTCATTTTATTTACTAACCTAACTCTACTCCCCACTTGCGAACTGTCATCGTCCCGATGATAAATGAGTAAAAAAGTTGGGTAGAAAATAAAAGGAATCTTTTTAATTAAGGTAATACGAGTTGTTCTTAGGAATTATTTGTTTAGAAAGGAAAAGAGTGCATAAAAGCATAACATTTTTAGGAAAGTAAACATTAATATTACACAAAATATAAAGACATAGTTAAACAAACTTACGACTCAAAGGAAAATTTTAAACTAAAACAACTTAATAAGAAACTTAAAAACTTAAAACATCTTATTCCATCCACTAAACCAACCACTTAAATTCCTGCCATCGCACACAGATGAAATTACTCCTCTAATCTTCTGCTGTAGATGAACCACTTGGTACATCTACTGGGAGTAAACCTAGAAGGGGTTGACGAGAAGGAAAGATCTCATCCGATGCAGTTTCTGGAACTCCGGCAAAACGGATACAGATTCGAGAGATCAAAGACGCAAATGGCATCGGTTGACGGAAATTTCGTCTACCGAGTGCAAAGTTGATGGCCGTCTTGTGGATCAGGACTCCCCAGTCAATAATAGCTCCAATCGTAATAGCATAAAAAGAACATCTCATCATCGAAACCTCGGAAAAATCCAAAGTTGGAAAAACTCGTGAATTTATAAAATGTTTCCGGTGTTCGAAGATGAGGAAGCAGAAGCCGAAGGGACACAACATGGTCACGGTTGTAATTTGGAAAGAGAATTTGGAAAGCTTCGGCACACTTATCAATAACACCATGAACTGTGTCCAAATTCCAC
Organism: Gentiana straminea; assembly: GCA_036785695.1. Taxonomy (NCBI): domain Eukaryota; kingdom Viridiplantae; phylum Streptophyta; class Magnoliopsida; order Gentianales; family Gentianaceae; genus Gentiana; species Gentiana straminea. The sequence goes on from JAVUPR010000175.1 coordinate 591,638, forward strand.
TGTGATTCGTAATGACTATTTGGGGTAGTTTGGACAGCGGGTATTTGAAAAGCTTGATTAATGATAGAAGGAGTGAATGGTACAATACAACCACGGATACGCACAAAACGTGTAGACTCTACAGAAGTAGATTCTGACAGGGCTGCATAAAATTCTCGAACTAGAGTGACATTGACCTTGTCTCTTGGTGTACGGACGAAACGGTCCCATCCACCTCCTTCGATACGCAAAAATCCCCACTGGTTCATTTTTCGAAAGTTAAGACCTTCTCAAGCAAAATAGGGGACTGACTGAAGTTAGATAGATAACGGTCTTGAGCTGTTTGGTGCGGATAATCATTAGGATTGAAAAATAAGGGTTGAACATCCGGGGTTTCATCATTTGGGTACAACGGGGGAGAGTAACTGTTAACTGACGGAGAAGAATGATTGGACATTTTGTACCGTTCTTAATTAGACAGTAGGTGAAGAGAGGAAGGGGTGCAATTTTAAGAATGTAAAGGGTGCTATTTATAGGTAGAAATTCGAGCAGAAGAGGAAAAGAGTGTTTCAGTGCCATAAATAGATTTTCCGGCGTAAACCGGAGTGTTCCGGCCTACGCCGGAATCTATTTAATTCCTGCCGAGATAAATACCCTATAAGATAGCTGTCAGGTCGGTGATAACCCGGCGTGAACCGGAAGGTACCCGGCGTACGCCGGACTTCACTATTCACGGACAGAGTTGAAATTGTGTGTTCATGGGTGAAATTTTTAATAAAATACATCACTAATACAATCAACATGTTATAAAATCATAAATAAATTATTACGAACTGGGGAAATTATTAAAAAGTGCACTAACCACTGAGTACAACAACACAACGTCAACGTAATATACGAGTAGCGTAATAACACATAAAAGGAAATAGTTATAATTATACAAATGTTTTTTAAATGATAAAAGTTTAATCAGTTCATTCAAAGTCTTCAAAATTCAAGTCGTGAGATGGATGTGGCATGGACTGAGTCGATACTGCTCCAAAGTCGGAAGTTGAAGTCGTGGTATAAAATGGATCTTGCGAGCGCATGGTGGACATAGTAACCGAACTCTCGAAACCAAGCGATCCAAAACCCGTAAAGTGACAAACTCGAGACCGAAGCGTAATCTGCAAACCCTGAAGCAGCAGCTGTGACACCTGGAAACATACCACCTGACATACTAAACTGACCCGAAGTTGTCTGAGTGTAAGGGTGAGAGGTAGGAGGCGAGGGAATCGGCCGAACCCAAACAGGTAAGGTATAAGGGTCTGCCTGGCACTGAGGCAGATCGTCAGACATTTGCTCATAAGTGGGGTCTAGACCTCTCATAAAAGCTCGCTGACCTCGAACTCCAACTCTAATATCATCTGCCCACTGCCTGACTCGCTCAAATCCTAACACCATATTAGCCTGACTTCGATTAATTGCACTGAGAATGGTGTCAGATTGGTCATTCCTACCCTAACTCTACACAGGCTGTCTAGAAGATGAACTGAATAGGGGTGGGATTCGAGTACGAGGGGTTTGCTTACGCTGCTGACGGTTAGGATCATTATAATCAAGTCTACCAGCAGGACGCGAGGCAAGTCTAGGACCTATGACTGGGGTATCAGCAGAGATGATTCTGTCAGCAGGTAGGCTGGGACTCTCGCCATCAGGCACAACGCAGAAATAAGATTTGGAAATGGCATGTTTCCTTGCGGAATACGAGCATGAGCAAAATCCCAAACCTTAGTAAAGATTAATTTTCCTAGATTGACCGGAACGTCATTAACTATCGCCCAAGCAGTAATGACATCATCTCTGCCAAAAGCACTAACATGCGTGGACGGACTGACATTATAGCCTAGAAACTGCTTAATGGCTCTAACATCCTTAATACAACCCCCGTACGAAAATCTATTATCAATCCAAGTCGCAGCTGGATCAAAGGCTTGTTGAGCTTCATAAGTGATGACGGTCAAATTATACCCGTAAAAGTCATCAACGTAGACCTTAAATCGAGATTAATAATATGTATTTTATATTAAATCACATGTTTATATGGATTATTTAATGTTTTGTGATTTATAAAATATAATTTGGTATTTATCCATTATTAAGATATAATTTGGTGTTTATCCATTTTTATTATATAAATCGATAATTATCCGTTTTTATTATATTTATCCGTTTTTATTTAAATATGATTTATTTTGGGATAAATATCTATTTTGCGATTGAGATAATTATGGAGGATAAATACAAATGGAAGGATTAAATCTCAAGATAAATCCAAGATGCATTGAAGATAAATATCGGATAAGCACGAAAAGATCGGATAAGCATGACAAAAGCCGGCAAACCAATCGAGAGTGGCGCCAACTTCCACACGCATTTGGGGGGCGCACCTTATTTTTACAAGATCGGCCGGGAGTTATCTCTTATTTATTTTGATATTTTGAAGTATATCTCTTAGTTAGCTTGAACCCCTATAAATAAAGGCATGTATTACACGCCATTTAGACACCATATACACTCTAGAAACACAATATTACAATACTTTTAGTTTATCAATATAGTTCTTTTTATTTTATATTATGTTTCTTCATCACGGAGGCGATGGATTCATCGATTAGAGATTGCATTGAAGGATTGGAGGACCCTCCGTCTACGAGGGTAATGTCTATCCAAATATGTCGTTTTTATTCGTAGATCTATTTTATTTCGTTATGGAGTAGTCGATTGTGTATTGATTTCGTGATGTAGTTAATTAACAAACCCATATTCATGTAGATCTAAGCCGTACGAAGGCGTTTTACGAGCAAATTCTAGAGTCACCGGTCTAGATCGACCACGGTCTATATGGTTAGATCTAGCCATCAAGATTCTAGTAATTTTACGTGAACGACTTCGGCTACGTCGTGCTTTCTGTTTTTCATATAAACATGTAATAGATCTGGCCAATTTGTTACATCGTTCTCGTAAATTAATATGATATATTGTGAAAATTGCCATGTTAAATAGGACATTAGTTAGCCGATCGTTTAGGAGGTGTGCCAACCCGTCCACGGTGGTTGCCTAGACGAGGTGACGATTTTAGATCGGCATCCCTAGTTTGGTATAGCATGCTTGTTATATGATGTTCTATCCTGTTCAAGGAAGGATTCGTAATTAAGCATAGGGATCTTTTATCAGTTCACGAATTAGATCCAGTTTAGGGGATGGCTCCCGTAGCCAAAATATAATCAACCTTAATGTCTTTTTCGTCTCGGTTTAGATATACATATATGGGGGAGTAATTACTACTAGCGTAATCAATACCGTTTGTTAGAGTCTTATAAAACCATAAAAATAAGTGTTTTAGTGTCTACTGTCGTATTGTTAGTCTTTGTGTTTTCTATCGTGTCAACCTTTATTTTTACGTTATTGTTGGTCGGAGACCGCCCTTTAATCTATTTTTAGTTTAATAACGTTGTACTTGTTTAAGCCGAGTCTCGTGGGATCGACCTCGACTCTATCTAGCTATACTACGATTGAACCTAGTTCTCTTGCTAGTTGGTTATTTAGGTATCGAGTTATTTTTATAACTTGACCGTCATCAAGTTTTTGGCGCCGTTGCCGGGGACTCGTGTCATTAAATTGAGTATAGCTTATTTTATTAAAAGTAGATTCGTAAATAGTGTCTATTTAATTAGTTTTTATGACATAGAATTAACTTGTAAGAGTCGTAAAACAAATCTGGGCAGTTTATGTTCTTTTTGTTTTACATAGTTTATACTTTGTGTTTTTGTATTTTTAGTATTTTTAGAGTCTGTTTTAGCTTAGTTTTTATTTATTAAGTCTAGTTAAAGGATTAGCCATTAAAGTTTCTAATTGTTTATTGTTTTTGTTTATTTTAGAGTCTCGCCAAAGGCAGTAGCCTTGGCATATTTTAATTGTTTATTGTTGTTTTTGTCTTGCAAAAAAAATAAAAAAATAAAAAACAACAAACAAGCTACCCGGATTTCTAAGGATCCAAACGAAGGGCAAGGCGAGGAAAAATCTGAAGGAGCACATCAATCTGACTCAGACATGGAAGCATTACTGAATAACGCCAGCCAGGTAAATGGAAATAATTTTAATAATGCAAATTTTGTTAACCAAGTTCGTGGTCGCATGGGAAAGGCGTACTTTGCAAAGCTATGCAACGCCTACCATTGAACAATTCATTCCCGCTATCGTAGTGCCTAAAAATGCCTTTCTTTGAAGTTTATCACCCGAAACCTAATGTCATTCAAATGGTAGCAAACTATTCCACTTTTCATGGTAACCTGAATGAAGATCCTGGCATTCACGTGATGAATTTCTTAGAGATCGTTAGTACCGTGAAGCCTGAACTGGTTCCTGAGGATAACATTAAGCTGAAACTTTTTCCTTTCACTTTGAAAGATAAAGCTAAGCAATGGCTTTTCTCTTTAGAGGCTAGATCAATCACGACCTGGGAGGAACTGCTACAAAAGTTCATGAATAAGTACTTCCCTATAGGAAAGACCTTCAAGTTACGCCAAGATATCTTGGGGTTTAAGCAGAACCGGGGAGAGTTTTGATCAAGCTTGGGAACGTTTTAAGGAGTCCATGAGGAAGTGCCCTCATCATGATATCCCTCTATGGATTTTAATGCAAACCTTTTACCATGGATTGAGAGATACGGAGAAGATAAGAGTAGATGCCTCCAGCAATGGAGCGTTTGTTCTTTTATCTCCTGAGGAGGCACGAGGAAAGATGGAGCAAATAGCAATGAATAGCCAATGGGGAGGTGGTGAAATAGCAACTGTGAAGATGGCCGATAATCTATTTGAGAAGGATGTATCGCATAAGATCCTAAATACTCTATTGCTCATAAATGATAAGGTGGATGGTATGCATGAGAGGATTGTACGAGTTGAGACTGGAAAAGGGACAGAAACGACTAAGCCATTAGAGAATGCGGGTACTAAAGAAGCCAATTACATTGGGAGACAGGGTAATCACTATGACGGTTGCAAACCAAATCATGACCAACCTGAATTCCGATGGAGTGATCCAAATGAAGGGGTAAAACCACACAACACTTATGTACCTCAGCAAGCTCACGGTTGGGAAGTTGCGCTTGAAAAGATGAGTAACACAATGTCTGACACTGTGAATCAATTAGCAGAATCCATTACTGACTTGGCTACAAACTTTCGCCAATACTTGTCAAGAGAATGATGCCAAAGTCACCAACCAAGAAGCCTTAGTCCAATCTCTCTCATCAAATAGGACAATTAGCCGAACAACTGTCAACTAGGCCTCCTGGAGGATTTCCGAGCAACACAGATAGAAACCCTAGGGATGTGAATGCGATAATGATTAGAAGTGAAAAGGAGCATACTCCAACAATCCCAAAGAATGAGGAAAATATAGAAAATTTTTGGGATGATGAGAAAGAGCCCGAGGGGCATTCACACCATGCTTAGAAAAGCCCCCGACGAGCAATTATCCTCCATCTCTACCATTTTAGGGAATAGTGATTGCACCGAAATATCTTCGAAGGTGAGGTTGTTAAGGTGAGAAGCAACAACCATGGTTTAAAGATTATGTGAATTATTTATGCGGGAGATATTTACCACCAGACTTGAACCAGCAGCAAAAGAAGAAGTTCTTTTCGGACCTTAAACACTATTATTGGGATGAACCCTATCTTTTCAAGCGATGCTCAGACAACATCTTTAGAAGATGTGTTCCTGAGAGTGAATTCCCCGATATACTTAAACATTGCCATACGTATGAAGCAAGGGAGGACACTATGGAGGGGACAAGACCGTCGCTAAAGTTCTCCAATGTGGTTTTTACCGGCCCAATCTTTACAAACTGCGCACGAATATGCTAGATCCTGTCATTCATGCCAAATGACGGGCAATATCTCGAAGAGAAATGAAATGCCACCGAGGAGTATCCTAGAACCGAAATCTTTGATGTATGGGGAATTGATTTTGTGGGACCTTTCACTTCGTCCGTTTCAAACCGCTATATTTTGGTGGCGATCGACTATGTGTCCAAATGGGTTGAGGCAATTGCTTCACCTAGCAATGATGCAAAGGTTGTACCGCGGTTTTTAAAGAAAAATATCTTCACGCGGTTTGGAATCCCTCGTGCTATCATTAGTGATAATGGGAGCCATTTCGTAATAAGCCTTTTGAGAAGTTAATGGCCAAGTACGGGGTGAGACATAAGTTAGCTACCGCTTATCATCCTCAAACAAGTGGTCAAGTTGAGGTCACAAACCGAGAGATTAAGCGTATCCCGGAAAAAAGCGTGAACCCAACAAGGAAAGATTGGTCGTTGAAGTTAGATGACGCTTTATGGGCTTATCGGACTGCGTATAAGACTTCCATAGGTATGTCCCCATACCAGATTGTTTTTGGGAAAGCGTGTCATCTACCGGTTGAACTTGATCACCGTGCCTTATGGGCTACTCGTATGTTGAATTTAGATGAAAGTTTAGCCGGAGAAAAGAGATTGTTGGAATTAACTCGCCTAGAAGAGTTTCGCATTGAAGCTTATGAGAATGCTCGGATCTATAAAGAGCGCACTAAGAGATTTCATGATAAAAAGATCCTTGACCGCACCTTTAAGGTGGGTGATATGGTTCTTATCTACAATTCGCGCTTGAAACTCTTCCCGGGCAAGTTAAAATCAAGATGGTTTGGTCCTTATAAAGTGAGTAAAGTATTTCCTTCCGGAGCTGCAGAGGTAAGTCACCTAGATGATCGAAAAACTTTTATGGTCAATGGTCACCGATTAAAGCATTACCTCGGGAATCATTTTGATAGAGAGGAAGAAGTATTTACTCTCGGCAATCCTAGTTACAACTAGACCATCATGTGAGTACAGTCGAGCTAACGACTATAACCATAGAACTATTTCTTAAAACCATATTTTTGATTTGTTTTTGTTTTTGCTTTGAATAAAGTAGCATGAGGCTGTTAAGGTTTTTTTCATCTCGCCATGTTCCGATTCTAAGTTCGGAATAAACGAGGTTTTTTTCCATGATAGCCGCCATGTGAGTTTTGTAGTTTTAACTCTTTGGTTTTCCGTGTCGTTGGTTGTATGAAATAAAGTGGCTTAAATTGTTTTTGGATATTCTATATCTAATTACTGCCACATTATTTTATAACTTCCATTGACATGTTATTAACGGTTTCGTGGAGTTTCTGTTTGGTTTGCTTAAACAGGTTTTCGTTTGCTTCTCCACGACGTGCTTGGTCTACAACTACATTCTGCATCTACTTGAGAGCCGTTTCCAGAGCTAAGTCGTTTTCTTAAATTCTCCTTTTTCTTTGTCATTGAGGACAATGCCGAGTTTAAGTGGGGGGTAGGAGACTTAGCCATAATGCTATAATTGAACAATTGAATGAAACGGTAAAATGAAAAATTTTGAACAAATGCCAAATTAATTATCTCGTACCCTTAGAATTGTGAGTTCTTATACATAGAATTGATAGGGAATGAACCAGGTTGCATGATTACATGATCATTTTATACTTATGTGAATGTAAATTTAAGGATATTCATGCCAACTATTGCAAGTAGTTATTTATTATTCGATTACTCAGTGTGTGAATCGAGTTATACCGCGCAAATTATAATACCTAAGAAGAATTATGTGTACATTACGTAGATGATTGGTTATGCGGACTTAGTGTCGATATTTATCTCGTCGATGTATTCCTATCTTCTCGGCCATCAAAGCGGAGTAATAAGCTTGAGAATTATCTCGTGTTTTGACAAAATGTTAAACACTCGGGCTTGTAGTAACATTACCAAAGTAGCCCCGCGCTTGTGGTAATATTCAATGCTTCCACTAATCCGTGAGAGGAGGATTCTTGCAATGCATACTTTACTTTTAAAGCAAGTTTCTTTCTTGAGAAGTGGTAAAGTTTGAAATGATGAAAATGAGAAAAAAAATTCAATTTTTAAGAGGCTTGAGTATCTTTCTCGGTCTCCAAGTCCAAAACTGTATGGATGACGCTCTTGCTTATTGCACCATGTCTTTACCCATTGTGAGGCTTAAGAAGTGGGAATACTGATGTTGGTAGGTTGAGATTGCAAAGTTAGCATAAACTTTAATCTTGCCACGAATAGATAAAACCAAATGCACATGCACACATCACTTCGATTCATAGCGAGTAGTGAATAATGGGTACCTTATGAGCATAGTTGGTATGAGTTGACGCGAGTTTCTTGTGTAAGTATGATTTGACCACGGGAAATGTTATCTTGGGGAATGACTTATTGATGCTTTGTTCGGGACGATCAAAGTCTAAGTGGGGGTAGTTGATGACGGTCAAATTATACCCGTAAAAGTCATCAACGTAGACCTTAAATCGAGATTAATAATATGTATTTTATATTAAATCACATGTTTATATGGATTATTTAATGTTTTGTGATTTATAAAATATAATTTGGTATTTATCCATTATTAAGATATAATTTGGTGTTTATCCATTTTTATTATATAAATCGATAATTATCCGTTTTTATTATATTTATCCGTTTTTATTTAAATATGATTTATTTTGGGATAAATATCTATTTTGCGATTGAGATAATTATGGAGGATAAATACAAATGGAAGGATTAAATCTCAAGATAAATCCAAGATGCATTGAAGATAAATATCGGATAAGCACGAAAAGATCGGATAAGCATGACAAAAGCCGGCAAACCAATCAGAGAGTGGCGCCAACTTCCACACGCATTTAGGGGGGCGCACCTTATTTTTACAAGATCGGCCGGGAGTTATCTCTTATTTATTTTGATATTTTGAAGTATATCTCTTAGTTAGCTTGAACCCCTATAAATAAAGGCATGTATTACACGCCATTTAGACACCATATACACTCTAGAAACACAATATTACAATACTTTTAGTTTATCAATATAGTTCTTTTTATTTTATATTATGTTTCTTCATCACGGAGGCGATGGATTCATCGATTAGAGATTGCATTGAAGGATTGGAGGACCCTCCGTCTACGAGGGTAATGTCTATCCAAATATGTCGTTTTTATTCGTAGATCTATTTTATTTCGTTATGGAGTAGTCGTTTGTGTATTGATTTCGTGATGTAGTTAATTAACAAACCCATATTCATGTAGATCTAAGCCGTACGAAGGCGTTTTACGAGCAAATTCTAGAGTCACCGGTCTAGATCGACCACGGTCTATATGGTTAGATCTAGCCATCAAGATTCTAGTAATTTTTCGTGAACGACTTCGGCTACGTCGTGCTTTCTCGTTTTTCATATAAACATGTAATAGATCCGGCCAATTTGTTACATCGTTCTCGTAAATTAATATGATATATTGTGAAAATTGCCATGTTAAATAGGACATTAGTTAGCCGATCGTTTAGGAGGTGTGCCAACCCGTCCACGGTGGTTGCCTAGACGAGGTGACGATTTTAGATCGGCATCCCTAGTTTGGTATAGCATGCTTGTTATATGATGTTCTATCCCGTTCAAGGAAGGATTCGTAATTAAGCATAGGGATCTTTTATCGGTTCACGAATTAGATCCAGTTTAGGGGATGGCTCCCGTAGCCAAAATATAATCAACCTTAATGTCTTTTCTCGTCTCGGTTTAGATATACATATATGGGGGAGTAATTACTACTAGCGTAATCAATACCGTTTGTTAGAGTCTTATAAAACCATAAAAATAAGTGTTTTAGTGTCTACTGTCGTATTGTTAGTCTTTGTGTTTTCTATCGTGTCAACCTTTATTTTTACGTTATTGTTGGTCGGAGACCGCCCTTTAATCTATTTTTAGTTTAATAACGTTGTACTTGTTTAAGCCGAGTCTCTGTGGGATCGACCTCGACTCTATCTAGCTATACTACGATTGAACCTAGTTCTCTTGCTAGTTGGTTATTTAGGTATCGAGTTATTTTTATAACTTGACCGTCATCAATAAGCCTTTGCTTGCAAAACACTAGGCTGGATCAAACCCCAAACAGAATAGAAATCTTCTTCCTCAGGAACCTCAGGAATGGCATAAAAGGCATTAATGATCGATCGTGTAAAAGGGACGGTAGCATTCTAAGAGAAACAGATGTCAAAGGGCCATCATCTACGGGCTCATAAGCGAAATAATGAGAATAAAATTCAAAGCAACCATCGTGGCATTAACGGGGTCAACACGCTCATGGGCAATTTCCATCCACCCTCTACTCTCAAAAATTTCCTTCAATTCAGTCCTAAGGCAAGTAAAATCTATGCCACGTTCTAGCAATACCGAACATTTTGAAAAATATTTATCAAAAGCGGCTACGGCGGGCGTGGCCGCAGTATTCTTAAAAGATATAGCCTCTTCTTCGGTGTTAGAGGCCTAGGCTCATGCACAGTACTACGGGTGGTAGGTCGATTTTCTTTTCTTAGTACCCTTTTTACGAGAGGATGACTCGGCCATCTACGAATGTGGTACCAACAACAACACAAATAACAAAAAAAAACAAATTAACATTGATAAAAATTAAAATCAAATGATTAAAATGATATAATAAAATTATAAAAATGATAAATATTTATATTAGATGACTACCTGAATATAGAGAATGTATAGGTGGCCGGAAAAAATTGTCAAGTCGCCGGAGTAGAGGTGAACTTATACCCCAAAATCACGAAACTTTGAGTGTAATGTATGAATTTGTAGTGTTTGTGGTAGAAGAGATAAAGAGATTAAAGAAATTAGAGAAGAAAAGAGGTGAGTTATGGTGTAAAGAGGTGGAGGAATTTGGGAGAGGGGCGGCGCTGTAAAGGAAATGGGGAGAAGAAGAAGAAGAAAAGAAAGAACCCGTAGGGTTATGTGCATTTAATTCCGGCGTGGGCCGGTCAAGTCCGGTCTACGCCGGAATTTTAAAATCCGTTTTTTTTAATAATATCATAAAATCTAAAAATGATAATATTTTTATAAAATATAACATAGTTTATAAAAGTCTCTAAATATTTACTAATAAAGAAAATTTCAAAACTTTCGAAAATTACGCTGAATCGAAATTTCTTATTCTTAAATCCTCAAGAGTTCTCTCATAACGTTCTCTCAACCTTTCTCCCAAAAATGAAGCATTTGAATTTTCTCTTTGATTTCCATCTGGATTTTCGGATAACCACCTAATCGTTCCCTTTTTAATGACATTCAAACACTCATCCTGAGATCTGGTTGTGCTTTCCGAACATTTTCCATTGTGCTCACTCTTTCCACAGATTCTACACCTTAGTAGGAATCTTGCCCTTCTCTTTATAGCACTTCTCGATTTTCCATTACAAAGATCTCTTTCTCTGATTTTGTTTATCAGCTCCTTGTTTAAATTAGAAATTAAGGCTTCTATTCTAAAGGAAACATCTTTATCTAAACCTAATTTTAAAAGTAGAATAAAAACTTCTATTCTATCTATAAAAGGCATTCCAGTTCTTTAATGTCTATCCGGTAAAAGACTAAACTACCTAAAATGTATTTTAAAAGGTAAATAAGAAAGAGTGTACCTGGAATCAGCTCAGTTTGTGGCTGGTAGCAAAACGTTTCTTTTTAATCTATTGGAGGGTCGCTAAGGTACATAACCTCTCTTGTTAGAGGTATTCCTTCTTCCTTTACAAATAACTTCACTCTGTGGCCATTGGCTATAAAAGTCGTGTATCCATCTGTTAATTCTACAGCTCCTGACTTGTAGATTTTTGTTACCTCATATGGACCTGTCCATCTTGATTTAAGCTTACCTGGAAACCACTTCAAACGCGAATTATATAAGAGTACTCGATCACCTATATGAAACTCACGACGATAGATCCTCTTATCATGGAAAGATTTCGTGCGTTCCTTGTAGATTCGGGCGTTTTCATAAGCATCGAGACGAAACTCATCCAGTTCTGTTAACTGAAGTAATCTATAATCACCAACAGCCTTTGGATCAAAATTTAGAAATTTAATAGCCCAAAAGGCTCGATGTTCTAATTCAACGGGGAGATGACAAGATTTACCAAAAACTAATTTATAGGGAGAACAACCAATTGGTGTTTTAAAGGTTGTTCTATATGCCCATAATGCATCATCTAGTCTTTCGCCCGAGCTTTTACGATTTGACTCTATAGTTTTTTCCACAATTCTTTTTATTTCTCTATTAGATACTTCTACCGTCCACTAGTTTGTGGATGATATGGTGTACCAAGTTTATGTTTTACACCATACTTCTCAATTAATTTTGTAAATGGACGGTTGCAAAAATGTGATCCTTGGTCACTAATGATAGCCCTAGGAGTGCCAAATCTCGTGAATATATTCTTTTTAAGGAATTTTAACACTACTCTAGAATCATTAGTGGGAAGAGCTTCAGCTTCTACCCATTTGGATACATAATCGACCATCACTAAGATGAATTTCTTACCAAATGATGGAGGAAAGGGCCCCATAAAATCAATACCCCAGACATCAAACAATTCACATTCCAAAATAGGTTGGAGAGGCATCTCGTGCTTTTTTGAAATATTTCCCCATTTCTGGCATGATTCACAAACCCTTGCATAGTGGTGTGCATCTTTATATAGAGTAGGCCAGTAAAACCCACATTGCAAGACTTTGTAAGCGGTTTTCCACCCTCCATGGTGGCCTCCAGCCTCACGATCATGGCAAAAGGATAGTATACTTAAAATCTCATCATTGGGTACGCACTTCCTAATTATACCATCCGAACATTTTCGAAAAAGATCCGGTTTTTCCCAATAGTAAAATTTTAGATCATAAAAGAACTTTTTTTCTCGTTTCCATGTCCAATGAGATGGAATATATTCACGAGTAAAGTAATTAACAATATTACCGAACCATGGCGAGCTCTCCTTGGATATATTACCAGTTTTAACAAGTTGCATTCTTGGAGGAGCATCAACCATGAGGAGTTGTTCATCTGGAAATGAATCTTTGATCTCTTGTCTTCCTCCTTTCCCTTCTTCAAACTCCATACGACTCAAATGGTCCGCCACTAAGTTCTCACCGCCCTTTTATCTTTAATTTCAATGTCAAATTCTTGAAGTAACGAGAATCCATCTAAGAAGACGAGGCTTCGCATCTTTCTTTTTTAACAAGTATTTTAATGCTGGACGATCAGTATAAACAATTACTTTAGAACCAATGAGATACGATCGAAATTTATCTAAAGCAAAGATTACAACAAGCAGTTCTTTTTCTGTGGTGGCGTAGTTAAGTTGGGCTGTGTTTAAAGTATGGGATGCATAGTAGATTGCCTTAAGTACTTTGTTATGGCGTTGACCTAAAACAGCTCCGACTGCCAGATCACTTGCATCACACATACGTTCAAACGGTAAGTTCCAGTCTGGTGCTACTAGTACTGGTGCAGTTATCAATCGTGCTTTCAAAGCTTCAAATGCTTCCATACATTTGTCATTAAACTTAAATGGCACTTATTTTTCAAGCAAATGACTGAGAGGTTTCGCTATTCGTGAAAAATCTGCAATAAATCTTCTATAGAAACCCGCATGTCCAAGAAATCCTCTCAGAGTTTTCAGATTTACTGGTGGAGGTAATTTTTTAATTACTTCAACTTTGGCTTTATCTACCTCAACACCTTCTTCAGAAATTCGATGACCTAGAACAATACCATCTGATACCATTAGATGACATTTTTCCCAATTTAAAACTAGGTTTGTGTCTTCACAGCGTTTAAGCACACGTTCCAAGTGTAGAAGACATTCTTCAAAAGAATCTCCAAAAATGCTAAAGTCATCCATAAAGATTTCCAAAAACTTTTCTACCATATCTGAAAAAATTGCCATCATGCATCTTTGAAACGTAGCTGGTGCGTTACATAATCCAAACGGCATTCTTTTATAAGCAAAAGTTCCATATGGACATGTGAAAGTCTTTTTCTCTCTATCTCCTGCTGCAATAAATATTTGTAAATAACCTGAATAACCATCCAAGAAACAATAAAATTTATGTCCACTTAACCGTTCTAACATCTGTACGATGAACGGAAGTGGATGATGGTCTTTCTTAGTATGCTCATTCAGTTTGCGGAAGTCGATGCACATTCTATATCCTGTGACTTCCCTTGTTGGAATCCATTCATGTTTATCATTTTCCTTTATCGTGAATCCCCCCTTTTTAGGCACTACTTGGGTGGGACTTACCCACTCATTGTCGGATATGGGAAAGATTATCCCCATTTCTAGGAGCTTAATAACCTCTTTCTTGATTACTTGTTGCATATTCGGGTTGAGACGGCGTTGTGGTTGGATACACGGTTTGGCTCCTTCATTCAAGATGATCTTGTGTACGCAAATCTCAGGACTTATTCCTTGAATATCTGCCACTGTCCATCCAAACGCTTTCTTATGTTGTCTTAACATTCTTAACAGTTGATCTTCCTGTGACTTGGTTAATGATGATGAAACAATAACAGGAAGCAAATTATCAGTTTCAAGAAAGGCATATTTGAGATTCGAAGGGAGAGGTTTTAATTCCAGATTCCTTGGTGGCTTTTCTACCGAAGGTTTCAATACAAGGCCATCCAGTTCTAAATCCAAATAACGATGCCATGGACGTCTCTCAAAATAACTTCCGGTGTCGAGATAAAAAATGATTTCTTTCATTTCTTGGTTGTCTCCTTCATTGATAGATAAGGCTAAACATTCTTCGAGCTTATCTTCAAAATTCTGCGATTCAGCATCGTTCATATACATAGAAGATATGCTTTCTATGAATGAACATGATTCTAGTGATTTGTATGGATGTTTCATAGCCTTAAAGATATTAAAGGTGACTTCATCTTCATTGACTCTTAAAATTAATTCGCCTTTTTGGACATCGATAAGAGTTCTTCCTGTAGCTAGAAATGGTCGACCTAGAATAAGAGGTGCTGAAAATCCTTCTTCCATCTCCATGACTACAAAGTCAACTGGAAAATAAAACTTATCTATCTTAACCAATACATCTTCGATGACTCCTTTAGGACGTTTAATAGATCTATCTGCCATCTGGAGAGTCATCTCGATGTTTTTAAGTTTTCCTATTCCGAGTTTCCTATAATCCTCATAAGACATAAGATTAATGCTAGCTCCGAGATCACAGAGTACCTTTTTAAACAAAAAACCCCCAATCTCACATGGGATGGTAAAACTACCTGGGTCTTTTAGTTTAGGAGGAAGCTTGTGCTGTAATACTGCGGAACATTCCTCATTAAGGCAGATGTTCTCATATTCTTCCAAACGTTTTTCGTTTGAGAGAATATCTTTAAGAAACTTGCCATACGTAGGCATATTGATTAGTGCTTCAATGACAGGAATATTGACATTCAGGTGACGAAATGTATCAAGGAAACGTGCATACTTTATCCGCTTTCAACTTTTTAATTTGATCTCTGGGTGGGTAAGGTAAAGATTCAAGGTCAATAAATTTAGGGTTTGGAGTCATGCCTTCCTTACCTTTTTCCTTAGATAGTGATGCTTCCTTAAATGTTTGAGCATTTGGTGGTCGCCATGTGTCATGATCCTGCACTATCTTCTTTGAAATTTGTCCAAAATTCTTCTTTACTTGTTCTGTTGAGGTATTACTACTCCCTACTTGGACTGTACTATCAGCAACTTCATCCTTTCTAACATGTTCATTGAATAAGGTCCGTAGATCGCTAGCCCTTGGATTTTTCAGTATTCTCGGGACTTTGATCCATTCTTCTTCTTCTATTTCGGTTTCAACATGATTATTACGAATTAAGAAATCATCAATGATTTCATCTTCTTCTTTACTGAATTCTGGTTCGTCCTTGCTTTCTAAGTCCTTTTCGAATTTATCATCCAAATCATCTTCTACTTCATTGTTTCCTGAGTTTTCTACTCCGTTACTTCCACATATCTTTCTGCTTCGGGTAATAACAACATTCACCTCTCTCGGGTTTCTTTCAGTATTACTAGGTAATCCTCCCGGAGGTCTACTGTTTTTTCGTTCTCCTTCTCTACTCAAGTGATCTTCCATATTACGTACTGATGCCTCTATAGTTCTCATCCTCGTGTCATGCCCACTCATGGATGTTTTCAAAGTACTCATATCCTTAGTAGACATCACACCCATCATCTTTTCCATTAATTTTTCCCACTTATCAACTCCTTCTACGGGCTGAGTTGAACTTTGAGTAACTGGTATACTTTGCGTGGTGTGTTGTGGGTATAATCTGGGTGGTGATTGATGGTTTTGATTCGAGGAATTTCCCTGGTAATTTTGGTTTTGACTATTAGTATTGTACGAGCTTTTGTACTGAGTTGGATAGGGTGGTTGTCCTTGCTTACTTGGGTTTTCAGACCAACGAAAGGTAGGATGGTCTCTTTTAATGGCATTGAATGAGTTTGAATAAGCATTATTCAGATTCCTATGCTGTTGCAGAAAACTTACTTCTTCCCTAGAGTATTCTTCGGATTCTTCTATTCCATTGTCATTATTTCTCATACCATCATTCGAATATTCATTTGATAACTTTCCTTCTAAGCCATAATTCTTGTTTCCTTGTAAGCCATCAAACATTCTACTAAGATTTTCCAGATGTGCTAAAACTTCTGAGTTTGATGTAGATTCACCTACAAATGCTACTTTTCTCGTACTAGACCCGGTTTCCCACATTCGGTTATTTTTGGAAATTTTTTCAATAGCATCATAAACAACTTGTGCTTCACTCATCATTAAAGAACCTCCACATGCATGATCAACATCAGCACGAGAGTCCTTTCTTAATTTACGACAGAAAAGTTGAATTTGCATGTCAAGAGAGTAACCATGATCCGGACAAGCTCTTAACAACTTTTTAAATCTTTCCCACGCATTTCCAAGTGTTTCCTCGGATCCTTGTCTAAAATTAGCAATTTCGACCTTTAATTCCAAATTCCTACCTGGAGTGAAATATTGTTTTAGAAACTCAGTTTGAATGTCGTGCCACTTGTCAACGAATGATGTGGGAGCGACATAAACCAGTCTCTAGCCCTTCCTTTCAATGAAAAAGGAAACATTGACATCCTTGTCAATTCACGATGAGCACCTTGACTTTTGGCAGTGTTACACAATTCTTCAAAAAGATATAGGTGATGATGCGGATCTTCGTCATCTTCACCAAGAAATTGAGTTCTCGTGTCAATCAAACCAAAAAGATGAGATTTTATTTCAAAGTTATTTGCTCCATCATTAGGTAAACGAATTGGATTGTTAGTTTCATTTCTTCTCAAGGTCTAATCACAAATCGGTCTTGGGATTGGTGGGTTATTATTATGATTATTCTGATTTCGGTTCTGGTTATTCCGATTATTGGGATTCTGGTTGTTGAGATGTGGTGGTGGTGGAGGATTTTGTAACGGTGGATTAAGATTATTAAGGTTTTGGCCATGCCCTTGGGCATGAGCAAGCCCTTGTTCAGGTGGTGTTTCTTCACTGGCCTCGGCCATTCTCGTACCTCGAGTTGATGATTCCTGGGGGGATATGTCTCCAAGATGTCCTTGGCTGGTTTAGCCACGTCGAATTTCTCCTCTTAACTGTCTTTCGTAAGTATTTATATCGGGCTTATAAGGAGTAAGCGGGGCCTTACCGCTTCGGGTCATCAACTACAAAAATGGAAAATAACACGAAAACAGTAAAAGTGGCTACTTACCAATGAGGTAAGTACCAAAAAGACAAAAGTAGAAATGAGATTAAGAAAAGTGTTGACTTATTCTCAAGAGTTTTGAGCTAATGCAAGTAGTAACCATAGACATAATAAATTAACGTCGTTTCCCCGGCAACGGCGCCAAAAACTTGATCGGCTAAAACTGGGTGTCCAATCTTACCGGCAGTGTACCGGGTCGAATTGTAGTCTAGTCTGGTGAATCAAGATCGTATCCCTCAGGGAAATGAAAATGTAATTTAAAATGTGGTTAAACACCAATTAGCTATTATTATCTTGATCCAAGTCGCAATCCTTACCAATTAGAGTTATTCATATGATATTAATACAATAATTAAGTAGATATTTATATAGATATAGATACCAATATAATAGATAGTTAATAAGAACTAACCAAGACAATGTTATTGAATTATGATCTCTTTTAGTTTAACGGATGTGATCAAACTTCTTGTTTTAAAGTGTTATTGATTATGTGAAACGGTATACTCCTCAGCTAACAAATTCCCCTCATACGAGTGCACGAATTCGTTCTATGCCTCCTCCTTGGTAAAACCGCAATTAAACCTAATGATTTGACATGATAATCTCTCGAGTATAAATATTCTATCCCTAGATAAGAAAGAGGGTTCCGTTTGTCAGACGGCCAATTTTACCTTCCAGTCTTTCTACCCTTTTCTCATACCCTAACGTCTCTGGTCAGTTCATGATTAGGTTATGTTTCTATCCATACTGGTTAATTACGTCAATATAGACTGGCAATTAGTTCAAGTAGAAAAAGATTCATCATATTCAAATTTTAATCATATTTTTAGCATAGTCATCATCCATTTCCCTAAAAAGAGAAACATGTTTCAATTACATGTCTTGGCTAGTTGTATAATTAGCCTACATACATTATTACTATTATATAAAATTGTAAAAAAAAACAAATATAATAACCATAGAATATTACCGAGTACAATTGTTGAAGGGGCTTCGTCCTCTGAATGTAACAACAGTGATGAAATCAACAATCTTCAATAATTATTCTAGCTATTACAACAATACTAATACTAATTTTACGGCAGAATGCCTACTGAAATAATATTTACAGAGAGTAGATAAGAAAATATATATAATGATAGAGATATATATATATTGGTACGGTTTTTTTTCTTCTCACAAATGGGGGTATTTATAGGCTGAGATTTCCGGTCCGGCGTGCGCCGAGACTGATCCGGCGTGCGTCGGATTAACCGAATTTGAGTGCATTGTGTCAGACGCATGTGGAGTAACATGGGTTAATCATGAAAATAATCTGGCGTGAACCGGCTCCCTCCGGCCCTGCGCCGGATTTGTCAAATATCGCCCACTTGATCGATTTTTATATAATTTGATTCCGATTCTTCTAATTTGTATCACATAATACCAAAGATAATTCAAAAACAACAAAACCACAAGTAAATCGATAACAAAAGTTATAATTTGTATTAAGTGATTTATTTGTATTTATTAGATTTTTATAGGTTATTTTACTATCATTTTAATATATTTAGATAAAATTAATCAATAATATGTATAAAAAGTGATAAATTTTTGTTATAAATTTAACATATATCAGGAGTTTGTCTTCGCAAACTTGCTGAGTCTGACCAGTAGAGCTCAGATCAAACTTTCTGTCATGTAGACTTAGGGAGTTTGTCTTTGCAAACTTGTTGAGTCTGACCTGTAGACTCAGATCGAATTAGCTGTCCTGCAGACTTAGAAGTTCGTATTTGCAAGAGTCTGACCTTCAGAGCTCAGATCAAATTGTCTGCCCTATAGACTTAGGGAGTTTGTCTTCGCAAACTTGCTGAGTCTGACCTACAGAGCTCAGATCAAACTGTCTCTCCTGTAGATGTAGGGAGTTTGTCTTTGCAAACTTGATGTGTCTGACCTGTAGAGCTCAGATCGAATCGTCTGTCCTGCAGACTTAGGGAGTTTGTCTTTGCAAACTTGCCGAGTCTGACCTGCAGAGCTCAGATCGAAGTGTCAAATTTATAGACTGTCAATTTATCCTGCAAACTCAAGTAAAGAATATATATGCATAGTGGGAAAATCAAACTTTATTGAAATAATTTGATGCTTGATTACATCTTATTGATAGAATATTGAAAATTCATAAGAGAAAATAACATAAGTCTGGAACCTGTCCTAGACGTAAAATTTGTGCATGTTATTTGCGTTCCAGCTGCGTGGTATGGTCCTGCTGTTAGAACCAGCCAGCTGGTATGCTCCCTTGCCATGAACTTTCATAATCTTGTAGGGACCCTTCCAGTTGGGGTCAAGTTTGCCTTGAGGGCCCTACCTACTTACCTTATTCTTTCTCAGCACTAGATCTCATTCTTTAAAGTATGAGTGCTTTACTTTGGAGTTATAGTATTGAGAAATCCTTTGTTTATACTTGGCCATCCAGATGAAAGCCATAACTCTGGCTTCTTCCAGGTCATCTTTGGAGTGCCTGAGTTCTGTTTCCTGATCTGCCTCTGTGTAAAGTTCTGACCGGGGTAAAGAGAGACCTATCTCAGCTGGTATGACTGCTTCACTTCTTTAGGCTAAAGAGAAAGGTGTTTCTACTGTTGTTGAGTTCGGCGTAGTTCTGTACGCCCCCAATATGTTGGGTATGTGCTCTACCCAATTTTCTCCTTCTTCTTCAAGCTTGTTTTGATTTGCCTATTAGTTTACCAGTTCAGCACACCATGCTCGGACCATTCTATCATCAAAATGTGTTACATTGTTGAATATCAGAGACTTAGGAATACCGTACCTGCAAATTATGTTCTTCCAGAATTTTTTTTGAATAGCCTTTGTTGTGATTGTAGTCAGCGCTTCTGCTTCCACCCACTTGGCGAAGTAGCCAACTGCCACAACCAAGAAATTGAGATTACCCAAAGCTTGGGGGAGTGTTCCGATCAAGTCTACGCCTCATTGATCAAAGGGCCATGGAGATACAATAGGGACCATCACTTGGGAAGCCTGATGAGGTAGGTTATCATGCACCTGGAATGATCTGCACTCTAATACTAGTTCAGTTGCGTCTCACTGCATGGTCATCCAATAATAACCGAACAAACAACATTTCCTTGCCAGAGTATGGGCTCCAGTGTGGTCTCCACAGATTCCCAAGTGAATTTCTTGAAGGAGATAGTTTCTTTCGTCTTCCGAGGCACATCTGAGCCATTGAGCAATAAAATATTTTATGCATAAAACTTCATTAAAAAGTGAATACATGCTCGCCAAGAGCTTTATCCTTCGAGCTTGAAACTTGTCCATGGGAAGAATACCATATTTTACGTAGAACACGATGGGATCCATCCAAGTATTTTTTTGAGACACTAGTTGAACTGCTAGTTGATCTTAACTGCGCTCCACAAGTCGCTTTACTAGCACCATCTTATCTGATACAAAGTTAGACGCCAGCTTCGAGAGTGGGTCAGCTCGCTTGTTCTGAGATCGAGAGACCTGCCCGATCTGAACAGATTGAAAAGTCTGAAGTAATGACTGGGCCACAGCTAAGTGTTGAATATGTGTCCTAAACCCAACCGGGTGGACCGGATCCGACTGGGTCGGGTCGTTTAAAGTCTATTTAGTTCATGTAATAACTTTATTATGATTAATAAAAGCACATATGTTATTATATATTGTTTATCTTCATATTATTTTTTGTATATATATAGTAACGTCCCTAGTGTCAAACTGTGATAGAGAAACCATGATAGTGATTATGGTTGATGAGATCTCTAATCACCCTAACAAATTTGGTACTTAAATGTCAATAGTCTTATGTACTGTCAAACGAGACATTGATAGTATAATCAGACAAGCACGTATTGGATGTCTTCTATCTTATAAAAGGTAAGTGTAGAGACACTTGGACTGTACGTGGACGTGTATTAGAGAATGCGTACGTTAGACTGACCCACTTACATTAAGTGTCACACTATGTGCCGGTTGTGTAATTATCCTTTAGACCGGAGTCTTCATGGCATCACGGTGTGGATTGTCATGCTTTGACATTATTGAGATTTCCCATTGCCACGGGGTGATCATGCGGTAGTGATTGGGTGTGATATTGAAGCATGCGGAGTATATATGATTCGTTGTCCGGGAATCGCGTATCCTATGATTGGGATCGAATATCCGAAATGGCCTTCTTATAAAGAATGTCTAGCTCTCAAGAATCTTTGCAAAGTGGGAGTAAATATGCTATTCCGAGAGAGCATGATATCCAGATTATAAGATACGATCGTTAATGTATTGACACTCGAGATACGATCGTATGGATATTATTACAGCGATAGGATTGTAAGTTACACGGTAACTGCTTCACATGAAAGGTAGTAGTCATTGCTTTTGACTCTTCCGATGATTGGGGGTCACGGTGTGTTGCTAGATGCTATCCCGTGATCGTTAGACATGAAGGGCATTTTCGTAATTTGTGCTTTGTGTCTACGGCCAACATATTCAGAAGCCTATCGGATCACACACATATGAATAACGAGTCGGATTAAAATGCGGTTATAGTTGATAACCAATTAAGGAAAGTTTATCTCTATACTATAAAGGTTATAGTGGTAAGTTAATATGGTGTTATTTATTTATTATGAATAAATAAAATACAAGATATTTATTACACATAAATTATATTAATTAAAGAATATTCCGGAAGCCAATATTTGGCAATATGGGGCGCCACATTGAAGTGTACAAGATACACTTGGATTGTGCACTTTAATTAATAAGATTACCATAATATTAATATTAGATATTAATTGATTTGGAAAAATACATTTATGGTAATAAGATAAATATATTCAATATAAAATATTGGCAATATTTAGATTTTATTTAATATGAGATATTATAATAAAAGAGATAAATCAATCTAGGAGATTTTCCTTATTTTATTGGGAAAAAGTTTTCTTCTCATCCACTCTATTGGGGCGCCACTTTTGACTATAAATTCGAGGTGTGTGTCAAGCTCTTTAGTACATCACAATTGCATGAGCTAATAGTTCTTGTGTAAAATAGAGAGCTTTCTACAGAGAGTTTGTGAGGGAGGAAAAAGGCCGGTTCAGCAACCGGAGTTTTCCAATAGCAATCCAGTGAGGAGTTCGGGTGGATTATCGATAGAGGCCGGACGCATTGATGGGTTGCACACTGTACTAATCTCCGTTGATGGTCAAAAAGACGTTCTTATTGATCATCAAAGGTATATTCCGTCAAACTACTTAACGTGTTTATTGCATTAAACGAAGAACGATCTAGAAAAGGAAATCAAATTTTAAATTCCGCTGCGTTAAACTAGTGATTTTCTAACAGTGGTATCAAAGACAGACTTCGAGCTTAAGCAATAAGCACAATTTAATTGCGTAGTAATTAATCGATAGATGCCAGATTTAAAATCACGAGACACTTAAAAAAAAGGACGATTTGAGGGGCTCGACTGACTGGCGGCGGCCCCCCTCCCCTACGGCGGCGGCAGCGGCTCTAGGGCTGCCGTCGTCGGCTGTCCTCTTCCAAACGAGGAGATCGACTTTTTCATTTTGTGATATTTATTGTGCATAGATATATCTTTTGTTTAGTTGTGTCATATGGCCAACCAATGGTTCAAATAGTTTGGGCCATTGGAAAACCATAGTGGCATATTAACCAAAATATTGGCCTTTCCAAATTTTGTTTTGGAATAGGCCTAGGCCCTTTTCAAATTTTGATTTTAGAAAGTGGCCAGACTTAAACCAAATTTGGTGTCGGAAGATGCCTTTTGGTTTAGGAAACCAAAGGCATCCTTTTTGGTTAAGAACCAAAAGAAAAAAAAAACAAATAGGAGACCTTCTAATTTTGATTTTAATTTTGAATAGTTCAAATTTTATAAAATTAAAATTAGAATCGATTTAAAATGAAATGTTAATTTTATTTTTCGATTAAGTCATATAATTAATTAAAAGTTATTTAATTATTTGATGTGATAAAATAAGACGCATAAGTAGTTAAAATTATAATTTGATCTTTTTCATAAGATAAAATTGTATGGATTAGATATGTAGATATAATGTGATTATATGCACCCCGATTGATCATTGACTCGACCAATAGGATAGATGGGAATATTTTCTTTATGTTGGTTTTTGAAATTATCCTAGGCCGTTATGAAGAACGTGACCTAGTTTACATTTTGCATTTATCTCATTCCCGTTAGCTCCCCCCCGGTGTGCGGCGGGTGTAATTAATTATTAGATAGATTATTATGTAACAAGAATGGAGCGAGAAGACGAAGACCAAAGAGAGATAGAGAACCCATTGGCGTACATCAATAAAGATCCTATTGGATGTTGCCGATACCCTTAGTTTGTGACCCGCGGTTTCGTCAGTTTGTATTCAAAACCGCACTTAGGAAAAGTCCATGATCATACAAGTTATTTTGTGCGCGGAATGTTGTGTATGTTTTACTTTATATGATATCGTAGTAATATGCACATAGTAGATGAGACCATAATCAAACATAATTAATTAAGTAAATTAATTTAAAATTATTCCCACACAAAAAATCGAGCCAAAATTGTCTCCCAATATTATAATGACGGTGAAGAGCCTTGTTCGGATCCAACTGATCGGCCCTCGTCGGGAGTTGACCTACCATGAGTATATCGTTATTATCGAGATATGATCGTTACAAGATCTCATGAATATTTGGGTTACGACTCGACTAGAATCTTGTGGTGATTGGCCCTCGTCAGGACCGTCTGATTTTAAAGACAAGGGGTTGACTATCACATACAGATGTGAAACGTCAAAGAGTTGACTAGTCAGCCACTGGGAGCCGTAGGAGTACCTACCCTTCGAAATTATCTCGGTTGATCGGCCCTCGTCGGGAATCGAGATAACACGTTGGGATCCCAGCCACAAAAGAATTAATTAAATTCATGAAAGCCAATTGGGAATAGTTGGCTAGTGGGAGTAGAACCTTATAAAAATTTAAGTGTAAATTTAGGGTTTTTAAAGACATGAGCTTTTACTTATTCTATCTTTATTTATTGTTGTAGAAAATATCAAACAAATTGAACCTTCATTTTATCATCGACAATAAGATTGACGAAACTAATTTTCTCGATTGGGAAAGAAACCTCAAAATCGTTTTGAGGCACGAGAAGATTGGCTATGTCTTGGACGAGGCCCTACCGGAAGAGCCCGCTGAGGGTTCGGCGGTGGATGCTGTCGAGAAGTACAACAAGCACTGTTCTGACAGTACTGATGCTACTTGTATCATGCTTGCTTCTATGACACCTGAACTGCAGAAACAGCATGAGTCTATGGACGCCTACATAATCATGGTCCACCTAAAAGAACTCTATGCTCCACAGTCTCGCACTGTGAGGTACGAGGTCTCAAAGGGCCTGTTTGGTTGTAAGTTTTAGGAAATCACTAGTTTAACGCAGCGGAATTTAAAATTTGATTTCCTTTTCTAGATCGTTCTTCGTTTAATGCAATAAACACGTTAAGTAGTTTGACGGTTATACCTTAGATGATCTACAAGATCGTAACTTTGACCGCCAATGGAGAGTAGTTCAATGCGCAAGCCGTCCACGCGTCCGGCCTCTATCGCTAATCCAAACGAACCCCTTGCCGGAATCCTCCTTGGATTGCTATTTGAAAAACTCCGGCTGCTAGACCGGACCTTTTCTTCCCTCACAAACACACTATGGATAGCTCTTTATTTTACACAAGAACTATGAGCTCTTGCAATTGTGATGTACAAAAGAGCTTGTCATCCACCTCTTATTTATAGTGATAAGTGGCGCCCCATTAGTGTGTAGGAGAAGAAAACCTTTTTCCAATAAAATAAGGAAAATCAACTAGATTGATTTATCTCTTTAATTATAATTTATTTTGCCAATATCTTATATTGATTATAATTATCTTATTACCATAAATCTATTTTTTCAAAATCAATTAATATCTTATATTAATATTATGGCAATATTATTAATTAAAGTGCACAATCCAAGTGTATCTTACACACTCAAGAATGCCGCCCCATTAGTCAACTAATTGACTTCCGGAATATTCTTTAATTAATATAATTTGTATATAAAATTAATATCTTGTATTTTATTTATTCATAATAAATAAATACTACCATATTAATTAACAAGTATAACCTTTATAGTCTAGAGATAAAATTTCCTTATTTGGTTATCAACTATAACCGCATTTTAATCCGACTCGATGTTCATATGTGTGTGACCCGATAGGCTTCCGAATATGTTGGCCGTAGACATAAAGTGCAATTTACTAAAATGCCCTTCATACCTAACGATCACGGGATAGCGTCTAGCAACACACCGTGACCCCCAATCATCGGAAGAGTCAAAAGCAAAGACTACTACCTTTCATGTGAAGCAGTTACCGTGTAACTTATAATCCTATCGCTGTAATAATATCCATACGATCGTATCTCGAGTGTCTATACATTAACGATCGTATCTTATAATCTGGATATCATGCTCTCTCGGAATAACACACTTACTCCCACTTTGCAGAGATTCTCGAGAGCTAGACATTCCTTATAAGAATGCCATTTCGGATATTCGATCCCAATCATAGGATACGCGATTCCCGGACGACCAATCATGTATACTCCGCATGCTTCAATATCATACTCAATCACTACCGCATGATCGCCCCGTGGTTAGGAGAAATCTCAATAGTGTCAAAGCATGACAATCCACACCGTGATGCCATGAAGACTCCGGTCAAAAGGATAATTACACAACCGCCACATAGTGTGACACTTAATGTAAGTGGGTCAGTCTAACGTACGCATTCTCTAATACACGTCCACGTACAGTCCAAGTGTCCCTACACTTCGATAGACGAGATCTATCCCTATCTTCTAAAAGATAGAAGACATCCAATACGTGCTAGTCTGAATATACTATCAATGTCCCATTTGATAATATGTAAGACTAGAGACTTTTAAGTACCAACCTTGTTATAGTGACTAGAGATCTCATCAACCATAATCACTATCATGGTTTCTCTATCACAGATTGATACTA
Source organism: Gentiana straminea (assembly GCA_036785695.1). Classification (NCBI taxonomy): domain Eukaryota; kingdom Viridiplantae; phylum Streptophyta; class Magnoliopsida; order Gentianales; family Gentianaceae; genus Gentiana; species Gentiana straminea. Next base: position 618,426 of record JAVUPR010000175.1, read on the forward strand.
GGGACGTTACTATATATATACAACAAATAATATGAAGATAAACAATATATAATAACATAAGTGCTTTTATTCATCATAATAAAGTTATTACATGAACTAAATAGACTGTAAATGACCCGACCCAGTCGGATCCGGTCCAACCCGATTGGGTTTAGGACACCTTTCCAACAATCTCCCACTTGGCCTAAAGCCAATCACCCATATGCCTATGCCCGTGCAAGTTAACATGTTTCCCATGCTTAGCTTGAGACAATGCCTTGGTTAACGGATCAGCTATGTTATCATCCGTGTGGACTTTCTCTATCTTTACATATCCTCTATCTATTATCTCTCTAATCAAGTGATAGCGCCGTAGCACATGTTTGGACTTCTGATGAGACCTTGGTTCCTTTGACTGAGATATCGCTCCATTATTATAGTACAGAGGCACTGGACCTTCAATGGAGGGAACCACACCAAGTTCAGTAATGAACTTCTTCATCCAAACTGCTTCCTTTGCCGCCTCCGAGGCTGCTATGTATTCGGCTTCCGTTGTAGAGTCCGCAGTAGTCTCCTGCTTGGAACTCTTCCAGCTCACTGCTCCACCGTTAAGCATGAAAACAAATCCAGATTGTGACTTAAAGTCATCCTTGTCAGTTTGGAAACTGGCATCTGTGTAACCTCGTAATACTAAATCATCATTCCCGAAAACCAGGAACATATCCCTAGTACGTCTCAAGTACTTGAGGATATTCTTGACAGCTATCCAGTGACCATCACCTGGATTAGACTGGTACCTACTAGTCATACTAAGAGGGTACGAGACATATGGTCTTGTGCATAACATGGCAAACATGATAGACCCGATTGCCGAAGCATAAGGGACTTTACTCATTTGTGCCCTTTCCTCCTCTGTCTTATGACTCATTCCCTTCGACAGGTAGACCCCATGTGACATGGGCGGCAATCCTTTCTTGGGATCGCTCCATCTTGAATCTCTTCAGCATCTTGTCTATATAAGTGGATTGCGACAGACCAAGCAACCTTTCATATCTATCTCTATAGATCTTTATTCCTAGAATATAGGCTGCATCACCCAAGTCCTTCATTGAGAAGTTCTTGGATAACCAAGCTTTGACTGATTGTAACATAGGCACATCATTCCCTATGAGCAATATATCATCTACATAAAGCACTAAGAACACAATGGCACTCCCACTAATCTTCTCGTAAACACAGGGCTCATCTTCGTTCTTGATGAAATCAAACTGTTTGATTATCTCATCATAGCGAAGATTCCAACTCCGAGAAGCTTGCTTTAATCCATAAATGGATCTTTGCAGTTTACATACCATCCCAGCGTCATTGGTTGTGAAACCCTCAGGCTGTGTCATATTGTTGGGAGGATTTTGCATCATAAAAACAAAAGAAAATTTATAAACCTATACTTAACATGCAAACTAACTCCTAACCGACCAAATATCGGGTAGTTGATAGCATAGTAGGGTAAGTACAGGGTCGATCCACAGGGAATTGGGATGTTGAATCTAATTTCACTAATCCTACCAATTGTTACTCAAAGAACGAATAAACAAAAGAAACGAAAGAACAAAACATAAAAACAGAAGAGAACAATCAAGATAAATCTAACCTTTTTTTTTTAGAGATTTTTTTTTTATTTTAACGCAACTTTATTTTATTCAGAAACCAAATAAAGAGCTACAAAGTTAAGTGCCATATCCCGGCCCGCCCCAAGTTTACGTGATAGAGTGCATAGCATGGCCTCCTTAAACCCTATGTGTGGCAAACCCAGAGTAGGAAAATCCATCACATAGGGAAGAGTACTCGCTCTATGCACTCCCAATAAAATCCCTGCCCCATAAATAATTACATCAGTGGAAATCAAAGTGGAATAGATGTTGTAATTCTGTCTTCTGGCCTGTGTATACGATCTAAGGAAAGTAAGCCGAAGATCTCTTTGCACCCTCGTCTGAACTTGCGTGAGCAACAGAGGATTGTGGTCCTTCCTGGTGAAATTTCGACATGTCCGGTCCGTAAAGTGATCAGCCACACCCATGTCAGACGTTGTACCAATTATATAAAGGGGTGTATCAAATACTAAAAAAAAAGTATGAGCATATCGTTTGACGGCAAAAGCAACAAAAACACCTGGATTGCACCCCTAGCATTGCGGTAGGGGTGCGTCCAAAGGTAGGCGCGATCCTGTAGGCCATGTCCGTGATGAAACGTCAGGCAGACTGCATGGCTATATTCTTTGGGGAGCTTCATCGATCTGCACAAAGTGTGATACGCAGTATATGGATACGACTTGTTAAAAACAAAAAAGTATGTGAAATGAACAATACGACCTGGTTTGCACCCTTCACAAGTGAAGAGTGCTTCCCGGATTATCAGTGACGTAACGGATATGAGCTGGACCATGTAAATCATCATGGAGTAGATTCAGAATGTGCGGTGGGACATCCCTCTGGTGAGTGAAAATCTGGTCATCTCCTTCCAACGATGCAAGGGCATCAGCGACCCTGTTGCACTCCCTATAGACGTGAGAAATAGTATATTGCAGCGTTCTCAGGATAGCACAAATCTGAGTGATGGAGAGACACAGGGGCCAACCCCCATCATTTGCTCCAGACACCATACGATACACATAAAGAGAGTCCGATTCGATATCCATAGCCTGTGCATAGGTGCGCATGCGAAGACCAAACAACAGAGCTTTACTCTCAGCATCCACCACCGTCCCCTGCCCAAAACACGAATGAAAAGCCATAATAAGATAAATCTAACCTAAGAACCATAAAAACAATCTAAACTAAAGACATGGGGTCAAACATTGAACAAGCCTAGTGATCTCAATTCTAGTTATCTCATGATTTTAATTCAGTTTGTGGTTTCACCCTTTCACGAGACACAAATCCCTAATCTCTTAGTGAACTTATCTCTCAAGCTATGAACTCCTACTTTCGTAGCGAATTCAATTATCTATCTCTCATCTTTCGAGTGTTGAGACTGATTTACCAAACAAAACGACGGGTGTAGATTCAAGTTACTCTCGTATAATCGAATCTAACAACCTAGGAATCTAACCAATTAATTTGTCACATAATCAACGGCTAAAAACCCTATCTTTCTATGATGATCTAAGGTTTATGCAACTTCCGTATTATAAACATCAATAGAAAACAGATCTTTCAATCTATTCTCATGGCATCATAAACACAAAGAAAGATACAAAATAAATCAACAATCATGAAGAAAAACTGGAATTGAATTAATCAAAAAGAACTCACATAGTTTCATACAAGGATTGAACCATGAACAAATGAAAAGCAAACATCTAATATACTCCTAATCTAACATCGGTTCACCCGAGCACAAGGCTCGGGTGACCGGCCTTCAAACTCTCAAGATGCGGCTGCTGGCCTCTCTTTTGATGTGAAGAAATTTCTGAATGAATTTAGGGTTTGGGGCTGCTGTGCTTTTTTAATAAAACTAAGTCGGTCGCTACGGTAACCCGAGTCGGTTTCGGCAAAAACGGCGGTGGACGCCCGTCTAACCAAGCGGACGCCCGTCCGAATGCTTGGACGGATACTGGACGCCAGTTCAGCCAACATCTGAACTCTCTGTATGTGAATTAGCTCCCTGGACGCACGTTCGCTTTATCAGACGCCCGTTTGATATAAACGCTTCTCGGACGCTCGTCGGCCTCAGATGAACGCTCGTCCATCTTGATGCAGAACGGATTTCTTGACAATTATCCTTTCTTTCCTCCATCTTTATCCTCTTGTACCATCTCTATCTCTTCATCAACACTTCAAATTCGACTTTAGACTCTTCCAAATCCTTTCCAAGTTAATGATATGTATCTACACACATCGAAAAACATACCAAAACGTAACACGATTCCAAAACAACATAAAATCATCAAATAAAGCATATAAATCGATACGTTTTCATATTTTACTATTAAAAACACCATTTACTCAATATTTACATATAAAGCTCGACTTCTATGAAAAACATAAGAATATGGGGGAAATTGATATAAAATATATCCTTATAAAACGTATAAAATCACCCTTAACAACTCCCCCACACTTAGCTTTTGCTCGTCCCGAGCAAAACAAAACATAATCATCACTCGAGACAAATAAACACTTATGCAAATATAAAACATATTCAAGTAGTTTAGAGGTTCACCCAAGTGAGTGTGTGCATAGCCATAATAAATTTCCACTAAGTTCCACAATTTGAAAGTTATTCAAACCAAAACTAGCCCGGTTTCCCATCTAAGTTAGAAATATTCAAAAATTATAACATGCACTTTACAAAACATACATATCCCAAAAAGAAATAGTAGAGAATATCTAAAACATTTCTGACAGACTCAGAGGATAATCCCTACAACATATCCTTCAGTTTATACCGGGTATAAGATTAACGATAACTAAGTCCTTACTTATTCATAATAATATATTTCAATATTTTCACTTTTTTCACACTTTTCTAACACACATCGAATAAGCTTTTGCCCTCATAGCGAGAATAGGACATTTCAAGATAATCCCCTACCTTACTCCAATCATAAGGCGACTATAAAGCCGACCGTCGTGAGCTTTTGGTCATCATAGTGGAATAGGACATACGTGGTACACCCTACCTCACCCAAATCATAAACCGCCTTCCGACACACACAATTACAATTATGTTTACTTAGAGATTTAAATTTGGCGAGTGGAAAAGATTATTTTCTAGTAGCACGGCACCACCGAGCATAACACCTCAAGTAAACAATTTATTACTATTGCAAAGACTTAATCACGTTTCACTTATCACATTCAAACTTACGGATATTCACGGTATGTCATACTTTAATCCTAGAATACAAACTACTAAACTTTTCAAGAATTGTACATAAGCAAAGAAACATGCTATAATCATCAAAAATCTCCAACTAAAATGGGGTAGGCTTTCAACATTTAGCTCATCATTTACTATGGCATGTGAAAAAGAGTGTCGGGTGAAACAACTAAAATTACTAAATATACGAATATAGCAAAAATGATATAAACTCAAGCAAAGATATGCCTTTGTCTACTCGGGATATAACAAAAAATTTGAAAATTAAGCACTTTTCATAGAAATACTAAAAATATGAGCAAACGAAAGTAGACACATAAATCATCTATTCCTTCCCCCACACTTAGATTGCAACTTGTCCTCAAGTTATACAGAAATAATAAATTAGAGAACTTAGCTGATTGGATACTGGCAATTCTGGAGGAACCAACAAGAACCAGGATTGCTTGCATAGCTCGATGGGCGTGGAGCATCACGGGACAAGCGAATACATCTTTAAAGTGCACAATAGCTAGGAAGAAAGTATCCCGAGACTTGATTAGTGCAAAAAGAGTCTACGGGGAAAATATTAGACTTATACAAATAAAGCACATGGAAAAGAATTTATAGAGATATTCAAATTATGCTCACATAAAGATGGACACATATACATGAAAATATCACAAACTCGTAGGCTAGGTGCAACTATATGAAAATATACTACAATGCGGACCTACATGATATGCAATAATAATAATGATGGCATATGGAAAACCAACGGTAACCATCATGAAAAAAAAAAAAACGAGGTAGTATTACGGAAACCGACAGATTAACTACACTCAAGAAAAATAAAAGAAAAATAGAAAAACAATGCAACTAGATGACATGCAACTAAATGATATGCATCTAAGTGATATGCAAAAATAAAAGAAAATAAAAGAAAGAAAACTAGCCCACTCATTTGCAACATGACATGTATATAATAAACGTCTACCAGATAATGACAGGTTACGATAAACGACAAGATCTTGTTCATTACATGCAATGTAGACGCGCTTTAAGACTCGTCAAAGGTGATAGCATTATGGAAAACCAACAGTTAGCTATACTAAACAGATATAACCCATAAGGTTTCCATCGTAGCAACGGAAAACCGACAGTTACTACCCAAATGAGTTATAAAAATAACAAGGAAGCACATAAGTCTCAAAGCTCACGAGATTCATCACAGCGGTATGTAGCATACGGAAACCGACATTCGCTACTAAATAACAATAAGACCAGTTATAGCATACGAGAACCGACAGTAACTATAACTTGCATAGATGAATCATGTATAAGGAATAAGATCATTTACTTAGCATGAATTCATAGATGGAAAGGTATAACATTCATATTCGGGACATCTATGTAAAAAATAAATAGGCCACGAGATGCTCGAATGTAAGCAATCCATACTAAATAAAAGCATTAGGAATGAGATCAAGAAAAACCTGGACTACGGGCGGCGTTCGGCACAACGAACGGGCGTTCACCTCAAAATACGGCTTTGGACGAGCGTTCAAAGCAAAACAAACGCTCGTTTGACTTGAAAACCAACCGGACGGACGTTCGAAAGCATAGACGCTCGTCCGGTCCTTTAAACGAACGAGTCGAAAATATTTGAACGGACGAGCGTCCAATACTTTCAAACGCTCGTTTACCCGCAGCCTAAAGAAGCGGACGGGCGTTCACTAACTTGAACGCTCGTCCATACAACGAATACACGGCAGAGAGCGAGAAAACGCGGACAAACCCTAAAAACTTAAAACACATATTAACACGAGATCACGGCTGACCACTTTCAATTAAAGCACAAAGAGGTTAGATCAGAAAACACATAAACACATACTTCACGTTTAAACAAATCGAGTAAAAACTTTTGCACATTCTTAACCTTATGGTCATCGAAACACGGCAAAATAAAAACTCTCGATTTGGTAAACGCTACTTTTATTAAAACAAAAAATAAACGTAACAAAATCGAGAAATAACAAGATCAGATTCAACATGACACCTATTCCCCGGCAACGGCGCCACTTTTGTTGGGAGGATTTTGCATCATAAAAACAAAAGAAAATTTATAAACCTATACTTAACATGCAAACTAACTCCTAACCGACCAAATATCGGGTAGTTGATAGCATAGTAGGGTAAGTACAGGGTCGATCCACATGGAATTGGGATGTTGAATCTAATTTCACTAATCCTACCAATTGTTACTCAAAGAACGAATAAACAAAAGAAACGAAAGAACAAAACATAAAAACAGAAGAGAACAATCAAGATAAATCTAACCTAAGAACCATAAAAACAATCTAAACTAAAGACATGGGGTCAAACATTGAACAAGCCTAGTGATCTCAATTCTAGTTATCTCATGATTTTAATTCAGTTTGTGGTTTCACCCTTTCACGAGACACAAATCCCTAATCTCTTAGTGAGCTTATCTCTCAAGCTATGAACTCCTACTTTCGTAGCGAATTCAATTATCTATCTCTCATCTTTCGAGTGTTGAGACTGATTTACCAAACAAAACGACGGGTGTAGATTCAAGTTACTCTCGTATAATCGAATCTAACAACCTAGGAATCTAACCAATTAATTTGTCACATAATCAACGGCTAAAAACCCTATCTTTCTATGATGATCTAAGGTTTATGCAACTTCGGTATTATAAACATCAACGAGAAAACGAGATCTTTCAATCTATTCTCATGGCATCATAAACACAAAGAAAGATACAAAATAAATCAACAATCATGAAGAAAAGCTGGAATTGAATTAATCAAAAAGAACTCACATAGTTTCATACAAGGATTGAACCATGAACAAACGAAAAGCAAACATCTAATCTACTCCTAATCTAACATCGGTTCACCCGAGCACAAGGCTCGGGTGACCGGCCTTCAAACTCTCAAGATGCGGCTGATGGCCTCTCTTTTGATGTGAAGAAATTTCTGAATGAATTTAGGGTTTGGGGCTGCCTGTGCTTTTATAATAAAACTAAGTCGGTCGCTACGGTAACCTAAGTCGGTTTCAAAAAAACGGCGGTGGACGCCCGTCTAACCAGCGGACGCCCGTCCGAATGCTTGGACGGATACTGGACGCCAGTTCAGCCAACGTCTGAACTCTCTGTATGTGAATTAGCTCGATCCCTGGACGCACGTTCGCTTTATCAGACGTCCGTTCGATATAAACGCTTCTCGGACGCTCGTCGGCCTCAGATGAACGCTCGTCCATCTTGATGCAGAACGGATTTCTTGACAATTATCCTTTCTTTCCTCCATCTTTATCCTCTTGTACCATCTCTATCTCTTCATCAACACTTCAAATTCGACTTTAGACTCTTCCAAATCCTTTCCAAGTTAAAGATATGTATCTACACACATCGAAAAACATACCAAAACGTAACACGATTCCAAAACAACATAAAATCATCAAATAAAGCATATAAATCGATACGTTTTCATATTTTACTATTAAAAACACCATTTACTCAATATTTACATATAAAGCTCGACTTCTATGAAAAACATAAGAATATGGGGGAAATTAATATAAAATATATCCTTATAAAACGTATAAAATCACCCTTAACACATATACACTTCCTCAGACATGTTCCCGTTAAGGAAAGCTGTTTCCACATCCATCTGCCAGATTTCGTAATCATGATATACTGCAATAGCGAGCAAAATTCTAATGGATTTTAACATGGCAACAGGCGAAAAGGTTTCATCATAGTCAACTCCTTATCTTTGCTTATAACCTTTTGCCACTAACCTAGCCTTGTAGGTAGTCACGTTACCGTCCATGTCGGTCTTTCTCTTAAAGACCCATTTACACCCTATGGGAACTATTCCCTCAGGTGGATCAACTAAGTCCCAAACTTGGTTGTCTTTCATGGATTCCATTTCGAATTCATGGCTTCCGGCCATTTCTCTTTGTCATGCCTTAATAGCACTTCCTCATAAGTTCTAGGGTCCTCATCTTCCATGAGATACACGCCAGTGTACCTTTCGGGTTCACGGCGTTCCCTGGTGGATCTTTGAGCTGCTAGTGTGTCTACGGTAAAGGGTGGCGCCACATTTGTATGTGGTGTCTCCTCTACTTCCATCAACGGACTGTTATCCGTAAGTGGTTCTCGAATTTCTTCAAGATCAATTTTACTCCCACTGACCCTATCCAAAATAAACTCTTTCTCTAGAAAGTGGCCAGTCCTGGCAACAAACACCTTTTGTTCCTCAGGATGGTAAAATTGGTATCCTCTAGTTTCTCTAGGATAACCCACAAATAGACATTTGTCAGATCTAGCATCTAATTTGTCGGGCATCATCCTCTTCACGTAAGTCGGACAACCCTAAGGTTTAAGATATGCTAGACTCGGTTTCCTCTTATGCCATACCTCGTATGGTGTGGATTCAACCGTCTTTGATTGAACTCGGTTCAGTGTATAGGATGCGGTTTCAAGAGCATACCCCCAAAACAATTTTGGAAGAACTGCGTAGCTCATCATGGATCGCACCATGTCTAACAAGGTGCGGTTCCTCCTCTCAGACACGCCATTCATTTGTGGCATCCCGGGAGGGGTCCATTCAGGTAGAATCCTATTCTCCTTCAAATAATCTTGAAACTCTCTATCTAGGTATTCTCCGCCTCGATCGGATCAAAGTGTTTTGATTTCTTTACCCAGTTGTTTCTCCACTTCACTTCTGAACTCCTTGAACTTTTCGAAGGGTTCAGATTTATACTTGATTAAGTATATGTAACCATATCGAGAATGGTCATCAGTGAAAGTGATAAAATAAGAGTATCCTCCTTTTGCTTGAATTGACATTGGGCCACATACATCAGTATGTACGAGCTCAAGCAATTCGTTGGATCTTATCCCTTTGCCACTAAAAGGTGACTTTGTCATCTTGCCAAGTAAACAAGCTTCGCATGTATCAAACGATTCGTAATCGAATTGATCCAACATTCCATCTTTATGGAGTTTGGAAATGCGATTCTTATTTATATGGCCAAGTCTACAATGCCACAAGTAGGATTCATTCAAGTCATTTGTTTTGGCTTTCTTGTTATTTATATTAAGTACGTCAACATTCATATCTAATATGTAGAGACCATTGCTAAGTATGTCAGTACCATAAAAGATTCCATCACGTGAAAAAGAACAACATTTATTCTCAAACGTAAATGAAAACCATCAACATCTAATGCAGAAATGGAAATAATGCTCTTCATAAGAGCAGGAACAAAATAACAGTTACTGAGTTCTAGTACTAGCCCACTGGGCAATGAAAGAAAATAAACTCCTACGGCCAGCGCAGCAACACTTGCTCCATTTCCAACGCGTAGGTCCACCTCTCATTTCCTCAGATTTCTAGTTCTTCTTAGTTCCTGCATATTCGTACAAATATGAGAACCACAACCAGTATCTAATACCCAGTGGTTAGACTCAGAAGAAGTAATGTTGATCTCAATCGAAAATATACCTGAAGTCGAAGCATCGAATGCTTCTTCTTGGTACTCAAGAAGCCCTTGCGGTTTCTCCTCCAATGTCCGGTCTCACCGCAATGGAAGCAAGCATCCTTGGATTTGTCTTTTGTCTTTGTCTTAGGCGTTGGCTTAGGTGCGGCCTTCGCCTTCTTGGACTTTTTACGGGCTTTTGCCTTGCCCTTGCTTGAAGTGACCGGCAACACTTGCTTTCCCTTCCCCACGGTGCCCTCGGCGGTCTTCAACATGTTCAATAACTCCGTAAGGGAGCAATCTATCTTGTTCATGTGATAGTTCATCACGAACTGCGAGAATGAATCAGGTAGAGATTGCAGAATCAAGTCAATACTCAACTCTCGTTCCAACTTGTGGCCCAGCTTCCCAAGCCTCTCTATATACCCGATCATTTTAAGCACGTGTGACCCCACAGCGAGTCCAAGATGCCATCTTACAACTAAACGGGGCCTTCGAGACCTCGTACCTCTCGGTGCGGGCGAGAAGCATAAAGTTCCTTCGGGTGGACCATGATAGAGTAGGCGTCCATAGACTCATCTTTGTTTCGCGGTTCGGGTGTCATAGAAGCAAGCATGATACATGTAGCATAAGTACTGTCAGAACAGTGCTTGTTGTACTTCTAGACAATATATGCAGCCGAACCCTCAGCAGGCTTTTCCGGTAGGGCCTCGTCTAAGACATAGCCAATCTTCTCGTGCCTCAAAACGATTTTGAGGTTTCTTTCCCAATCGAGAAAATTAGTTTCGTCAAGCTTGTTTTCGATGATAAAACGAAGGTTCAATTTGTTTGACATTTTCTACAACAATAAATAAAGATAGAATAAGTAAAAACTCATGTATAAGAAAAACCCTAAATTTGCACTTAAAAATTTTATAAGGTTTTACTCCCACTAGACAACTATTCCCTATTGGCTTTCAAGAATTTAATTAATTCTTTAGTGGCTGGGATCCTATCTAGTTATCTCGATTCCCGACGAGGGCCGATCAACCGAGATAATTTCGACAGGTAGGTACTCTTACCAGTCGCATCGCATGTGACTCCCAGTGGCTGACTAGTCAACTCTTTGAAGTTTCACATCTCTATGTGATAGTCAACCCCTTGTCTCTAAAATCAGACGGTCCTGACGAGGGCCAATCACCGCAAGATTCTAGTCGAGTCGTAACCCAATATTCATGAGATCTCGTAACAATCATATCTCAATAATAACGATATACCCGTGGTAGGTCAACTTCCGACGAGGGCCGATCAGTTGGATCCGAACAAGGGCTCTTCACCGTCATTATAATATTGGGAGACAATTTTGGCTCGATTTTTGGCGTGGGAATATTTTAAATTAATTCACTTAATTAATTTGGTTCTGTTATGGTCTCATCTACTAAGTGCATATTACTACTATATCACATAAAGTAAAACATACACAACATTCCGCGCACAAAATAACCGGTATGATCATGGACTTTTCCTAGGTGCGGTTTCGAATACCAACTGACGAAACCGCGGGTCACAAACTAAGGGTATCTGTAACCGCCAATAGGATCTCTATTGCTATACGGCAATGGGTTCTTTATCTCTCCTTGGTCCTCAACTTCTTGCTCCATTCTTGTTACATAATAAATAATTACCCCCGCCGCACACGGGGGGGAGCTTATGGGAATGAGATAATTGCAAAAAGTAAACTAGGTCACGTTCTTCATAACGGACTAGGACAATTTTTCAAAAACCAACATAAAGAAAACACTCCCATCTATCCTATTGGTCGAGTCCATGATCAATCGGGGTCCATATAATCACATTATATCTACACATATAATCCATACAATTTTATCATATGAAAAGATTAAATTCTAATTTTAACTACTCATGCGTCTTTATTTTATCACGTCAAATAATTAAATAACTTTTAAATAATTAAATGACTTAATCGAAAATTAAAATTAACATTTAATTTTAAATCGATTTTAATTTCAATTAAATTTGAACTTATTCAAAATAAAATTAAAATTATAAAGTCTCCTATTTGTTTCCTTTCCAAAACTAAATTTAGCTTAGGTCTGGCCACCTTCCAAAATCAAAATTTTGGAAATGGCCTAGGTCTAGGCCTTTTACAAATCAAATATTTGGAAAAGGCCTAGGCCTATTCCAAATCAAATATTTGGAAAGGCCAAATTATTTTAGTCTAGGCCTGGCCACTTTTCAAAATCAAAATTTTGGAAGTGGCCTAGGCTAGGCCTTTACAAATCAAATATTTGGAAAGGGCCTAGGCTATTCCAAATCAAATATTTGGAAATGCCAAATAATTTTGGTTTAGGCCTGGCCACTTTCCAAAATCAAAATTTTGGAAGTGGCCTAGGCCTAGGCCTTTTACAAATCAAATATTTGAAAAGGGCCTAGGCCTATTCCAAATCAAAATTTGGAAAGGCCAATATGCCAAATGGTTTCCCAATGGCTCAAACTATTTGAACCATTGGTTAGCCATGTGACACAACTAAACAAACGAGATATCTATGCACAATAAATATCACAAAACGAAAAGGGTCGATCTTCCCCATTGGAAGAGGACAGCCGACAGACGGCAACCCTAGGGCTACCGCCGCCGCCGCCGCCGCAGAGGGAGGGGGCCGCCGCCAGTCGGCCAAGCCCCCCATAAACCCTATTTTGTTTAATTTTTTTTTTGTTTTAACGTTTCGTGATTTAAATCTTGCATCTATCCATTAAATACTACGCAATTAATTTATGCTTATTTCTTAAGCTCGAAGTCTGGCTCCGATTCCACTGTTAGGAAATCACTAGTTTAACGCAGCGGAATTTGAAATTTGATTTCCTTATCTAGATCATTATTCATTTAATGCAATAAACATGTTAAGTAGTTTGACGGTTATACCTTAGATGATCTACAAGATCGTCGCTTTGACCGCCAACGGAGAGTAGTTCAATGCGCAAGCCGTCCACGCGTCCGGCCTCTATCGCTAATCCACACGAACCCCTTGCCGGAATCCTTCTTGGATTGCTATCGGAAAAACTCCGGCTGCTAGACCGGACCTTTTCTTCCCTCACAAATTCACTATGGATAGCTCTCTATTTTACACAAGAACTATGAGCTCTTGCAATTGTGATGTACAAAAGAGCTTGACACCCACCTCTTATTTATAGTGATAATTGGCGCCCCATTAGTGTGTAGGAGAAGAAAACCTTTTTCCAATAAAATAAGGAAAATCAACTAGATTGATTTATCTCTTTAATTATAATTTATTTTGCCAATATCTTATATTGATTATAATTATCTTATTACCATAAATCTATTTTTTCTAAATCAATTAATATCTTATATTAATATTATGGCAATCTTATTAATTAAAGTGCACAATCCAAGTGTATCTTACACACTCAAGAATGCCGCCCCATTAGTCAACTAATTGACTTCCAGAATATTCTTTAATTAATATAATTTGTATATATAATTAATATCTTGTATTTTATTTATTCATAATAAATAAATACTACGATATTAATTTACCACTATAACCTTTATAGTCTAGAGATAAACTTTCCTTATTTGGTTATCAACTATAACCGCATTTTAATCCGACTCGATGTTCATATGTGTGTGACCTGATAGGCTTCCTTATATGTTAGCCGTAGACACAAAGTGCAATTTACTAAAATGCCCTTCATACCTAACGATCACGGGATAGCGTCTAGCAACACACCGTGACCCCCAATCATCGGAAGAGTCATTAGCAATGACTACTACCTTTCATGTGAAGCAGTTACCGTGTAACTTACAATCCTATCATTTGTAATAATATCCATACGATCGTATCTCGAGTGTCTATACATTAACGATCGTATCTTATAATCTGGATATCATGCTCTCTCGGAATAACACACTTACTCCCACTTTGCAAAGATTCTCGAGAGCTAGACATTCCTTATAAGAAGGCCATTTCGGATATTCGATCCCAATCATAGGATACGCGATTCCCGGACGACCAATCATGTATACTCCGCATGCTTCAATATCATACCCAATCACTACCGCATGATCGCCCCGTGGTTAGGAGAAATCTCAATAGTGTCAAAGCATGACAATCCACACCGTGATGCCATGAAGACTCTAGTCAAAAGGATAATTACACAACAGCTACATAGTGTGACACTTAATGTAAGTGGTTCAGTCTAACGTACGCATTCTCTAATACACGTCCACGTACAGTCCAAGTGTCCCTACACTTCGATATACGAGACCTATCCCTATCTTCTAAAAGATAGAAGACATCCAATACGTGCTAGTCTGAATATACTATCAATGTCCCATTTGATAATATGTAAGACTAGAGACTTTTAAGTACCAACCTTGTTATAGTGATTAGAGATCTCATCAACCATAATCACTATCATGGTTTCCTTATCACAGATTGATACTAGGGACGTTACTATATATATACAACAAATAATATGAAGATAAACAATATATAATAACATAAGTGCTTTTATTAATCATAATAAAGTTATTACATGAACTAAATAGACTGTAAATGACCCGACCCAGTCGGATCCGGTCCAACCCGATTGGGTTTAGGACACCTTTCCAACAGTAAGATGGCTTCCGGGACTGCTGTAGGGTCACACGTGCTTCAAATGATCCGGTACATAGAGAGGCTTGGGAAGCTAGGCCATAAGTTGGAACGAGAATTGAGTATTGACTGGATTCTGCAATCTCTACCTGATTCATTCTCGCAGTTCGTGTTGAATTATCACATGAACAAGATAGATTGCTCCCTTGCGGAGTTGTTGAACAAGTTGAAAACTGTTGAGGGCACTGTGGGGAAGGGAAAGCAAGTGTTGTTGGTCACTTCTAGCAAGTGCAAAGAAAAAGCCCAAAAGCAGTCCAAGAAGGCGAAGGATGCACCTAAGCCAATGCCTAAGACAACAAAAGACAAATCCAAGGATGCTTGCTTCCACTGCGGTGAGACCGGACATTGGAGGAGAAACCGCAAAGACTTCTTGAGTACTAAGAAGAAGCATTCTGATGCTTCGACTTCAGGTATATTTATGATTGAGATCAACATTACTTCTTCTAAGTCAAACCACTGGGTATTAGATACTGGTTGTGGTTCTCATATTTGTACGAATATGCAGGCACTAGGAAGAACTAGAGAGCTGAGGAAAGGAGAGGTGGACCTATGCGTTAGGAATGGAGCAAGTGTTGTTGCACTAGCCGTAGGAGTTTTTTTTTTCTTTCATTGCCCAGTGGGCTAGTACTTGAACTTAATAACTGTTATTGTGTTCCTGCTCTTACGAAGAGCATTATTTCTATTTCCGCATTAGATGTTGATGGTTTTTCATTTACATTTGAGAATAAATGTTGTTCTTTTTCATGTGATGGAATTTTTTATGGTACATGCATACTTAGCAATCGTCTCTACATATTAGATATGAATGTTGACGTACTTAATATAAATAACAAGAAATCCAAGACAAATGACTTGAATGAATCCTACTTATGGCATTGTAGACTTGGCCATATAAATAAGAATCGCATTTCCAAACTCCATAAAGATGGAATGTTGGATCAATTCGAATACGAATCGTTTGATACATGCGAAGCTTGTTTACTTGGTAAGATGACAAAGTCACCTTTTGGTGGCAAAGGGAGAAGATCCAATGAATTGTTTGAGCTCATACATACTGATGTTTGCAGCCCAATGTCAATTCAAGCCAAAGGAGGATACTCTTATTTTATCACTTTCACTGATGACCATTCTCGCTATGGTTATATATACTTAATGAAGTATAAGTTTGAGGCTTATGAAATGTTCAAAGAATTCAGAAGTGAAGTGGAGAAACAACTAGGTAAAGAAATCAAAACACTTCGATCTGATTGAGGCGGAGAATACCTAGATGGAGAGTTTCAAGACTATTTGAAGGAGAATGGGATTCTACCTGAATGAACCCCTCCAGGGACGCCTCAGATGAATGGCGTGTCTTGGAGGAGGAACCACACCTTGTTAGACATGGTGCGATCCATGATGAGCTAGCAGTTCTCCCAAAATCATTTTGGGGGTATGCTCTAGAAGCAACATCCTATATACTGAACCGAGTTCCATCAAAGACGGTTGAATCCACACCATACGAGGTATGGCATAAGAGGAAACCGAGTCTAGCATATCTTAAACCTCGGGGTTGTCTGACTTACGTGAAGCGGATGATGCCTGACAAACTAGAGGCCAGATCTGACAAATGTCTATTTGAGGGCTATCCTAGAGAAAATAGAGGATACCAATTTTACCATCCTGAGGAACAAAAGGTGTTTGTTTCTAGGAGTGGCCATATTCTGGAGAAAGGTTTTATTCTGGATAGGGTCAGTGAGAGTAAGATTGATCTCGAAGAAATTCGAGAACCACTTACGGACAACAGTCAGTTGATGGAAGTAGAGGAGACGCCGCACACAGATGTGACGCCAACCCCTATAGTAGACACACTAGCACCTCAAAGATCCACCAGGGAACGCCTTGAACCCGAAAGGTACACAGGCGTATATCTCATGGAAGATGAGGACCCTAGAACTTATGATGAAGTGATATTAAGGCATGACAAAGAGAAATGGCTAGAAGCCATGAATTCTGAAATGGAATCCAAAAAAGACAACCAAGTTTGGAACTTAGTTAATCCACCTGAAGGAATAGTTCCTATACGGTGTAAATGGGTCTTTAAGAGAAAGACCGACATGAACGGTAACGTGACTACCTACAAGGCTAGGTCAGTGGTAAAAGGCTACAAGCAAAGACAATGAGTTGACTATGACGAAACCTTTTCGCCCATTGCCATGTTAGAATCCATTAGAATTCTGCTCGCTATTGCAGCATACCATTATTACGAAATCTGGCAGATGGATGTGAAAATAGCTTTCCTTAATAGGAACCTGTCTGAGGAAGTGTAAATGACACATCATGAGTGTTTCACAGCCAATGACGCCAAGATGGTGTGTAAACTGCAAAGATCCATTTACGGATTAAAGCAAGTTTCTCGGATTTGGAATCTTTGCTTTGATGAGATAATCAAACAGTTTGATTTCATCAAGAATGAATATGAGCCCTGTGTTTACAAGAAGGTTAGTGGGAGTCCATTGTGTTCTTAGTGCTTTATGTAGACGACATATTGCTCATAGGGAATGATGTGCCTATGTTACAATCAGTCAAAGCTTGGTTATCCAAGAACTTCTCAATGAAGGACTTGGGTGAAGCAGCTTATATTCTAGGAATAAAGATCTATAGAGATAGATCTAAAAGGTTGCTTGGTCTATCGCAATCCACCTATATAGACAAGATGCTGAAGACATTCAGCATGGAGCAGTCCAAGAAAGGATTGATGCCCATGTCGCATGGGGTCTACCTGTCGAAGGGAATGAGTTCTAAGACAGAGGAGGAAAGGGCACAAATTAAATGAGTAAGATCCCTTATGCTTCGGCAATCGGGTCTATCATGTATGCCATGTTGTGCACTAGACCAGATGTCTCGTACCCTCTTAGTATGACTAGTAGGTACTGTAGGATGTAATATCGCCGGATGGATCATAGATCCACCCGATTACGCAGCGGAAAGTACAAGATCTAGATCTAACAACCAAAATACATGAATAATAAATCTAACCTACGAGGGGGTTAGATTACCAACCTTTTTATGGTGCAAGAAAGCCAAGAACAAAAGGTCAATCCAAGATAGTTGAGAGCCTCGTTGAGAAGCCAAAGTCTTCCAACGTGTGTCTCCAAGCACCACCAGGTGGATGG
The DNA here is from genome assembly GCA_036785695.1 of Gentiana straminea. Classification (NCBI taxonomy): domain Eukaryota; kingdom Viridiplantae; phylum Streptophyta; class Magnoliopsida; order Gentianales; family Gentianaceae; genus Gentiana; species Gentiana straminea. The sequence goes on from JAVUPR010000175.1 coordinate 636,607, forward strand.
TGTTTCAAGCCGCCGGACCTCCTCGATATGCTACCTTAGAAAACCCGAAGTTTTCTAAAACTCGAACCCAAGTACTTAAGGCCGAAAATTCTAAGCCTTAGTACTTCCTCAATTTCAAAAATTGTGTTGTGATTATTGGCTTGGGATACCTCTCTTTATATAGGAGAGTAATCATTGTCCTCCAAGGATTAATTAATTAATACAAAATCAATCATATTAATTATTTTCCTTAAAAGATAAATCCAGAATATTCCTAAATTAATAAGGATATATAAAATATTTTCTTTTCCAATTATTTAAAAAATAAACAATTTAATCACAAGTCTTATTATTTATTAAGAAAACTAATTCCTCAACAAATAATAAATAAAAATATGCGCCCCAAACCCTAGGACAAAAGGGCTTCACGCATTTTTTTTTCATCTTGGGTCGAGTCCACGAAAAGTTTCTTTTCCATGTATTTAATTATCTAGTCCAACTAAACAATTAATCCACATATCAATTAAACAGTCCAATCCAACTATTTAATTATAATTGAGGTGAAACGACAAGAAAACATGTATGCTATATTAGGAGCCACGTCGAGGACCATGGACCCATATTCAGTAGCTACAATAAATTAAATAAAATTATTCATTAGACCGAACAATTATATTCAATCTATCAATTCCGGGATTACACCACCATAAACTCGAAACTGAACTCTGCCGAATATAGATAACTTATACTCAACTATGAGTTGTAAGGTGTCCATTGATATAATCATTACATACAGATAAATCCTCCATTGACTGTTCATTTCCATTCAGGATATCTCCGTAGACCCTCCTCGAAACATCTTATCCTTATTTACAATTAACCACCTAGTGACCAATTAGTTCATAACTAATATAATATGAACTGAGCTCATCGATCAGTTTCTAGGATTAACAAATAAGGGAACTGTCTGTCTACTTCCCGAGGGAAGGAATGGATTCCATATCTGTGATAGCACAGACTACTCACTCATCTTAGAATAGAGCCAACGAGAAGTGTCGGACCACATACTACGAAGTGATCCTTACAAACACATGAAACCCTACCCTAGTCTAAGCAGTCGTCTGTGATCACCTCAGGATTGAGATTAATCCATATATGATCATCTTGTGATTCGATAAGACTTCTCGATCACGGAATTATATCGAGAACTCAAATCAAATCGGTCCAGCCCTATATGATTATCATCATATATAAATGCCCCACTAGGTACCCTATTACCGACAGTCCGGATAAGACTGTTACACCTAAAGTGTTCTGGGCGCATTAATAGAAAATTAATCATGAGACCCGTACTCAGATTAATAAACGCTACGGACTAAGTTAATTTTAAGTACATCTCACTAACTCAATCCTCTTGTGTATAGCCATATACTGAGTTATGTGATTACATAAACGAGGTACTTAGGGTTTTCAGTAGTGTCTTAATTATACGCATACATGCATATAATAAGATGAATTATTAATTCTGTCCTAAAACAATTACATAATTGTCTTTCGGGCACTACACCTAACAGGTACCAGTCCAATCCAGGTGATGGTCACTGGATTGCTGTCAAGAATATCCTCAAGTATATGAGACGTACTAGGGATATGTTCCTGGTTTTCGGGAGTGATGATTTAGTATTACGAGGTTACACAGATGCCAGTTTTCAAACTGACAAGGATGACTTTAAGTCAAAGTCTGGATTTGGTTCCACGCTTAACAGTGGAGCAGTCAGCTGGAATAGTTCCAAGCAGGAGACTACTGCAGACTTTACAACGGAAGCCGAATACATAGCAGCCTCGGAGGTGGCAAATGAAGCAGTTTGGATAAAGAAGTTTATTACTGAACATGGTGTGGTTCCCTCAATTGAAGGTCCAGTGCCATTGTACTGTGATAACAATGGGGCGATATCTTAGTCAAAGGAACCATGGTCTCATCAGAAATTCAAACATGTGCTACAGCGCTATCACTTGATTAGCGAGATAGTAGATTGATGAGATGTAAAGATAGAGAAAGTCCACACGGATGATAACATAGCTGATCCGTTAACCAAGGCGTTGTCTCAAGCAAAGAATAAGAAACATGTTCACAAGCATGGGCTTAGGCATATGGGTGATTGTCTTTAGGCCAAGTGGAAGATTGTTGAATAGGTGTCCTAAACCCAACCGGGTTGGACCGGATCCGACCGGGTCTGGTCGTTTACAGTCTATTTAGTTCATGTAATAAGTTTATTATGATTAATAAAAGCACTTATGTTATTATATATTTTTTATCTTCATATTATTTGTTGTATATATATAGTAACGTCCCTAGTGTCAAACTGTGATTGAGAAACCATGATAGCGAGAATGGTTGAAGATATCTCTAATCACTCTAACAAGTTTGGTACTTAAATGTCTCTAGTCTTATGTACTGTCAAACGGGACATTGATAGTATAATCAGACTAGCACGTATTGGATGTCTTCTATCTTATAAAAGGTAGGGATAGATCTTGTCTATCGAAGTGTAGAGACACTTGGACTGTACGTGGATGTGTATTAGAGAATGCGTGCGTTAGATTGACCCACTTACATTAAGTGTCACACTATGTGGCGGTTGTGTAATTATCCTTTAGACCGGAGTCTTCATGGCATCACGGTGTGGATTGTCATGCTTTTACACTATTTACATTTCCCCTAGCCACGGGGCGATCATGCGGTAGTGATTGGCTGTGATATTGAAGCATGCAGAGTATACATGATTGGTCGTCCGGGAATCCCGTATCCTATGATTCGGATCGAATATCTGAAATGGCCTTATTATAAGGAATATCTAGCTCTCGAGAACCTTTGCAAAGTGGGAGTAAATGTGTTATTCCGAGAGAGCATGATATCCAGACTATAAGATATGATCGTTAATGTATTGACACTAGAGATACGATCATATGGATATTATTATAGCGATCAGATTGTAAGTTACACGGTAACTGCTTCACATGAAAGGTAGTAGTCATTTCTTTTGACTCTTTCAATGATTGGGGGTCATGGTGTGTTGCTAGACGCTATCCCGTGATCGTTAGGCATGAAGGGCATTTTCGTAATTTGCACTTTGTGTCTACGGCCAACATATTCGGAAGCCTATCGGGTCACACACATATGAACATCGAGTCGGATAAAAATGCCGTTATAGTTGATAACCAAATAAGGAAAGTTTATCTCTAGACTATAAAGGTTATAGTGGTAAATTAATATGGTGGTATTTATTTATTATGAATAAATAAAATACAAGATATTAATTATACATAAATTATATTAATTAAAGAATATTCCAGAAGCCAATATTTGGCAATATGGGGTGCCACATTGAAGTGTACAAGATACACTTGGATTGTGCATTTTAATTAATAAGATTACCATAATATTAATATTAAATAGATTTATGGTAATAAAATATTGGCAATATTTTGGAAAAATAGATTTATGGTAATAAAATAAATATATTCAATATAAGATATTGGCAATATTTAGATTTTATTTAATATGATATATTATAATAAAAGAGATAAATCAATCTAGGAGATTTTTCTTATTTTATTGGGAAAATGTTTTCTTCTCCTCCACTGTATTGTGGCGCCGCTTTTGACTATAAATAAGAGGTGGGTGTCAAGCTCTTTAGTACATCACAATTGCAAGAGCTAATAGTTCTTGTGTAAAATAGAGAGCTTCTTATAGAGAGTTTGTGAGGGAGGAAAAATGCCAGTCTAGCAACTGGAGTTTTACAATAGCAATCCAAGTAGGATTCCGGTAATGACGGTTAAAATAGTCTATCCTACGGCATCAATATTCTATCCATTATGAGCTAAAAATAGTTGTTTCGACCTATAAATATGAACCATTTGAGTTGAATATCATATGTCGGGTTCGTGAGTCGAGAAATGTGCACTTAGCATTTATCTCCATTATTTCGATATTATTTCGTGTATTATTTGATAAAACCACAAGTACTCGTCGTGCTCTGATACGATCCTTCACATCTTCCTTACCCTTATATTTATCCCTCACCAGACAATCAAACACTTTAATCCTCCACTCGGGAATAGACACTTGGACAGCTGCCCAGTGGCCATGACTAATGGCCCAGGGAATGTGTGTCACGGTGTTTTCATCCCATTTCTTGACGCACTCAATCACATGATCTGGAATCTCCGTCCAAAAAGGATGTATCCGTCCAAATTTGGACGCTCGGTCCTCTATTTGGACGAATCAATTGATACCGTCCTTATTTGGACGATTTTAGTGTTTTGTACAAAATGGACGAAAACCGTCTAAAATTTGGACGCACTGTCCAACTTTGGACGAATTTCGTCCGAATTTGGACAGTGCGTCCAAATTTTGGACAGTTTCTGTCCATTTTGGCCATTCAATGTATTGGGACGAAATGTATCAAAAGACGGTTTTGACTGTATTTGGACGAAACCGTCCATATTTGGATGATGAACCTGAGTCAGAATCTGTTTGACCTAAAAATAAATATCAAACGTTACAGTGTCCTGATTTACCAATTTCCCTAACGTCGCACGTTTTTAGCTTTTTTTTTTTTTTCAGATTTTAATTTGATTGGCCGAATAGTTTCACGGTATCAAAATTATTTATTTATGCTGAGGAAGACAAAAACACTGTGAATCACATAATGATACACATGTGGATCACGTGCTTACATTTTAATTTTATTTTAGGTTCCTAATTTTGTACTTTTATTTGAATGATTTAGGTTCCTAATTAAGTTTTATTAGTATATAGCAAAAAGATTATGTCATAATGATTGATGAAAAGGTAACCGTAATTTATAGGTAATTTGTTTATTTTATTTAATTGAGTATAAATAAAATAAGGCAGGTTAGAAGTCAAAACAATTAATAAGAAGTTGCGTGATTTCACGCCTATTCAAGAAGATTTGTTTTTTTTTTTTTTTTTTTTTGACATAGAAAAATAGTAGATTATTAATCCTTCTTAAAAAGGTAAACCTTACCGTGAGGCCCCCATGCCTTTGGTCCATCAGGATGTGTGGAGATGTTAATTAGGATCCCTCAGTAGCTTAGAATCATCGGCTGCCACGATTAGGGTATAATTCGCCCTTTGCGGGATTCGAGATTATTAATCCTTCTTGATACGCCACTTGTGCGTGTGTATATATATACATACACGCCGAAACCTAAATCTGAAACACACAGCTCTCCATTTTTTTAATTGATACTGTATACCCATGGCAAAACCACAAGTACTCGTCGTGCTATTGAGTCTACTATTCCATTGTATGATAGAGAATTTTTGCAGCTGCCACATAACAGATGATGGGTTTATTACTGTTATCTTGGTTGATTGTGGTGGATACATTCAAGGTGGTGTACCCGATCCATATTGCTGCGATGATATTAAATTACTCAACTCTTTAGTGGAAAACAAAGCAGATCGTGTGGCTGCTTGCAAATATTTCAACTATTGGACGGCTAACTATACTGATTTCCAAATTCAGCGGACAGCTCAACTCCCGGCTATATGCCACCAGCCATTTCCCTTCAATATTACTCGTAATGTTGACTGCTCAAAGTAAGTATTCTTCTCGACGTTTTCTTTTATACCCCAAATAAGAATTCTTGGGGCCGGCATACACGTCTCATCAGAGGTTTTGGTTTATGCATCAATTAACCATCGTTAATTTAGAAATTCATTACTATCAATAGTTCTGATTACATTTGTACTGATGTTTTGAATCATCTCATTTGATTTGCGGTGTGCATTTTAAGTCTAATTTCTTAATTTTTGACTCTGTTTGCTGTCTTTTCTTGCAGGTTGAAATATTAAGGCTCTATTTGTTGACGTTTTGATTGGACCAATCTTGAAACGCAGTTGTTAATTCTTTAGTGGCCAATCAATAATTTTCTTGCTTTTATTTTGATCATTGTAATGGAGTCTGAATAAAATTACTATATAATTATCCTTTACCAATCATTCTTCTGTTGTCTTTTCTCTTTTCCTTATTTATTATCAATTTTTTTTTCTTCTGTTTTTTTTATGCACAGTTTGTATGTTATTAATTTAAGGAGTAAAACTATTCAATTATAAATGTCTGTCAATCAAGCCAAAAATTATGTCCGTTGGGGGAGAACAGCCCCAAAAACACTTCCTCCCAAATACAGTCTTTTATTTTATTTTAGCTAAGGTCAAACGCTTCTTCTTTTTTTTTTTTTTTTTTTTTTTTTTTTTTTTTTTTCTAATTTTAAACATTTTACATTTGACTGATCGAACAGTTACACGGTATCAAATTATTTTATTTTTGACGAGGAAGTCAAAAAATACTTAGGTTCAGTTTGTTTTGGGTTGAAGTTTATTTTGGAGGTTTTTATATGCTAGTGGATAATAAAATATAATAATTTTAATTGAAGTAATGATTAAAAAGTTAAAATATTTTTTTTGAAATATGTGTAGATAAAGAAATGATTAGTGAGAGAAAGTAAAATAAAGTAAAATAAAGTAATATAATGAATAAAATTGTGATATCCCGACTTTTCGAAGAAGGAGCGGACGCGCCTTTTTACGAAAAAATGAAATATTATGATTTACGGATTAAAGTATTTTATGTATATATATATATATATATATATATATATATATATATATATATATATATATATATATATATATATATATATTTCGGATATCTATATTTATTTAAGGGAAAAATCTGATTTTAAGTGAAAAAGGCAATTAAGAAAATAAGGGATTATGTTAATTATTGAGAATTTTCCTATTTAAGGAAAAATAAACCCTATTAGTTTCCCTAACCTTTTGAATCAGAATTTTCTTCCTACGTTGAAAGAGAGAGAGACGGCGTGAGAGCAAAAAAAAGGCTGAGAGCTTTTCCTTTCTTTCAGATTCTAAGACGGATCTTAACGGTTTTCAGATCATAGTAGAGCAGCGGAATCTAAGTGTTATGTCGGAATCATAGTAGAGCGTCGATTAACAACCGAAAGTAGGACCTTGTCAAGGTTTGGTGGGAATAGCTTGCTAAAAGGTAAGAAGCTCTTCCTACAAATTATTTATGGTTTACAGAGATTACATCGTGTTTTGATTCGTTTCTTAAGAGGGCTTTCAAATTGACTAATTGGTGTTTTATGATGTTAAGGTTAAGCAAATCTTGATGTTTATTGTGTGAAATTCATGTTCATGATTGTTAGATTGGATTATAGAATGATATGACACGATTTGATGTCTTTTATTGCTACATTTTATTTTGGCTTTATATGTGTTTTTATTTTTTTATGTATTACTATTTTTTTTTTTTTAGAATACAATCTAATTGAAAGGTATGAGTAATAGACATCTTCGTTTTAATTTCTTTCCGGCGATTAAGTTCTGCGTACATGAAATAGTTGGCGTTAGAAGGTTATAATAAAAATAAAAACATACAGGTTTTGCTTTTAAGTTTTTTTGTATATTATATATTATATCTATTTATTTTGCTGATAGTATGCTTCCGAATGAAAAAGGGAAGCAGTGTATTAAATGCCATCACTTGCCGACGTTGTAAAAAAAAAAAAAAAAAAAGAGGACAGAAGTATGAAAAAAAAAAGATTAATTATGCATTCTTTGGTTTCAACAAAAATGAAGTTGATTTAATAAATATGTAATGTATAGTTGTTTAGTGTTATGGTGTGGTGTTGTGTTATTTTCTCTTCCGGGAAAATATCAATATATGAGTAGACAATAAATTTTGTAGCTTATGATGTTTTGATGCTTAACTTGAATCTTAGTTTTGTTAACGAACTTAAATAAGATGAAATGAAAATGAACAAGCCCCGAGTGAGTTTCTGATGCGTTTGGTTCCGGCACCGGACGTACTCTTAAAGGGAGTTGAAGTTCGGGACCGTCGGAAGGGCATGAAAGTGCTTGTGCTTTGATGAATTAGTATTCATCAATGTCTGTGTAATTACTAGGCCTTGTCCGTGTCTAGTGGTCTAAGAAAGAGAGTTGAGTTTGTGCGGGAGCTTACTTGAAAACACTATGGTGGCTAGTTAACAATTAATTATAACCATCATGTCATTCTTGGATAGGCACAATTTTATATCGCAATGTGTAGGCTTTCGGATAAAACGAGTAAACTTGCTGGCCTTTCTAGAGGCACCAGGAGTAGAGGGTACTCGTGGATGGATAAATTTGCTGGCCATTAAAGGGCACCAGGAGTAGAGGCACTTCACCGAACGCGTATACTATCGGGACTAGCCCGGGGCTATTGGTGTGATCCACCAATAGGTTGCACCCAGATATCTCGTGGTGGGCAGCACCATACATAGTGCCTTTGAATGCGGATGTAACAAAGATAAGCTAAGTTAGAAACAGTTAGTCGTGACATGTTGATGGACATAAAGTGAACCCTAGATTGAGTCGGTCTTAGAGAGATAATTCATTTAATCATAAAACTTGTTTATAAACCTTAGTTAATTTGTAGCTTCTACCTCTTATTGAGTACTTTGTACTTACCTCAAAGGCATTGTTTTTTTTCTATGTGTTTGGGGGGAGAGAAGATGAACAGGTAGACCCAGAGTTCGAGGCAGACTTTGATGACAACGTTTGAGGACGCCGGAGTTGAAGCGTTTATTTATTCTGTTTTTCTTTTATATACATTAGATACGTTGTTCTTTGGGAAACGTTGTATTATCTGTTAGTATTCTTTTGAAGGCTTCGTACGTTTCAGATTTCGTTTGGTTTTTCAATGTAATAAATGTTACATTTCCATCTTTAGTAGGTTGAGTTCTTTTCTTAGTAGCATTTATGGTTTTGCAGAGTCTTTTTAGCTTCGGTTTTGCCAAACTCGATACGACATAGTAGACGCTTACATATAATATTGAATTTATTTGATATTATATATGCCGAACGTTTCGTTTCCGGATAAGGACTCGGTATCCGGGAGCGGGGCGTTACAGATGGTATCAGAGCGAAGCATCCTTGTTGTTCTAGGTTTTCTTTCCTCTTAGATATGATTTCCTTAGACCATGTTGAACCTTTCTGATCTATCTTGATCGTGGTGGTAAATCCTCGAAAGACTAAGAATCCTTAAGCCGTGGTTAAGTTGCACTTGGACCAAGTGAATAGTCTCCAAAGCGAAGGTTAGGTTGAGTTCTAAGCACACATCTCTTGTGTGTTTCCCTCGAGTTCGTTCCTCTTGGATCCTTAATAGAATCCCTATATTCTTTCGGAACTTTCAGACTTCCCTCTCATGTTCTTTCTCTTGGAGGATTTAATTTTTTTATTGTTACTTTTGGTCCTAATCATTTCTTTTTCTAACTTGGTGTTATACAAAACGAGTAAACGTGTAACGCCCCGTCCCGAAAACCCGAGTAGTCTCGAAAAACGGACTTTCGGCCATGCTCCAAGATTAAATCTCAAAACATGAAGCCTTTCTATGCAATACGTATCCAACACTAAATGCGGAAGCTAAAACATCACAACTCGGGTCTAACGTCATCCATGCTTCATTTCTCAATAACATGATCTATTACATCATTTATTTACTAACACCCAAAAAAATACAATTTTTACATCAACCATATTCTAATCACAAATACACTACTACAATATACAATTCAATATTACATCCTCAAATGTCCTACCTCGAGAAATAGCCGCACTATGATCATAACCAATGTCACTGATACTTAGCTAGACGTCTCAGATCACCAATATACGTCTGACTGCAAACCTTATCTAAAAAGCAAAAGAATGTAAAGTGTGAGCAATAATACCCCGTAAGGAGAGTTGTATCAAGAGGAAACTAAGGCAACCACCAGGCAGACTATCCAAAGTTCACTTTTAAATTAAAATAATTTAGTGATATAAATTATTTATAATAGTTGTAAAACTTGTTAGTTAAATACTAAATAAATAAAATATATGGCATGATTAGATTAATCCATTTTTAATTGTAAAGCAGTATTATCTTTATTAATTAATTGTTGTGATGCAAGATATAAAATAATGAATGTAAATAAATAGATAAAAATAAATATATTGTCTACTAAAAATAAAATGCTATAATAATAAAAACGTTGATTAAGTAATATTCTCAGTGTTATTCTTCTCTTGCACGTAATAGCCTACTAAGAGATGCTAATAACTTAAATTAGTTTATAACGGTTCAAGATTATTGTGTCTCATTTATTATAGCCCATGAGAAGGGATACTAACATACATATTGCAGACCGGATGTTCATTATTATTGCCCATGAACGGGGAAATTGACCGGCTCCGGCATTTTCTCACTATTATAGCCCGTGAGCAGGGAAACTAGTGCCGGGGACCCTCGAGGATTCACTGCTCTGCTCAATTTAATACTTAACCATGAACCGTCACATTCTCTTATTTCAGTGTCAAATGATTATTCATATTTCTAGTAATTTCATAAATAACTATTTCTGAAACGTAGTCTAAAACATACATAATTTCTAATGGATTTAAATAAGATATCATAAAGACTTAATTATGTTGGAGATTGCATTTCATAAAATCCTTAGGAAAAATTAACTTGTAATTATAGCACAAGTTATCAAATAACCTGAGAGTATCATTGCTATTAATTAACCATGAAATAATATCTATTTTTCAAATTCTAACTTATTGAACGAAAATCTTCTAATTTAGTAGGTTATAGAAACATAAATTTTACAATGAAATTAAAATAATGAGATAAATCATTGTTTCTTATTTCTTACTATATGAAAATAGAAATTCTATCTTTTCGAAACATAAGCCCAGTGTATTCAAAACCTTGAAATATGTTGTCTAAATTTAATTCCGTAAAAACACAATAAAATCATGAAAATAAATAATATAAACAAAAGGTCTATTGATACAATCCTCCTTACCTCGAATCAAGCAGCTAATCCGTTTATCGAAATGGCAAATCTTCTAATTCTCATTTTCACCAGCCGTAGCATTTTTGTATGCTTCATCAGTCACTCTTTTTGTTTTTGTTTTCCTTTTCTATTTCCTTCCTTCTCTTTTTTTATATATATATATACACATATTTTATTTTCTTTTTTCCTTAATTGTAAGTGCCCAGCCTCCCTTATATGCAACTAGATCGTATGTTTGTCACCACTCAATATATACAAGCTCTTCTTTGATTAGAATAAATATTTAATTTTGTAACTCACATCTTCTTAATTAATTGAAACACTTCATATCCCCTAGTAACTCTCATTGATATAAATGGTAGCAATAAAAAGAGTCATAAATCTTACTCTAATTTCTAAATAAATGAAATTGTTGTTGTTGTTGTTATTATGATATTGATAGATTACCAAAAATACCCTTTAAAAAAATATGGGTTATTACAAAACGATTTTGTTCACCTTTCTCTATGCCTTGTAATATCATTTATGAAATACCAAAAATTCTATAAATTTTCATCCACTTAGAAAGTTGTCTTATCTACAACTTCTTTCTTTACATCAACTCAGTTTTCAAATTGGATTTGTAACGCCCCGCTCCCGGATACCGAGCCCTTATCCGGAAGAGAAACGTTCGGCGCGTATAGCATTAAATAAATCTAATATTATACACAAGCCTCTACGTCGTCGTATCAAATAAAAGCAAACGGAAGCTAAAAAGACTCAGGCAAAAACATAAAAGCTACTATGAATAGAAATTAACCATACTAATGATGGAAGTGTAACTTTATTACATTAAAAGGAAAATACGAAATCCAAAATAAACGTACGACAAGTCTCGAAAGACCAAAAGCCTACTCCAAAGGTACTAAAAGGTCTATTAAACGAATAACAGAATAAATAAAAGATAAGCCTTCAACAAGGCGTCGTCAAACGTCGTCATCGAAATCCTCCTCGTAAACATGCTCAACCTGTTCGTCTTCTCACCCCACAATGCATACAAAAGAAAATGCAAAGGAGGTAAGTACATAGTACTTAGTAAAAGTGAGAAGCTATGACAACAATTAAAATTGATAAAGAAAATATATTTAATCGTTAGTTATTTATGTGTGACCGACTCAATCTGGGGTTCATTTCATGTCCATCAACATGAATTGACTAAACGTTTCTACTTAACTTATCTATGTTACAACCGCACTCAAGGGCACTACGCGTATCCACTTTTGGGACACTCTTGGCAACATATTAGTGGATCACACCAATATGCACGAAGTCTAGAATAGGTAGACTCCGATAGTACGCACACCTCAGTGAAGTCCCTCCGTACTTAGGGTTTTTTTGACCTACGGAGTTCTTCCACCTTCAGAGGTAGCACACACATCGCGATATAGACTGGTGCCTATCCAAGAGAGACATGTTGTTTAATCTTTTACTAGTCAAGTACGTAATTTTATTAGAATGATTAACTAACCACCTAAGTGTTTTCAATTAATCTCCCTCACCTTGACTACTCTCTTCCTAGACCACTAGACATAGACAAGGCCTAGCAATTACTCAGACATTGATGAATGCTAATTCATCAAAGCACAAGCCTATAATGCTCTTCCGATGGATCCGAACTTCAACTCCCTTTAAGAGTACATTCGGTGTTTTAACTGAACGAATCAGAAGTTCAATTCAGGCTTGTTTATGTTTATCCAATATTATCATATCATAAATAAGGGTTTAAAACTATAATAACATGATTATGAAGCTCGAAACCAAGCTGAAACGATAAAACAGTAAAAACAAAGTAAAACAGGTCAAACGCCCGTTTGACATCCTATGGACGCCCGTTTGGCATCGAACGCCCGTCCACTAAACCCAAACGTCCGTCCGTAAAAAACGGCTACATCCTGAATCAAAAGTCTAACCTCAAACACCCGTCTACCTGGTGCAAACGCCCGTTTGAGCTGCTAGGGTCTCAAATGCCCGTTCGCCTGGGTTTTTCCCAAAATGCTAAAATCATCAAGACACGAATTCCCATTCGTTTCCAACCTAATTGACATCGGAAATAACACAGTAAAACATATGAAAATATATCTAAACATACCAAATCATCTATGATCCTTTGATCAACAAAAAGACACATCTTTCTATCATCTAAACACCTTAGAACTTGATCTAAACCTTATAAACGATAATTGGAATCATAGGAAGAGCCTCTTACCTTAATTTCCAGCAAAACCGCAAGCAAAACGCCAAGAAGCTGCAACAACTGTTGATCCTCAACCCCAAAATCTATGTGATCAACCAGAAACCCTAAAATCCTATTTCTTTGCAGAAAATGAAAACTGAAAAAGCCTGTAAAACTGAAGATTACATGGGTTTATTGCTGTGAAACTATTTTTAGATTATTCTACGCTTCAAGACGATCGTTTCGACTACTCATGGCTGCGAAACAGAGCTACGGATCACAAGATACGAATTTTCAAGAATCGAACTCTACGAATACCGAAAATTAGGGCTAAACTGAAAACTTACGAAATCAAGAGATGTTATTTTCCAAATTTGCGTCTCCTCGCGCTGATCACTTTTCTCTCCTGCGGCATCTTGAACAGATGAACGGATTGATCACACGATTCTTCATTTTATTTCGCTTTCTTCTCCGCGTCGCCTCTCTGTGCAGCGCCGTTCCTTCTTCCTTTCTTTTCAGAATTTGCGTGTAAATTAAAATAAGGTATTTTGGGGATTATTCCCTTTTATAGCCATTTAATTAAATCCCTTAACTAAATAGATAAATCCTTTTAATTAAGTCCTTTTTATTTAAAATAAAAAGAACAAATAATAATTAAGTCGTAGTGATTAAACCCAATTATTATTTTACCCTTTCTGAAAAGTCGGGATGTTACATTCCTTCCCCCTTAAGAGGAGTTTCGTCCTCGAAACTCGAATGTAACCGAGAGGTACTTGAACTCTGGACTTTGCGAAGCGTTTCGTATCCCAACTCGTACAGTCTTCTTCTTATTCCATCTTCCTAACTCTTACACCTGTCTTGAGCTATCTCGAGGTGTCGAAGATCTACTTCAATCTTTCTGTTGGCTTGCTGTATCAACTCTGGTCTCGTATTCTGTTGTCGCTCCACTTCATCCCAGAAACTCGTGTTCTTCTATCTCTATCTTCATGAAAGATCGCCAGCAGTACTGTTCCAATTCTTGTACTTCTTGGTCGCTCCGAGAGGAACTGCAATTGTCATCTCGAGGTTTTCCATTTTCAATGTCATTCCCGATCTTCCGCATTCAGAACCCAAAGCTGATTCCGATGCCAACTGTTGCTATCTTCAACAAACTCGTGACCCAAGGCTGGTCGGTTCTGACCACTCACTTGTAATCAAGACCATTGGATCTTCCTCTTGTTTCTTCACGAACTCATCAACTTCCTCGAATCTTGCAGTCATCGGTTTACCACTCTTTGCTTGCTCCTGCAGACCTATGTCCCGAGTGCTTGAGCTTCCTGACTGACTCACAGCTTCCTGGCATACTTGACTTCCTTCGATCTCCACTTTCCTCATGGCACCACAAGCTTGCTGAAGAACTGCAAGGATCCCGGCTGAAAGACTTCTGAGACTTCTTGAGGATGGGGAACATGCATTTACCATACTTTCTCTCTGACGGTCTGATTCAATCCTTATGCCAATTAGGGTTATCTTGGAAAGTAAAAGAAGTTGAAAAGTGACAAGTTAAGTACCAGGGTGGTATGTCAACTAGGTAAGCCAATGAAGGGTACAATGCACTTGAAATAAAGAAGGTTGCTTGGGTTACAAGCAAAACAAGATGATTCCGTGTTGAGGAAAGTTGAAGTTGGTTCCAGGATGAAGAATGAGGCATTGTATCATAATACAAAAGATAGTCACCAGAAGGAAAACAAAATAACACCTTGCAGATGAAATTCTTTTGAGAGAGTGGAATTCCGCAAGATACGGTGATCTACAAGGATTTTAGAGGCAAGTTGAAAGAATGGTAATAGGCTTTCATATAAACCTTTAGAAAGAGGAGACGTTAAAGGGAACATCATCTGATGGACTTGGAAAAACATTAACTGCGAAGGAAGGGAATAATGGACTTGAGAACAGTAGGCAGATGACCTTGATTGTTAAAAACATGGTTAACAAAAATGGATGTCGGCGAACTAGGAAAAATATTCAGTTCGCATGAGTTCCGTAGAGGGAACATCACACAACAGAAAATCAAGGTAAAGGTGCATGGTCGAGCGCCAGAAGGACTAAAAAGAATTTTAGAAATCAAAAGAGAGCAAGAATCTCAACATGAAGTAGCTATGGAGGGAAAACGAGCACATCAAAAGGTCTCAGAATGAAATTAAACACTTGTCAGGAAGTGTCCGAGTTTGCAATAGTCAAAGAGAGGTTATTACGAGATTTAAAAGAAGTAGAAATTTCCCTCAAAGAATTGTAAGGGAATATCAAAAGTCTGGATAAGTAAACGGTAAGCAAGATCTTTTAAGTGAAGAGGAAAAGACACATAAGAATTGTCGGATAAGGTTTGATTTCAACGAATTAATTCAAACCTTCAAAGGAAGTTTAAGCGATCATTGACGATTCAACTCAAGATTTCAAATTTGCACTACTCGAGAGGAATAGTACACTGCCAAGGAATAAAAGCTCAAGGTTATTCCTCGTGTGGGAATGAAAAGGTTAAAATAAAATAGACTTTCAACCGGTATGATAGAATTGTGATAGAAACACCATAACAAAAAGTGGAAAGTCAAATGGTGTATATGGCGGTTCATGGCTCTAAATGGCCTGAAAGAGAGTTAAAACTGAAGGGTACAAGGTACAATAATCTGAAATGAAGATCAAAAGTTTAGGAACTCAAAAGTCGGTTGGCTAGTTGGGTTCGTACGGCATCTTGAAAAAAAATTCTGCCTTCTGCTTGAAACTGGTTTAGCATAAATTGCTAGAAGGTTAAGGATAGGTAACTGAAAAGGAATGTCATGGTAGGCTTAAAAATTGACCAGCAAAAGAAGATATGCATACCTTAAAGGAACATGCAGCATTAGGTGAAATAGTTACAATATCGACACTACCCTTAGGAGGGGAGCTGAGAATAAACACAAGTAAAAAGAATGTTCTAACATTAAAAGGTTCAGCAAACCTTGAATTTGCATGAACGATGGGACTGCAACAATTTAGAACTTTGAAGAGAATTTGTTTCTTGATTTGAAAAGTAAGAAAGAATGATTTCGTTCAAAAGAAAGGCCTATGGAGATATGGTTCGGAGATAATTCATGACACCAAGCCGAGAGAGTTTGTTGCGTTTAAAGATCTCAAGTGAGGGATTACATGAGAAACAAATTACCAGAAAAAGTATAACTACAAAAGGGCACGAAAAGGGTCTTAACATCAAACATGGCATGCCGGAGGATAGCATCTTGGTTCTCGTTTAACACTGCAAAAGAAACTATAACGTTAACTTTACAAACTCCTACTAAAAGATTTAACTCATAAGGAGATCAAACTTCAGGGAACTCCTAAACATAAATTCGTAACTTACTACCCTCTTAGCCCAAACTCTAAGTCAAAGAGGTGAATATTCCTTTTAGGTTGTTGTGTAAGATTTTTACTCTGGATCTGATATTATCAATTTGTACAGAACAAACGAAGAGGAATTTGAGCACGATCCAAAGAGAAAGGATTTAGATACTGGAGTTTCCCAGGTGATATAAAAATATTAGAATTGTTGAATGAAGGTAAGTTGGTCAAAAACAGTTATTTCTGACGATTGCACAAGCTGCCAGAATTTCCAGATTAATAAACACTGTGTTGAATTGCAAATCGAGATCAAACGAAAAAGAATCTGAACTTAATTCCAAAATAAAAGCTGTAGATAAAATTGTTGTCTGAAACATATCAAAAATTCAGGTCTTTTGAAGATGTTTAACCTGTTCAAAACAGAAAAAGAAGTGAAGGTGCTGCTGCAGATTTTCAGGACAGAGTGTCCGGTATAAAAATGAATTTTCTGAACAATACATAATGATTGACGAGTTGATGTAAAAAGAGAAATTGTAGATAAGACAGTAATCTACTTTGCTGAAAATTTGCAGAATTTTTAGAGTAGGGGAATACAGTTTTATGTTAGAGGGAAAACACGGAAACAAAAACATTCACTCATGTTGGGTAAATCCAAACACAAGGACAATGAAAAGTATGTGCCAAAGTAAGAGACCTTTAACAATATGAGTTGAAACGACTGAGGAGTACTTGGAAATAATAGAGTTACACATGGAGTTCGTGTAGAACCATCTCAAGCAAAGCAAAGGTCAAAGAATGTTGATGAACTCAAACCAAGTGATAGTGAAAAGAGAAAGTGGAGGACTTGTAGAGCTGAATCAAATATCATTCTCTAAAAAGTTAGGTCAAGATAAAAGTAAACTTAGATATTCATGTGTAGAGAAGGTGAAGAGATTTCAATAGGGAAAGAAAGGAAAAAGGAAATCAACCAAGAGGACCTCGACTTAAAGTGTAGGCATAAGACTCCGATCCCAAAGCATTACTTAAAGGGGTTTCACTTAACCCTATGTGACATGCTACGGTTTGGAACTTCAAAAGAAGAAAGAGTTTCTACTAAGGATCCTAGAAGGAACAAAACAGAGGTGATCACATAAAAGATGTGAACTAAGAACTCAACCTAACCTCCGTCTAAGACGACTCTTCACATGGTCCTAGTGGAACTTAACCACGGTTTAAGGATTCTTAGTCATACGAGGATTACCACCAAGCTCAAGTTCTAAAAGGTCTAAAGGAATCTTATCTAAAGGAAGAGAAGCCTAGGACAGAAGGACGCTTCCCTCTGATACCAACTTTAACGCCCCGCTCCCGGATACCGAGCCCTTATCCGGAAGAGAAACGTTCGGCGCGTATAGAATTAAATAAATCTAATATTATACGCAAGCCTCTACGTCGTCGTATCCAATAAAAGCAAACGGAAGCTAAAAAGACTCAGGCAAAAACATAAAAGCTACTATGAATAGAAATTAACCATACTAAAGATGGAAATGTAACTTTATTACATTAAAAGGAAAATACGAAATCCAAAATAAACGTACGACAAGTCTCGAAAGACCAAAAGCCTACTCCAAAGGTACTAAAAGGTCTATTAAATGAATAACAGAATAAATAAAAGATAAGCCTTCAACGAGGCGTCGTCAAACGTCGTCATCGAAATCCTCCTCATAAACATGCTCAACCTGTTCGTCTTCTCACCCCATAATGCATACAAAAGAAAATGCAAAGGAGGTAAGTACATAGTACTTAGTAAAAGTGAGAAGCTATGACAACAATTAAAATTGATAAAGAAAAGATATTTAATCGTTTAGTTATTTATGTGTGACCGACTCAATCTGGGGATCATTTCATGTCCATCGACATGAATTGACTAAACGTTTCTACTTAACTTATCTATGTTACAACCGCACTCAATGGCACTACACGTATCCACTTTTGGGACACTCTTGGCAACATATTAGTGGATCACACCAATATCCACGAAGTCTAGAATAGGTAGACTCCGATAGTACGCACACCTCAGTGAAGTCCCTCCGTACTTAGGGTTTTTCTGACCTACGGAGTTCTTCCACCTTCATAGGTAGCACACACATTGTGATATAGACTGGTGCCTATCCAAGAGAGACATGTTGTTTAATCTTTTACTAGTCAAGTATGTAATTTTATTAGAATGATTAACTAACCACCTAAGTGTTTTCAATTAATCTCCCTCACCTTGACTACTCTCTTCCTAGACCACTAGACATAAACAAGGCCTAGCAATTACACAGACATTGGTGAATGCTAATTCATCAAAGCACAAGCCTATCATGCTCTTCCGACGGATCCGAACTTCAACTCCCTTTAAGAGTACATTCGGTGTTTTAACTGAACGAATCAGAAGTTTAATTCAGGCTTGTTTATGTTTATCCAATATTAACATATCATAAATAAGGGTTTAAAACTATAATAACATGATTATGAAGCTCAAAACCAAGCTGAAACGATAAGACAGTAAAAACAAGGTAAAACAGGTCAAACGCCCGTTTGACATCCTATGGACGCCCGTTTGGCATCGAACGCCCGTCCACTAAACCCAAACGCCCGTCCGTAAAAAACGGCTACATCCTGACTCAAAAGTCTAACCTCAAACGCCCGTCTGCCTGGTGCAAACGCCCGTTTGAGCTGCTAGGGTCTTAGACGCCCGTCTGCCTAATGCAGACGCCCGTCCGCCTGGGTTTTTCCCAAAATGCAAAAATCATCAAGACACGAATTCCCATTCATTTATAACCTAATTGGCATCGGAAATAACACAGTAAAACATATGAAAATATATCTAAACATACCAAATCATCTATGATACTTTGATCAACAAAAAGACACATCTTTCTATCCTCTAAACACCTTAGAACTTGATCTAAACCTTATAAACGATAATTGGAATCATAGGAAGAGCCTCTTACCTTAATTGCCAGCAAAACCGCAAGCAAAACGCCAAGCAGGTGCAACAACTGTTGATCCTCAACCCGAAAACCTATGTGATCAACCAGAAACCCTAAAATCCTATTTCTTTGCAGAAAACCAAAACTGGAAAAGCTTGTAAAACTGAAGATTACCTGGGTTTACTACTGTGAAACTATTTTTAGATTATTCTACGCTTCAAGACAATCGTTTCGACTACTCAAGGCTGCGAAACAGAGCTACCGATCACAAGATACGAATTTTCAAGAATCGAACTCTGCGAATACCGAAAACTAGGGCTTAACTGAAAACTTACGAAATCGAGAGATGTTATTTTCTAAAGTTGCGTCTCCTCGCGCTGATCACTTTTCTCTCCTGCGGCATCTTGAACAGATGAACGGATTGATCACACGGTTCTTCCTTTTATTTCGCTTTCTTTTCCGCGTCGCCTCTCTGTGTAGCGCCGTTCCTTCTTCCTTTCTTTTCAGAATTTGCGTGTAAATTAAAATAAGGTATTTTGGGGATTATTCCCTTTTATAGTCATTTAATTAAATCCCTTAACTAAATAGCTAAATCCTTTTAATTAAGTCCTTTTTATTTAAAATAATAAGAACAAATAATAATTAGAACGTAGTGATTAAACCCAATTACTATTTTACCCTTTCTGAAAAGTCGGGATGTTACAGGATTGTCCAAAAATTTCTTGACAAGGATGAGCACTTTGTTCAGAAAATTCTGCAGCGGTACTCTTACTTATCATTCTGTTTTGAATAAGCTAAACACATCCAAATGACTTGGATTTTATATATGTTGTAGAAAACATTATGCACTATAATTTTTGTTTTGGAACCAAGTGCAAATTCATTTTGGTCTGAGCACAATCTGCAACACACGACAGTTGATGAAGTCCTGAAATTTTTTGACAGCTAGTAGATGAAAAGAATTATTTTGACCGACCTATGGCTTCCCAATTTTTTTTATTTTTGAGCATCATATGTAAAACTTATATACTCACAGATTTTCTCTTTGCCTCTTGTTAAAAATCAGTTCGGTTTGTTTTGTGCAAATCAATTATTTCATGGCTCATGTATACACCTGAATTTCTCAAAACCATTTAAGTCTTTTGATCAAGAAAGAATAGATGCCTTTCTTTCACCCTAGAGGTTTGGTAGGTAGAGACTTGGTGTTGTTGTTCTAGGGCTCAATAAGAAGCGAGTGGTTTGGTTCAAGACATGGGTCAGACTGTTGTGAGTCAGTTGGAACGAGTTGATCGGTTTTAGAATCAGGTACCCCACCTCAGTTTAGTAAGAGTAATCTGAAGGATCTCATGGTTGTCACAACACCTTTGGATAGAGTAACCCAGGTTGCTAGGGTGTTACTACAAGTTGCTGGTTGAGTTGGAATCTACCGTGGCAATAGTAAAGTTACAGTTTTGAATCCTACGGACCATAAAGTGACTCTTGGTATAGGTCGGCTATTCAAGAATTTAGTCTACTTGGATTATAGACATAAGAAAGTATCTTCCGGTGATGGGTGCACCGAGTAGAAGAATGGCTAGTGCAGTTTCAGTGACTCAAGTTGTGGTTGGTCAGCTTTGGGGTTCAGTGTACGAGGTTTGAACGGTTTGGGAATCGGTAGAGTGTGGTTCAATGGTTAGCAAGATCAGAATCGGTTAGAGGTTTTCCGTGGGAAAACAAGTGAGGTTTGGTTTGTGTGGAAGAGAGAGTGCTAAGGAAGGTCAACGGTTTGAGCACGCTCGAGTTTCGAGGACGAAACTTCTTTTAAGGAGGAAGGAATGTGATATCCCGACTTTTCGAAAAAGGGCAGACGTGTCTTTTTGTGAAAAAATGGAATATTATTATTTATGGTTTAAAGTATTTCATGTGTGTGTGTGTGTATATATATATATATTTCAGATATCTATATTTCTTTAAGGGAAAAATCTGATTTTAAGTAAAAAGGGCAAGGGCAATTAAGGAAAATAAGGGATTAGGTTAATTATTGAGAACTTTCCTATTTAAGGAAAAATAAACCCCATTAGTTTCCCTAACCTTTTGAATCAGAATTTTCTTCCTACGTTGAAAGAGAGAGAGACGGCGTGAGAGCAAAAAGAAAGGCTGAGAGCTTTACTTTCAGATTCTAAGACGGATATTAACGGTTTTCAGATCAGAGTAGAGCAGCAGAATCGTCATGAAGAGAGCGTCGATTCAACAACCGAAAGTAAGACCTTGTCAAGTTTTGGTGGGAATAGCTTGCTAAAAGGTAAAAGGCTCTTCCTACAAATTAATTATGGTTTACAGAGGTTACATCATGTTTTGTCAAATTCTGGGAGTAATATTCCCTGTGTTTCATTCATTCACAATGTGTCAATTTATAGTAATTACAAGGGTTTACCATCTACGTATAATGACTAAACTACCCGTGATAAAATAATGGAGTACAAGTTATATATATATATATATATATATATATATATATATATATATATATATATATATATATATATATATATATATACGCTAACACCCACCCTCAACTTGGAGCATGGAGGTCACAAATGCCCAACTTGTGCAATAAATGTAAGAAGGGACGCTTGCCCAACGCTTTAGTAAAGATATCCGCTAATTGCTCATCCGTCTTGACGTGACACGGGGAAATGAGACCATCTTGGATAGCATCCCGAACATAATGACAATCGACCTCGATGTGCTTCGTGCGCTCATGTAACACGGGATTTTGAGCAATATGCAAGGCGGACTGGCTATCAGAGTAGAAAGCAATGGCTCGGGGATGAGCCATACTTAGGCCCGCGAGGAGAGCCTTGAGCCATTTCAATTCAGAGGTGAGAGCCGCCATCGATCGGTATTCAGCCTCGGCAGAAGAGCGGGACACAGTATGTTGTTTCTTGGTACGCCAAGAGACTGGAGAGTGCCCAAGGAAAACAATCCATCCCATAAGCGAACGACGTGTCAAGGGGAAACTCGCCCAATCCGAATCACTCCATCCAGATAAAGTCAAATCAAAATCGTTGTACAGTAGAATGCTTTGACCCGGACATGCCTTCAAGTAACGGACCGCCCGAATGGCGGCGTCCCAATGTTCATGACGCGGGGAATGCATAAATTGAGCCAAAATGTGCACATTATAAGCCAAGTCAGGGTGAGTAAAAGATAAATAAATGAGACGACCAACCAGCCGTCTATACCTTTCCAGATCTTCATACAGAGGAGCACTAGCAAGGGCAAGAGTATGATTCTGCTCAATAGGGAACCCAACAAGTTTGGCATCCAATAAGCCGACCTCAACCAGAATATCAAGGGTGTATTTGCGTTGGCACAAAAAATCCCTTCCGGATTCCATGCCACCTCGATGCCAAGAATGTATTTCAGAGTGCCCAGATCCTTCATGTGGAAACAGTCACCCAAATATGTTTTAAAATGAGCAAGAGCAGAAGGGTCGTTACCCGAAAGAATCAAGTCGTCGACATAAACAAGCACGTTAAGCTGCACCTTCCTTTGGTTGAAAGTGAAAAGAGAGTAATCAGAGTACGATTGGCGGAAACCATAAGACTTCAAACTAGCGGCCAACTTGGTATACCAGCATCGCGGTGCTTGTTTCAGTCCATAGAGGGACTTCTTCAATCGGCATACTGTACCAGGCTGATTGACAGTAAACCCAGGAGGCAGTTTCATGTACACTTCCTCGTGCAAATCCCCATGAAGAAAGGCATTGTGAACATCCATTTATTGAAGTTCCTAATTTTTTTTCTGCCGCCACTGTGAGAAAAACACGAACTGTGACCATTTCGCCACCGGTGCGAAAGTTTCGTTGTAGTCGATGCCTTCGACCTGATGGTTGCCAAGAACAACGAGGCGTGCATTTAAGCATTCAACGGATCCATCAGCATTGTATTTAATTTTGTAAACCCATTTACAACCAAGTGCCTTTTTCCCGGGAGGTAGGGCCTCCATAACCCAGGTCCCATTATTTTCGAGTGCTAGTATTTCCTGATTCATAGCGTTTTGCCACCCCGGATCCTGCATTTCCTCGGTGAAGTTACGAGGCTCAGTTCCTGTAGTGATAACTGCAAGAAATATGCGGTGTCGTGCAGAAAACATGTCACAATTCACAAAATGTGCTATAGTATAAGGATTACCTGAGTTACCTGACGAAGACGGTGAATGGGAGGATGGACTCGCGTTCCGTACAGTGTGCGTGACATAGTGTTTGTGCCATGCCGGAGGTTGTTTAGTGCGCATGCCGCATCCCAGGGCCGTAGAGCCAGAGTGTTCGTCGGAGATCGGTTCGTCTATAGGTGAGACAGAGCCAGAGGGGTTGTCCGGAGTCACAGTAGATGAGCCCTCAGTCTCAGGGCCATCGAGGACGGTTTCCATGTCATTCAAAAAATCATCTTCAACCCCGATGGGGAAGATGTAGGAAGGTGTTCGGGCATAGGGACCTCAGATGATTTATCAGCGAAATGAAATTCGTTATCATGAAATTTGACGTCCTGGGAAACAAAGAATTCACCAGTAGCGAGGTCGTATAATTTCCATCCATTTTTTCCATTAGGGTAACCGACAAAAATGCATTTTCTACTTTGAGGAGCAAATTTATTCCTTTGGCGCGTTGATCATGAGAGAAGCACAGACAACCAAAAACACGAAGGTGATCAAAAGCCGGCGCCATACTGAATAATATTTCATAAGGTGTTTTGTTGTGTAACAATGTTGAGGGAGTGCGATTTATTAAGTGGACTTCACCAAGGATACACTCACCACAAAATGTAACAGGCAAGTTTCCTTGAAACATCAAGGCTCGTCCGACATTAAGAATATGTTGATGTTTGCGTTCGACTCGTCCGTTTTGTTGAGGTGTGCCAACGCATGACGTTTGAAAAATAATTCCATTCATATCGAAATAGTCCAACATGCTACGGAATTCCGTGCCATTATCACTGCGTACCAATTTCACATGTTTTTCAAATTGACGTTCAACCACAGAAAAAGACGAACAAAAAACCTTATGAACTTCGGTTTTCGAATGTAGCAGATAAACCCAAACAGCTCTAGAAAAATCATCAACTATAGTCAAAAAATAGTGTGCCCCACTAGAAGAGGGAGTCTGATGAGGCCCTTATAAATCACAATGTATGAGTTCAAAAATGCACCTAGCTCTACTATCACTAATAGGAAAATGATCACGAGTCTGTTTTGCTTGTGGACAAATGTCACAAGCTTTATTCAATATCTTAGAATCACTAGAACTGTGTTTAACTGCTGGAACTAACTTGGTAATTTTTTTAGACGGATGCCCCATTCGTCGATGCCACAGCTCAAAGAGAGACGCACCCGAAGTAGTCACCGCACACACTGTAGTAATATTGCGAAAATAATATAGTCTCTCATGTAGTTCACCGGCTCCAATCAGGCTCATCGAACGACGGTCCTGTATAGCACACAAAGAGTCGGTGAATCGAACAAAACAATCAGAGTCATCAATAAATTGCGATACCGATATTAAATTGCACAATAATGTAGGCACAAAAAGGACACGCTCAAGAAAAATTGTATCCGTAAGGGAGACTCGGCCGCTTTAGTAGCCACAGCTTGTTGCCCATCTGGCAACCCAACCGTACATGGAGGGACGATTACAACATGTGTCAAACAAGATTCATCACCGGTTACATGATGAGAAGCTCCGGTGTCAATAATCCAAGACATAGTGGAAGACTTACCCGTCATACGATCTACCCGATTGTTGTTAATCATATTGAGCAAAACCTGGACATGTTCGGGCCGCAAATCAGCCAAGGAATTCAACGTACCGTCTTTGTCGGTACCCACTTAGTCCGCCCGGCGGCGTCTTCGCCATTGCTGTCCCCCAGCACCGCGTTCGCACGAGCTCCCACAGTCTTGCCACGTCTGGAACCCGCACCTGCACCCGGAGAAGACGATGGTGCAGCGGCATTTTTGCCTTTTCGATTCCTCTCCTCCCACCAGTCTGGGTAACCATAAATTTTAAAGCAAGTGCTCACATCATGTCCTGATTGCTTGCAATTTGAGCAATACAGCTTGGACTTGTCCGGCTTGTCGAATCGAGTTTTTGGTCGTTCTGCTTGCAATGCAAAGACATGCTTTTGCCCATCCTCCTTCTCAGCCCGTCCACGCGCAACTCCCCGAGACCTTTCCTCTTGGGTGAAAGCAAGGTAGGCCTCGTCAATGGTAGGCATCGGAACCCTAGACAAGAGGTTCGATCGCACAATTCCGTACAAGTCATCATCAATCCCAATTAAGAATTGATGGAATTTTTCCTCTTCCCTATCCTGTTAAAATTTGCCTGCTACTCCACACGTACAAATCCCACAAGTGCACCCATGCAGCAGCTTCAAGCGTGAAAAATCATCATACAAGCCCATGAGGGTGGTGTAATATTCTTCCACCGACATAGCCTTGGTTTGCTTACAATCAGTGATGGCTGCCCGGAGTTGTTGCAGCCGAGGTCCATTGGCGATGCAGAAACGCTTTGCCAAATAGTCCCACAGTTTCTTGGCTTCATCGAAATAAGGGACCGTACGCGATCTTTGGTTCCATGCTCCGCAAAATCCATGATACGAGCATTGAATGGACCGTGTCCCAGTCGAGTAATTTTTTCTTCTCCGTGGGCTTGTTGATCGTTCCGTCAATAAACACGTACTTCCGGCGTGATTTAAGGGCGAGGGTTATTGCTCATTACCACTCCAAATAATTGTCACCCCGGAGCACCACGTGTGAGATCATGTTGCCCGGTTGATCTCCTGATCCAAGGTAGAAGGGTGAGGAGGGGTCGAGCTTTCCGGTGTCTTCAACCATGGCTGTTCAAGCAAGGTGGCTGAACAAAAAAAATATGGGGAAGAAGGACAATGAATCATAGAGTAGTTTTAGGGTTTAATGGCCGAGCGGTAAATCCGATACCATGTCAAATTCTGGGAGTAATATTCCCTGTGTTTCATTCATTCACAATGTGTCAATATATAGTAATTACAAGGGTTTACCATCTACGTATAATGACGAAACTACCCGTGATAAAATAATGGAGTACAAGTTTTTATATATATATATATATATATATATATATATATATATATATATATATATATATATATATATATATATATGCGCTATACGTGTTTTGATTCGTTTTGTAAGAGAGCTTTCATATTGACTAATTGGTGTTTTATGACGTTAAGGTTAAGCAAATCTTGATGTTTATTGTGTGAAATTCATGTTCATGATTGTTAGATTGGATTATAGAATGATATGACACGATTTGATGTCTTTTATTGCTACTTTTTATTTTGGCATTATATGTGTTTTTATTTAGGGAGATTGAGGGAAAATGACAAAAATATTTACAAAACAAATAAATAGGACACACTCTTTTTTTTAGTTGCAAAAAGGGCAAAAAAAATTTGACACGGACAAAATTAACCCTACATAAACAAATTTCCATTGTCAGCATTACAAAAAGTCCTTGTTTTTTTTTTTTTTTTTTTTTTTTTTCAAATGTCCGTAACTTTTGATTTATAATTCTGATCATCGAAATTTTTTCATCAAAATTCATATTTTTTTTTGATCTTTAATTTAGGCCCAAATACGATACCCTTCCGACATAAATTTTAAAAGCCGAAAAATTTTTGCATTAGCCGGAGCGATTTTCTTGTAAACGACCGTAACTTTTGATTTAGAACACCGATCATCAAAATTGTTTCACCAAAGTTCATATTCTTTTTTTATCTTCATTTTGAGACCTCATTTGATACATTTTCGACATAGTATTTGAAAGCCGAATTTTATCGCAGCGTTCTGATAAGAATACATGATACAAGTAACGATCATAATACACTGAATATATACCTTAAATGTTGGAATAAGAAAAGATTAGCACTTTGAGAAATCTAACTCCTTGCCAACACAACTTTCAGGAAAAAAAATAAATGGCAACAAAAAACATAGCTACCATCAAACTTGTGATTGACAATAAAGCAAACAAAGATGTATTTGCTGAGGCTTCAAAGGACTTTGTGGATTTCCATTTCTACTTGCTTGCTATGCCAATTGGCTCTGCCAATTTACCTTTTTCCTTTCAAAAGTGAACAAGACAGCAACAACAGGTCCAATGAAATCTGGACATAACCAAAATGATCAGTAATATAATCTCGAATCTTCGGATCGAACGGCATCCCAGGTACTTTAATTGTGTCTTCAACATCTCCATACTGTGATACGATTAATGCATACACTACCCATGGTATTGGGCATATCCAATAATACCATGCCCACCATATTTGTATTTTCTGCCATTTTTCTTTCTCAATTTTTTTGTTATTATGCATAAATACTGTTCACATTAATTAAGCCATAAAGAAAGGAAAGAGAAGTACTTACTGGTTTTGGAACAAAAAAAACCCAGAAAAAAGATTGAAAAGTGCATAAAAAGCTGAAGAAAGGATTGCTGCAACTTGTAGATTAGGACTGTCAAGTGTCTATAAGGCAATTGCATTCTTTAGTTTTAGCATTGGCATGCTCACTTAGGAAAAAGAACAAATACGTTGTATTCATCCTTTTAAGCTTAACTATTAGCTATTCACCATACTCACATGGATTCAAAGGAAAGTCAAACAACATAAGCAAAAATCATTTGAATGTTCAGCTCAGATTCTAAGCTTACAAACATCAACTGAGATTTACTGAGCTATATTTCATAATTAAAACAGAAATGAACAATTTTTTACAGCTAAAAAAAAATATAAATTACCTGAGCAATTTTGCAGGTAGCATAATGCCTTTCTTTTCCCCAACCCAATATCCGTGGAATTATTAACAGAAGAATCAGTAGTCTCGTTATCATATCTGCAAATCAACAACTCAAAAGGGAGAAGTTGAAACTAGGTTTTGGAGCCATTCTGAGGCCAAATCGTTATTTGCCTCAGACGAATATGAAATTTATTCTGAAGAGGGTTGATGCCGGCGGTCCATGGAGGACTCCGGCGGAGATATGGGTGTGGCTGTAATTATACATATATCAAATCGAGAAAATGTTGAAAGAGAAAGGTGAGTGGAAGAGTGTGTGTAATTTTCATGGAAGTATCCGATGTAAGGAATCAGAGGAGTAGAAAGAGAGAGAAGGGCAAAATAAAAGATAAAAAGGGCAAAATAGTCCGAAGGAAAGTGTTTTGTCCTTAAATAAAAAAAAAATACAAACTAGATTAAAATTTATATAGAGGGTGGAAAGTGGACTAAAACCTAATATTCCCTTTTATTTATTTATTTATGTATTACTATTATTTTTTTAGAATACAATCTAATTGAAAGGTATGAGTAATAGACATCTTCGTTTTAAATTCTTCCGGCGATTAAGCTATGCGTACATGAAACAGTTGGTGTAAAAGGTTATAATAAAAATAAAAGGGCATCGTTAATGGCACCATACCCAATATACTCGGACATCATACCTGTGCAAAATTCGACTTTTTAGAGTTTGAAATGTGTTATTTCAATTCCCAAAAAGTTAAAATATGTTATTTCGACCTCTAAAAAGTCGAATTTTACACAAGTGTGATGCCCGAGTATATTGGGTGTGGTGCTATTAACATTGCCCAAATAAAAACATACAGGTTTTGCTTTTAAGCTTTTTTGTATATTATATATTATATCTATTTATTTTGCTGATAGTATGCTTCCGAATGAAAAAGGGAAGCAGTGTCTTAAATGCCATCACATGCCGACGTTCTAAGCAAAAAAAAACAAAAGTATGAAAAAAAAAGATTAATTATGCATTCTTTGGTTTCTAGAAAAATGAAGTTGATTTAATAAATATGTAATGTATAGTTGTTTAGTGTTATTATGTGGTGTTGTGTTATTTTCTCTTCCGGGAAAATATCAATATATGAGTAGACAATGAATTTTGTAGCTTATGATGTTTTGGCGCTTAACTTGAATCTTAGTTTTGTTAACGAGCTTAAATAAGATGAAATGAAAATGAACAAGCCCCGAGTGAGTTTCTGATGCGTTTGGTTCCGGCACCGGACGTATTCTTAAAGGGAGTTGAAGTTCGGGACCTTCGGAAGGGCATGAAAGGGCTTATGCTTTGATTAATTAGTATTCATCATGTCTGTGTAATTGCTAGGCTTTGTCCGTGTCTAGTGATCTAAGAAAGAGAGTTGAGTTTGTGAGGGAGCTTACTTGAAAACACTTAGGTGGCTAGTTAACATTTAATAATAATAAATACTTGTGTAGCTAAAAGACTAAACATCATGCCATTCTTGGATAGGCACAATTTTATATCGCAATGTGTAGGCTTTCGGATAAAACGAGTAAACTTGCTGGCCTTTCTAGAGGCACCAGGAGTAGAGGGTACTCGTGGATGGATAACTTTGCTGGCCATTAGAGGGCACCAGGAGTAGAGGGAATTCACCGAACGCGTATACTATCGGGACTAGCCCGTGGCTATTGGTGTTATCCACCAATAGGTTGCACCCAGATGTCTCGTGGTGGGCAGCACCATGCGCAGTGCCCTTGAATGCAAATGTAACAAAGATAAGCTAAGTTAGAAACAGTTAGTCATGACATGTTGATGGACATGAAGTGAACCCTAGATTGAGTCGGTCTCAGAAAGATAATTCATTTAATCATAAAACTTGTTTATAAACCATAGTTAATTTATAGCTTCTACCTCTTATTGAGTACTTTGTACTTACCTCAAATGCATTGTTTTTTTCGATGTGTTTAGGGGAAAGAAGATGAACAGGTAGACCCAGAGTTCAATGCAGACTTTGAAGACGACGTTTGAGGACAACGGAGTTGAAGTGTTTATTTATTCTGTTTTTCTTTTATATACATTAGATACGTTGTTCTTTGGGAAACGTTGTATTATCTTTTAGTATTCTTTTGAAGGCTTCGTACGTTTTAGATTTTGTTGGTTTTCCAATGTAATAAATATTACATTTCCATCTTTAGTAGGTTGAGTTCTTTTCTTAGTAGCATTTATGGTTTTCCCGAGTCTTTTTAGCTTCCGTTTTGCCTAACTCGATACGACGTAGTAGAGGCTTACATTTAATATTGAATTTATTTGATATTATATGTGCCGAACGTTTCATTTCCGGATAATGACTCGGTATCCGGGAGCGGGGCGTTACAAAAATAATGGTAAAAAAATTAATAAAGTAGATAAAGTGAAATGGTGAAAATTAATTTAATATTTTTTATTTGTAGTTGAAATGATGATTGGTGAGAGAATTGTAAAAAATAATTGATTAAGTGATTAAAAAAACTCCAAAGAAAAACTCCAACGAAAACAAACGGAAGCTTAGATTCTCTGTCAATCACAAAATGATACACATGTGGATCACGTGCTAACATTTTAATTTTATTTTAGAGGAAAATTAGTCATCGCCATGTGTCATCCTCTCATTGACCAAACAATACTAAAGATAAAGAAACTGCAACATTATGGATCAAGAGCCTCACTTTATGCTTAAGGGTAGACCTGAATCCCAGGTGGAGGGTCTTACCTGTTCTTCCGAACAGCACCACCGCAGGTCGGCTAGGTTGCTAGGAAGCTCGGGTCTACGTAGTACGGGCTCAGTCGGTCTAGAGAGGCTCGACGTAGGTCGGCCAGAGCCTTCCTTATCTGATTTACGCATATTTAAAATATACGATAATTATGAAAAAAAACCTAAGGACCCTTCTCCTAGTAGAACTCTGATCTTATCATTAAATGTCATTTAATGATAACCGTAATGAATTCCTAAAAATAAGGGATATATACGGAAAAATTAGGTGACAAGAAAACCGGATGAGATGTCCTCTATATAAGCGATCCTAAGAATTACGAAGAGACTTGATTCCTGAATAATTACGGAATACGTAGGAAACCAGGGATAAAATATACCAGGCTAAGTCTAAATCACCACAAAATCATTCCCGCTTTCATCTTTCTAGAGTTCTTTGGTCATTAATTATTGTCACTAGGAAAATACGGTCTAGATTTAAACCTGGCGATTTTTTGCATCCTCAAATGGCGGTAGAAGGGTAGCAGATTCACCAGAGCCCTTAAACCTTTCCCGATCTACACGTAGATTGGTAACCTTCTTTTCCAGATTCATCTGGATGGCGGAAGACTTAGCCAACCTTTTAAAATCTTCCTTGCCAATTTAGGTTCCTTGCATAATGAAGCAACAAACATGAGAAACATTATCAAGTTGAAATAAAAAAATGAAATGGAAAATATGAACTTACATATTCCATGGCACCAAAGCCTATTCCAGCTAGCTCGCTAGCAATCCACTCCGGTTCGGTAGCGGCATATTCTTTTTTATGAGACTGGTCTTGAGCCTTATCAGGAAGGGTAGCAGATTTGCTCTTTTTCTTGGGCCTTCCCTCCTAGGGTTCATAGGAACTCCAGCTTGACCCCTCTTTTGGAGTTAGCCATCTTCTCACTCCTAATCAGCTTCATTCAGGGTGATCGGATCAGTGTCTCATTTAGAATAGAGATGGGTGGGAACAGTGCATCATCAGGGTGACCAGACAGTATCTGGACCCCAGCAGCATTCAGGGTAGTGCCTGTAGATCGGGCTAAATGAAGCTCCACACTTGCAGTCCTCTCAGTATCCTGGCTCTGTTCGGGCAGACTATCTTCAGCCTCATCATCACCGGTACCAGCCAGTAATGCAACAAAGTCTGCCACTGCAACAAACAAAAACATAGTTAGACAGAAAACAGAGAAAAATACAAGCATAGCGAAAACATAAAGGGAAAGAAGAAGAGAAGTCCTACGGACATCCCTCTCCTCATCACTAAGGGCCACGTAAGGGTCATGCGCAAAATCTTTTAACCGAGCAGCGATGATTAGCTCGGTGAAGAAGTCCTTGACGTCCACGGTGATACCCGACTCTCGGATACCTCTTAATAACTCATCACTAACAGTAGGCAGACGTCCTTGAGTTTTTGTCTACGATCGGAGGCCGCCTTCTCCAGGTCGGCAATCTTCCTCTTCAGCTTCACCTTGCTGGCTGAAGACGTAGCAATCCTTGCAAAGGCCTCATGGCCAGTAAGGATCCCTGCATCAACAAGTCATCTAGTATGGGAAATCCAACCAAATTACATACAAGGTATGACTAAAGAAGCGAGACATACAAATTTTATGTCCTTAATTCCAGCATCAGTCAACTGCTGATCAGTCAACTGCCTCAAACCCTAGAAAACGTTATGACAGCGATATAACTTTAACTCTGCCACTTGGCCGAGTAGGTCATTACGAATTCTACAAGTCTAAATGACAGTGGCCGAACAACACATCTAACAGATACGACTTCACAACGAGTAGTTCAGTCAGATCTGGGGGGCTTATGACGAGGGAAAGATTAGCCCTCGCCACGTGTCATCCTCTCATTGACCAAAGAATAAATGAAGACAGAGAAACCGCAACATTAAGGGCCATGAGCCCCACTTTACGCCTAAGGGAAGACCTGAACCCTCGATGAGAGGTCTTACCTGTTCTTCCGAACTGCACCACCGCAGGTCGGCTAGGTTGCTAGGGAGCTCGGGTCTATGTAATACGGGCTGAGTCGGTCTGGTGAGGCTCGACGCAGGTCGGCCAGAGCCTTCCTTATCCTATTTACGTTTATGTAAAATATACGATAATTATGAAAAGATCCTAAGGATCCTTCTCCTAATAGGACTCTGATCCTATCATTAAATGTCATTTAATGATAACCGTAATTAACTCCTAAAAATAAGGGATATATATGGAAGAATCCCCAATCCTTAGGGGACAAGAAAATCGGACGAGATGTCCTCTATATAAGCGATCTCAAGAACTACGAAGAGTCTTGATTCCTAAACAATTACAGGATACGTAGGCAACCTGGGATAAAATATTCCAATCTCAGTTTGAATCAAGACAAATTCATCCCCGCGTTCATCTTTCTAGGGTACTTAGGTCTTGAATTATTGTCACTAGGAAAATACGGCCCAGATTTAAACCCGATGATTTTTTGCATCGCCAAGTTCCTAATTTCTTAGGTTTTCTTTGAGTGTTATTTGTTTATAAAGACGTGTTTTGGGACTTAGGCACTTAGGACACACTTAAAAGATCATTAGTTATAAGGACAAAATAACAATTTTTAGACAAAATTAACCCTTTCCCTAATTTCTTCCTCCGTCTTCAGCCACAACAATGTCTACATCACCGTACCCGAGGTTCTTCATAGCTGTGTAAATGACGTCCATTTGAGCATCGAACATCTGTGCGTGGATTTCTTTTCATGTTAAACTCTTTTTTTAATCGACTCCTCATATCTTTATAAAAGGGAAAGCTATAATTGATCCAAAATAAAACACATCCGTTCCATTAATCTTACGGCAAAATTGTAATGTTCCACATCGGTAAAATAAGAGAATGCTCACCCCCATATAAGTGTGAGACATAAAGGTCTTGTCAACTCGGGTTAGCCCTTTTAGACCAAGCGAGGACGGTGGTCTAAGCATTTGACCGGACATTTATGACTCATTTAGCGCTACCAGGCCCGGGGTCTGGAGGCGTTACAGAATGGTATTCAGAGCCGACTATCAGACGGAACTATGCGCTGCACTGTACAAGAAGACGGTGTAAGGATGGCCTCTAGTTACCTCTGGTAGGGACGATCCGGGAACAGTCTTGGCCGTCCTGGCAAGGACGCCAATCCCTTATAAGGGGGGAGAATGTAATGTCCCACATCGGTAAAATAAGAGAATGCTCACCCCCATATAAGTGTGAGACATAAAGGTCTTGTCAACTCGGGTTAGCCCTTTTAGACCAAGCGAGGACGGCGGTCTAAGCAGTTGACCGGACATTTATGACTCATTTAGCGCTACCAGGCCCGAGGTCTGGGGGCGTTACAAAAATGACTACTATAATTGATCCAACACACCCATGAAAAAAGAATCTTAATTTAAGAAAGCAGAAAAATGGAAAAACAATTAGGGACAATTACTGACATTTAAAAGAAAGGTCGATTGTATGAAAGATATACTACATTAGTCCATTTTTGTAATTAACACCGGTTAATTTATCATAAAGACCGGGGTTTAGTTTGAACAAAGCGTAGTCCAGATTCTTAGACCCGAACCCGAAAAACGGATACGGGCATACCATGAAAGGAGACCTGGTTTTCTGATGGAATTCAAGCATCGGAGCGAAAATGACCTTGTCGTACACTCGTCTAAACCGAGCAGAGCTAGGCGGCTCCGTTCTGGGAAGAATCGCTAAAGAGTGAGGTGTAGAGACTTGAATGTCATTGATTCCGGCGAGTTTTAGCGATGTATGAATTGATACATTGACATTGATGTCACTGCATTTACGATTAGAGAATTGATGATTTCCGCCATTCTTTTTTTATTTTTCTTGAAGCGTAGCACGATGAACATAGATGATTTGTCCGTAAAAATTGCAAAAATTCATGCTTGATAACCGTTTCTTTAGTTGTAACTATAAAAATAATTTGACAGTATTGTGAATCATTATGTGAAAAATCTCTTGTTTATAATAGTAAAGAAAAAGAAATTTGGTTACTTGAAATTTTCGTTATTCTTCTTGTTGATTTTAGGTATAATCACTTTATAGAGTATACATTCTCGAAATTCAACGGCATCATGCAATCTGTATAATTTCTTGTAATATGATGCATAATGGCTTTAAAACCACATTCCTAGTGACCGAACTCTTGGCCGATGTCATTGCATAAATTGTTGATGTCACGCATATATGATTGCTGATGTCACTAAATAAAATATTGATGTCATTGCATATTTGATTGCCGATGTCACTGCATAATTAAATTGTTGATTTCATTCATATATGATTGTTGATGTCACTGCATAAAGTGTTGATGTCACTGCATATCTGATTTCCGATGTCACTGCATAAATTGTTGATGTCACAGATATATGATTGCTGATGTCACTGCATAAAATGTTGATATCACTGCATATATGATTGTCGATGTCACTGCATAAAAATATGAAATATAGCCATTTGAAGTCGATTTTATGAAGAAAAGAAATCGATTTTATGAAATTAATTTGAAATATCAAATGTCATCACGGTGTTGCTTCATCAAATGTCACTGCATCCCGGTGATCACTACATCCCGATGGTCTCTGCATCGCGGTGTCTCTGCATCGAGGGTGGCCACTTCATCGCGGTGTCTCTACATCGGAGGTGGCCACTGCATCGCGGTGTCATTTCATCGCGAAGTCTCTGCATATATGATTGCCAATGTCACTGCATAAATTGTTGAAGTCACGTATATATGATTGCCGATGTCACTGCATATATGATTTTCGATGTCACTGTATATATGGTTAATTAATCAGGGTGGTGACTGCATCGTGGTGGTCAATACATTGGGTGTGTTGATGTCACTGCATATATGATTTTTCAGGGTGTGTTAAATTTGTTTATCAATCTTTTCAACGTGTTTGTTTAAATCAAATCATTGTTTATTACATCATTTGATCATTAAGGTAATATAACACACCCTGAAAAATCTTCCTAATTTCGGGACAAAAAGTTCAACAAAAATGTTGATGTCACTGCATATTTGATTGCCGATGTCACTACATAAATTGATGTCATTCATATATGATTGCTGATGTCACTGCATAAAATGTTGATGTCACTGCATATCTGATTGCCGATGTGACTGCATAAATTGTTGATGTCACGCATATATGATTGCCAATGTCACTGCATAAAATTTTGATATCACTGCATATATTATTGCCGATGTCACTGCATAAAAATATGAATTAAGGCGAAAGATTTATGTTGATCGTAGTTTTATATCAAAATATAGGCATTTGAAGTCGATTTTATGAAGAAAAGAAATCCATTTTATGAAATTAAGTCGGAAAAATATCAAATGTCACCACGGTGTTGCTTCATCAAATGTCACTGCATCCCGGTGATCACTGCATCCCGATGGTCTCTGCATCGGGGGTGGCCACTTCACACGGTGTCTCTGCATCGGGGGTGGCCACTGCATCGCGATGTCTCTGCATATATGATTGCCGATGTCACTACAAAAATTGTTGATGTTATTAATATATGATTGCTGATGTCACTGCATAAAATGTTGATGTCACTGCATATCTGATTGTCGATGTCACTGCATAAATTGTTGATGTCACGCATATATAATTGTCGATGTCACTGCATATATGATTATCGATGTCACTGCATATATGGTTAATTAATCGGGGTGGTGACTGTATCGCGGTGGTCATTGCATCGCATTGATTAATTAATCGGGATGGTAACTGCATCGTGGTGGTCAATGCATTGTGGGTGGTCAATGCATCGGATTGGGCAATGTATCACGGTGGTCAATGAAAAAAAAAAATTCAACGTCCAGATCCAAAATAAAAAATTTTTTTAAAAAAAAGAAAAACAACACACAATTGAACGTCCAGGAAAAACAATAAAATTAAAAAAAAAAATAAAACAAAAGACAACAACAAAATACACTCAGAGTGTGTTAGCTTTTTTATTTTATTTTATTTTTATTCATTAAGGGTATTTGGGACTATCTATCTAATTTTTGTCCGTATAACTAAGTGTTTGTTTTGAATGTCCTTTTTACCTAATTAAGTCCAATATGTGTCCTTTTGGATGGTTGTCCCATTATTTGATTGATTTAGGTTCCTAGTTTAATTTTTATTAGTATAAAAAATAAATGTCAAAATCATTGATGAAAAGGTAACCGTATTTTATAGGTAAGTTGTTTATATTATTTAATTGAGTATAAATACAATAAGGCATGTTAGTAGTCAATTTAATAAGACGTTAATGGTGTGATTCACGTCTATTTAAGAAGATTTGTTGACCTAGAAAAATAGTATTCCACATTAAGAAGATTTAATAAGGAGTAGATTGTTAAGCTTTGTTGATACGCCACATTTGCGTATATATATATATATACATACATACAAGCCTGCCGATACCGAAATCTCGAACACACAGCTCTCCACAAAGTGTATACCCATGGCAAAACCCCAAATACTCGTGGTGCTATTGAGTCTACTATTCCAATGTATGGTATTATTGAATTTTTGCAGCGGCCGCCACGTGATAGATGAAGGCGATATTACTGTGATCTTGGTCGATTGTGGTGGATACATTCAGGGTGGTATACCGGACCCATATTGTTGCTATGATATTAAATTACTCAACTCTATAGTGAAGACCAGAGCAGATCGTGTGGCTGCTTGCAAATATTTCAACTATTGGACGGCTAACTATACTGATTTCCAAATTCAGCGGACTGCACAACTCCCGGCTTTATGCCATCTGTCCTTTCCCTTCAATATTACTCGTAATGTTGACTGCTCAAAGTAAGTATTCATCTCAACCTTTATTTTTTCTATATTCCCAAATCATAATTCTAGGGGCTGGCATACATGTCTCATCGGAGGTTTTGGTTTATGCATCAATGAACCATCGTTAATTAAAAAGTTCATTACGACCAATAGTTCAAATTACATTTATATTGATGTATAGACAGAACTAAACATATGGTTGTGATTTTTGTAAAGTGTCTCATTTGCTGTGTGCATTTTAAACCTAATTTCTTAATTTTTGACTTTGTTTGTTATCTTTTTTTTTGCAGGTTGAAGTATTAAGGCTTTATTTGTTGACATTTTATCGGACCAGTCTTGAAATATAGTTGTTTACTTTTTAGTGGCCAATCAATAATTTCTTGCTATTATTTTGATCTTTGTCATGGACTTTGAGTGAAATTAATATATGATTATCGTTTATGTATCATTCTTCTTTTGTCTTTTCTTTTTCACTTGTATGTATTTGTTAAGATTAATCGCTTACCATTGTGCTATATTTCCTTATAATATTTACTATCAATCAATTGTTTTATGTGCTTTGCACTGCAGCAAAAAAACTTTTTTTATGACAACCTTTTGCGGGACACCTCTTTTTTATTAGCACACTCATTTTTACTATTGACACCCATTTTTTATTATTTTTTTTATGAACAAAATGTCGGTGACACTGACGTTGTTATTCAAAAACGAAAGTCAGTGGACTAACGTTTCTAAGTTGCGACACTTTTATAACGTAAATGTCGGTGCCACTGACGTTCGTTTTTTGACACCACTGAAGTTGGTTTTCGATAGCAACGTCAATGCCACTGCATTCTGTTCATTAAAAACAACCGTGGTGCCAGAATAATTTTTTATGGTGCCGGAAGTAATAGGATGCCAATAGTAAAAATGTGTGTGCTGATAGAAATTTTTTTTATTGTGATGACAGGTCGTCCATTTAAAAGTTGGAGAAAAGTTAAATTTTTATGTTTTTTTTTTGTGGGAAAAAGTGGGGTTTCTTTTTAAGAAAGAAAACTTTTTTTTGGATGACATGTTGAATTGGAGGGATATTTGAGTTGGTGGGAAAAAAATTTGACGGGAAATTAATCCTGTTTAAACGGACGACACTGTCCTTTTTTAGGATGGCAGATACTATCTGTTAGCTTGAAATCCATGTGGACACTATTGTTTAAAGGGACGACTATCTATAAATGTTATTAATAACAATTATAATTTTATCAATTATTGTATAATCAAAATTTTGTTTATTTAATGGGACGACATAGTCATCCTTTTAAATATTTATTTATTTCAATATTTCTTTTAATTAAAAAATTTATAAATAAATGATTAAATTACATTCTTATAAAAAAATTATAAAATTGAAAATTAAATCGATTCTAATACTATTAGTTTTTATTTAAATAATTTTTAGTTAAATAACATAAAGTTGGAGTTCGTAATGATTTCAAACACGATGTTCGGTATTGAGTTCAAGTATTCAAACCCGATGTTCGTTATTAAGTAAAAATTTCAAACCCAAGGTTCGTTTATTAGTCGGTTGATTATTTCAAACCCAATTTCGTTATTGAGTAGTGATTTAAACACTTCAACGTCCGTCTTTTGTTATTGGTTATTGCCGGTAGGGATGGTATCTCTGATGTTGAGGGGAGCGTGGGCGAACCCTAAAAGGCAAAAGGGGAAGAAGCAATTGATGGAGGCAAAAGAGGCGTAAATAGCAAAGATGATGGAAGAGAAACAAATAAATTTAGATTGAAAAAGCAGGTTTAGTTGTGGTTTACGATTGAATTGAAAAAAAATTCGACATGACTTGCAGAAGCGTTTATGAGGTTTGAAAGATGATAATGTCATATGAGCAATTTATTTTGATGACTAAAAAGATCAACAGAAAAAAAAAAAAAAAAAAAATGATGACGGAAAAAATAAAATCAAATTAAAGGACAAACAGTACATGAAGACAAGTGAGAGGGTGAGGGTTCGTGTAGATTACGGTAACAAACCCCCACCAAACGATTTTTTTTACGATTGACCGATATCTGAAAGAAATTAGTCGAATCGCTCTGATACCATAATAGAGAATTAGGATATTGATTTCATTGATTTGAATAATGGTACAATGTCAATATATATATATATATATATATATATATATATATATATATATAGTCATTACATAATGCAAATACAATATATACTAAATATTACGATTGATTACGAGAGATACGAATATAATAAATACTAAATATTATGATTGATTGCACGAATCTTCTAGAGTATTTTCAACAATAGAAAAAAAAAGAGGGGAAGTGTGTTGGTAATTAAATTAGTTAGTTGAGATGTGAGAAAAAAAAAGTACTCCCTCCGTTCCTATTTAAGTGTCGCAATTGCCAAAATCCTCTTACTACAGGACACTTACCTAGCCAACGCTTAGATCCGGCTCTACCCAAACTTTTCTGGTTCACCTCAAGATTACCAACAAATATTAAGGAGAGTAGTTAATGCTTTAACTTAACATAAAAATTACAATAACACCTTTTGAATATAATTAATGCAATGTTGTTTTCGATCTCCCAACCCTTAATAAATAAGGGTAAATATAGAAAATATAATAAATAATGTTTTGGAGATTTATGTACGACAGATAAAAATAAATTTTGTATTTTTGATAATTATGATAATTAAATAGAAATGGAGGGAGTTGCATGGCTTTGTGATAGGGAGTATAAAAGTGAATATGAAACGGAAAATAAGGTAAATAAAAGGTGTGATAGGGAACCACCACTGTGGTTGCCCATGTCCCCCTCAAATTTTCCTGTGAAATTATTAAAATACCCTTGACTAATTTCAATTAAATACATGCATTTAATAAACTACTCCCTCCGTTTTTTTTAACTGTCAATTTTCAGAATTTTGTTTTGTTTTTATTTATCTGTTATTTTACATATCCAATGCAGCATTTATTATTATTTTTCACCTTTACCCTTCCATTCAATAACCCAAATTTTGGTAGATTTTTCCATACACAAGAATGAAGGGTAAAAATAAAAAAAAGGGTAAACCCTACCCCCGAGGGTCCCCACTCCCCCTGTCCCACGGGATGAGTGGAGATGTAAATCAAGATCCCCCAGTAGCCCAGAGTCAATTTATTTATTTATTTATATTTTCATAACAATTTAGTTGTGGTGCAATGGGTATTTTCGGTTATACCAAGTGGAGGACCATAATTACTTCTTATTCCCACTCTCTCACACTAGGAGTGTGTAGGTGTGAATTGTATTTAGAGTAAGAATGGTATTCCACTTTGTACTACCTGAAATATTCCGTTTTACTATAACTCTTCTCAACAATTTATAGGTTAACATTTTACAAGATATGGTCCTTTTAAGAATTTTTATGTTAACATATTCTCCATTCAAGATAAATAATGCATCATATTCTCTATTTCATATAATGCGGTAAATATAAAGGATAACTTACAGAATCTGAATTAATGCGCTAATTGTAAAGAAAATTTTACATAATGTCTATTTTATAGTAAAAAATTGTGTATCGGTTGTGATGTTATATGGTGCTGAACATATCAAAATTTTGGTCGTGACTTCTTCAAATCTTTCAGAGATTATAGCTTTATATGAAGCCTCACGAGAATGTGTATGGCTAAGGTCAATGATACAGCACAATTGTAGTACGTGTGGTATTGTGTCATAGAATTTATCCCCCACAGTCCTTTACGAGGACAATGCAACGTGTTACACAAATGAGCAATAGAAGAGAAACACGACTAAGCATATTGCACCCAAATTATTTTATCCACAGGAACTCCAGGAGAGTGGTGAGATTGTCATTGAGAAAGTTCGCTCTAGTGAAAATCTAGCAGATTTATTCCCCAAGTCTCTTCCTACATCTACTTTCGAGAAACTTGCTCATAAAATTGGAATGTGTAGGCTTGCAGATTGTCATCTTCAGGGGAGCGAGCAATTCAAAACAATATTGAAGAACATGTCTTAAAGACCAATGATTGTACTCTTTTTCCCTTTTGTTAGTTTTTTCCCACAAGGTTTTTTTTAACAAAAGGTTTATAACGAGGCAATCGTTGTACCACATAAGTATGTGTATGTCGTGTATTCTTTTCCTCGACTAGTTTTTTCCCACATGGTTTTATAGCAAGGTTTTTAACGAGGCATGAACATCACTCAAGTAATGTCCAAGAAATTTTATATCCGAGAAACTTATGTTTATTTGACGAGAAAGAGAATGACCACACTATATGAAGATTATGCACCATTATAGTTCACTTAAATGAAGGCTACATCAATGGAGATCGAACAAAGCATATGCATCAAGATTCCATGTCATATATGATTTTCAGAAGAAATGTGACATTAATGTATAAGAAATCATAGCCAGTGGTAATCTAGCAAAACAATTCACTAAAGCCCTTCTTACCGCTACATTAATTGTTTGGTCTCGAAAATTAGAAAGCACCGACTCAAAGACCTGAAGAGATAATCAAAACAGGAGGAATAAACACAAACTAAATATGTGTTTTTTTTTCCTTCATTAGGATTTTTTCCGACATGGTTTTTCTCTAATGAAGGTTTTAACGAGGCATATCTTTGTGTGCAATAGACACCCAAGGGGGAGTGTTATGAATATATTAAGATGTGGATGCCCATTAATACTTGAACTTATTGATGAAAAAGATTATATATATTAAGTATGGACAAGATAGAATGCATTAATATAATGGATTAAGTATATGAGATGCGATTGAGTTTCATTAGTATAAATATGTATCATCCATTATGTGATTAAGGAGATAGATGAGATGAAATAGAAGAAGAAATGAAGAGTTTACTTACATGGCTTGTCTATCTCCTTTTAATTTTGTATAAATAGGTTTAACATCAATTATTTTATAACAAATCATATTTTATATGTAAGTTGCATATATTATTTAATTGAGTAAATAAAATAAGGCAGGTTAGTACCTTTTTTGAGAATTAAAAGGAATTTTATTGCACCAGATCGTGGGAAATAGCAGCAATTACAAGAAGATAGGCGAAGTACCCCATTCTTTAAGACCAACCAAACATAAACCTTCTTTTGCCAATAAGTGAGCTGGCATGTTGCCCCCATGCTTGACAAAAGAGAAACTAACATGTAAGAACCAATGAAGAAAAGTTCTACAATCATCGATAATCATTCCGATTGGCGAAAAAACTAAATCTGCATTTGATAGCTTTTGGTGAGATGTGAATCTCCTTCAAAAACTACATTAAAGCAGCCCCAAGTCGTAGCAAGGACAATAGTGTGGGAAATGGCCAAGATTTTTCCCATGAGCATATCAAATCTCCCATCTAACTTCATGGCATAGCTATTGAGGATGACTTCATTGCTGTTACGAACTAGGCCACCAACTGCTGCCCCATCATTCCTCATTGCAAAATCAACATTAAATTTCATCGTACATATTTCTGGCTTACTCCAGCTCCCTAGGTGATTTGCTTGGGCTTGGGGGTTGAACTGCATTCGATTTACCTTGATGTAAGATTATGCTTCCACTTCGGCCTGGGAGCAAATGGTGTTTAAATTGGGCTTTTTTTTTAACATAGAACCAGGCACAACGAGATTTCCAAATCCACCAGAGAGTACATATTATTCTTGCGACCTCATCCTCTTTTTCCTTATTCACTAGGAGTTTGAAAAAGTTGGGGCTGCCGTAATGTATCTGTTTAAGCCAAAAGTTCCTCCTGGGGTTGCCTTCCATACTTCCCTGGCAATGTTGCACTCAAATAAACAATGTGTGGTCGTTTCCTCAGCTTTGAAATAGACCGGGCAAAGGCCATCCCTAATACGACGAATTGAGGTTAGAAAACGTAGGCAAAGCATTTGTTAAAAGTTTCCGACAAAAGTGCTTAATTTGTGGTTGCACATTTAGTGA
Organism: Gentiana straminea; assembly: GCA_036785695.1. Taxonomy (NCBI): domain Eukaryota; kingdom Viridiplantae; phylum Streptophyta; class Magnoliopsida; order Gentianales; family Gentianaceae; genus Gentiana; species Gentiana straminea. The sequence continues at coordinate 680,417 of JAVUPR010000175.1, forward strand.
CTAAAGCAAAGTCCATACCTTTTTATATATATCTAGGAAGAGGATGGAACATTTGTATCTTCTACGCTTAATTTTTGCTCCCTAGACAAATGATATCCTGACTTGAAATGTAGTTTCCATTTGTGGTGTAATACCAAAAAAGAGTATCATCATTGTTGCATAGGGACAAGGGAATCGAGAGAATGCTTGAAGCTTCCCTTGGATCAAAAGCTTCACTAATCAGAGCTTTATTCCACACCAGAGTATGTTGGTTGATGAGGCAGCTGACATGGTCAGATGGAAGATAGATAACTTTTGGATGCGCTTTGAAGCTAGGTTGCAGCGGCAGCCAAGGATCTTTGTCAATAATGACTTTATCACCCCTTTTGATTCTCCACCTTAGACCCCTAAAGAGCAGGTCACGGCCTTTAAGTAAACACCTCTATAACATAGAAGGCCGAGAAGTGGTAGTAGCATTTTTCAGGTGTTTTGATGCGAAATATTTAGCTTTTAGTAACATGAAGGAAAGAGAGTCTTGATTTTTTAATATTCGCCATGCCTGTTTCGCTAGAAGCACAGCGTTGAAGCATTCTAGGTCGCGGAATCTTAGACCCCCTTCTCATTTTGGTTTGCAACATTGTTTCCAATTTTTCCAATGAATTTTCTTTTCGCCTTCTGCATTTCCCCATTAAAATTTTCTAATCATTCCTTCCAAGTCATTTATTAGGTCTTTTGGTAAAGCAAAACATTGCATCACGTATTGAGGGAGAGCTTGTATCATTGCCTTTATTAAGATTTCTTTTCCCGCAGCAGACAAATATTTACCCTTCCATCCATTGAGCTTCTTCTTTACCTTTTCCTTATCAAAGTCAACTAAAATAAACCCACAACCTCCAGTTGACATAGTGGCATATCAACCAAAATACCAGTTGTGACATAGTGGTTTCTATTTGTGACATTTTCTATTTTTGACATAGTGGCATATTGATGGGCACATATTTGGTGTGTATTTTTGTTGCAATCTTGGTTAATTTTGTGGGGCAATATTGCTTTTATGGTGTGCTCTAGTGTTGTTTTACAGTCGTCCTAACGAAATTTAAAGAAATCGATTTTTACGCCTGGAATGGTTGCGGAAGGGAAGAAGAGGAAATATGAGGAAATGATAGGAGGCGTGATAAAGCGACGGAGATCGTTATGTGTCATGATCCTATCGGATGTTTTGGAGGACACACATTACGTATTTCACCGCGGACTACACTATTATTAGCGAATGATATATTTTATAATGTAGTCTATTTTAGTTGGTATGCGTTTTTATTAAGTGTACATCAACTTGGGCCGTAAGTGAATATTGGGCTTAGTTTTACAAAAGGCTGGTCACATGGAAAAGTCAAGGAGAAAAAGGGGAGAAGTCCTATTTTCCTAAAAAAAAAAAGAACAATTTTTGGATGAGAAGATTGGGAATATTGAGACGGAGTGAACGGACGGAAAGCAAAAAGGAAGCGCAGCTTGTCAATTTGGTACTGTGTCTGTCGGAACTATTTATTTTTATTCTTTCTTGGTACTCTAAATTATAATTGTGATATTTCGTTTATATCATGATGCATAGCTTTCCAGTTAAAGTGTTGTTGAAATCTCGATTTATACGATTGTGAGACCTAATTGACTTTCATCCTCGTTAGTTTATTGATTTTTATTCATTTTCCGGACATAAATTGATGAGTTGAATTAGTTGTTTCTGCAGGACAATTAATCCAATTGTTTAGTCGAATACCAACTAAAACGATAAATACGTCAACGTTTATTGGTTTTAATATAGTGGTGAGTGATATGATTTTGCCGGTTCGTAGCCCGTAGAATCCACTATCATGAAGATGAATAATCTAGGTTAAAATTAGTCCGGTTGGATTAATACTTTGAATTGGGTCTCTCAAACATTAACGCTGCTGGATTTCCAAACACTTATGACCGTGTCTAGGGGTGACTTCCAGTTAGAGAATAGTCGACCGTGTCTTAATTATCGACTTTAGGAGAGATTGATGCTTGACGGTTGTCGGTGGCTATAACCGGTTTATTAATAAACTAGTGAGTAATTCTTGCGTCAGTGATCAATTGAGTAAATCGGGGTGGAAATAACTACTTTAGCTGGAGCCTTTACCTTATTTGAAACTAAATTATTATTTTATTCATTGTTAATCTGTTGCTACTATCACCCTCTTTTATTTTTATTTTCTCAACTACTCCTATTTTTTATCCGTTCTAAACTGAAATAATCATCCGTTCTCTATGAGATTCGACCCCTACTTGCCCTATACTAATTATATAGTAAAAAGGGATATATTTTTGGTGGGTTAACGACACACCACATATCAACCAAAATATTGGCTTTGTCTCAATTAATAACTGGCCTTGTCTCAACTATGTCATGATTGTCATTGTGATAGGAAACATATTTTCCACGACCGCGTCCACAACCTCTACAACGATCTCCACCGCGATCACGTCCATGGCCAAATGGCTAAAATTTGAAGATTTTGTCGCATACACTTCAGGGAATGGACTTGCGCCAAAATGGCCAAAATTTGAAATTTTTTTCGCACTCAATTTAGGGAATGGACTTGAACCCATAAGATGATTTTGTCGCATTCACTACAGGAATGGAGTTGAACCAATAGGGCGGTGTTGGACTTATTTTAAGTTTTAGTGATGAGTGCCAGACTAGCTGTTATAGAATAAAGGCAAAAATATGTCTAGATTAAATGTATAGGCTTATTAGAGTTTGATCCTTGTATAGGTTTGATCAAACAAGCACTGTAATTGGTCAGCTGACTATCATCAGTAGACCTGTCAATATCAGTAGGGTACCTGAGTCAGTAGACTAGTTTAGGAACCTGCTGAAGACTGAAGGCTGAGGGTTAAAACTCAATTATTGAAGGCTAAGGGATCAAACTTAGTATTTAAAGTCAAGGATATGGAATCAGAATTTAGGGAAGTCTGTGATGACTTAAACTGATTACATATACCTTGTGTACAAGGTCTAAGTTCCATAAGTAAAGTGGTGATTGGAACTTGGTTATGATCAAAATGGTGTAATCTAACTTCATAATAAAAAGTTAGATATAAGATAGTCAGATGCAGTGTTTTATAAACACAGCAACCTTGGAACAGCTGACTGATGTATATCTCAGCAGACCTTTACACACAGGAACCTGCTGGATATGTAAATTTGAATTAATCAAAGATTACATTGGAATATTGATAACGGAAAAATTCACCGTTATTTTTATAACTTTTCAACCCGTTTCTGATATCATTTTGAGTATTTTTATATCAGTTCGAGTCATTAATTCCTATGTTTCATCTAAATATGTTAGTAGTAGTTATTTTATAAAATATCATATTTTTATCATGTTTTTGTAGTTTTTTTTTTACCGGTTTAGTAACCGGTGTGTCGTGTCGGATTTACGTTTGGTATTTTGGTGGTTTATTGCAGAATTATAGGTTAACCAAAATCCCGAGTAACGACACGTTTTGAGGCCTAAAAGAGGTGTTTAGAAGGTTAGAAGAAGGTGCCACAAGCTTACGAGTTCAAAAGGGTCGTTTTTCCTAAGTACTTGAATCGTTACATATTTTCGACGGAGATTTGACCCAGCTTAGAGGCATTTTCAGGGGATGACTTCTTAATGAAAGTTGTAGATCTTCACATAAGCTTTCCAACGCACTTTGGATCACGTAAATTGGAGTTCTACAACTCAAGTTATGGTCAAGTGGCTAATCGATTCGTATCAGTGAAAATCCCGAAAACGACACGTAATGGGAATGGCCCATCAAAAAGGCGTTTTATGAAGAAGTGTCCTTCATAAAAGTTGTAGATTTTTCCGAGAGCTTTCTAATGACGTTTAAATCATGATTTTTGGAGGTCTACAACTCAAGATATGAATTTTAGAAGTTTAATATACAATTATTGATTATATATAACTTATATAATCATTAGTTTGTAACCGTCTGCACATGGGTTATGATTACGGCATGTGGAGTAATCATGATTCAGGACCGGTCCGGCTCATTTCAGGACCGGTCCGGCCTTCAACTTTTCTATAAATAGGAGAGCAGCAGCATTGTGATCGTTGCCCCTCTTCTTCCCCAACCTCCTTTCATCTTTTCCCTTCTTTTATTTATGTTTTGAGGGGCCTATAATATATATATATATATATATATATATATATATATATATATATATATATATATATATATATATATATATATATATGTAGTTATAATGTCGGTGTAATAACCCGACTAGTTATCGTTTTAATATAATTTCATTTCCGTTTTTATTGCTTTCTTTTACTTTTATGCAATTAGTATAAATATATATATATATACGTATACTATATATATATCTATATATATATCTATACGTATATCTATATATATACATATGTAGTTACTTTATTTCGTTTTGTTTTCTTTCGTTTTGTTTCTTTTTATATATATATTTATATATATCTATATATACGCATATATATCTATATACTAGTATTTATATATATATATGTATGTATTTAGATATATATATTTTTATTTCGTTGTTATTTCCGTTGTTATGAATAGCTAAAGTAAGTCACATAGTCGAATCATGTAAAATTTGGTGAAATCAACCCTTGGAAAATGAAATAGGGAGTGTGTAGTGCTTTTTATTGTTATATCTCACATATTTCACGTCTTAGAACTTGTTATAACAGATTTGGGCTAGATTGACAACCTAGGTCAAATATCACACACATCACTCTTGAAGAGTTGTTCAGATAGAGTGGTGTGGGAAAAAGGGTTCTAAAATCGGGAGGTAAAACATACCGTGTTTTAGGTCGTGAATTCGAGTCCGCGCTCATCGATGTATTATTATCAACATAATAATTCGAATGTGGTAGTTTAGATTAGTGTAGTTTAGTGTTAGACCCCGGGGTTGAACTATGAAGTGCCGGGTGGTTCTTGAGCCAACGATGACAAGTTGTTTCACGGAGTATTTCGGGTAGACCATGGATTAGGTAAAGCTTCGGTTTTCTCGCTTTGACACATTCTCGTTAAGATGTTCGGTGTAGTACGTTGATGAGTATCGGGGGTAGTAACGTCGACCGAGTAATTTCGGACTTGTTTCCTTAACGAGGTTTTTCTATGGAAACAGAGCGTCTCACAGCACTTAATCATGTTAGATTAATCGGTTTTCTAAAGGGAGAATTAGTTAACCTCACATAGGATGTTGAAGGAGAGTTGTTCGATTTTAGCATCGAATTAGGAGCACGCACCCGTGAGATTGAGCGTGAGAGTTCATTTGCACACTTCAGTTTTGTCTATCCGTGGGGTTGAAATTAACTATTTTGATCATGGTTCGGCTATGTCTTTTAAAACAAAGTAGTTTAATTTTCTTTCTTTTCTATTTTTAGTATAACACTCCACCTAAACTTTGACCGCCTAGACTAAGTTTTACGTTCACTTTGGTATTCACAACCACATTTCTCTTGGGACGACCTCGTACTCCTGTAGCTATCCTAGCAATCGACCTGGTACTCTGCCAGTTAGAGAGTTAGTTTACCCACAGTTGCGAGTTTCTATAAATGTATTTTTGAGGGGTAAATTTTAGCTCATAAAAAATTGGCGCCGTTGCCGGGGACCAATATTTTAGTGGGTGTATTTTTCTCTCATAAAAAATTGGCGCCGTTGCCGGGGAAATGTGTGATATTGTTGTGATATCTTGTAAGTGAACCGAAGGCTTGGGCCTAGGTTTTTATTTTCTTGTTTTATTTAGATGTCGACAAAGAGCTATGGATGCTGAAGTGATATTGTCCTGAACTCGGTTTGAATACGACTTTGGTACTTAGCCTCTTCGGAGGGTGATATCTTGTAAGTCTGGCTAAAACTGGGGATTAGGGCCTTCGGCAACCATAACTTTTTGAGGGATCTAAATATCGTGTGTTTACGGAAAAAAAAAAAAAAAGAAATTTTTTTATTGTTTTATTGTTGTTTTCTGAGATCTTGCAGATTGAGCTTAAATGGATGGATTTTTCAATCAAAACTACTCAGCTGAACAACAATACCCCTACCAACCTTATCAACAACAGTTCGTGTCTGAGCCTCAATATCAACAGCAGAATAACCAAGGTTCATGGAATTATCGGTGCCCTAGTGCATACCGGGACCGAATTATGGTTATTCGAGTTATGAGCCACAACATTACGAGGGTTACCCGAACCCTAATGCTTATCAGGATTACAGTGTTCATACTCAGCACGTTGCTAGCTTTAACCATATTCAGCCATCTGATCAGTGTCTGGAATGGCAAGAGGACTACTACTCACCTCCGATGAATCAAAGTCAATATGATCAGTGCGCCCCCATGCCACAAGAAGAATTCACCGACAGTCAAATAGAGCAACTAGAACGATTGAACCGGATCTTGGAAGAGCGACTGTTGGACATACAGGAGTTCAAGGTAAGTATCGACTCCTCTATAAGAAATCTTCAAGACAAGGTGGGGCAATTGATTGAATTAGTGAGGTATGTGAAAGAGGCGAGAGACAAGTGCAATAGAGGTGGTTAGGGATGAAAATGTTATCACCGAAAAAGTTCGGGGTGAGAATGAGGTTGATAATTCGGTTCGCGAAGAAAAAGTGCAAGATTTGGAGATGACAGAGTTAGAGGAGCGAGAGATTGATTGGCCATCTTTAGTAAAGCCACTGGGAGAGTTGGTACTAGTTAATATATCGGTCCCGGATTACTACATTCGTCCACTCTGTGAGGATGAATTTTACGCGGTCCGCTTTGTGTACTCCCCAATGGAAGAGCTTTATGGGAGTTTTCAAAAGAAGATGGTTCGACAGTCTGATAAAAGAAGATTTTCTGGCTGGGGGGAGATGGCATCGAGAGCCAAACGAGGTACGTTTCTAGACAATTTAATTTCTTTGGTTCTCGCATTGTTAATTTTTCTTAAGCTATTGATCTTCTTAAGTTCTGATTTTGGTTGATAACTTGTAAATACTAATTTAGTCGAGCAAACGACGTTAAACAAATGCGCTACCGGGAGGCAGCCCGTTAATAATAATAATTTGGATAAGACTAGTCTTAATGTAGAATATGTGGACAGAGTCAATATAATAGGAAATATGAACACAAAGCACAACCAAGTCTCAGGATGAATGTTTGAATGTCATTAAGAGGGAATGATTAGGTGGTTATCCGAAAATCCCGAGGGAATTTAAAGAAAACATTCAAATACATCATTTCTTGGACTTAGGTTGTAGAACCCTTGAGGATCCGGGTATAAAAGACTCACTCTTTCACACATTTCATTTTATGATCTAGTCGTTTCAAATTTCTAGTAGTTGTAGTATAGTGGTAAGTATTCCCGCTTTAATAAAACTGTGTGTAATAAAAATGAATCTAGGAATAGCTGACTTGACTATGATATATGCTCATGTGATACGTATATGCTTAGATGTTCTGTGCTCTACCCGTGTGGGTTATGTTTTCATCTAAAGCTATATATTGCCTATCGAATTTTCTGACGTGACAGGGCCATTATCTTGTTATTCCTATATCCCTATTGCATATTTTGGCACGAGGACTATGTCCCGTGTTTGCTTTGTTTTGGTTGTTTTCATATAGGGATTCGGATTGTGCTTTCTCATGGCTGTTACGGGATTCGATAGCATCTTTCTGCCTGGTTTATAAGCTAAGTCTTTCTCTCTATCTCATTTACACTCTGAGAATAATGCAAAATCGTAAGTGGGGGGTAGAGTATGGTTGGTATAGAAATGACAATAAGTGTTTAAACCCTTAGTTTTTGATCTTTTTCGAGCATTATTTAGTTGATTAAAATAATCTGTATAAGGTATATATTTCATGGATTTAAAGATGTAATGATCAATTTGGATATGTATAACTAATTTGAACCGTAAGTGCATTTTAAGCCCAAATTTATTTGTGTAACATGAATTCCTTCACGTAAGCCTTTGATATTGAAGCGAAAATTTTAAACTATACATTCGGTATTCTAGTGGTTTATCCTAGAGATAGTAGTAACTTAGTACCTAACTTCTGAACATGTACTGTGAATATCTGAAGGTTTGAATGTGATAGAAAGAATGTCAAAATAAGATAAACTATATGTCGCGGTTGTAGCTACCAATGATTTGAGTGCAGTAGGGGGTTATCACGAAACGTCCTATATCACTATGAGGTTTAAAAGCTCCCGACTGCCTGATGATAGTAGTCCAGCTAGGGTGTTATCACGAAACATCCTATTGCTGGGAATGAGGGCATATGCTACACATAATAAAAAAAAAATAAAAAAATAAAAAAAGATGAAGAAGAGTTAGATGGGTATTAATGTATTCGATCTCACCTCATGACGCCTGAAAGATAGTCGATTTTGGCAATGAGTTCGGATATGTTAGTATTCTATGAAAAAAAAAAAATGAAAAAAAAAGAGAGTTATCTTCTAACTATCCCCAGTATAAACTGAATGATATGCTTTAGGGATTATCCTAATAAGTACACGGGAGGACGTTGTGTGGAATTGTTACTACCTTTACCTAGGAAAGTCATTAGGACTGTCTGAGTGGATATTTGTGCGTTTGCTTGATTTATTCAAGAGAGGATAGTGGTAATTGAAACAGCTTGTCACACACACACTCTGTTATACATTTATATTAAGGTTAACGTGTGGTTATGATTCGATTGGTTACATCATCCGGTTGGCCTTTATATTTTACATCTTCATGAATTTTTCCTCATTCATTTTATTTTATCGCTTGTTTTGTTCGAGGACGACCAAAAGCTAAGTGGGGGGTTGTGATGACGGAAAAATTCACTGTTATTTTCATAACATTTCACCCCGTTTTTAAGATCATTTTGAGCACTTTTATATCAATTCGAGTCATTAATTCTTAGATTTCATAAAAATATATAAGTAGTAGTTATTTTATAAAATATCATATTTTTATCATGTTTTTGTAGTTTTTGTACCGGTTTAGTAACCGGAGTGTCGTGTCGGATTTACGTTTGGTATTTTGGTGATTTATTGCAGAATCATAAGTGGACCAAGATCCTACGTAACGACATGTTTTGAGCCCTAAAAGAGGTGTTTAGAAGGTTAGAAGAAGGTGCCACAAGCTTACGAGTTCAAAAGGGTCGTTTTTCCTAAGTACTTGAATCGTTACATATTTTCGACGGAGATTTGACCCAGCTTAGAGGCATTTTCAGGGGATGACTTCTTAATGAAAGTTGTAGATCTTCACATAAGCTTTCCAACTCACTTTGGATCACGTAAATTGGAGTTCTACAACTCAAGTTATGGTCAAGTGGCTAATCGATTCGTATCAGTGAAAATCCCGAAAACGACACGTAATGGGAATGGCCCATCAAAAAGGCGTTTTATGAAGAAGTGTCCTTCATAAAAGTTGTAGATTTTCCGAGAGCTTTCTAATGACGTTTAAATCATGATTTTTGGAGGTCTACAACTCAAGATATGAATTTTAGAAGTTTAATATACAATTATTGATTATATATAACTTATATAATCATTAGTTTGTAACCGCCTGCACATGGGTTATGATTACGGCATGTGGAGTAATCATGATTCAGGACCGGTCCGGCTCATTTCAGGACCGGTCCGGCCTTCAACTTTTCTATAAATAGGAGAGCAGCAGCATTGTGATCGTTGCCCCCCTTCTTCCCCATCCCTCTTCTTCTTTTCCTTTCTTTTTAATTATGTTTTGGGGGCCTAAATTAGATATATATGTCGTTATAATGTCGGTGTAATAACCCGACTAGTTATCATTTTAATATAATTTCATTTCCGTTTTTATTGCTTTTACTTTTATGCAATTTTTATGCAATTAGTATAATATATATATATATATATACGTATACTATATATATATATATATCTATATCTATATATATATCTATACGTATATCTATATATATCTGTAGTTATTGTTTATTTATTTTGTTTTGTTTTCTTTCGTTTTGTTTCTTTTTTATATATATATTTATATATATCTATATATACGCATATATATCTATATACTAGTATTTATATATATATGTATGTATTTAGATATATATATTTTTATTTCGTTGTTATTTCCGTTGTTATGAATAGCTAAAGTAAGTCACATAGTCGAATCATGTAAAATTTGGTGAAATCAACCCTTGGAAAATGAAATAGGGAGTGTGTAGTGCTTTTTATTGTTATATCTCACATATTTCACGTCTTAGAACTTGTTATAACAGATTTGGGCTAGATTGACAACCTAGGTCAAATATCACACACATCACTCTTGAAGAGTTGTTCAGATAGAGTGGTGTGGGAAAAAGGGTTCTAAAATCGGGAGGTAAAACATACCGTGTTTTAGGTCGTGAATTCAGGTCCGCGCTCATCGATGTATTATTATCAACATAATAATTCGAATGTGGTAGTTTAGATTAGTGTAGTTTAGTGTTAGACCCCGGGGTTGAACTATGAAGTGCCGGGTGGTTCTTGAGCCAACGATGACAAGTTGTTTCACGGAGTATTTCGGGTAGACCATGGATTAGGTAAAGCTTCGGTTTTACTGCTTTGACACATTCTCGTTAAGATGTTCGGTGTAGTACGTTGATGAGTATCGGGGGTAGTAACGTCGACCGAGTAATTTCGGACTTGTTTCCTTAACGAGGTTTTTCTGTGGAAACATAGCGTCTCACAGCACTTAATCATGTTAGATTAATCGGTTTTCTAAAGGGAGAATTAGTTAACCTCACATAGGATGTTGAAGGAGAGTTGTTCAGATTTTAGCATCAGAATTAGGAGCACGCACCCGTGAGATTGAGTGTGAGAGTTCATTTGCACACTTCCAGTTTTGTCTATCCGTGGGGTTGAAATTAACTATTTTGATCATGGTTCGGCTATGTCTTTTAAAACCAAGTAGTTTAATTTTCTTTCTTTTCTATTTTTAGTATAACACTCCACCTAAACTTTGACCGCCTAGACTAAGTTTTACGTTCACTTTGGTATTCACAACCACATTTCTCTTGGGACGACCTCGTACTCCTGTAGCTATCCTAGCAATCGACCTGGTACTCTGCCAGTTAGAGAGTTAGTTTACCCACGGTTTTGCGAGTTTCTATAAATGTATTTTTGAGGGGTAAATTTTAGCTCATCAGAAAGTTACAAATCTGAAACGGCTATGTTTGAATTTCAAACATAAGTTACAAGGATTCTCACCTATAAATAGAAGACCCCTGATACAGAAACAGATGATGATTTTTGGGAGAAAAACAACAATCAATCTTGAGCTTCAAATTCTTATCAAGAAATCACCCTGCTGATCCTACTGAACTTAAAACTACTGATCCAGTAAACTTCTTCAAGTGTAATCTGTTATCAAGCTACATCAAGTTTACACACTTGAAGACATCAAGCTGCTGATCATTTCATCCTGATCAAGCTGCCGAAAACTGAATCACTTACTTGATTCAAACTTTCTTTTACAAGAAACCTGCTGAAGATAGTGAAGCATCTTTGGGTGTCAAGGACTATTGTTTGTGGTGGAGCTGGTGAAGAGGCAATCCTACCCTTCAAGGACTAGTGGAAGACTTTGGAGCAGCAATCCTACATGTTCCAAGTGTTCAGTTTGTGAAGCCATAGTTATTGGTGAAGGACAAACCACTTAGGGATTTTTGTAACTGCAACCTCAAGGATCTCTGGTGAATTACCTCCAACATCACAGGAGAAGAGTGGACTGACAGGATTACACCAACTGGAACCACTATAAAATTGCCTACTTATTTTCTGCATTTAGTAAATTTAGCACATCAACCTACTGAAACTAGCAATTGAATCACACACTTACACTACTGAGTATTTAATACTTGGTATCAATTTTAACAACAAGTAATAAGGCTTAACTTGAATATATTCCGCTGCAACAAATTCAGTAAAATCAACGATCGGCGGACTCCCGAGCCGTCGACAGACTGCGAGTGGTCGCGGACTGCGAGCGGCGGCGAGGCTGCGAACTTGCTGAGTTTATTAACTCCAAAAAGTTTTAAGTGTTAAGTTTATTCACCCCCCCCCCCCTTTTAAACTTAACCAAAGCCTTTTCAAGGGACCAACAATTGGTATCAGAGCAGTGTTTCTTTAACAAGCCATTGTTAAAAGCTCATTTGCTCTATATCTCCTCTAGTTGTTCTCATAAGAAAGCTCAGTTTCCAGTTCTATATAATCAGTTTTCACTTACTCACAATGGATAACAATCAGTATGCAAGACAGATGCTTATGTGCAACATGGACAGATTTGATGAATATAAATGTCGTATGCAGGCTTTTCTAGTAGCTACTCATGATGAAATGATGGACGTACTCACTGATGGACCAATTCAGATTACTCACATGCAAACTATTGATGGAAATCACGTTAGAGTTCCCAAGCCTAAAGCTGAATGGACCAATGATGATCGCAAGCGAAACAATCTCAACAATGTTGCTATGGACTTTATTCTCAGAACTCTTGACAGCAACATGTACTTAAAAGTGAAAGACTGCACAACTGCTAAAGAAATGTGGGACAAACTTCAACTTGTTTGTGAAGGAACTGACTCAATCAAGGAAAACAAAATCTCAGTTGCAAAACAAAAGTTTGAAAATTTCAAGATGAAAACTGGAGAGACCATTGACCAAATGGAGACGAGATTCAGTGCTATCATGGATGAATTAGACCTACTCAAGATTGAATACACAAAGAAAGTAATCAACACAAGAATCTTGAAGGCATTACCAATGTGCTGGAAGATGAAGGTCACTGCTATGGAAGAATCTAGAAGACTTGACATAGAGGACTCATTCAAAATCTTCTCAGACTTGAAAGCTTATGAATTCAGTGAAGATTTTACAAGCACAGCTGCAATAATCAAAGCTATGGAAGAACCAAAAACCACAGCACTTGCAGTAGCATCAAATGACTCTCAAGAAACATCCACAAACAATCTTCAACAGTTGGATGAAATGGAGGAACAAATGGCTCTTATGATGAGTAGAATCAGAAGGATGAAGAATGGTCATCCTGTAACCCAGAAGTTCATCAAGAAGACTCCTGAGAAAAGAAAAGACGATGAGTATCTTTGTTTCAACTGTAAGAAGCCTGGACACTACAAAGCCTTTTCAAGGGACCAACAGGCGGGACTCGTGATTTTTCAACAACAAGTTATTTGCTTTCATATCCCACATATGTGGTCTATTTTTCAATCGGTGGTGGTACTTCAAGGGTATAAAATATGAAAGTCTTTTCAAGTCTTTTTCAATGGATTTCATGTCCTTAGTTCTTTCTGACACTCTTACGAGTATTTGGCATATCCGACATTCAAACATGCATTTATCAACTTTCCACATGTTCACATTTTAGGGATTTTATATTCACTTTTAATTATGAGCTTTTGACATAAGCAGATGGATTTCAAACACAACAAAACTTAACCATCAAAGCTCCATATCATATCAAATCGATAGATACGACTCTCAAATGTTGTCTATTAGACAAAACTCAACCATCAAAGCTCCATAGCAAATCAATAGATATAAGCCATACTTCTATTGTAGCTTTGATTAGATCCATCATTGTATTGATGTTGTCAAAATTTGCACCATCAATAATTTATCCATATCATATATAATATTTAATATAATTGATCATAATAGAGTATTTAAATTAAACAAACAATATTTTTTACCTCAATTCTTCACCTCAAATGTAACTTCATGAACTTTGGATGTGAGATCATATTGTCATTGATTCTTTATTCAAGCAGAAAGTATATGGGATGAATTGCGACGCTCTAACCGCTAAAAGTGGATTTGAAATCTGGATACAGAACTCTTCCATGGTCCTTTGGAATAATTTCACTTACCTTTTTATTTTCTGAAAACTTTTCAATAATGGTTGAATTAAAAACAAATTATCAAGTCAAAAAAAAAAAAAAAAAAAAAAAAAAAAAAGGAAATACAGTAAATAAATAAGTATAAGAATGAGTAAATAAAGAAGTCCCTTCCCTCTCTTCTGGATCCATGAGGCCGCCGCCACAGTCCAAGATATATTGGCGGTGCAATGTTGTGTGACATAGTTGAATCCAAGATATTTAGATTTAAAAGATTATAGACAAAGAATACAAATAAATTTGATCTAGTAGAGACTCGTGCTGATAACGTGTTATAGAACTAAATAACAGAGAAAACAAAAGGATGAAATATAATGTAGGAAGAAGAAGGGAAAAGTTGTATATCTTATTTCACTTGTATCATGGGGTATTTATAGTAGAAAATACATTGTAGATACAATAGTTTGAGTTAATCCAATATCCAATAAAATGAATTTAACTAATAGATAATCCACACATTTTATCTTTTACATAACAACATTTAATATTTCATTGTTTACAATGACATAAAATTAGTTGATAGAAAAAGATGGCTGGCCAAAAAAAAAAAAAAAAAAAAAAAAAAAAAAAAAAGAAGAAGAAGACAACATATCAGGCGTTTAACAACAACATAACGGGAAATTCTAAGGTAGGGAGTTCCCTATGTGGCATTATATGGACCACACAGTAAAGTTGCAGAATGAAACTGTGTGGTCCAGATTACGCCACACAGTCCTCTCCCTACAATGGAGTATCTATCATAGAACTTCCCTAACATAACAGGCGCTTGACTTCTTTTTCTTTTTTTCTGTTTTTATTAATCTCATAACATAACACGCGCTTGAATTTTTCTTTTTTTGAATCTCACGCGCCTGAAAAGAAATCTACGGCATCATTAAAAAATAAAAAATAAAAAAAACTCTCACCTACTTAATTTTTCTAATACATAATTTTTTATATACACATCCAATCATCATAATTTTTCATTATAATTCATATTTTCTCATCCTCTTTATTCTAATATATTATTTGATATTTTTTCAACTTAATTTCTGAAAATCAAAATTTTCTTCATAAAAATCGACACAATACAGTGACATCGTGTTGCAGTGACATGTGGAGATGAAGTGACATGTGAAGACGTAGTGACGATGCAATTCATATTTTTCTTCATCTTTATTATGATATCTCATTTGATATTTTTCGACATAATTTCTGAAAATTGAAATTTTCTTTACAAAAATCATCGCGATGCAGTGACATATGAAGATTTATGTAGTGACACGCCCGTTCAAGCTGCTTCGTGTCTTCAAAATTGAATTGAGCTGGGATCAACCATTTTTTGAGCTCAGTTCATGAGAGATTTTTGTAAAATCTCAACGCTTCAGCCTGGAACAAAAATTACAACACTAGCTAGCCGAATGTGTTTTTTTTTGTAGAATGTTGAGAAAACTAAAAAATATATTGTTATTTCTTTCATTCAATTTTTTGAACACCCGTATTTGTTGATCTACCCCCCCCACTATAATTATAATTTTTCACCATAATGCATATTGTTTTGTCCTGTTTATTTTGATACCCAATTTGACATTTTTCGACTTATTTTCTAAAAATCGATATTTTCTTCATAAAAATTGACACGATGCAGTGACACCATGATGCAGAGATACCGTGATGAAGTGACATCTTATTGTAGCGATTTATGTAGTGACATCTTATTGTAGCGATTTATGCGGTGACACGTTATGCAGTGACACCTTATTTTAGCGATTTATGTAGTGACAACAACATTTGCAATGATTTATGCAGTGACACCACCCACCTTATACAATGTTTTATGCAGTGACACCTTATGCAACGATTTATGTAGTGACAACAACATTTACAACGATTTATACAATGACAAATTATGCAACAATTTATGCAATGACACATTTTCAATGATTTATGCAGTGACCCCACACTATGCAACGTTTTATGCAGTGACACCGTGATGTAGTGACTGTTGAAATAGTGTCATAAACCCAATCGGGTTGGACCGGATCCAACCGGGTCGGATCATTTATACAATTTCTTTATGTTTATACATATATTAAATAATTTTTCTGTTATTATATATTTGTTCGTTTAATGGACCAATTACGATATTGTTATATGATGACGTCCCTAGTGTAAACTGTGAAAGAGAAATCATGATAGTAATTATGGTTGATGGGATCTCAACTCACTTTAAAAGGTTTGATACTTAAATGTCTCTGGTCGTATGTGATATTAAACAGGACATTAATAGTATGATGAGACTAGCACGTATTAGATGTCTTCTATCTTATTGAATATAGGGATAGATCTCATCTATCAAAGTGTAAAGACACTTGGACTGTACGTGTACGTGTATTAGAGAATGCGTACGTTAGACTGACTCACTTACTTTATTAAGTGTCGCACTACATGGCAGTTGTGTACAATCCTGAGACCGGAGTCTTCATGACATCACAGTGTGGATTGTCATGCTTTGACACTATTGAGGTTTTCCCTAGCCATGGGGCAATCATGCGGTAGTGATTGGGTATGATACTGAAGCATGCATAGGATTCTTGCTGCTCGTCTGAAAATAGTGTATCTTATTAGGAGTAAATATCCGAAATGGCCGTCTTATAAGGAATGTCTTATTCTTGAAAGTCTTTGCAAAGCGGAAGTAATATGTTACTTCGAGACAGTAGGATATCCAGATTATAAGATACGGTCGTTAATGTATTGACACTCGAGATACGACCGTATAGATATTATTACAGCGATATGATTCTATTTACACGGTAACTGTTTCATATGAAAGGTAGTAGTCATTGCATTTGACTCTTGCGATGATTGGGGGTCACGATGTGTTGCTAGACGCAATTTCGTGATCGTTAGGTATGATGGGTATTTTAGTAAAATGCACTTTATGCCTACGGCCAATATATTTGGAAGCCTATCGGGTCACACACCTAAGAACATCTAGCCGGATTGAAATGCGGTTATAGCGATAACCAAATAAGGAAAGTTTTATCTCGACTATAAAGTGTTATAGTGATAAATTAATATTATGGTATTTATTTATTATGAATAAATATAATAGAAGGTATTAATTATGTTGATTAATTAAAATGTATATTTATATATACATGTGTGTCGAAATTATATGTGTATATGATACACATGTATTTCGTGAATTAATTAATCATAGCATTATATTAATTAATTGAGAATATTCCGGATGCCAATGTATGGCTATATGAGGCGCAGATCTTAAGTGTATAAGATACACTAGGATTGTGCAATTAATTAACTATGGTATGTATTAATAAATATAGATTTGCACATATGTGTAAATTGATTTATGGTAAATACATTAAAGATAATCAATTAGATATTGACAATATCTTGGATTTATTTAATATAAGATATTAAATTAAATGAGATAAATCTAGTTATCTATTTTCCTTATTTTACTAGTGAAATATTTTTCTTTCTCCTTACTCCACGCAGGAAGCTTTTCCCACTGGGAATAGGACATAGGGGGCGTAGGTCACCACTATATATATGGTGGTGCGCCAAGCTCTTTTCTATCATCACAATTACAAGTCTTATTTTATACTAGAAAATTAAGAGAGCTTCTTGAGAGAGAGTTTTGCGAGAGAGAAAAAGGCGGCCTATTAGCTGACTTTTTCCGGTAGAAATCCAATGGTGGATTCTGGCGGGTTGTTCGTGTGGATCAACGGTAGAGGCCAAACGCTTGGGCGCCTTCAAGCAGAAACTACAACAATAGATGATAAAGTTTCCATCTTTTAGATCATCCAAGATAGTTCTTTCATCTACTTTTTTTATGCTTGTTGTTTAAAAAAAGTCGATCCTGGTTAAAAGGAAATAAATTTTAAATTCCACTGCGTTACCACATAGATTTCCTACAGTGACACCACGATGAAGTGACACCGGGATGCAGTGGCACCACGATGAAGTGACACCGCGATGCATTGACATCTTATTGGAGAGATATATGCAGTGACATCTTATTGTAGCAATTTATGCAGTGACATTGTCGATGAAGTGACAATTGTATATGCATTAAATTAGCATTACACCGACAGTGACACAACTCAAAAATTGACACAAATAATTATTTTACAAAGTAAAATTTATGTATCAAATTGTATGCAGTGACATCAATGTCACTTCATTAATTTTCTAATGAATGGAAAAAAAATACAGTTGCAGAGAGATGGTTACAATGAAAATGGCCAACTAAAATCTATGGCCCAAACTTTTATTCTTCCCAATATTCTCATTCAACTGGTGTATTCTCCTTTTTTTCAAACCTCTCTTTCACTTCATTTACCTCATCAATCCTTTGGTAACTTAATTTTTTTTGAATGTGATTCTAAACTTATTAACACTCAAATAAGGCTTGCTCAAATCTTCAAGAATGTTCGTACCCCACCAAAAAACCATCGAAACCCTCTGTGCTATGGACATTTCCGTCCTTGCCATACCGATAACCCTTTAAAGGTCGAGCCTTTAGCATTATTACTTACTATCCACAGGAAAGCCATTCAAGCTCTTTGGCCTCTCAATTGGGATAAACCAAAATGAATTGGCACCCAAATAATTTACACAGCATCCAACAAGATGCTTCCAAAAGAATGGTGCATGACAGAGCCTAAAAACTTCTAGCTAAAGATTACATTTCTCAACACCATGCCTACGATCCACATCTACTCCAAATTCTGATGGTAGAAATCTCTGAAATCATTTTGCATAATTGCGATACATGAAGTGTGTATGTAAGAAAAGTGATAAGCAGCAAGATCCTGGAAATGGTTGAAGAAGGGTTTTTCGCAAAAAGGGATTGTTTTGCTTAATTATGTTGTTGAAGAAATATGTCCCAAAAATGATGAGTTTTAGTTCAAATCTTGATCATCAAAAGTGATGGAGTTTTCGGGTACTGCACATTCTTCATCACGCGCCATGAAAAGTTGTCCATGGGTATCCTCCTCCACTACTACTACTTTATTCTAATAATAACTCCTCTAAAAGGCCTAGTTGATTCAATTCCATCTTTTTGAGAGAGAAAAAGTTCCTTCTCAAATCTGCAATGATTTCGGGAGATTGTAACTTTTCAATTTTAAAAGCTAATAAAGGAATTTCTCACACACTCAAAAAAGGAATTGCACCATTGCAAATGGTGTCTGTAAGAAAATTGATAAACTGCTGAAAAGCAGCACAATGGTGAAAAAGTCTTAAAATTTGAAAAAGTGGAATTAATCCACCTTCATCGAAGAACTAGGGTTTCAGCTTCTACTTTGTTTCAGATCGGAGAAAGAAGATGCAAGGAATTCTTTTGGTGTTTTATGTATTATGACCATGTCAACTGAAAAGTCCCATATATCTTGGGTGGCCAAAGCCCAGCTATACATAGGCCCAGCTACATACTACTGATACAAGCCCAACAGAAAACAGACACATACATAATATGTCACATCCCCCTCAAGATGGAGTTGGGGTGCAATAATGTCTTTCAAGTTTAAACATGCTAATAAAGAGAGGACTGTCTAATGGTTTCATGAAAATTCGGCTAGCTAATGTAAGGATGGAACAGAGCTTAGCTTCACAAGGCCATCTTGAACTCTTTCTCGAATGACATGGCAATCAATCTTGATGTGTATGGGATTGATAATGAAGAACAAATTAGGTTTCGTAGACGGTTCGATCCAGATGCCTACTAATGATCAGAGGATGATAGCATGTTGGGAGCAATGCGACATGACTGTGATGTCGTGGATAATGAAGTCGGTGCTCCGTTGATTGTAAAAACAGTGCTATGGATGAACTCAGCCTAAGAGATTCAGGAAGATCTTCAAATGAGGTATTTGAGAATGAATTGTTGACGAATTTCTGATCTGATAGAAGAAATTAATCAAATTACTCAAGAAAGTATGTCTGTCACTGAGTACTTTGCTAAGCATAAAACGGTTATGAAATTATGGTGTTGAGGCCAATTCCATCCCGTGAATGTGCTGTCAAGTGTACTTGTAGGGTGATTCCTACTTTTATAGGTTACTAGAGTCTGAATATGTCATTAGAATCATGAAAGGGCTGAATGAGAGTTTTGCACCAGTGAGATCCCAAGTTTTTCTGCAAAAACCATTACCTGATATTACTGAAGCTTTTTCCATGACTGTACAATTTAAAAATCAAATGGAGTACAGTGCTAGTCATCCTCAAATGGACAACCAGTGATATTTGAAAATAGGTCAAATATGGAATACAGTGGAAACAAGACATTTTCTAATTCTGGAAATGACAAGGTTCAGTCAAGATGGGATGGACATCAGAAAAATGGAACAAGAAAGAAGGTACAATCCTTTTTTTGTGGTTTTAATGGACACACTGTGGAAGGTTACTACATTAAGATTGGGTATCCTCCTAGCTGGAAAACTAGGAAGAAGGTTAATCTGGTAGAAGGAGAAGGAAATTGGGTAAGAGATTGGTTTAACTAAGAAGAAGGCTCGGCTTTACTCTATGGGATGTAGTAGCAAAGCTAAAATGGAGTAGCAGATTAATAAGACCGTTTGTAGTAGTTCTGTTTTCATATGTTCCCTAATAAAGACCTCTTGTGGCATATGAGGTTAGAACATGTGTCTCATCAAAGGATGAGTGCAGTAAAGAAACAATTTGATGAAGTGTCTTTACTAGAAAGTGTTTGCTATGTGTGTCCTCAAGCTAGAATGAAAAGGTTACCGTTTCCTTTGAGCAAAACCACTGCTGATGAAGAAAGTGGAATTAATCCACCGTCATCGAAGAACTAGGGTTTCAGTTTCTACTTTGCTTCAGATCGGAGAAAGAAGATACAGAGAATTATTTTGGTGTTTTCTGTATTATGACCAAGTCAACTGAAAAGTCCTATGTATCTTGGGCGGCCAAAGCCCAGCTATACATAGGCCCAACTACATACTACTGATACAAGCCCAAAAGAAAACAGACACACACATAATATGTAACAAAAATAGCTCTATCGGCGAAGGCTTTGCTTCAACAAATCAATGATTGCTGTGAAAGGACTTGTCGATTCCGGCTAGAAATCGGTCTTGCCTTCTCCGTTCATCAAGACCAGAAAAATGAAAAAAAAAAAATCCAATAAGTCTAAGAAATCAACGGTTCCTCTATTTGCACTGACAATTCGGCTGTTTCTGACGCTGAATCCGATATAGATGAAAGACGTGGTGGTGCGGGGGCTGAGCGGCCCATGTATTTTTCCTCTTTCTTAATCCTTGCGATGGCTGGAGTGAAAATAATTGACATTGCTGGCGACATGAGGGTGAGAAACAATTCAGAATGGGTTCAACGAGAATAAATTAATTTAAAGTAAGATTTGATCCATTCAGTGTTATTTTTGTCCTTATAACCATTGGTCTTTTAACTGTGTCCTTATATCGACCACCTTTTTTGTCCTCTAGCGGTTTTTTTTTTTTTGCTGTGAGAAAAATGAAACGACATCGTACTCCTATCAATTTCAAAGAAATCCACTTGTATATCACTAGGAAAACAGGTGTAAGAGCAATAGTAATGGTAAAACAAAAAAACTATGTATTTGATGCACAAGACAAATTTCCCAAGTAGGATATGGAGAAAGGACATGTTCGTACTAGTAAGCCAACTGCCACTGAGGCATTTGGTCAAACACTTGGAAGCAAAAGCTGTAAGAGTTAGTTGAGGATCGTTTGAGTAGTTATCTAGAGGTTCCATCAATCGTTTCTGTAGTATATATATGGTGTAAACAGCAAGTGAGAAGCATCAGTTGTAAAGTCTATCGATCAAATGAATGAAATTCTTCTTTGCTAGTTTTCCCGCTTTCTTAGAATTCAAATTGTTCTTCTTGGGTTCTTGATGTATGTTTTCGATTCAATAAAGTTTTTCAACAATTCTTTCACATTCCAAACGTAGTAGTGGAATGAATTTATTCCATTCAATTTCTATTATTTTATTTCATTCCATTCTATTCCATTCATGCGTAACAAACATGTCATTACAAGGTGAAATGGTTTTCTGTCCCCCGTTATGACCCTTTTTGGACTCGGGATGAGGAGTTGGCGCAGCGTATTCAGGGGGGCTGGCAGCAGACGGGTGCAGTGGGCCCATCCCTCTTTCGGAGTATTTCTATTCTCGGTACGGATCTAAAAGCTTGGAGTAGGTTGAAGTATGGTAATATTGGCAAGATATTCCTCCGGAAGGATGAGGAGCTCCGAATCTTTCGCGAGTGCTAGTTATACTTGGGATGGTGAGAAGGTTCATTTGCAGGAGTTGGACCATTTGTACATTTTGGATAATGAGTATTGGAGGCAGAGGGGTCGTAGTGATTGGCTCAAGAGTATGAACTGGAACACGCAATACTTTCACCGTAAGGCTACCAGTCGTCGAGCCCGGAACACCATTGATCTTTTATTTAATGAGGACGGGGAGGCGGTAACGGAGCAGGATAGTTTAGAGGGAGTGGTCACACGCTACTTTATGGCCATATTTACCTCGGCTCATCCGCCGATTCTGGATTTCCAGGGTTTGGAATTTTCATCTCTTTCTGATACATAGATCGCTCGCCTTGCTGCCCCTTATACCAAGGATGATATCCTTCGTGCTCTTAAGCAATTGCCAGGGAGGAAGTCGCCTGGCCCTGATGGTATGCATGTTATCTTTTTGCAAAAATATTAGCATATTTTTGGCAATGATGTTTTGCAGGCGCTTCTTGCTATTCTTAATGATGGTATGGACCCGGGTTTGCTGAGTGCGACATTTATATCTCTTGTTCCAAAGGTTCCCTTGCCGACTCGGGTGACTGATCTTCACCCCATTGCTTTATGTAATTCGGCCTATAAGCATTTTTCGAGGGTTGTTGTTAATCGGCTTAAGTTGGTCATCTCCGGTGTAATTTCTAGCAATCAAAGTGCGTTTGTCTCGGGAAGGCAAATTACAGATAATGCGATTGTGGCCTTCGAGGCGTTTCATGATCGCGTGCAAAGCACTTACTAGCAATAGGACTATTGTAGTAGAGTACCGGCGAGTCAATGTTGAATCTCACAGAGACTCGTAAGTACGTCTAATTATCAAGATTGAGCTTGTCACGATAACGGTCTACGACCAACTATAATATAGACAGTAGTATTGGTGCCTCAAACTAACAAGATTATGCAAGTTCAACGAAGCAACTAGAGTTTCTAAGGTATTAGTTCAATTATGAGTAATTAGTTATTTCCCCCACACATGCAATAGTCCTCCCCATTGGTGAATTTATTCATTGTTCAGCTACGGGTACAACTCCTAACCCTATCTACTCCGACAATGGTAGTAGACAATCTATACGTAATCTACCCTCCTTAATTGGTCTGTAATAGCCCATACGGATAAAGAACTAGAGCTGCCAATATTGAGTATTACCTCATACTGCAAACCCGCCTAGACAGCTGTCGACACTGATCAGCACGTTCCTAGGGTCCATCTAGATAATGTCCTAATTAACACTTCACTTGGGGTCCTTCATGTTAATTTATGATAACATGCAAATGGTTGATCAGGCTACTAACATGTAAATTAAATCTATCGATCAACGTAGCTGGCACCGATTATCATGAATTAGTAATTTACTAGGTATTCAGATCTAGCGATATAGACCGTCGCAGATCTGAAGAACGCGACTACTATTCCATGATATCTTTACCAACGAATCAGATCTATAACGCATGGGGTAAAATAAACTAACTACTACATAATTAAACTAAATAAGCAATTAAACTATACTAATCGAATAGAACAACGATAGATCTACATCTTGGAAAAGATAGAAGATCTTACCCTCGAAGATGAGTATTGATCTCCCTCGGATCTCTCCCTAAGCGGCGACTCCGTCGTCTCTCCGACCAGAACTCATAAAATAAATAAAATAGACAACAAATAACTTTTATTGCATAATTTCCTTGAATAATTTGAGTACATTGTGTTCTGAGGCGAAGCCTCTTATTTATAGCTATCTAAAACTTAGGAACATCTAGTTCTACCCCTCGTCCAAGAAAACGTGTTTCGGAAGATTCTGGACCCTCGGTAAGTCGGCACCGCCCCTCGGGGTACCGAGGGCATTTTTGTCCTTTTTTTTTACCGACTTAGCTTGGATGCTTCTAGAATACCCTAGGCCCATTCCTTTCATTCAGTCCATTCCAGATTCGTCCATCACGCACGAAATAATATCAAAAATAAGGAAAATAAACGTAAGTGCAGATTTCTCGACTCACGAACCCGACATATGATATTCAATGTAAATGGTTCACTTGTATTGGTCGAAACAACCATTTTTAGCTCATAATGGATAGAATATTGATGTTGTATGATAGACTATTTTAACCATCATCATTTCACTCTATAAAGATCGGGATAGCAGGGTGTCAGAATCATGCGGCAGTCAAACTAGACATGGCCAAGGCTTTTGACAGGGTTGTGTGGACTTATATGTGAGGAGTCATGTGGCAAATGCGATTTCTTGAGGCCTTTATCGATTTGGTTCGACGCTTTGTTACTTCAGTCACATATCAGGTACTTGTTAACGGACGGCCTGGTCGGCGAATTGTCCCGTCTCGGGGCATTCGTTAGGGGGATCCTCTCTCCATTTTCCTCTTTATTATCTATGCAGAGGTCCTCACTGCGCTGTTGGATAGGGCAGCCTGAGTGGGTTCACTTTGTGGTATCTCCTTCGGGAGGCATGCAGAGGTGCGGGTATCTCATTTGTTATTATTGATGACAGTATGTTGTTTTTTGAGATCCAGGATAGGGCACTGGAAACTTTGATTGATATCTTTACGCACTATGGGACTCTATCGGGGCAGACAATTAATTTTCACAAGTCAAGTCTCTACTTGAGCAGAGGGGTGAAGGAGGAGATGCGGGTCTATATCTCTGATTTCTTGTAGATCCCTATCGGGGTGGGACTGGGAAGTATCTTGGTATACCATTTGTTATAGGCCGCACTAAGCGAAAGGTGTTTGACTTCCTTCGAGAAAAAATATGGAAGAAACTCTCAAGATGGAAAGATAAGCTCTTGTCACCTGCAGGTAAAGAAGCCATGATCAAATCTGTCTTGCAGGCCATCCCTACTTTTATTATGTAGTGCTTCAAGGTTCCGGTCACATTGGTCCGCGAGTTAGAGCGTTATATCCGGGGGTTCTTTTGGGGAGATGCTGAGGATAAATGGAAGATACATTGGTGGAGCTGGGAGGTCTGTTGTCTGCCGAAGAACTTGGGAGGCCTAGGTTTTCACGATCTAGAGGCCTTTAATCTTGCTTTATTGGTGAAACAGATGTAGTGTTTGTTGCATTATCCGACAGCCCTTGTCAGTCGGGGTTCTAAATGCAAAATATCATCCGGGTATGACATTCATTACGGCGGGTTTAGGGCCTCGCCCCTTCTTCCTTTGGCAGAACTTACTGGAGGGGCGGGACTTGCTATTATCGGGTTTGCGTTGTCGTTATCACCCAATTTATATTTCCATTGTCCTGCATTGGGTTGAGTGATAAGCATGATCTTTTGTTGGCTGATGGGCGGCACTGGAATCTTCCTCTGATCCAGGAACATTTCCATCATTGGGAGGTTGATGCGATCCTCCAAACTCCTATAGCTGGGCCTTCTCGTCTGGACAAGCGTATATGGCACTATGACCGGAGGGGGCGGTATACGGTTAAGTATGGGTATTTCTTATCTCTGCAGTTGCGTGGAGGATTGTATTCCGGGGCAGGCGGGACATCCTCGGTCGGCCCAGATAGGGTGTAGCGCGATGTTTGGCGGGTAGTTGTTCCATCAAGAGTGCAACACTTTCTTTGGAGGTGCTTGTAGGGGTGCCTGCCGATTGGGGAGAATCTCCTTAAGCGACAGGTTGAGGATGGTGTCTATTGGGCATGTGGTAGGGAGTGGGAGTCTATGCACCATGGTCTGTTTAACTGCGATTGTGCTAGAGCAATTTGGAGAGCATCGTCCTTTGCACATCAGATAGATTTGCAATCTTCTAGGTTTCGGGAGCTCTTTGGGGATCTTGTGGTCCAGTTATCTGGGGATGAGATGTCTCAATTCTTCATGACTTTGTGGTATCTCTGGAAGGCGTGTTGTAGTGCAGTTCTTTAGGGGACGCCGATCTACGCCTCCCATGTGGCTTCTGCTTCAGTAGCAGCGGCTTTGGAGTATGTCCAGGCGATGGCCGATTCACAAGAAGCGGTTTTGGAGGGGCCTTCACACCCGGTCGCTTGGTGCGCCCCGCCCGAAGGGACCTAGAATTGTAATACGGATGCCTCTGTTGCGGAGACAGGCTCGGGTATGGGTTTGATCTTTAGAGACTCGGTTGCGGCTATTGTTGCGACATTCTCCTTTCACATTGACCCGGGTGATACCCCTGAGGTGATGGAGATGCGTGCGATATTACTACCTCTAGAAGAGGCTGATCGGCTGGGTCTTTCGTCCATGATCTTTGAGAGTGACTGTCTCTCATGTATACAGGTTTTGTGTCATTCGTCGAAGGATCTTTCTGTCTTGGGTTGCCTAGCTCGTGATTGTCTTTTAGCTTCAGCGTCCTTCGAGTCCTGTCAGTTTACTTTTGTTAAACGGTCTGGTAATGTCCCGACGCACCTTCTCACTAAATATGGTGTTGCGGCAGTGTGTCTTATTTATTGGGGTGTACATCCCCCACTTTATGTAATCTCTGCCTTTTTGGCGGATTTCCCGTAATAATATAAGTTGGTTTTCCTCAAATTTTTTTTTATGTCTTACCATATTTATCCCCAAAATTAACTCCTAATTTATCAATCACTAATTAATTTATTTTATTTTATTCTAAAAATATTTGATGTAACAGCACCTCTTATCCCTTTTTTGCATCATTATAAGTGAATTATATTTATTTATTTCTTTATTTACATTTTTTTCTTTGCAGGAAGATTATGGCTTAATCTTGAATCAAATGTTAACCATATTTCATAAGTACGGTACTTATTTTAATTTCTTGAGAAAAAACAATAAGGTATGTTTTTTTTTTTTTTTTGAGGAAACAATAAGGTAAGTTAAATAGTCAATGAACATGTTGCGCCATTTATTGAAGGTTTGAGAAGATTTGTTGACCTAGAAAAATAGATTATTAAGCTTTGTTTTTTTTTTTTTTGAGAAAATTATTATTAAGCTTTGTTGACACCAATGATACGCCCTCAATTTTATCAATATTAACTACGTGCGTGTATATATAATAATATAAATAAATACACTCTGATACAAAACTCTCGAAGCACAGCTCCACCTTTGATTCAAACAATACCGCTATGTCAAAACCCCAAGTACTCGTCGTGCTGTTGAGTCTAGTTTTCCGATGTGTGTTATTGAATTTTTGCAGCGGCATAATAAATGATGTTGACGTTGCTGTGATCTTGGTTGATTGTGGTGGATACATTGAGGATGGTGTACCAGACCCATATTGCTGCGATGATATCAAATTACTCAACTCTTTAGTGAAGAACAAAGCAGATCGTCAGGCTTCTTGCAAATATTTCAACTATTGGACAGCTAACTATACTGATTTCCAAATCCAGCGGACTGCACAACTCCCGGCTTTATGCCATCTGCCCTTTCCCTTCAATATTACTCGTAATGTTGATTGCTCAAAGTAAGTATTAATCTCGACCTTTTTTCTTTTTTCTAGGGGCATACATGTCTCATCGGAGGTTATGGTTTATGCATCAATTAACCATAGTTAATTAAAAAATATTCATTAGCATCAATAGTTCAAATTACATTTTTACTGATGTTTATATAGAATGAAACACGTCGTTGTGATTTTTGTAAATTATTTCCGTGTGCATTTTAAGTCTAATTTCTTAACTTTCGACTCTTTTTGCTATCTTTTCTTGCAGGTTGAAGTATTAAGGCTCTATTTGTTGACGTTTTGATTGGACCAATCTTGAAACGCAGTTGTTAATTCTTTAGTAGCCAATCAATAATTTTCTTATTATTTTGATAATTGTAATGGAGTTTGAATAATTTTCTTCTTTTGTATTTTCTTTTTTCCTTGCGTGTATTTACTATCAGTTTCTTTTTTAGGGAAGTTGAGGAAAAGGACGAAGACATTTTATCTGTTAAGGAGAAAAACAACTTTTTAGAACTTTTATATAAAAGACAAAATATTTTTTTTAATAACTCCGGCACCTTTAAGAAAAAAATCACACACACTTTCTATTTCATCCATTTTTTTAAACACTCATATCTCTCAATCTAGAACTCCAAATTTGAAAATTCTTCTAATTTTTTTATTTTTTCATGCTCTTTAGTTTGAGACGACATTCATTGTATCCCAACGTGATTTCCGAAAATCTGTAGTCGAAATTCACTATTGTTCAAATTCACTGTCGATATTCACTGTTTTTCGAGATTCACCAGGAAGATTCACTGATTGAATTTTGACAGTGAATCTCACAAAAAATGATGTAATTATATCAAACAAAGTTTCAAAAACGAAGAGCATCAAAGATTCAATGAGTGAATTTCGAAAGTGAATCTCATAAAAAAAATGTAATTATATCAAACCAAGTCTCAAAACGAAGAACATCAAAAAATAAAAAATTCAGTGAAAGTTTTATCGTGTTTGGAGATTTAGATCAAAAGATATAATTGTTTGAAAACCTAGAAGAAAAGAGGGGAAAAAAAAAAACATCACAGCAGGCGCAATTTTATTTTTTTTATTTTTTCTAATTTTTTTTAGCCTTTGTCATTTAGCCTATAAAAATGATAGGGGTTGTCCTAATAAAAAAAATTATGGCTCTTACTTAAAAATATTTCAAATTGCGTCTTTATCCCTAATTGTTTTTTTTTATGTACAAATCGTATGTTATTACGCAATGAGGTTACCTTTAATGTATCTTTGGATGTGCTAGTGGACTATTTATATATGATCGTGTAACATCTCGATTTTTTAAAATAGGCAATTTTGTCATTTTATGGGTAATCTGGAATTTAATCCCTTACATCATAATAATAATAATAATAATAATAATAATAACTATTATTATTATTATTATTATTATTATTATTATTATTATTATTATTATTAGAAGAAGTTGACGCTGGGAATTTATTTCCCAAAAATAACTCCCAGGGGTGGCTAAAATAAATATTACAGTTGAATTTTTTTTAAGTACACATGTGTATGTGAAACTGATCATTTTATATTTTTATATATTAATTCCTATTGACCCGTTTTAAAGTATAATATATAATATTAAGCTTAATAATTGTAAAATATGAAAAATTCCCGACCCGTATCATAAAATTCCTGAAACCGCCTCTGCTCCCAAGTATCAAAGGAAGTTGTCACAATACAACTTCTGATGTTCGAACTCCTCTTGCAACTTGTGAGAAAAGAAAAGAAAAAAAACAAAAAAAAAAAAAAACTCTTACAAAAGGAATCTCCATCCGATCTCACCGGATTTCTACCGAATTTCAGATTCAAGTAGAGATTCGTAATTCTCGTGAGAAGAGCAACATTTTAGAAACAAGTAAATAGTTGGTGTACTACTTTGGCTATTTGCGTTTGTTTAAGGAGTAAAACTATTCAATTACAAATGTCTATCAATCAAGCCAAAAATTATGCCCGTTGGGGGAGAACAGCCCCAAGAAACACTTCCTTCTAAATAAATTTTTTTTAGCTAACGTCGCACACTTTAGCTTTGTTTTTTTCTCCCTAATTTTAAACATTCTACATTTGATTGGCCGAATAGTTACACGGTATCAAAATTATTTATTTATGACGAAGAAGACAAAAACAATCAAATTCTCTATCAATCAAAAAATGATACACATGTCCACTGAATTGAAATAAAAGATCGTTTTTTGAAAAAAAAAAAATATTTAAAATTGATACACATGTGGATCACGTGCTTACATTTTACTTTTATTTTAGGTTCCTAAATTTTTAGGTTTTATTTGATTGGTTTAGGTTCCTAATTTAATTTTTATTAGTATATTTTTCAAATTTTTTATTAGTATATAGCAAAAAGATAAATGTCATAATCATTGATAAAAATGTAACCGTATTTTATAGGCAAGTTGTTTATTTTATTTAATTGAGTATAAATAAAATAAGGCAGGTTAGTAGTCAAGTTAATTGTGTGTAGGGGCAGATTCTGGTATTCTGCGACACGGATCGGGGATCGAGAGCGACACATTGTATTACAAGTTTATAAGAATTAATATTAAAAATCTAAGTATGGTTATGGGTCAAGGGTTTATATTTCAAAAAATTAGAGGATCAGTTAGTAGATATTAGTGTTTAAAATTTGTAAACAGTGTAAAAAATACATATAATTTTTTCCTTTTTTATATTTTAGGGGGTCAATTGACCCTTATCATCTCTCTTTACCGCCGCCCCTGATTGTGTGATTCGCGTCTATTTAAGAAGATTTGTTGACCTAGAAAAATATGTCGATACGGCACATGTGCGTGTATTACATACATACACGCCGATACCTTAATCTCGAACACATAACTCTCCACAAACTGTATACACATGGTGAAACCCCAAATACTCGTTGTGCTATTGAGTCTACTATTCCAATGTATGCAACTATTGAATTTTTGCAGCGGCCGCCACGTGATAGATGCGGGCGATATTACAGTGATCTTGGTTGATTGTGGTGGATACATTCACGGTGGTGTACCGGACCCATATTGCTGCGATGATATTTAATTACTCAACTCTGTCATGATTTAGAAGAATCGTATTTCATTGATTAACTGAATAGCAGTGGTAAAAATATATAGGCCTATAACTACTTGGCCAACAAGTCACAATAAAATAAATACATAATAACAACATTTAGCTAATTCCAATACTATCCCCAACACGCCCCCGCAATCCCATGGGAAGTGGCCGAACACAGAGATTGAACTTTAAATTGGCAAAACGAGGCTGAGCCAACGGTTTGGTGAGGACATCGGCTAACTGATCCTTCGAGTAGATAAAAGAGATGCCGAGCTAGCGAGCTGCAACTAATTCACGAACATGGTGAAGTCGATCTCTGTGTGCTTCGTGCGGGTAAGAAACACTGAATTATGAGCAAGGTTAAGACATTTATAACCATGGTGAGAAGGACTATATCCTAGGAAGATGCAAGTTTTGGATCAGAAATCAGTCTTGTGATGGTTGTAGGGACGGAGATAGGGCCAGCGCACACACCCAAAGACTTATAGAAAAGTATAGTCAGGAGGCCGATGGTGGACCACTTCGTAGGGAGACTTATCATAAAGAGCTTTGGTGAGAAGCCGGTTGATAATATAAGTGGCATTGATATAGGCGTCCTCCCAATAGGAAAGCAGAAGATTGGATTGGGCAAGAAGGGAGAGGTCAACCTCAACAATTTGGCAGTGGCGGCACTCAATGGCACCAACTTGTTCATGTGTGTGGGGACAAGAAAGGCGATGGCGAATGCCAAGAGAGGTAAGATAGGTGGAAACACGACGGTACTCACCACCCCAATCAGTTTGGATGGATTTTAGTTTGGTATTATACTGTCAAGAAAAAAAGTTTCAACATCAGATTTATTTTTCAGGGGATAAAGCCATAGGAATCTGGTGATGTCATCCAGAAAACTGACATAATAATGGGAACCATAAATTGAGGGCTCAGAACAGGGGCCCCAAACATCGGATTAAATCAAGTCCAATTGGGTAGCAGAGGTAACTCTGAAGTGTATAAAGGAAGACGATGATTTTTGCTAACTGACACGGGTCACAAACAGAAGGCGATGCCTTAGTAGGAGTAAAGGTGGGAAGGCTTTTTAAGGCTTGACAGAGCATAGAATAAGAACAGTGATTGAGACGTTGATGCCACATGATGGAGGAGGTGAGGAAGGATGCCAGAGCGTTAGCAGGAGCAGGGGGATGGTGAAGTAGGGGGGGGGAGAAGTTATATATGCCATCTTTTAAAAATCTCCTAAGCAAATTATCCGAAGCAAATTTATTACAGATAAGTGGTTTCTAGTCATGGAAGGCGTTACAAGAATATTAGATAAATGAAATGATTGGGAAGGGAAATATACAGAAGAAGAGCCATAATGAGTAATAGGTAAACCTGTACCGTCTCCTACATGCACTTTGTCGGGCCCGGCATAGGGTGCAGATGATAGGGCGAGATTGTGATGGTCATGAGTGAGATGATGAGTGGCACCAGTATCCGCAATCCAATCGGATCCGGGATGAGTGGACTGAAAAGCGACGTATGCCTGTGGCGGTATCCGAGGGGGCGGTGGCTGAGAATGGTCATAGCGGTAGGGGCATGTGGGAGCAACATGGCTGACATGAGAGCAAATTTTGCAAGAGAGGGTCATAGTGTTGAAATAGTGTCCTAAACCCATTCGGGTTGGACCGGATCCGACCTGGTTGGATCATTTCTACTATTTCTTTATGTTTGTACATATATTAAATGGCTTTTTGTTGTCATATATTTGTTCTTTTAAAGAACCAATTATGAATTGTTATATGATAACGTCCTTAGGGTTAAACTGTGATAGAGAAACCATGATAGGCGATTATGGTTGATGAGATCTTTAATCACTTTAAAAAGTTTGATACTTAAATGTCTCTAGGCTGATGTACTATTAAACATGACATTGATAGTATAAACAGGCTAGCACGTATTAGATGTCTTCTGTCTTTATGGACAGGGATAGAGCTCGTCTATCAATGGACGTGTATTAGAGAATGCGTACGTTAGACCGACCCACTTACACGGTTAAGTGTCACACTATGTGGCGGTTGTGTAATTATCCTTAAGACCGGAGTCTTCATGGCATCACAGTGTGGATTGTCATGCTTTGACACTATTGAGTTTTTCCCTAGCCACGGGGCGATCATGCGGTAGTGATTGGGTGTGACATTGAAGCATGCGGAGTATGCATATTTGGTCGTCTGGAAATCGCATTCCCTTTCAGTAGGGTGAATATCCGAAAGGGCCGTCTTAAAAGGAATGTCTTACTCTCGTGAATCTTTGCAAATTGGAAGTAAATGAGTTATTTCGAGAGAGCATGATATCCAGATTATAAGATACAGTCGTTAATGTTTGACACTCGACGTATGACCGTATGGATATTATTACAATGATAGGATTGTAAGTTACCTGGTAACTGTTTCACATGAAAGGTAGTAGTCATTGCATTTGACTCTTTCGATGATTGGGGGTCACGGTGTGTTGCTAGACGCTATCCCGTGATCATTAGGCATGAAGGGCATTTTCGTAATTTGCACTTTGTGTCTGCGGCCAACATATTCGGAAGCCTATCGGGTCACACACATATGAACATCTAGGCAGATTAAAATGTGGTTATAGTTGATAACCAAATAAGGAAAGTTTTATCTCACGACTATAATGGTTATAGTGGTAAATTAATATGGTGGTATTTATTTATTATGAATAAATTAAGGAAAAATTAGTTTATAGTCCACTTTTCCCCCCTTAATTACGTGCTACTCCTGCTTCAATTTTTTAGTTGCATTAAGAACAAATAAATTCAACCGGACGAATATACCCCTATTCTCTCACAAAACATATTGAAACGAATCCAGCCACTGCCACTTGAAGGACAAGGAGGTTGCAACCTGGGCAGCATAGTTGTGTTGATAGAGGACTTGAGAGGAGAAAATGGTGAGCTCCTGGTTAATTTCTGGATCGAAGCAAACTCAATAGGAAAGTTACGGTAATGATTGCCGGAAAAGTGAAATTCAGACTGAGAGTTGATAGGAGAGCAACAGAGTTGAGACATAGCAGCCATTTCTAAATTTCCACAAACTCAACAAAGATTGACAAAAATCAATGCTTTTGCAGGTTTTGCAAATGCAATGATTTGGTACAGGAAGATGAATGAATCTTAAAAAAGCCTCAGGCCAAAAAAGCTGACGGAAAATCCAAAAAGGTTGTCTTTGCTACTTTTTAATATTCAGTACCCTTTGGAACATCTGAAGAAGATCTACTAAAGGTTCCAAAGCCATGATGGCGGATCGACTCATTCAATTACGGTGTTAGTAGCTGGATTATTATTGTGCAAATCGGGTGGCCGCTGCACATTCTGAAGAATGAAAGGTTTGCAAATTATGATTTCCAAGTGTTTTCTAGTTTCCTTGCAAAATTTTATGAGTCGCTCAGCTTTGATGATTTGTACAAATCTCCTACATGTGCCTTCTTCGCTGCTTTGCGTTTTCTCCCATTTGTTCAGCCATGTGGGGTAAGAATTACGGCCTTTTCTCTTTTGGGGTTGAATCTTTAGTTTAATAAAACATAGGTTAAACTTGAAAAGTACTATAATAAGAGTAAATTTTTTCAACCCGGTTACGTGCGAATTCAGAGGAAAAAATTAGTTATTTCAATTAGGAAATAGAAGCAGTGAGGCTCATTGTTGTAATATCCGTACAGGTAGTGCATGTTTTCATTTTCCTGCTTTATTTGTATGGACTATTTGTTGGTCCAGCTTATGAACTTAATTTTTAATATATGGCAATTTTGATTAAGCCTCTGTACCCAATCATTCAGTTGCAACAATCAAGCTGCAAGAAGTGTTGATTGGACACAAGCAGCCCTTCTATTGGGTTTTAATGAAGAGCCGTGTTCGGGCTTTGGACGAACAGCTCATAAATTGAAGAAATGGACCTGAAATTTATCGGGATTTGGAGCTAGCATTTTAGAATCTAAGTTGTTGTGTTTTATTGGTGGACATGTGTCCATTTTGATGAAGAAACCAAGCTGCAAAAACATTTGAATAAGAGATGATATCGAAGTAGTCACTTGAATTAAGCCTTAAATGAGCCTGATACTGATACTGATATTGTTTACTGATCATGTTTATAATAAGATTTAGCAGCTTATTGCTTGTGATAGATGTTTTGATATTTCTATTATAGTTCTAGCAGGTTATGTTTATTAGCCCATCTGTCCAAGTTTGATTTTCTGTTATTGCTAAAGATCAGAATTTCAGGTAGGCTATGCACATTTGAGATGCTAGTTTCTTATGTTTCTTGTTTTGATCTTTGTAAACATTTTTTTTACATGAGATAACTTTCCGTTGTTTATCTCATATAAATAAGAAGGGAAGATATGGTGATCAATTAATGGTGCTTATAAACTTCGTAATTTATCCAATAGAGCCGGATGATACATGCCTAGAATGCTTTGTCTTGTATGATATTGTTACTCATATTGTGTGCCTTATATGAGCCTTATATGAGCCAGATATGTGTGCCTTTAAGTACTCACTTGAATTAAGCCTTAAATGAGACTGATACTGATACTGATACTATAATATGTTGTATTGATCTTCTATGTATTACCTTTTGAGTCTGATGTACATTTTAGGCTTAATTCAAGTGATTAACTACTGAACATGTTATAAACACCACACCTTAATCAAGTTAATCTATGCTATTCCTTTTATCAATCAAAACCACATAAACTTGACATAGGCTTAATAGTTAATCACTTGAATTAAGCCTTAAATGAGCGTTATATGAGCCATATATGTGTGCGTCGAAGAAGTCACTAGTTTAAGCCTTAAATGAGCCTGATACTGATACTGATATTGTTTACTGATACTGATACTGATATTGTTTACTGATACTGTGTGTCTTATATGATATCGTTAGTGATATTGTTTTTGTTTACTACAGGGACCTTTTCCATCTTGGTGAGTCAATCTTTTTCAATGTACAGTTTTACATGCTTAAAAACCTTCAAGTTTTTATATATTATCATATTTCTTTTAAATAAAGTTGATTTGGTTGTTCAATTTTTTATTTTATATCTAAAAATCAGAAAGAATCTAAGAGTGATAGTTTGATTACTAGTGCATAGAAATATCATGTGCAAATGCCAAGAATTCTAACTTTTCTAGTATCCATACTTCTTTGAATTGCGTTATCTTCCGGTCCATAAAATGGAGTCTGGATCCTCTCTCCTCAGTGATAGTTTTTGTTTCTGCTATTGGTATCAAAGATGGCCATGCCTAGTTTAGCATGCTCTTTAGGTTCAGACACCACTGACTGTAGTAAATGCATTGTTAATCAGATAAAGCTCAACTGCCCGACTTGTGGGTCGACCATGAAATGCATGGCAAAAGCCTTTCATGTGATACTGTTACCGATACTGATACTGTTGTAATATGACACTGATACTGTTTTGATATGATAATGACTTTTTCCCTTCTCTGATGTTTTTTTAATAGGAGTTTTATTTTATTAAATTTTCATTCTCAAAATCATCAATCTTTCAGTTCAAAAGCCTTCTTCAAGGAGAGACTTTATGGTCAACGGTTGTAAGAAGGTTGTACCAAGTGGCATATATTAGAGCCTCTCATTTTTACTCTCTTTCACATAATACACTTTTATCGTGTGTGAGAGGTTAGAAATGAATGGTTGTAATGTATGCCACTTGGTACAACCTTTCTACAACGGTTGTATTATAAAATTTGTCTTCTTCAAGAGCCTTGAGCAGTTTTGATTCAGCCAAAAATGGTGTTGAAAATCTTCTCTCGAATTAATTAATTTTTCGTTCATTTTTCAGCTTGAAATCTGTTCAAAAGCTGCTCTATTTCAGCTCTGAATTCCGCTTATAATCTGCTTCAATAACATCAAGCTTCACCCTCAAGCCGATCCAACTTTCTCGTTGAATATCGGGCTTTAAAACGACCATTAAAGCCCCGAGAATCGCTCAAACTTTCGGTTCGAACAAGCGAGTTCAACAATTTCATTGATAATGGAATCTTTCATTGAGTATGCACCTTATTTCTCTGCTATTTCCGAGTCCATGATTTTTGGCTAATCGTATACTATTAATGATAATTAAGCCTTAAATGAGTCTGATACTGACACTGATACTGTTACTGATACTGATACTGTTACGATACTGATATTGTGCTAGTGTAAATGCTTCGATAAAATTCGGCTTTCAAATACTACGTCAAAAGGGTATCAAACGCAGTCTCAAAATGAAGATAAAAAAATATGAACTTTGGTGAAACAATTTTGATGATCGGTGTTCTAAATCAAAAGTTACGGTCGTTTATAAGAAAAAGCGCTCCGGTTAATACAAATATTTTTTCGCCTTTCAAAATATACGTTGGAAGGGTATCGTATTTGGGCTCAAATTAAAGAGCAAAAAAAAAGAATTTTGATGAAAAAATTACGATGATCGGAGTTGTAAATCAAAAGTTACGAATGTTGGGAAAAAAAAAACAGAAACAAAACAGGATCAAACTGATCAATGTACTCATGTAGCTGAGGACGCGCGCGACTGTTATTAAGGGGTATTTTTTTCCGTCTGAAATTGTTTGTCCTTTTTGCAACTAAAAAAAGGAGTGTGTCCTATTTATTCATTTTGTAATTTTTTTTTGTCCTTTTCCCTCAATCTCTCTAAATTAAATACAAGATATTAATTATGTTGATTAATTAAATATACACATAATGTATGTGTGTCAAAATTTATTGTGTATATTGATACACATGGATTTATGAAATTAATTAATCATAGTATTATATTAATTAAATAATAATCAGGATGCCAAATCTTTGGTAGATGGACGCCATATTCACGCCATTTACAAGTGTATAGGATACATAATTAATAAAGATTACCATAATATTAATATTAGATATTAATTGATTTTGAAAAAATAGATTTATGGTAACAATATTAAGATATATTCAATATAAGATATTGCCAATATATATCTTGGAAATATATTTAATATAAGATATTATATATTAATAAGATAAATCAATCATATATATTTTTCTTATTTTACTAGTAAAAGGTTTTCTTCCTCTCTACTCTACATTGGGGCGCCACATCCATTATAAATAGGAGGTGTGTGTCAAGCTCTTTTGTACATCACACCTCCAAGAGCTAATAGTTCTTGTGAAAAATAGAGATAGTTTTGAGAGAGAGAAATGGCCGGTCAAGCAGCCGGATTTTTCTAGTAGCAATCCATGGTGGGATTCCGGCGGGCTGTTCGTGTGGATCACCGGTAGAGGCCGAACACTTGGGCGGCTCTATACAGAACTACTCTCCTTAGACGGTCAAAGCGTCGATCTTTACGATCAAGCAAGGTAACACCGTCTACTAGCTTATTTGTTTATTGCTTAAACGACGTCGATATTGGGTAAAAGGAAATCGAATTTTTGAATTCCGCTGCGTTCCCACGTAGATTTCATAACACATAGAACCACTATTTTGTCCGGAGAAGAAAGGGTGGGGAGGACCGAATCTTTGGTTGCGCCCCCATTCTCGAAAAGGATGAAAGCTGCGCACCATGTCGGAGAAGTCACAATTAAATTAATACATAATAATAACATTTAGCTAATTCCAATACTATCCTCAACAAACTCTTTCATGAAGAACAAAGAAGATCGTCAGGCTCCTTGCAAATACTTCGACTATTGGACGGCTAACATATTGATTTTCAAATTCAGCGGATTGTGTAACTCCCGGTTTTATGTCATCAGCCCTTTCCCTTCAATATTACTCGTAATATTGACTACTCAAAGTAAGTATTCATCTCAACCTTTTTTTTTTCTATATTCCCAAATAAGAATTCTAAGGGCCGGCATACATGTCTCATCGGAGGTTTTGGTTTAATTGTGCATCAATCAACTATCATATATTAAAAAAATGGAGAAGGGGCCCGAAGGACATCAAAACTCCAAAATGGGTCTCAAAGGACATTTTATATTTTGAGTGGTTAGAATGGACAAAATGATATTAGATTGACCGAAATACCCATGGTTTTTTTTGAAGATTATCTTTTGTGCAATTTGTAGTAACTAACAATACGATTAGTACCCATTTCCCAATAAATTATCTTTTGTGCAATGTGGTGCCTAAGAATCGTCCACTGGATTTATTGCATTTCTTGAAAAGGCATGATATACTCCCGAAATTAAGGCGGCGTTTTCTGTTCCACCCATAAAGATTTTTGACTAAAAATTAAATCCGTAATGTTCAATACTAAAAAAGAATTACAAATAATGTAAGAGTTCCAGGCAGGTAAGAACACTCTGGTCTACTGTTTCATACCTACTTCACATTACTAATTCACTTCAAACCAAAATTCACTTTTAGGAGTTTATAATTGTAGTTCACTATTGTAGTTAACAATTGGAAATTTCTATAATTAGTTCACTTTTTGAGTTCTTTTTTCCGAGTTCACTATTTGTAATTAAATGGTTGGTTCAATTTTATTGTACTTCATTTTTGTTGTAATTCACTATTTTAGTTCATCTCAACAATGATCTTAACTCTGTTGCAACAAAGGTTGTGACTTAACTTTAGCAAAAACTCTACTTTACAATTGTAGCTAACTGTTTGTGGTACACTATTTGAAATTTAATATTGTTAGTTCATTTTTAGGAGTTTACAATTGTAGTTCACAATTTGTGGTTCACTATTTGAGTTCAAAACACCTTATGTTCATTGTTTCACACCTAATTCATATTACTAACTCACTTCAAACCAAAGTTCACTTTTAATAGTTTACAATTGTAGTTCACTGTTTGTTACAGTATAAAAGCTGATGAGAATGTTGAGTGCACTTTGCTGATCATATGTAGATATCAGCAGCCTGCTGACAACATGAAAATCAGCAACCTGATGACAGTGTGAAGACTCAGTAACCTGCTGATTAGTTCAAAATAGTGTAATGTAGAAAACGGTTATTCTGTTGTAACTTGTTATAACCATTTGTAACTTACTTCCAACTGATTCATGAGGTGTATGAATTTATAAATACCCCATGATCAGTTGCATTGTAATCTAACTTGTAACTTTTACTTGATCAATAATAGTTCCACATTTTATTTTGTGTTTGTAATTCTAGAAACTTCATCATGGTATCGGAGCAGAAATTTGAGAATTTCTGAATCATTTTCTGCGTTTTCTCTCCAATTGTTGAAGAATCTTGAGAGTGTTCTTCATTTTCTAAGTTTTCAGTTTCTTGAGAGTAAATTGTCACCTCTTTCCCTTTTTTTTTTGATCAGTTCTTGAATGGTTTTTCACTATCATTGTTGATTTGTGATCAATTCTAGACATCTTGATAGCCATGGCAGCTAAGAAACAAGAAATAAATCCCTCCAGTCCATTCTATGTTCATTTTAATGAGAATCCTTCTTTTCTTCTTGTTCAGCCATTGATGAATTGGAAACAACTATAATCCATGGAAAATGTCTATGCAGATGGTGTTGATCACCAAGAATAAAATTGGCTTCGTAGATGGCACAATTAAAAGGCCAGAAGCATATTCAGTAGACGTCCATGCATGGAGACAGTGTGATACAATGGTGAGATCAAGGATCTTAAATTCTGTCTAACACACCATTGCCAATATATATCTTGGAAATATATTTAATATAAGATATTGAATATTAATGAGATAAATCAATCAAATATATATTTCTTATTTTACTAGTAAAATGTTTTCTTCCTCTCTACTCTACATTGGGGCGCCACATCCATTATAAATAGGAGGTGGGTGTCAAGCTTTTTTGTACATCACACCTCCAAGAGCTAATAGTTCTTGTGAAAAATAGAGTGTTTTGAGAGAGAGAAAAGGCCGGTCTAGCAGCCGGATTTTTCTAGTAGCAATCCATGATGGGATTCCGGCGGGCTGTTCGTGTGCATCACCGGTAGAGGCCGAACACTTAGGCGGCTCTATGCAGAACTACTCTCCTTAGTCGGTCAAAGCGTCAGGTAACACCGTCTACTAGCTTATTTGTTTATTGCTTAAACGAAGTCGATATTGGGTAAAAGGAAATTGAAATTTTGAATTTCGTTGTGTTCCCGCGTAGATTTCCTAACAGTGGTATCGGAGAGAGCTTCGAGCTTGAGCAATAAGCAAGTTATTTTGCGTAGTGAATTTTATCATTCTAATCACGTAATTAAAAGATGAAATATTTTTAGATTCTCAAAACGATACACGAAAAGAAAAAAAGAAAAAAAAGGAGATAGGGTGGTGCTCGGCCGACCGGCGGCGGCACCAACACCGTCCGCCGGCCGGCTGTCTGCTGGCGCCTGACTGGCAGGCCTCTTCCTTTTGTTTTGTGTATTTTGTGTTTCAATATGGTTCATAGTTGTGATTGGTAATTCTTCTTTTGTTTAGTTGTGTCATGTGGCCTATCCCATGGTTCAAATAGTTTGGGCCATTGGGATGCCACATGGCATTAAAATAATAATGGTCTTTCCAAACTTTGTTTGGAATAGGCCTAGGCCCTTTCCAAATATTGGGAAAAGGCCTAGGCCTAGGCCACTTCCAAAATTTTGATTTTAGAAAGTGGCCAGTGCCAATATTTTGTTTGGAATAGGCCTAGGCCCTTTTCAAAATATTTCATTTTGGAAAAAGGCCTAGGCTTAGGCCCTTTTTAAAAATTTTGATTTTGGAAAGG
Source organism: Gentiana straminea (assembly GCA_036785695.1). Lineage (NCBI taxonomy): Eukaryota > Viridiplantae > Streptophyta > Magnoliopsida > Gentianales > Gentianaceae > Gentiana > Gentiana straminea. Next base: position 721,856 of record JAVUPR010000175.1, read on the forward strand.
GCCAAGGGAGATGCCTTTTGGTTTAGGAAACCAAAGGCATCCCTTTTGATTAGGAATCAAAAAGAAAGAAACAAAAGAGAGCTAATTTTAATTTTGATTTATTTTTGGAATAGTTCTAATTAATTAAAATCGTTTAAAATTAATCATTAATTTTATTTTGATTAAAATCATTTAATAAATTAAATGTTAATTAGTTAATTGATTGGATAAAATTATTTAATAGATTAAATGCTAATTGATTAATTAAGACGCAAGTAGTTAAATTTTAATTTTATCTTTTTCGTAAGATGTTATTGTATGGATTAGATATAGTAGATATAATATGATTATATATACCCCGATTGATCATGGACTCGACCGATAGGATAGATGTGAATGATTTAATTTTTATGTTGGTTTAAAAATTGTCCTAGGCCGTTATGAAGAACGTGACCTAGTTTATTTTCTGCACTTATCCCATTCCCGTTGGCTCCCCCGTGTGCGGCGGGTGTATTTATTTTATTAGATAGAATTAAATGTAACAAGAATGGAGCAGAAGATGGAGGCCAAAGATCCCATTAGAGATGGCACATTAAAGATCCTATTGGCAGTTGCAGCTACCCTTAGATTGTGACCCGCGGTTTCGTCACTTTGTATTCGAAACTGCACCTCGGAAAAGTCCATGATCATACCGGTTACTTTACGTATTTATTTATTTTGTGCTTGTATTTATTTTATATGATACGATAGATACATAACTAGGCACGATCTAGATGAATGTGTAGGATGTATGTCTATAGAGATAGATATACATGATGAGACCATAATAAATTAATTAAGAGAATTAATTCGAAATTAATTAAGTGAATTAATTTAAATTACTCCCACAACAAAAATCGAGTTATAAAATGTCTCCCAATATTATAGTGACGGTGAAGAGCCCTTGTTCGGATCCAACTAATCGGCCCACGTCGGGAGTTGACCTACCTCGGGTATATTGTAATTATCGAGATATGATCGTTATGAGATCTTATGAATACTTGGGTTACGACTCGACTAAGAATCTTGCGGTGATTGGCCCACGTCAGGACCGTCTGATTTTAGAGACATAAGGTTGACTATCACATAGACGATGTGAATTGTCAAAGAGTTGACTAGTCAAACCACTGGAAGTCGCGTTAGACGCGATTGGTAAGAAGTACCTACCCGTCAAAATTGATCCGGTCGATCGGCCCACGTCGGGGATCGAGTCAACTAGATAGGATTCCAGCCACTAAAGGATTTTGAAAAATTCTTGAAAGTCAATTGGGAGTAGTTGACTAGTGGGAGAAAAATCATAAACCAAAGACCATCTTTGATTTTGCATGTGTAAACAAAAACACTCTTTTATCTTTATTTTATGTTGTAGTTTTTAGCGAACTTTTATATTTATGTTATTCTCGATTAGTAAAATCAAATTATGATTGTTTGAGAAATGGTCTCAAGAATGGTTAAGTAAATTTTAATCCTTTTAAAATAAGCAATGACACGAGCAATCCCGTTATAGTAGTTAGAGACAAGGAGACTACATATTTGATGGAGTTCTCCAAGACTTTAATTATTAATGAAAAGCGGAAGCTCAAGATCTGATTAAATCACTTGAAATAAGTTTCAACGAATTAATCATATATTGGATACGATCCAAGATGATCATTTTGTCATACGATGACAATTAATTCAAACGTTGGATAAGAATGACCACATCAAATTTTGGAAAGGTTGTGTTCAAAATTGTAAGATTTAAGTATTGACTTAATTCCTTAAACATTGCTTAAAGGTTAATTAAATAGTTAATGTTTTGAATACGACTCAAAAAATAAACTATTTAATAAACTTTAGATTTTCTTTATGAAGGGAAATTAAAGACATGGCTCTTGTGATCTTTCTTAAGTCTTATGAAGACTACAATAAGAAACATTTTTCAAGAGCTTAAAGGATTAAAAGGGAAGTTAGGGCATGTGCTTAAATAGAGAACTTATTGAAGTTTCTATTCTAGGCAAGTGAGTTGAGATAAATCTATCTAAGTTCAAAGTCGACTCTAAGATATATGATATCTTACGAGTGTGATTAAATTATAAAGATTAAATACAGATATGGAAGGTGAAGCAAATGTTGTAACACTTACCGTATTCTGGATTTAGTAAACTGATAAGGGAACTAAATAAATGTTATTATGTTCCGGTTCTTATGAAGAACACAAGTTCAATTATTTGTTAGGATTTAGCAGACATATTCAATTGTAAGGAATAAATGTTATTCCGATAAGGTTGAAAGGTCACTGGATCTAACATACTAGATTGATGTCACTATATAGTTGATATAGGTGAAAAATCTCAACTAAATATTTGTATGGCTGTTATCCTTGATTTGTGGCTGTTCTAGGCACAGTCTCTATGGAAGGGAAGCGTGTAACCAAACGTCATTCTGATGATGCTGAACCATATGATTATGAATCATGTGGGTTATACGTATCTTATCCAAAGAGGACTAAAATATCCTTTTAAGAAAAGGTTATGGAACCTAGAAGATTGACTAGAGCCTAAACATATTGATGTTTGTTGGCTTATGACAATTCATACCATAAAAAATTGTTTATCTCTATCTTGGACTATTTTTAGAAACAGTTGAATGTACTTATTGAAGTACAACAATTCGGAAAGCCTGAAAAGTTTGAGCTAGTACGGATATGAGATTGATGAGCTACTTAGGAATTAATCTTCAATTGGATTGAAGCAATTAATACCTGAAAGGTATTACAGAAGATGTCTGAAATATAATCAGATTCTCCCTTGAAGGATACCATCTTTGGGATACGCAATTAGATTATGTTCCCAAAATAGAAACAACAATTTATATGATTAAGGTGTGACGCAAGCCATGCGAAGTATCTCTTACCCGTTTCGGGATAGTGCCTTTATACTTAACCAAGTTCCAAAGAATAAAGGTTGAATAAATTCCATATTAGATATGGAAGAGGATAATGTCGAATCTATCTTAACCGATGATTTGAAGTTGTCATAGTCAAAGTCAGAAAGGCTTGGAGCCTAGTACGACATATGCAACTTTGTGGAATGTCTTAGCAAGTACGCTGGATATTATTTACTTGTCCGCGGAGCAAAATGTTTGTCTCCAAACATGTTTTCTTCTAGAGGAAGTCTTTCTTCCAAAAGAAACATTGGGAGTAAATAAGATCTCAAAAGAGTTTGAGAACCGCAAAGATATATTCAACCATTGGAACATGAGCAGACGCCGCATAGCGATGAGGTGTAAAACAATGCTCAGTGCACACAAAAGTTCTGTAAGTCTGTGGACAACCTCAAGCCCAAAAGGGCTGCTGGTATGTTCATCTTGATGAATGAATATCTCACGACTTATGAAGGAATGTTTGAAAGGCAAGATTGAGAGATATGGCTAAGAGCCATAATATCTGAATTAGATTCCGTCAGTGACAACCAAGTTGTGAACCTAATCTGTCTTACCTAGAGGGAAAGTCTCTGAAAGGCTGACATGGATAGTAAAATGATTACTATAAGGCTATAGTGACGGCTGAAGGGTACGGGGTGTAAACCTTATAATTATCTTTATGCCGCTAGCTGAGCCAGTTCTATTCAGACGATGCTTGTTATAACTTGATATCATGGCTATAGGATAGTGTTGAAGACGGTAGACAAACAGCTCGATGTTCATAGACGATAACATGATATGTGAGCCCACGAGATCCAATTATGGACTCAAACAAGTTTCTCTAGATGATTTCTTTGTTTGATAATCAAAGGAGTTTGATTTGGTCAAAAAGGATATGCCCAATGTGCAAGATGTATAGTGGGAGTGTGTTACGATTTTTGAGTAAGGTATTAGATATCTCTCTCAGGAATCGCCATCCCATGTCACAGTCAATTAATGTTTGGTAGTTCAAGGACTTTACAAAAGCACTTGGATTAGCAGATTTTATTTTAGAAATAAGAATCTATAGTGATAGATTTAACTGCTGTTAGATTATAGTTTACCTATATAGATGTGATGCTAAAAGAGTTTAGCATAGATCGCGACGGGGATACTGCTAGCCAGTGTTCTTAAGATCTGTCTATGTTAGGACGTTCGTCCTAAAGATAAGGTGAAAGATGATGCTTATGGAATGTTTCCTTTGCTACTGCGATTGGAACCATCATAAAAATAATGCCGGATGTTCATAGTCCATGAAGAGTCATGAGCAAGTATGAAAGTAATACGGTGAATGTCGAGAACATCCTTAAACAAGTTAAGGATGGTTTCCTAGTTTATCGAAACTTGGAAGCGAATAAATATAGATATACAGACATGTATCCTGAATCTTATAAAGACGAGTGGGAGCTACAGTCTGGGTTTGCAGTCACTTTGATTAAGTGATACAGTGAGCTGGAAATGTTCTTGGGTATGGGTCATTGTAAATTCTACAACTAGGCCAAAACACAGTAGTGCCTTGAAGGCGCCGGGAGTAGTGCATGGATCTAGAAGGTTCATTCCTGAACCTTGTACGGTTCTTCCACCTTTTCTATATAGCTGATATTTAAGTGGATTCATTGCTTAAAGCAAGGACTAGGGTCTCGTCAGAGATCCGTGTGTGTGTTGAGGCGGTTCCTTTGACTTGGTCATTTGGAACATGATATGAAGATAGTCTGAGTCCCCACGGATAGCGATCCGTTCATGGCTAGGGCTAGTTGCGAGTATTGCATGAGATTCTTGTGTTTTAACTTGGTCTTATGTGTGCGAGTGATTTGTTTTAGGCCAAGTGGGAGATTGTTGAAATAGTGTCCTAAACCCAATCGGGTTGGACCGGATCCGACCGGTTCGGATCATTTCTACTATTTCTTTTTGTTTATACACATATTAAATGGCTATTTTGTTGTCATATATATGTTCTTTTAAAGAACCAATTATGAATTGTTATAAGATAACGTCTCTAGTATTAAACTGTGGTAGAGAAACCATGATAGGCGATTATGGTTGATGAGATCTCTAATCACTTTAATAAGTTTGATACTTAAATGTCTCTAGGCTGATGTACTATTAAACAGGGCATTGATAGTACAAATAGACTAGCACGTAGTAGATATCTTTTGTCTTTAAGGGCAGGGATAGATCTCGTCGATCGAAGTGTAGAGACACTTGGACTGTACGTGGATGTGGAGAATGCGTACGTTAGACTGACCCACTTACATTAAATGTCACACTATGTGGCGGTTGTGTAATTATCCTTAAGACCGAAGTCTTCATGGTATCACGGTGTGGATTGTCATGGTTTGACACTATTGATGTTTCCCTTAGCCATGGGGCGATCATGCGGTAGTGATTGGGTGTGATACTGAAGCATGCGGAGTATACATGTTTGGAAGTCTAGAAATCGCGTTCCCTTTCAATAGGGCAAATATCCGAAAGGGCCTTCTTATAAGGAATGTCTTCCTCTCGTGATTCCTTGCAAAGTGGAAGTAAATGAGTTATTTCGAGAGAGCATGATATCCAGATTATAAGATATGGTCGTTGATGTTTTGACACTCGACTAACGACCTATATGGATATTATTACGGCGATAGGATTGTAAGTTACACGGTAAGCGTTTCACATGAAAGGTAGTAGTCATTGCATTTGACTCTTCCGATGATTGGGGGTCACGGTGTGTTGCTAGACGCTATCCCGTGATCGTTAGGAATGAAGGGCATTTTCGTAATTTGCACTTTGTGTCTACGGCCAACATATTCGGAAGCCTATCGGGTCACACACATATGAACATCTAGCCGGATTAAAATGTGGTTATAGTTGATAACCAAATAAAGAAAGTTTTATCTCACGACTATAAATGTTATAGTGGTAAATTAATATGGTGGTATTTATTTATTATGAATAAATTAAATACAATATATTAATTATGTTGATTAATTAAATATACACATAATGTATGTGTTTCAAAATTTATTATGTATATTGATACACATGGATTTTTCAAATTAATTAATCATAGTATTATATTAATTAAAGAATATTCCGGATGCCAAATTTTTGGTATAGGGACGCCATATTCACGCCATTTACAAGTGTATAGGATACATTTGAATTGTGCAATTTAATTAATAAAGATTACCATAATATTACTATTAGATATTAATTGATTTTGAAAAAATAGATTTATGGTAACAAGATAAAGATATATTCAATATAAGATATTGTCAATATATATCTTGGAAATATATTTAATATAAGATATTGAATATTAATGCGATAAATCTATCAAATATATTTTTCTATTTTACTAATAAAAGGTTTTCTTCCTCTCTACTCTACATTGGGGCGCCACATCCATTATAAATAGGTGGTGGGTGTCATGCTCTTTTATACATCACAACTCCAAGGGCTAATAGTTCTTATGAAAAATAGAGAGAGTTTTGAGAGAGAGAAAAGGCCGGTCTAGCAGCTGGATTTTTCTAGTAGCAATCCAATGGTGGATTCCGGCGGGTTGTTCGTGTGGACTAGCGGTAGAGGCCGAATGCTTGGGTGGCTCCGTGCATCGCTACTATCCTTAGACGGTCAAAGCGTCGATATTTTAGATCAAGCAAGGTAACCACCGTATTTAGCTTATTTGTGTATTGCTTAAACGAAGTCGATCTTGGGTCGAAAGGAAATAAATTTTTGAATTCCATTTGTGTTCCCGCGTAGATTTCATAACAATAATAAAATTAATACATAATAATAACATTTAGCTAATTCCAATACTATCCTCAACAAACTCTTTCATGATGAACAAAGCAGATCGTCAGGCTGCTTGCAAATACTTCGACTATTGGACGGCTAACTATATTGATTTTCAAATTCAGCGGACTGTGTAACTCCCGGTTTTATGTCATCAGCCCTTTCCCTTCAATATTACTCGTAATATTGACTACTCATAGTAAGTATTCATCTCAACCTTTTTTTTCTATATTCCCAAATAAGAATTCTAAGGGCCGGCATACATGTCTCATCGGAGGTTTTGGTTTAATTTCGCATCAATCAACTATCATTAATTAAAAAAATGGAGAAAGGGCCCGAAGGACATCAAAACTCCAAAATGGGTCTCAAAGGACGTTTTATATTTTGAGTGGTTAGAATGGACAAAATGATATTAGATTGACCGAAATACCCATGGTTTTTTTGAAGATTATCTTTTGTGCAATTTGTAGTAACTAACAATACGAGTAGTACCCATTTCCCAATAAATTATCTTTTGTGCAATGTGGTGCCTAAGAATCGTCCACTGGATTTATTGCATTTCTTGAAAAGGCATGATATACTCCCGAAATTAAGGCGGCATTTTCTGTTCCACTCATAAAGATTTTTGACTAAAAATTAAATCTGTAATGTTAAATAGTAAAAAAGAATAACAAATAATGTAAGAGTTCCAGGCAGGTAAGAACACTCTGGTCTACTGTTTCATACGTACTTCACATTACTAATTCACTTCAAACCAAAGTTTACTTTTAGGAGTTTATAATTGTAGTTCACTATTGTAGTTAACAATTGGAAATTTTCTATAATTAGTTCACTTTTTGAGTTATTGTTTCCGGGTTCACTATTTGTAATTCAATGTTTGGTTCAATTTTATTGTAATTCATTTTTGTTGTAATTCACTATTTTAGTTCATCTCAACAATGATCTTAACTCTGTTGCAACAAAGGTTGTGACTTAACTTTAGCAAAAACTCTACTTTACAATTGTACTAACTGTTTGTGGGTCACTATTTGAAATTTAATATTGTTAGTTCACGTTTAGGAGTTTACAATTGTAGTTCACTATTTGTGGTTCACTATTTGAGTTCAAAACACCTTATGTTCATTGTTTCACACCTAATTCATATTACTAACTCACTTCAAACCAAAGTTCACTTTTAATAGTTTGCAATTGTAGTTCACTGTTTGTTACAGTATAAAAGCTGATGAGAATGTTGACTGCACTTTGCTGATCATATGAAGATATCAGCAGCCTACTGACAACATGAACATCAACAACCTGATGAAAGAGTGAAGACTCAGTAACCTGTTGATTAGTTCAAAATAGTGTATGTAGAAAACGGTTATTCTGTTGTAACTTGTTATAACCGTTTGTAATTTACTTCCAACTGATTCATGAGGTGTATGAATTTATAAATACCCCATGATCAGTTGCATTGTAATCCAACTTGTAACTTCTACTTGATCAATAATAGTTCCACATTTTATTTTGTGTTTGTAATTCTACAAACTTCATCATGGCATCAGAGCAGAAATTTGGGAATTTCTGAATCCTTTTCTGCGTTTTCTCTCCAATTGTTGAAGAATATTGAGAGTGTTCTACATTTTCTAAGTTTTCAGTTTCTTGAGAGTAAACTGTCACCTCTTTCCCTATTTTTTGATCAGTTCTTGATCGGTTTTTCACTATCATTGTTGATTTGTGATCAATTCTAGAGTTCTTGATAGCCATGGCAGCTAAGAAACAAGAAATAAATCCCTCCATTCCATTCTATGTTCATTTAAATGAGAATCCTTCTTTGCTTCTTGTTCAGCCATTGATGAATTGGAAACAACTATAATAAATGGAAAATGTCTATGGAGATGGTGTTGATCACCAAGAATAAAATTGGCTTCGTAGATGGCACAATTAAAAGGCCAGAAGCAGATTTAGTAGACGCCCATGCTTGGAGACAGTGTGATACAATGGTGAGATCAAGGATCTTAAATTCTGTTGAAAACCCCATTGAACAGAGTTTGACGTATTTCAAGAATGCACATGCTGTTTGGAAGAATCTTGCAGCAAGATTTTCAAATGTTGATTCTTTAAGACTTTCAGATCTTCTTGAAGATATGCATCTACTGAAGCAAGGCACAGATTCTGTCAATCAGTATTTCACAAAGTTGATGATTCTTTGGAAAGAAATCAAGACCATTAGGCCTGTAACAGTCTGTTCTTATGATTCTCAATGTCACTGCAATGCAATCAGGAAGCTGATGGATCATATGGAGGCTAAACATGTCATGAAATTCCTTAAAGGATTAAGGGATGAGTTTGAGCCAATGGTTTCACAAGCAATGCTGATGGTGCCCTTTCCAGAAATTCATGAAGCATTTGCAATGGCAATCAAATTTGAAAGACCGAAGTTGTATGTGGCTAACATGGCCAAGAATCAAGATTCCATGGTTCTCTTGTCAGAAAAGAATGGACAGGGGCAAAATCCAATTGTCAGCAGACCTAACTCTAGTGCAAATCCTAGACCTAAAAATCCCAAAAAGATGCATTGTTGTTTTTGTGGATTCAATGGTCATACAAAGAAGACTTGTTACAAGAAGCATGGTTTTCCTCCTGGCTTTAAATCAAAAAAGGCAAATATGGTAGAAGAGGAACAATCAGCAGAAGAAGATCAGGCACCAAGCAGGTCTGCTGGACCAGGGTTTCCCAATCTTACTGCAAAACAGCTTGACAAGTTGATGGCTCTGCTGAGTGATCATCCTAGACTTGCAGGATTTGCTGTTGGCCAACCTGCTGATGTTGTTACACCTTACTCACCTGCTATAGGAATAGGTGACCTAAATTTAGTAAGATCAATACAATGGATCTTGGACTCTGGTGCCACAGATCATATTATAGGATCATTAGATCTGTTAAGCAATCTCAAACCTTCATCTGGTATAAAAATAGGATTACCTGATGGAAATAATGTCTCTGTCACACATATAGGACAAGTGAGGATCAACACTCAACTGGTCCTAGATGATGTGTTGTGCATTCCTGGTTTTAAGTATAACCTTTTATCTTTACCTTCTTTTATTAATCATACAAAAGGTGCAGCTGCCCTTTTTTCTAACATGTGTGTTTTGCAGGACAAGAACAAGAAAGTGATTGGTTCAGCTGAGTTATAGAGAGGACTTTATGTCTTGGATCAACCAATAAGACTTTATGTTGCCAATGCTGTAGAAAATCACACTTTATTAGATAGATTAGATGATGCACTCTTATGGCACTACAGAGTTGGACACTTGCCAGATAAGAGACTGCAAGTCATCAGTTCACAATCTGCTGATGTCAAATTTTGTAATCATGATCTTTGTTATGTATGTCCTATGGCTAAACTGAAGAAAAATACTTTTCCTTTAAGTACTACTGCTGTAAATGCTAATATTGACCTTATTCATATGGATATTTAGGGTTCTCTAAGACAGCATACTGTGAATGAACAACAATATTTTCTTACTGTTGTAGATGATTTCTCTAGATCTACTTGGGTTTTTCTTATGAGGCATAAATTTGAAGGCTCTGACCTTGTTAAATTTGTTTCTACTTAGTTTCATAAAATTATTAAAGTCATTAGATCTGACAATGGTGCAAATTTTCAACTTACTTACTTCTATGCTTAGCAGGGTATCATACATCATACATCCTTTGTAATTACACTGAGCAGAGTGGTATTGTTGAAAGAAAAAAAATCAGCATTTGCTGAATGTTGCAAGAGGTTTGAGCTTCCAGAGTAATCTACCCATTGAATATTGGGGTATTTTGTCTTTTGCATGCTGCAAAATTGATTAATGTCACACCTACACCACTGCTGAATGAAAGCAGTCCACATGAAGTGCTTCATCGCACCAAACCAGACTATTCTGTGCTTAAAGTTTTTGGTTGCTTAGTTTTTTCATGCACACTTTAGCAGTATAGGACCAAATTTGACTCAAGATGTAGGACCTATGTCTAACTTAGGAATTTAAATACATCCAAGGGTGCTATTCTCTTAGATATTACCAACAAAGATATTTTTGTTGCTAGAAATACTCAATTCCATGAAACTTATTTTCCTCTTTTTCAACAAGTGTTGGGAAAGCCTAGATATCTTGCTGATATACCTGTTCCATTGCCAGTAATGGACAATTTTGATGACTTGCTGAATGAATCAGCAGACCAACCAGCAATGGGATCAGCAGTAGCTGAAACATCCAAGGAAAGGCAAGCATCAGTTAATCAGGCACCTGAACCAACACAACTAAGAAGGTCCACAAGAACAAGAAAATCACCAACCTTTTATCAAGGGGGTGCTCATAATGTTCAACAGACTCCATATCTGCTGAGTGCTGTCATGAGTCTGGATAACCTCTCAACAGACTATGCCAGATTCACTAATGCCATTGATAATGTTAAAGAGCCTAAGACCTACAATCAAGCTATCAAGCATGATGAATGGAATGAGGCATTGAACAAAGAAATTGAATCTTTACAAAAGACTCATACATGGGAGATAGTTGATCTGCCCCCAGGCAAGACACCCATAGGGTGCAAATGTTTGTACAGAATCAAATACAACCCTGATGGTTCAGTAGAGAGATATAAAGCTAGACTGGTAACAGAAGGCTGCACTCAAACATATGGGATTGATTATCAAGAATCTTTCTCACCTGTTGTCAAAATTACTACAGTCAGAGCTTTACTTGCAGCAGCAGCAGCCAATAATTGGCATCTACATCAAATGGATGTTAACACTGCCTTTTTACATGGAGATTTGCATTAAGAAATATACATGCAGTTACCTCCAGGTTGGGCTGCAACTAAACCAAATCAAGTCTTTAGACTTACCAAGTCATTGTATGGCCACAAGCAAGCCAGAAGATAATGGAATTGCAATTTGACTGAATCTTTGGAGGCTCAAGGATTCATTCAATTGAAAAATGACCACAGTTTATTTACAAAATGGTCAGGACAGTCCTTTATTGCTTTGCTGGTATATGTAGATGACATCATAGCAGCAAGCCCTAGTGAAGAGTTGATTCAGCAAGTAAAGGATGCTCTACATAAGCAGTTCACTATCAAAGATCTTGGAAAATAGACATATTTCCTAGGCATTGAGGCTACTAGATGTTCCAAAGGCAAATCCATTTCACAAAGAAAATACACCTTAACCTCCTAGAAGAATATGAATTTTTAGGAGCCAAACCTGGTAAGACACCTATGGAGTCTAAGTAAACTCTGCAACATGTTGATTCACCACTTCTAGAAGACAACACTGCATACAGATCACTAGTGGGCAAATTGATTTATCTCACTTTTACCAGACCATATATTTATTTTGTAGTACAACAATTAAGTCAATTTCTGGACACTCCAACTGAAAATCATATGAAAGCAGCTTACAGAATGCCGAGTTATTTGAAGACTAATCCTGGACAAGTAATCATATTCTGAGCAGACAACAACCTTGTACTCAAAGGCTTTACAGACAGTGATTGGGCTGGTTGTCCTGAAACAAGAAGATCGGTATCAGGATATATGATGTTTCGAAGAGATGCTCCAATCTCTTGAAAGGCCAAGAGACAAACAAATATACCTAGAAGCTTATTTGAGGATGAATACAGGGCTATGGCAAATGCAGTTTGTGAAATTCAGTGGTTGATTTATCTACTCTAGGATTTGCAGGTTCCTGTTCAATTACCCGTTGTGCTATTTTTTGACAATACGAGTGCATTGCACATTTCTCATAATCCAGTCTTTCATGAAAGAATAAAACACATTGAAATTGACTGCCATGTTATGAGAGACAAAGTCAAATCTGGACTTATCAAACTACTTCCAGTCAATACAAAAGAACAAATAGCTGACATCCTCAACAAGGCCTTGGATGCACCTATTTTCTCTTATCTACTAGACCAATTGAGAGTTTCAAAAATCTTCCATAATTCAAGTAGCTAATGAGAATGCTGACTGCAAGCTATTCATGTACCACTCTCAGCTTGAAGAGGTGTTACTGTATAAAAGCTGATGAGAATGCTGAGTGCACTTTGCTGATCATATGAAGATAGCAGCAGCAACCTGCTTATGAACATCAGCAACCTGCTGAGAGAGTGAAGACTCAGCAACCTACTGATTAGTTCAAATAGTGTAATGTAGAAAATGGTTATTCTGTTGTAACTTGTTATAACCGTTTGTAACTTACTTCCAACTGATTCATGAGGTGTATGAAGTTATAAATACCCCATGACCAGCTGCATTGTAATCCAATTTGCAACTTTTACTTGATCAATAATAGTTCTGCATTTTATTTTGTGTTTGTAATTCTACAAGCTTCATCATTGTTTGTGGTTCACTAGTGAAGCTTACTATTGTAGTTCACTATTTGTGGTTCACTTTCTGATCGAAATCCTTCGCCCCAAAAAAAATTTGCTCACACCCCTTTGTGTCCTTCATCAGCAGTTGCATATCTTCGCTATTATTTCATATATAAAGTCACAAGCAATTGACCATGAATGAATAACTCTCATATGAATTCTTACTTCAAAAAAAGATCTTCTCAACTGAATTCTTTCTTTATTGTTTCTTAGATTTTCGACCTATGGTTGTATGCCTTACTTTTTAAAATGGAATTACCTACTAACTCAGGAGCATTAGCTTCAAAGGAAACTAATCATTTGTTAACTTAGCCTTCAGTTGATAGATTCTCATACCATTGAATATGTGTATTGTGTTATTCACTTGATTTTTACAATGTTTTGCATTTGTATGTGCATTGCTAGATATTGTTCATAAATTTTCTTTTGTATTGATTATTGATATTAGTGATAGTGTCTTGAATTCCTGTGCAGTTACTTGAGCCGTGGAGCTAAAATGCAAGAGTGGAATCAGAAAATTCAAAAAAGTGCAAGCCCATTTGAAGGCTGAAAATAATGTTCGGGAAGAAGCATACAAGCATATGCAGTGCTTGAAAAGAGAGATGTTGTAATAAATTATCGGTCCAAAAATGCGGTCACCAAAAGTGTGCACATTGCACATTAGCTCTATGCTGCCATAACAAGCCTCACCCCTTTCATCCTGATTTTTTTTAAACCATTGGAGGAACTATTGTGAGTTCACTGTTTGTAAAAAAAAAAAAAAAAAAAAAAAAAAAGAGCGGTGGATTTTTCATTGTTTGTAGTTCAGTGTTGTGGTTATTATTGTTAGTTCACTTTCCGAATTTATTTTTGTGAGTTCATTTCTAAGAGTTTACAATCATAGTTCAATTATGTAGTTCACTATTTTTAGTTCACTATCTCAAGCCATCAAACACACATTCTATGTTTCCATCCTTTTCAATTAGTTACTTATTTTTTCCGTATACATAACACAAGAAGAAATAAAATGAAGGAATGGGTTAAAAGGACAAACAAACTTTGCATTGATAATGTTCAAGACGACACAAAATTGTCCCATTGTGTTGATATTATACCATGTTGACAGTGAACAATAACACTCTTGTTTGTTAGTTCAATTTTTTATCTCACTATTTGAGTTCAAAAACACTTTGTTTCACTGTTTTTGGTTCACTATTGGAAGTTTAAAATTGTAGTTCACTGTTTGTGGATCACTTTATGAGTGCAAAACATTATGGTTCACTGTTTTACACATACTTCACATTACTAATTCACTTCAAACCAATGTTCACTTTTATGAGTTTATAATTGTAATTCACTATTATAGTTAACCATTGGATGTTTACTATTGTTAGTTCACTTTTTGAGAGTTCAGTTTTAGGAATTTACACTTGTAGTTCATTGTTTGTGGTTCAATATTGGAAGTTACTATTGTTAGTTGAATTTTTTAGTTCACTATTTTAGTTCAAAAACACTCGGTTCACTATCTGTGGTTCACAATTGGAATTTTACAATTGTAGTTAACTTTTTGTGGTTCTTTATGTGAGGTCAAAACATTCACGTTCACTGTTTCACACCTACTTCACATTACTAATTCACTTCAAACCAAATTTCACCTTTTAGTAGTTTATAATTATAGTTCACTATTATAGTTAACTATTGCAAGTTTACTATTGTTAGTTCACTTTTTAGGTTCTTTTTTGCGAGTTCACTATTGTTAGGTCACTTTTTGAGTTAATTTTTGTGAGTTCACTTTTAGGAGATTACACTTGTAGTTAACTGTTTGTGGTTCACTATTGGAAGTTTACTGTTGTTAATTCAATTTTTGAGTTAAAAAACACTCTGGTTAACTGTTTTGTGGTTCACTATATAAGTGCAAAACACCTCGGTTCACTGTTTTACACCTACTTCACAAAACTAATTCACTTCAAACCAAATTTTACTTTTAGTTTACACTTATAGTTCACTATTTGTGGTTCACTATTAGAAGTGTACTATTGTTAGTCCACTTTTTGAATTCACTTTTAGTAGTTTACAATTGTAGTTCAATGTTTGTGGTTCACTATTTGAATGCACTTTTAGTTGTTTACGATTATAGTTCAATAGTTTTTATAGTTCACTGTTGTAGTTCACTATATGTATATTCCCTTTTTTTAAGTGTATAATGCACCTGTGCTTAAATATGTATTTCTAACATGTCTCAATAAATCTAAGCACATAAGTATACCACACCATACTACTAGATCTGTTGCCGTATGTATTGAATTAATTGAAGAACAACATTCAGACATTGCTTCCAAGACTAATAGGCTGCTTCTAAAATTGGCTGCAAACGTGATCATACAATATTATAATTTAGAGTAATAGTATTTCATAGATTCAACTGAATGGAGATAGTACAAATATATAGAGTTCGGTGACTTAGTCAATAAGTCACTGCAAGATAAATACGGCAATAATAATTTTTAAAGTAAATAATAAGATTCAAACTATATTTCCTCGACACGCCCCCGCAATCCCTTGGGAAGTGGCTGAACACAGAGATTGGACTTTAAACTGGAAAAACGAGGTTGCGCCAATGGTTTGGTGAGGACATCAGCCAACTGATCCTTCGAGGAGATAAAAGAGATGCCGAGCTTGCAGGAAGCAACTAATTCACGAACATGGTGCAAGTCGATCTCTATGTGCTTCGTACGGGTATAATACACTGGATTATGAGCAAGGTAGGTGGCACCAATATTATCGCACCAAAGAGTAGGCAGAGAAGATAACGGAACCTGCATCTCACGAAGGAGACTGCAAAGCCACTGGAGTTCGGCGGCAGTGTTGGAAAGAGTCTTGTACTCGGCCTCGGTGCTACTCTTAGAAACCTTCAGGTGTTGCTCACTATGCCAACTAATGAGATTATTACCAAGGAAGACACAATAAGCCCCAACAGAGCATCGATTATCACTGTCAGTGGCCCAATCAAAGTCAGAATAAGCCCGGAGTGAAATAGGGGACCGACGGGAGAAGAAGAGACCATCAGAGATATTGTTCTTAAGATACCAAAGAATACATTTAACGGCAACCCAGTGAGTTTCAGTGGGCGCATGCATATACTTACGAACCTTGTGGAGCGCAAAGGGAATATCAGGCCGAGTAAAACTGAGATCTTGTAGGCTGCCAACAATAGTGCAGTAAAGCAAAGGATCGGCACTGGGAGGGCCGTCGTCAAGTTTAAGACGTGTAGAAGAAGGCATAGGAGTCTGACAAGGCTTGGCCTTGTCCAGAGAGTCATGTTGTAGAAGCTATAAAATATACTTGCGTTGAGTGAGAAGCAGCTCATTGGAGGTAGAAAGCACCTCAATGCCAAGAAAATAGGATAGAGAACCAAGGTCCTTAACCGGAAAGTGCTGACCAAGATAAGAGATAACCTGCTCAACAAGAGAAGACGATGAGCCAGTAATAACAATATCATCCACATAAATCAGAATATAAACACGAGCATCATCACAGGAATAAATATATATAAGGCGGTGTCCGCTTTAGAACCGATAAAGCCAAACTGAGTCAACACATCAGTGAACCGATAAAACCAAGCACGTGGGGCCTGACAGAGGCCATAAAGACTGTGACAAAGATGTCATAAATAATCAGGATAATCCGGGTGAACAAACCTCTACGACTGTTGCATATAGACGGGCTCAGATAAATGCCCATTTAAGAAAGCATTCTGAATATCCACCTGGCGAAGAGACCAACCCTACAAAACATCAAGAGATAAAAGAAGATGAATAATGACCGGTTTGACAACCGGGCTAAAAGTGTCAGTGAAATCAACTCCTTCGGCCTGATAAAACACTTGGCCACAAGGCGGGCCTTATGAAGCTCAAAACGACCATCTGCATGATATTTGGTGCGATAAACCCATTTATTGCCGACAATGTTCATACGAGGATGATGAAGAACAAGATCCCAGGTTTGGTTGCACAATAATGCGTCGATTTCCTCTCTCATAGCAATTCGCCAATTCGGGTGTTTGAAGGCTTCAGTATAGGAAGTAGGGTCCAGGGAGTCGGTAGAAGCAACAAGAGCTTTAAGAAGTGAGTAGTGAATAAAGTTAGGGCGGGAGATAGGTTTGAGGAAGTTGGTTTTGGTGTGAGTGACCATGGTATGAGCGGGAGCATGCGGTGAAGGAAACAAGTCTGGAGAGGCCGAGGCCGTAGGGGACGCAGGAGAGGTGGGTGGAAGAGACTCGGGAGCGGGATCGGGAGTCGGAGGGGGTGGTGCCAGGTTGGAAGGAGCCGGCATGGGGGGTGGATGTTGAGGAGGTGCTGGCAGGAAGACATGAAGCGGTACAGTGAGATTATCAGGAGTGGGTGTGAAGGGAGAAGGTGTATAGGGAAAGACGGATTCAGCGAAAACCATGTGGAGAGCAACATAGGTAAGGGCAGAGGCAAGGTCCAGGCACTTATAACCGTGGTGGGAAGGACTATAGCCGAGAAAGATGCATGTTTTGGAGCGGAAATTAGTTTTGTGATGGTTGTAGGGTCGAAGATAGGGCCAACACATACAAGCAAATACTCGAATGAATGCATAGTCAGGGAGACTTATCATGAAGGACTTTGGTGGGGAGACGGTTGAAGATATAGGTGGCAGTGATAAAGGTATCCTCCTAAGAAGGAAGCGGAAGGTTGGATTGGGCAAGAAGAGAAAGGCCGACTTCAACAATTTGACGGTGGCGGCGCTCAATGGCACCAACTTGTTCATGGGTGTGGGGACAAGAAAGGCGATGACGGATGCCAAAAGAGGTAAGAAGAGTGGAAACAAGGCGATACTCACCTCCCCAGTCAGTTTGGATGGTGTTGAGTTTGGTATTGAACTGGAGTTCAATCATAGCAAGAAAGTCAGGAAAGATAGTTTCATCATCAGATTTGTTTTTTAGGGGATAAAGCCAGAGGTATTTCATGATGAAGTCATCCAGAAAACTGACATAATAACGGGAACCATAAATTGAGGGTTCAGAAGATGGACCCCAAACATCAGAGTAAATCAGGTCTAAATAAGCAGTGGAGGTAAAATCAGAAGTATATAGCAGGAACCGATGACTCTTAGCTAGCTGACACGGGGCACACACAGAATGGGTTGGTTTAGTAGGTGTAAAGGTAGGAAGACTTTTGAGGGCTTGACGGAGCACAGAATATTACCAATGACCATGACACTGATGCCACGTGATGGATGAGGCGATGGAGGAAGCTAGAGCTTAAGCAGGAGCAGAGGGAGGGTGAAGCGGGGTGGAGAAGTGATAGAGGTCATCTTTTACAAATCCCCTAAGGTGGGTGTGACCGGAGTAATCTTTGACAAGGAAGTAAGACCCATGAAATTCAAAGTACACGGAATTATCCGAGGCAAATTTATGGACAGATAAGAGGTTTCAGGTGATAGAAGGCATAACAAGAATATTAGACAAATAAAATAAATGGGCAGGGGCATGTACATAAGACGAGCGTAATGAGCAATACGTAAACCTTTACCGTCGCCTACATGCATTTTCTCGGACCCGACATAGGGTGCAGTTTAGAGGTTGAGATTGTGAACATCATGAGTGAGATGGTGTGTGCCCCGGTATCCACAATCAAATTAAAGTCGGGGTGTGCGGACGTGGCATATGCTTGAGGAGGGGGGAGCACTGATATCGCAAGGAGCAGGCGGGTGCGGCATGGCCGGTGGCAGCACAAATCTGACAGGTGGAGGGTTTTGGATCATTATAGAAGCTGGAGTGTGGGGGACGAGGGTGTCCACGATTACAGCCTCGCCCCCGGCCAGGAGAAAAATCCGAACCTTGAACAATATGCGGGGAAGGACAAAATCTGAGACTGTTTTGTCGATCTCCCTTTCTTTTTTTTTTGGTGTGTACGCCGATGGTAAACAAAATACCCCTTTTTTGTTTAATTTTATTTTAAAAAGGGAAGATAATAAAGTAGCTGTCGGAGTTGTCCGAGTTGTACGCTACCTCAACCCTTTGTACGACAGCAACCTCAATCAAGTTGTCGGAGAAGAAGTTGCACTGCTGCAATTGGGAGATGGTGAAGAAGCTTCCGGAGAAGAACAGGTGCGGCAGAGAGGAAGAAGCTGAAGGAGAAGGTGCCGGAGAAGAGTTGAGTTGCCGGAAAAGATTCGGCTAAAGGTTGGATGATCCTTACTGAGTGGCCATGAATTGGGGGCTAGGGATTTGATCGAACGTAAGCTCACCGGAGACGCGAACGGGTAGCCGGAGGAGAAGAAGATGCCGGAATTTTTTTTGGAGAATCGGAAATCGGACTCGGAATTACTGTGAGAAAGAAAAACAAGGGGATGAGGTAGTTGTGATAAAGAGGAGAAGGTTATGCTAGGAATATTAATGAAGATGATGGGCAAATTTAGGTTGGAGCATGAGCAGAGGAGACGAGTCACCGGAGAGGGGGCATGGCTGCCGGAGAAGATGAAATTTGCGGATGATTATTTTTTTGGTAGGGTTTACGGAAGAATTGACATAACGAGAGACAAAATCGAGTGGCTTTGATACCATATCATAATTTAGAATAATAGTATTTCATAGATTCAACTGAATGGAGATAGAACAAATCTATAGAGTTCGGTGACTTAGTCAATAAGTCACTACAAAATAAATACGGCACTAATAATATTTAAATTAAATAATAAGATTCAAACTAAAAGAGTAACAATATGCTAGAGAGATAACAGAGAACAAACAAAGGCAAATACAACATATAATTCCCTAACTAACCACCAAACAAACAAATACAACACATTTTACAAAATAAGCAAGGAACATTCTCAATTATGTCAGCTCTTAAGGCCGACATTCTGATACAAAAAAATCTATGCATAAACAACAAGTAGCAGCCCCAACGGCAACGAAGCAAGTAACCTTCATAACAAAGTTTATAAATGCATATGAGTTTACCAAACTAATCAAAAAAGCCACACCACGGTGCTACAACCAGAGAACTATTGTGACCTTCAAAATACAAGCTAAATAACCTGTAATCTCCTGAATATGAAACTATATCTGCAAATCATGAGCAGGGGCGGCTGCAGGAATTTTGACATGAGGGTCAGAAATTTGTCAATTTTTTTCCGTATCACATATATATTTAAACATTCAATTCTATACATGTAATTATGGGGCAATAGCTAAAACAAGGGGGTCAAGACATATGAATAAGGGGGTCAATCACACATATATGTGTGTTTATAAAAAAATTATCCACTATTTCTACATAATATTTTTAGGTGGGTTCTATTTGGACCCCTTTTTTACTACTTGCACCACATTAATGAATATTTTTTCGGGTGAAAAAAACGTCACTCACACTGGTGTTCCTAGTGGCATACCAACGTCGGTGTCACCGACGTTGGTATGCCACTAGGAACACCAAAAAAAGTAAAATGGACCGACGTTCTAAGATTTAACACTTTTTTATATAGGGAACGTCGCCCTGGTGTTTCTTGTGGAACACCAACGTCATATGATCGACGTTGGTGTTCCATATGAACAACAATGTTGTGGATCGACTTCCCTATATAAAAAATCATGTTGTGCCCGAAGTAATTTTTTGTGGTACAAATAATAAGTAGGTGCAAATAGTAAATAGGGGGTCCAAATAGAAA
This sequence comes from Gentiana straminea, assembly GCA_036785695.1. Classification (NCBI taxonomy): domain Eukaryota; kingdom Viridiplantae; phylum Streptophyta; class Magnoliopsida; order Gentianales; family Gentianaceae; genus Gentiana; species Gentiana straminea. Next base: position 742,672 of record JAVUPR010000175.1, read on the forward strand.
CCCCCTATTTTTATTTTTGGAGCCGACCATTATCATGAGAGCAACCGCCAATCAATTTTAAAAGTCAAGACTAAAGGGTCCTTACACCACCCAATCACAATTTTTTGCATCCTTTAAATGCCTTAACCATAAGAATGATAAGGCCTGAATGTCCCAAGAAAAAAATATATGATTATATGTCAAGAACATTTTTCCCCCTCAAATCCACATATTTGATCGTGAGATAAGTAAATGATTATATCATGAATCCAAATCAAATCATCTTTAGAATATTTCAACTACGACATTAAAACTTTGTCTCTTTCCTCAGTAATGGCAATCTACTAAAGCAGAGGCAGTGATCGTCTTCCGGCGCCGGAAAGTTTCCATGAATAATGAAGGTTCTCTGCCACTTAATCAACATACAAATTTTTCCACTGTTTCATTTATTTCTTTCCCTAACTTATTCTCATCCAAAATCAGATTCCACGCGTAGTTGGAGGCTTTTTCAAGCACCGGTGTTCTGCATTCACGTATTCAACTTTAGCACAGCAGCAAAATCGCATCTCAATATTAATTTCTGCAGGTGTCGGTAGTGGCGGTGGCGGTGGCCGTGGCCGAGAATGATGGTGGCTGTAGTAAAGTAGGGTGAATGGGCTCTCCGATTCAAATCTTCAATCTTGTTAATTCAACTGAGATGAGTTCGATCTCGTTAATGAAAGACTTACAAAACGCAACCTCTTCTATTAGCTCTCTGGCGGGAAAAGAGGTTCAGACGAAAAGATGGTGGTTGGTCATTGGCGGTGATGGCCATGGTTTCCGGCGAAATAGGTGCAGGAGTGGAGGCATTTCAGAACTATCGGCAGTGGCAAGAGCTGCTTCTTCGGCATGCATTTGGGCCGCACGGTAGTTTCAAAAGAGACGAAGAGACGAAGAAACGAAAAAAACATTTTGAGTTAGGTTACCAAGGGCAATTTCGGTATAAAATAATGTCATTGTCGTTAATGACTTATTAAATGTTGAGCTGAACTCCTAACTTAATGAAAATTGTATAGATGTCCTTATTTACAAGTAACTATATTTTTTTTAACTAATAATTTTTATAATTAAATGATTAAATTATATTCTTATAATATTTTTATAAAATTTAAAATTAAATCAATTCTAATAATATTTATTTTTATTTATGTAATTTTTAATTAAATAATTTAAAGTTGGAGTTCGTAATGATTTCAAACACGATGTTCGTTACTGAGTTCAAGTGTTCAAACCCGATGTTCGTTATTTAGTAAGAATTTCAAACCTGAGGTTCGTTTATTAGTCGGTCGATTATTTCAAACCCAATTTCGTTATTGAGTAGTGATTTAAACACTTCAATGTCCGTCTTTTGTTAATGGTTATTGCCAGTAGGGATGGTATCTCTGATGTTGAGGGGAGCGTGGACGAACCCTAATAGGCGAAATGGGAAGAAGCAATTGATGGAGGCAAAAGGGGCGTAAATAGCAAAGATGATGGAAGAGAAGGATACAATAAAGAGAAACAAAGAAATTTGGATTCAAAAAATAGGTTTAGTTGCAGTTTACCATTGAATTGAAAGAAAAAAAATTGACATGGCTTGTAGAAGCATTATTGAGTTTGAAAGATGATAATGACATATGAGCAAGTTATATTGATGACTAAAAAAATCAACAGAAAAAAAACATGATGACGGAAAAAATAAAATCAAATTAAAGGACAAACAAAACATGAAGACGAGTGAGAGGGTGAGGGTGCATGCAGCAGGCCTCCTTCCCTTTTACTTATCTGGGCTGCCTCATATTTCATGGTTCAATCTCTGGTGGTTAAATTTGAGTCCAGATTGAATGTCTGGTACTCCAAATACCTTTCTCCAGGTGGCAGGCTCATACTCATCAGACATGTTCTATCTTCTGTGCCAATCAACATCATGTCTGCTGTGAAACTTCCCACTACTATTATACAAAGGCTGGAACAGATTATGGCTAAATTCATATGGCATGACAGTTATAATCAGAAGAGAAAACACTGGAGATGTTGGGAAAATGTTTGTTACCCCACTTCTGAAAATGGTCTAGCCTTTAGAAGCCTCAAATTTTTTCAAGCTGCTTTAGCATGTAAACTAGGGTGGAAGATACATAATCAGCAGGGTCTTTAGGCTGAAAAAAGTCATGGCTGGTTCTTATCCTCTCTATAAACTTGTTGCTTGGAAACTTTTGGGCCCTGTGCAGGATTGTTTGGAACAACATTTGACTTATTTGAGGAGTCCTGCTAAAAAATGGGTTTGGACACCAATGAATTCTGGTATCTTCTCTGTTTCGTCTGCTTATGATATCCTTAGGGATGGAAGAGCTTCGTTATATGATCTGGGAGAGATTTGGAATCCTCACATACCTACCAGAGTTGCCTTCTTTAACTGGAAGCTCTGTAACATATTACTTTCTTTTTCTGTACAGCTTCAACGGATGGGTATTCATGGACCTTTTAAGTGTCCTTATTGTTGTCATGATGATACCATTGATCATGCCTTCTGGTCTTTCCAAAGAGCTCAGGAAGTTTGGAGTTACTTTCAACAGCGGCTTCCGTTCAATTCAGATGGTTCTTCTCTTAACAATCTTGGTGTAGCTGGTAGAGGTTTTATTTTTAGAGATGGTCAGAGTAGGGTTCTCTTGGCAGGGTATGAAGCATATGTGATAGCTTCCAATTTTGAGGCAGAATTAAAGGCCCTTATTTCTGGAGTTCATCATTGTGTATCTTTTCATCTACAGCATGTGGATGTGGAAGCAGACTCCAAACTTGTTGTTGATATGGTTAATGGTAATTCTCAGACCCCTTGGAAATATAGTGATGATATTGCTAGTCTGGCAGATACCATGCAGCCGCATAGTTATACCTTTCACCACAGCTATGGAAATTGTAATATGGCAGCAGACTTTCTGGCAAAAAACAAGATAGAGCTTCCCAACAATCCAATCTAATTCATGAAGGAAATGTTGAAAGGAAGCACCCTTCAGTCCAATCTAATTCTAGGAGATAGACTCAAGCTTCATCATATCAGATACATTTTGATGCAGTTTATTTTTCAGATGGCTGGTATGCTGGGAAGCACCCTTCAGTCCTTACTTGGGGGATGCAAATCAGGTTGTATATATTTCTTTCCTGGATTGCATTTATTTCTCATCTGCATAGTTTATGTGGTGGGCTGTTTTGTTGACAGGAATGGTCCTAGTTGGAGCTCTTGTCATTCCAGACAAGATTTTACAGCATCGAGAATATTACAATGGATTATTGCGTGGGGACGTGTTGGCAGCAGCTTATTGCGCACCGATAGAAAGGCTAGTAGCACATATGTGACGGGGAAGCAGATTATGCATTCAATCTTAGTCTGCAAATTGCACACGTGGGTTTTCTGAGGGTGAGGGTTCGTGTAATTACGGTCTTTAACCGACTAGTGTATCGGGTCAAACCGTAGTGCTAGTATGGTGAGTCGAGTGTCGAATCCTCGGGGAACTTGGTAATTCTTCTTAAGTGTGGTTAAACACCAAAGAGTTGTTATTAACTCGATCTAAACCGCAATTTTATAACACGATCACTACTATTCTAGTTAACATAAAATAAATACGAAAATTAAAAACTATACTAACATGATATATATAAATACATAAATATATATAGATTGCATAAACCGCAATTTATATATATAGATATAAGTATATATAGATACCAAAATATTAAACAAGATAATTTTAGAGAAGCGGCCAAAACTTATATAATTGGTTTATACGATCTTTCGATTAAATGAAATGTGTTCGATCTCTCTTTTATTTTAGGTCCAATTGAGTAAATGAAACGGTGCACTCCCGAGGTAAACAATTCCTCCTCACACGAGCGTATGAAATTGTCATATGTCCATTGCATCGGTCCAAGGTCCACAAGCGTTACGGTTTTTCCGAACATGTCCCGAGTACAAATCTACCTTTAGATAAAAGGAGTCATTCCGTTCGTCAAACGGTCAATTTTATTTAAAAGGCTCCGGTTGTCAAGCCGGACGATTCAACTTTCCGGTTTAAGTTTCAATTAAACTGATGATTTAACATTATTACGATCTCGAGTACAAATTATAATAAGATTCATTTCTCCCAAAACAAATCTACCCCCGGGTAGGAAATCGGATTCCGTAGTCACGCTTTCGCACGGCCAATTTTACCCTCCGGTTTTTCTATCTTTTATCTCATATCCTAACTACGAGGCGTCAATTCATAATTAGATTATGAATTCCTCAGATCGATTAAATACGTCAATACGAATACGATCAAAATAGAAAAAGATTCAATTAACTCAATTTTAATCATTTTAACTTAACAACATTTCTTTAACGAAAAGATCGAAATAAAACCGATTACATAACTTTGGCCAGTATTATATTTAGCCTAAAAACATTACAACGACTAAAAAGTTGAAAATAAACAACATAAACATAAATACTTCAGAAAAGTTACCCGAATACGGCAGTTGATTCAGAAATCGTATTTTCCGGACATTACAACTTCTTCAGCAAAACCGAACTTCCGAGATTTTCCCGAGCATTATAACGATACTAAAACTACATTATTACGGCGTAAGGCCTTATTTACAACTACTAAATTAAAAAAACTAGAAAGGATATATATATATATATATATATATATATATATATATATGATGTATATATATATTTTGGTACTCTCGATCGTTCTCTGATCAACTCTTTATATAGGCAAACATCTCAAGGCCGGACCGGTCCGAGATCAAGCCGGATCGGTCCGGTATAATGATTTCATCCACTAGCTTGATCACTTCAGCATGTGCGTATGATTATATATTTTTATATATAATTATTAAACTTCTAAAATTCATATCTCGAGTTGTGGACCTCCAAAAATTGCAAACGAAATGCCAAAATTAAGGTCTCGAAAAAATCTACAACTTTCATGAAGGACTCTTCTTCAGATAACGCCTTCTTGATTACCTCGTGTTCCTCCGAAGCTATTTCGGGATTTTTATTAACCCAAATCGATTAGCCACTTGATCACTTTGTTTAAGTTGTAGACCTCCAATCTTCATAATTTAAATTGCATTGGAAAGCTTTATGAAAATCTACAACTTTCGTGAAGAACACTTTTCGAAAATGTCGTTTTGATGAGCCATTCGTTTGTCGAAGACATTTCTCGATTACCACTTAACCGGATTGATTGGCCACTTGACCACTTAAGCTATTCAATTGACCATTTAAGCTCGTGGCACTCTCTAAATCATTCCGAGATATGATTATACTTCAATATGTCGATTCTCGGGGTCTCGGTTTATAAACCGCAATAAAATATCATAAATACCCACGTAAATCTGACACGACACTCCGATTTACTTAAATCGGTACAAAATTACAACTTTTTACTATTTTTACTACTAACTACTCTAAACTATAAAGACTAACATTTCATACCAATTATATCATAATTTCATATATTTTACATAGAATTCGTTGATAAAACATAATAATATAACGTATATTTAATCATATAAAAATAATACATCAAATTACTCCCCACTTAGCTTTTGATCGTCCTCGAGCAAAAATAAGCGGTAATAAAAGATAATATAATTGATCAGATTTCAGTTTTTAATGTAATTTATATTGTCAATATTATAAATATATTACTTATGCTAATTTAAAATTATAAGAAGACGAGAAAGTGTATATAAATTAAATAACTTAATAATCAAATATTATTTAGATAAAATTGTACATGTAATACTTAATAAGTATAAATAAAATATTAGAATTATTTTTAATCGCAACTATTATGAAATCCTGGAATCGGAAACTTGGTCAGGTAGTCGACAAAAATGGCTTATAAAGTTTAGGCTCAAGATGTTGGTTAATCGGAAAAAAGGAAATCAAAAAGAGAAAGAGGCAAGTCGTACGTACCTACATCTTCATATTCTTGAAAAAAAAACGTAATCTCGATTAATAGCATCTTTTTTTTTTTTTTTTTATTTTTTAGATTAAGAACTAAAAGCGTGAGTGTGTGTAGAAAATCAAACTTACAGGCAGTGCTTCATCAAGATTGATCGGAGTACTACTCTTTCGATCGAAAATTACAAGTCCGGTTTCCTTAAACTTGTAATCATTCCGAGATCTTATGATTCAACTTTTTCTCTTTTTTATCTTATCTTGTGCCTTCATTCCCGCAATAGGACATTTCGAGATAATACCCTACCGGACTACTATCATCGGCAATCGGGAGCTTAATTACCTCATAGTGATATAGGACATTTCGTGATAATACCCTACTCACTCAAATCATTGGTAGCTACAACCGATATATTCTTTTATTTTTAAGTTGTTAATCACGAGATAAGGAAGATACGATATTTGATTAATTCGTGTAAATATGGTGCTTCGTTCTTAATTCTTTTATAGAATATTAATATATCCGAACTTATTACCAAAATCGACTATATTGCAAGTGTCATGAGGTAAGATCGAATATACTAATACTTATCTAATCTTTCCAATCTCAGCATATACCAAAACTTAGCTTTTATGTCTCCATCTCTTTTTCATAAGTACGTACAAAACTTGCGGAATTTCAAGGAAATGTAGACCAAAATTAGCTAAAGCTTGGTTAGTTAATCACAATTGACAATTTCGAGTGAGGTCTCGATCACTCTAATCAAGGCCGAGGTAGGTTATTTGGCTATAGTTATATTTTTGTGGTGCCAAAAATCAACATCCTTAGTCCAATTCCAAACTCATAATTCATATTGAAAATGATTCTAAAAATTTTACTTATAAATATCAACATACTTATATAATTTCATAAAAACAATATCTAATATTAATTACTCAATTATATAAACTTAAAATCTTATTAAAATCTAAATTAGACATAAGATATAATTATAATATATCTAATATACTTTACTTAATTAAAAACTTATTCTTCCAAATTATATCATTTCTTATTCATTTTTATATATTAACTACTAAAAATTTGAAAATAAGTAATAAAAATTTTATAATTTTATAATTTTCGAAAATTTTAATGAATTTTCTAACCTAACTCTACTCCTCACTTACGAAGTGGCATCGTCCCGATGTTCAATGAGTAATAAAAAAGTAGGTTGGAAAAATAAAATTAAAATTATCTATTATCGTTATTATTCCGAGTTTATTTTTAGCGTATACTAATATATATGATTAAATAAAAAAAAAAACTTTAAAACTGAAACATATATATTAAACATGATAAACTATTACAACTTAAAAAAACATAAACTTAACTAAATTGAACTAAAAAGCTACAACCTTAACTTAACTTAATTTATTAAAACTTAAACATCATCAACAAACCATCAACCAACTATCTAGACCGTAGACGAACAACCCGGTGTATCAACCGGTAATAATCCAACTCGACTCAGCCATTCTACGATATTGGTAATGCCAATCAACAACAAAAACAACAAAAAATAAAAATGTCACAACACACTCAAAAATCAAAACACTTGAAATTAATCTAAAAAATTATGAAAAATACGAAATTGATAACTAGATAAACTAAATTATACCTTAATATGTAGAAAACGTTGAAAAGTAGGCCGGAAAAGTTGAAAAGTCGCCGGAATAAAATGTGGCTTGTTTTTTATCCCTTTTTGATTTTTCCAAACTTTTGTGTAAGAGAGGAGATGAAAAGAGGAAGAAATCAAGTAGTGGTAGTGTGAGAGGTGAATTTTTGTGGAAGAATTGATAAAATTTTCGAGTGGTGGGGTTTGGGTGTGTGGGGTGCGGCTGTTAGAAGAATTAGGGAAGAAGAAGAAGAAAAGAAGGGTCCCCGTCTTTTTATGTTTTTAGACCCCGGACCGGTCCGGGTTAAGCCGGATTCGGTCCGTGCCCAAATTTTTCCACTTTTTCGATTTTTTTTTTTTTTGACTTTTTATGATTTTTGATGAAAACTTATAAAAATTCTAATAAAACTTAATTAAAATCTTAAAAATAAGTTTATAAAATTTAAAACTTACTAAAAATAAAATTTGAAGGAAATTTTATAATTTTATAACAATTTCTAAAAATTTAATAAAATCTTTATAACACTTTAATAAAAAGCTTATAAAAATTTAATAAATTTATATCAACTCTTATAAAACATCTAAATTAAAACTAAAAAACTTTTATAAAACTTTTATAAAACTCCTCAAATTTCATAAAGATCCAATTTTATAAAATTTTCAGAAGTTATGCGAAAATTTTATAAAATAAAATATAAGAAAAGACTCGAAACTTAAGGGGTTCATGATTCTTCGATTTCTAAATCTTCCAGAGTTCTGATATAACGCTCGATCAACCTAACTCCTAAAAACGAGGCATTTGAATTATCTCTCGGAATTCCATCGGGATTTTCGGATAACCACCTAATCGCTCCCTTCCTAACAATATTCAAACACTCATCCTGGGATTTGGTTGTGTTTTTCCCACGAGCGTCCAACATGTTCACTTTTTCCACAGATTCGCATCTCATTAGAAACTTTGCCCTTCTTTTCATCGCACTTCTTGATGTTCCATTACATACTTCTCTCAATCGATCTCTCTCAACAATTTCTTGTTTTGTTCAAAAACTAAAGCTTCTATAGAAAACGCGACATCTTTATCAAGGCCTAATTTTAAAAGTAAAATAAAAACTCTATTCTATCTAAAAAAGACATCCGGTTCTTTTACGTCTATCCGGTAAAAGACGAAAAGAGTTTAAACATAATTAAAAATACGAAAAGTAGAGTAAAGATAGATAGCACTGGTATTCGGCCGATTCTAGTTTCTCTCGCTTTTCGATCTTTTATTTTCCTCTCGCTTTTTCAATTTGTCGGGGGATCAATCGGTAGCATTATTTCTTCTTTCGGTGTGATTCCTTCTCCCTCCACAAATAACTTTACTCGTGGCCATTGGCTATAAAAGTTGTATTTCCATCGTTAGTTCAACGACTCCAATTTTGTAAACCCGTGTTACTTTAAATGGACTCGTCCATCTTGATTTAAGCTTACCGGAAACAACTTTAAACGTGAATTGTACAAAAGCACTCGATCACCTACATGGAACTCACGCTTAAAGATTCTCTTATCATGGAAAGATTTCGTGCGTTCCTTGTAGATTCGAGCGTTTTCATAAGAATCGAGACGAAATTCTTCTAGTTTCGTCAATTGAAGCAATCTATGATCACCGACGACCTTAGGATCGAAATTTAAAAATCTAATAGCCCGAAGGCTCGGTGTTCTAACTCAACCGGGAGATGACAAGACTTACCAAAGACTAGCTTATAGGGAGAACAACCAATTGGTGTTTTAAAAGCGTTCGTACGCCCATAATGCATCATCTAATTTTACCGCCGCTTTTACGATTTGAATCAACTGTTTTTTCCACGATTCTTTTGATTTCTCTATTCGATACCTCTACCTGACCACTAGTTTGTGGATGATAGGGCGTTCCTAGTTTATGCGTTACACCATATTTCTCAATTAACTTAGTAAATGGTCGATTGCAAAAATGTGAACCTCTATCACTAATGATTGCCCTTGGAATGCCATATCTAGTGAATATATTATTTTTAAGGAATCGTATGACAACTTTGGTATCATTAGTGGGAAGAGCTTCAACTTCTACCCATTTTGAAACATAATCTACCATTACAAGAATAAATCTTTTTCCAAAAGATATAGGAAAAGGTCCCATGAAATCTATACCCCAAACATCAAATAACTCACATTCTAAAATAGGTTGCATAGGCATTTCATGTTTTTTAGATACATTTCCCCATTTTTGACAAGATTCACAAGATTTAACATACTTATAAGCATCTCTATATAGCGTAGGCCAATAAAAACCACATTGTAAAACTTTAAAAGCAGTTTTCCAACCTCCATGATGACCTCCTGCCTCACGATCATGACAAAACGATAAAATACTTAAAATTTCATTATCAGGCACACATTTTCTGATTATCCCATCCGAACATTTACGGAAAAGGTCTGGTTCCTCCTAGTAATAAAATTTTAAGTCGTAAAAGAACTTCTTTTTCTGTTGCCAAGTCCAATGAGACGGAATATAATCACGAGTTAAGTAATTAATGATATCTCCAAACCAAGGTGACATTTCCTTAGAAGGAATTCTATTTTTTAATAACTCGCATAGTTGAAGGAGTATCGATTCTAAATAGTTGTTCATCGGAAATGAATCTTTAATTTCATTCCTTATCTCTTCCTCGTCTCCATTCTACTTAGATGATCGCTACTACATTCTCACTTCCTTTTTTATCTTTAATTTCAATATCAAATTCTTGAAGTAGGAGAATCCATCTAAGAAGACGTGGTTTCGCATCCTTCTTACTCGGTAAATACTTCGTATTTGAATGGTCCGTGTAGATTATTACCTTAGAACCAACAATATATGATCTAAACTTATCTAAGGCAAAAATTACGCCAACAGTTCTTTTTTCGTAGTTGCATAATTAAGTTCGATTTGCGTTTAATGTGTGAGAAGCATAGTAGATAGCTTTGAGAATTTTGTTATACCTTTGACCTAAAACGGCTCCTACAACTAAATCGCTTGCATCACACATAATCTCAAAAGGCAAATCCCGGTGCGGTGCTACCAACACCGGTGCGGTAGTCAACTTCGCTTTCGGGGTCTTAAATGATTCCATACATTTACTATCAAACTTAAAAGGTACTTCTTTTCAAGCAAATGACTTAGAGGCTTTGCTATCTTCGAAAAATCTGCAATAAATCTCCTATAAAATCCTGCATGTCCAAGAAATCCTCTTAGAGTCCTTAGATTAACTGGTGGTGGTAATTTTTCAATCACCTCGACTTTAGCTTTATCAACTTCAATTCCTATTTCAGAGATTCTATGACCTAGAACAATTCCTTCTGATACCATTAAATGACATTTTTCCCAGTTTAAAACTAAATTGGTATCCTCACATCGTTGTAACACTTTTTCTAAGTGCGACAAACATTTACCAAAAGAATCTCCGTAAACACTAAAGTCGTCCATAAAAATTTCTAGGAATTTCTCAACCATATCAGAAAATATAGACATCATACATCTTTGAAACGTAGCAGGAGCATTACATAAACCAAACGGCATTCTTTTATACGCAAAAGTTCCATAAGGACAAGTGAAAGTAGTCTTTTCCCTATCTCCTGCTGCAATGAAAATCTGTAAATATCCTGAATAACCATCTAAGAAAAGCAAAGATCCTTTAACTATTCCTTTAACTATTAAAGGGTTAGAAAAACGAATTATGACCACTTAAACGTTCCAACATTTGAACTATGAATGGAAGTGGATGATGATCTTTCTTAGTATGATCATTTAGCTTTCTAAAATCAATGCACATTCGATATCCTGTAATTTCCCTTGTTGGAATCCATTCATTCTTATCATTCTCTTTCACTGTGAAACCTCCTTTCTTTGGTACAACTTGAGTTGGACTTACCCATTCACTATCTGATATAGGAAAGATTATTCCCATTTCTAATAGCTTAATCACCTCTTTCTTAACGATTAACTGTAAATTCGGGTTGAGGCGGCGTTGCGGTTGAATACAAGGTTTAGCATCTTCTTTCAGAATTATCTTATGAACACAAATCTCAGGGCTAATACCTCGAATATCGGCAACTGTCCATCCAAAAGCTTTCTTATGCTTTCTTAACATTCTAAGTAATTGATCTTCTTGTTGCTCGGTTAAAGTTGATGAAATAATAATCGGTAATAGATTATCAGTTTCAAGAAAAGCATATTTCAGATTTAAAGGTAACGGTTTCAATTCCAGATTCTTCGGCGGATCTTCTATTGACGATTTAAGAACCGGTCCTTCTAGTTCTAACTCCAAATACTTATGCCATGGTGGCTTAAAAGTAAAGCTTCCTTTATCTAGAGAAAGGATTATCTCTTTCATTTCAATGTCTTCCTCATCTTCTTTATAGATAGACAGAGTTAAGCATTCTTTTAATCTGTCTTCAAAAGTTGGTAACTGATTATCATAGACAGAATGAATATCTTCTATAAAAGAACATGATTCTGGTGATGTATATGGATGGTTCATAGCTTTGAAAATATTGAAAGCAACTTCATCTTCATTGACTCTCAAAATTAATTCTCCTTTCTGAACATCGATTAAAGTTCTTCCTGTAGCTAGAAATGGACGACCTAGAATAAGAGGTGCTTTGAATAACCTTCTTCCATTTCCATAACTACAAAGTCTCGGAAAATAGAATTTGTCTACTTTAACCAATACGTCCTTAATAATTCCTTTAGGGTACTTAATCGATCTATACGCCATTTGCGAGTCATTTCGATCTTAGTAAGCTTTCCTATGCCTAGCTTTTTATAATCCTCATAAGACATGAGATTTATACTAGCTCCTAGATCACATAAGACCTTCTTAAACGAAATCCTCCAATTTCACATGGAATCGTAAAACTTCCGGGATCTTTCGGTTTAGGTGGTAACTTATCTTTGCGAATTGCGAACATTCTTCATTTAGGCATATATTCTCATATTCCTCTAATTTTTTCTTATTTGATAGTATATCTTTCGAAACTTTCCATAGGCAGGTATATTAATCAGAGCTTCAATAACAGAGATATTAACATGAAGATGACGAAAAGTGTCAAGGAAACGAGCATACTTCTTATCAATTTTTGCCTTTTTGATTTGATCTTTAGGAGGGTAAGGTAAAGATTCTAAATCTATAACCTTTGGCTCCTTAGTCAATTTCTCTTTTCCTTTCTCCTTAAACCCTTGAGTATTACTTGATCGCCATGTTTCAGGTTCTTGAATTTTTTCTTTTAAATTGTTCCCTGAATCAATCTCTACTTCAGACTCTTTCGGTTCTTCCTGTTTCTCATCCTTATCACCAGTTTCATCTATTCTAACATGTTCCTTGAATAAAGTCCTTAAATCTTTATCCATAGGGTCTTTCAAAATCCTAGGGATTTTTACCCATTTTTCACCTTCATTTTCAGGTTCCGAACTTCTATTCCTTTTCAAGAAATTCTCTATAATTTCTTCTTCCTCATCAGTGAATTCAATTTCATCTTTAGTTTCATCATTCTTTCCATCTAAATCATTTTCTACTTCATTATTCCCAAAGTTTTCTACTCCATTGCTTCCACTGAGTTTTCTACTTCTCGTAACTACAACATTTACCTCTCTTGGGTTTCTTTCAGTGTTACTTGGTAATCCTCCTGGGGTCTACCTGTTGTTACGTTCACCTTCCCTACTCAAATGATCTTCCATATTCCTCAATGAAGCTTCTATCGTTCTCATTCTGGTATCATGGCCACTCATAGATGTTTTCATTGTACTCATATCTTTAGAGGCTGTACCAATAGAAGTCATCATTGTTTCCATATTCTTAGCTTGAGTAGATACTACACCCATCATATTTTCCATTAGTTTTTCCCATTTTTCAACTCCTTCACGAGTTGAGTTGAACTCGAGTTCTTGGTATACTTTGAGTGGTATGTTGAGGATAGGATCTAGGTAATGATTGTAAATTCTGATTAGATGTATTTTCTTGATAAACTTGGTTCCTATATGGGACTGGATATGGCGGTTGTCCTTGCTTACTAGGGTTTTCAGACCATCGATAAGTAGGGTGATCTCTTCTAATAGCATTAAACGAGTTTGAATATGCATTGTTCAAATTCCTATGCTGCTGAAGAAAACTCACCTCCTCTCTTGAATATCCTGTTGGTTCTTCACTCCCTAATGGCATATTATCCTGATTTGAGTATTCAGTTGGTGTACTATTTTCTGAACTTTGGTTCTTGTTAGATTGTAAACCATCAAATTTCCTACTCAAATTTTCTAAATGTGCTAGAACTTCCGTATTAGATGTACATTCTCCCGCAAAAGCTACTTTTACGGTGCTAGAACCGGTTTCCCACATTCTCGTTATTTTTGGAAATCTTTTCTATAGCATCGTAAACTATTTGAGCTTCACTCATCATTAACGAACCACCACATGCATGATCTACATCGGCACGTGAATCTTTTCTCAATTTACGACGAGAAGAGTTGAATTTGCATATCTAAGGAATAACCATGATCGGGACAACTCTTCTTAATTTTTTAAATCTTTCCCGTGCATTCCCGAGTGTTTCTTCAGATCCTTGTCTAAAGTTAGCAACCTCGACTTTTAATTCCAAATTTCGTCCTGGAGTGAAATATTGTTTCAGAAATTCAGTTTGAATCTCCTCCCAACTTGTAAGTGAATGATGTGGAAGAGACATAAACCAATCTCGGGCTCGTCCTTTTAAAGAAAAAGGAAACATAGTCATCCTCGTTAATTCCTTATGAGCACCTTGACTTTTGGCCGTATTGCACAATTCTTCAAAAAGATAGAGATGATGATGTGGATCTTCATCATCCTCTCCTAGGAATTGGGCTCTTGCGTCAATTAAACCAAAAAGATGAGACTTAATTTCGAAATTATTCGCTCCTTCATTAGGTAAAAGTATGGGATTATTAGTCTGGTTTATTCTCACGGTTTGATCACAGATAGGCCTCGGGTTTGGTGGGTTATTACGATTATTCTGGTTCCGATTCTGATTATTTCTATTATTATTATTATTATTATTATTATTATTATTATTATTATTATTATTAGGGTTAACAGGGTTTTGTCCATGCCCTAGAGCATGATCTAGCCTCTGCGTTCATTTGTTTCATCACTAGTTTCAGCCATTCTCGTATTTCGTTTGAAGATGATTCTTGGTCGGGATTTCCACGACTAGTATGACCACGTTTACTCTCTACTCTTAACCGCCTTTCGTAAGTGTTTATGTCGGGCTTATAAGGAGTGAGCGGGGCCTTACCACTTACGGTCATCAACTAACGAAAATAGAAAATAACTAGAAATTGATAGTAGTAAAAATTAGTAATTTACCTATAAGGTAACAACCAACGAAAAATAAAATAGAAATGGGATAAGAAAAGTGTTGACTTATTCTCGAAAATTTTGAGCTAATACAAGTAGTAACCATAGACACAAAAAAAGAAATCAGCGACGATCCCCGGCAACGGGGCCAGAAAGCTGACGTGGCCTTTTCTAGTGCTAATACCAGTCTTTAACCGACAGTGTATCGGGTCAAATTGTAGTGCTAGTATGGTGAGTCAGAGTGTCGAATCCTCAGGGAACTTGGTAATTCTTCTTAAGTGTGGTTAAACACCAAAGAGTGTTATTAACTCGATCTAAACCGCAATTTTATAACACGGATCACTACTATTCTAGTTAACATAAAATAAATACGAAAATTAAAAACTATACTAACATGATATATATAAATACATAAATATATATAGATCCGCATAAACCGCAATTTATATATATAGATATAAGTATATATAGATACCAAAATATTAAACGAGATAATTTTAGAGAAGCGGCCAAAACTTATATAATTGGTTTATACGATCTTTCGATTAAATGAAATGTGTTCGATCTCTCCTTTTATTTTAGGTCCAATTGAGTAAATGAAACGGTGCACTCACGAGGTAAACAATTCCTCCTCACACGAGCGTATGAAATTGTCATATGTCCATTGCATCGGTCCAAGGTCCACAAGCGTTACGGTTTTTACGAA
This sequence comes from Gentiana straminea, assembly GCA_036785695.1. Classification (NCBI taxonomy): domain Eukaryota; kingdom Viridiplantae; phylum Streptophyta; class Magnoliopsida; order Gentianales; family Gentianaceae; genus Gentiana; species Gentiana straminea. The sequence continues at coordinate 758,353 of JAVUPR010000175.1, forward strand.
CAGTCCCGAGTACAAATCTACCTTTAGATAAAAAGGAGTCATTCCGTTCGTCAAACGGTCAATTTTATTTAAAAGGCTCCGGTTGTCAAGCCGGACGATTCAACTTTCCGGTTTAAGTTTCAATTAACTGATGATTTAACATTATTACGATCTCGAGTACAAATTATAATAAGATTCATTTCTCCCAAAACAAATCTACCCCCGGGTAGGAAATCGGATTCCGTAGTCACGCTTTCACACGGCCAATTTTACCCTCCGGTTTTTCTATCTTTTATCTCATATCCTAACTACGAGGCGTCAATTCATAATTAGATTATGAATTCCTCAGATCGATTAAATACGTCAATACGAATACGATCAAAATAGAAAAAGATTCAATTAACTCAATTTTAATCATTTTAACTTAACAACATTTCTTTAACGAAAAGATCGAAATAAAACCGATTACATAACTTTGGCCAGTATTATATTTAGCCTAAAAACATTACAACGACTAAAAAGATGAAAATAAACAACATAAACATAAATACTTCAGAAAAGTTACCCGAATACGGCAGTTGATTCAGAAATCGTATTTTCCGGACATTACAACTTCTTTAGCAAAACCGAACTTCCGAGATTTTCCCGAGCATTATAACGATACTAAAACTACATTATTACGGCGTAAGGCCTTATTTACAACTACTAAATTAAACAAAAACTAGAAAGGATATATATATATATATATATATATATATATATATATATATATATATATATATATATATATATATATATATATATATATATAGGATGTATATATATATTTTGGTACTCTCGATCCGTTTCTCCGATCAACTCTTTATATACGCAAACATCTCAAGGCCGGACCGGTCCGGTATAATGATTGCATCCACTAGCTTGATCACTTCAGCATGTGCGTATGATTATATATTTTTTATATATAATTATTAAACTTCTAAAATTCATATCTCGAGTTCTGGACCTCCAAAAATTGCAAACGAAATGCCAAAATTAAGGTCTCGAAAAACTCTACAACTTTCATGAAGGACTCTTCTTCAGATAACGCCTTCTTGATTACCTCGTGTTCCTCCGAAGCTATTTCGGGATTTTTATTAACCCAAATCGATTAGCCACTTGATCACTGTTTAAGTTGTAGACCTCCAATCTTCATAATTTAAATTGCATTGGAAAGCTTTATGAAGATCTACAACTTTCGTGAAGAACACTTTTTCGAAAATGTCGTTTTGATGAGCCATTCGTTTGTCGAAGACATTTCTCGATTACCACTTAACCGGATTGATTGGCCACTTGACCACTTAAGCTATTCAATTGACCATTTAAGCTCGTGGCACTCTCTAAATCATTCCTAGAGATATGATTATACTTCAATATGTCGATTCTCGGGGTCTCGGTTTATAAATCTGCAATAAAATACCACAAATACCCACGTAAATCTGACACGACACTCCGATTTACTAAAATCGGTACAAAATTACAACTTTTTACTATTTTTACTACTAACTACTCTAAACTATAAAGACTAACATTTCATACCAATTATATCATAATTTCATATATTTTACATAGAATTCGTTGATAAAACATAATAATATAACGTATATTTAATCATATAAAAATAATACATACATTATTAAAATACCCTTGACTACTTTTAATTAAATACAAACATTTAATATACTACTCCTTCCGTTTTTTTTAACTGTCATTTTTCAGAATTTGCTTTGTTTTTATTTATCTGTCATTTTACATTTCCAATGTAGCATTTATTATTATTTTCCACCTCTACCCTTCATTTTAATAACCCAAATTTTGGTAGATTTTTCCATAGCCAAGAATGAAGGGTAATTGTGTTATTTTACACTATTTTTCAGACACATCAATCACTTTCTTAATTTGTGTGATTATTCTCTCCGACCGTTAAAAAAACGGAGGGAGTATTTAATTTTCTCTCGTTGTATATGATTTTGTCTTTAGTCCCCTCTATAGCATTTCTTTTAATTTTTCATTTCTTACTAACCTTGTTTGTTTTTTTATTTCTTAGTAACGTGCAATGTATTTATCGTGTTAATATCGTTTGTTTCATTTCATTTCATTACCCCAACAAAGACATTTTTATATTGTCTTAATAATTTAGGTGAAGTGCAATGGACAGCTATATCAAGTGGATTACTATTTTTTAATTTTTAATTTCTTGCTTAGCTTGTTTAAATTTTCATTTTGGCAAATTTTATGTTGTCAATTATCACCAAATTCAATCCTGATTTTAATGATTGAGAATTAATACAAATACACACATTTACAATGTGATTACATATGTTTATTGGTCATTGACCACCTTAAAAGTTCCATTAGTAACATGCAATGTATTCATTGTGTTAATATCATTTGTTTCTTTTTCATTGTATTAACCCAACAAATTAAAGACTTTTTATTTATTTATTTATTTATATTTTCTTAACAATTTAGTTGTGGTGCAACGGGTATTTTCAGTTATACCAAGTGGAGGACCATAATTACTACTTATTTCCTCTCTCACACACTAGGAGTGTGTAGCTGTGAATTGTATTTATAGTAATAATGGTCTTCCACTTTATACAACCTGAAATATTCTGTTGTACTATAACTCTTCTCAACAATTTATAGGTTAACATATTACCAAATATGGTACTCTTAACAATTTTTATGTTAACATATTCTCCATTCAAGATAAATTAATCCATCATATTCTCAATTTCATATAATGCGGTAGATATAAAGGATAATTTACAGAATCTGAATTAATGCGGTAATTGTAAAGAAAATTTCACATAATCTCTATTTTATAGTAAAAAATAGAGTATCGGTTGTGATGTTATATGGTGCTGAATATATCAAAATTTTGGTCGTGACTTCTTCAAATCATTCAGAGATTATAGCTTTATACGAAGCCTGACGAGAATGTGTGTGGGTAAGGTCAAGGATACAAAACATTCATAGTACGTGTGGTATTGTGTTAGAGAATTTATCCCCCACAGTCCTTTACGAGGACAATGCAACGTGTTACACAAATGAGCAATTGATTTGTTTAGAGAAACTTGACTAAGCACATTGCATCCAAATTCTTTTACCCACATGAACTCCAGAAGAGCGGTGAGACTGTCATTGAGAAAGTTCGCTCAACTAAAAATCTTGCAAATTTATTCACCAAGTCTCTTCCTACATCTACTTTCGAGAAACTTGCTCATTAAATTGGAATGCGTAGGCTTGGAAGATTGTCATCTTCAGGGGAAATGAGCAATTCAAAACAATATTGAAGAACTGGTCTCGAAGACCAACAATTGTACTCTTTTTCCCATTTGTTAGTTTTTTCCCACATGGTTTTTCTTAACAAAAGGTTTTTAACGAGGCAATCGTTGTACGACATAAGTATGTGTATGTCATGTACTCTTTTCCTCGACTAGTTTTTTCCGACATGGTTTTATAGCGAGGTTTTTAACGAGGCATGAACATCACTCAAGTAATGTCTAAGAAATGTTATATCCGAGAAACTTATGTTTATTTGACGAGAAAGAGAATGACCACACTATACGAATATTATGCACCATGTATAGTTTAGTTAAATGGAGGCTACATCAAAGAAGATCGAACAAAGCATATGCATCAAGATTCCATGTCATATATGATTTTTAGAAGAAATGTTACATTAATGTATAAGAAATCATAGCCAGTGGTAACCCACAGAACAATTCACTAAATCCCTTCCTACCACTACGTTGAAGTGATTGATCCCGAAAATTAGACTTCACTGACTCAAAGAACTGAAGAGATGTTCAAAACAGCAGGAGTAAACACAAACTAAATATGTACTCTTTTTCCTACATTAGGATTTTTTTCCCACATGGTTTTTCTCTAATGAAGGTTTTAACGAGGCATATCTTTGTGTGCAGTGGACATCCAAAGGGAGAGTGTTATGAATATATTAAGATGTGGATGCCCATTAATACTTGAACTTATTGATGCAAAATATTAGATATATTAAGTATGGACAAGATAGAATGCATTATGTATATGAGATGCGATTGAGTTTCATTAGGATAAATGTGTATCATCCGTTATGTGATTAAGGAGATAGATGAGATGGAATAGAAGAAGAAATGAAGAGTTTACTTACACGAGTTGAATATCTCTTTTTAGTTTTGGGTAAATTGGTTTAATACCAATTATTTTATAACAATAATCATATTTTATAGGTAAGTTGCATATTTTATTTAATTGAGTAAATAAAATAAGGCAGGTTAGTACTTTTTTTGAGATTTAAAAGTAATTTTATTGCACCAGATCATGGGAAATAGCAGCAATTACAAGAGGAGGGGGCGAAGTATCCCATTCTTTAAGACCAACCGAACTTAAACCTTCTTTTGCCAATAAGTGAGCCAGCATGTTTCCCCCACGCTTGACAAAAGAAAATTACCATGTAAGAACCAATGAATAAAAGTTCTAAAATCATCGATAATCATTCCAATTGGGGAAAAATCTAAATCTGTATTTGATAGGTTTAGGTGAGCTAAAAGTGAATCTCCTTCAAAAACAACATTAAAGTAGCCCCAAGTCGTAGCAAGGACAATAGCGTGGTAAATGGCCAACATTTCTTTTGTGAGCACATCAAATCTCCTATCTAACTTCATGGCATAGCTATAGAGAATGACTCCATTGCTGTTACGAACTAGGCCACCAACTGCTGCCCCATCATTCTGCATTGCAAAATCAACATTAAATTTCACCGTACCCATTTCTGGCTTACTCCAGCACCCTAGGTGATTTGCTAGGACTGGGGGGTTGAACTGCAATCTATTTTCCTTGATGTAAGATTGAGCTTCCACTTCGGCCTGGGAGCAAAATGTGTTTAAATTGGGTTTTTTTTATCATACCCAGGCACAACAAGATTTCTGAATCCACCAGAGAGTACATTATTCTTGCGACCTCATCCTCTTTTTCCTTACTCCCTAGGAGTTTGAAATAGTCGGGGCTGGGGTAATGTCTCTGTTTTGCCAAAAGTTCCCCTTGGGCTTGCCTTTCATACTTCCCTGGCAATGTTGCACTCAAATAAACAATGTGTGTTCGTTTCCTTAGCTTTGAAATAGACCGGGCAAAGGCCATCCTCAATACGACGAATTTTGAGGTTTGCAAACATAGGCAAAGCATTTGTTAAAGTTTCCAACAAAAGTGCTTAATTCATGGTTGCATATTTAGTGACCAAAGCGAATTCCATACCTTTTTATACGTCTGGGAAGAGGATGGAACATCTGCATCTTCTACGCTTAATCTTTGATCCCTAGCCAAATGACATCCTGACTTAACAATGTAGTTTCCATTTATGGTGTAGTGCCAAAAAAGAGTATCATCATTGTTAACTAGGGACAAGGGAATCGAGAGAATGCTTGAAGCTTCCCTTGGATCAAAAGCTTCACTAATCAAAGCTTTATTCCACACCCGAGTATGTTTGTTGATGAGGCAGCTGGCACGGTCAGATGGAAGATAGAAACTTTTGGATGAACTTTGAAGCTAGGTTGCAGCGGCAACCAAGGATCTTTTTCAATAATGACTTTAGCACCCCTTCCGGTTCTCCACCTTAGACACATAAAGAGTATGTCACGGCCTTTAAGTAAACTCCTCCATAACATAGAAGGCCGAGAAGTGGTAATAGCATGCGAAATATTTAGCTTTTAGTGCCATGGAAAAAAAAAAGAGTCTTGATTTTTTAATATTCGCCATGCCTGTTTCACTAGAAGCGCGGTGTTGAAGCATTTTAGGTCGCGGAATCCTAGTCCCCCTTCTGATTTTGGTTTGCAACATTGTTTCTAATTTTTCCAAAGAATTTTCTTTTCGCCTTCCACATTTCCCCAATAAAATTGTCTTATCATTCCTTCCAAGTCATTTATTAAGTCTTTGGGTAAAGCAAAACATTACATCATGTATTGAGGGAGAGCTTGAATCACTGCCTTCAAGGGGAGCGAGCAATTCAAAACAATATTGAGAACATGTCTTGAAGACCAGCGATTGTACTCTTTTTCCCTTTTGTAAGATTTATCCCACAGGGTTTTTTCTTAACAAAAGGTTTTTAACGAGGCAATCGTTGTACCACATAAGTATGTGTATGTCGTGTACTCTTTTCCTCGACTAGTTTTTTCTGATATGGTTTTATAGCGAGGTTTTTAACGAGGCATGAACATCACTCAAGTAATGTCCAAGAAATGTTATATCCGAGAAACTTATGTTTATTTGACGAGAAAGAGAATGACCACACTATACGAAGATTATGCACCATGTATAGTTCAGTTAAATGGAGGCTACATCAAAGGAGATCGAACAAAGCATATGCATCAAGATTCCAAGTCATATATGATTTTCAGAAGAAATATGACATTAATGTATAAGAAATCATAGCCAGTGGTAATCCAGCAGAACAATTCACTAAATCCCTTCTTACTGCTACATTTATGTGATTGATCTCGAAAATTAGAATGCACTGACTCAAAGACATGAAGAGGTGTTCAAAATACGGGAGTAAACACAAACTAAATTGTACTCTTTTTCCATCATTAGGATTTTTTCCCACAAGGGTTTTCTCTAATAAAAGTTTTAACGAGACATATCTTTGTGTGCAATGGACATCCAATGGGGAGTGTTATGAATACATTAAGAAGTGTGGACAAGATAGAATGCATTAATATTATGCACTAAGTATATGAGATGAGATTGAATTTCATTAGCATAAATATGTATCATCCATTATGTGATTAAGGAGATAGATGAGATGGAATAGAAGAAGAAATGAAGAGTTTACTTACATGACTTGTCTATCTTCTTTTAGTTTTGTATAAATTGGTTTAATACCAATTATTTCATAACAATAATCATACCTTATAGGAAAGTTGCATATTTTATTTAATTGAGTAAATAAAAGAAGGCAGGTTAGTAATTTTTTTTGAGAATTAAAAGGAATTTTATTGCATCAGATCGTGGGAAATAGCAACATTAATTACAAGGGGAGGGGGCGAAGTACTCCATTCTTTAAGTCCAACCAAACTTAAACCTTCTTTTGCCAATAAGTGATCCGGCATGTTGCCCCTATGTTTGACAAAAGAGAAACTAGCATGTAAGAAACAATGAAGAAAAGTTCTACAATCATCGATAATCATTTCGATTGGCGAAAAATCTAAATCTGCATTTGATAGCTTTTGGTGAGTTTGTTGAATAGGTGTTCTAAACCCAATCAGGTTGAACCAGATCCGACCAGGTCGGATCATTTACAGTCCATTAGTTCATGTAATAACTTTATTCTGATTAATAAAAGCACTTTTGTTATTATATATTTTGTTTATCTTTATGAACCAATTATTTTATTGAATATATAGTAACGTCCTTAGTATTATACCGTGATAGAGAAACTATGATAGTGATTATGGTTAATAATATCTCTAATCACTTTAATAGGTTTGATACTTAAATGTCTCTAGTCGTATGTACTGCCTCTAGTCGTATATACTTAAATGTCTCTATCCAAGTGTTGAGACACTTGGACTGTACGTGGTCGTGTATTGGAGAATGCATACGTTAGACTGGCCCGCTTACATTAAGTGTCGCAATATGTGGCAGTTGTGTAATTATCCCGAGACCAGAGTCTTCATGGCATGACGGTGTGGATTGTCATGCTTTGACACTATTGAGGTTTCCCCTAGCCATGGGGCGATCATGCGGTAGTGCTCAGGTATGTTATTAAAGCATGCGTAAGTGTTGGTCCCTTGAAAAGGCTTTGGTTAAGTTTAGAGGGGGGGGGGGTGAATAAACGTAACACTTAAAACTTTGGAGTTAACAAATTTCGCAACTTCGGCAGTCCGTCGATACTTCGAGAGTCCGTCGAGACTTCGTAGCTCTGTCGATAAACGTAGTCTACCGATAGTTGAGTTTGCTGAATTTGTGCAAATGGAATTAAATCAAAATTAAGCCTTAATACTTGTTGTTAAATATGATACTAAGTATTAGATACTCGTAGTGCAAGTGTGTGATTTCGGTTGCTAGATTCGTAGGTTGATGTGCAAAATAAACTAAGTGCGTAAATTAAATGCCGAAAGTAAGTAGGCAGATTTTATAGTGGTTCCGTGTGGTGTAATCTCGTCGGTCCACTCTTCTCATGTGATGTTGGAGGAAATTCACTAGAGATCTTTGATGTAGTCGTTACAAAGATTCCTAAGTTGTTTGTCCTTCACCAATAACTATGGCTTCACAAACCGAAAACTCGGGAACGGGTAGGATTGTCGCTCCCGAGTCTTCCACTCGGTCCTTGAAGGGTAGGATTGCCTCTTCACCAGCTCCACCACAAACAACAGTCTTTCACACCCAACAGATGCTTCACTGTCTTCAGCAGGTTCTTTATAAAATAAAGATTGAATAAAATAAATGATTCAGTTGCAGCAGCTTGATTAGGATGATTTAATCAGCAGCTTGCAGACTTCAAGTGTGTATGCTTGATGTAGCTTGAATGCAGAATGCACTTGAAGTAATTCTCTATATCAGCAGCTTTATGCTCAGTAAGTTCAGCAGGGTGTTTTTCAGCTCAGAGTTATCTCTTAAAGTTTATCCAAAATTCATCATCTTATTTCGAGTTGAAAGTCCTCTATTTATAGGCAAGAATGCATGTGACTTGTATTTGAAATTCAAATGTAACCGTTCCTTGTTTTTGTCCCATCCGATTTGCATTCGTCACTATTCATAGGATCGACACCGTCGAATTCCTTTTGACGGTGCGTCGTCCACCCCTTTGACTTGTATCCAATGGATAAAAATATGAATCATCCCAACGTTCTTTTAATCTCGGCCTTTGATTTCCTTGATAAGTCAGAGGTAGTTGGCTGTCCTTATCCATGTAATCTTCCAATAATCTTGAATTAATCGAGGTATTATATCAGCAGGTTCATCAGTCTGTTGAGATACATATCAGTCTGTTTAACTCCAATTTTCTGTGTATAAAAAACAATGCAGCTGATTTCTTTTATCTAACTTTTATTTGTGAAGTTAGATTACACCTTTTTAAATTATAACCAAGTTCCAAACATCATCCAACTTATGGAACTTAGACCTTCTACACAAGGTATATGTGATCAGTTTAGGTCATCACAGACTTGCCTAAATTCTGATCCCATATCCTTGACTTAAATCACTAAGTTTGATCCCTTAGCCTTCTGTAACTGAGTTTGAACTCTCAACCTTCAGTCTTCAGCAGGTTCCTGACTAGTCTACTGACCTATCTACCCTACTGACCTAGACTAGTCTGCTGACAGAAGTCATCTGACCATTACAGTGCTTGTTTGATCAAACCTATTTATGAATCAAACTCTAATAAACCTATACAATTGATCTAGATATCTTTTTGCCTTTGCACTATAACAGCTAGTATGGCACTCATCATCAAAACATAGAAATAAGTCCAACAATTTCCCCCTTTTTGGTGATGATGCCACTACCCTCCCCTAATCAGCAAAGCAAAAAGATTAAGACAATCACAGAACAAATATTCATCTTTCATTAAATTCAATTGTTCAAAGCTATTACAGTCTAGAATCAGCAAAGACATAATGCAGTTAAAAATATGCTGATCTACTGTCTCTTTTCTCTTTCTTGTCTAGCCTTCTCAGCTTGCTCTTGATAGGCTCTGATTTGTTCTATCATATCCCTCATCCACTCATTTTCAATCAAAGTAAAATCAATGTAGGGATTAACTTGTTTCCACCAGTTCCAAGCTTCAGCAGATAAGATTAATATCATTCACTCGAATCCAAACTTCATGTACAGTTCCTTGAATTCATCAAGTGAGTCCTTTGCTTTTGTGATAGGCAAGATCCTATCACCTCGGCCACTTCTTCTTCCACCTCCGCCTCCTCTCGTAAGTTGCCCTTAAGGCTCGACTCTTGCTTCCCAAAATTTCAAAGCCAAGAAAGAGTTTAGACCTTCATGATATCCCATGTCATGATAAGGTCTCCTTCGTTATAGTATTCTTTCTTGTATTGTCTAAGGAGATCATCGTAAGTTGAACTCGCAGTGTGCAGTTGCCCGAGAGCATTAATCTCATCCTCCCATCTTTTCTTTGCAAAGAGTCTTGCGGCCCTCTTTTTGCTGCAAATGATTGGCCCTCTTCCCCTTAATGACATCATCAACAAAACGGGACATTAGGCCATGAATACCCTCCCGTGAGATTACCACTCTATTCAATTGACCTTCCATAATTTCGAGTTCTTGTATCAATAGCAAGTAATCCTTGATTGCAAGGTCTCCTCCAAGAGATTGATCCTTTCGGTAAGTTTAGGATCGGGCATAGCGAGTTGTTGTGCGGCAACAGCGAGGCTCGTAGGTTTAGGTGTAGCAGCAAGGTTGTCAAGTTTCTGATGGATGGAAATAAATTGGTATTTCAGAAATTTATCTTTTGCAGTATTTCCAACCCTGATGCCCCTCACATCTAGTATCAGATCATTCACAACATTTTGAGTAGATGTGTAGTTTGAAGCAACTGTGGCAGTAGATTGTCTGTTTTCATTTACCATATTCATCAGTTCTTCAAATCTCTCGTTCTTGTCCGTCGAGTTGAGTTCTTAATCGTTGCATATCATTTACGGCGTTCTTAACTCATTCAAAACTTCAATCGGCACTCCACCGGTCATTCTTCCACCGGTAGTTTCATCGAGAGTGCTCCTCCACATTATACTGTGGCCTCTGATTGCTCACAACCATTGCCCAACTCCTATCCAGTCTAGCAGGGTTAGGTCCTTCATATTCCTCCAGAATAGGATCAATGGCAGGTTCCTCAAAAATAGGTACAAATGCCTGTGGGGGATTAACATCAATATTTTCTTCTTCAGGCATCTGAAATTCCTCATCACTAAAGTCATAGTCCAGCAGCTCGCTCATCCTCATTAACAGCAATCTACTGACTATCTTTCCCTTCAGTGGTCTTGTCTCCAGTAGGCTCCACTACAGCAGCCTCTTCAGCAACAGGGGTTTCCTCCAAACCCAAATTTTGTTCCAACCTTTGTCCAGGTGCTGTTTGAGACTCAGCAGCCTGTACCTCCTGTTCCAACCTTTGTGCAGGTGCTGTTTGTAGCCCAGCAACCTGTACCTCCTCTTCAACTCTCTGTGGATTGAATATATCCTTATTATCCACTTGAAATCCTTCAGCCTGACCAATCTTGTGCAGGATGATGGCAGCTTTAGTGAGAGTGCCCTCAAAGTCAAATCCATCTTGATATTCAATAGATGCATCTGAGCTGGCACTAGGTTCACTATAATCAGTAGTCTTCTCTCCATCTAAATCCTCACTATGTTCAGCTTCATTTTGTGCAGTAGGCTCTACAACATGGAATGTAGAAGATTCATCAGCTAGCCTACTAGCACTAAAGTTGATTCCATCATTGATCAATGCTTCCAGATCATCCATGGTGAGATCCTGCAGATCCTCATCCATCTCACCAGTCTGCTGGCCCTCAACAGACTTACCAGTATCAGTGGGCTGTTGTACAAGTGGTTCTTTTAACATTGCAGTCCCACTGGTTCCTCCTGGTCCAGAGGGGAAATCTCCTCTAGAATCTGATGATGAGGAAGAGTCATCATTGCCATCTCTTGGATCCCTAAACTTGATGCCCTCCTCCTTCTGTTGCTCATCAAATAAGTCCATCAATCTGGATTGCAGCAGAGTAGTATCAACTAGGTCCAACAGATTCTCCACTCCCAACTTGTTAAAAGCCCATTCTTCAAAATCTGTCATAGGTTCAGCAGCTGGCTTTTGTCTCTTGTAGAAACCAAACTTCCATTGAAAATAATCAGCAATTTGCTGAAGTTTGGGATCCACATACTCTTTAGTTTTCTTTCTTTCTTTCACATGCCTTTCAAAGGGCATGAAAGATCTCCTGGGAGCAACTCCAGTACCTTGTTGACCTCCAAAGGTTCCAACAAGTAAATTCATGGTTTCTTCAACAGATGTTTGAACGTCAGTAGGTTGCTTAGGTGGTAGATTTGTGCCTACTACTTCCATCTGTACCACACTTGGTTCCTTTTGACTTACATGCTCATCAGCAGGGTTAGCAGCAGACTGCTCTTCCCCCTGAGTTCTTGCCACACTTGCAGGGTCATCAACCAAGTCTTCAATTACCTCTTCAACTACCACAGCAGGTTCAGGTACAGTGGTTTGCGTGGTTCTTCGATAGATACTACAAGCGAGGCTCGGGGTCGGTAGGCGTCGTATATCTTCAACAGATTGCTCAACAACAACCCGTCCAAAGATCGTAGACTTGACAACCTCTTCAGGTGAGGAGTCAGTAATCTCCACAGGCTTGATAATAGTTAAGGGCTCAGCCTCAATAGCCTCTTCTTCTTCTACTACTGATGCTTCCTCTTGGGCTCTTTGTGCCTCCAAGCTTTTTAGTTCTTTCCCTTTTCCATGTTTCTGTTTATGGATAATTTCTTTCCTCCTCTTGGAAATGGGTTCATCATCCTTTTCAGCCACAGTAGACTTCCTCTTTCTACTGGCTTCCTTCTGTTGTTCCCTCAGAATTTCAACAACAGTTTTCCTTGCAGCAACAGCAGGGTCAGTAACCTCCACTGAACCCTCAGCAGACTCAGCAGTTTGTGCTGTATGCTTCCTTGTTTTCTTTGAAGGCTTTAAAACTTCAGTTATCTTCCTTGCATCTCCACCCTTTCTTTTCTTAGCAGCTTTCTTTGGTGCAGCAGGTTTAATAGATTTCTTTTTAGGTTGCTTGACCTGCTCACCACCAGTGTCACCATCATCTCCATCATTATCATCATCAGCAGCTTCTCCAGCAACCTCTTCATCATCATCTAGACCAGGAATAGCATCATCAATTTCTTTCTTGTATCTAGACTTATTGATCTTTTCAGATGCTACATCAGGGATTCCCAGATGATTCAACAAGGTCTGAACCATCAAACCTAAGGGCAGGGCCTTGGATTTCCTCTTTCCCTCTTTTTCTTCTTTGGCTACCTTCTTCATGTAGTGAATGAAGTAACCAGCCCAATCAAATTTCATGCTCCTGCAAATGATTATCATCAACTCTATCTTGGGTCACGATAGAGTATCCATACTTCCAACCGGTCCAAGTATGTTTTTAGCAATGAGTTTGCTCGGCGGGTTGTACTCATGCCCAATATGTACGCGAGTTGATGCCTGGAACGATTTGGTGGCTTCATTAGTTTTGATTTGATCTACAAACGTCATCTTGTCCAATCCCATTGCTTCGGGATTGATTGAACCATCCACCACTTCATCAAAACCGAAAACTTCCCTCGCGGACTTGAGGAAATTTCTATTTCTTGTCCATTCACAATTTGTTTTAAAAGCTTCAGGTTCCTTCTGTATTTGTATGTTTCTCCGGAACCGACAACATTTGTATATGAGATTGTCTCCAGTCTTATATTCAACACATTCTCCGAGACCGGCATATCTCCTTATTCTTTGACCAATATTAATGGCCAATTCGATTCGTTTGCATCCACAACAAAGCCTTTAACACTTTGGCTTGATTCAATCGGACATCAACCTTTTCCGCCATTTGTATGAGAAGAGTGAGATGAAGAAGATTGATTCTCAAATCTGTGTTCACACAGTGTAAAAATCGCAGTGATAAAGCAGATTTTGCAAGTGGAGAATCTGCTGAGATATAGGCCTGTATAAATAGACAGTGGGTGGTTGTAACTGTCAGTGCACATACATTGATGCTTGACCACGATTAATCTGAATAAATACCATCTTGACACGTGGCCCATTACTTCTCCATAAAGTTTGAAACCGTTAGATCGTGTTAACTGCGGTTATAAAGGATAGAATATATATCCCGCCAATTCTGCTTTTTGACTTTAATAACTTTGACTGTGTAACGTTCCATTCAGCAGGGTAGTCCTCAGCAGGGTAGGCACAGCAGTCTGCTGATAAAGGTGCTTCGAGCGGCCGCCGATCAAGTGACTCTCGCCGATCCTTGTTTTCTCCTTGTTTTGTTCAATTGATAATACAAGATGAAGTTTAATACCAATGACCGATCCGTCAAGTGAGCTCACCCAACATGACAAAGACCAATCCCCTTGGCAACCTCATTTGCTCAATTGTCCAAACATAAGTACATGGAATTGTTGATACCAATGACTAATCTCGCTAAGTGAGCTCACCCAATATAGCAAAGACTAATCCCCTTGGTGAATTCCAAGTACATTGTTGAATATCATCAACTTTGATAATTCCAAGTTCGGTCCTTAATTTGGCAAATCTTTTCTTTCGTCAAGTGGTTTAGTGAAGATATCGGCAAGTTGATCTTCGGTAGGGATGTATAGAACCACCACATCTTTCTTTTCAACATGATCTCTTATAAAATGATGTCTCACATCAATGTGCTTGGTTCTTGAGTGCAAAACAGGATTTTCTGTGATTGCAATTGCACTTGTGTTATCACACATAATTGGAATTTCCTTTTCTTCAATTCCATAATCCCTTAATTGTTGTCTTAGCCATAGTACTTGTGCACAACAACTTCCAGAAGCTATATACTCAGCTTCAGCAGTGGAAGTTGATATAGAATTCTGTTTCTTGCTAAACCAGGAGACCAGTCTATTTCCCATTAACTGACAGGTTCCTGAGGTGCTTTTTCTATCAATCTTGCATCCAGCATAATCTGAATCTGAGTAGGCTATAACTTTGAAGCTTCCTTCCTTGGAATACCATATCCCTACTCCCAAAGTCTCTTTTAGATACTTGAGAACTCTCTTGACTGCACCTAAATGGCTTTCTTTAGGTTTAGATTGAAATCTTGCACAAACACCTACAAAGGCAAAGGATATATCGGTCTCATCGCGCAAGAAGGTACAACAGATCGCCTATCATCCTTCTGGTATAAGGTCGATCAACATCTTTGCCTTCTTTATCTTCATCCAATCTGATATTTGTACTCATAGGGGTTGAATTTTTAGTGCTATTTTCCATACCAAACTTCTTCAGCAACTCCTTGGTATACTTGGTTTGATGAATGAAGATTCCATCTTTCATTTGTTTAACTTGCAATCCCAAGAAGTAATTCATTTCTCCCATCATACTCATTTGAAATTTGCTCTTCATTAGATTTGAAAACTTTTCACGAAGTAAATCATTTTCAGAACCAAAGATTATGTCATCAACATAACTCTGTACGCCAGCAGGGTGCTGTCCCCTTCACTGATTCTGAAAAGTGTCTTGTCAATGGTGCCTTTTGTAAATCCATTGTCCACCAAGAATTGAGATAGAGTCTCATACCAAGCTCTTGGTGCTTGTTTTAATCCATAAAGTGCTTTGTTGAGTCTATACACTTTATCTTCTTGATCTTTAACTTCAAATCCAGGAGGTTGCTTTGTACATACACTTCCTCCTCTAGAATGCCATTCAAAAATGCACTTTTGACATCCATTTGATATACTTTGAAGTTCTTATATACAAGCATGTGCCAAAAATAATCTCGATAGCTTCCAATCTTGCAACAGTGCATAAGTTTCATCAAAATCTATTCCTTCGCTTGAGAATAGCCTTTTGCAACTAGTCCGGCCTTATTCCTTACAATGGTACCGATTCATCAAGTTTATTTCTCGTATACCCATTTAGTACCAATGATATTTGCATGACTTGGCCTTTCAACTAGTGTCCAAACTTGATTTCTTTCAAATTCATTTAATTCTTCTTGCATAGCAATTATCCAACTGGATCCGAAATTGCTTCTTCAACAACTTTAGGTTCCATTTGAGATAGAAAACAAGTAAACATAGCTTCCAGTTGTCTTCTAGTCCTAACACCTTGTTGTACATTGCCAATAACTTGTTCAGCAGGGTGATTCCTTAACCATTGTGGATTCTAGTTATATTGATTATCAGGAACCTCATCTTCAGTAGGGTCTGCTGTAGTTTCTTCTACAGGGGGTTCAGCAGATCCTTGAACTGCTTCAGTTGTTGCATCAGTAACATTACCAGCAGGGTGTTCAGCAGGGGCCGTATCAGACTCTTTCAAGTCATTGAATCTTTCCAAAACTTCAACACAATCTGGATCAGTGACTTGTTGATTCTCAGCAGGTTCACAATCTTTATCTTCCATACCTGTAAACTTAGGTTCATCAAACACCACATGTATTGCTTCTTCATGTTTCAGGGACCTCTTGTTCAGCACCCTGAATGCCTTGCTGACTGAAGAATATCCCAAGAAAATTCCTTCATCTGATTTTGGTTGGAATGTTTTCAAGTGTACTTTGTGATTTAAGATAAAACACTTGCTTCCAAATGGATGGAAATAGGATATGTTAGGTTTCCTTCCATTCCAAACCTCATAGGGTGTCTTCGACAGCCTTCTTGTTTACCGATGTTGTTTTGTGTATAGCATGTCGTATTGATTTGCTTCACCCAAT
Organism: Gentiana straminea; assembly: GCA_036785695.1. NCBI lineage: Eukaryota > Viridiplantae > Streptophyta > Magnoliopsida > Gentianales > Gentianaceae > Gentiana > Gentiana straminea. The sequence continues at coordinate 774,825 of JAVUPR010000175.1, forward strand.
ATCTTTCAGTAGCAATGCTTCACAAATCATTGTTCTTCCGCTTCCTTTAAAGTCTTGTTTCTTCTTTCAAAGCAACCCCATTTTGCCGAGGTGTACCACACGAAGCAAGTTGATGTAGTACACCATTCGTTCACAATATTCTCTTATAACTTTGTTGAGAAATTCGGTACTCGATCGATCTTATCTTTATTCTTGTTAAACTTTTCTCATTTCGTAATCTCTTCAAAAGATTAGGCATGCTTTGAAGTGTTTCACTTTTCTTGTTCATAAAAATCACCCAAGTGTATCTTGAATAATCATCCACAACCACTAAGGTGTATTTCTTTCCAGTTACACTTGTTGGAGTTATAGGTCCAAATAGATCCATATGCATTAGCTCCAACACTCTATTAGTTGATTGTTTGGTCTTTGACTTGAAACTTGTCTTTATCTGTTTACCCTGCTGACATGCATCACATATGGCATCCTTTTTGAATGTGATCTCAAGTAAACCAATCAACAGTTTCTTCTTCACCAACTGATTAATATCATCAAAGTTTAAGTGATTCAACTTCTTGTGCCATAACCAATTGAGTTCAGACTTGGTATGTACAATCAGGCAGGTTTCTGGAAATGCAGTAGACCAATCCACAACATACATGTTTTGTTGTCTTCTACCGATAAGTACAACTTGATCACCTCTATCACTAATGACAATACGGTTGTTTTTGTCAAAAGTGACCTTGTATCCCATGTCACGAATTGTCCAAAGTGCTCGCAAGTTGTAGTCCAGTCCTTCCACATATGCAACATTCTTGATTGTAAGTCCATTTCTGATAAGTGTGCCATATCCTCTTGTATATCCAGGTGTATTTTTGTTGCCAAAATTCACTCTTGGACCATCTTTTGCCACAAAGTTTGATAAACAGTGCTTATTCTTTGTCATGTGTCTGGAACATCCACTGTCAAAGTACCGACACCCTACAAAACAAAGTTAATGCATTTTAGGTACCCAAACCTGTTTGGGTCCATAGTGGTCGTGGCAAGCATGACCCGTGGTATGTTTCCATAAGGTCTTCTCCGAATGTGTCATACTTTGGTTCATACATGTATTCCACACATCCATAAGTTCTAACAGTAGGTTGTGTAGGAATCACATATGTTTTACGGCCTTTTGGTTTATAATCTTGTTTAAAGTGATTCTTGGTGTTAGAAGCATTAGTATAACCATTTGTTTCTTTGTCTATTAGGAACGATTTCGTAATATGGAGTCCGCCGAGGTCTTGTGTAAGTCCTCTGCTGATCCCATTGCCTAGGTTTTACCCTAGCTGCATGGTTATACTTGTTGTTTCTAAAAGTTGGTACAAGAGTATTCCAATCATCATCAGTGGGGAACAGTCTACCTTTCCCCCTGAGATAAGTATCCCTTGAATGATTAACATTTTTGGGTTTAGGATTCTTATCCTTGGAATATTTCGTTTCTTACCCTTCGTGGTCCAAACAGACTTGGTAGCAGTGTCCGCTATCGCGAGCTTAGAAGGCACGAGCGAGTCCTATTTTTAGATTTACTCTTTTTATTAGGAGCGTTGACTTCTTTGACTTCGATTTTGCTTCCTTGAAGAATTCTCATTGGGTTTTTCTTGTCTCAAAGAATCTATCGGGAGTTGGATCTAGTGCAGGTACAAACTTAGGACCAATTCTGGTACTAGGTTCAGTTACCTTACTGGATCCACTCTTGTTAGATTGTTGAGTTCCAAATCCAAGCCCTGTTCTATCACCATAAGGCTTTCCAGATTTGTATGCAGCAGAGGAACAAGATGGTTCAGCAGATTCAGGGGCTGTTGGATGATCAGCAGGCTTACACTGATTCTGTCCAACATCTTTTTCCTTACCTTTGAGAACCCTTAATTTAGCTTTCAATCTTCCAACTTCTAACTCAAGAGCTTCTTTTTCAGCCTTCACAATCTCATAACCAGATTGTATTATCCTTAGTTGATTAAGGATGGCATCCAAAGTCTCATTATTGTCAGAATTTCTAGGATTTGAACCACAAGTTGATTCACAATCACTTCCAGTAGGAGTATTGATGGATACAGTGTTTTATACCTCCTCAGTTTCATCCATATTGGCCATCAAAGCATAATCTTCCATATCAGCAACCAGTGCTGTGTCATCTGATTCATTTCTCTTTTCAGATTCAACTTCATACCTTGATTCATCTTCAGCAACCATAGCCTTCTTGCCATATCTTCTTTGTTGACTCTTGGTCTTCAGTAGGTCTGGACAATCAGGTCTAAAGTGTCCAGGCTTCTTGCAGTTGAAGCAAAGATAATCAGGTTCCTTGCTTTGTTTTAACTCAGGACATTCAGGTTTGAAGTGTCCTGCTTTCTTGCAATGAAAGCATATATAGTCATTATCTTTCTTTGATTCCTCTTTCTTTCTTTCAGTAGGCCTCTTTGTGAAATTTCTTGCAGGGGCCTTTCCAGTCTTCATCATTCTGATTTTCTTGCTCAGTAGGGCAATCTGCTCCTGCATCTCATCCAGCAGATCATCTTGTCCTCCTGATGTCTCTTCTTTGGCTCTTCCTTTTCAGTCTCAGGTACAAGCTTTTTGCTAAATTCATAAGCCTTGAGATCTGAAAACAACTTGAAGGTGTCTTCTTCATGCGGCTTTCTCATTTCTTCTATTGCGTCACCTTCATTTTCCAAACATCTTTTGCGGTAGAGCCTCCAAGATTTTGGTGTTTATTTCTTCTTTTGAATAACTTACACTCGGCGGGGTAAGTTCATCCGGATTGCATTGAATCTTGATTCCATTTGCTCAATGGTTTCATTTGGCAAAGATCTTGAACTTTTGGAACCTCTTTACGGCCACACGATTTTATTCTTCTTTATTGCATCGGTGCCTTCACGGATCAAATGTATCTTGTCCCAAAGTTCCTTAGCAGCTTTTGCAATCTTTAACCTTCATGTACATATTGCTATCCAAAGTTCTATAAATGATATCAATAGCAATGTTGTTGAGGTTTGCTCTTTTTCTCGTCTTCTCGCATTCCATTCTCTTTTTGGTTTAGGAATGTACTCGGTTGTATCACCCACTTTATTCTTGCCTTGGTAATCTCCAAGTGGTCCATCGGTTAGTACATCCATCATCTCATCATGAGTTGCGGCAAGGTATGCCCGCATTCGACGTTTATACTCATCAAATCTATCAAGAGAACACATCAAGCATAGTTCTAGCATACTTGGGTGTTGTCCATGATGCAAGTCTTTGAAAATCGGTAACTTGAAAGAAAGTTTCAAAGAATTTTCACAAGCACAACAAGTAGGATTACTTGAACGAAACCTTGCTCCGATACCAATTGTTGGTCCCTTGAAAAGGCTTTGGTTAAGTTTAGAGGGGGGGGGGGGGGGGGTGAATAAACTTAACACTTAAAACTTTGGAGTTAACAAATTCGCAACTTCGGCGAGTCTGGCGATACTTCAGAGTCTGTCGAGACTTCGATAGCTGGCGATAAACGTAGTCTATCGATAGTTGAGTTTGCTGAATTTGTGCAGCGGAATTAAATCAAAATTAAGCCTTAATACTTGTTGTTAAATATGATACTAAGTATTAGATACTCAGTAGTGCAAGTGTGTGATTTCAGTTGCTAGATTTAGTAGGTTGATGTGCAAAATAAACTAAGTGCAGAAATTAAATGCTGAAAGTAAGTAGGCAGATTTTATAGTGGTTCCAGGTGGTGTAATCCTGTCAGTCCACTCTTCTCCAGTGATGTTGGAGAAAATTCACTAGAGATCTTTGATGTAGTTGTTACAAAGATTCCTAAGTTGTTTGTCCTTCACCAATAACTATGGCTTCACAAACCGAAAACTCGGGAACGGGTAGGATTCTTTGCTCCGAGTCTTCCACTTGGTCCTTGAAGGGTAGGATTGCCTCTTCACCACCTCCACCACAAACAACGATCTTTCACACCGACAGATGCTTCACTTGTCTTCGACGGGTTCTTTATAAAATAAAGATTGAATAAAATAAACGATTCGGTTGTTAGCTTGATTAGGATGATTTAATCGGCGACTTGCGGACTTCAAGTGTGTATGCTTGATGTAGCTTGAATGCGAATGCACTTGAAGTAATTCTCTAGATCGGCGACTTTATGCTCGGTAATTTCAAACAGGTGTTTTTCGGCTCGAGTTATCTCTTAAAGTTTATCCAAAATTCATCATCTTATTTACGAGTTGAAAGTCCTCTATTTATAGGCAAGAATGCATGTGACTTGTATTTGAAATTCAAATGTAACCGTTCCTTGTTTTTGTCCCATCGATTTGCATTTCGTCACTATTCATAGGACCGACACCTTGTCGAATTCCTTTTTGACAAGCAAGTGCGTCTGTCCACCCCTTTGACTTGTATCCAATGGATAAAAATATGAATCATCCCAACGTTCTTTTAATCTCAGCCTTTGATTTCCTTGATAAGTCAGAGGTAGTTGGCTGTCCTTATCCATGTAATCTTCCAATAATCTTGAATTAATCGAGGTATTATATCAGCAGGTTCATCAGTCTGCTGAGATACATATCAGTCTGTTTAACTCCAATTTTCTGTGTATAAAATACAATGCAGCTGATTTCTTTTATCTAACTTTTATTTGTGAAGTTAGATTACACCTTTTTAAATTATAACCAAGTTCCAAACATCATCCAACTTATGGAACTTAGACCTTCTACACAAGGTATATGTGATCAGTTTAGGTCATCACAGACTTGCCTAAATTCTGATCCCATATCCTTGACTTAAATCACTAAGTTTGATATCTTAGCCTTCTGTAACTGAGTTTGAACTCTCAGCCTTCAGTCTTCAGTCTTCAGCAGGTTCCTGACTAGTCTACTGACCTATCTACCCTACTGACCTAGACTAGTCGCCGACGAAGTCACCGACCATTACAGTGCTTGTTTGATCAAACCTATTTATGAATCAAACTCTAATAAACCTATACAATTGATCTAGACATCTTTTTGCCTTTTCACTATAACAGCTAGTATGGCACTCATCATCAAAACATAGAAATAAGTCCAACAGTAAGATACATGTTTGATTGTCCAGAAATCACGTATCCTATTAGTAGAGCGAATATCCGAAATGACCTTTTATAAGCAATGTCAAGCTCTCATGAATCTTTGCAATGTGGGAGTAATTGAGTTATTCCGAGAGAGCATGATATTCATATTATAAGATACGATCGTTGATGTATTGACACTCGAGATACGATTGTATAGATATTGTAACAGCGATAGGATTGTATTTACACGGCAACTATTTCACATGAAAGGTAGTAGTAATTGCTTTTGACTCTTCCGATGATTGGGGGTCACGGACTGTTGCTAGACGCTATTCCGTGATCGTGAGGTATGAAGGGCATTTTTGTAATTTTCACTTTCAGTCTACGGCCAACATATTCGAAAGCCTATCGGGTCACACTCATAAGAACATCTAGCTGGATTAAAATGCGGTTATATTGATAACCAAATAAGAAAAGTTTATCTCGATTATAAAGTGTTATAGTGATAAATTAGTATTATGGTATTTATTTATTATGAATAAATTGAATGCAAGTTATTAATTATATTGATTAATTAAAGAATATTCCGGATGCCAATTTATGGGTATGGGGCGCAAACTGTATTGTATTTAGATACACTTGGATTGTGCAATTAATTAATTATGGAATGCATTAATAAATAGAGATTTTCACATATGTGCAAATTCATTTATGCTAAATATAATAAAGATAATCAATATTAGATATTGACAATATCTTGGATTTATTTAATATAGGATATTAATTAAATGAGATAAATCTAGAATATTTATTTTCCTTATTTTACTAGCAAAATGTTTTCTTTCTCATCAATCTGCACAGAAGATTTTCCCAATCAGATTGGGAGACATAGGGGCTCATGCCACCTTATTTAAGGGAGGCTTGGCTAGCTCTTTTGTATCATCACAATTAGAAGAGTTCTAATTTACATAATATACTGAGAGCTTCTTAGAGAGAGATTTAAAGAGAGAGAGAGAAAAGGCCAGTCTAGCAAGTGGGTTTTTCTAGTAGCCATCCAATGAGGATTCCGGCGAGGTGCTCATGTGGATATTGATAGAGGTTGGACACGTGGACGGCTCACACGCAATACTACTCTCCATTGACAGTCAAAGCGTCGATATTTGAAATGAAGCAAGGTAACCATCGTCAACTACTTAATGTTTATTGTTTTAAACAAAGTCGATCTTGGGATCGGTAAACAATTTTTCCGCTGAGTAAACTAGTTGATATCCTAAGAGTGGTATCGGAGCGAGCTTCGAACCTAAGCAATAAGCACTAATTAATTTGTGTAGTAATTAATTAATAGATTCAGGATCTAGATTCACGAAACGAGAAACAAAATAATAATAATAATAATAATAATAATAATAATAATAATAATAATAATAATAATAATAATAATAATAATATTCGACGTAAGGGGCTCGGCCGTAACGGCCTTCTTCATCACCAAGAAGAACAAGCATAATGATCCTTTTGACTTCAGGCATGTTTATGATTGAGATCAATATTGCTTCTTCTAAGTCTAACCATTGGGTATTAGATATTGGTTACGGTTCTCAAATTTGTACGGATATGTAGGCACTAAGATGGACAAGAGATCTGAGGAAAGGAGAAGTGGACATGCGCGTTGGGAATGGAGCAAGTGTTGCTGCCCTAGCCGTAGGAGTTTATTTTCTTTCATTTCCCAGTGGGCTAGTACAAATAACTGTTATTTTGTTCCTACTCTTACGAAGAGCATTATTTTTATTTCTGCATTGGATGTTGAAGGATTTTCATTTACGTTTATGAATAAAGGTTGTTCTTTTTCATGTGATGGAATATTTTATGGTACTGGCAAAATTGACAATGGTCTCTACATATTAGATATGAATGTTGATATACTTAATATAAACAATAAAAAAGCTAAAGTAAATGACTTGAATGAATCCTGCTTGTGGCATTGTAGACTTGGTCATGTAAATAAGACTCGCATTTCCAAACTCCATAAAGATGGATTATTGGAACACTTTGATTATGAATCATTTGATACATGTGAAGCTTGTTTACTTGGCAAGGTGAAAAAGTCACCATTTAGTGGCAAAGGGATAAGATCCAATGAATTTCTTGAACTCATACATACTGATGTATGCGGCCCAATGTCAATTCAAGCAAAAGGAGGATACTCTTATTTTACAACCTTCACTGATGACCGTTCTCGATATTGTTACATATACTTAATGAAGTATAAGTCGAAGCTTTTGAAAATTTCAAAGAATTCAGAAGTGAAGTGGAGAAATAACTGGGTAAAGAGATTAAGACACTTCGATCTGATCGAGGTGGCGAATACCTAGATTGAGAGTTTCAATATTTCTTAAAGGAGAATGGGATTCTGCCTGAATGGACTCTGCCCGGAATGCCTCAGATGAATGGTGTATCTGAGAGAAGAAATCACACTTTGTTAGAAATGGTGCGATCCATGATGAGCTACACAGTTCTTCAAAATCATTTTGGGGGTATGCTCTAGAAACAAGATCATATGCACTAAACCATGCTCTATCAAAGATAGTTGAGTCGACTTCTTATGAAGTGTTCAAAGGGAGAAGGCCAACTCTAGGATACCTAAAATTTTAGGGATGTCCCGTTAACGTGAAACGGACCATGACTGACAAGTTAGAACCTAGATCAGACAAATGTCTGTTTGTGGGATATCCTAAGGAAACTAAAGGATACCAATTTTACCATCCATGAGAACAAAAGGTGCTTGTCTCCAGGACTGGCCACATTCTAGAGAAAGAGTTTATTCTGGATAGGGTCTGTGGGAGTGAGATTGATCTTGAAGAAATTCAAGAACCACTTACTAAAGTCAGTCAATTGATGGAAGTAGAGCAGACACCACACACAGATGAAGTGCAAACACCTGCTCTGGAAACATAGACACCTCAAAGATCCACTAGGGAACGCCGTGAACCCAAAAGGTACACTGGCGTATATCTCATGGAAGATGAGGATCCTAAAACTTATGAGAAGGTGTTGATGAGGCATGACAAAGAGAAATTGCTAGAAGCCATTAATTCAAAAATGGAATCCATGAAAGACAACAAAGTTTGGAATATAGTTGATCCACCTGAGGGAATAGTTCCTATAGGGTGTAAATGGCTTTTTAACAGAAAGACTAACATGGATGGTAATGTGACTACTTACAAGGCAAGGTTGGTGGCAAAAGGTTATATGCAAAGACAAGGAGTTGACTATGATGAAACATTTTTGCCAGTAGCCATGCTAAAGTCCATTAGAATTATGTTTGCTATTGTAGCATACCATGATTATGAGATCTGGCAAATGGATGTGAAAACAACTTTCCTTAACAGGAATATGTATTAGGAAGTGTATATGACACAACCTGAGGTTTCACAAATGATGACTCTAGGATGGTATGCAACTTGAAAAGGTCCATTTATGGATTGAAGCAAGATTCTCGGAGTTGGAATCTTCGCTTTGATGAGACAATCAAACAGTTTGATTTTATCAAGAATGAAGATGAGCCGTGTGTTTACAAGAAGGTTGGTGAGAGTGTCGTAGTTTTCTTAGTGCTTTATGTAGATTACATATTGATTATAGGGAATGATATCCCTATGTTACAGTCGGTTAAAGTTTGGTTATCCAAGAACTTCTCTATGAAGGACTTGGGTGATGCAGCCTATATTCTATGAATCAAGATCTATAGAGATATATCTAAAAGGTTGCTTGGTCTGTCACAATCCACCAAAATAGACAAGATGCTGAAGAGATTCAGCATGGAGCAATCCGAGAGAGAATTGATGCCCATGTCACATGGGGTCTACCTGTCAAAGGAAATGTGTCCTAAGACAGAGGAGGAAAGGTCACACATGAGTAGGATCCCTTATGCTTGGCTTTCGGGTCCATCATGTACGTAATGTTGTGCACTAGACCAGATGTCTTGTACCTTCTAAGTATGACTAGTAGGTACCAGTCAAATCCAGGTGATGGTCACTGGATTGCAGTCAAGAACATCCTCAAGCACATGAAACGTACTAGGGATATGTTCCTGGTTTCGGGAATTCTGATTTGGTATTACGGGGTTACACAGATGCCATTTTTCAAACTGACAAGGATGACTTTCAGTTACAGTCTAGATTTGTTTTCACGCTATGGCGGAGCAGTTAGCTGGAAGAGTTCTAAGCAGGAGACTACTGCAGATTCTACAACGGAAGCCGAGTATATAACAGCCTCGTAGGCGGCAAGAAAGCCGTTTGGATGAAGAAGTTCATTACTGAACTTTATGTAGTTCCCTCCATTAACGGTCCAGTCCCACTGTACTGTGATAACAATGGAGCGATTTCTTAGTCAAAGGAACCAAGGTCTCATCAGAAGCCCAAACATGTGATGCGATGCTATCACTTGATTCGAGAGATAGTAGATAGAGAATATGTAAAGATAGAGAAGGTCCACACGGATGATAATATAGATGATCCGTTAACCAAGGCGTTGTCACAAGCAAAACATGAGAAACATGTTCACATGCACGGGCTTAGGCATATAGGTGATTGGCTTTAGTCCAAGTGGGAGATTGTTGAATAGGCATCATAAACCCAATCGGATTGAACAGGATCCAACCAGGTTGGGTCATTTACAGTCTATTTAGTTCATGTAATAACTTTATTATAATTAATAAAAAAAGCTTTTGTTATTATATATTTCGTTTATCTTTATAAACCAATTATTTTATTGAATATATATTAACGTCCTTAGTATTAAACTGTGATAGAGAAACCATGATAGTGATTATGGTTGATAAGATCTCTAATCACTTTAATAGGTTTGATACTTAAATGTCTATAGTCGTATGTAATGTCAAACGGGACATTGATAGTACAATTAGACTAGCATGTGTTGGATGTCTTCTGTCTTAATGAAGATAGGGATAGATCTTGTCTATCAAAGTGTTGAGACACTTGGACTATATGTGGACGTGTATTGGAGAATGCATACGTTAGACTGAGAGTGTCGCAGTATGTGGTAGTTGTGTAATTATCCTGAGGCCGGAGTCTTCATGGCATCACGGTGTGGATTGTCATGCTTTGACACTATAGAGGTTTCCCCTAGCCATGGGGCTATCATGCGGTAGTGCTCGGGTATGATATTGAAGCATGCGTAGAATACATGTTTGTTCGTCCGGAAATCGCGTATCCTATTAGTAGAGTGAATATCCGAAATGGCCTTCTTATAAGATTGTCTAGCTCTCGTGAATCTTTTCAAAGTGGGAGTAAATGAGTTATTCCGAGAGAGCATGATATCAAGATTATAAGATACGATCTTTGATGTATTGACACTCGAGATACGATTGTATAGATATTGTAACAATGATAGGATTCTATTTACAGGGTAACTATTTCACATGAAAGGTAGTAGTCATTGCTTTTGAGTCTTCCGATGATTGGGGGTCACGGTGTGTATTATTCCGTGATCGTTAGGTATGTAGGGCATTTTCATAATTTGCACTTTATGTCTGGTAGATCTGTTCGTATTTATGTGTTTTAGTTAATCTGCATGTTTAACGACCCCATGATTTACTTAGATTAATCGTAATTGAGCAATATAGATCCAGAAATAGGAAAAGCTGACCCCGGTAAACTGGCGGTCTATAACGGTTTACCGAGGCAATATTTTGAAAACCTAAATATGTGATTCACTACAGCTACGTTGATCGATAGGTTTAATTAACAGTAGGTTAGATCTGTCCAATATGCTTATTGTAATCATAAAACTAACATGAAATATGAATAGTGAAGTGTTAGTTTGGACATAGTTTTGATGGAACCTAGGAACGTGCTGATCAGTGTCGACAGCTGTCTAGGCGGGTTTGTGGTATGAGTTAGCGCTCGATATCGGCAATTCTAGTTCTTTATGCGTATAGGCTATTACAGAACAATTAAGGAGGGTAGCTTGCGTATAGATTGTCTACTACCATTGTCGGAGTAGATAGGGTTAGGAGTTGCACCCGTAGCTTAAAACGAAATTAAAAGCTCGCTTGATTAATTTAAGGAAATTATGTGGGGAAGTAAATATAACGATTAACTAATCCAAGTTAGTAGAACGGTGGGAAGAGAGGGAAAAATACCAAGTTTCTTTTATGTTTATTGTTGGTCCATGACCGCCTATATGTCGCATATTAATTAGGTTAGAATCATTTATACTTAAAGTTGCATCATCTCTGTGGGATCGACCTTGACTCGCATTTACTATACTACGATGTACTTAGTATTCTTGCTAGTAATATCGACGTTAGTGACTTACACGCGATCAAGATTTTTGACGCCGTTGCCGGGGACAATGGCCAATTTTAAGGATAAACGTTTTAATTTTGATTAAGAAGTCGTTTTTATTTTATTTTATTTTCTTTTGAGTCTTGAGTCATTCCGGATCAAACCTACACATGTTAATCTGTCAGAATAAGAAGTTTTAGGTCCGGTTTACCGAGGTTTACCCTCGGGTTACCGAGACCTAGAAAATTGAATTCTTAACAGCCTTTGTTATTATGTGTTATTCCCAGTTGATTTTAGTTAGTAGGTCCGCAACAGTTGGGCTCACCCCCAACTAGAGCGGGAGTTTCTAACATTTTCTTTGTTTTATTTTGTCTATTTTGCCGGAAGTATCGGACACTTCGGAAATTCATTCAAGAAAAAAGAAATTACGGCTAGACGAATCAGACACAATGCCTCGTACTGTGTTGAATATCAAACCAATCTATTGGATCAGAAGCCAGAGAGCAATATGAAGGTGACAAGAAATGAGTGGAGGAGGAGACCGATAAGCGTAAACGGGAAGTCGAGGAAAACCTGAAGGAGTATGAGACCTATCGACCAGGTACATTTCCTATCGAGTTAATTGATATATCATCCGATTATGACTCCAATGATCCGGAGGAGGATTTGGACACCATGTTCTCAGATTCTGAGGATTACCCAGATTCTGACACTATAGAAAAGTTAGGAGACCCTGGAACGTTTCGACTCCCAATTTCTAGCAATGGTATATCTGTAGGTTTAGGTCTTTGTGATTCCGATCAAGTTGTAACATTCTACCTCTATCCCTTTGCTAGGAGATTAAGCTTCCGGTCATTATGAATCAAACCCAAACTATGCCTTTATTGATAGGACTAGAGATATGGCTGCCGGTCTGCTTAGGAAGTGCACAATAAAGGCAGAAGGGTTCACTTTTCCAATTGATTTCACAGTTATAGACGTACTAGAGGACCCAAGTGCACCACTTTTGTTAGGAAGACCTTTCTTAGCGACAAACAGAGCGATCATGGACTTTGATAACAGGGAGATCACTTTAAGATTGAACAATGATGCAGTATCTTTCAAAATCTTAGAGCCCCTAGATAATAGGCCGGAAAGTTGCAAGATGACTTATGATTCAAGCAAAGTAGATGTCATGGACATAGAAGGGCATAGGCAGTGAGAGGTTTTAGTAGAAACTGTTGAGCAAGAATTCATGAGATTAATGCTTAGAGAGAGCGAAGAGAAGGACCCCAACAAGACGCTCACGGAAGATAGTCCTTCCGTATTGCGTAGTGACGGATTAGAGCTTAAAGTAGAAAATGTGGAATCCTTGGGCATAAAGTTTAAATCCCGACACAGAGGTAGACCTAGTACGCAAGCGAAGAGAGAGAGTTATGCTTGGAAGAGAGCTGAGAAAGTTTCCATGGAAAACCGTGAAAAGGCACTCTTGAAAAGTAATGATCCACGATAAGGGAAGTGCATGCCGGTGGAAACCTCAAGGATGCAAGTTTGGCAAGTTAAGGCCTCAACTTTTAATTGATTGAAGGACCGAAGGTAAGTCGAGCTGACGACTTTAAACTCAGAACTATTCCTTTGAAGCCTTAGGTAGATTAAGAGTGAATAAAAGTAGCTGGATGAAGGGATGAGTTTTTTTTTCATCCTATCGCACCCTTAGGCTTGAAACCGATGGTTGTTGGGAAGGTATTTTTTTTACTCGTTGTGGATTCTAGTGAAGTAGGTTAGGATTGAGTCGGAAATAGCAACAAAAGGAGTAAGAGACTAGTCATTTGAAGGTCAGGATTGAGCAGAGAGATTAAGTAAAGTGTGCAGAGAAGGTGGACAGAGAAATCTAGGGAAAAGAACCCCGGTAAACCGAGAGCTACCTCTGGGTTACCGAGCTTAGATTTTCAGTTTTCTGAGTGTCAGATTAAAAAGCTGAATTTTTAGAGACACGTGGAGGACACACGATGCATCAGACACCACCAGTCAGCAGAAACCGTCCCATTTCCCCTCTTTTCCACCTTTTCATCCTTTCCCACACTCCACCATAACTCCACCTAAATCCCATCAATCACCCTCTCAAATCCCTCACCCTAATTACTCCTTTACCCACTATCCCACCAAATCCTTCCACCTTCCATCACTACTCCTATTTAAACCACTTTTCCACCACAATTTTCATCATTCTCATCCACTATCATCTTCTCTAATCACCAAACATCTTCCATTTCTTCTTCCTTTAGAAATTTCGGCCCCCATCACCACCACTATCACCACCATGTCTCCACCAAAATCAAACCTTTCTTCCAATTTTAAACCCAAAACACCAACCATACCAATTTCTCCATTCATGTTGTTGTTTAGTGCTGCTGTGCTAGTGAAGTGCTGCAGTTATTCATCTTCCATTACCAGAAGCACAGTCCCAGTTAGAAACCCAAAAACTTCAGGCCGGTAAACCGTGGGTTTAGGCCGGTTTACCGAGGTTAATTCTTTAGAATCAACATCATCTTAAGTTCCTGTAATCATCCAGGATGGGTCCCAATCGTAGCCGATCTATCCTTCATTCCAGTGGTTATCAGAGTATTTATGGAGATGCTAACCCCTTGAGAGACGGGGTTGAGCAATTTCATTCCTTAGAAATCTACAAGTCATTCCGAGGGCATTGGAACGGAAGACCATTGCCCGAGAACAAGGAGTAGATTTGGACGATTGCGGTTCGATCTTGCCGAAAGCCCTATAAGTACAAGATATTTTGGATATGGCCGAGGCACTGACGCGGTTCAATGCCACGGTGGTAAGAGAATTTTATGCTTATGTTTTGCATAACCCTGGAGCAACATTTTCCATGGTCTGTGGGGTCAATATTGGCTTTCGATTGAACGGATCAATGCACATTTTGGGGTTCACAATCCACCGGTGGGCCCAGATAAGAACACATCCTCGAGCAATATTGAAGATTTTGAGAGGATAGATATGATTGCTGATTACTTTGGGGTGCAATGGAAGCGCAATCCTGTATGAGCCCCCACTATCTTCCTGGAAAACGAGCTATCCCCGGATAGGAAGGTGGTCAATAGATTTGTTTGTGCTCGCCTACTGCCGACCAAGCATACGGTGTCTGTCACACCGAAGAGGGCGTAGTTGATGGTCTACCTGGAGTAGGGATCTCCAGTCAACATAGGTCTCCTGATGCACATCTGTATTCACGAGCTTGCCGCCATATCTGAGCACGAGCAGTTCCCATATGGACCTATGATTGACATGTTCGCTTTAGAGGACGAGGTCAAGTTCTGGTTAATAATGAGTGGGAAGACCCTGAGCCGATGATTAGTTCACAGTCCGTTTCAAAAGGGCAAAGACGGGTCGGTCAGAGAGCAGAGAGAGCGTACTCCGGTCCTCAGAGCACCTCAGACTCAGAGAGCCTTGCTAGAGGAGCATTCAAGAGAAATTGTGAGTCTGCATCGCAAGATGGATAGAATTATAGATTTTCTAGGAGTTCCTCCTACGACCCCACCACCTAGGACTGCCCCACGTCATAGAGCATCCTCTTCTACCGCTGCTGCCTCAAGTTCTACTCCGCCTCCCGGGTTTGAGCCTAGAGATGACTGGGAGGATTATTGTGACGAGGATTAGTTTTCTTTCTTTTTACTGTTGTTATTTTCCATTTTCTTATTTATATTCCCTACCTAGTTGATTTAGCAAAATCTTCTTAATATAATGATTTTGTCGGCTTAAATTGTTCGGAGTTATTTATTTTTTTCTTTTACTGCCGTCATTTTATTATATGGTTTCTTGTCACCACTATTCTTCTTGGTTTGTTTGATATATGTTAAGGGTGATTTTGTACGTTTTATAACGATATATTTTACGATGATTTTCCCCATATTTATATTATTTGCATAAGAATTGGCCTTTATATTGAAATATTAAGCAAGTGATGTTTTAAGGGTCTAATTGCAAAAGTGATTAAATTATGTGTTTAATTGGTGGTTTTATGATTATTTGGATGATGTTACACTTTGCAATGGTTTTGATGTTTGTAGATGTGCATATTTCGAGCTGAAAAGGGGATCAAAAGATGATACAAGTCGGATTTATTTGACATACAAGAGATAAGGAAGAGTTATATGAAGAAGAGAAGAGATAGAGATGAGAAGAATGAGATAAAGATGATGATATCTAGTCCAGACATACCGGACGAGCGTCCATGTCCCGTCCAGGAGTGGACGGGCGTCCATAAAAGTGAACGGGCGTCCAGAAGGAAAATTTAATACGAGAGAGTTCGGACGCCACTCGGACCGGCGTTCGGCCCGGCGTCGGAACAAACGGACGAGCGTCCGACCTTCGAACGGGCGTCCACGACCGACTACAGCAGAACCGACTTACTTTATCTATAAATAGCCGCATTATGTAAACCCTATGATCATAATTTTTACCGCACATTACTTTAGAAAACCCTAAATTCTGAGAGCAAGTCACCTCGGCCGGCTGAGCCTTGGTGCTTGGCCGGCCGAGGGTGTTTCTTTTCCGATGTTTTATTTTCTGTTTTCCGAAGCTTAATGCTTGGGGCTGCAATTGTTCAAACGATTTGAATCTTCTTCTTCAGGTTTTATCTACTTTTATTTAAGTTTGTTTTATGATTTTATCTCAAAGTTGTATCTTTTCCTATGCGATTATTTGTTATGCAACGTATATCGGAAGATGGTTGCTTATCGATTTTTGATTTTGATGGAAGTCATGTTAGACTTAGATCACCATAGGAAAGATTGGATTTTTAACCTTGACATAACGGAAGTTGATAGGTTGATTATCTAGGTTGCTAGATTTGAATAAATCTTACACCTTGTTTTGATTGATAGACGAATTATCTACGGAAGTAGGATTCATACTTTTGATTAGGTGAACCACATCTTTAGTTAATCATCACAAGATAACCTTAGATAGGGATAGAGGGTTTGAAGGATTGGATGATTTTGTTTGTTCATTGTTAATCTCCATGTTCATCTTCTTGTTTATTTCTTTTTATAGTTAGTAGTTTAGATTTAGTTTTTATCGCTTTTATCCTTCCTGGCTTTGGATTAACAATCCCTCTGTCCGGTTACTTTTCGTTTTTCGTTTTCGAGTTCCGTTTTGAATAAGTAACAATTTAAGGATTAATAAGATTAGATTTAACATCCCTTTTCCCTGAGGATCGATACCCGTACTTATCCAACTTTACTAGCAACTACCCGGTATTCGGCCGGTTAGGAGGTAGTTTTGCATGGTAGTATAGTTTTATAAATTTTCTTTTGTTTTAATGATGCAAAATCTCCCCAACAATATACTTAGCACAGATTCTTCAACGATGACTTACATGAGCCTGATGATTTATAAGACGATCCAATTCTCCTTTGGTTCCACCCTTAACGAAGCTAAGTTCCTTTTTGTTTTCTATTTTTCATCATACACATTGGGGACAATGTTTCGTTTAAGTGGTGGGTAAGGGACGTCACTTAGCTTCTTAGCATTATATTCCATGAATTACGTGATTATCTTGATTCTCTTTGATGCACTGTTCACCATTTAGACTTTGATTCATTTCAACAGAATTTAAAAAAAAATGATAACTTTGATCTTTTTGAGTTAATTGACTTCATCTTGTTCCACAATGTACAAGTAAAAGTAAGTGCCCACTTCTGAAGTAGTGGCGTATTAAGCGCATATTCTGTTAGAGCCACCATTTAAGCACGTGTAACTCACTTTCCTTGGTATGTAAATGATAGCATATTGCTTTGACTAGAGTTGACCCTGGCTTTATCCCGAATTATGTTTCACCAACGCTTATAAAGGGAAAGGAATTTCGGATTTGGGAGTATATCAAGAGTGAGGCCAAGAGGATAGATAAATCAATGAGAGTTCACCCACCAAGAAAGAGAAGTGCATTGAATTATATACATCTATATTCTCTTTGGGAATAATTGGGTCGATGGAGCGTAAAACTCATGACTTTTGCATAGACCGATAAACGCGAGCCTAAGAGTAATACATGCTCAGTTCTCGATCCACCTTGCCAGCTAATTTGACTAATACATAACATGTTCGATACTGGTCAGTTCGACTACGGGTTGACGTAATGTGAGATTGTCTGCGTTACTAAGAGGATGTGAAAGTTATTTCACACACACATTGCCTCATGACGTGAATAGTGTTTACTGCGTTACTAATGGATATGAGTGGCATGATCTTGATCTCGACTTTGTGAAGCATAGTTGTTTTTAATTTACTTGTATACTGATCAGAGTGTCGTTTTTTTTTTCGCCTTTTTGCTCGGGACGATCAAAAGCTAAGTGGGGGGTAGTAGATAACGCCTTATATGGTACCAATAATTATACCTTTATTCACCTCGAATTCTGCTCAAGAGAGGATAGATATGCTCGTTATTATGTGGAATATATGTTAAATGCTATGTGCATATTCCCGGGATCGTAATTCGCATCTATGTTATTTTCCCAAAGATTTGGTACCGTTTTGTCTCGTTTTATGTGTTTTATAGGCCGTACCAAATCGGAGCATAAGAGCCCCGAATTCCAATTTTGAATGTTGTTTCTTGATCTAATAACATTAAATTAACATGAGTAAGCCATGATTCTGATGTGTTTAGTTCCGACACCAAATGGATTCTTACTAAGAGTTGTAGTTCGGGACCGTCGGAAGAGCATGATTGGCTTGTGCTTTGATGAATTAGTATTCATCACTGTCGGTGTATGTGTTAGGATGTTGTGTCTAGTTGTCTTAAGTGAGAGAGTAGAAGAAGTGAGTGAGCCTTTCCTAAAAAAACACTTAGGTGGCTAGTTAATGATTAATAACGTACGTACTGGTGTAGTTTAAAAGCCTAAACATCATGTCATTCTTGGTAAGGCACAAGTCTATATCGCAATGTGTGGGTGGTCAATAAAAGTGAATAACTCCAAAAGTTACCAAGACCCCAAGTATGGAGGGAATTCGCCGAATGTGTAAACTATCAGGGCTAGCCTGTGGCGATTGGTGTGATCCACCAATAGGTTGCACCCAAATACTTCGTAGTGAGTAGCACCATGCGTAGTGCCTTTGAATGCTGATGTAACAAAGATAAGTTAAGCTAAAAACAAGTAGGATTTCACGACATTTTGATGAGCATTAAGTGAACCCTAGAGGTGAGTCGGTCACATAAAGATAACCTAATAAAGAAGTGAACCTTTCGTTATGAAACCTATTAATTCTGTAGCCTCTACATCTTTGCTAAGTATCTTTGTACTTACCTCCATTGCATATTTGTTTTGTATGCTTTGTGGGGTGAGAAGATGAACAGGTTGAACAAGGGTTCAATGAGCATTTTAATGACGACGTTTGAGCTTATGTTATGCCATATGATGAACGAACTTTTAAGCTTTCCATAATTTCTATGTACGAAGACTATGATGTTGTAGTTGTTTTAAATTCCAAGACTTGTTGTATTTTATTTCAAGACATGTTGTATTTTATGTCAGCTTGTACTCACTTTTAAGACATCGTGTTATATATGTTTGGAGACATCGTCATTGTAAGATAATTTTCTATCTTTAGTGTGGTTGCCTTTCTATTCTAGTATCAATTTTTTTTTTCACTCGAGTCTTTTAGCTTCCGTTTTGCTAAACTCGATACGACGACGTAGAGACTTGCGTATAATATTGAATTTATTTAATATTATACGTGTCGAACGTTCTTTTCCGGATAAAAACTCGGTCACCGAGAAAAAAGCGTTACAACATTAATCTAAACGAACCATCACCCTACATCTTTCTTTGATTTTTCTAGTGTTATTTTAGCCATTTAATAAAAAAATTCTTCTGTCTACGTCCATAGTCTCTTCTCACCCCTCCCGAACTTCAAAAAAAAAAAACACACACACACACATGGGCTTAAGTGATATTCTCTTTCTCTCTCACCTTCTTCTGCTGCAAAACCACTTCACCAGCCGTCCGTTCATTCATGCCCCTCCTTTTACACTTCTACTTCCTCTATATCGATCTCCCATTTCGCCGGAATAATTGCTCCTAGCATTATGCGAATCAATCGAGTCCGATGTCGAGTCAACCGATCTTGTTCGCCGAATCTTTTCGTTGATTTATATTTTTGTTTCTTTAATTATCACAATAAATTACTCTGTCATTGTCATCTATCATACCCCGTAAATCTTATATGAAATTCCCGTACGCCCGATTTCTTCTTGCTATCACTCCATTTCCTCGTTCTTCGTTCGACGTAAATTATTGGATAGTGGTGCTGTTTGGTTTCTAATGAAATGGTTTAATTAGGTTATGCCCCTTCCTCTTCTATCTTCTATTTTGTTTTCTTTGGCTTCTTCGTTGAAAAAAAAGGACGATTCAATCACTTAAATGATAATAGTTCACCATAATATTTATTTTTCTCTCAATTTCTTCTATTATGAACTTTTTTCTCCGGCTTCCAAGCACTATACACCTTTTTTTTTTTTTTTTTTTTTTTTCTCCTAGTAATCGAAATCAATTATGTCTCTCATTCACTCCTTCAATCATTAGTTATACTTTTACTCAATTTATTTGCTCTATCTCAATCAATCAATTCTTCTATTTCTTCTTCCATCATCTTAAGGGTGATCTCCCATCCAAATATTTCCTCCTCTTTATCACTTTTTCTATGACTCTTAAAAAAAATTCGAGTAATCTTTTGCATATTCAAAGAATATTAGGTTGATGTAAAACAATCGTTGTCGATTGATAAGGAGAAGTTTATTGCAGACGTCATCTGACGGAAATCAGATTCATTCATTAATTACGAGTCAATATCTATATTCATTGCATTATGATTTATCATGGAATTGCGGGGCGTGTTAGAGATAATGACAAGATTGAGTCAATATATTATTTAGATAATATTGTTTGAATTTGAATAATGATAAAGTTGTTCGAATATATTCTTTGATTTGAATAGATCCCTATAATCAGTTATTCTATAAATATTGTATTCATATTCATATTCATATTCATTATCATTATCAATCAATGCAATTATATTTCTCTATTTATCTGTTCCATAATAATACATAGACTACACTTAAGTTTTAATAGATAAGTGAAATCTATTGATTCATATAAATCACTATCATCATCTTTAAAGGTTCACAACTGCATATTAAAAGTCTACGGTAAACAAACAAATCTTATCATTGCTATTCCAAAAAAAAGAAAAGAAATTTTTAGTGAATATATCATTTTTACTTCCCTTTTGCCACTCTATTAGTATCCTCTCAGTTCGCACCCTTTGTAATCACTAATTGCTGTACACATGCAAATCTTATCATCCCTGCATGTACCAGGTCCTGAACATCCCTCCGTTAGGCATTCATCTCCCAACAAATTATTTTTTCGTCTTATGAGGTCTTGCTTTAACTGCAAATCAAAAGTTTTATCACTTATAATTAATAGTGTTTAATAAGTTGGCATATTCAACTATATATGAAGAAATTAGTCCTAACAAATTAAAAAGAGATAAACCCCCCCCCCCCCTCAAAAAAAAGAAGAAAAAAAATTGCACTACAATAAGAAAGTTAGTACATTGTGTAGTTTCAAAGATAAATAATCAGTATGAAAAATAGACGACCATGGCTAACCTGAAACGATGAGCAGAAGAAGCAGAAAGTCGAGCCATACTTTGTTGGATCTCTTCACTTGACATACTTTCTTAGGGATGCAGTATTGGTATTTATAGGGATATGTGTTTGTCTTTGTACTACATATATATGAATCCATTTGAAAATCATTTGTGAACGATTTCACAAATTTAAAAATACTTTATTAATTTTGGCTCTTTTAAACTTTGCTACATATGGTCACCTTCGCATCTTCTTAGTAGATTTATTAATTTACTACGCTCTTTAGCTGAGGAAGAAGACTTTTGGCGTCAAAAATCTACTTATAAATGGTTTGTCGATGGGGACCGTAATACAAAATTCTTTCATCATAGCGTTCGTATTAATCAACAACGTTTGGCAATTGTTTGTGTGTATTGAAAAATTCATACATCGGCATTGGGATAATCTAGAAATCATTTTAGACAATGAGAGGCATATGATTAGCTAATGTACATAGGAGATGATTATGTGAGGGTGTGGAATAAAACATAAAACGAAAAGCTTAATATATGCCATTATTATATGGTTTTGCAAGAATTTAAGCTAACATCATGTAGTGGTTGTAATATTATCTTTTAAATAATCTTCAACAATGACAAGCAATCATATATGTTGTATACTTATTGAATATTGTCATGGTCTAAGAGACGGTTAATGCCTTAATGGTATGACTTCATTCCATGCAAATAAAAATGAAAGGAGTTGATTGTCTACTAACTGGTGATCTTCTAAGTAAAACTTCTGGTACACAACACGTCAATCATGTAAATGCTTTAATTTTATGTTTTCATTATATGCTGTAAGTGTTGACTTAACTTTTTTTTTACCTTCCTTTTCTTGTTTTGAGTGATTGACTAGCTCACATACAGTATATGCACCTTTTTGTTTTTTTTGGTTTAATATTACCATTGCATAAACAAACCTCCACCGCTGCGATAAGGCTATGTTTAACGTTTTTAAACAATGTATGTTATGTACTTATTGCATTTTTCATAGTTGGAAAGGTGGCTAAAAATTGTTATCCCCTCATGGAAAAACAAACAAACGAAGGAGTTGATTGTCTACTAACCGGAGATCTTCAGAGTAAAGCTTTTGGTACTCAATCTATCTAGAGTGTATGTTCATTAATGTATTTTTTTTCATCAGAATATGCTATGAGTGGTAACTTGCATTTTTATTATTATTTCTTCGATAGATTATTGGGTGATTGACTGATTCACTAGTAATATAGGTTTAAGTTGATCTTTCAGCTTTTTCTGGAGGCAAAAGATCTCAACCCAATTCTGCGGAAGAGGAGGTATAATTTTATATAACCATGTAATTACTTTTTTTTGAACAATCATGTAATTACTTATATATATACTCTTATGCTTTTGAATTGACGGGAAGTTATTGGATGGTGTCTCAACATACACCGAAGTGACCCGGGGGTTGATCGCAACCACACAGTTTACATCCTGGAAGTAAACTGTGTGGTTCCAATCAACCGACAGGTCATTTCAGTATAAATTACCTCACCACACAATTACTTCCCGTTCATCTAATCTTCTTGAAGTTATGTCACCTGTAAATGTCGTCATGTTGTTTTTCATGGTTACTAGTATGTCCTGTCGTGGGGAGAGCATGGTTATGATAATGGAGAAAAGTGATCCATCAGCCTGGCTTTTTATGTTATCGTTTTTCATCACTTTTTCAAGAAAAAAATGTCCCGGCCCATCCTTTTTGTTGAAATGCTTATATACATATATGTTGTCTTGGACAATTGTTTGTTTCCTCTCCATAGATGCAAGACAAGAAGTCAGGAGGAAAAAGAAACATAAAGGGTGACAAATGAAGGTAACATGCATATGCGTATTATATATATCATTGTATATTTATAATCAATTATGCAACTTTTTTGGTTCCATTCAATTTACCTTATGCAGGACACATATCCATGTCAATGGGATTTGAATGAATTTATTGAGATTGGAAACTGATTCATCGGAAGCTTTTAAGATTGGAAGCATTCTTTTTTTTTTTTTGGAGGAACATCATTTTTGTTTTAGTAGGTAGGATTACAACTTATTGTTGAATGTTCGGTTACGAATTGTTATGTAGTATTTTCACTTCCATCAACTTTAACCTTTATGTTCAATATATTTTCAATAATTTTATGTTCTTATATGTCGATATGTGGATTATCAATTAGAAAATTATGTAAGAATACTACTATTTTACACGTATATTGGTAAATGGTGACATAAATGACCAACAATTTAGATAATCTATGAAAGTGCGCAAGAAAACTAATTATTACATCCATAAACTACTATAAAATGTCATTTGAAATTGGGAAGTGTCCAAATCAGCGACAATAAAGTGGCAAACGAAATAAGTGCCGTTGAATTTCCACGAATCTATTGCCGGAAGCCACATAGTAGATAAGTGTCAACAAAGTGCCACAAATACAACATACAACACTTTTACCAAGTGCCATATAATCGCCGAAAAAGTTTCCCGGCACAACAAAAAAGTGCCACAAAACATTGCCGACGCCAGTATTGACGACACTTAAAGAACCGCCGTTTTATGCGCCGGGATAGCTTTTTACGGCGCTTATTTTCGTTGTCCCGGCATTTATTTTGTGCCACAAAAAGCAAAAAATGTTGTAGTGTGGGGATGGACATTGGATGACTTCTTGGGATGATATAGGGACTGAAGCGGTCTCTTTCTTTTCCATACTTCTGTCTGACGATTGTCGTACTACTTCTGAAGCGATGGATACTTGCTTAGAGTCTATTCCAGAAATTATTGATGGTGATGTGAATAATGATCTTCTGGCTAGCGTTACTATTGAGGAAGTCCGAGTTGCTGTTTGGGATCTTGATCAAGACAGTGTAGCAGGGTCGGATGGTTTTTCTGGTGTCTTTTTCAGAAAATTTTGGGAAGTAATTCAGTCTGATCTATTGGTAATTTGTCGGAGACTTTTTTTGCGGTGGCTCCCCTTACCGAGAGCAATGGGATCCACCCTTATCACCTTACTTCCTAAGAAGGAGGCTCCGTCTACTTTTGAAGATTTTCGCCCTATTTCTCTTTGTACTTTTCTCAACAAAATCTGTACCAAGGTTCTCTCCTCGCGGTTGAAGAAGTATTTACATCTTATCATTTCTGATGAACAATCTGCCTTTATGCAAGGAAAGGACTTTTCCGATAACATTTTATTTGTACAAGAGATGGTGCGACATATTCATAAAAAGGCAGAAGGGCATAATATGATTTTTAAACTTGACATTATGAAGGCTTTTGATAGAGTCTCCTGGGTCTTTCTCCGCAAGCTTCTTCTCCGATTTGGTTTTCATGCACATTTTGTTAAACTTATTCTCAATAACCTTCAAGGTACTTGGTCCTCTATATTAGCCAATGGCTCTCCGGTCGGTTTTTTCCCCTCTTCGCAAGGCATTAAACAAGGCGATCCTTTGTCTCCTTATCTCTTCATTATTTTGACCGAAGCTTTTACCTGGGGTCTTAAAGCCATTTTTGCTTCGACTGGTATGGCCACTTATGCTGTCCCTAGAGATTTCCCTCAGACTACTCATATCATGTATGCGGGTGATCTTCTTATTTTCTGTAGAGGCCTTCTCCGTAATGTCCATAAAAATTTTAAGTTCATTGATACTTACGAGCATGCTTCTGGACTAAAGGTTAATCGGGAGAAAAGATTTTATGTCATCTCTAAACGCTGTCCAACTACTTCGATCAGAAGAATCACCTCCCTTACGAATATTCGCCATGCTAATTTACATTTCATGTATCTAGGTTGCCCTATCTTTCAAGGTAGAGCTAAGAGGCACTACTTTAAATTTTTGATTGATAAGATAAATAAACGTTTAGAGGGGTGGCAATCTCGTCTCCTTTCCCCTGGTGGTAGACTTATCTTAATCAAGCATGTGTTGAGCTCGATACCTATACACACACTTGCTGCTCTTCAAGTCCCTACTTCGGTTTTACACAACATCCACTCCCTTTTTGCCAAATTTTTTGGGGAAATACGGAAGACCATTCTAAAAAACATTGGCACGCTTGGGAAAGAATTTGTGGACCTACTGAAGAAATGGATTGGGAATTCGTAACATCATTGATGTTCAAAAGGCCTTTGCTTGCATACTCTGGTGGAAATTTCGTAATAAACTTGGGATATGGGGTATGAAGTTTGGCGATTATCCTTATCCCGAGAAGAAGCATACCTGGCGTGCTATGAATATGGTTCATGACATCATCCACGATAATTTGACATGGCTTTTCTTGTGGGGTACGGGAACATGGGTTTGGAAGCCTACCAAATCTGGTACTTTTTCTATCTCTTCTGCTTATAGTGTTCTCCGAGATAAGAAACCCTTTTTGCACGAAATGGGAATTATATGGAAGCCTAATATACCTTTGAAAATATCTATTTTTATGTGGCGCTTTGTTAACCGTCTCTTTCCCATGCCGGATGTCATTCGTCGTATGGGTTTTGCTGGTCCTTATAAATGTCCATTCAGCCAAAATAAATATTCCACACAACACTTCTTCCTTCATTGTGACTTTGCTTCTGAGGTTTGGCATTTTTTCCAAACTTCGTTGGGTTGTTATGTTAACATGGTCAACTTAAAACACGTCTTTTGGGGTTGGTGGGATAACCAGTCTACAGGTGCACTTCAGCTTGTCAGCACTTAGATCCCTACTTTTGTTTGTTGGGAGCTATGGAAGGCACAAAAAAAATTTATTTTTGAAGGCATGTTATACACTCCGCAAACAGTGGCTCACTCAATTCTCAATGATCTATCCATGGCTTTCTATCAAAAATCCATATGTCTTCTGGACAATAAAGATGATATTCTTTTGCATCTCGGCGTCTTGAAGCATTTTTCCGTGAAATCCAAAAGATTCCCACTCACAGTTAAGTGGATACCCTCTCCTACTAATTCCTTTAAGCTTAACTCGGATGGCTCCTCGATTAACAACCCTGGAAACTCATGTAGTGGTTTCATTCTCCGTAATGATCAAGGTAGTTTGGTTCATGCTTTCTCTGCTTTTCGTGGAACTGCCAATAGTTTTGAAGCTGAAGTCAAAGCACTCTACTATGGTGTGGACTTTTGTGCTAGGAATGATATTTTTCCACTTATTGTGGAAACGGACTCGTTGGTCCTCTTTTACATTTTACAAGATGACAAGTCGTATCCTTGGGAGCAACATGATTTTCTTCATCAAACTCGTCAAATTATTCGAGCTCGTTGTTTTACCATTCGGCATATTTATAGAGACGCGAATGCAGTTGCGGATTTCTTAGCTTAGTCCTCGAGTTCCACTGGCTTATCCCGTCAGTATGATAACCAAACACCTATTCCTTTGGAGTTACGCCTTCTTATTCTTCGCGATATACTTGGATTTCCTGCTATTCGCTTGGTCAAACAAAGATGATTTTCTGGGAAGCACTCTTCAATGTATTAAGGAGTGCAAACCAGGTTGTCTCTATCCTTACTATCTCTTCTTTATTTTGTTTCAGAATTATATGCCATATCACCACGATTTGTTATAGGAGAAAAACTTCACGTTCGTAGAATGGATCAAATCTTGGAGTGCCAACATTAAGAGGAGGCTTGGAGCATCTCTTGGGAAGCACCCTTCAATTTTTTGGAGGGTGCAAACTAGTTTGAAAGCACTCTGAACACTCATCACTTCAACTATCCATAATCATGATGAGATGACAATCAACATTTCTTTCAAAACGAATGATGCTGATCACAAACAAAGCTTCTATTACTATATTTTTCATTTCGACTGTATTTTTGGGGGTCTTTTATTTTTTGGAAGCATAGGGTGATGTACTCTTTTTCCTATGCGCAGGATTTTCCCACACCGGGTTTGCTAAGCATAGGTTTTAAGGAGGCAGGGCTATGCTATTAGAGTATTATTGTAATTATATGTGTGTAATTATAGTAGTACAGTTATACCCCTAACCCTAGTTAGAATACCCTATAAATACAGTTGTAAATCATTCATATCAAGTGTGAATAAAACACCCACTGTTTATTATATTCTGTTATGGTATCAGAGCATCCGATCCGATAACCTAAATTTTTTTTTCCGCCGCTCATCACGTCTCCTACAAGCTCCTTCCCTTCTTCTCCAAAGCTTCTCACCGGTACTCATGGCTGATTCAGCCCCAATTGTGTTCAATTCCTCCACCCAAACACCAATTAAACTCACTCCCACAAATTACAATATTTGGCATATGCAACTCGAATCGCTCCTTACCGGTTACGAATTGTTTGGCTACGTCGACGGTACGATCACAACACCGGTGGCCACCATTGTTGACGGCAACAACTCCAAACCCAACCCCGCATACTCCTTATGGTATCGACAGGATTTCTTAATAAAAAATTTGCTGATCTCTTCTCTTTCACCGGAGGTAGCCACTCTTCTGTATGGGAAGAAGACGGCTGCCGAATGCTGGAAAGCTTTAGCCGACACCTATTCAACCGCTTCTCGTGGCCGTGTCAAAATCATCAAAGGCGCCATGAGAGCACATCACCGTGGCACTCAGTCCATCCACGATTACTTATATTTCATGAAGCAACAATCCGACCTTCTGTCGTTGCTTGGCTCTCCGATGGATCACGATGATTTTCTCGACATCGTACTCGGAAACATCGGGCCTGAATACCTGGACTTCACCCGAGCCCTGCAAGCACGAGAAACGGCTATCTCTTTTGAAAAACTTCATGAGAAATTGCTAAACTTTCAGATTCAGGCGGCTCCGTCATTGCTAAACTCCTCTCCGACGACTGCACTCGCTGCTTACAGGCCACCGCCGTCATCCTTTCAGCAGCAGCAGCGCTTCTCCCATCCGCCGCCGCCTCCATCGTTCTCACAGCAGCAAAATTGGCGGGCTCCGTCTACGTATCAACAGCAGCACTCTTTTGGAGATTATCCTCAGCCTCAGCAATCTACGTATGACCCCACCAATCGGTCAAACAGCAATTCAGCCCGGTTCAGTTCAAACTCGAATCAACCTCGTCGTCCTTATCAGGGTAAGTGCCAGATTTGTTCTATACAAGGTCATTCTGCACGTTTTTGTCCGCAATTGCAGGCAGCCGCTCCTAATTTTCGGCCACAAAGGGCGCAAGCACATATGGCTGCTTCATCATTCCTGGCTCAACCCGAATTGACTACTTCGAATTGGTTACTTGATAGTGGGGCATCACACCACGTCACTACGGATCTTCAGAATCTTTCTCTTCATGCTCCTTACGCTGGAGCCGATGACATTATGGTTGGTGATGGTACATGTCTTAATATTACTCATACTGGTAGTTCTTCCATTCCTATTTCCCCTGCTCAATCAATTTCCTTAAAAAATGTCCTCTGTGTTCCTAGCATGTCTCGAAATTTAATCTCCATTTCCTAATTATGTAAATCTCATAATCTTTCCATCGAATTCTTACCTTCTGAATTTGTTGTGAAGGACCTTCGAAGAAGAACCCCATCCTCCGTGGTCCGGTTAGAAATGGCTTGTACGAGTGGCCCACTCCTCCCCTTGTCGCGTTTGCAACCAATAAAGCTACGTCCCACGATTGGCACCATCGTCTAGGACATCCAAAGCATTTCCAATTTTATCTAGTATTATTAAGAACAATAATTTACTTTCCAAGTACTTCTACGTTTACGCATTGTTCGGCGTGTTTAGAAAATAAGAGTCATAAACCTGTCTTTTGGCCCATCTACTTTACGTTCGTCTAGACCACTTGAAGTTATTTTTCTCGATGTATGGACTAGTCCCGTTATGTCTATTGATGGATTCAAATATTATGTTATTTTTGTTGATCACTTCACTCGCTATGTTTGGTTTTATCCATTAGCTCGTAAATCCGATGTTCATTCTACTTTTACTCGCTTCCGCCCTATTGTTGAAAAATACTTTAATCAACCTATTACAACCCTCTACTCGGACAATGGTGGGGAATTTATCTCGTTACGTGATTATTTTTCCATTAATGGCATTTCATTTTACACTACCCCACCTCATACCCCGGAACATAATGGCATCTCTGAACGCCGTCACATGCATATTGTTGAAACCGGCCTTGCCTTACTTTCCCACGCCTCCATTCCTACCTCATATTGGCCCTTTGCGTTCTCCACTGCCGTTTACCTTATCAATCGCATGCCTACCCCTACACTTCACCTAAAATCTCCTTATGAGTCCATCTTCAACACTCCTCCCAATTACTCCAAACTTCGTGTTTTTGGGTGTCTCTGCTATCCTTGGCTTCGTCCCTACACTACCCATAAACTCCAACCTCGCTCCAAACCTTGTGTGTTCCTTGGATATGCTCTCAACCAGCACGCCTATTACTGCTATGACATCACTGAGTCTCGTCTCTATGTCTCTAGACATGTCAAATTTGTGGAATCCATTTTTCCTTTTGCTACTCACGTCCCATCTTCCTCTTCTTCTCCTTTGTCACCTGTCTCGGACTGGCTTCCTACTCCTCCTCCCGTTCATTTTCCGGTTCTTCCTTCCCCTGCCACCTCCACAACGTCTTCTCCTTCCACCTCCACAACAACCTCTCCAACCCCTTCACCTCCACCCTCTCCACCACCTCCTCCTTCTCCGCCACCTAGCACTACTCATCCTATGCGCACTCGTGCTCAAAACAACATTCGCAAGCCCATCCAGAAGCTCAATCTCCACACTCATCTTCACTCTTCCTCCGACACTGAACCCACCACAGTCACTCAAGCCCTCCAAAATCCTCACTGGAAGTCTGCCATGCAGGAGGAATATGATGCACTTCTTCGCAATGACACGTGGGAACTTGTTCCCTCTCATCCTAACTATAATGTCATCAGTTCTAAGTGGATCTTTCGGCTTAAGCGTCATTCGGATGGTCCATTGATCGCCACAAAGCTCGCCTTGTGGCCAAGGGATTTGCTCAACGGCCTGGCATCGATTATTATGAGACTTTCAGTCCGGTGGTTAAACCCACCACTGTGCGCATTGTTCTGACACTTGCTCTCTCGCAGGGGTGGTCCTTGCGACAACTGGATATTAATAATGCATTTTTGCAGGGACACTTATCTGAGGATGTTTACTTAGCTCAGCCTGCAGGTTTTATTAGTACTACTCATCCTACCCATGTGTGTAAACTGCGTAAGGCGATTTATGGGGTGAGCGCTGTGCTCCTCGTGCTTGGTATGAGGAGCTCAAGGGTTTTCTTATCACCAGTCAGTTCAAGAATGCGGAATCTGACTCTTCCTTATTTAATTATCATACTGGTGGTATTATTATTTATCTATTGGTCTATGTCGATGATATCATTATTACAGGAAATGACTCTCGGGCTCTTGAGACGTTTATTTCTCGTTTGGGATGTCGTTTTGCTCTTAAGGACCTGGGACTACTATCATACTTTCTTGGTGTTGAGATTATTTACAATCCTAGTGGCTGTATTTTGTCTCAAAAGAGGTATGCTACAGAGTTGTTGACTCGTCTTAATATGCATAATGCAAATTCTGTCGCTACTCCCTTGCCTGCGGATCTCTCTGGTCTTACTCTCAAGTCAGGCACACCTCTGACTGATGCTTCTGAATATCGGATGGTTATTGGCAGCCTACAGTATCGCTTTTTACACGGCCTGATCTTGCCTTCGCTGTCAATAAACTCTCTCAATTTATGCATGCGCCTACCGACTTACATTGGACTTATGCAAAACGTATGCTTCGGTATCTTGCTGGAACAGTGGATCTTGGCCTCCAATTATATCGTGACTCCCCTCTGGTCCTTCATGCCTTTTATGATGCTGATGGGGGGGTAACAAAGATGATTATTCTTCCACTGGCGCTTATGTTGTTTATCTTGGTAAGAATCTTCGTCTCCGGAGCTCCAAAAAGCAACACTCGTTGTTCGTTCATCTACTGAGGCGGAATATCGATCTGTAGCCTCGACTACTGCGGAGCTTAATTGGGTAACTTTTGTTCTTCGTGATCTAGGTGTTTCACTCACTTCGGCTCCAGTCATCTACTGTGACAACCTTGGCACTACACAGTTTTGTCATAATCCTGTTTTCCACTCTCGCATGAAGCACGTTGCCATTGACTATCATTTTATTCGTGACCAAGTGCAACGTGGGCTACTACGTGTTGCTCATGTAAATGCTCAAGATCAGCTTGCGGATTGTCTCACCAAATCTCTTCCTCGGCCGGATTTTATTCATCAACGCAGCAAGTTAGGTCTCCTCCCTCGTCCAACTTGAGGGGTGGTATTAGAGTATTATTGTAATTATATGTGTGTAGTTATAGTAGTACAGTTATACCCCTAACCCTAGTTAGAATACCCTATAAATACAGTTGTAAATCATTCATATCAAGTGTGAATAAAACACCCACTGTTTATTATATTCTCGTTATATGCTTACGTAATTTGGTATAAGGGGAGTGCCATAATACGGCTTTGTACGAACCTTTTCTTCTCTTCCTAATAAAACGCTTCGTTCATTATAATATATATATATATATATATATATATATATATATATATATATATATATATATATATATATATATATATATATATATATATATATATATATATATATATATATATATGATGATGATGAAATAAAAGTTTTTTTTTTTCGACTAAAGATTGAAATAAAAGTTATGGAGAAGATTTATGTTTGCCAAGGACGGCCGAGAGTATCTTTGCTATATTTTATTTTTCCGTCCAATAATCCATAGCAAACAATGAATTTTTATTATTATAATTAAAATTTTCTTTCTCTTCGGCAGATTTCTTTAACACTGATTGGAGACATCAATTTAAGCAGAGTTAGCTAAAGGGGACAATTTAAATCAGCACTGTCAGAATGTTTTTTTTTATTTATATAAAACTGCCAAACTTTTTTTGGATATTGCAGAAAGTGGATATCATTGATAAATCCACGGTCTCTTGTAACTTTCAACGATCTACATTGGAAAGTAGAAGTGAAACATGAAAAGAATTTAATTAAGACATATATATCTAACAAGATGCTTGATGTGCTAGAGAACAATATTACAAGAGAAGATAAAAAAAACAAGTGAAACAATATGGACCCTGTCGGGGCCAAACTAGAGTTTGCACCCTCACAAATGCCCGTTTGAGTTGCATTTGGACGCCCGTTTGCCTTGTATGAGCTTTGGTTTTCGGGCTGAACCTTCACAAACGCCAGTTTGAGGTCATTTGGACGCCCGTCCAGCTGAAAACGCAACTTTCTGAATGAAGCGAACGCCGGTTTGGATCTTCCAAACGCCAGTTTGGGGTAGGCTTCAGTATTTTCATCATAACTTCACTTATTGGGCTCCAAATGAGATGATTCAAAATGCGTTGGAAAGCTGATTCAACGCTCTACAACTTTCATCAAGGCAAGTCTTCCTGAAAGTGTCTCTAAGTGTGACCAAAATTCCCCTGAAGTGACTGGTTCAGATTTCGTCAATGATTCTTCACTCTTTTCTCCTCCTTGGCCCCAAATCTCGTTCTTTCTCGAGAATCTCTTCTTTATTCTTGACCTTATACATCAATATAAGCCTGAAAACAAAGACACGAGCACCAAGGCATAATATACATTGACGGAAACGTAATAAAATCCACATAAAACACGAGTTTTTAGGACGAAAACGCCTTTAGTCTCGAAACATGCATATAAGTGAATATCGTTCATATCCTACCCATAATAGCCCAAAATAACCATGAATAACTCGTAAAAGGAGGTAATATCATATAAGAAATACACTACAATTTGACTCCCATCAGCAGCCATACGCCTTGTTAGCCTTTGCACCACTTTGATGTTCCTTTGGGGTGGCATTAACCTTAATGCCTCAATTTTGTCTGGATTCTCTTTGATGCCTTCCTTAGAGATCATGTACCCCAGGAATTTACCCGACCTGGCCCAAAATGTACACTTTTTAGGGTTGAGCTTCATCTGAGTTTTTCCGTTTACACTGAATACTTCTCTGACATCTAGCATGTATTGATCAAGAGACATGATCTTGATCAGGAGATCATCTACTTAAACCTCCACATCTTCCAATTTGCTTTTGAAATTTTTTGTTGCTCTTTGATATGTGGCTCCAGCATTCTTGAGCCGAAAGGCAAAGTGATATAGCAGAAGGTGCCCAACTCTGTTATGAATGCAGTTTTTTTTATGCATCTTCAAAGTCCATGGCTAATTGATGGCACCCCTTGTATGCATCAGAAATTCAAATATCTCAAAACCCACAGTTGAGTCAACTAACCTGTCGATCTTAGGAAGCGGATAGCAGTCCTTAGGACTGATGACGTGGTCAATCAGGTTATAATATACTTGACCACCATAAATCAATACTAGCAAGAGGACTAGGCCCATCGTAGTATAGCTATAGTGAATCGAGGTCGATCCCACAGGGAACCAATTGTGGATCATCTTATATACAAACAATTAATTAAACATGTCAAGCACATAGAGGCGGTCTACGACCAACATAAGACGTAAAGGTAAAGACACGACTCGACACAACGTAATTAACCTCCCCAATTATAGTCTTTATCGTTTGGACCTAGATAATTTATATAATAAAGCGAACTTATTAACTCGTCAATCCGTTTGTATCTATCTTAGATTGGCTACGGGAGTCATCCCCTTAAACTTGACTTAGCACCCGTTAGGTCGCTAGATCACTGTGATATTGTTACGTGACTTCGCCTTTTAGTGCCTCCATCTCATATAACTCACACGCTTACGACTCTAAGGATGCCGATATTAACCGTACACCTCGTCCGGGCAACATTCCTTTGGTTAGGCGTACTTCCTAGACGATTACTCAAGCTCTCGTCCAACTAGCAATTACCAAGTTATAGTCTCATGCTAATCTACGACGTACGTATAAGCAGGTGCATGCAATTCCCAAATATAAACCTACCTAGATAACGCTTGAACGTCCGAAGATCAATTCATAAGCCTACCTAAGAGTTTTATATTGGTATTTCCTTCTTACACGTTTTAATTAAACTAAGCGAGTAACGTAGCCATAGCCATACCTACTGAGATAATAAATTCTATTAAGTTAACCTAACCATAAAGACATGGCTATCTAACGGATGAACAGGGGGCTCGGTCGACCGAATACAGACACTCGGTCGACCGAATGGTCCTTTCCCCCACATTGCATCCCTGAATATATCTCTCAGCGTTTCATCATACACAACGGATTAAACAGTAATTCGTAAAGAATTCATATAAACTAACTTAGATACACATTAATTAAACAATGCAAATTCATGAATAGACGTTAAACATATGACGTAGGTTATGGGATCCTCATAGACAAGGCTTCGCCACATCCCTGACGTCATAGCCTAGATCTACATCATCTAGCTATGAATTAACTAACTCAAACGATAAAGCATAATTGGGAGGGATTAATTACTTGAAAGAAAGAAACAGAAAATAAAGGCTTACATATTGCAGCCCTTAAATTGCTGGAAACCTTCAATAAACTACATTGTATCAAAGCTATAAAATTGAAGAAAGAATGAAGGGATATGTTGGTGTATTTGGTGTGTATTACAATTCTCGTAGTCGCTTGCTTATATAGAGGTTTTTGCCGACTTAGGGTGGTTCTAGAAGATAAGCACGATTAAAGCCGAAAACCGACCCAAACCCGAGGCTCGGTCAACCGAGAGGTGACACTCGGTCGACCGAAGCATCGAGCTCGGTCGACCGAACCTAACTTTTCACGCGTCAATCGTTTTTCTCGTCTATCTTGTTCCCCATCGCACGCTTTCGTGTTGATCCGATTAATCTCTCATTTATCTCTTGATTAATGCTCCGATTTTCTTCCTTCTTTATCTTGATATAATTGATTGAATGACATTAATCCTCTCGATTTGTTGTGATCCGCAAAATCAATAATTATCACACAATAAATCGGCTTTAAATAATAAAAACGACTAAATACCAATTTACATAATATAAATCACATAACATTAAATATTAAATATAAACATGTGATTTAATATGAAATATATATTATTAATCTCGATTTAAGGTCAATGTTGATGACTTTTACGGGTATAATTTGACCGTCATCAACTACCCCCCACTTAGACTTTGATCGTCCCGAACAAATCATCAATAAGTCATTCCCCAAGACAACATTTTCTATGGTCAAATCATACTTACACAAGAAACTCAAGTCAACTCATACTAGTCATGCTTATAAGATATCCATTATTCACTACTCACTATGAATCGCAGTTGACGTGTGCATGTGCATTAGGTTTTATATATTCGTAGCAAGATTAGAGTTTATGCAGAATTCGTAATCTCAACCTACCAACCTCAACATTCATACTTCTCAAGCCTTTAAATTTTTGAAGCACTAGAGCAATAAGCAAGAGCGTATCTATAGGGTTTTTGGACTTGGAGACCGAGTACTACTCAAAGCCTCTTAAAGAGTTGAATATTTTTTCATATCTTCATATTTTTCAAATACTATTAATCTCAAGGAAGAAAACTTTTTAGAGTATCCCCCTATCTTAGATCATGTATAGCATCGAATATTACCACAAGCGCGGGGCTACTTTGGTAATGTTACTACAAGCCCAGTGTTTTAACGCATTGTCAAACACAGGTACGTCTCAAGCTTATTACTCCGCTTTTGTTGGCAAGAAGATAAGAATACATCAGCCAATAAGTATCGTCACTAAGTCTACATAACCAATCATCTATGCAATGTACACATAATTTCTTCAGTTATTATGATTTGCGCGGTATACTCGATTCACAGATTGAGTAATTGAATAATAAATAACTACTTGCAAAAACGAGCATGAATATCCTTAAATTTACTTAACATAAGTATAAAATGATCACGTACTCATGAAACTTGGTTCCTTTCCTATCAATTCTTAGCTAGGAACTCACAATTCTAAGGGTACGAGATACCTAATATGGTATTTATTCAATTTTTTCAATTTTGTACCGTTTCATTCAATTTTCCATTATAACATAAAATGGCTAAGTCTCCTACCCCCCACTTAAACATGGCATTGTCCTCAATGACAAAAATAAATGAGAAGTTAAGAAAAAGACTTAGCTCGGAAACGGCTCTCAAGTAAAGGAGAAAGATCGGAGTAAATTTCAAGACGTTGTGGAGAAGCAAGTGAAAACCCGTATAAGCGAGACAAACTCCACGAAACCGTAAAATATCATGTCTATGGAAGTTATAGAATAATGTGGCAAAGTAATGAGGTATAAACACCTAAAAACAGTTTAAGCCACTTTATTTTATAACAACCAATGACAAGGGAAACCAAAAAAGAAAAATACTAAATAGAAAGAAAAATAAACAAGCAACTAAAGATGGTTGTCTTTCTACAACCTCCACCGCCTAAATATTCTTAAAACCGGGTGGAGAAGACGAAGATCAAAAAGCATTACCCCAAGTGGGAAAACACGAGGTGGACTGGCTCACTATGTATTCAGTCCAGTATAAAAGAGAAACTTGGTAAGGTATAACAGATTGAATGCGACCTATTGGCTAAAGATAAAATCAAATACTTAACGTAGAAACTTCCCGCTTGCATTGGATATCAACAACTTAGGAAGATGTAGCTACTCCTCGAAGTTACTAATAACCCAATGTATCACGTAAAAGTCATAACCGTCATCAACAAGGTCGGATCGGTGTGATAGTTCAGAACAAAACTTATCATCTAGAAATGCGGAATAGACGGAAAAAATGTGAAATTTAAAACTTCCGGTAGAAAGATAAGTTGTATTTTAATCGAACCAAAAACCTTTAAAATCTAGGTAGGGTCAGAGCTACACTTACCCCAACTAGTAGCATGAAAATCAAAATGATAAAAGATAATCATTAAAGCTTAGCAATATTTCAAATTCCGCAACACATAGGTATTGTGTAAACAAAATGGAGGTTGAGAATGTGATGGGTTTAGAAAAAGATACACATAAGGATGGGAAGAAAAGATAAAGGATGGGTAAGAAATTGTGTTTATGGGTGGGTTGAAAATGGTTAAGGCATTGAGATTGGGTGGGAGAGTGAAACGGATGGAAGAAAGAGAGGCGATGAAAGAATGGTTAGAAATGTGAACTGTTGGGGCAGATTGGTGAGAGGATAGAAAAGTTTGAAGGTGAAAAGGTGTAAAGGGAAAGATAAGGATAATTGCAGAATGAATTGCACACCACTTTGTATTTTCACTTGGATCACCATTCTAAAAGGTTTTGGAAGTTGACCAAAATTGTTCTTGTTCGCACCAATCATTCTCTGTTACATTTTCAGTAATTCTCAAGCTCTCTTAATGCTTCCATCTTAAGGTGGATTGCTAAATTTCTTTTTCTTTAGCAATTTCTCGACTCTCCTACGGAACTCTATTTCACGTGGCCTATATTGAGTAAAAAAGTTTTGCACATCCTTAGCCCAATGGCCATCGGAACACGGCAAAATAAAAAACCTCAACATATGTCACGTTACTTTTATTTGACTCAAATAAAACAAAACCTATAATCCTAAAAAGAAATCCTAAGGGTTTTAAAGAAGTAGTTCTGAGTTTAAAGTCCTCAGCACGACTTTCCAAAGATTATCCTTGTCAGTTATCATTCTTGGAGCACGAGATATTGACCCCTCTGAGCACTATAAGAGGTGGCTTGTCGCTTTTGCGGATTAATACCCTTCCCTTGGTTGTGAGACCTAGGAAACGACATTTATCCATACCATTTATACAAAGCTCTTACCTCGGCTCTCGTTTTAGGAATTAGTGAATTCTAAGAAACTCAATTAAAATTACGGTTTTGGCCTTGACAATAAGAAACAATGAATCAAAGTACTCCGAATAAGGTCGGTTATGTAGGCAAGCCTACGCCGTCTTATTCGTTGGAACATATGTGACAGTTCAGGCCAATCCGTCAAGATTAAGCCCCGTTTAGCCCGAAGGCTTATCGGCTATGCTAAGTCTTGTTGAACTGCTGTAACGTACATCACACGTGGAGGGGAGTTGATTTAGCCGAAGCTCGGTTGAACTCGCCCAGCCATGGTTAAACCATTTCCGAACCTATGTACTAAGAGTCTTCGATTTCTAAATTGTCACCCAAAGCGTAATCTCGTTTTTTTTAAGGTGGGTTCACCGAGAAGCCATCACCATAACATTCAACGAAAGCAGAAGATGGTGTTCTCTCAAAACTCAACGTCTTCTTTAGATTGTGAATGCTTAAACTACACAATTTGTTGCTCCCATGGCCAGTAGAAGTAATCTCATGCATAGGACAAAGAGATTTTAACAGAACTACGAGGAACTCTTTATTCACTGCTTCCTTCAACTACTACATGTTTCCCTACACCCTCTAGATGAGATAGATTTGGGGCAGAACCTTCCACACTAATAGAATTAATCTTACAGACCAACTCCGGGCTACGATTCATACTAAGGTTCATGTATAGGTTAACTTATGCTCAAAAAACCAAAAGGTAGTAAAACATAAGCAAAAAAAAGGTAGTTACTTGCCTTCAACATTGTACCACGAAGAATTTAAGCCTTTAAGA
Source organism: Gentiana straminea (assembly GCA_036785695.1). Taxonomy (NCBI): domain Eukaryota; kingdom Viridiplantae; phylum Streptophyta; class Magnoliopsida; order Gentianales; family Gentianaceae; genus Gentiana; species Gentiana straminea. The sequence goes on from JAVUPR010000175.1 coordinate 813,463, forward strand.
TTTTTTCGGAGCCATCTTTGTGCTTTAAAGGTATTGCTTCCATCGCTTTTCCCATCGTAGAGTAGTAATTCCGCATGTTTGCTGGGTTATTTTCTCAGCGCCCTTGATAAATTATTGACTTGGATTATTGCTTCCCTGGTTTCTGCAAACAGAAGAAAAACAAAAACAGACCGTAGACTGATTTTAACATGGTTTCCCATGCTGCTATCAGACCTACGGATTAAACATACGGGGATACACAGACACGCGAAGTCCCAGAAAATAGAACCAGGCTCGCCGGCAACGAGAGGCGATCTCGCCGGGAGCGAAACCAAATTGTTCCGCATTCGGAATTTTTACACATGGCAGACAACCAGAGGGACTCAAAAACAGACTCTAAAACAGAAAACTTGACATGAATAAGAAAATTATTTATATATATAAAATTGACCGTTGGTTCCCCGGCAACGGCGCCAAAAACTTGATGACGTGGTCAATCAGGTTATAATATACTTGACCACCATAAATCAATACTAGCAAGAGGACTAGGCCCATCGTAGTATAGCTATAGTGAATCGAGGTCGATCCCACAGGGAACCAATTGTGGATCATCTTATATACAAACAATTAATTAAACATGTCAAGCACATAGAGGCGGTCTACGACCAACATAAGACAGAAAGGTAAAGACACGACTCGACACAACGTAATTAACCTCCCCAATTATAGTCTTTATCGTTTGGACCTAGATAATTTATATAATAAACTGAACTTATTAACTGTCAATCCGTTTGTATCTATCTTAGATTGGCTACGGGAGTCATCCCCTTAAACTTGACTTAGCACCCGTTAGGTCGCTAGATCACTGTGATATTGTTACGTGACTTCGCCTTTTAGTGCCTCCATCTCATATAACTCACACGCTTACGACTCTAAGGATGCCGATATTAACCGTACACCTCGTCCGGGCAACATTCCTTTGGTTAGGCGTACTTCCTAGACGATTACTCAAGCTCTCGTCCAACTAGCAATTACCAAGTTATAGTCTCATGCTAATCTACGACGTACGTATAAGCAGGTGCATGCAATTCCCAAATATAAACCTACCTAGATAACGCTGAACGTCCGAAGATCAATTCATAAGCCTACCTAAGAGTTTTATATTGGTATTTCCTTCTTACACGTTTTAATTAAACTAAGCGAGTAACGTAGCCATAGCCATACCTACTGAGATAATAAATTCTATTAAGTTAACCTAACCATAAAGACATGGCTATCTAACGGATGAACGGGGGCTCGGTCGACCGAATACGGACACTCGGTCGACCGAATGGTCCTTTCCCCGCATTGCATCCCCGAATATATCTCTCGCCGTTTCATCATACACAACGGATTAAACAAGAATTCGTAAAGAATTCATATAAACTAACTTAGATACACATTAATTAAACAATGCAAATTCATGAATAGACGTTAAACATATGACGTAGGTTATGGGATCCTCATAGACAAGGCTTCGCCACATCCCTGACGTCATAGCCTAGATCTACATCATCTAGCTATGAATTAACTAACTCAAACGATAAAGCATAATTGGGAGGGATTAATTACTTGAAAGAAAGAAACGAGAAAATAAAGGCTTACATATTGCAGCCCTTAAATTGCCGGAAACCTTCAATAAACTACATTGTATCAAAGCTATAAAATTGAAGAAAGAATGAAGGGATATGTTGGTGTATTTGGTGTGTATTACAATTCTCGTAGTCGCTTGCTTATATAGAGGTTTTTGCCGACTTAGGGTGGTTCTAGAAGATAAGCACGATTAAAGCCGAAAACCGACCCAAACCCGAGGCTCGGTCAACCGAGAGGTGACACTCGGTCGACCGAAGCATCGAGCTCGGTCGACCGAACCTAACTTTTCACGCGTCAATCGTTTTTCTCGTCTATCTTGTTCCCCACTGCACGCTTTCGTGTTGATCTGATTAATCTCTCATTTATCTCTTGATTAATGCTCCGATTTTCTTCCTTCTTTATCTTGATATAATTGATTGAATGACATTAATCCTCTCGATTTGTTGTGATCTGCAAAATCAATAATTATCACACAATAAATCGGCTTTAAATAATAAAAACAGCTAAATACCAATTTACATAATATAAATCACATAACATTAAATATTAAATATAAACATGTGATTTAATATGAAATATATATTATTAATCTCGATTTAAGGTCAATGTTGATGACTTTTACGGGTATAATTTGACCGTCATCAAGGACATGCCTTGTTCAAGTCGGTGAAGTCCACGCACATCCGCGAACTACCATCTGGTTCTTTACTAGTACCGAGTTGGCTAACCAGCTCGGATAAACCACTTCTCTTATGACGTTTGCCTGGAGAAACTTTTTTACCTCCATCTGAATGGCCTCAATTCTTTCTTTTGTGAACTGCCTTTTCTTTTGCCTAACTGGTTTTCTGTTCTGATCAACATTAAGTCTGTGCAGGGAAAGCTCGGGTGAATGACCCGGCATGTCTTCTGTTTTCCATTCGAACACATCTCTGAACTCTTTCAGTACTTTGACGAGTTCTTTTTTTGCCGCTCGGGTATCCATGACTCCACATTTACGGTTAATTCCTCTTGATCTTTCCATAGACTCATTACCTCGATCTTGTCTTCTGAAGACCAGCCTTCTTCCTCTTATGGGAGTACTTCTTCAACAGAGGCATGCTGTACCATCATTTTTCTATTAACAGTGGCCGTGTAACAGCTCATGCCCGTTTCAACGTCACCTTTAATCTCCACTAACCCCTGTGGTGTTGCAAACTTCATGCTTATGTGAGCTGGGGAGATGACTGCTCAGAGAACTATCAGGGCAGATCGTCCCATGATAACATTATAGGCCGATGGTGCGTTGACTATGACGTAATCCACCAAAAGGGTCCTGCCCCTTGGTTCTTTTCCAAAGGTGGTCGGCAATCTAATCATGCCTATGGGATGGACTGGGGGTCCTGCGAACCCAAATAGCTGAGCTGAGACGGGTGTCAGCTCAGTATCCTTTAGCTTCATTGATTGTAGAACATTGTAGTATAGTACATTGACCGCACTACCCGTATCAACACAGATACGCTTCACCGTATGCTTATTGATTACAACTTCAATGACTAACCCTTTGTTATTAGTAACTAAGGGCGGGGGTCACGAGGATCGTACATTACCTCTCCGGAAAGCCTTTGTCTTTTGTTGGAGTCGGTGGGAGCGGTGACCTCGCTATTGCTCTTTTCCTCAGGTCGGGAAGTGGTGCTCGGGCCACCCGAGAATGTATTGATTGTTTTGATGGGGCAACTTGGAGAAACTAACTCTCAGACTCAGTCTAAAACTAACTAAAATCACCCTCCTTCTAGCGCCAATTGACGATGTTGATTACCGTCTAATGTATGATCCGGGCCTAAATTACTCTTAGAATCCATTTGAAAATCATTTGTGAACGATTTCACAAATTTAAAAATACTTTATTAATTTTGGCTCTTTTAAACTTTGCTATATGGTCACCTTCGCATCTTCTTAGTGGAATTATTGATTAAAAATATATATATATATGATGCAAGTATAGGACTAAAATAAAAGTTTTTGAGCAAATGATGAAATAAAAGTTTTTTTTTTTTCGACTAAAAGATTGAAATAAAAGTTATGGAGAAGATTTATCTTTGCCAAGGACGGCCGAGTATCTTTGCTATCTTTTAGTTTTCAGTCCAATAATCCATAGCAAACAATGATTTTTTATTATTATAATTAAAATTTTCATTCTGTTCGGCAGATTTCTTTAACACGGATTGGAGACATCAATTTAAATAGAGTTAGCTAAAGGGGACAATTTAAATCAGCCTTGTCAGAATGTTTTTTTATTATATAAAACTGCCAAACTTTTTTTGGATATTGCAGAAAGTGGATATCATTGATAAATCTACTGTATCTTGTAACTTTCAACGATCCACATTGGAAATAAGAAATGAAACATGAAAAGAATTTAATTAAGACATATATATCTAACAAGATGCTTGATGTGTTAGAGAACAATATTACAAGAGAAGATTAAAAAAAAAAAACAAGTGAAACAATACAACAATATTCCCAACACAAAAACAAACTTTCTGCAACAATATGAAAAGCTTAATCAACGAAAACAACCAAAGAGAAACGCTGACATAGCAGAATTCGATCTTAAACCGTTACTCATAACCCAACAAACCCACAGCTCCCATAATTAAGAGGCACTACAACAATTCAAATTTTCGCGACGACAAAATGTCGTCCCATGAAATAACTTTCCGTCGCAAAAATCATTTAATGTGACAATTGGTAGTCCCAAAAACCTCGTCGCACAACTTTCAAGCCAAAAAAATCAGGAAAAGATTTGGCACGACGGCAAGGTCGTCAAATTAAATGGGTGATGACGTGGCTATTGACGTGGCTGTTGACTTTTCAACCGAGCTCACATGGAGTTCTTTTTGAGACGGTGTGGTCGTCGTTTTAAATAATAGTTATATGAAGAATTTATTTTCTATTCACTAAAAAAAAACATGCTTTTTAGCGGCAGATTTTTTCGATAGCTAATGCTGAGAATCCGCCGCTAAAATTCACTGCATTTGCTTTCTCCGCTAGAAGTTTTAGGCCCTTTCAAAGCTGTCTTCTTCCTCAAAAAAAAAAAAAAGCTGTTTTCTTCATCCGCTGCTAAGAAACCTTAGTGGCAAATCTGCCGGGTATTGTCTAAGAAACTGCCAGGAGAACATTTTTCCATCACAAGACATAATGGAGGTAAAAATAGTTTTGGCGGCGGATTTTCCCTCCGCCGCAAAATAACATATTTAATTCACAAAATAATAAATAAAAATTACAGGTTTAATTCGCAAAATGATAAATAATAAATATAATAATATATAATAAAAAACATGTTTAATTCACAGAAATAATAATTAAATAATAAATGATAATAAATAAGAACAATTATTCAACACACGAATCTCAACACAAAAAGCACCACGTTCTACTTCCAAAACACAAATAATTATATGGCTAATCAAGCCGGTACAACTAGAAATATCTCAAATGTTTCTCGTCTAACCTAGAACAACCTTTTGAAAAATACGATTCCTCATGTTTGGACAAGCCGAATAACAAGTCAGAATTCCTCATAAACATATACTAATCAGTAGCTGCTTGCCATCTTTTGAATATCTGGCATGATGACAACCATCTGTTACATTTCAAACCGAGCCCCAGTTGCCAAAGATGAAAGACAAAATGTAACCATGGAAGATCCGATAAATGCTTCATCAAGTAGCACGTCACCGATTACAAAAGAAAGCAATCCCTCAACTTTAAACACTAAAGATAACAAGCAACAGAGTTCGAATAAACATGAAGTTAACTAAGAAAATGCAGTATTAGTCAAAATAGAGGTAACATATCTCTACACCGATTTCCACTCTCGTTTCACATAAGACGGAGAACCTGATGCAAGAATTCTCAAAACAAAATGACGAGCAACAAAACAGAGCAGGAAACTCAGCTACATGAGACCTGAAGCAAACTTGCTACCAGACTGATAAATAAGACTGAACATGTGCCTACACAGACTTGATAAAAACCGAGTAGAAAGGTCAACTCTCGAAATCATGACAATTTGAAACCGACTCACAAATTAGAACATAGGCCAAGCAAATTAGGATATGAACAAGGCCGTCTATGTGATATCGACGGCCCTAAGCCAAAATAAATTTAAATTAAGCCATTTAAATTTTGAAGAAATATCAAATAACAATTATTTTTGGGTATACTAGAATGATGAGCGGCGTATAAAAAATGTAACGTAATTTGATTACACTTTCTTTTAACTTAATTCTAGTATGAATTTGGGCCTATAACTGTATTTTATATTAAGTAAAAAATAAAACTGGATCTAAAATACACTACTTGAACAGAAAAAATGGGCCATTAAATTACAAATGTGGACAGAGGGCTCTAGGCCGTGACCTTGGTTGTCCCTGTTCCCGGTGTTTACGCGTATCAAGCTCTGGAAGGTTACTGCGCCGTCTACCAGGAGCAAATCCTTTGTGGTTTGAGGTTTCCGGTGTGCCCTGTGATATTGGCTGTCCTAGAGCACTATGGCTTGGGGCTTTCCCAAATCGTACCCAGTGCTATAAGGGCCATAGTGGGGTTTGCCATTTGGTGCCGGTGTGCCTGCATCCCCTTCACCGTTAAGTACTTCAGGCTCTTGTACTAGTGTAAGCAAGTGCCTTACCAGGCCGGGTATTACTATTTTCTGTGCCAAGGAAATTTCTTAAAGGATGTCCGGCTCACCGAGAAAGGAGAGACCTCTTACAAGAACTTGAAGCACCGGTTCTTCTTCCTTTGTCCCGAGGTGGAGCTTAATCTAGGTAGATGGAATACCGCCAGCCTGGGTAGCGATCCCCGACCCAAAGATGTTGATAAAAAACTGATAGATGACATTCAGAACAATGGCATCTATATCAGCGTGAAGAATTACTCTTTTGCGTTAATTGACTCTGCCAAACTGCCAATTGCTGGCCCTGATCCTTACAAGGAATTAAGTAAAGAAGAATATGAAACCTGTTTGGTCTTTATGTTTGTTGTGTTCTCTGCATTTTCGGTTATCAAATACTTGTACTAACTCTTCTGTCTTATTGCTTGAAGTGTCGAATTTGCTGAGTTGCTAGCTGATGTTACTGGAGAGAAGGAGGTACCCATTAGTGCTCAACCTGAACAGGATTCCAAAAGGATGGTGAGCACCGACTTGGTAGCTACTCGGTCTTCTAGGAACGTGCTAGGTCTAGAGGCAGCTCGGATCCTGTCCGAGCTTCTTGAGGATGCCCCAACCTCTTTTTCTCGTTCCATCCCAGTGGATATACTCCATTGGTGGACGTGGATGATGCCGAGGAAGAAAAAGAGAGAGATGAGTTCTGACTCAAGAAAAGCAAGTAAATAGTGGTTGTTGATACCCTCTGAAGGGGAAAATCCAAGAGAAAGAGGATTGTTCCCCGTCTGGTGAAGAGATTGAAGATGTTGACCCAAAGGATGACGTGACGAGTGAGTCAAGGGCGTCTAGCCGAACCGTCCGACCAAGATCCGTCTTTGTGGTAAGTTATCCCAGTGTCCTAACCTTGCGTATAATAAGCTCGCTTTTTACCGACTTTTAGCCATTTCGGGGACCCCGGATCGGGCAAGAGTTCTTTAAAAGACTTGATGAATCTTCAGCCAGTAAAGAGGCTCAAAAGAAGACCGTTGAGGAGTTAAGAGCCAGCCGGGATAGGCATAGAGAGTCTTGCAAGACAAAAGACGAAGAGATCAAGGCCCTGAAGGGGCAGGTTTAGAGTCACAAGGCGGAGCAGAAGAAGGTTCATGGCGAGTGTGCTGCTGAGCTTCAGGCGGCCTATGACAAGTATACCGTAGAGACATCCGAGCTGGGTCAGCATTTGACCAAGATCCGGCTTAAAAGAACGAGCTTGAGGCTTCTCTCCCCGATCGGGCTGCTCTGGCTGTCCATGACTACAAGTCTTCAGGACACTTCGCTGAGTGTCTGAAAGCTTTGCTAGGCCCTGTGACGTGGCTTGGCTTCACGGTGGGAGTTAATGAAGCTAAAGAGAAGTTTCCTGGCTTAGATGTTGAAACCCTTCCTCATCGATACATGTATAACCCGGATGCAAGCAAAATTTACGATGAACGCCTGTTAGAATTTAAGGATGGCGTGGACATTGGGGCTAGATATTCCAAGAAATGCCCTACTTCGCTCGGGGGTCCGGATCCGTTCCTCCAACTACCGGCCAATCTACTTCCACCGAGCGGCGAATCCTGCGTCGCCACATTTGTTTATTTGTCTAAGACTTATTTTGTCTTTTAATGAGACAACCTTTGTAAACTTTAACATTTGTTTATGCTAAGTGTTGTTTTGAGTTTTCAGTACATACCTGGTACCTGTTTCCCCCTCAAGCATGGCATCCATTCTCAAATGGGATGGCATGCTTGATGTTTGAGATTGAGCCTGTCAGTAATCTTATTTTTGTTTTTTTGATGTTAATTTCAAGAGATGAGATGGCTTGACTTGTAGACTAATAGAGTTTGGCCTTTGCAAACTGTCTGAGTTTGACTTGCGGAAAAAGATGGCTTGACCTACAGACTTAGAGAGTTTGTCCTTTGCAAACTGTCTGAGTCTGACTTGCAGAGCTCAGTTAAAATTTAGCCTGACTGCCAGACTCGGGAAGTTTGTTCTTTGCAAATTTTCTAAGTTTGACCTGCAGTATTCAATTAAAAATTTAGCCTGACTTGCAGCCTCGGGATGTTTGTCCTTTGAAAAATTTCTGAGTCTGACCTGTAGTACTCAGTTAAAAATTTACCTAACATGCAGACTCGGGAAGTTTGTCCTTTGAAAACTTTCTGAGTCTGACATGCAGTACACGGTTAAAAATTTAGCCTGACCTGCGGTCTCGGGAAGTTTGTCCTTTGCAAGCTTTCTGAGTCTGACTTGCAATACTCAGTCAAAAATTTAGCCTGACCTACAGACTCAGGAAGTTTGTCCTTTGCAAACTTTCTATGTCTGACCTGCAGTACTCAATTAAAAATTTAGCCTGACCTATAGACTCGAGAAGTTTGTCCTTTGTAAACTTTCTGAGTCTGGCCTGCAGTACTCAGTTAAAAATTAAGCCTGACCTGCAGACTGGGGGAGTTTTTCCTTTGCAAACATTCTGAGTCTGACCTGCAGTACTTAGTTAAAAATTTAGCCTGACCTGGATACTCGGGAAGTTTGTCCTTTGAAAACTTTCCGAGTCTGACCTGCAGTACTCAGTTAAAAATTTAGCCCCTTTAGGGCTGTAAACCGATAATACCATACTTATAAAAAGAAAAATTGTATTAAAACTCATAGAAGCTTGATTACATTTTTATTGAAAATATAAGAAGGAAAAGAAAGTAAAGCAAGTCTGGCACCTGTCCTAGACATAAAATTTCCTCAGGTTGTTGGCATTCCAACTTCGTGGTATGGTCCTACCCCTTGCATCATCTAGCTGATATACGCCTTTTCCATGAACTTTAACCACCTTGTAGGAGCCTTCCCAGTTTGGGTCAAGCTTGCCTTGAGGGCCCTGTCTGCTGACCTTATTTTTTCTCAACACTATATCACCTTCTTTAAAATACGAGTGCCTGACTCTGGAGTTATAGTATTGAGATATTCTTTGCTTATACTTCGTCATTCTGATGTAGGCCACTTCTCTGGATACTTCCAAGTCATCTTTGGCTTGCATGAGTTCAACATCTTGATCTGAGTGGGCGTGGAGCTCGGACCTCGGGGAGGGGAGCTCGATCTCTACTGGAATGTCTGCTTCGCATCCATAAGCTAAGGAAAAAGGTGTTTCTCCTGTATCCGAGTTTGGCGTAGTCCTGTACGCCCAAAGTATGTTGGTTAGATGTTCAACCAAATTCTCTCCATCTTCTTCCAGCCTCTTCTTCAGGCCAACCTTGACCTATCTGTTTGTCTGTTCAACTTGGCCTTTAGCTTGTGGGTGGCCAATAGAGGTAAAGTGCTGGGTTATACCCAGCTCGGCACACCATGACCTGACTGTCATGGCTTCTAATTGTGTTCCATTGTCTGAGATTAGGGTCTTGGGTATTCCATATCTACAGACAATGCTTTTCCAAAGGAATTTTTGAATGGCCTTTGAAGTGATGGCCGTTAGAGCTTCAGTTTCTACCCACTTGGTAAAGTAGTCCACTGCTACAACAAGGAACCTTAGATTTCTTGGAGCACGGGGAAGTGGGCCGACTAGGTCCACTCCCCATTGATAAAAATGCCAATGTGAGACTATGAGGATCATTTCCTGTGAAGGTTGATGAGATAAGTTATCATGCACCTGGCATGACATGCATTTCATGACTAGTTCGTTTGCATCGCTCTACATAGTAGGCCAGTACTACCCAACTAAACGACATTTTCTTGCCAGGGTTTGTGCACCCGTATGATTTCCGCAAATACCAAGATGAATTTCCCTAAAGAGATAATTCTCTTCTTCCTTTGAAGCACATTTGAGCCAAAAGGATATGAAAGATCGTCTGTACAAAACTTCATTAAAAAGAGAGTACCTGCTTGCCAGTAGCCTCATCCTACGCACTTGAGATTTATCAGCCGGTAGGATGCCATGTTTGAGATAGGACACAATAGGGTCCATCCATGTAGCTTGTTGAGTGACTGGTTGAACTTCATTCTGGACATAGCTTCACTCAGCGAGTTGCTCTACCAAGACTCTTTTGTCTGAGAAGAAATTCGAAGCCAGCTTTGAAAGGGCGTCAACTTGCTTGTTCTAAGATCGAGAGACCTACTTGATCTGGAGTGACCTGAAGTTCTTGAGTAAGGCTTGGGCTACAGACAACTATTTCTTCATTGGTTCCTCGTTTGATTCATATTCCTCTATGACATGATTAACTACCAGTTGGGAGTCACTGAATACTTGTAGATTGGTAGCACCGAGCTTGCTGGCTAGTCGGAGTCCGGTAATCAGAGCTTCATACTCAGCTTAATTATTTGTAGCCTTGAACTGGAAACACAAGGCATAGGGAAATTCTTCTCCTTTTGGGCTTATGAGCAGGAGGCCTGCCCCTGCTCATTCTTTACCTGCTGCCCCATCAACATACAGAGTCCATAGATCAACTTGCCTGGTCGGTTGATCTTTCTCGATGTCCACTAAGATTCCCTCAGTTAAAAAGTCTGCTAAAGCCTGAGCTTTTACAGCAGTTCTTGGTTGGAAATCCAGGTCATACTCTGCAAGTTCTATAACCAATTTTTCTAATCATCTAGTTGTGTCTAGTCGAGCTAGTATTTTTCGTAATGGTTGATCTGTTACCACAGTTACCGGGTGTTCTTGAAAATACGCCCTCAAATTTCTTGATGCATGCACCAAAGCCAAAGCTAGTTTCTCTGCATTAGAGTACCTGACTCCGGGTCCATGTAGAGAACTGCTCACATAGAAGATTGGTCTCTATATATTGTCCTTATCTCTGATTATGATTGCACTAATTTCTTCTGCAACCACTGCTAAGTATATTAGCAGAGTTTCAACATCCCGAGAAGAAGACAAGGTCGGCAGCTTGGCTGAGTAAGCTATAAGGTCCTTGAATGCTTCCTGGTTGTCCTCATTCCACTGGAAAGGACTTGCCTTTCTTAAGACTTTGAAAAATGGTAAGGCACGCTGTGCCGATCTGGACAAGAACCTGTTCAGGGCAGCTGATAGCAAAATACTTAACCGCTAACTTTAACCGATAGAGTATCGGGTCAACGGTAGTATAGTGGTCACAAAGTCGAATCCACAGGGAGTAATAGTGAAGTACCAAAGTCGACGTAGAACTTGGTTCAGGTCAATAGATAGTGGAAAGATTAACAACTAATGCAGAAATAACGATTACACTACTGGTTTTACTTATATGATTAAAAAGCATAGCCGAACTACGATCCAACAGGTTACTTTTACCCCACAGGAAAGACTTGACACGGAGTGTGTCTTAACGGACCTACCTATCCAATTCAGTTTATATGACATCCACGGGTGTCAACTCTTTATTCTTGCGTTAAGGTCTGAACAACTCTCGCTTAACCCCTATACTAGGCTTATTAACCCTCCCTTTAGAAAGCTAACTCGCCTAACATGGTTGACCAGAATAATGAGCCGCTCGGGAACCCGATAAGAACCTCACATAGGCATAGTCCTAAAGTCTAGCTAGGTTGTCAATCTAACAATCAAGGCTAAGTCTAGTGATTCTAAAACCCGTATCCCACACCTCACCGCAAAATACATATATAAGCTCGATGTGTGTGTAACAGTGAACAAGGTTGTCAATCTCATTCAAAGCTATTAAAACAATCAAAACGAGTTTTAGAACATGAATTCATCATACAAACGTTTAATTAAGCGCTACACAACTCCCATCTCATCCCCCTTTGGGATTTTCACCCGTTTTCACATAATCCGGCTACACAACTACTTTAGCTACCCATAATCATACTAACAACAAAGTAATTAAAGGAAATTATACTAAGAACAATAATAAACGAAAGCATAATCATCATAAAAATCAAACCTTGAATATTGAGTAAAGGTACTGCGCAAAAATTCGAATCTTTGGTGTTGAAACATAAATTTAATCTAATAAAAAGTATGTAGAATCAATGGAATTAATCTATGGAATATGGGGATCAAAGGGTGTTTAAACTACTCAAAAACCGCCCTAAAATCGCCCCTAAGATGCCCAAAGTCGTCCAAGATCGTATAGGGGCAGAATGAGCTGCGTATTTATAATGTAGGTCAAAAATCTGCTCCTGTCGGTCCCGGACGCCCGTCTGGATCTTGGCAAACGCTAGTTTGGCCCAACTTGACCTGTCTTCAGTAAATCAGCGATAACTTCATTTGTAGAGCTCCGATTTGAATGATTCAAAATGCGTTGGAAAGCTTGTTGAATTACCTACAACTTTCATGAACACGACTTGACCAGAAAATGCATCCTAGATGGGTAAAAATGACGATTAAAGGGTCAGGCATGGTGAAAATCTGCTGTCGGGGCCAAACTAGAGTTTGCACCCTCACAAACGCCCGTTTGAGTTGCATTTGGACGCCCGTTTGCCTTGTATGAGCTTTGGTTTTTGGGCTGAACCTTCACAAACGCCAGTTTGAGGTCATTTGGACGCCCGTCCAGCTGAAAACGCAACTTTCTGAATGAAGCGAACGCCGGTTTGGATCTTCCAAACGCCAGTTTGGGGTAGGCTTCAGTATTTTCATCATAACTTCACTTCTTTGGCTCCAAATGAGATGATTCAAAATGCGTTGGAAAGCTGATTCAATGATCTACAACGTTCATCAAGACAAGGCTTCCTGAAAGTGTCTCCAAGTGTGACAAAAATGCCCCTGAAGTGACTGGTTCAGATTTCGTCAATGATTCTTCACTCTTTTCTCCTCCTTGGCCCCAAATCTCGTTCTTTCTCGAGAATCTCTTCTTTATTCTCGACCTTATACATCAATATAAGCCTGAAAACAAAGACACGAGCACCAAGGCATAATATACATTGACGGAAACGTAATAAAATCCACATAAAACACGAGTTTTTAGGACGAAAACGCCTTTAGTCTCGAAACATGCATATAAGTGAATATCGTTCATATCCTACCCATAATAGCCCAAAATAACCATGAATAACTCGTAAAAGGAGGTAATCTCATATAAGAAATACACTACAATTTGACTCCCATCAGCAGACCATACGCCTTGTTAGCCTTTGCACCTCTTTGATGTTCTTGGGGTGGCATTAACCTTAATGCCTCAATTTTGTCTGGATTCTCTTTGATGCCTTCCTTAGAGATCATGTACCCCAGGAATTTACCCGACCTGGCCCAAAATGTACACTTTTTAGGGTTGAGCTTCATCTGAGTTTTTCCGTTTACACTGAATACTTCTCTGACATCTAGCATGTATTGATCAAGAGACATGATCTTGATTTGGAGATCATCTACTTAAACCTCCACATCTTCCAATTTGCTTTTGAAATTTTTTGTTGCTCTTTGATATGTGGCTCCAGCATTCTTGAGCCGAAAGGCAAAGTGATATAGCAGAAGGTGCCCAACTCTGTTATGAATGCAGTTTTTTTATGCATCTTCAAAGTCCATGGCTAATTGATGGCACCCTTTGTATGCGTCAGAAATTCATATATCTCAAAACCCACAGTTGAGTCAACTAACCTGTCGATCTTAGGAAGCGGATAGCAGTCCTTAGGACATGCCTTGTTCAAGTCGGTGAAGTCCACGCACATCCGCGAACTACCATCTGGTTCTTTACTAGTACCGAGTTGGCTAACCAGCTCGGATAAACCACTTCTCTTATGACGTTTGCCTGGAGAAACTTTTTTACCTCCTTCTGAATGGCCTCAATTCTTTCTTTTGTGAACTGCCTTTTCTTTTGCCTAACTGGTTTTCTGTTCTGATCAACATTAAGTCTGTGCAGGGAAAGCTCGGGTGAATGGCCCGGCATGTCTTCTGTTTTCCATTCGAACACATCTCTGAACTCTTTCAGTACTTTGACGAGTTCTTGTTTTTGCTGCTCGGGTATCCATGACTTCACATTTACGGTTAATTCCTCTTGATCTTTCAATAGACTCACTACCTCGATCTTGTCTTCTGAAGACCAACCTTCTTCCTCTTATGGGAGTACTTCTTCAACAGAGACCTGTTGTACCGTCATTTTTCTATTAACAGTGGCCGTGTAACAGCTCATGCCCGTTTCAACGTCACCTTTAATCTCCACTGACCCCTGTGGTGTTGCAAACTTCATGCTTATGTGAGCTGGGGAGATGACTGCTCAGAGAACTATCAGGGCAGATCGTCCCATGATAACATTATAGGCCGATGGTGCGTTGACTATGACGTAATCCACCAAAAGGGTCCGCCCTTGGTTCTTTTCCAAAGGTGGTCGGCAATCTAATCATGCCTATGGGATGGACTGGGGGTCCTGCGAACCCAAATAGCTGAGCTGAGACGGGTGTCAGCTCAGTATCCTTTAGCTTCATTGATTGTAGAACATTGTAGTATAGTACATTGACCGCACTACCCGTATCAACACAGATACGCTTCACCGTATGCTTATTGATTACAACTTCAATGACTAACCCTTTGTTATTAGTAACTAAGGGCAGGGGGTCACGAGGATCGTACATTACCTCTCCGGAAAGCCTTTGTCTTTTGTTGGAGTCGGTGGGAGCAGCTGACCTGCTATTGCTCTTTTCCTCAGGTCGGGAAGTGGTGCTCGGGCCACCCGAGAATGTATTGATTCTTTTGATGGGGCAACTTGGAGAAACTAACTCTCAGGCTCAGTCTAAAACTAACTAAAATCACCCTCCTTCTAGTGCCAATTGACGATGTTGATTACCGTCTAATGTATGATCCGGGCCTAAATAACTCGTAGAATCCATTTGAAAATCATTTGTGAACGATTTCACAAATTTAAAAATACTTTATTAATTTTGGCTCTTTTAAACTTTGCTATATGGTCACCTTCGCATCTTCTTAGTAGAATTATTGATTAAAAAATATATATATGATGCAAGTATAGGACTAAAATAAAAGTTTTTGAGCAAATGATGAAATAAAAGTTTTTTTTTTTTTCGACTAAAGATTGAAATAAAAGTTATGCAGAAGATTTATCTTTGCCAAGGACGGCCGAGTATCTTTGCTATCTTTTAGTTTTCAGTCCAATAATCCATAGCAAACAATGATTTTTTATTATTATAATTAAAATTTTCATTCTGTTCGGCAGATTTCTTTAACACGGATTGGAGACATCAATTTAAATAGAGTTAGCTAAAGGGGGCAATTTAAATCAGCCTTGTCAGAATGTTTTTTTTCAATATAAAACTGCCAAACTTTTTTTGGATATTGCAGAAAGTGGATATCATTGATAAATCCACTGTATCTTGTAACTTTCAACGATCCACATTGGAAAGAAGAAATGAAACATGAAAAGAATTTAATTAAGACATATATATCTAACAAGATGCTAGATGTGCTAGAGAACAATATTACAAGAGAAGATAAAAAAAAAAACAAGTGAAACAATACAACAATATTCCCAACACAAAAACAAACTTTCTGCAACAATATGAAAAGCTTAATCAACGATAACAAGCAAAGAGAAACGCTGACATAGCAGAATTCGATCTTAAACCCTTACTGATAACCCAACAAACCCACAGCTCCCATGAAATAATAGGCACTACAACAATTCAAATTTTCCGCGACGATGAAATGTCGTCCCATGAAATAACTTCCATCGCAAAAATCATTTAATGTGACAATTGGTCGTCCCAAAAACCTCGATGACTAAGTCGTCAAATTAAATGGGTGATGACGTGGCTATTGATGTGGCTGTTGACTTTTCAGCCGAGCCCACATGGTGTTCTTTTTTGGGACGGTGTGGTCGTCATTTTAAATAATAGTTATATAAGGAATTTATTTTCTATTCACTACAAAAAAAACATGCTTTTTAGTACCTGAATAAACGACATTTTCTTGCCAGGGTTCATGCACCCGCATGATTTCCGCAAATACCAAGATGAATTTCTTGAAGGATATAATTCTCTTCTTACGTTGAAACACATCTGAGCCAAGGGGATATGAAAGATCGTATGTACAAAACTTCATTAAAAAGAGAGTACCTGCTTGCCAGTAGCTTCATCCTACGGGCTTGAGATTTATCAGCCGGTAGGATGCCATGTTTGAGATAGGACACAATAGGGTCCATCCATGTAGCTTGTTGAGTGACTGATTGAACTTCATTCTGGACATAGCTTCGCTCAGCGAGTTGCTCTGCCAAAACTCTTATGTCTGAGAAGAAATTGGAGGCCAGCTTTGAAAGGGCGTCAACTCGCTTCTTCTGAGATCGAGAGACTTGCTCGATCTGGACTGACCAGAAGTTCTTGAGTAAGGCTTGGGCTACGGACAAGTATTTCTTCATTGGTTCCTCATTTGCTTCATATTCCCCTTTGACATGATTAACTACCAGTTGGGAGTCGCTGAATACTTGTAGATTAATTGGCAGCACCGAGCTTGCTGGCTAGTCGGAGCCGGCGATCAGAGCTTCATACTCAGCTTCATTATTTGTAGCCTTGAACTGGAAATGCAAGGCATAAGGAAATTCATCTCATTTTGGGCTTATGAGCAGGACGCCTGCCCCTGCCCCTTCTTTCCCTGCTGCCCCATCCACATACAGGGTCCATAGCTCAACTTGCTTGGTCGGTTGATCTTTCTCGATGTCCACTGAGATGTTCTATTGAAGCTTTATTTGAGTCTACCTTTGAATCGGAAAGTGGGTCCTCCCATTTTAGGGTTATTTTTTTGAACCCCGTTCTTCCACCAGTTGAAAATCCTGTTTCCAAGCCCTTAATCAATCGTAGGGGATTTGAGCACTTGGTCCTAGCCCTCCGGTTTGATCCATCTTATTCTGGTCCTCCGCGCTCCTTCAGATCTTCAAAGTTCGTTCTGACCCTAAAAGCTCATATGGCTTTGAAATCCCAAGCCGCTTGTCACGGTATCGATTCTAACCTGACCAAGGGTGACTTGGCCACCATCCGTAAGCAGTATAAGATAGAAAATCCATTGTATGACCCAAAGATCCCTGCTCCCGGTGTTTATGCGTATCAAGCTCCGGAAGGTTACTGCGCCGTCTACCGGTAGCAACTCATTTGTGGTTTGAAGTTTCCAGCGTGCCCAGCGATATTGGTTGTCCTAGAGCACTATGGCTTAGGGCTTGCCTAAATCGTACCCAATGGTATAAGGGCCATAGTGGGGTTTTCCATTTGGTGCCGGTGTACCTGCATCCCCTTCACCGTTAAGTACTTCAGGCGCTTCTACCAGTGTAAGCAAGTGGCTAACCAAGCCGGGTATTCCTATTTCCTGCCAAAGATATTTCTTAAAGGATGTCCGGCTCACCGAGAAAGGAGAGACCCTTACAAGAACTGGAAGCGCAGGTTCTTCTTCCTTTGTCCCGAGGTGGAGTTTAATCTGGGTAGATGGAATACCGCCGACCTGGGTAGCGACCCTCGACCCACAGATGTTGATAAAAAACTGATATATGACATTCAGATGAGTGGCATCTAATCAGCCTGAATTAGTACTCTTCTACGTTAATTGACTCTGCCAAACTGCCAACTGCTGGCCCTGATCCTTACAAGGAATTAAGCAAACAAGAATACGAAACCTGTAGGGTCTTTATGTTTGTTGTGTTCTTGCTGTTTTGGTTATCAAATGCTTGTACTAACTCTTCTGTCTTGCTGCTTGCAGTGTCAAATTTTGCTGAGTTGTTAGCTGATGTTACTGGAGAGGAGGAGGTATGTTGGACTTATTTCTTAGTTTTGATGATGAGTGCCATACTAGCTGTTATAGTGCAAAGGCAAAAAGATGTCTAGATAAAATGTATAGGTTTATTAGAGTTTGATTCATAAATAGGTTTGATCAAACAAGCACTGTAAATGGCTGCCGATTGTTTATCGCCGGACCGATCTAGGTCGTAGGGTAGATAGGTCCGCAGGACCGGGTCTAGAACCCGCCGAAGACCGAAGACCGAAGGCCGAGGGTTCAAACTCGGTGAATGAAGGCTAAGGGATCAAACTTAGTATTTAATGTCAAGGATATGGAATCGAGAATTTAGGCAAGTCCGTGATGACCTAAAGCGATTACATATATCTTGTGTAGAAGGTCTAAGTTCCACAAGTTAGATGATGCTTGGAACTTGGTTATACTTTAAATGATGTAATCTAACTTCACAAACAAAAGTTGGATAAAAAGATTCGAAAATTTGCATTATATTTTACGGACAAAATATGATGTTCACAGATCGATTGGTTTTACGACAGTCGATGAACCCGCCGATATATACCTCGATCAATTCAAGATTATTGGGAAGTTACATGGATAAGAACAGACCAACTACCTCGACTTATCAAGCAAATCAAAGGCCGAGATTAAAAAGACGTTGGGATGATCCATATTTTTATCCATTGGATACAAGTCAAAGGGTGGATGATCTTGCCTTTGTCAAAAAGTAATCTGACGAGTGTCGATCCTATGAATAGTGACGAGAATGCGGTGCGGATGGGACAAATACAAGGAACGGTCACATTTGAATTTCAAATTCAAGTCACATGCATTCCTACCTATAAATAGAGGACTTTCAACTCAAGAAAAAGATGATGAATTTTGGGATAAACTTTAAGTGATAACACCGATTTGAAAAACACCCGCCGAACTTACCGAGCTTAAGGCCGCTCGATCTAGTTATTTTCTTCAAGTGCATTCGTGTTCAAAATTTGCATCAAGCATACACACTTGAGACCGCGCAAGTCGCGATTATATCATCCTAATCAAGCCGCCGCAACCGAATCATTTATTTGATTCATTCTTTATTTTATAAAGAACCCGCCGAAGACAAGTGAAGCATACGTTAGGTGTGAAAGACTCGTTGGTTTGTGGTGGAGTGGTGAAGAGGCAATTCTACCCTTCAAGGACCGAGTGGAAGACTCGGGAGCAAAGCAATCCTACCTGTTCTTAGTTTTCGGTTGTGAAGCCATAGTTATTGGTGAAGGACAAGCAACCTAGGATTCTTTGTAACGAGATAACTCAAAGATTACTAGTGAATTTCCTCCAACATCACGGGAGAAGAGTGGACGTACGGGATTACATCACCCGGAACCACTATAAAAATCTCTCTACTTACTTACCGCATTTATTTTACGCACTTAGTCTTTATTCATATCAACCCGCTCGAATCTAGCAACCGAAATCACACACACACACTACCGAGTATCTAATACTTAGTAACATATTTAACAACAAGTAACAAGGCTTAATTTTGATATTATTCCGCCGCACAAATTAAACAAGCGAACCGTCGTAGACTACCGTTTATCGACAGGGGCTGCGAGGTCTCAAGAGACTCGAAGTATCGCAGCCGCCGAAGTTGCGAATTTGTTAACTCCAAAGTTTTAATTGTTAAGTTTATTCACCCCCCCTCTAAACTTAACTAAAGCCTTTTCAAGGGACCAACAATTGGTATCGGAGCGATTGCTTCGTTCGAAGGAATCCTACTTGTTGTGCTTGTGAAAATTCTTTAAAACTTTCTTTCAAGTTACCGATTTTCAAGACTTGCATCATGGATAACACACGAGTATGCTAGAACCATGTTGATGTGCTCTCTTGATAGATTTGATGAGTATAAACGTCGAATGCGGGCATATCTTCTTGCTACTCATGATGAGATGATGGATGTACTAACCGAAGGACCACTTGGAGATTACAAAGGCGAATAACGGTGGGTGACGGAACCGAGTACATTCCTAAACCAAAGAGAGAATGGAATGCGAGAAGACGAGAAAAGAGCAAACCTCAACAACATTGCTATTGATATCATCTACGAGAACCTTGGATAGCAATATGTACATGAAAGTCAAAGATTGCAAGGCGCAAAGGAACTTTGGGATAAGATTCACTTAATCGTGAAGGCACCGATGCAATAAAGAAGAACAAAATCAAGTGTGGCGAGAAAAAGGTTTCAAAAGTTCAAAATGCTACCTAATGAAACCATTGAGCAAATGGAGTCCAGATTCAATGCAATCTTAGATGAGCTTACTCGCGAGTGTAAGTTATTCAAAAGAGGAAGTAAACACCAAAATCTTGGAAGCTTTACTGCAAGAGATGTTTGGAAAATGAAGGTGACGCAATTGAAGAAATGAGAAAGCCGCATGAGGAAGACACCTTCAAATTGTTCTCTCGATCTTAAGGCCTATGAATTTAGCAAGAAGTTAGTGCACGAAGGCGAAAAGGAAGAGCCAAAGACCCTTTGCATTGGCGCTTCACATCATGAAGAAACATCGGGAGGACAGGATGACATCTTGGATGAGATGCAAGAGCGGTGCCCTGCGAGCAAGAAGATCGAATGATGAAGACCGGAAAGGCCCCTACAAGAAATTTCACAAAGAGGCCTACCGAGAGAAGGAAAGAAGAACCAAAGAAAGATAATGACTATCTATGCTTTCATTGCAAGAAACCAGGACACTTCGGACCGATTGTCCCGAATTGAAACAAGGCAAGGAACCCGATTATCTTTGCTTCAACCGTAAGAAGCTGGACATTTTAGACCCGATTGTCCGGACCTACCGAAGACCAAAAGTCAACAAAGGAGACATGGCAAGAAGGCTATGGTTGTCGAAGATGAATCGGGATATGAAGTGGGATCCGAAAAAGGAAATGAGTCGGATGACACAAAGACTAGTTGCGATATGGAGGATTATGCTTTGATGGCCAACATGGATGAAACCGAGGAGGGTGTCCGGTACTTTGACGGTGGATGTTCCGGACACATGACAAAGAATAAGCACTGTCTTACAAATTTTGTGGCAAAAGATGGTCCAAGGGTGAATTTTGGCAACAAAAATACACTGGTTATACAAGAGGATATGGCACACTTATCGAAATGGACTTACAATCAAGAATGTTGCATATGTGGAAGAATTGGATTACAACTTGCCGAGCCTTTGGACAATTCGTGATATGGGATACAAGGTCACTTTTGACAAAAACAATTGTATTGTCATTAGTGAAAGAGGTGATCAAGTTGTACTTGGTAGAAGGCAACAGAACATGTATGTTGTGGATTGGTCTACCTGCAGTTCAGAAACTCGCACGATTGTGCATACCAAATCGAACTCAATTGGTTATGGCACAAGAAGTTAAATCATCTAAATTTTGATGATATTAATCGCCTAGTGAAGAAGAAGTTAGTGGTTGGTTTACCTGAGATCACATTCAAGAAGGATGCTATCTGTGATGCATGTCAGCAAGGTAAACAGATAAAGTCAAGTTTCAAGTCAAAGACTAAACAATCAACTAACAGAGTGTTGGAGCTTATGCACATGGATCTTTTTGGACCTATAACTCCAACAAGTGTGACAGGGAAGAAATACACCTTAGTGGTTGTGGATGATTTTTCTAGATACACTTGGGTGATATTCATGAACAAGAAAAGTGAGACTCTCCAAAGCTTACCTAATCTTTTGAAAAGATTACAAAATGAGAAAAGTCTAACAGTCATAAAGATTAGATCGATCGTGAGTACCGAATTTCTCAACAAAGTTATAAGAGAATATCGTGAACGTAATGGTGTACTTCATCAACTTGTCGTCTTGGTACACCTCAAAGCAAAATGGGGTTTTTGAAAGAAGAAACAGGACATTAAAGGAAGCGGGAAGAACAATGATCCGTGAAGCTTTGCTACCGAAAGATATTGGGTCAAGCAAGAATACAACATGCTATACACAAAATAGAACATCGAGTAAACAAGAAGCCGCCGAAGACACCTTATGAGATCCGGAATGGAAGGATACCTAATATATCCTATTTCCACCCATTTGGAAGCAAATGTTTTATTCTAAATCATAAAGTTCATTTGAAAACTTTCCAACCAAAATCGATGAAGGAATTTTCTTAGGATATTCTTCGATCACAGAGCATTCGAGTACCGAACAAAAGAACACCGAAACATGAAGAAACAATCAATGTTGTGTTTGATGAACCTAAGTTTACCGGTATGGAAGATAAAGAGTGTGAACTCTTTGAAAATCAACAAATCACCGATCCAGATTGTGTTGAAGTTTTGGAAAGATTCAATGACCTAAAAGTTTCGACATCGCCCCCGCCGAACACCCCCGCCGACAATGTTACCGATGCAACAACCGAAGCAATTCAAGGATCCGCGACCCCCCGTAGAAGAAACTACGCGCAGACCCTACCGAAGATGATATTCCCGAAAATCAAAATAACCAAAATCCACAATGGTTAAGGAATCACCCGTCGAACAAGTTATTGGCAATGTACGGCAAGGTGTGAGGACTAGAAGACAACCTGGAAGCTATGTTTACTTGTTTTCTATCTCAAATGGAACCTAAAGTTGTTGAAGAAGCAATTTCGGATCCAGATTGGATAATTGCTATGCAAGAAGAATTAAATGAATTTGAAAGAAATCAAGTTTGGACACTAGTTGAAAGGCCACTCATGCAAATATCATTGGTACTAAGTGGGTATATAGAAATAAACTTGATGAATCCGGTACCATTGTAAGAAATAAGGCCGACTAGTTGCAAAAGGCTATTCTCAAGCGAAGGAATAGATTTTGATGAAACTTATGCACTTTGTTGCAAGATTGGAAGCTATCGATTATTCTTGGCACATGCCGCATATAAGAACTTCAAAGTATATCAAATGGATGTCAAGAGTGCATTTTTGAATGGTATCCTAGAGGAGGAAGTGTATGTTCAGCAACCTCCTGGATTTGAAGTTAAAGATCAAGAAGATAAAGTATATAGACTCAACAAAGCACTCTATGGATTGAAACAGCACC
The DNA here is from genome assembly GCA_036785695.1 of Gentiana straminea. Taxonomy (NCBI): domain Eukaryota; kingdom Viridiplantae; phylum Streptophyta; class Magnoliopsida; order Gentianales; family Gentianaceae; genus Gentiana; species Gentiana straminea. The sequence goes on from JAVUPR010000175.1 coordinate 836,431, forward strand.
AAGAGCATGGTATGAGACTCTATCTCAATTCTTGGTGGACAATGGTTTTACAAAAGGGACCATTGACAAGACTCTTTCGAGAATCGAGTGAAGGGGACAACACCCCGCCGGTACAAATTTATGTTGATGACATAATTTTTGGCTCGAAAATGATTTACTTTGTGAAAAGTTTGCAAATCTAATGAAAAGTAAATTCCAAATGAGTATGATGGGAGAAATGAACTACTTTTTGGGATTGCAAGTCAAACAAATAAAGGATGGAATCTTCATTCATCAAACCAAGTATACCAAAGAAGCGTCGAAGAAATTTGGTATGGAAAACAAGACTAAGAGCTCAACTCCTATGAGTACAAACATCGATTGGATGAAGATAAAGAAGGCAAAGATGTTGATCGACTTTATACGAGAAGGATGATAGGCGTCCGTCGTATCTCATCGCCACAGAATTGGACGATATATCCTTTTTGTAGGTGTTTGTGCAAGATTTCAATCCAAACCTAAAGAAAGTCATTTAGGTGCGAGTTAAGAGAATTCTCAAGTATCTTAAAGAAACTTTGGGAGTAGGGATATGGTATTCCAAGGAAGGAAGCTTCAAGGTAATATCCTACTCGGATTCTCGATTATCTTGGATGCAAGATTGATAGAAAAAGCACCTCGGGAACCCGTCGTTAATGGGAAATAGGATCGGTCTCCCGGTTTAGCAAGAAACAGAATTCTATTTCAACTTCCACTTCGCCGAAGCCGAATACATTGCCGCTTTGGAAGTATTTGTGCACAAGTACTATGGCTAAGACAACAATTAAGGGATTATGGAATTGAAGAAAGGGAAATTCCAATCATGTGTGACAACACAAGTGCAATTGCAATCACGAGAAAATCTGTTTTGCATTCAAGAACCAAGCACATTGATGTGAGACATCATTTTATAAGAGATCATGTTGAAAAGAAAGATGTGGTGGTTCTATACATCCCTACCGAAGATCAACTTGCGATATTTTCACTAAGCCACTTGATAGTGAAAGATTTGCCAAATTAAGGACCGAACTTGGAATTATAAAGATTGATCGATATTCAAAGCAGGTGTCTTGGAATTCACCAAGGGGATTAGTCTTTGCTATGTTGGGTGAGCTCACTTAGCAGATTAGTCATTGGTATCAACAATTCCATGTACTTATGTTTGAACAATTGAGCAAATGAGGTTGCCAAGAGGATTGGTCTTTGTCATGTTGGGTGAGCTCACTTGACAGATCAGTCATTGGTATTAAACTTCATATTGTATTATCAATTGAACAAAACAAGGAGAAAACAAGGATCAGCAGAGTCACCTTGTCAGCAGGCTGCTGAAGCACATTATCAGCAGACTGCTGAGCCCACCCTGCTGAGGGATACCTTGCTGGAGGGAACGTTACTCAGTCAAAATAATTAAAGTCAAAAACCATATTGGCGGGATATTTATTTTATCCATTATTACCACAGTTAAACCATCCAACGGTTACAAACATTATGGTGGAGTAATGGGCCACGTGTCAAGACAGAATTTATTCAGATTAATCGTGGTTACCTCAATGTACGTGCTATGACAGTTTCAACTACCCACTGTCTACATAATCAGACTGTTACATAGCAGATTCACCACTTGCATCTTCTGCTTTATCTCTGCAAATTCTACTTCGTGTGAACACAGATTTGAGAGGAACTCTTCTTCATCTTTTTCTTATTTCAATGGCGGAAAGAGTTGAAGTTCAAATCGAATCTAGCCAAAGTGTAAGAGGCTATGTTGTTGATGCAAACCAAACGAGTTGGCCATTAATATAGGTCGAAGAATAAGGAGGTTTGCGGGCTTGGAGAACAAGCTCAATATCGAGATTAGACACAATTTCATACACCAATGTTGTTGATTTACGGAAGAACATGGTGGTGGAAGAAGGAACCGAAGCATTCAATACAAGCGTGAATGCCGAGGAGCTTGTTATCTCCCCAGGTCTGCGAGGGAAGTGTTTGGATTTGAAGAAGTGGAAAATGGTCCGGTGAATCTGAAGCAATGGGATTGGACAAGTTGGCGTTTGTAGATCAAATCAAGACAAATCAAACCACCAAATCGATTCTCGGCATCAATTGCGGACACATTGGGAATGAATATAGTCGTCGAGCAAGCTCATTGCAAAGAACATACTTGGGCTAAGCTGGCAAGTATGGATACTCTATCGGGACCCAAGATAGAGCCGATGATTATCATCTGCAGGAGCATGAAGTTTGTAAAATTTGGATACTTTATTCACTATATGAAGAAAGTTGCAAAGGAGGACAAACTAGGGAAAAGGAAATCAAAGGCCTTACCCTTAGGTTTGATGATTCAAACCTATTTGAATCACTTGGAGGTTCCCGACATTGAACCAGTTGATATAAATCGGTCCGGATACAAAAGGAGATTGATTATGCAATCCCCGGACTTGATGATGATGAAGAAATTTTGAAGAAGCTGGCGATGATAATGATGATGGAGATGATGGTGATATCGGTGGTGAGCAAGGAGTTCAACCAACTAAGAAGATTTCTATCAAACCTGCCGCACCAAAGAAAACTCGCTGGGGAAGAGGAAGAAGAGTGCCGATGATAGAAAGATTACCGAAATCTTGAAATCAAAGAGAACAAGAAAGGAAACAAAGACTGCATCGCCGAGTCCGCCGAGGGTCAAGTGGAGGTTACCGACCGCCGTAGCCGCAAGAAGAAGCTGTTGTTGAAATTCTTAGAGAACAACGAAGGAAGCAAGTAGAAAAAGAAAATTGACTAGAAAAGATGATGATGATGAACCCCTATCCAAGAGGATGAAGGAAGTTGCCAAAAAGAAGAAATATGGCAAGGGAAAGAGTTGAAAGATTTGGAGGCACGAGAGGGCACAAGAAGAAGCATCGGTAGAGGAGGAAGAAGAGGCTGTTGAAGCTGAGCCTCTAACTATCATTCCACCAGTTGTTATCAGTGATTCCTCCAATGAAGAAGTTATCAAGTCCACTGATGCTGAACAGGTTGTTTTTGAGCAATCTGTAGAGGATGTACAGCAGTCAACTGACCCTGAGCCTGCTGTAGCATCCACTGAAGAACCACAGCAAACCACTGAACCTGAACCTGCTGTGGTGGTTGAAGAGGTGATTGGAGACTTGGTTGAAGACCCCGCAAATTTGGCAATAGTTCGGGGGAAGAGCGATCGTGCTAACCCCGCCGATGAGCATGTAAGTCGGGGGAACCAAGTGTGATACGGATGGAAGTAGTAGGTACAAATGCACCATCACAAGCAACCCGTCGACTTTCAAACATCCGTAGAAGATACCTTGAATCGCTTGTTGGAACCTTTGGAGGTCAACAAGCTACCGGAGTCGCTCCCGAGAAGATCTTTTATGCCATTTGAGAGGCATGTGAAAAAGAGCAAGAAAAGCGAAGAGTTTGTGGATCCCAAAATTCAGCAAATTGCTGATTACTTCCAGTGGAAGTTTGGGTTCTACAAAAGACAAAAACCAGCTGCTCAACCAATGACAGATTTTGAAGAATGGGTTTTTGACAAGTTAGGAGTGGAAAACTTCTTGGATCGATTGATACAACCTTGCCGCAATCAAGGCGATGGATCCGTTTGATGAGCAACAAGGAGGAGGGTATCAAATTTAGAGATCCAAGAGATGGTCCTGATGATTCCTCTTCATCATCAGATAGTAGAGGAGATTTTCCCTCTGGACCAGGAGAATCAAGTGGGGCTGCACTGGCACATGAATCATCTGTACAACAGCCAACTAATACTGGTAAGTCTGCTGAGGGCCAGCAGACTGGAGAAATGGATGAGGATCTACAAGATCTCACCATGGATGATCTAGAAGCCTTGATAAATGAAGGAATAAATTTGTGCGGTACCGGTAGGTGGTGATGAACCAAGTACATTTCATGTTGTAGAGCCTACCGCACAACCCGAAGATGTACGAATACCGATTTGGATGTGGAAAAGACCACCGACTTCGGTGAACCAAGTGCTAGTTCCGAGGAATCCATTGAATATCAAAGAGGATTTGACTTTGAAGGAATTCTCACCAAAGCGCCATGATTCGACCAAGATTGGTCATCTTGAAGGTTTCCAAGTGGATAATACCAATATATTCAATCCACGGGAAGTTGAAGAGGAGGTACGGAGTTCTTTGGGATACAAACAAGACTCGCACAAAGGTTGGAACCGGGTTTGGGTTTGGAGGAAACCCCGTTATTGATGAGGCTGCTTTGTAGTGGAGCCGCCGGAGCCAATGCCACCGTAGGAAAAGATAGTCGCAGACCGCCGTTAATGAGGATGAGCGCAATTTCTTTGGACTATAATTACGTTGATGAAGAATTTCAAATTTTTGGACGGGAAGAAGTTGCCGAGGAACCCGCACAAGATGCGATCATGGAAGACATTCTTGGTGCAATGGTTGAGGAAGGACCTCCCCCCCCGCCGGGAGAGATTTGAGTAGGGCCATGGTCATCGGCGGACAACAGGCACAATATAGAGTTGAGGAGCTCAACGATGGATCTACCGACGTAGAATGGCCGGTGGAGTGCCAATTGAAGTTGTCAATGAGTTAAGAAGCGTAAGAAATGATATGCAACAGATTAAGAACTCAATTGGACGAGCAAGAACAGAGATTTGAAGAAGCGATGAAGATGGTCAATGAAAACAGACAATGCGCTAATACAAATTTGCTTCAAACTTTGCTTCCACTCAAAATGCTTTGAATGATATGATATATGATGTGAGATATATCAAGCAAGGGAACACATCGAAGGACAAGTTTTTGAAAGATCAATTTACATCCATTCATCAAAAACTTGACAAGCTTGCTTTGAAGCCGCCGAGCCGTCGTCGCACAACAACCCGCTATGCCCGATCCCAAATTTACCGAAAGGATCAACGGACTAGAAGAGACTCGCAATCAAGGATTACTTCTCTTGATACTAGAACCGGAACTATGGCGAGTCAATTACACGAGTGATAGTATCACGGAAGCTATTCATGGCCTCATCTCACGTTTTGTTGATGATGTCACTAAGGGGAAGAGGGCCAATCACTGCAAACAAAGGAGGCTCGCTAGACTCTTTGCACAAAAGAGATGGACCGATGATACAAATGCCTTTAGGCAACCCGCACACTGGCGAGTGCAACTTACCGATGATCTCCTATCACAAGTACAAGAAAGAGTTTTACAACGAAGGAGACCCTATCGTGACATGGGATTTCATGAAGGTCTCAACTCCTTCTTGAGCTTGAAGTTTTGGGAGGCAAGGATTAGAGCTTTAAGAGCATCTACCGAGAGACGAAGGAGTAGCGAGAGGTGAAAAGGTGCCGCCAATTACAAAAGCAAAAGATTCACCGAATGAATTTAAGGAGTCGTATATGAAGTTTGGCTTCGGGTGAATCGATCAATCTTGTCCCGCCCTGAAGCATGGAATTGGTGGAAACAAGTCAATTCTTATATTGACTTTACACTTATTGAGAATGAATGGATGGTTGAAATGATAGAAGAGATCAGAGCCTATCAAGAGCAAGCTGAGAAGGCTAGACAAGAAAGAGAAAAGAGACAATAGATCAGCTACTTTTCATTGTTTATCTTTGCTGTATCTAGTTGTAATAACTGTGAACAAATGTTTATAATGAGAAATGACTGAATTTGTTCTGTTTGTGTTTTTATCTTTTTGCTTTGCTGATTAGGTGAGGGTAGTGGCATCATCACCAAAAAGGGGAAATTGTTGGACTTATTTCTTAGTTTTGATGATGAGTGCCATACTAGCTGTTATAGTGCAAAGGCAAAAAGATGTCTAGATAAAATGTATAGGTTTATTAGAGTTTGATTCATAAATAGGTTTGATCAAACAAGCACTGTAAATGGCTGCTGATTGTTTATCAGCAGACTGATCTAGGTCAGTAGGGTAGATAGGTCAGTAGACTGGTCTAGAACCTGCTGAAGACTGAAGACTGAAGGCTGAGGGTTCAAACTCAGTGAATGAAGGCTAAGGGATCAAACTTAGTATTTAATGTCAAGGATATGGAATCAGAATTTAGGCAAGTCTGTGATGACCTAAACTGATTACATATATCTTGTGTAGAAGGTCTAAGTTCCACAAGTTAGATGATGCTTGGAACTTGGTTATACTTTAAATGATGTAATCTAACTTCACAAACAAAAGTTGGATAAAAAGATTCAGCTGCATTATATTTTACAGACAAAATATGATGTTCAGCAGACTGATTGGTTTTACGAGATCGATGAACCCGCCGATATATACCTCGATCAATTCAAGATTATTGGGAAGTTACATGGATAAGAACGACCAACTACCTCGACTTATCAAGCAAATCAAAGGCCGAGATTAAAAAGACGTTGGGATGATCCATATTTTTATCCATTGGATACAAGTCAAAGGGTGGACGGTACCGCACCTTGTCAAAAAGTAATCCCGACAAGTGTCGATCCTATGAATAGTGACAGAATGCAGTGCAGATGGGACAAATACAAGGAACGGTCACATTTGAATTTCAAATTCAAGTCACATGCATTCCTACCTATAAATAGAGGACTTTCAACTCAAGAAAAAGATGATGAATTTTGGGATAAACTTTAAGTGATAACACCGAGTGAAAACACCCCGCTTGAACTTACCGAGCTTAAGGCCGCCGATCTAGTTATTTTCTTCAAGTGCATTCGTGTTCAAGCCGCATCAAGCATACACACTTGAAGACCGCAAGCCGCCGATTATATCATCCTAATCAAGCCGCCGCAACCGAATCATTTATTTGATTCATTCTTTATTTTATAAAGAACCCGTCGAAGACAAGTGAAGCATCCGTTAGGTGTGAAAGACTCGTTGGTTTGTGGTGGAGCCGGTGAAGAGGCAATTCTACCCTTCAAGGACCAAGTGGAAGACTCGGGAGCAAGAATCCTACCGTTCTTAGTTTTCAGTTTGTGAAGCCATAGTTATTGGTGAAGGACAAGCAACCTAGGATTCTTTGTAACAGATAACTCAAAGATTACTAGTGAATTTCCTCCAACATCACAGGAGAAGAGTGGACGTACGGGATTACATCACCGGAACCACTATAAAAATCTCTCTACTTACTTACCGCATTTATTTTCTCGCACTTAGTCTTTATTCATATCAACCGTTGAATCTAGCAACCGAAATCACACACACACACTACCGAGTATCTAATACTTAGTAACATATTTAACAACAAGTAACAAGGCTTAATTTTGATATTATTCCGCATTTGCACAAATTCAGCAAACCGAACCGTCGCAGACTACGTTTATCGACAGAGTTATCGAGGTCTCAAGCAGACTATCGAAGTATCGACAGTGCCGGCCGAAGTTGCAGAATTTGTTAACTCCAAAGTTTTAATTGTTAAGTTTATTCACCCCCCCCCCTCTAAACTTAACTAAAGCCTTTTCAAGGGACCAACAAGGTACCCATTGGTGCTCAACCTGAACAGGATTCCAAAAGGACGGTGAGCACCGACTTGGTAGCTACTCGGTCTGCTGGGAACGTGCTGGGTCCAGAGGCAGCTCGGATCCTGTCCGAGCTTCCTAAGGATGCCCCAACCTCTTCTTCTCGTTCCATCATAGTGGATGCTGTCTTGGTGGACGCGGATGATGCTGAGGAAGAAAAAGAGAGAGATGTGTTCTGACTCCAGAAAAAGAAGCAAGTAGTGGTCGTTGATACCCCCCGAAGGGGTAAATCCAAGAGAAAGAGGACGGTTCCCCATCCTGATGAAGAGATTGAAGATGTTGACCCAGAGGATGATGTGACAGTGAGTGAAGGGCGTCTAGCTTAACAATCCAACCAAGATTTGGCCGCTGTGGTAATTTATCCATAAAGTCCTGACCTTGCGTATAAGAAGATCTGCTTTTTACTGACTTTTAGCCATTTCAGGGAGCCCTGATCTGGCAAGAGTTCTTGAAAAGACTAGCTGAGTATTCAGCCAGTAAAGAGGCTCAAAAGAAAACCATTGAGGAGTTAAGAGCCAGCTGGGAGAGGCATAAGGAGTCTTCCGAGACCAAAGATGAGGAGATCAAGGCCCTGAAGGGGCAGGTTTAGACTCACGAGGTGGAGCTGAGGAATGTTCATGGCGAGTGTGCTGCTAAGTTCCAGGAGGCCTATGACAAGTATACCACAGAGACATCCGAGCTGGGTCAGCATTTGACCAAGATCTAGGCTGAAAAGAATGAGCTAGAGGCTTCTCTCCCCGATCGGGCTGCTCAGGCTGTCAAATGGGATGGCATGTTTGATATTTGAGATTGAGCCTGTCAGTATTCTTATTTTTGTGTTTTTGATGTTAATTTCAAGAGATGAGATGGCTTGACATGTAGACTAAGAGATTTTTCCCTTTGCAAATTGTATGAGTCTGACTTGCGGAAAAAAGATGGTCTGACCTACAGACTTAGAGAGTTTGTCCTTTGCAAATTGTTTGAGTGTGACTTGCAGAGCTCAGTTGAAAATTTAGCTTGACCTGCAGACTCGGGAAGTTTGTCCTTTGCAAACTTTCTGAGTCTGACCACCAGTACTCAGTTAAAAATTTAGCCTGGCCTGCGACTCAGGAAGTTTGTCCTTAGCAAACTTTCTAAGTCTGACCTGCAGTACTCAGTTAAAAATTGGGCCTGACATGTTGACTCGGGAAGTTTGTCCATTGAAAACTTTCTGGGTCTGACCTGCAGTACTCAGTTAAAAATTTATCCTGACCTGCAGACTCGGGAAGTTTGTCCTTTGCAAACTTTCTGTGTCTGACCTGTAGTACTCAGTTAAAAATTTAGCCTGACCTGTAGACTCGGGAAATTTGACCTTTTCAAACGTTCTGAGTCTGACCTGCAGTACTCAGTTAGAAATTTAACCTAACCTGCAGACTCGAGAAGTTTGTCCTTTGCAAACTTTCTGAGTCTGACCTGTATTACTCAGTTAAATATTTAGCCCGACTCGCGTACTAGGAGAGTTTGTCCATTGCAAACTTTCGAGTCCGACCGTAGTACTCGCTAAAATTTTAGCCCGACTCGCGTAATCGTGTAGTTTGTCCTTTGCAAACTTTTTGAGTCTTACCTATTGTACTCAGTTGAAAATTTAGCCTGACCTACAGACTCGGTAAGTTTGTCCTTTGCAAACTTTCTGAGTCTAACCTACAATACTCAGTTAAAAATTTAGCCTGACCTACAGACTCGGGAAGTTGGTCCTTTGCAAACTTTCTGAGTCTGACCTGCAGTACTCTGTTAAAAATTTAGCCCCTTTAGGGCTGTAAACCGATAGTACCATACTTATAAAAAGACAAATTTTATTAAAACTCATCGATGCTTGATTACATTTTTATTGAAAATATAAGACTGAAAAGAACATGCAAGTCTGGCACCTGTCCTAGACATATAATGTCATCAGGTTGTTGGCATTCCAACTTCATGGTATGGTCCTACCGCGTGCATCAGCTAGCTGATATGCACCTTTTCCATGAACTTTAACCACCTTATAAGGGCCTTCCTAGTTTGGGTCAAGCTTGCCTTGAGGGCCCTGTCTGCTGACCTCGTTTTTTCTCAACACCAGTGCCTGACTCTGGAGTTATAGCATTGAGGTATTCTTTGCTTATACTTCACCATTCTGATGTACGCCACTTCTCGGGATTCTTCCAAGTCATATTTGTCTTGCGTGAGTTCAACATCTTGATTTGAGTGGGTGTGGAGCTCAGACCTCGAGGAGGGGAGCCCGATCTCTGTTGGAATGACTGCTTCACATCCATAAGATAAGGAAATAGGTGTTTCTAAAATAGCTGAGTTTGGCGTAGTCCTGTACGCCCAAAGTATTTTGGGTAGATGTTCAACCCAATTCACTCCCTCTTCTTCCAGCCTCTTCTTCAGACCAACCTTGACATGTCTGTTTGTCTGTTCAATTTGGCCATTAGCTTGTGGGTGGCCAATAGAGGTAAAGTGCTGGGTTATACCCAGCTCGGCACACCATGACCTGACTACCCTGTCTTCAAATTGTGTTCCAATGTCTGTGATTAGGGTCTTGGGTATTCCATGTCTACAGACAATGCTTTTCCGAAGGAACTTTTGAATGGCCTTTGAAGTGATGGCCGTTAGAGCTTCAGCTTCTACCCACTTGGTAAAGTAGTCCACTGCTACAACAAGGAACCTTAGATTTCCTGGAGCTCGGGGAAGTGGGCCAACTAGGTCCACTCCATATTGATAAAAAGGCAAAGGAGAGACTATAAGGATCATTTCCTGTGAAGGTTTATAAGATAAGTTATCATGCAACTGGCATGACAAGCATTTCATGACTAGTTCGTTTGCATCGCTCTGCATAGTGGGCCAGTAGTACCCGAATAAACGACATTTTCTTGCCAGGGTTCATGCACTCGTATGATTTCTATAAATACCAATATGAATTTCTCGAAGGAGATAATTCTCTTGTTCCTTTGAAGCACATCTGAGCCAAAGGGATATGAAAGATCGTCTATACACAACTTCATTAAAAAGAGAGTACCTGCTTGCTAGTTGCTTCATCCTACGGGTTTGAGATTTATCAGCCGGTAGGATGCCATGTTTGAGATAGGCCACAATAGGGTCCATCCATGTAGCTTGTTGAGTGACTGGTCGAACTTCATTCTGGACATAGCTTCGCTTAGCGAGTTGCTCTACCAAGAGTCATTTGTCTGAGAAGAAATTGGAATCCAGATTTGAAAGGACGTCAGCTCGCTTGTTCTGAGATCGAGAGACCTGCTCGATCTGGACTGACCTGAACTTCTTGAGTAAGGCTTGGGCTCAGATAGGTATTTCTTCACTAGTTCCTCCTTTGCTTCATATTCCCCTTTGACATGATTAACTACTAGTTGGGAGTCATTGAATACTTGTAGGTTGGCATCACCGAGCTTGCTGGCTAGTCGGAGTCCGGTCATCAGAGCTTCATACTTGGCTTCATTATTTGTAGCCTTGAACTGGAAACACAAGGCATAAGGAAATTCATCTCCTTTTGGGCTTATGAGCAGGAGGCCTGCCCCTTCCCCTTCTTTCTCTACTGCCCCATCCACATACAGGGTCCATAGCTCAACTTGCCTGGTTAGTTGATCTTTCTCGATGTCCACTGAGATTCCCTCAGTTAAAAAGTCTGCTAAAGCCTGAACTTCTACATCAGTTCTTGGTTGTAAATCCAGGTCATACTCTCCATGTTCTATAACCCATTATTCTAATCATCCAGATGTGTCTGGTCAAGCTAGTATTTGTCTTAGAGGTTGATTTGTTACCATAGTTAGCAGATGTGCTTGAAAATACGGCCTCAAATTTCTTGACGCATGCACCAAAGCCAAAGCTAGTTTCTCTGCATTAGAGTACCTGACTTCGGGTCCATGTAGAGCCCTACTCACATAGAAGATTGGTCTCTGTATATTGTCCTCATCTCTGATTAGGACTGCACTAATTGCTTCTTCAACCACTGCTAGGTATATTAGCAGAGTTTCTCCATCCCGAGGAGAAGACAAGGTTAGCAGCTCGGCTAAGTAAGCCTTGAGGTCCTCGAATGCTTTCTGGTTGTCCTCATTCCACTGGAAAGGACTTGTCTTTCTTAGAACTTTGAAGAATGGTAAGGCACGTTGTGGCGATCTTGACAAGAACCTGTTCAGGGCAGCCATACGCCCTGTCAACCTTTGCACCTCTTTGATGTTCCTTGAGGGTGGAATTAACCTTAATGCCTCAATTTTGTCTGGATTCACTTTGATGCCTTCCTTGGAGATTACCCGACCTGACCCCTAACGTACACTTATTAGGGTAGGGCTTTATTTGAGTTTGTCTAAGCACAATGAATTCTTCTCTGACATCTAGCATGTACTGATCAAGAGAGCTGCTCTTGATCATGATATCATCTACAGAAACCTCCATACATTTTCCAATTTTCTTTTAAAAAAATTTGTTTACTGCTCTTTGATATGTGGCTCTAGCATTCTTGAGCCCAAAAGGCATAGTGATATAGCAGAAGGTGCCCAACTTTGTTATGAATGCAGTTCTTTCTACATCTTCAGGGTTCATGGCTATTTGATGGTACCCCTTGTATGCGTCTAGAAATGCAAATATCTCAAAACCCACAGTTGAGTCAACTAAGCTGTCGATCTTAGGAAGCGAATAGCAGCCCTTAGGACTGGCCTTGTTCAAGTTGGTGAAGTCCACGCACATCCACCAACTACCATCTGGCTTTTTTACTAGTGCCGGGTTGGCTAACCAGCTCGGATAAACCACTTCTCGTATGATGTTTGCATGGAGCAACTTATCTACCTCATTCTGAATGGTCTCCATTCTTTCTTTTGCGAACTGTCTTATCTTTTGCCTAACTGGTTTTTCATTTCGCACCAACATTAAGTCTATACAGGGTAAGCTCAGGTGACAGGCCCGGCATGTCTTCTGTTTTCTATGCAAACACATCTCTGAACTCTTTCAGTACTTTGACGAGTTCTTGTTTTTGCTGCTCGGGTATCCTTGACCCCACATTTACGGTTAAGTCCTCCGGATCTTTCCATAGACTCATTGTCTCGATCTTGCCTTCTGAAGATCAGCATTCTTCCTCTTCTAGGAGTACTTCTTCAACAGAGACCTGCTGTACCATTATTTTTCTATTAATAGTGGCCGTGTGACAGCTCTTGGCCGTTTCAACATCACCTTTAATCTCCACTGACCCCTGTGGTGTTGCAAACTTCATGCTTATGTGAGCAGGGGAGATCACTGCTCGGAGATCTATCAGGGCAGGTCGTCGCATGATAACATTGTAGGCCGATGGTGCTTTGACTACGACCTAGTCCACCATAAGGGTCCTGCACCTTGGTTCTTTTCCAAAGGTGGCCGGCCATCTAATCATGCCTATGGGATGGACCGAGGGTCCTGTGAACCTAAATAGCGGAGCTGAGACAGGTGTCAGCTCAGTATCATTTAGCTTCATTGATTGAAAAACATTGTAGTACAGTACGTTGACCGCACTACCCGTATCAACACAGATACGCTTCACCGTATTCTTATTGATTACAACTTCAATGACTAACCCTTCGTTATTATTGACTAAGGGCAGGGGGTCACGAGGACCGTACATTACCTCTCCGGAAAGCCATTGTCTTTTGTTGGAGTCAGTGGGAGCAGCTGACCTGCTATTGCTCTTTTCCTCAGGTCGGGAAGTGGTGCTCGGGCCACCCGAGATTGTATTTATTGTGTTGATAGGGCAACTTGAGATAAACTAACTCTCAGGGTAAGTAAAAAACAATCTAAAATCACCCTCCTTCTAGCGCCAATTGACGATGTTGATTACCGTCTAATGTATGATCCGGGCCTAAATAACTCTTAGAACGATTTATCAAGAACTTTTTACAATGGGTATGGTGATTTTCGTTTGTTTTAGACTTAGCCCGAGAGTTAGTTTCTCTCAAGTTGCCTACGTATCCAATGTGTGTAATTGGAATCAAGTCTTTCGTAGTTCCTTAGGGTTTGTATATATAGGAGGTGTTTTAGCCCTATTTCTTGTCCTGTAAGTATCTAGGATTTACTTCCTAGCCCCTAAGGATTAACGTGTATAAATCCCTTTGATTTAGGGATAATGATTATGATATTTAATTGAAAGGATCTATGTCCTATAATCATGGGTTCTTTCCATGTTTATCTTATTAGGAAATACCCAGTCGTCCTGCGCTGGGCTCCTCAGGTCGTCTCGACCTGGGTCGTCCGACCTGCCCTCCGTTATGACCTAGCCGTCCTGCGGTGGTCCAATCGGGAAGCACCAGGACAGACCTCCCACCTGGGGTTAGGTCTGATTGACATGTGGCCTCTGGCCTCAATGCTTCTTACTTTATTTATAAAATGTCATTCTAAGAAAGCATGTGGCAAGGTCTACTCTGACTATCGTCACCAAGCAATACACTCCACGACATCATCATAAGTGTTCTGCTTTGACCTAGATGTTAAAGCCAATCATCGTATACAAATATTATTCACAGAACAAAAAAACGTGTCATACTGATGTTGATAATGAATAAAATAAAAAGAGAAGAGAAAAAGGCCTACAGATCAAGACAAAACTCATCTTCCTTGGGCTTTTCAAGTGAGCGAAAGTGTACGACCTATGAATAATGAAATTGAGAAATTGAAGTTAGTAAAATTGCCTCTCAGATACATGAACAAAAGATGATGTTCGAAAACTTAGAGATGACGAGAAGCATATCTCCAAAACTAAAGAAGCCACTAATAATGTCTAAATTATCACAGGTTGTTTGGCGGTGGATTTGTGGTGGATATCTAGCTATAAGAGGTGTACAAGTGGTGTTGCTCGCTGCAGCTGTGGAAACAACGGTGGTGCAAAAAGAAGAGGAAAGAGAGTTTACAATTTGGCAGAGTTTGCCTTGGTTTTCTGTTAATTGTCTCTTTGTAAATGATTACATTGAGCCCCCCTTTTTATAGGCAGACCACATATTAGGGTTTAACTAACTACAATTAGATACAAGTACAATGAATACTAACTAAGCTGTCTATTGTCTGGCGGCGCCAATGAGGTGTGTGCCTTACACTTTGCCGTTTTTTGTATCCTTGTCTTGTAAACCTTAGGCTATAGCTTGCTTCTATTTGTATCGCAGGCGTCGGTCTCTCGCGACCTGATAGCCTTATGGGCTCACAGGCTGACCCCTAGCCTTTCTTGATGCCGCGTTGGGCTAAAGGATTAGGTGCGGGGCCGAGGGCTCGCGGGCCCAGATTAGCTTGTGGGGTCATAAATTGCAATGGCCTTTGGCCTCATCCGCTATTTTGGTGCATTGCTGGACGGACCCAAATAGAGATCCGCGGGCTGGATTGCGGTTCAGCCATATCAGCCACAATGATTAATTGTTTTCTTCACTTGCTGAATTTCTGAAGCCTGACACCCAACTCAAAGATAAAAGAATCGAAAGTACAAAAAGATACGGTCAATGTTACGAGTAATTGCAGGAACGACCGAAAAGCATGTGATATAGAAGGACTAAGTTTTATGAGGTCGACGGACAATAGTGAGGGCCAAAGAAAATGTTCATGCTATTGAGACATCGTAATCCTATTAAAACAAAAGAAGGTCTGAAGTTTCACCAGCCGATTATGCACAAACTCCAGAAACGCGCAATGTTTTGGCCATGAAGTGATTTTTGAAAACAAACGATGTCTCCATTTTCAAGCTGTAGGACAAATGGAAAGATCATTTCACTCACTTGCAAGTTGCAATTGAAAACAAGTAATTAAAGTAGGCAATGGCAAGGAAAAGCTTAATGAGCATATATTAAACTTACCTGACTGCTGCGAAATGTTTGTCTCTTTTCAATACGCTCACACAAGACGTTAGGATCAAATTTAATTTTTCGGATGATGTAAACAAGATTGTGACTATCTTGTACATTGACACACAAACTATCACGACATGATAGAATGACATGTAAAATACCAACGGTAAACCTCAAAGAGTTCAATTTATTCGTCCGGAGCAAAGCCAACCAATTCATTCGGCTTACTCAATAACTCTATTGCCTTACTTCTACCATTCACAAACAGCCTTCCAACATATCAAAAATTGCGGAGACGATAAGTAAACACATTTAACAAAAAGGCCAGCTCTTACAACCCAAGAAGCTGAGCAGATGCTTATTAGGAACATTATACTGTTTGTTAATAGGACAACCCAATCAGATTTAGGGAATCAAATACAAAATTTAGTTTCATGAGTATTAGACCTTTGCCTAAATCCCTTATGTTATTACGGATCGATCAAGAAGTGATGGTGATTGTGAGTAAAGATAAACAATTAACAAGTAAACAAACACAGAAACAAGAAGAACACAGATTTAACGTGGTTTCCAGAAATGTGCCGACTACTCCACGGACAAACGAGGACTATTTTATTATCAAGAGAAAGTTACAAGTTACAACAGGTACGGATGGTATTTATAACCTTAGGAATCAATCCCTAACCGACTAAACAGCCAACCCAGTAAATGACTAAAATAGCCCAGAAGTAACTTCACCAAAACGGAAAACCATGCAGCAGACGTGTTCCATAAGTCTGCTGTTTCAAAGCAGACTCAAGTCCAGCAGCCTTAACACCAGCAGGCTGATCAACCCTGTTGATTTGCCCCAGCTGAACACCAGATTTCAGTAGACTTCCCTGTACTCTACTGACCAAATCACAGTTTCCACATAGACTTCAGTAGCATAGTTTAAGTCACCATTACAAGTCTCCACCTTGACTTCAACTCCATGCAAACTGACCAGATGCACAACCAAGTGCCGGATTCCTCTTTCTCTTCAGATTTGAATACCTGAGCAGACCCCCGCCATCAGCTGAGTATTCGCAGATACAGATTAACTGCTCAGTCGGGAATGTAATAGATTGGCGGACAGCTTCGCAACTATGGAAGGAGACGATATGACGTTTAATCATCTTAACAACGTGCCTGATCATATTCAACAGATTATTAGTGATGATTTACATGACCCTCCCCTTATTCGACATGTTGCAGACAACTAGGGAAGCACTCTTCACTTGTGAAACAGGGGAGACGACTTTTCCACATCGACGTTGTCATGTTTGGATGCGAATAGCTCCTCCAGCCTGGAAGCACCCCTCCTTTTCTAGTTGGGGTGCAAATCAGGTGTTTTCTATCCATCGTCTATTCACTACTTGGCACGTAGTACACTATTTCACTGATTTTTATGCTTTTATACTGCGGGCAGATTCGGGCACCTCTTCCGGGGAGATGGCCGGCGTGGATTTCTGGAAGCACCCCTATCATGATGTTAGGGGTGCAATTCAGGTGTACATGTTCCTTTATTGGATTCTTTGCATAATGATTTATTTTTTATGGCTCTCTGATTTCTATGCTTTATCCGGCGTTTGCATTTTGAGGATTCATGTACGGCTAGCTTGGACCGGGCATTTTTATTTGAAGGGGACGCATATAAGCAGAATGCTGGAGGTCGACAAAAAGGGTTCAGTGCATAGGACCGGGATTGGAATTCAACTTTGGAGGCACCCCTATCATCCTGTTAGGGGTGAAATCCAGGTGTCCTTGTCCCTTTTTTGGGTTATTATCTTCTTTAGCTACTTTTGGGATTATCATCTTTCTCATGTGCCAGGTGTAACCATGCGTTGGGCTGTAGTAGCAAGGACAAGGTGGAGAAGGAGTGGTACCGTTTTCGTGCTTCAGGAGCTTGTTCGGAGGCTTTGGCTCATACCTTGGTCGGATACACGGGCTATTTTTTTCCCTTGGAATTGCTATGCGGATTCACCTGTGTTATCTCTTGTGCTTAAGCAAGGACAAGTATCGAGTGGAGGATAATTTTGATGTGTTTGACTGTAATATTTATGGTGCCGGGATTTTGGGGGTGCATAGAGCGAGTACTCTTCCCTATGTGCTGGATTTTTCTACACTGGGTTTGCCACGCATAGGGTTTAAGGAGGTCATGCTATGCACTCTATCACTTACTTGGGGCGGGCTGGGATGTGGCATTGACTTTGTAGCACTTTATTCTTTTCCATTTTAATAAAATAAAAATTTATGGTAAAAAAAAAGTCCTGACACAACTTAAACTTGCCCCTTGAAACTGGTTTAGTGAACATATCAGCAAGATTCACATCAGTGCCGATCTTCTCCACCTTAACCATCCTCTCATTCCTTAAAAAATGGCACCTAACATCAATGTGCTTGGTTTTCTCGTGATGAACATGATCCTTAGCCAAACATATTGCACTAAGACTGTCACAATACACCCTGGCTTGATCTTGATGCAGACTCAGATCATTGACTAGCCCTTTTAACCAGATTGCCTCATTTGCTTCTTCTGTCAGTGCTATGTATTCTACTTCAGTAGTAGAGTTGCCTTCCAACTTACCATAGAACCGCCCAAAGTAAGCACAAACAGAGTCATAGATCTCCTGTTGTCCACATCAGCAGCATAATCAGAATCACAGTACCTATGACAAAACATTGAGTACCACCTCCATAAATGAGTCCAATGTCAGATGTACCCCTAAGGTACCTAAATATCCTCTTTATTGCTTTCGAGTGTTCCTTTCCAGGTTGAGCCATAAACCTACTGACAACACTGACTGCCTGAGCCAGATCATGCCTGGTACAGATCATGGCATACATTAAACCTCCCACTACACTAGCATATGGAACCTTTGACATGTATTCTTCCTCTTCAGCTGACTGTGGAGCAAACACAGCATACAGATGTAGTTTTGGTGCCATTGGAGTATCTATAGGTTTGGCTGTTGAAATGCCAAACTTGGATAATATCTTTTCAATATATCCCTACTGAGACAAGAACAGCTTCCCCTGCTTCCTAACTCTATAGATCTCCATCCCCAAAATTTTCTTTCCATTCCCTAAATCCTTCATCTCAAATTAAGCCTTAAGCAGATTCATCAGATCTTGAATGTCAGACTTCTTCACAGCAACTATCAACATATAATCGACATACAGAACTAGATAGATGAATGAACCATCCTTCAACTTGTTGTGATAGACACAACAATCATATGGACTCATGTTATAACCTTGTTGAATCATATAGCTGTCAAACTTCTTATACCACTGTCTTGGGGCCTGCTTAAGTCCATATAAGGACTTCTTCAACTTACAAACAAATCCTTCCTAGCCAGGAACTTGGAAACCCTCTGTCTGAGTCATATAAATTTCCTTATCTACATCTCCATGTAGAAAAGTTGTCTTCACATCCAATTGCTCAAGTTCAAGATTTTGATGTGCCACTATTACTTACAGCACCATGATAGAAGTGTGTCTGACCATTGGAGAAAATATCTCTTCATAGTATACTCCCTCTTTCTGACTGAACCCTCTTGCAACCAAACGTGCTTTATAACTGATGCCCTCAGCAGATGTCATTCCTTCCTTTTTTTTTCTTGAAAAGATCCATTTGCAGCTCACCACCCTCTATCCTATGGTTGTTTGACTAGATCCCAAGTGTCATTCTTCTGAAGTGACTCAATTTCTTCTACCATGGTAGCAAGCCATTGAGATGCCTCTAAACATGTCACCACTGCCATGTAATGTTTGGTTCAAAACCATCAACTTCTTCAGCTACCTAAAGTGCATATCCAACCATATCCTCCTAAAGCCCATATACCTTTTGGAGGGTCTGATATTGATCCTCATAGACCTACTGAGAGCTATACCCTGCTGACCAACATTAGCTGTTTGAGTACCTACTGACCCATTTTCAGCAGACTGGTTTGGATCCAGTTTTGGATCTTCTAAGTGTTGACCATCCTCTGTTGAATTTTAAAGTTCAGCAGATTCCAATTGAAGCTCCACCTGTTTGTCAACCTTCTCAATTTCAGATTCAGATGGGGCTCTCACAGATGAGTTAAGCAAAGAATTTTCATCAAAGACTACACTTTATTGAGTATAACCCTCTTTTCAGCTGATGACCAGATTCTATTCCCCTTAACTCCATCTCTATATCCAACAAATACTCCCTTCTTGGCCCTATGTTCCAGTTTACCTTCACTAACATCATAGTATATTGTGCTTCCAAAAACCCTAAGACCTGAGTAATTAGCAGGATTTCCTGACCAAACCTCAAGTGGTGTTTTGAGTTTGATCCAAGTGTGAGGCCCCATATTGATTAAGTAGCATGCTGTGCTAATAGCCTCTGCCCAAAATCTCCTTGCCAGACCTGAATTAGAGAGCATGCACCTTGCCCTCTCTAGAAGAGTTTGATTCATCCTTTCTGCAACACCATTTTGCTGTTGAGTATCTCTTAAAGTATGGTGCCTAGGAATGCCTTCATTCTTTTAGAATTCATCGAACTCAAAACAATAGAATCCTAGTCCATTATCAATTATAAGTCTCTTGATCTTCTTCCCTATCTGATTCTTAACCAATGCCTTCCACTGCATGAAGTTATTGAATGCTTCACTCTTGTGCTTCATCATAATTACCCAAACCATCATTGAATAATCATCTATAAAGGACACAAAATACCTGTAACCACCTAATGACTCCACTATTGAAGGTCCTCAACAATCAGAATGAACACAATAAAGTGTCCCTTTTGTGATATGAATTTCTTTTGGGAACTTGCTCTTATGTAGCTTCCCAAAAACACAGTGTTCACAAAATTCCAGCTCCTTGACCTTATGTCCCCTAAGTAGATCAGACTTAGATAGAATTTGCATCCCTATTTCACCCATATGACCCAATCTCATATGACACGTCCTAGTCAGCTGTGATTGGTGAACCTCTGATGATACTACATCAGCAGAACCGATACAGTAGACCTTTGTAATATGTACTCCCCTGCCTGATACCCTTCAGAATATCCACTGAATTCTTGCAGATATTCACCACTCCACCTTCACCCCTGAACGTGAACCCTTTGTTGTCCAGAAGACTAAGTGATATCAAATTCTTGGTCATTTATGGAACAAGCCTAACCTCTTTCAGTGTGCAGAAATTACCATCATGTGTCCTCAGCTAGACTGATCCAATCCCAACTTTTTGCCGACCTTGCGGTTAGCCATAGAAATATGGCCTCCATCAACCTACAGATAAGTTGAAAACCACTCCCTATTAGGACACACATGATAAGATGCCCCATCCAGAATCCACACATCCCTGTGCTCTGCTGATTCTGAAACAGCTAGTGCTTGATCTTTTTCCGAGTTGGTGTCTTGTTCTGCCAAAGAAATTGTACCATGCTGCTTCTTTCTCTTTGGACATTCATTTTTCCAATGTCCCTGCTCCTTTTAGTAATTACAGACATCCTTAACCTTAGGTCATCTTGGATTTCATCTTTCAACAATTTCCTGACCCACTGTTGATTCAACTATCCACCAACCCAGCGGACTGATTGTCTGTACCAGAGCCAGATGCCTTATGGCGTAGCTCTCAAGCAAGAAGTGATGATCTCACATCCTCCAATGACACTGAGTCCTTTCCAACAATAAAGGACTGGCTAAAGTTCTCATATGATGCAGGCAATGAAACTAATAGGATCAGTGATGCATCCTCATCTTCAATCTTCACATCAATATTCCTTAGGTCAAGCAAGTGTGTATTCAGTTGATCAAGATGATCCCTCAACTGAGTACCCTGATGCATCCTTAAACAAAACAGACATTGTTTCAATAAAAACTTGTTGGTTAGAGACTTTGTCATGAACAGACTCTCAAATTTGGACCACAGCTTCTCTGTTGTGTCCTCTTTAGCAACCTCTGTGATAATATCATCTGATAAGCACAACAAAATTATTGAATATGCTTTCTTCCCCAGACTGGCTCTCTCAGCAGTACTTCCTTGTATTGATTTTGACAAAGGACCCCATAGTCCCTATTGCTTCAACAAAACACGCATCTTGATCTGTGACACACTAAGACTGTTCCTTCATGTAAACTTGTCAATTTTGACGTTTAGATCCCAAAACCTAGCATCAATTATGACCTTGGTGCCAATCTACCTTGATTAAAATAGATAACAGATTTCTTGATGAACCTGGATGCTCTGATAACAGTTTTTTATTACGGATCGATCAAGAAGTGATGGTGATTTTGAGTAAAGATAAACAATTAATAAGTAAACAAACACAAAAACAAGAAGAACACAGATTTAACCTGGTTTCCAACAATATGCCGACTACTCTACGGATAAACGAGGACTATTTTATTATCACAAGAAAGTTACATTACATCATATACATATGGTATTTATAGCCTTGGGAATCAAACCTTAACCGACTAAACGGCCAACCCAGTAAATGACTGAAATACCCCAAAAGTAACTTCACCAAAACAGAAAACCATGCAGCACACGTGTTCCCTAAGTCTGCTGTTTCACAGCAGACTCAACTCCAGCAGCCTTAACACCAGCAGGCTGATCAACCCTGCTGATTTGCCCCACCTGAACACCAGATTTCATTAGCCTAGCACTCTACTGACCAAATCACAGTTTCCACAAAGACTTCTGTAGCATATCTTAAGTCACCATTACACCATGACTTTAGACTTTGATGCAAATTTGTTAAGAACAATTTATAAGTTTTGATGATGGATGTACATGCTGCTATAGCAAGCCTGATATAAGTTAGAATTGATGAGTAAGTGGGTGTATACAGAACATGGGACCTTCCAATGATTGAAAGCTCGGTTAGTGGCATTTGGACGTCATCAAGAAGAGGGAATTGATTATACTGAGACATTTGCACTTGTGGCGAAAATGGTGACGGTACGTACTTTCCTTAGTGTGGATGCGGTGAAACGATGGGTTATTCATTATATGGATGTCCATAATGCTTTTCTGTATGGAGATTTGCAGGAGGAAATTTACATGAAAATTCCACCCAGATACTAAATGAGGGGGTCGAACTTGGTGTGCAAGATGCGTAAATCCTTGTATGGATTGAAACGGGCTCTGAGGTGTTGGTTTGCAAAACTTTCTTCTGCCTTGAAAGATTATGGGTTCCATCGGTCGTATTCGGACTACTCCTCTTTTACATTGCATTGGGATGGAATTCAACTGAACGTCATGGTATACGTGGATGACATGATCATTGCCGGGAATGATAAGGTGTGCATGACTATCTTCAAAAAATATGTGCGAAGGTGTTTTAAGATGAAGGATTTGGGCGTCTTAAAGTACTTTCTTGGGTTACAGGTGGCACGGAACAAAGATGGTTTTTTAACCAACGGAAGTATGATTGGACATTATTCATGAAGCAGATTTACTCGGGAGCAAACTGATAACGCTCTACTTGGTACCAATAATTATACCTTTATTCACCCCGAATTCTACTCCAGAGAGGATAGATAGGCTTGTTATTGTGTGGAATATATATTGAATTCTATGTGAGTGTTTCCAGGATCGTAATTCTGCATCTATGTTGTTTTCCCAAAGATTTGGTATTGTTTTGTTTTGTTTTGCATGTTTTATAGGTTGTACCGGATCTAGAGTATTGGAGAGTGGATCTGGACCAAAAGAAGTATATTGGGCCATGTGATTGAAGTCCAAGAAGAAGCCTGCTGAAGAAAAAGGAGAAAAGTAGGCCCGGTTTACCGAGGGCTAGGTCCGGTAAACCGGGGACTTGTTTGACACGACAATGATTCTGCCACATTATCAAGGTCGGTTAGGGTTTTGGAGAGTCTTAAGTCGGCTATTGTATCCATATAAAGCCGCATATACTGAAAGGTTTCATATGAATAATATCTAATTATCAATTCTTCAATTACATTACATTTTTTGATGAAATAAAGTTATTCAAGCTTTGGAAGAGTTATTTCAGGTTTCCTCCTTTTCTCCACAATCTCTAGCTTGAGAAGATCGAGCTAGGTCACCATTATTGAATGTATGAAGCTTTGAACGTTCCTTTTTGTCTTCAATATGGTAGATCTGTTAGTATTTATGTGTTTTAGTTAATCTGCATGTTTAAAGACTCCATAATTTACTTAGAATAATCGTAATTGAGCAATGTAGATCCACGAATAAGAAAAGCTAATTAACCCCGGTAGGTCTATACCAGTTTACCATGGCTATATTTAGAAAACCTAAAACTGGGATTCACTACAGCTACGTTGATCGACAAGTTTAATTAACAGTAGGTTAGATATGGCCAATCTGCTTATTGTAATTTTGAACTAGCATGAAATACGAATGGTGAAGTGCTAAGTTTGGACATAGTCTTGAATGGACCCTAGGAACGTGCTAATCAATGTCGACAGCTGTCTATGCGGGTTAGCGGTATGAGTTAGCGCTCGTTATCGGCAATTCTAGATCATTATGCGTATGGGCTATTACGGAACAATTAAGGAGGATAGCTTGTGCATAGATTGTCTACTACCATTGTTGGAGTAGATAGGAATATGAGTTGCACCCGTAGCTGATAATGATAATTAAAACTAAAGCTCACGATTAATTTTAGTAAATTATGTGGGGAAGTAAATGTAACGATTAACTAATCCAAGTTAGTAGATCGGTGAGAAGATGGGGAGGAATACCAAGTTTGTTTTCTTATTGTTTATTGTTGGTCAATGACCGCTTCTATGTTGCTTCTTAATTAGGTTAGAATCGTTTATACTTATAGCTGCATTGTCTCTGTGGGATCGACCTTGACTCACATTTACCATACTATGATTTACCTTGTATTCTTGCTTGTAATATCGACGTTAGTGACTTACACGTGATCAAGATTTTTGGCGCCGTTGCCGGGGACAATGGCCAATTATAAATATAAACGTTTTAATTCTGATTAAGAAGTTGTTTTTATTTTATTTCATTTTATTTTGAGTTTTGAGTCGTTCTGGATCAACCTTGCACCTGTTAAACTGCCAGAAAGAGAAATTTCAGGGCCGGTTTACCGTGGCTTACCCCCCGGGTTACCGAGGCCTGAAAATTGAAATTCTGAACAGTCCATGTTATTCTGTGTTATTCCGTGTTGATTTTAGTTAGTAGGTCCACAACGGTTGGGATCATACCCAACTGAAGCGGAAGTTGCTAACCTATTCTTTGTTTTATTTTGTCTTTTTTGCAGGAAGATCAGAACACTTCAGAGATTCGATCAAACCAGAGTTGAAAAAAGGCAAAAAAGTCAAGCAATATGCCTAGAACGATATTGAATATCAAACCAATTTCCATGTACCCTGGATCTGAAGCAAGAGAGCATTATGAAGCTATTAAGAAGCAGGTGGAAAAAGAGAAAGAAGCAATCAAACGAGAGCCTGAAGAGAACCTTAAGGAGTATAGCACGTATCGTCCGTGTGAGTTTCCTTGTGAGTTAATTGAAATATCATCTTCGGATTATGATTCTGATGATCCTCAAGAAGATCCTGACACGATGTTTTCTGAGCCTGAGGATTACCCAGACTCAGACACCGTGGTGAAGTTCGGAGACCCTGGCAAATTCCGACTTCCGATTTTTGTTAATGGTATATCAGTGGGATTAGGTCTCTACGACTCTGGCTTGAGTTGCAACATTCTACCTTTTTCTCTCTGCCAAAAGATTAAGTTTCCGGTCGTAATGAATCAAACTACGACCATGACTTTCATTGATAGATGTAGAGATATGCCTACCGGTCTTCTTAGGAAGTGCACGATTAAGGCATGAGGGTTAAGTTATCTAATTTATTTTACGGTGATAGACGTACCAGAGGACCCAAGTGCCCCCGTTTTGTTTGGACGACCTTTCTTAGCGACAAGCAGAGCAGTCATGGATTTTGATAATGGAGAGATTACTTTGAGGTTGAATAATGATGCTGTATCTTTTAAAATCTTAGAACTCCTTGAGAATCGGCTGGAAAGTTGCAAGATGACGTATGCTTCAGGGAAGGTAGAAATTATGGAGACAGAGGGGCATAAGCGTAGAGAGGTTGTAATAGAAACCATTGAGCAGGAATTCATAAGGCTAATGCAGAGAGAGAAAGAAGAGAAGGACCACAACCAGATGCTCACGGAAGCCAGTCCTTCCGTGTTGCGTAGTGAATGCTTTGAGTTTAAAGAAGGAAATGTGGAGTCCTTGGGTCTAAAGTCTAAATCTTGAAGCAGAGGCAGACCTAGTAAGCAAGCTAAGAGAGAGAGGCATGCTAGGAAGAGAGCTCAAAAAGGTTCTATAAAGGTACAAACCATTGGAGCAAAAGTTTGGCGAGTTAAACCTCCAACCCCTGAATGATCGGAAATCTGAAGAAAGTCGAGCTGGCGACTATAAACTCAGAACTATTTTCTTAAACCCTTAGGTAGATTAGGAATGAATAAAAGTAGCCAGATGAAGGGATGAGTTTTTTTTCATCCTACCGCACCCTTAAGTTTGAAACCGAATGGTTGTGGAAAGGTTTTTTTACTCGTTGCGGATTCTGGTGAAGTAGGTTAGGATTGAGTCGGAAATTACAACAAAGGAAGTAAAAGGCTAGTTAATTTGAGGTCAGAATTGAGCAGAGAGGTTGAGTAAGGAGTGCAGAAAAGGCAGACAGAGAAATCTGGGGAAAAAGACCCCCGGTAAACCCTAGGTTACCCCCGGGTTACCGAGGTTGGATTTTCAGATTTTTGAACGTCAGGTTGAAAAGCTGAATTTTTAGAGACATGTGGAGGACACACGTTGTATCAGCCACCACCAGTCAGCAGAAACCGTCCCACTTTTCCCTCTTTTCAAATTTTTCATCCTTTCCCACACCCTAATAACTTCTCTACCCACTATCCCGCTAAATCCTTCCACCTTCACTCATTTTTTCCTATTTAAACCACCCATTCACCACCATTCTTATCATTCCATCTACCATCATTTCCTCAAATCACCAAACTTCTTCCATTTCTTCGTCTTCTTACATCTAGTCGGCCGCCATCACAACCACTATCACCTCCAAAATCAACCCTTTCTTCCATTTTTACCAACCAAAACACCCATTCTACTCACCCTTGTTGCTGTCTAGTGTTACTGTGCTATTGAGGTGCTACAGTTCTTCATCTTTTATCTTCAGAAGCACAGTCCCAGAAAGAAAATCAGAAAAGTTAGGCCAGTAAACCGAACCCTACCTCCAGTTTTCCGAGGGGCAATTTTTTAGAAAAAGCTTCAGCATCAGTCCCTGTTATCATCTAGAATGGGTCCCAAGCGTAGCCGTTCAGCTAGTTGTCCAAGTGGTTATCAGACTGTTTATGGAGATGCCAACCCTTTGATAGATGGGGTTGAGCAATTCCATTCCTTAGCTATCTACGAGTCGTTCCGAGGGCATTGGAATGCAAGGCTAGTTGCTCGAGAATGATGGGTAGAATTGGACGATTGTAGGTTCATTTTGCCTGAAGCCCTACAAGCACAAGACAAATTGGATATGGCGGAATCACCGACTCAGTTCAACGCCACGGTGGTAAGGGATTTTTACTCTTACGTTTCGCACAAACCCGGAGCCACGTACGCTATGGTCATATTGATTTTTCTATTAAGCTGATCAATGCTCATTTTGGGGTTAGACATCCACCGGTGGGCCCGGATGAGTACACATCCTCAAGCAACATTCAAGATTTGGAGCGGATGGATATGATTGCTGAGTTTTTTTGGGGTGCAATGGAAGCACAATCCTACTGGAGCACCCACCATCTTCCTGGAGAACAAATTATCCTGGGATCGGAAGATGGTTAACAGATTTGTTTATGCCCGCCTTCTACCGACCAAGCACACGGTCTCTGTCATGACCAAGAGGGCAGAGTTGATGTTTTATTTGATGCAGGGACCTCTGGTGAACATCGGTCTTCTGATGCATAGTTGTATTCATGAGCTTGCCGCCACATGTAAGCATGAGCTGTTGCCATACGGGCCGATGATTGACATGTTTGCTTTAGAGGACGAGGTGAAAATTCTCGTCAGTGATGATTGGGAAAACCCTGAGCCGAAGATCAGTTCATAGTCGGTTCAAAAAGTTCCAAGATGGGTTGGAAAAGCTTAGAGGGAGCGTACTCCAGTCCTCGGAGCACCCCGGACTCATTGAGCTATGCTAGAGGAGCACTCGCGAGAGATTGCGAGTTTGCACCGCAAGATGAATAGGATTATCGACTTCTTTGGCATACCTTCCTCGACCCCACCACCTAGGACTGCCCCACATCACAGAGCCTCATCTTCAGCCACTGCTGCCTCGAGTTCTGGTCCAACTCCCGGTTTTGAGCCTAAAGATGAGTGAGAGGACTATTCTGATGAGGATTAGTTCTTTTTCTTTTTGTTGTTGTTGTTTTCCATTTTCTTGTTTTTATTTTCATGTCCTATCTCGTTAATGTAGAAGAATAATTATAATATAATCATTTGTCGGCTTAATTTGTTTTTGATTTATTTTCTCTTTTACTGCCGCCATTTTAATCTACGGTTTCTTGTCACCACTGTTCTTCTTGGTTTGCTTGAGATATTTAGCACAGATTCTTCACGGATTACATACATGAGCCTGATGGTTTATACGATGATCCACTTCTTCTTTGGATCCACCCTTAACCGATGCTAAGTTCATTTTCTTTTCTCTTTTACCATCTTATACATTGGGGACAATGTTTCGATTAAGTGGGGGGTAGAGGAACGTCACTTGGCTTCATAGCACTATATTCCATGAATTGCATGATTATCTTGATTCTCTTTGATGCATGATTCACCACTAAGAATTTGATTCATTTCGACAGAATTTCAAAAAATTATGATATCTTTGATCTTTTTCAGTTAATTGACTTCATCTTTGTTTCACTTTGTACGAGTGAAAGAAATGCCCACTTCTGAAGTAGTGGGCTATTAAGTGCATATTCCGTTATGAGCCACCATTTTAAGCACGTATAACTCACTTCCCTTGGTGTGTAGTTGATAATATATTGCTTTGACTATAGTTGACCCTGGCTTCATGACGAATCATGTTCCACCAACGGTTATGAAGGCAATGGAATTTCGGATTCGATAGTTTATCATAAGTGGGGCCGTGAGGATAGTTAGATCAATGAGAGTTTACCAGCCAAGAAAGAGAAGTGCATTGAAATATATACATCTATATTCTGTTAGGCAAAATTTTAGTTGATGGAGCGTAAGACGCACGACTTTTGCATAGACCGATCACTGCGAGCCTAAGAGTAATATATACTCGGTTCTCCTTTCTGCCTTGCCAGCTAATTTAATTGATAAATAGCATGTTCGAGACTGGTTAGTTCGACTACGGGTTGACGTAATGTGAGATTGTCTGCATTACTAAGCGGTTGTGAATGTTATTGCACACACACATTGGCTCATGACATGAATAGTGTTTAATGTGTTACTGATGGATATGAGTGGCATGATCTTGATCTTGACTTTGTGAAGCATATTTGTTTTTAATTAACTTGTATATTGACCAGAATGTTGTTTTCTTTTCGCCTTTTTGCTCGGGATGATCAAAAGCTAAGTGGGGGGTAGTTGATAACGCTCTAATTGGTACCAATAATTAAACCTTTATTCACCCCAAATTCTACTCAAGAGAGGATAGATAGGCTCGTTATTGTGTGGAATATATGTTAAATGCTATGTAAGTGTTTCCAGGATCATAATTCTGCATCTATGTTATTTTCCTGAAGATTTGGTACTGTTTTGTCTCGTTTTGCATGTTTTATAGATTGTACCGGATCTGGAGCATTGGAGAGTGGATCTAGACCAAAAGAAGTATATTGGGCCAAGTGATTGATGTCCAAGAGGAAGCCTGCTGAAGAAAAAGGAGAATAGTTGCCCAGGTTTACCGAGCGCTAGGTCTGGTAAACCGGTGACTTGTTTGACATGAAACTGATTTTGCCGCATTATCTAGGTCGGTTAGGGTTTTAGAGAGTCTTAAGTCAGCTATTGTATCTATATAAAGCCGCATGTACTGAAAGCTTTTATATGAATAATATCTTATTATCAATTCTTCAATTACATTACATATTTTGATGAAATAAAGTTATTCAAGCTTTGGAGAGTTATTTCTGGTTTCCTCCTTTTCTTCACCATCTCTTGCTTGAGTAGATCGAGCTAGGTCACGATTGTTGAAGGTATGAAGCTTTAAACGTTCTTTTTGGTCTTCAATATGGTAGATCTGTTCGTGTTTATATGTTTTAGTTAATCTGCATGTTTAAAGACCCCAAATTTTACTTAGAATAATCGTAATTGAGCAATGAAGATCCAGGAATAGGAAAAGCTAACCCCGGTAACCCGGCGGTCTATACCAGTTTACCGAGGCTATATTTAGAAAACCTAAAACTGGGATTCAGTACAGCTACGTTGATCGACATGTTTAATTAACAGTAGGTTAGATCTGGCCAATCTTCTTATTGTAATCGTAAACTAGCATGAAATACGAATAGTGAAGTGATAAGTTTGGACATAGTCTTGAATGGACCCTAGGAACGTGCTGATCAATGTCGACAGCTGTCTAGGCGAGTTAGCGGTATGAGTTAGCGCTCAATATCGGAAATTCTAGATCTTTATACGTGTGGGCTATTACGGACCAATTAAGGAGGGTAGCTTGCATATAGATTGTCTACTACCATTGTCGGAGTAGATAGGAATAGGAGTTGCACCCTTAGCTGATAATGATAATTAAAACTAAAGCTCACGATTAATTTAAGGAAATTATACGGGGAAGTAAACGTAACGATTAACTAATCCAAGTTAGTAGATCGGTGAGAAGAGGGGGAGGAATACCAAGTTTGTTTACTTATTGTTTATTATTTGTCAATGACCACTTCTATGTTGCTTCTTAATTATGTTAGAATCGTTTATACTTATAGTTGCATTGTCTCTGTGGGATTGACCTTCACTCGCATTTACTATACTATGATGTACCTAGTATTAGTAGTATCGACGTTAGTGACTTACACAAGATCACAAACCAGCAAACTTTCCTATTGAGCAGAATCATAAGTTAGCCCTTACCATTGGGGAATTATTGAGTGACCCTGCCAAATATTGCTGTTTGATTGGCAGGCTTATTTATCTTGGGATGAAATGGCCTGACGTGGTGTATCCCCTTCATGTGTTGTCTCAGTTTATGCATGCTCCACGGATTTAGCATTGGGAAGCTGCGTTGCGACTTGACCGCTATTTGAAGAAGTATCCTTGCCAGGGTATTTTGTTGCGGAATGATAGCTCTCTTCTTCTTAAGGGATGGTGTGATTTTGATTAGGCTAGTTGCCCCGTTACTCTTTGAGTGGATGGTTTTTCTTTGTTGGTCTTTCACCTATATCCTGGAAGTCCAAGAAGCACACCACTGTTTCTCGTTCCTCTAAAGAAGCTGAATATCGGTCTATGGCCTCTCTTACATGAGAGTTGAAGTGGTTGAAGCAGTTGTTGGCTAATCTTGGAGTTTGGCACCCACTGGTATATGTCTCTTTTGTGACAGTCAATCGGTGTTATACATTAATCCGATTTTCCATGAGCGCACGAAACATATCGAGGCGGATTATCTTTTTTTGCATGATGCTATTACGGATGAGTTGATTCTTCCTTCCTATGTTCCCATGAAGAATCAGTTGGTGGATACTTTTACTAAGGCTTTGGGACGGCAACGATTTGAGTTTTTATTGCGCAAGTTGGGCGTTCTCAATCTTCACCCTCCACCTTGAGGGGGGTATTACGATATTATGATGTTTTTTTATATTTATATTCTAAAGTTTGTTTGGAAATAATCAACAGAGGGGAAGCCCTGGATTATAATATATATTGTACCTGTGAGATTGATCAATGACAAGGAGAAAGGCGTTTCTCCTGTTGCCGAATTTGGTGTTTTCCGGTAAGCCCATCGGATGTTGGGTAGGTGTTCTACCCAATTTTCTCCATCTTCTTCGAGTCTTTTCTTTAGGCCAACTTTGATCTGCCGATTGGTTTGCTCTACCTGCGCATTTGCTTGAGGGTAACCCACTGAAGTGAAATGTTAAGATATCCCTAGTTCGGCACACCAAGATCGGACTCTTTTGTCTTCGAACGGCGTGCTGTTATCTGATATGAGCGTTTTGGGGATCCCGTACTGACACACAATGTTCTTCCAGTGGAACTTCTAGATGTCTTTAGCTATAATCGTGGTGACAGCCTCGACTTCTACCCATTTAGTGAAGTAGTCCACAACGACTACTAAAAATCTGAGGTTCCCCGGTGCTCGGGGTAAGGGCCCGACCAGGTCGACCCCCTATTGATCGAAGGGCCATGCTGCGCTATAGGGATCATTTGTTGAGAAGCTTGATATGATAGATTATTGTGTACCTGACATGATTTACATCTGCGGACGAGATCCTCAGCATCTTGTTGCATGGTCGGTCAGTAATTCCGTGCTAATGTTCGAGCTCTAGGATCGGAAAGATGACAATTCCGTGCTAATGTCTGAGCTCTAGGATGATTTCCACGTATCCCTAAGTGTATTTCTCGGAGAAGATCTTCATCCTTCGATGCGCACCTGAGCCAAGGTGCCATGAAAGACTTCCTATATAGTACGTTGTCAAAGAGAGAGTACCGGGTTGCTTTGAATTTTCTTGCTAGGACTCTGTCCTCGGGTAGCACTCCATTTCGAAGGTAGGACACTATAGAATCCATGCAAGTATCTTTCTGTGTGATTGGTTGGACCTCCTTGTCTCATAACTTCTTTCTTGTAACAATTCTACCAGCACCTTTTTCCTAAAGACGAAATTAGATGCTAACTTGCAAAGGGCATCGGTCCGCCGGTTCTGAGACCGGGGAACTTGCTCGATATGAACAGTTTGGAAAGCTACAATCGATCATGCGCTATGGCCAAGTACTTTTTCATGGGCTCTTCCTTAGCTTCATATTCTTCTTTAACATGGTTGACGATCAACTGGAAATGGTTGTAGACCCGTAAGTTCCCAGCCCCAACTTAGATGAAAAATTAAGTTCGGTGATTAGAGCTTCATATTCGGCCTCGTTGTTGGTGACCGAGAAGCTGAATCGGAGATCATATGGGAACTCCTCACCCTTAGGGCTAACGAGTAACAGTCCTGCATCGGCACCGTCCTTGCTTGTGGCTCCATCGACGTATAGGGATATCATGTAACCTAAAAACTTACCGGTCTGGACTCTGAATGTACATTTCTTGGGATTAAGCTTCATCTGTGTGGTTCTGAGTACTTCGAAGACTTCCTTCACACCGATCAGATATTGTTCTGGGGATTTACTCTTAATTAAGAGATCGTCTACGTATACCTTCATGCATCTTCCGATTTGATCCATAAATATTGTATTAACCGCCCTTTGATAGGTTGCCCCAGCATTTTTGAGGACAAACGGCATAGTTTTGCAGCAGTACGTGCCGAAATCAGTGATGAACGAGGTCTTTTCGGCGTCCTGGGAATCCATGGCTATCTGATGGTAGCCTCTATAGGCGTCTAGGAAACCGAAAATTCTGAAGCCTATGGTCGAGTCTACCATTTGGTGTATTTTAGATAGGGGATAAAAATCCTTGGGACAAGCTCGGTTATGGTCGGTGAAGTCGACATACATCCTCTAACTACCAACTGGCTTCTTGACCAAGACGGGGTTTGCCAACCAGTCCGGATAGCTTACTTCGCAAATAATGTTGGCTTGGAGCAGCTTTGTTACTTCTTTCGCGATAGCGTCCATTCGTTCTTTGGCGAAGTGTCTCTTTTTTGGCGAACGGGTTTCCGTCTCAGGTCGACATTCAACTTATGCAAGGCTAGGGCCGGGGACAAACCGGGCATATCATCTGTGGTCCAGGTGAACACGTCCCTAAACACTTTCAACAGATCCATTAATTGTCTCTTATACTGATCAGTAATCCAGGATCCTATCTTCACTGTCAGATCCTCTTATCCTTCCCACATGTAGACTTCCTCTGCCTTATTGTCTGAGGACCAGGTTTCCTCATTCTCGGGTAGAAACTCTTCAACGGGTACCGTTGCTGACACGGTTCCTTTATCGGCGCCAGATGCGTAGCAGATCCTCGCTGGGCTCACATCGCCTATGATTTCTATAAGGCCTCTAGTGACCAGGAACCTTAATCTATTATACACGAGTAAGACTATAGCTCGTAGGCTAATCAAAGGGGGTCGGCCTATAATAACATTATAGAGGGATGAAGCTTTGACCACTACGTACTCAACAGGGAGAGTTCGTCCTAGTGGTGGTCGGCCGAAGGTAGTGGGGTGGATAATGGTGCCCTTAGGATAGACCAGCTATCCGGCAAAACCGAATAGAGGAGTTGCAGCCGGTGTTAATTCGGAATTTTCTATGTGCATCAACTATAAGGTAGAATAATACAAAATACTAACCGCACATCATGTGTCAACGCAGATGCGCCTTACCAGATTCTGGCCCACCATGGCTTCGATCATAAGGCCATCACTGTTAATCACCAAGGGAGTAGGATCTCCGACGCTGTAAGTCACTTCTTCAAGAAACCGCTGCCTTTTGTAGGGCGCTGTAGTATCAGGGTGTTGATCATCTTCCTCTCCCAGGATCCGGTTGCCATATCCTCCCGATATGGCGTTCATGTTCTTTACTTGATGACTTGTCATTGTGGTATCCCTTGAACATATTGTCATTGAAAAGAGGGCCCTCCTTATAGAGCCAATTGACGATGCTGGGAATCGTCTATATGAATTCTAGACTTTTCTCCTCTTTTTGACAACCTATTGAAGCTCCTAGAACCCAAAAAACAATGAAAAGTGGGGGGTGGGTGATTTGGGATGTTTTAGACTGCACTTGATGGTGATCAAGCTGCCTACGTATCCAATGCGTGAATTGGAATCAAGTCTCCATAGTTCCTTAGGATTGCTTATATAAAAGGGCTTGTGCCCTAGAGTAAGCGTATGGCGTGTTTGAGATGGACTCTGATTGCCTTGGTCTGTAAGGAAAAGATAAGGATTATTTGATCTCCTAGATTTTAGGAGATAATTGCGAGTATATTTGAATATCATAATAAGAGTATTAAATGTGATGGATTTTTGCCATATTTATCTGATTTAGAGCGTACGTAAAGGGTTCGGTCCGTGGAAGACCTGGGCCGACCTCTAAGGTCGGACATAGGCAGGTTTGACCACAAGTACCGGCCGACCTGGAGGGGTCGGGAGAGTATCCGCGCGTCACATCGTTCGGGGGTCGGCCCTAAGCATTGGCCGATTTAGAGTTTGGGGAAGTAGTCGAGCTACCGCAGCTCGGCTATTGGGGCGACGACCGCTTAAATAACTTTTCTCTATCTTTACTTAATGCCGGACTACTAAGGAGATGACACGTGGGTATGTACAAATCTGGGCATCGTCACTTGTGATCCCAAGCATTAAGCAAAATGCCTAAGGGAACCAACATTGTGAAGTACTACGTAAAAGAATGAAATTGAAAATGAATATACAAACGGAGATCTTTCTCCTGCGAGATTTTTAGCTCCTTTGACCCCGGCTAACATTTGGACTCCTATTATCGCACACATTGCGACAAATGATCAAACATCCCCCCACCAGGCCTAAACGAGATATTGATTCAGAGATTGAATAAAGTATTGATCGTTCTTTTCTTATCGAGAAGTCAGTCTTCAATAGTCCCTTACTTAGAAGCCTTCCATTAAGTCCGGATCAGGGTCGTCAGAGCCGCAGACACCACAAAACTCAGTTCCATTATGCCATATAACCAGTACAGACAAGAGCAACAAGTATATGACTTAAATTACATATTCTAGTACTAGTCACAACACCATAAAATGGAAACATTTCGGTAAAGCCATGCTGCAGCTCCGGTAGTCCCACCGCCGGTCTGGTGGGGATTTTGGTTTCCGGGTCTTAAAATCCAGCAGGTTTCCAAAAGACCATCTTTCATATCAGTTGGTCCAGGTTAAACTCGAGAACAGTATAATAAATTAAACAAGAAAACCTCAACAACTTTAAAACGTCCCCATTGAAAACCCAACGTCCCTAAATCAAAATCAAAACCTAAAGTCACATCTATGATATTAAAACTATGTCAATGAAATCGTCACAATGTTGGATTATTAATCCAGCCTTGGGTTTATATGTGAAATTATTATTTATTATGGACTGTCAAAAAATATTGGCCTGATGTAAAAGTAATAAAGACCAGAAAAGATAAAACAGAATAGAAGATAAAGACCATTTTAGATAAGAAGAATTATTGGAGTACTGAGATCCAGATCATAAGAAAAGATTCAAATCAAAATTTATGTTTCAGATCAGTTAAGTAAGATATGATTAAAAGATAAGTCAAAATGCAAAAAAACATAGCCAAAGAACAGTTCAAATCTAAATGATCATCAGATTAGAAGAATAGACTCAGATCTGACGAGAATAATTGATTTGATCTAAAGGGCCAGATAAGAAGACTACTCATGTTGATCAAAGTACTAACGACTAAGATAGTACAACTTTAACGTTCAAATTGAAGAGATAAGAATATGGTTGAGCAAGCATTTAATACGTCCCAGCATGTCAGAATCGCTGCAGTCAACAGTTGAAATCGCATAACAGACAAACAAAAGGACCTTATCATTTCATACAAGCAACGTCTACAATATATATCAGGAATCTTTTCAGTGCGACGGCTAATTACTGGAGGATCAAGCGACTAGAATTCGGAAAATCAAAGATTTTATCAAGATATACAATGCTTATATTAACAAGACTTATTTAGTTGAGTAAACAAGGAAGTTCATCTGAGTACAAGACAATTCAGCCGAGAAGAAAAAGAAACAGCAAGAAGAATCCCACTATAAATACTTGGAATTAGAGGCAAATTTGACACTTATGCCATTCACAACACTGTAGGGAATTCTTACTCAGATATTCAAGCACTCAAAAGCTAAATCCAAAAATTCAAGAGTAACGAAAATTAAGAACTCAAACAGAAATTATACAGGCTAATCTTGAATCTTGAGCTAAATCTAGAACTTTGAATTTAATTATATCCAGAAAAGATCAACCTTGAACAAATATTGATTCAACACTCAGTCTAGCTTGATTCATTTCAGAAGGAGTTCAATCTCTGAAGTCGGTGAGGCAGTCAAGGACAGAGAGACATGAAACATGAAAGTGGTGGAGGACTGTCATAAGCTAAAGCAGTGAAGTTGTGAAGGAGCTGAGTTGGTGATAGCTATTGAAGATTACCTCGAAGGACCAGCAAAGTCAATGCGTGAAGCATCTATAAGGTTTCAAGGATTGGTGACTCAGATAGTGAAGCAACATGATGTTGTCAGTGACTATCCTCATTGTTGTAACAGTGTACAAAGATAAATAGTGAATTCTTTCATCATCACATGAGAAGAGTGGACTAAGGGATTACAACACCCTAAATCACTATAAGCCTTTGTGTTCTTTAGTTTATCCACTTTACTTTCTACAATTTACTTTCAGCTTTAGAACACTTAGCATCATACATTGAAAACGGATCCTTAAAAGGCTTTATTGCGATGCATTAAATGTGATAAGTTAAATCAAGTTAAAAGTTGCTAAAAGGGTTTAACATCTAATTAAGATCATTCACCCCCTCTGAACTTAACTCAATTCTTATCTCCAGACCAACAATTGGTTTCAGAGTAGTGTTCTCCTAAAAACAAAACTATCTATGTTGGAGAGATTTTATTGGTTTTCAAAGCTTTTTCAAAGTTATCTTTCAAATCAAGTTTTAAAATGGTATCTTATAACATCATCATTGAGATCTCATTTGATATATTTGAAGAATTGAAGATGTGTATGCGTGCAAATTTTGCTACATCTCATGAGGATATGGAGAAATTCATCAAAAACGGTCCTCTAACAATTATGAAAGTGAACTTCGACGCAACTGCACATCAAGCATGTCCTTATGTTACAAAACCAAAAGATAAATGTACTAGTGTTGACAAAAGGACTATGTGGCTAAAGATATAATCTTGAAGCCTCTGGACAACAACATGTTCCTGAAGATCAAAGACTGCAAAACAACCAAAGAAATCTGGGATAAATTGATCTTGATCTACGAAGGCCGCACAGAAGCCATCAAAGAAAAAAAGCTAACAATGGCCATTCAAAAGTCCGAGACTTTACAAATTTAATCTGGTGAAATAGTTGAGCAGAAGGATACCAGATTCTAAGCAAACATGGATGAACTCAACATTGTGGGCAAATAGTAAACTCAAAAATAGATTTGCTTGAAGATTTTAAGAGGTTTGCCAGCTTACTGGTCTATAAAGACTACTACATGCATAAATCCAAAAATCTTTCAGAAACAACTACTTTCCGATTATTCTCCGATCTAAAATCTTATGAGATTGAGATGAACAACAAGGAAGGTCTAAAGCTTGATGCTCAAATTGTACCAGCACAACGTAAGAATTATCATTTAGTAAAAGATAATTATATGTGGCCCTTAAGTTATTTAACAATTATGTCGGTAAATATATTATTGGTTTATTATCTAATTAAGGGTATTATGGGAAATCCTATGATGGTTAGGGTTTTCATCCGGAATATTCCATAATGCTTTAGGTCCCTAGTCTTGCCTATATATAGACTGCCTGTGTACCATCGATTGGTGATCATACAGAAAATAGGCATAGACCAGAAGACCTAATAGCACCATATGCCACATATGCCACCACTGTGCGTATGGAGTTCTCCTTTTCTGTTCTAGGGTTTGGATCCTGGCGGCAAACTGAGACGGAGTCGAATAACAATGGATGTAGGAACGGTCATGTTGATTTCTTCCGCTTCCGCTTATTCAGGTAATCTGAATCTATCGTTTTTCTATCATGTGGTATCGGAGCCAGCCTATAATTCATGTTGTTCGATTGTTGATGTGCTGGACTATTATTTTGTTTGAATAATTCAGTTTCTTCTTATCGTTACCTTGTTTGACTGCTCTTTGTATTTCGAGTAAACAAAGAAACGCGTGTGTGGTAAAAATAAGATTTTCAGCCGACGATTGACTTACGGATTTTGTCCCCGGTTGCCTTACCTTTGTATTATTCTCCTGATATACATATATATATATATATCCATATATATATATATATATATATATATATATATATATATTTGAGAAAACCTTCCCTCGACCCGCCTCCACCACCGCGACCACTTACGATTATTTCCGGCTACATTGGTAGCCATTTTTGCAGGCTTATAAATAAAATAAAATAAAATAAAAGTAGAAGAATATGACAGCTTGATTGATTCTTTTCGTCATAGGATGATGATAAGAAGGGATACTTGTTTAAGCGGCGTGGTGGCTGAGGAATTAGCGGCGGCGGGGTTTTAGTTCGCAGGGAGGGAATAGCGTTTTTAGGGTAAATTTGGCACATTGGTGATTCTATTGGTTAATTAAAAATAAATAAATAAATAATTTATGGCAGATATCCGAATCAATGACCAGTCCACATATATATAAATGGTTATTGATCAAATTCATGCGTATTGTGTGTATGTATTTTGAATGGTCAAGTTTACTTGAGATATTTTACATTGAATGGAATTCGTTCGGTGATATCTTATTTTTG
This sequence comes from Gentiana straminea, assembly GCA_036785695.1. NCBI lineage: Eukaryota > Viridiplantae > Streptophyta > Magnoliopsida > Gentianales > Gentianaceae > Gentiana > Gentiana straminea. Next base: position 875,422 of record JAVUPR010000175.1, read on the forward strand.
TGTGTATTGGATTTATTAAGATTATGTTAATTATAAAGATATGTGCACATTTGAATATCATTTAGATGTAGTTTATCAACTGGAATTATTGTTTGGTTTATGTACTTTTGGTTTATGTACTAAGTATGCATTATTTTATTTAATTGTGTATACATTTAGTATAGACTAACTGATCGTTATTTATGTATCATATTTCGATGGTCTTAAAATTTGATATATAATCAAATTTTGGATATAAAACTTCGGGTAAAGTGATTGATTTGAGTTAATTGTGTCACATATAGAATAATATTTTATCACATTTAACGTGTGATATATACTAATGCGTAAAAGATCGATCACAATTCATTTTCCGATTAATTAAACATATATGTCTTTCCTATTTATGTTGGCACTATTAATTAGTCGCATTTTGTATGTGCTTATTTTGTTGATTGGAAAGACTGTAGGTTATATACGGATAAATTGACAAGATATGCATACTTGAACCATATTTAAGTATTAAATTGCACATATTTATGTCAACATAAGATCTTGTTGACTTTTGTAAAGATGTCAATATTTTGAATGTCAATGGTGTCAAATGTTAGGTGTAGCCAATTAAAGAATTGAAATGATGATGCATAAAAGTTTTGATCATGTTATGTGGAGTGATTGAAAATTCATCGATATTCGAATGAATTGACAAAAGGTTCAATTGAATAGTGTGTCGACATAAGAAATACATTTGTATTTACCCTTATTTAGTAACTCTAAAATATGTTATGTCATACGGTCGATTTTAAGTGTAGCCACAAAGCACTCAATGATTGACAAAAGACTTAATCACATATTGTTAGTGATTAAGATGATGAAATTGTTTGCATCATGTTAGGGATCAATTTAATGCATATTTTAGCCGCAATTAAGGGTTGATTGACATATATGAGTGAACCATATCTTGTTTGTGCATTTGGTGGAACCTAATAATTAACTAGTTTGATTAATTAATGTTGTAGTATTTCCATATCGTTATTGAAATACATAGTTTGATTGTTTGTATTAAATGGAGAGACTATATAATCAAACCGTATGTGTCACATTAAGATATTACTTTTCTTGCATCTCTCGGAGTAGCCACAGCATCCGGAATGCATGAGAAGTAATGCAGCGATTAGTCACATAATGTTTAGTGATTACATGAGTGACTCATACATTTCGGCCCAATTAGTTCATTCAGATAATGCCCGGCCCCACAGGGAGGCAATTATCTTTATGAGACTAATTGAAATAAGATGGAAATTAGCATAAAGATGAGGAGATTTATCTTATGCCCACAGTACAGATGGTCTCACTCTATACGCTTAATTCTCCGGCCTTATTATTTATGATAGTAAATTCTATGTAGTGATTACAGCCTCTACCCACAGGAAGGCCGTGAATTTACTTTTAATCGAATTAACATTGGTTGATTCTGTCTAAGGCAACTCATATGATTGATTTCGGATTGCATTGGTCAGGATCTTGTAATTCGTATGGGTGCTCCACCACTCACTACGGAATCACATTTATCAACTGATGGGTTGATTTATGAGCACTTTAGCGAATCAATCGCTTATGTTGGTGCTCTTAAAATAAAATTTAACCATTTTTGAAATGCATTTCCATTAAGGATAAAGTTTATTTTGACCACCCTAATGTTAGAGTTGTCCTCAATGACATATAATAAAATTGTTCAAGACGTACTTCTCATAATAGAAATTGGGTTATTAGTGTTGGTTTGTAGATCATTTTGGATTACTAATATTATGATTTTCCTATGGTCTTGGGTGATTTCTATTTGTGATAGTGTAATTAAATACATTTGTCATGTTCGAGTGTTCATAATTTTATGAACATAGAGAAACACGTGGTCTATAAAGTGTATTTGATCATTTGTATTCGGCATGATGAGTGAATTTTGTGAGACATATAAGGAATATCGTATTGTCTCATTTTAAGAAATTACACTTAGAGATAATCTTGTTCCTATTAGTTTTGGTTAGGGACATTAAAGTATGTTATCTCATGGTACGGAAATTGCTATGTGTTAGATCTCATATTTAGTTGTGATATTAGGTGAAGTGTTTCGCATCTTTACTTCACAATGTCAATTGTACGTAGGTCAAATTTTCATCATTAGATGAATTTATGAGGCTATCATCTTTTGGATAGTGAATCTCTCGTGCTCAACTTAAGATTTCAAATCTTTATTCTGTGGAGCATGATAGCCTCTTAAGTTATGTCTAACCTACATTAGATAGTTGACATCAATGAATATATCACTGTTTTGACATATGAAGTTGCAATACACTTCTCTAAGGTAAACTAAAGTTGTGATGGGTTGTAGGGCTTAATAGCTTTATTTATCACCATGACTTGAGTTTGTCGGGTTTGTATAGGGCAAACCATTAAGTTTACTCATTATGTCAAATTTTAGATGAGATCATGATATAGCAAGTGTCTTTTGTTCAATATTTTGGATGGCTTGAGTATTCGTCTCATATTTTGATATCATCCATTATTATGGCTTCTTATCCTTACTAAAGCTTATATTGTCCACAAAGTTTTTATAATTGAGGATAAAGTATGTTGTTTATGATAGTATAGAACAAAAGACATTTATGGCAAGAAAAATATATGTCATTTTCTCCTTGAATGATCCAATCACACTTGTTTGTACTTTCGTGTGATTGAGTGGGAGAATTCCGTCAAAAATGACATTTATTAGTATCCTAAGGAGTTAAAATCTATTTGAACATTGTGTAATATTGTTAGATTCTCTCCAAGGTTGTCATTTTGACAACATTGTGTTGTGGAAAGAATTATGTTGAAATATTATACCATTGGGTTTGACCTTAGTGTGCCTAGAGCTTATGACTCTTGATGTACAATTTAGGTCAAATGAAGTGTTCATGTGTAAATAGATATTTCGATTGATTCATTGGAATCGCAAGAGGTTGATCACATATTCTAACATAATGTGAAGTTAGAAACCATAAGGATTTTGGGAAATGCTGATTGAGTGGGAGTGATTGTTCTAAGTGATTAATCATAAAGTGAATTGCATCATTCTGCTTTTCAATGAAGAAACTTAGTTGATTCTAAATGGAATATGTTATATTTCATATTAAGAGATTCAATTATAGATTGATCACATGTTGAGGACGATCACATATGGTACCTACTCATTTCTAAACCACCAATTACGTAAAATAGTGGGAGTAAATTTCTCAATTATTAAAACCCGATTCTATTTTAAATTGTGTGCATGAATTGGTTCTTTTGAATATTGTGAGCATGAGTTGCATTGTTACATCCTAAGAAAATTCATGTTTGTACTAGTACTTTGTTGTTTATTATAAAGTCCCATATTGATGATTTAATAAATCACTTGGGAGCTTATTATTGTTATGATGAGCAAAATAATGCTAGATTTATTGTTGAGAATTTTCCCTAGGAGGCACTTAAGATTATCAATTCTTCTATACAACACTTAAGAATATTGTGTCCATTTTGTTGATTGTAGCTCATGATAGTAATATGGTTTATTTAACCATTATAGTGGTTGTCATTTGTGTGATAAACCACTGAAATGTACACAACATGTGTTGGAGAACAAAAGCACTGAATAATTGTTTTCGGTTTGCAAGTATTTATATGGATTTTGTAAGCTTCTGATTTTGTTATACTGGTTTACATTGTAACGATGTTTTCAACCAGTGGGAGTATTAACCATATTTTCAAATTGTACACTTGCATTTTGTTAGAGCTATACTTATGACAAATAGTTTCCTTAAAAGGTTATGTTATATGATTTGGTGAATCTCATATCGATATAAGAGGTTCGATGAGATCATCTATGTTAGGATCTCGTTAAGCTTGCATCAACTACCTTTAGAGGTGAACTTGTGTATTGATTGAAGTAGCTCATTATGGATGACCGAAAATTTTGTGTAGTTAAGTCACAGGCTTTATAAGTTTTGGCCTATGGTTGTTGGTCGATGTTGCTTTTGGCCAAAATTTTGACACATCGCATCCTCACTCATATGAGGAATAATTTTGATGATGAAATTAGCAAATCGACATTTATGGGACATGTTGTCAGAGTTAAGCTAGCTATAAGACGAGTGTCAAGTAAGTAGAATAATATGAGAATAAAGATTGTGTATTTTGCCGGCTTATGTTATCTCACAATCATATTGTACTCGTATTTGACTTATTGACACATAAAGTGATTCGTCTAAACTCTCTCGAAAACTCGTCAAAATAGGCATCATAGTTGATGTAGCAATTACATGAAAGTGCACCGAGTTCATGTATGAGTGAATCCATTGGGATTCGGGGACCCCGAATGACATATTGATTAGCTCATTCATAAAAGGTTTACTTGGTCAAGTTGATATTGCACATTGTAATTTTGGAAGGGAGTGTTTGTTTTTATTGAGCATAACCGCCATAGTTCTTGTGTTAGTATTGATCAGTTGAAGTTGTGTTGATAAACCAAAGAGTGACATTTTGAGCATGCAAATTCGTTGTCACTCATTAATGATGTGCCGACATAACTTTTCGGCCAAGTGGGAGAATGTAAGAATTATCATTTAGTAAAAGATAATTATATGTGGCCCTTAAGTTATTTAACAATTATGTCGGTAAATATATTATTGGTTTATTATCTAATTAAGGGTATTATGGGAAATCCTATGATGGTTAGGGTTTTCATCCGGAATATTCCATAATGCTTTGGTCCCTAGTCTTGCCTATATATAGATCGCCCGTGTACCATCGATTGGTGATCATACGTAAAATAGGCATGACCGTAAGACCTAATAGCACCATATGCCACATATGCCACCACTGTGCGTATGGAGTTCTCCTTTTCTGTTCTAGGGTTTGGATCCTGGCGGCAAACTGAGACGGAGTCGAATAACAATGGATGTAGGAACGGTCATGTTGATTTCTTCCGCTTCCGCTTATTCAGGTAATCTGAATCTATCGTTTTTCTATCATAACATGAAGGCTCCTAACAGATCTGCTTCTGCAAATAGGAGAAGATATGTGAACAAAGTTACACCTGTTTAATGGAAGGTTAACACGGATTCTTTTGTACCAAAAAGCCAAAAAGGTTATAAGAATAAACCTAAACACTATGTTAATGATTATTTGGTTAGGAATAGACTAAACTTGCCTAAGGTAAGGAATAGACCTCAGATGTACCGACACCCATGGACCCAAGAAGATTTGAGTGCCTAACTTGTCTAATTTGTTTTGCAGGTAGTCTATTACATTGACCATGGATGTTCCAGACATACGACAAGTGACAAACACTATTTGATGGATGTCAAAGCAATTCAATTCAAGTTATTCATTATATTAAAATCGCCATGACTTCGATAGTCCAGCCATTCATTGTTGCTTGCTCAATTTATTTGACATATATATCATGTCACATAAAATTTCAATATCTACAAATGTCCCATCGAGACTTGTTGTAATCATAGTAAAATTTCTACCACAGTGACAAGTCTCGACACATTTTGCTCCAATAAAGATGCCCGATGTTGGGAATTTTATTTTTTTTAATTGCTTAACTTTTGCCTAACTTCTATATAATAAGCTAAATTTTATGTACATGCTTGCATGATGGGCCAGGCATAGGGCTGTAAACGAGCCGAACCCTACCGAACATGTGCAGGGTTCGAGTTCGGCTCGAAAGGTTCGAACCTAAGGTTCGGCTCGGCTCGAACTGGTCGAACCTTAGTTTAGCAAGGTTCGGCTCGGGTTCGAAAGTTCGAACATGTTCGACATGTTCGAACATGTTCGAACGGTTCGAACATGTTCGAACCTTATATATATAGTTTTTTTTTTTTTTTAAATATACAATAGTTCGAGCCGAACGTGTTCGATACGGTTCGGCTCGATAGACGAATATCAAATACCTAACGTTCGGCTCGACGTTCGAAGGTTCGAATCGAACTCGAATCGAGCTTTTTTCGAGCCGAATACAGCGAATCGAATCGAATACTGACGTTCATTTACAGCCCTAGCCAGGCACAATGTTTTGGTTGACATATCATACTGCACTACCTTTGGTTTCGGCAACAACAACGTACGTTTTGCTTTCGACCGTGTTATAATATTTCCCTTTCTTCAAGGCCTCGTAAACATTGAGGGGACAATTCTTCCATTAATACTCTGTAGTTTATCCTATATAAAGAAGTCATATCTTTTCAAAAACACATCCGTCTTTCACAAATCCAAGAGATTAAAGCTTCAAAAAGTCAATGTAATATCCCGATTTTTAAAAAAAATGGTAGACATGTTTTTTTTTTTTTTTATAAAAATCCTAATATTATCCTTATTTATTTATTTATGGTTTTAAGTTTTGAAAAGAATGGAAAAGCAAATAATATAATAATAAATAGGGTAAAGGTCCAAAAGGACATATATTAGACTTATTTAGGCAAATAGCATACTAAGAAATCTTATTAGGTTATAAGGACACATAATTAGTATATGGACCAAACAACCCTGTTTTTGTTTTTCTTTTGTTTTTTAATGTTTTTTCTTCTTCTTTTTTCCTTTTTTTTTTTTGGTTTTTTTTTTTCCTTTTTCTGGTCGTAATTTTTTTATTGCGCTTTTTTTTTCTTGGTCGCTTTATTTAATGGCGTCTTTTTTCTGGGTGTTTTTTTTTTATTTTTTTCCCAGTGACCACCTCGATGCATTAACGCCGCGATGCAGAGACGCCTCGATGAAGTGACACCGCGATGCATTGACCACCCCAGATCCATTGACCACCTCGATGCACCTCCGATGCAGAGACACCGTGAAGCAGTGACCACCCGAGATGCAGAGACACCGCGATGTAGAGACCACCCCCGATGCAGAGATTCCGCATTGCAGAGACATCTTGATGAAGTGACACCGTGATGCAGTGATCACCCACGATGCAGTGACGCCGCGATGAAGAGACACCGCGATGCAGTGACCACCCCCGATGCAGAGACACCGTGATGAAGTTACACTGCGATGCAGAGACATCGTGATGTTATAACATTTGACGATGTAGAGACACCGTGATGTAGAGACATCGTGATTAAAAGACACCGCGATGAACTGACACCGCATTGCAGAGACACAGCGATGCAGAGAGACCACGATGAAGTGACACCGCAATGCGGAGATGCCTCATTGCAGAGACATCCCGATGTTATAACATTGGACGATGCAGAGACATCGCAGTTAAGAGACACCGTGATGCAGAGTCATCGTGATGAAGTGACACCGCATTGCAGAGACACCGCGATGCAGTGACACCATGATGAAGTGACACCGCGATGCAGAGACACCGTGATGCAGAGACACCGCGATGTAGAGACACCGCGATGAAGTGAAACCGAATTGCAGAGACACAACGATAAAGTGACACCGCGATGCAGTGACCACCCCCAATACAGTGACAACCCCAATGCAAAGACACCGTAATACAGAGATATCGTGATGAAGAGACACTGCGATGTCTCTGTAGCGTTTAAAACAAAAATCACGTCTAGAAAAAAAAAACGCGGCCAGGAAAAAGAAAAAAAAATGCGCGCCCAGAAAATTTTAAAAAAATATATTCACGTCCAGAAAATAAAGAAATTTTTTAAAAAAAAAAATAGGAAAAGGTTGTGAAGTACCACTTTTAATCTAAAATGGGAAAAAAGGACTAGAAAAAAAGATTGTGGTTGAGAAGGACAAAAACGCGCCTGTTACTACATGTGTTACTACATGTGGTTGTAGCAACATGTAGTAACACATGTAGTAACATGCGCGTTTTTGTCCTTCTCAACCAATATCTTTTTTTCTTGTCTTTTTTTCCCATTTTGTATCTTATTTTGTCCTTCTAGCCCGCGATCCCTAAAAAAAATTTGGCTCCAGGAAAGAAAATGATAGTTTTGTCTAGTTACTCATTGTGTCCTTAAAAACAAATAAGATTCCTTAGTGTCCTAAATGCCTATTAAGTACTCAAACTAGTTCTTATTGACAAATATCGAAAATAAATAACTTTTAGGAAGTTGTTTGCACGAAGTAAAACATCCTTTTTATTTGGGAGTTCTCAAAAAAGGTTATTTCTGAAAAGTTCGAACTCCTAAAGAGAAAGAAAAAGAAAGCTGAGCAGAAGGAATCTTGAAGGTATATTCTAAATTGTGTCTTGGATTTCAGAATCGAGTAGAGAATCAGAATCCTCATGAGAAAGGCATCGTTTAGAGATCAAGATCTTCAAGTACTAAGAATGTTTGGTTTTTGCCCTTGTTGGAATCTTCAAGATCTAATCTTGTTTGGTTGCCTAAGTTGTGCAATTCGTAGTGTATATTGTGTAGAGACCCGCGATCATGATTAATTTACCTTTTGATTATGATCAATTAGGTTTTGGTTGAATGATTCAAGAGTTTGCCTGTTTTGCTTTGAGGATTTGTGATGAGAGTCAACTTTGCTATAATTTCATGTGCATTTTACCCTATATTTGTAGCTTATTCGATGTGATTTTTTGGGTAGTTAAGTGTTTTTATAGCACATTTCACCACTAGTTGAATCACGAGATGATAGGGCGTTTACGTCCGAAATCTCCATATTTTTGGTGAATTGTGTGCGTTTTTTGGCATTTGTCATGCTTGGGTTTCTTGTTTTTATTTGTTATAGGTGCGGCGTTATAGAGGGCGTGACGAGGATCGCAACGGTATGAAAATCGTCCAAAACGAATTTGGTATAAAGATATGTCGTGAGATTCAAGTTCAGAAGTTCGGGAAAAAAGAAAAGAATAAGAAAATTCGAGAAAAAAAACAGCAAGTATCACACCTAGGGTGTGATGGAAACTGTTTTTCACTCTTTAAAAATATGCCCGAAGTTAAAGAGTTGAAACGATCAAGCATCGTTGATGTTTTCATGCTTCTGTCACTTAATTTGTATTTTGAGCTCCCTTAGAGGCATTTTCTGGAAACGTTGTCTTCATCAAAGTTGAATCGCGCAAATCGGAGTTCTACACGCAAAGATATCGCCGAATTACTGGAGACATACTTGGCTCGCAGCACTGATGACGTCATCAATACGCTGGATGACGTCAGCAGTCGCGAATTTCCGAGTTTTCCACTATTTTGGGTCGAATTTAGCCTATATAAAAGCCAAATTAGGTCAAATTTTCACCACAAATTCATACAATAATTTTCTTTTCAGTTTTTTAGATTTTTCTTCCCCCAAAACTCTTGATTTATGTTAAATTTCTTCCATCAATTGCTACGATTATTAGTTTCTTTTCGCGATTTCTTCACTTTGGATTGACAAACCAATTGGGGGATTGCTTCTACGTTATTGGTAATTTATTTTTCTTATGTTTTATCATGTTTTCTTCCCAATTAATTATAATTTCTTGTTTCGTTCTTGTTATTATGCGTAGCTAGATTTTTGATAGCTAGATTATGTGATGGAATAACGAAATTGATGCCTAAATGATGATCTAGGGTTGAGTAGAGCTTAAAAATTAAATCTTTTGAATTGTTGTGTCCTAAAATTTGATTTTAATGCTTGAATTAATTTGATCACTTGATTCATGATTAAACACATGAACTTTATAAATGTATTTTGCGAGGAAATGTGCGAACTAGAATTTTAGGATTGCAATGCACGAACTAGTCGAGTTTTTCGCAGCCTGTTCCTTGGTAAGGTTATTCTAGCTAAGCCGTGAACTCGGTGGATGCGGAGCGTCTCATAGTTCTTAAGCATATTAGGCCAATTAAATCCCATAGAGGGGACTGTTGAACCGAGTATAGGGTAACTAGGTTGTGGTATTAGCGCCTAGGGACCAGTTTAGGAGATTGCACCCACAACATATTCATTTGAAGCTATTGGTTGGCTGGTAGGTTAAGGCTCGTCCCTAGTGATTCGGTAACGGTATTGAGAGTAGTGTTCTTGACCATAATTTAGCTATTTCTTTTATCATATTTTTAAACTTAGTATTTTATCTTTTTCTAGTTATAATTACCTTCACCAATATTTGTGAGCCTAAACAAGATACAAAAGTGGTTGTGGTACTTGACCAATTCCTCATGGGATACGACCTTGCTCGCCGCTATAGTGCTTCAGACCCGGTATTCTGCCGGTTAAAGTTGGACGTCACTATTTTGGCCATCAATTTGCTTGCTTTGCTTTGGAATCCAAGTAAAAGGGTTTTCTTGTGAATAAATTATGTTTTATGATGATTATGTTTGCTTTGAGATTCCAGTTACAAAAATCCCTAAGTTGTTTATCTTTCACCAATAACTATGGCTTCACAAACTGAACACTTAGAACAGGTAGGATTGCTGCTCCAAAGTCTTCCACTGGTCCTTGAAGGGTAGGATTGCATCTTCACCAGCTCCACCACAAACAACAGTTCTTGACACCCAAAGATGCTTCACTGTCTTTAGCAGGTTTCTTGTAAAAGAAGGTTTGAATCAAGTAAATGATTCAACAGTCAGCAGCTTGATCAGGATGAAATGATCAGCAACTTAATGTTTTCAAGTGTGTAAAATCAATGTAGCTTGATAACAGATTACACTTGAAAAAGTTTACTGGATCAGTAGCTTTAAGTTCAGTAGAGTCAGCAGGGTGACTTCATGATAAGAATCTGAAGCTCAAGATTAATTGATATTTTTCACTCTTAAAATCATCATCAGTTTCTGTATCAGGGGTCTTCTATTCATAGGTGAGAATCCTTGTGGCTTATGTTTGAAATTCAAACATAGCCATTTCAGATTTGTCCCATCTGACTTGCTTTCTGTCTCTGTACATAGTACCGACACTGTCAGTTTACTTTTTGTCAGTTTTCAGACTGTCCACCCTTTGACTTGTATCCATTGGATAAACCTCTGTTTCTTTCCAACATCCCTTTAATCTTGGCCATTGATTTATTGACAAAACCAAGAGTTGTTATATGTCATTTTCCTTGTAATCTTCCAATGTAACCTTTGATTAAATCGAAATATATGTTGAGCAGGTTCCTGTGTATGTAAGTCTGCTGAAATACATATCAGTCAGCTGATCCAAAGTTGTTGTGTTTGTAAAACACTGCAGCTGACTTCTCTTATATCTAACTTTTTATTATGAAGTTTGACTACACCATTTTGATCATAACCAAGTTCCAATCACCTTTTAACTTATGGAACTTAGACCTTGTACACAAGGTATATGCAATCAGTTTAAGGTCATCACAGACTTTCCTAAATTCTGATTCCATATCCTTGTCTTTAAATACTAAGTTTGATCCCTTAGTCTTCAATAACTAAGCTTGAGCCCTCAGCCTTTAGTCTTCAGCAGGTTCCTAAACTAGTCTATTTACTCAGGTACCCGACTGATCTAAATAGGTCTACTGATGAAAGTCAGCTGACCATTTACAGTGCTTGTTTGATCAAACATATACAAAGATCAAACTATAATAAGCCTATACATATTATCTAGACACCTTTTTGCCTTTGCTCTATAACAGCTATTCTGGCACTCATCACTAAAACATAAAATAAGTCCAACAATTTCCCCCTTTTTGGTGATGATGCCAATAACCTCCTTACAGCAAAGAAAACAGAGTAAAAAGAAAAAAGAACAAATTCAGTCAATTCTCAATATAATCCGTTTGTTCAAAAGTTATTACTATCTAGATTCAGCAAAAATAAAAGGCAGGTGTAAGTATGTTGATCTAGTTCCTTCTTTCTCTTTCTTGTCTTTCCTTCTCTTGCTACTCATGATATTCCCTTATATCTCAAACCATTTCTCTCATCCATCGATTTTCAATAAGGGAAAAATCAATATGGGGGTTCACTTCTTTCCACCATTTCCATGTCTCAAGTAGAGTAAGGTTAATTTTGTGTACTCTAAACCCTAAACGCATGTATAACTGCTTAAACTCATCCAATGAATCTCTTGCTGATGTAGTGGGTAGACTTCTTCCACCTCTTCCACCTCTACCACCTCTGTGAGAAGATCTTAGAGCTTTGACCTTGGCTTCCCAGAATTTCAGTCCCAAGAAGGAATTTAGCCCTTCATGAAAGCCCTTGTCATGGTAAGGTCTCCTTTTATTGTAATATAGCTTTTTGTATTCCTTAAAGAGGTCATCCGTCAACTAAAGTCTGCCAGGTGCAGGTTCTCTAAATGCATTGGTGTCAGCCTCTCATTTCTTTTGTGCCAAAATTCTAGCAGCCTCTTTTGCTACTGCTGTTTGGCTCTCTTCCCCCTTATTGACATCATCAACAAAACAGGACGGCAGACCATGAACACTTTCCTGTGTGATCACCAAGTTGTTCAATTGACCTTACATGATTTATGTTCTGGTGTCAACAGCAGTGATCCTCCCTTCCATTGTTTGCTCCAATAGATTGATCCTCTCAGTAATCTTAGGATCCAATCCAGCAAAGTGAAGTGTTCCAGCAGGTTCAGCCACAGCAGGCTTGGGTGCCTCAGCAAGCTTGTCAAGTTTCTGGTGAATGGAGGCAAACTGCTCTTTCAAGAACTTCTCCTTCAGTGTATTGCCTTGTTGAATTCCTCTTACATCTAGAGCAAGGTCAGCAAGAGCGTATTGAGTGGAAGTAATATTGGAAGCAACAGTTTCAGTAGTCCTTCCTCTATTTTCCACTAGGTTCATTAAGTCTTCAAATCTTTGCTCTTGTCTGTCAAGTTGAATTCTTAACCTTGTGATGTCACTTCTGACTGCCCTCAACTCATCCAACACCTGTGCTGGTACTCCACTAGCCATTCCTCCAGCCATATGTCCAGCAGCTTCATCAGCGGGCTCTTCAACATTGTATTGTACCCTCTGTCTGCTGACAACCATGGCCCAGCTCATATCCCTTCCAGAAGGGTTAGGACCTTCCTCAATTATGTCTTCAAAAATTTCCTCCAAGATTGGATCTTGGGCAGGTTCCTCAAAAATTGGTATAAATGCCTGTTGAGGTTCAGCAGCAATTGGTTCTTCCTCAGGTATTTGAAACTCTTCATCACTGAAGTCATAGTACAGGATTTGTTCATCCTCATCAATAACAGCAGTCTGCTGACTATCCTTCCCTTCAGTGACTTTAACTCTAGTAGGCTCTACTTTAGTGGCATGTTCTTCAACAATAGTAGGGGTTTCCTTCGAACCCATTGTCAGTTCCAACATTTGTCCAGGTGCTGTTTGGTCCTCAGCAACCTGTACCACCAGTTCCGAACTTTGTTCAGGTCCTGTTTGAACCTCAGCAGCCTGAACCGCCTCAAAAAGTAATGGTGATTCTTCAAAGCCCATCATCATGTCCAATCTTTGTCCAATCACTGTATGTTCCTCAGTGAGTAGGACTCTATCTTCTACAAAAATGAAAGGAAAAATAGCCATGTTTTCCTCCAGGAATCCTCCAGCATCAGCAATTTTTTGTAGATTCTCAGCAGATTTAATTATAGTGCCCTGAGTATCAATCCACTCCTAATATTGAATTGAATCTTTAGAACTGATATCATGCTCACTGTGTTCAAATACCATTTCCTCATCAAGATTTTCAGTCTACTGATCATCAGGATTCACTTCAGGCTCCACAACTTTGAATGTATCAGATGTACCAACCATCCTGTTACCTCCAAGACTCATTCCATTATTAATTAGAGCCTCCAAATCATCTATAGTGAGATCTTCCAGATCCTTATCCATTTGACTAGTCTGTTGGCCCTCAGTAGACTTGCCAGCATCAGTGGACTGTTCTACACTTGGTTCATTTAACATAGCAGTTCCACTGGCTTCTCCTTGATGTGGGGGATGATCATCATCAGAGTCAGATGATGAAGAATCATCACTGTCTGGTCCATCCCTAGGAGTCTTGAACATGATACTTCCTTCTCCCTTCTCTTTGTCAATAATTTCCATTAATCTCATTTCCAACAGGGAGGTATTGACCAGGTCAATTAGGTTTTCCACTTCCAACTTTTCAAAAGTCCATTCCTCAAAGTTTGTCATTGGCTCAGTAGCTGATTTTTGTTTCTTGTAATAACCAAACTTCCATTGAAAGTAGTCAGCCACCAGCTTGAGTTTAGGATCAACATATCCTTCTTTTCTTTTCTTCTTCTTTCTTTCAAAAGGCATTGAAGGCTTCCTTGCAGGAGTTTGTTCAACTTGTTGTCCTCCAAAGGTCTCAACAAGTAGATTCAAAGTTTCTTCAACAGATGCTTCTAGGTCAGTAGGTTCTTCTGGTTTTAAGTTTGTACCTACCACCTCCATCTGTTCCACACTTGGTTCCCCCTGACTTACATGCTCATCAGCAGGGTCAGCAACATATTGCTCTTCCTCTTGAACTATTGCAGAAATGGCAGAGTCTTGTACCATTGTGTTAACTTCCACAGCAGGTGCAGATACAATAGTTTGTTGTGGCTCTTTAGTAAGTTGCTCAAGAACAACTTCTGTAGCTTCAGTAGGCTCAGCAACCTCTTCTTCTACTTCTTCCCTTAGTTCTTCTAGGACCCTCAATTCCTTTCATTTTCCATGTTTCTTTTTGTGTGCAATTTCCTTCATTCTCTTAGAAGGTTGTTCGGCTTCAACTTCAGTAGCCTTCCTCTTTCTACTATCTTCCTTCTGTTGCTCTTTCAAGATTTCAGCAGCAGACGTCTTCCTTGTAACTTCAGCAAGGTCAGTAACTTCAATTTCAACTTGACCCTCAGAAGACTTAGCAGACTCTGCTGTTTGCTTCCTCATTTTTCTAGGATTTAACATCTCAGTGATTTTCCTAGTATCAGCAGCCTTTCTCTTTTCAGCAACTTTCATGGGTTTAGCAGACTTAGCAACTTGCTTAACCTGCTCACCACCAACATCATCATCCCCATCATTGTCACTCTTAGTGGCTTCATCATCTACAGCTTCATCATCATCTAATCCAGGAATATGATAGCTGATCTCCTTCTTGTATCTGGACTTGTTTAGTTTCTCAGGTGCAACATCAGGTATCTGAAAATGATTCAGCAAGGTCTGAATCAGTAGACCTAAGGGCTTGGTTTTGGACATCCTTATACCATCACTATCTTCAGTAAACACCTTCTTCATGTAGTGTATAAAGAATCCATCCCAATCAAACTTCATACTTTTGTAGATAATGATCAGTAGGTCTATCTTGGGTCCAAAAATTGTATCTAGACTCCCACTGAATCCCAAAATGGTCTTGGAAATTAATTTGCTCAGTAGATTATACTCAAATCCAATGTGCCTTACATTAATGCCTAGAGATGATGGTATTGTCTCATTTGTCTTTATTGTATCAACAAACTTCATTCTTGGCAGATTCATCATTCTGGATTGGTAGGAGCACAATTTCCAGATCCAAAATGAAATACTTCTCTCAGTAGATCTGACGTAATTTCAATCTCTCTGCCATTAACCGTTGTAGTGAAGGCCTCTCTACCTTCATGTATGACTATGTTCTTCCAGAATTCCAAGACGTTGACATATGAAATTCTCTCCAATCTTCTATTGATAACATTTTCCAAGACAGCAACTCTTCTGATTCTTCTTCCAATGTTGATGGCTAACACGGTTGTATGACAGACAGTAACATATCCTCTCACACTTTGACTAGTTCCATTATGAACATCAGCTTTATCCGCCATTAGAAATGAAGAAGATGAAGTAGAGGTTTTCAAATCTGTGTTCACACAAAGTATTTACAGAGTAATATCAATATGAGAATTGTAAGTCGGAACTCTGTGTATATTTCTGTATATATAGAGAGAGGTAGTTGTAACTGTCAAATAATGCACTGTACACATACTGTAGCATTAACCACGATTAAAATTTGAATCAATGAGATCTTGCCACATGTCCCATTAATGATCCATAAGGAGTTGTAACCGTCCGATCGTGTAACTGCGGTTATAAAGATAAGATAAATATCCTGGTCTTTTGCTTTTTGACTTTGGAGAAGTGTGACTGTGTAACGTATGTCTCAGCAGCTTTTGCCATCAGTAGAATTGGCTCAGCAGCCTGCTGACATAGATGCCTCGGCGGCATGCGCGACGAGTTACTCGTCGATCTTCAATTCCTCTTGTTTTGTCCAACTGATAATACAAGATGAAGTTTAATACCAATGACTGATCTATCAAGTGAGCTCACCCAACAGGACAAAGAGAAATCAAGTACATTGCTGATCATATGTGTATCAGTCAACTTTTATAATTCCAAGTTCAGTTCTTAGTTTAGCAAATCTTTCACTATCCAAAGGTTTTGTGAAGATATCAGCAAGTTGATCTTTAGTAGGGATGTAAAGAACCACCACATCTTTCTTTTCAACATGAACTCTTATAAAATTATGTCTCACATCAATATGCTTGGTTCTTGAGTGCAAAACATGATTTTCTGTGATTGAAATTGCACTTGTGTTGTCACACATTATGGGAATTTCTCTTTCTTCAATCTCATAATCCCTTAATTGTTGTCTTAACCACAATATTTGTGCACAGCAACTTCCAGCAGCAATGTATTCAGCCTCAGCAGTGGAAGTTGATATAGAATTCTGCTTCTTACTGAACCAGGAAACCAGTCTATTTCCTATCAACTGACAAGTTCCTGTGGTGCTTTTTCTATCAATCTTGCATCCTGCATAATCAGAATCCGAGTAGGATATAACTTGAAGCTTCCATATTTTGAGTATCATATTCCTACATCCAAAGTCTCTTTTAGATACTTGAGAATCATTTTGACTGCAGTTAGATGACTTTCCTTAGGTTTTGATTGAAATCTTGCACAAAAAGCTACAGCAAAGGATATATCAGGTCTGCTGGCAGTAAGGTACATCAGACTGCCTATCATCCTTCCGTATAAAGTCTGATCAACATTTTTGTCTTCTTTATCTTCATCCAATCTTATGTTTGTACTCATAGGAGTTGATACTTTGGTGTTGTTTTCCATACCAAACTTCATCAGCAGCTCCTTGGTATACTTGGTTGATGAATAAAGATTCCATCTTTCATTTGTTTGACTTGTAAACCCAGGAAATAGTTCATTTCTCCCATCATACTCATTTGGAATTTACTTTTCATGAGATTAGCAAATTTCTCACATTGCAATTCATTTTCAGAACCAAAAATTATGTCATCAACATAAATCTGTACCAGCAGGGTGCTATCTCCTTCATTGATTCTGGAAAGAGTATTGTCAATGGTTCCTTTGGTAAAACCATTGTCCATCAAGAATTGAGATAGGGTTTCATACCATGCTCTTGGTGCTTGTTTCAAACCATAAAGTGCCTTATTAAGTCTGTACATTATATCTTCTTGATCTTTAACTTCAAAACCAGGAGGTTGCTGAACATAGACCTCCTCTTCCAGAATGCCATTCAAAAATGCACTCTTGACATCCATCTGATATACTTTGAAGTTTTTGTAAGCAGCATATGTCAAGAATAATCTTATAGCTTCCAGTCTTGCAACAGGGGCATATGTTTCATCAAAATCTATTCCTTTTGCTTGAGAATAGCCTTTTGCTACTAGTCTGGCCTTATTCCTTACAATGGTACCAGATTCATCCAATTTGTTTCTTTATACCCATTTGGTACCAATCATATTTGCATGATTAGGCCTTTCCACTAGTGTCCAAACTTGATTTCTTTCAAATTCATTCAATTCTTCTTGCATAGCAATTATCCAATCTGGATCTGAGATTGCTTCTTCAACAACTTTAGGTTCTATTTGAGATAGAAAACATGTAAACATTGCTTCTAATTATCTTCTAGTCCTTACACCTTGCTGTATATTGCCAATGACTTGCTCAGTAGGGTGATCCCTTAACCATTTTGGATTTTGGTTAGATTGAATCTCAAGAACATCATCTTCAGTAGGGTCTGCTGTTGCTTCAGTAAGGGGTTCAGTAGATCCTTGAGCTGCCTCAGTTGTTGCATCAGTAGTGTTACCAGCAGGGTGTTCAGCAGAGGCAGAGTCAGAAACTTTTAACTCATTTATCCTTTCCAAAACATCAACACATTCTGGATCAGTGACTTGTTGATTCTCAGCAGGTTCGAAGCTTCTTCTTCCATTCCAGTGAACTTAGGTTCATCAAATACAACATGTATTGTTTCTTCATGTTTCAGTGTCCTTTTATTCAGTACCCTGAATGCCTTGCTGACAGAAGAATATCCCAAGAAGATTCCTTCATCTGATTTTGGTTGGAATGTCTTCAATTGCTCCTTATGATTTAATATAAAACATTTGCTTTCAAATGGATGGAAATAAGATATGTTAGGTTTCCTTACATTCCAAATCTCATAAGTTGTCTTCAGCATCTTCTTGTTCACTGAGGTCCTGTTTTGTGTATAGCATGCTGTATTGACTGCTTCAGCCCAATATCTTTCAGGTAGTAATGCTTCACAAAGCATAGTTCTTCCTGCTTCTTTTAAAGTTCTGTTTCTTCTCTCAGCAGCCCAATTTTGCTGAGGTGTACCAGCAACAGCCAGTTGATGTAGCACACCATTTTGCTCACAGTATTCTCTTATAACTTTGTTGAGAAATTCAGTACCCTTGTATGATCTAATCTTCACTACTGTCAAACTTTTCTCATTTTGCAATGTCTTCAAAAGTTCAGGCATCTTTTGAAGTGTTTCACTTTTCTTGTTCATGAATACTACCCAAGTGTATCTTGAATAATCATCCATAGCTACTAGAACGTACTTATTTCCTGTCACACTTGTTGGTGTTACTGGTCCAAATTGATCCATGTGCATCAGCTCCGAAACTCTTTTTGTTGATTGCTTAGTCTTTGACTTGATGCTTGATTTTGTCTGTTTACCTTGCTGACAAGCATCACATATAGCATCCTTTTTGAATGTGATCTCAGGTAAACCAATCACCAGTTTCTTCTTCACCAATTGATTGATATCATCAAAATTTAGATGATTCAACTTCTTATGACATAACCAATTGAGTTCTGATTTGGTATGTACAATCAGGCATGTTTCTGGAATAGCAGTAGACCAATCTACAACATACATGTTTTGTTGTCTTCTTCCAGCCAACACAACTTTATCACCTCTTTCACTGATGACAATACATGTGCCTTTGTCAAAAGTGACCTTGTAACCCATGTCACAAAACTGTCTAGTGCTCAGTAGGTTGTAGTCCAGTCCTTCCACAAATGCAACATTCATGATTGTTAATCCATTTCTCACAAGTGTGCCATATCCTCTTGTGTATCCTGGTGTGTTCTTATTGCCAAAATTCACTCTTGGACCATCCTTTGCCACATAATTTGTCAAACAGTGCTTATTCTTTGTCATATGTCTGGAACATCCACTGTCAAAGTACCAAACACCCTACAAAACAAAGTTAATGTATTTTAGGTACCCAAAACTGTTTGGGTCCATGATGGTCAGTGGTAAGCATGACCCTTGGCAAGTTTCCATACGGTCTTCTTTGAAAGGTATCATACTTTTGTTCATACATATATTCTACAGATCCATAAGTTTTAACATTTGGTTGTATAGAACTCACATATGCTTTCTGGCCTTTTGGTATGTAATGTTGTTTGAAGTGATTTTTATTTTTAGAAGCACTAGCATAACCATTAGTTTGATGTCTGTTAGGAGCAGCCCTGTAATGTGGAGTCTGCTGAGGTCCCTGCTGAGGTCTTGTATAAGTCCTCTGTTGAGTCCTCTACTGATTCCATTGCTGAGGTTTTACCTTAGCAGCATGGTTATACCTGTTGTTTCTAGCAGTAGGAGCAAGAATATTCCAATCATCATCAGTAGGGAATAATCTACCTTTCCTTCTGAGATAAGTATCCCTGGAATGATTGACATTTTTAGGTTTAGGATTCTTATCCTTGGAATATTTATGATTTTTGCATTTTTGTGGTCCAGCAAACTTGGTAGCAGGTCTGCTATCAGCAGGTCTAGAAGGTACATCAGTCCTACTTTTCGATTTATTCTTTGTGTTAGGTGCTGTTGACCTTTTTGACTTCTGATTTTGCTTCCTTGAAGTCTTCTCAATAGGCTTCACTGCCTCAACAACCTTCTTAGGATTTGGATCTTGTGCAGGCACAAACTTGGGACCAATTCTGGCACTAAGTTCAGTAACCTTACTGGATCCACTCTTATTAGATTGTTGAGTTTCAAATCCAAGGCATGTTCTATCATCATATGGCTTTCTAGATTTGAATGCAGTGGAGGAACAAGATTGTTCAGCAGATTCAGCAGCTACTGAATGTACATCAGGCTTATGCTAATTCTGACCAATCTCTTTTTCCTTACCCTTGAGATTTCTTAATTCAGCTTTTAACCTTTCAACTTCTATTTGAAGAGCTTCTTTTTCAGCCTTCACAGTCTCATAACCAGATTGTATTATCCTCAGTTGATTAAGGATGGCATCCAAAGTTTCTTCATTTTCAGAATTTTTTGGATTTGAACCACAAATTGATTCACAATCACTTTCAGCAGGAATGTTTATAGATACATAATTGTATACCTCCTCTGTTTCATCCATATTTGCAATTAAAGCATAATCATCCATATCAGCAACAAGTGCAGTATCATCAGATTCATTTCCCTTTTCTGATTCAACTTCATATCTTGATTCATCTTCAGCAACCATAGCTTTCTTGCCAGATCTTCTTTGTTGACTTTTGCTCTTCAGTAGCTCTAGATAATCAGGTCCGAAATGTCCAGGCTTCTTGCAATTGAAGCAAAGATAATTAGGTTCCTTCTTCTATTTTAGTTCAGGACAGTCAGGTTTGAAGTGTCCTGGCTTCTTGCATTGATAGCACATGTAATCATTGTCTTTCTTGGATTCATCCTTCTTCTTTTCACTAAATTTCTTTGTGAAATTCCTTGGAGAACCCTTTCCAGTTTTCATCATTCTGATTTTCTTGCTCAGTAGGGCAATTTGCTCTTGCATCTCATCCAGTAGATCATGTTGAGCTCCTGATGTTTCTTCTTGATGTGTAGCAGCCAATGCAGTGGTCTTTGGTTCTTCCTTTTCAGTTTCAGGTGCAAGTTTCTTACTGAATTCATTAGCCTTGAGATCTGAAAATAACTTGAAAGTATCCTCTTCATGTAAAATTCTCATCTCTTCTATGGCAGTCACCTTCATCTCCCAAACATCTTTTGTAGGTAAAGCTTCTTAGATTTTTGAATTGATTTCTTATTTTGAATACTTTACACTTAGTAGGGTGAGTTCATCCATGATTGCATTGAATTTTGACTCCATTTGTTCAATAGTTTCATTGGGTTTCATTTTGAAATCTTGAACCTTATTTTTGGCCACACTGATCTTGTTTTTCTTGATTGCATCAGTGCCTTCTCTGATTAATTGTAACTTGTCCCAAAGTTCTTTTGCAGTCTTGCAATCTTTCACTTTCATGTACATATTGCTATCCAAGGTTCTGTATATGATGTCAATAGCAATATTGTTAAGGTTTGCTCTTTTTCTATCTTCAGCATTCCATTCTCTTTTTGGCTTTAGAATGTTCTGAGTTTGATTATCCACTGTTATAGCTTTTGTGATTTCCAGTGGTCCATCAGTCAGCACATCCATCATCTCATCATGTGTTGCAGCTAGAAAAGCCTGCATACGACGTATATACTTATCAAAATGATCTAAAGAACACATCAACATTGTTCTAGCATACTGGTTGTTATCCATGATGCAAAGCTTTGAAAATCAGAAACTTGAGAACGTTTTCAAACTATTTTCACAAGCACAAGTAGGATTAATTCAGAACAAAAGCACTGCTCTGATACCAATTGTTGGTCCCTTGAAAAGGATTTGGTTAAGTTTAGAGGGGGGTGAATAAACTTAACACTTAAAACTTTTGGAGTCAACAAACTCATCAACTTCGAGCGGCTTCTGGCTTGCTCGATAGTACGAGACACTCGGTAGTCTATGTGGGTTGTTGATTTTCACTGAATTTGTTGTAGCGGAATATATTCAAATTAAGCCTTATTACATGCTGTTAAAATATGATACCAAGTATTAGATACTCAGTAGTGTAGGTGTGTGATTCAGTTGCTAGTTCCAGAAGGTTGATGTGCTAAATTTACTAAATGCAGAATGTAAATGCAGAAAATAAGTAGGCAATTTTTATAGTGGTTCCAGGTGGTGTAATCCTGTCAGTCCACTCTTCTCCTGTGATATTGGAGGTAATTCACTAGAGATCTTTGAGATTCCAGTTACAAAAATCCCTAAGTTGTTTGTCTTTCACCAATAACTATGGCTTCACAAACTGAACACTTAGAACGGGTAGGATTCTTTGCTCCAAAGTCTTCCACCGGTCCTTGAAGGGTAGGATTGCCTCTTCACCCGGCTCCACCACAAACAACAGTTCTTGACACCCAAAGATGCTTCTTGTCTTGGCAGGTTTCTTGTAAAAAGAAGGTTTGAATCAAGTAAATGATTCAACAGTCAGCAGCTTGATCAGGATGAAATGATCAGCAGCTTAATGTTTTCAAGTGTGTAAACTCAATGTAGCTTGATAACAGATTACACTTGAAAAAGTTTACTGGATCAGTAGCTTTAAGTTCAGTAGAGTCAGCAGGGTGACTTCTTGATAAGAATATGAAGCTCAAGATTAATTGATATTTTTCACTCTTAAAATCATCATCAGTTTCTATATCAGGGGTCTTATATTTATAGGTGAGAATCCTTGTGACTTAGGTTTGAAATTCAAACATAGCCGTTTCAGATTTATCTCATCTGACTTGCTTTCTGTCCCTGTACATAGTACTGACACTGTCAGTTTTTAGACTGTCCACCCTTTCACTTGTATCCATTGGATAAACCTCTGTTTCTTTCCAAGGTCCCTTTAATCTTGGCCATTGATTTGTTGACAAAACCAGGAGTTGTTATCTGTATTTTCCTTGTAATCTTCCAATGTAACCTTTGATTAAATCGAAATATATGTTCAGCAGGTTCCTGTGTATGTAAGTCTATTTGAAATACATATCGATCGTACCGATCCAAAGTTGTTGTGTTTGTAAAACACTGCAGCTAACTTCTCTTATATCTAACTTTTTATTATGAAGTTAGACTACACCATTTTGATCATAACCAAGTTCCAATCACCTCTTAACTTATGGAACTTAGACCTTGTACACAAGGTATATGCAATCAGTTTAGGTCATCACAGACCTTCCTAAATTCTGATTCCATATCCTTTACTTTAAATACTAAGTTTGATCCCTTAGTCTTCAATAACTGAGTTTGAGCCCTCAGCCTTTAGTCTTCAGTAGGTTCTTAAACTAGTCTACTGACTCAGGTACCCTACTGATCTAGACAGGGTCCGTCGATGAAAGTCGGTGGCCATTTACAGTGCATGTTTGATCAAACCTATACAAAGATCAAACTCTAATAAGCCTATACATTTGATCTAGACATCTTTTTGCCTTTGCTCTATAACAGCTAGTCTGGCACTCATCACTAAAACTTAAAATAAGTCCAACAGTTAAAAAAATAGATCTCCATCAGGCTGCTCATAAAAAGCCAAAAGTCTTGGAATCTAATACTCACATAGAGCACAGAAACGTGCATCAACCCAATGACACGGATAAGGCTAAACTGGACGCTCTGCTCAGAAGACGATCAGATGAACTCCTTTGTGCATCACCATTCATAAAGTACATCGACAGCTATCCCCGGTTAGCGGGGTTTAAAATTCCTAAAATTGAGTCTTATGATCAATATATTTCGCATATGCACTTGTACAATGCACCAGATGAGATTAAATGCAATACTTTCCCCACACTGCTAACCGGAAGGGCCAGAGAATGGTTCAACAAGATTCCACCCAGGAAGATCTCCGACTTCGGAACCTTAACTCAGAAGTTTGTCCATGCTTTCATCGCAGCTCGTCCCTTCCAGAGAAATCGGACTCATCTTCTCACTTTGAGGCAAAAGCAAGATGAGACAGTTCTTCACTTTATAAAGTGCTTTATTGAAGAGTCCGTACAGGTGCGGGATACGGATGATCGGTTGCTGGTCATCTCTTTCGTGGTAGGTCTGTGAGAGGGACGGTTGCACGCCAAGTTGAACGGAAAACTTCCTCAAACAATGAAAGAATGCTTAGATGTGGCCTATAAGCATTTCCAGGGAGAGGAGACAAATAGTTTAAAGAGGGAAATGGAAAGAGGTGAAGGAAAGAAGAACAAGTCTAAAGAAAAGTCAGATAAGAAAAGGAAGTCGGTTTTGGACCGGGTAACTGCACCCATCTTTGATTGGTTGGGGAAGAAAGGAGCTCTGCAGGACAGATATTTCATCCCCCTAAACAGATCTCACAAGCAAGTCCTCACAATTATGAAAAGAGAGGGAATAGCAAAGGTCCCCTCACCCATGAGGGGATCCCGGGAAAAGAGAGATCCTAACAAGTTTTGCAAGTACCACAAGGACATTTATCATGACTCAGAGCAATGTCGGGATCTTATCAGAGATATCAAGCGCAGGAATAACTATAAGGACAGAGATAACAGAGAAGAGTTTTGACGAAGAAGAGACCACTCACCAGACCCTGATGGTCAGTTGGATAATCAACTTGTGAACACAATCAATACGATCTCAGGGGGCGAACAACACAAGCAGAACTAAGAGTGAGGGCAGTGGCAGGTCTACTGCACCTACTCAATCGGGAAAAAGACAATGGCTGATGGGGGAAGTAACTTATGGTCTGAGGGACTCTCTCCCCATGGTAATCAACAATGAAGGTCTTGTGATAGAGGCGGTGATCAGCAGGAATCTGACAAAATGAAAATGAGTAGACACAGGCAGTGTTATGAATGCTCTCTACTACAATGTTTTCAGAGCTATGGGGCTAAAAGATGCCGAACTCACCACCGTATCGGCTCCTTTGATCGGTTTTTCCGGACCACCAATGCACCCATTGGGCATGATCAGGCTCTCAACTACTTTCGAAGAAGGTACCAAGGGCAGTACCCTAATAGTGAATGATGTGGTAGTAAAGTACCCCTCAACATATTCTATGATCATGGGAAAACCAGCATTAATCGATCTTCGAGCTGTAATCTCACCTGCTCATGTTAGTATGAAGTTCCCTACAGGAGAGGGATCGATAGAAATCAAAGGCGATGTGGAAACAACTAGCAGATGTTACAATGCAACGGTCAATGGAAAGATGATGGTTCAACAAGTGAGAATCGAGGAAGTGCTCCCAGAAGATGAAGAGAGGTGGTCATCTGAAGATCAGACAGAGGTTGTTCGCCTATGGGACGAATAGGTTGACTCAATAATTAGTGTGGGAGCATGGATTCCAGCCTCACATAAGGAATCTTTGATAAATCTTTTGAAAGAGTTCAAGATGTGTTCGCATGGAAAATAGAAGACATGCCAGGATTATCTCCAGAAGTGGCCGTACACCAGCTAAACATAGATCCAAACAGGAGACCGGTTCGTCAAAAGAAATGACACTTTGCCTCCGAACGTATATCGGCAATTAAGCAAGAAGTGACCAAATTGTTGTAGGCCAACATCATTAAAGAAGTCATATACCCAGAATGGCTAGGGAACCCAGTGCTGGTCAAGAAACCAGATGGGAGTTGGAGGATGTGCTTTGACTTTACTGATCTCAACAAAGCATGTCCGAAATATTTTTATGCTTTACCCAAGATTGATCGTTTAGTGGACTCAATAGTGGGGTATGAAGTGTTTCCATTATTAGATGCATATAAAGGGTATCATCAGATCACTATGGATCCTCAAGATACTGAGAAGACTTCCTCCATAATAGAGTTTGGGACGTACTGCTACGTCACTATGCCTTTGGCCTGAAGAACGCTGGAGCAATGTATCAAAGTGCTGTAAATACATTTTTTTGCTAAACAGATCGGGCGATGCATTGAGGTGTACGTAGACGACCTCCTAATCAAGGGCAAGACTCTTGATCAGTATTTAGCAGATGTCAGAGAGGTATTTGGGGTACTGAGACAGACTCAAATGAAGCTTAACCGCAAAAAGTGCACCTTTAGGGTCAGATCAGGAAAATTCTTAGGATTTATGATATCCAAAGAAGGAATAAGAGCTAATCCGGACAAGGTGAATTCCTTGAAAGTAATGCAACAACCAAAGAGCATTAAAGACGTACAACGACTAACATGGAGGATAGCAGTGTTGAACTGGTTCCTTTCCTGATAGGCCCAGCATGCCTTACCTTTTTTCAAGATTTAGAGAAAAGCAAGTCCCTTTCGATGGGACGAGGAAAGTCAAAAAGTCTTTGAAGAACTGAAGTTATACTTGGCCGAACAACAATGCAAACAGCTCCTTAGGAAGGAGAATCTATATATCTCTATTTGGAAGTATATGAAGAAGCGCTAAGCGCTGTACTGGTCAAAAGACAAGACGGACATCAGGTACCAGTTTTCTTTGTGAGCAAAGCACTCTACAGACCAGAGGTCAGATATTCAAATGCAGAAAAGTTGGCATTAGTATTGGTACATGCCTCTAGGAAGTTAAGACCTTATTTCCAGGCACATCCGATCAAGGTAATCATCGATCAGCCGCTTCGGCAAATTCTAGGACGACCTGAAACCTCAGGTAGGTTGGCAAAGTGGGTTGTAGAACTGGCAGAATACGACATTGATTTTCGTCCCCGAACCGCCATTAAAGCACAAACTCTAGCAGACTTCCTATGTGAAGGAATAGTTGTTTGCCTGGAGGACGATCAGCTGAAACTGGAAAAAAATTGGTGAAATTATATGTGGATGGTGTAGCAAGTAAAGAAGGACCAGGGGCAGGTATCTTGCTCGTCAGTCCAAAAGGAGAAGAATTTCCCTATGCTTTACGGTTTGAATTTCAGGCCACAAAAAATGAAGCTGAGTACGAAGCCTTAATTGTGGGGCTCAAACTAGCAGATAAGCTCGGAGCGGATAGTTTGCAGGTCTACAGCGACTCCCAACTCGTCGTAAAGCATGTAAATAGAGAATATAAGGCTAAAGAGGAGCCTATGAAAAAATACTTAACAGCAGTTTGAGCTCTGCTAGAAAATTTTCAACATGTCCAGGTCGACCGAATACCTCGAACAGAGAACAGAAGAGCAGACGCGTTATCAAAACTGGCGTCAGACTTTGTGTCAGACAAGAGAGTTTTGGTGGTACTCCCCAAAGAAAGGAGTTATGATCAGAAGAGCATTCAGCCGATTAGGCAAGCAAGTACGTGGATGGAACCTATTGTGTCCTACCTCAGAGATAAAATCTTCCCCAATACAAGGCAGGCGGGGAAGATGAAACTCTTAGCAACCAGATATTCGTTGTTCGAGAACGTCCTCTATCGCAGGTCATACATCGCACCATGGCATAGGTGTGCACCAATTGAAGAAGGGAATTACCTTCTCAGAGAACTTCACTTAGGAATTTACGGGATCATCCTGGAGCTCAGACATTAGCAAGAAAATACAGGTTGTTCGGCTATTATTGGCTTACAATGCAACAAGATGCCAAGGATTTTATGGAAAAATGCAAGTCGTGCAAGGTGCACGATAATCTGTCACAGCAACCATCTCAAGATATGGCCCCTGTGGTTTCCTAGTGGCCCTTCGATCAGTGGGGGTAGATCTAGTGGGACCACTTCCATGAGCTCCCCACAATGTTCGATTTTTAATAGTAGCAGTGGACTATTTCACCAAGTGTGTTGAAGCCGAACCACTGACTACCATAACTGGGAAGCAAATATAGAAATTCTTATGGAAAAACATAGTGTGCAGATACGGAATCCCAAAGACTGTAATTTCAGACAACGGAACTCAATTTGAGGACAAAACTGTCAAAGAATATTGTGCTGAGCTGCACATAACTCAACACTTCACTTCTGTTGGCTATCCTCAAGCTAATAGGCAGGTCGAACAGACCAACAGACAGATCAAAATTGGGTTAAAGAAGCGCCTAGATAAGGAGGGAGAGAATTGGACCGAGCACTTTCCCAATATCGTGTGGGCATACAAAACAACGCCAAACTCGGCCACAGGAGAAACTTCGTTCAGCTTAGCATACGGGTGCGAGGCAGTAATCCCGGCTGAGATCGGCCGGCCACCGCCCCGAGCAGCACTCTACTCTGAAGAACAATAGTTAACTGAGCTCAGGCACTCGAAAGACGACCTAGAAGAAGCTTGGAATGTGGCCTTTAATAGAATGGCCAGGTATAAATAGCGTATATCGCAGGACTACAACTCCCAGGTTAAACACTCATATTTCAAAGAGAGAGAGATCTGGTTCTCAGATAGAATGAGGTCAGCTGATAAAGACCTCAACGGAAACATGACCCGAACTAGGATGGCCCCTATAAAGTGGTCAAAGTGTGTTGCAAGCGGCAGGACCGTACCACGCAGTTGGAATGCAACCAACCTAAGGAAGTTCTATGTCTAGGACATGTTCCAGACTTTACTTATGCAGTATTTATGTTTTAAATTTTATGTCTCGATAAGATGTAATCAAGCATTAGTTATTACAATAAATTATTATTTTTCACATGTGCATTATTCATTTTATGCGGTGTATAAAAGTTTGCTAAGGACAAACTCAATAAATCTGCAGGACAGACGAACATAACTGAGCCGCAGTGCGGACTCAGAACAGTTTGCTAGGACAAACTCAATAATTTTGTAGGACAGACGAACATAACTGAGCCGCATTGCGGACTCGGAAAAGTTTTCTAAGGACAAACTCAATAAGTACGCAAGACAAACGAACATAACTGATCCGTATTGCAGACTCGGAAAAGTGTGCTAAGGACAAACTCAATAAGTTTTCCGGACAGACGAACATAACTAAGCCGCAGTGCAGACTCAGAAAAGTTTGCAAAGGACAAAATCAATAAGTCTATAGGACAGACAAACATAACTGAGCCACAGTGCGGACTTAGAAAAGTTTGCTATGGACAAACTCAATAAGTCTGCAGGATAGACGATCAAAACTGATATATGCTCAGGACTGAAATACATTATAAACTCATAAAGTTTGTAGTAATCAAATGTTCTAAGTCTGCAGGACATATGATCAGAGACATCACTAAAAGTACATCATTCAAAAGGCAAAGCCTGTAAATGATGTACCTCAGGGGGCAAAGGACCTTGAGTTATGAAAAACAAAAAGTTATGTAAAACAAAAGGCTAAAAGCCAACAGATATGATAAGCATAACAAAAATTTATGTAAAACAAAAGGCTAAAAGTCAAAAAAAGTAATTACAGAACACATGCATTGTCAGAACAAAAGACAATAAAAAGTCGGAAATTATTACAAATTTTTCAAAAGAAAAAACAAAGTCACAAGCGTAAGACTCAGTAGAGGGATTTTGCTTAGAAGGCTGATCGACAGAAGCATTAGAAGCCTGAGGAGAATGTGTATTGGCTTGACGAGCAGCCGGCATGCAGGAGTACTTAGCAGCCAGATCTTCACCAGCCTAAAACTCTCTAAGTCTAGCTTCATAGACCCTGTTTCCGTAAGGTTTGCGAACTCCCCCGTGGTGAAAGTCTCAATGACCAGCTTAGGACACTGTGCCTTAGCTTCGTCCACACCCAGAGTGTATCCGTTGCCCAATATTGGGTCAAGTAAAATCTTCAAGGCTCCGGTGAAGGGATCGGAGCTCGTATATTCATGAATGGCTTGGGCGATCTGCGCAGTTACCGCGACTTTAGGCCTTTCATGCTCAGCACGGAGTTATGCCATGGCCTCTTCCCGCTCTGCGATCTGCTTGGCATGATCGACATTGGTAGCCCTCAGCTCTTGCTTCTTGGCCTGCTAAGCCAGAATGATCTTATTCTGATCAACGATCTGCTGATCTTGGGACAAGACTAGTCCTTATGTTTTTTACGGCTGGCTGAGATGTCAACAATCCGTTTCTCTAAGGAACTCTTCTGGGAAGAGAAGCTGTTGAGCCTTGTCAGAACTACTTTCCCAGATTTAACGACCTAAAAAAGTTTCACAGAGGTCAGTACGGTTAGAAGATAATGGCAAAAAGAAGAAACAAAAGAAAAGGCAAAAAGAAATATACCATAGTGGCCAGATCCTTGTCTGGGAGTTCTGACATAAAATCCGCATGAGGGATGTAGCTCCTCTAGATCAGAAATGTCCCGATCTCCCCGATCAGGCCTGCTCCTCTTTCTCCTAGATCGGGAGCGCACTTGAAGTTGTTCCTCTGACACAGTAGGCTCGGGATCATCTAGGACGATCAAGCTCTCTGTCCTCTAGTCTGTACGCAGTGTAGGAGCAGTTAGTTCATCTTATTAAAGACCTCCCTTATTACGAAGACCCTCAAGGTTGGATTTAGGATTAACCAGAGCTAGCTCCAAGTTGCCACTGGTCCCAAGAACATCTAGGTTCACAACCTGCTTGTTATGCTCAGGCACAACCTCTTCCTCAAAAGCTTCGTAAAAAATAGCTGCAAAGTCGGCCACTGTAAAGACAAAGAAGAACAACGTTAGTATGAACAGGCAAGGCCATAGAAGCAAAAAACACATGTAAAAGAAATAAAAGCAAGAATGAATTCCTACAATTGTCATACTCCACTCGAGTGAGACGCAGATATGGATCCAGCCCCGAATCAGCTAGGTGGGCAGCCTCAATCAATTCTGAGGCCACTCCGGAAAATCTAAAAGGACATTGACATTGCCAATGTCCTCTAACAACTGAGCATCAACCCCAGTGGGGCACACATCAGCCGGAAGTTGGTTGTAGTTCCATATGTTCAGCTCGGAGTGCCCTCCGTGTCGGATGAAAAAGAAGTGGTTTTCCACTCTTGGATAGAGGACTTCCCCATTGAAAGAATGGGGATTCCCCTTCGAAGGTCAGTTCAGCGCAGAAATTAGTACCACCCGCTATAATTTCTAACCTTCTTGTGCTGGTAGAAGGTCCTAAATAAGTCTACTTAGAATGGGGTGTCAATACATCTACACCAGATCATGAACCCGATGATCATCCTAACTCCGTTAAGGGTGGTCTGGGCAGATCCCAGATGGTAGTGTTGGAGAACGACTAGAAAGGCCGGACAGAAGGGGACCCAAAGGCCACAGAAGAACTGCTTCTTGTACACAGTACAATACCCCGTAGGGGGCTGATGAGCATATAAGTTCGCACTTCCAGGAAGACGGGGAGAATACTGGTCCATGTCTATGTTATATTGATTTGACATCTGGTGGGTTTCATCATTTTTAAGTTTTGGATCTTACCCCAAAAGAGCCTATGGCTGACCTAAAAGACATATGGGCTCTAATACTTTGATTCAAAGAAGTAAACCCCAAACCAGAACAAGGCCTAGATGGATTAGCAGGCTGGGAATCTACAGCTAACTGCTCGGTTTCCCTATCATCAGATACAGGATTAGAAGAAGGCATCTCTAACCCTAGGCTGATAAACTTCTACTTCAGAGTGGGATTCAAACTCCCTTTCAATAGAAGTACTAGATGCAGTTCAATGCTCATTAACTAGGAAAAATAAGAAATGAAGAATCAAAGAAGAAGAAGAAGAAGAAGGATAAACTCAGAAAGAGAAAATAGAAAATGCTTACTTGAGAAAATGCAAAGTGTCATCAGGATTTGGAGTCTTCAATTTAATGGCAAAAATGTGAAGTGTGATCATCTGAATGAAAAGATGTGAGTTATAACCCCCAAGACGTGCAAACGACGTCAGTTATACAAAAGAAGGAAAGACGCCTCGGTTCCCGGAAACGCAATGATGGCCTATTTAATAGGTTGCCATCTAGCTGCTGGTAAATTCAAAATGCGAGGTCGGATATGTTTGGCCGAACAGCACGGGTGCAGATCTGAGCAACTAAAAGAAATATCAGATCTGGGGGCTTACGATGATAACCGACCCGCACTACGCCACGTGTCATCCTTTTAGGATGTGTAATAAATGACTAGCTTCTAAACGAAAGGGCCACGAGACCCAAATATATACCTAAGGGTAAGTCCCTAACCCCAGGTGGGAGACCGGCAAAGGCTCATCCTCTAGCCACCGCAGGTCGGCCAAAGCCTGGTGAAGAGGAGCTGCCCAGTTCGGCCATAGTGGCCTTGGGGGCTCGGCATAGGACATTCAGAGCAACCCCGGTTGTTATTCCATGTGCTGGATAACTATAGATAAATAAGAAAAGAATCCTAAGTCATAAAGACTGTGATCCTGACAATTAAGTATGTCCATAATTATCCGTAAATTATAGGGATTTATGCGTGTATATCCTTAGGGAAATAATATTAATAATAAGAATGTAATTCCTTGCAGGACAAGGAAAGGGATAAATCATCCCCTATATATAAACAACCCTAAGGAACTACGAAAGACTTGAATCCAATACAGTCATTGGATACATAGGCAACTCAAGAGAAAAAACTCGAGGTCTCAGTCTAAAATACACCACAAATGCCTCCCCATTAATACGGTTTAAGGTTCTTTGGATTTAGGATCATTGTCATAAAGGTAAATTGGTCCAGATTGATTAATAGATGAAATCCGGCATCGTCATGCCGATATATATATATATATATATATATATATATATATATATATATATATATATATATATATATATATATATATATAATTTTTTGTTTTGAGTGTTGTCTTTTTTTGATAATCTTGTAGGTTTCTTGGATTACGGCAAGATTTCGAAGCGCACACAAACATAAGCCAAACAAGGACACGCATGGGAAACTTAGTGTTTTCACCCCGCATAACACAATCAGATACATTCCTACTCAAAGACTAGGGTGGGGTACTTGGTGACTCCACCCTACGTAGTAGATCCTGTCACTCGGTCAATCAAGGATGCGAGTGGGGTGTACTTCGTGACTTCACCCTGCGTAGCACATCATGACATTCAGCCAATCAAGGACGTGAGTGAGGTACTTCGTCACTTCACTATAAGCAGTAGATCCAGACATTAAGCATGTCAAGGACGCGAGTGAGGTACTTCGTGACTTCACCATACGTAGCTCATCCAAATATCCAGCCGGTCAAGAATGCGAGTGGGGTATCTTGCGACTTCACCCTGCGTAGCTCATACAGGCATTCAGCCGGTCAAGAACACGAGTAAGGTACTATGTGAGTTCACCATACCCAGCTTATCCAGATATCCAACTGGTCAAGAACGCGAGTGAGGTAATTCGTGACCTCAACCTGTGTAGCTCATATAGACATCAAGCCAGTTGAGCACGTGAGCAGAGTAGTTAGTTGAACCACCATGCATAAGACAGTCATATGGCATTATTCAAATAGACTACATGAGAGAGTGAGAGGTATCTCATTGTTCTTCATCATGCCCATGCCGATATGGAGACTGTGATTAAGCTCCGGATACGCCCCTCTATCAGTTTGATAATCCATCTTCCCATGATACTGAAGCATCACCGCTTTCAAGTGAGCTTTGACTTTCACGGGGTGAACCGGTACACAAATTGAGTTCTTCCATACACACTTAGAGCCCTTGTCAACTCGTCTTTATGTCTCTTGGGTGACACATCATTGATGAGGAGGTACAATAGGGTCCCCAACATATGACACAAGGAGTGCTTGGATATGCTGAACATTACTCGGAATGGCTTGATGATGCTATTTCCCATAGTGGCGAGTTGCTTAGGAAGGGTTTCATGTTCGATGCTTTATATGCGTCTTTGTTAACCTTCACACAGAATAAGAATGTGGTTCATGCTTTTTGCGAAGCTTGGTGCCCAGAGACCTTCTCTTATGGAGATGACAGCGAGAAAGAAGAAGATGTACTTTTCCTCAAGCCAAAGAAAATCCAACAAAGCCAAGAGAACCAAAAAAACAAGTAACTCGCTTCTCCTTAGAATACATTGATGTTGATTGGTCAGAGCTCTTTAGGGACCTTCTGTCTCTAAGCAATTGTAGTGTTAACAACCCGGGGCTTGTAAGATCTTTACTTGATTTGTTGAACTTATCTTTGCTATTTCCACTTTTATAAATTCATTTTATCCCTTTGTAGATTCCGGAAGCATTTTCCCATGCATATTCTCTTTGTTTTACAGTTGGTCTTCCAAGATCCTCATCTGGACGAGGGTGTAGAGTGCAGTGAGGGTTCCTCCAATCGCCCCGATGCTTTCACCTTGGTGCTTCGGATGACAAAGAAGAATCGTCACTTGCCTGCGACTGTTGGAGAAAGTGTTGTCTTATCGCTCGTGCCTCAATTTCTTGAGGGGACCTCATGCCAGCAACTTGACAATGGTGTAGATAACGTGCATTCCATGTCTCAATCAATGAACCACACTACCTTCAAGGTTCCTTCGAGTACAGAGGTTTTTAAGCGTGCGCAGCCGGCAGCATCTTCTGCTCAGCCGCATCTATCACCCGTGGCTGTTTCAGAGTTTAACTTTTTGTGTATCATCGAGGACTACTATCAACACTTGACCAACATGTTATGTAATAGACTCAAATTATCCTTTAGAGGAATTGGCCTCAAAAAAGGATGATGCTAACAAGATATTTGATGAAGCGCCATAGTAAGTTGGACCTTTCTATCTTGGAAACTATCTTAGGTGCCTTCTTTGATAACGCATCACATCATAGTGCAGCTCAGAAGGACATTGATGTGAGAGTGAGCTTAACTGATGATTTGTGGAGAGAATTCAATGTTGGATATCATCCATAAAAGAAGCCATACTTTGACATGACAGAACTAGAAGGACATAACCTCTTCCTTAGATCTAAGATGTATGAAGAAAGAATTAATTTGCTGAGAGATCAGAAGAGGATGGAAAGACAGCAAAAGGTGAGAAGGCTACAATATGAAGCGCTTGGGATTGGTTTGATGTATTTCTTGCTGTGTATGAAGAAGGAGCATTTAAAAGTGGTGATCTTGTTCTAAGTTTGGAAGATGCTTGGTAGATATGGATAGTCTACCATCCATTTGTAGACATTTCCTCACTTGAAAATCACCGGAGAATCTTAGAAGACAAGAAGAAGCTAAAGTTGCACACGAAAATCAACATAAACAAAACCGAAGCACCTAGATAACACCATGTATTTTATTTCATGTTGTTATTACTTTCCATTAGTTTGTAAAGCTGAATTGTTTATAAAGAAAGCAGATGAAGTTTGTTTTGTTTTTATTCATCTTTATCTTTTTTCTTTGCTTTGAGGGTATTGGCATAATCAAAAAAGGGGAATCGTTAGAAATGTTATAGATGTTGATGAAGTGTGCCAAACTAGCTGTTATATATGCAAGCAAAAGGATGTCTAGAATATAATTTATAAGTTTTACTAGTCTGATATTGTATAGGTTAATCAAAAAAGCACTATAATAGTCAGTTGATAGGTTTTCAAAAGACTAGGACAATTTTAAAACCCAGTAGAGTCTAAGAGACCTAAGCTAAGATGAGGCGAGTAGAAGGCTAAGGGGACAACCTCAGTTATAAAGACCTGAAGGCTGAGGGATCAATCTCTGTAATAAAGTATGAAGAGCTGAATGATGAGGGATCAAACTCAGTAATGATGATTTATGTCGAGACTATAAAGTCATTTTCAAGTAAATATGTGATGGCTTGAAAAAACTTTATAGATCTTGAGTAGAAGGCTTGAAGTTCAAGTAAATGGAATGAGAAACTTCTAGTAATGAAAATATGGTGTACT
Organism: Gentiana straminea; assembly: GCA_036785695.1. Lineage (NCBI taxonomy): Eukaryota > Viridiplantae > Streptophyta > Magnoliopsida > Gentianales > Gentianaceae > Gentiana > Gentiana straminea. The sequence continues at coordinate 911,008 of JAVUPR010000175.1, forward strand.
CTGATCTCACAAAGTCAAAATCAGATGGAATATCAAGAATCCGGGTTCATATGATATAAACTGGACCTGATCAGCTGAGTACATTTTCAGTTGAGCAAACAAGTCAGCTGAGCTGAGTAAGACTTAATATTTTAGCCGAGAAGAATCAAATGCTAAGATGAAAAAGTACAAGTACAAATAATCCTTCCTGAAGTATATTTTGAAGATAATATTCAAGATAACGATTAATTTGTTACGACTAATCAAGGAGCAATCAATGGACAAGTTTGAATGAGTGTTACAAGGATCATTGGAGCAGAATATTCAAGGAATATCATTTGTTGATAGCATGCCACTGTCAGAAGGACACTGGCACAGACACATAATTAGGAAGAAAAGAATTTCATAGGGAATAATCAGATATATCCAAAAAGGGCTAATTTAATTCTAAATTTGAACGTTGGATATATGCATGTACCATAAATAGAAGACTTGGAGACCAACAACAAATACAATTGAATACCTAGTTTTCACTAAGAAAGCAAGAAAGATATCTACTCTTCCGAGTTCTTCCTAAAATCTCTTAAATTCTTATGGAATTCCAGAAATATCAAGAACATTCACGTGCTTATTTTTCAAAATTAAATCAAGGTACAACACTTGAATCAGAGCTATTGAACTTACAAATTATCTATCCCAATCAAGCTCAAACAAAATCATCAGGATTCGACACTCAAACTTTGTTTACTCAAATATCAAAATCAGTGAAGCACTCCAAGTGTCAATGATTGAGTCAGTTGAATCGGCGTATCTGAGAATGAGAAGAGAGTAGTGTGAGGGGAGGTTGTTGCGAATTCTACCCTTGAAGGAACATCATAACAACACTACAAGAAAACTGGTTTAAAGGGACGACATTTTGTCGTCCCTTTAAAGCCATTGTCGTCCCTTCAAATGTTTAAAGGGATGACACATCGTCCCTATAAAGACATCCCTTCTACTTTGTCCCTTTAAAGGTATGCCGATGTGGCATGGGCTTTTCTAAGAAATTTCAACGTGCTGACATGGAAAACTTTTAAGGGACGACAATGTCGTCCCTATAAACAAAATTCATTTTATTTTATTAAAAAATTTATTATGTGGAAAAATTTTAATTTTTTTATAAAAATATTTAAAGGGACGACATTGTCGTCCCTTAAAAGCATCTATATTTAGTTTCAATAATAAAATACAATACGAAAAAACAATATTTTTTATCGAAAAACATTTAAATGTCGTCCCTTAAAAGCATTTATATTTAGTTTTAATAATAAAATTCAATACGAAAAAACAATATTTTTTATAGAAAAACATTTAAAGGGACGACATTTGTCATCCCTTAAAATATATTTGGGAAAAAAAATAATTTAATAATAATAATTTAGAAAAACATTTAAAGGGACGACACATATTTGTTGGGACGATATGTCGTCCCTATAAACGGAAAAAATTTCCAGAAATGCATTTAAAAGGACGACATGTCGTCCCTTTAAACAGATAAAATTTCCATAAATTCATTTCTTTAATATTTTTTTTAAATAATTTTTTTGTTTTCGCATGGCCTCCAATGCTATTTACATCAAACCAATCCTGTTTTTTTCAAAAATCAATAACAAATTATAAGAGGGAATTCATAACAAAACACTCGGTAAATATGTAAGAAAGGGAATAATTAACTCGAGGGAAGAATATAAAAAAATAAAATTTATGTGATTTAGAAACACGTGAGCAAGAAAATGTGAAGAAAGACCAGGTAATACCAGTACAAACTCAACAAAAGCTTTCCTGGTAGAATGATGGTAGTCGCCAAGTAATCTCTAGCGTTGAACCTGTGAAAAAAAAGGCATAATAACACAATTCATTACCAACTGTACAAGAAGCAGCGCTAATCTTTTTTCATAGAACTAGCTAACAGCCTCTCCACACATGGTTTCAAAGAAGATCTTGATCTCTGCAGGGGTAACTTGTACATACAAGGTAATATTCCTAAGTACGACTCAATAAGACTATTTTTGACAAACAAATTAGGATGATTTTGTTGTATTTGCATTGCTTTACAAAAAAAAATGATTTGACTCATAGCAGAAGCAAGAACAGCTTGGGTGGCAAAAGCACAATCCCACACTTGACTTCCAAAGCTCTGCAAAAGAAAGAAGCTATGTAAGCTATGTCAACTTTATTTCTTTCATTGTCATATATATTCCAAAGAATCCAAACCTGCATTTTCATTCCATCTTCAGCAAGCCACAAGTAATCCGGCACCCTAGCTAGATGATACTTGAATTCATCGCAATTAGGATCATGCGCCCACCAGCACATCATCTGCAAACTCTGCAATATTGTAAACAAGAATATTTGCATACATTATTTCCATGATCGTTGCTAACCACTCAATTGCATAAATGATTTGCATAAATGACTTCACTTGCCTTTTCTACACATCCAATGGTGATATATCTACTCTCTTCTGCTCCATATCTCATGTACTGAATATTAAACTTTCACGCTCGTTTCGTTCAGCTCGTCTAACTAGAATAACATTCAACTCATTCAAAAAATGGCACAACACACAAATTTTTCATTCATTAGAAAATGGCACAACTCAATCCAAGTCCAAATCCAAATCCAAACTACACCATACTCATACACTACTAGCATCAACTCTATACAAAAATGTCACAACACATGTGTTTACATAAAAATTGCACAACACAACTATCTTCAACTTCTCAAAGATCCAAATCCATACACTAATATCATCAACTTATTAAAGATCATTTATGTACCATCTAATCATAGACTAGCTTATAATCCACACGAAAATGCATAACACGTAAACTACAAAAATGGCACAACTCAATCCAACTCCAACTCCAAATCCAAATCCAAATCCAAATCCAAATCCAAATCCGAACTACATCATACTCATACACTACTAGCATCAACTATATACAAAAATGTCACAACACATGTGTTTACATAAAAATTGCACAACACAACTATCTTCAACTTCTCAAAGATCCAAATCCATACACTACTATCATCAACTTATTAAAGATCATTTATGTACCATCTAATCATAGACTAGCTTATTTTCCACACAAAAATGCACAACACTTAATCTACAAAAATGGCACAACTCAATCCAACTCCAAATCCAAATCCAAACTGCACCATACTCATACTCTACTAGCATCAACTCTATACAAAAATGTCACAACACATGTGTTTACAAAAAAATGGCACAACACAACTATCTTCAACTTCTCAAAGATCCAAATCCATACACTACTATCATCAACTTATTAAAGATCATTTATGTACCATCTAATCATAGACTAGCTTATTTTCCACACAAAAATGCACAACACTTAATCTACAAAAGTGGCACAACACAATCTCGGTTTGAACTTGTAACTTGTTACTACTGTCATCTAACCGAATCGAACCCTCCCATAAACCGAACCCAACGATGTACACAAATGGCACACATCCTCACTATAGTTTTAACTACAATTGCTTTTATACACACACACACCAATTTTAACTACTAACTCAAACGAAAATCGAAAATATAAACCAAAATAAACGAATCAATAACTCATTTCTAATCATACTACAACTATCAAACCTAATTGTCGAACCCTCCCATATAACCGAATCGAACCCTACCATTATAACACCGAACCGAACCCTCCAATAAACCGAATCGAACCCTACCATTATAACCAAAAAGAAAAAATGGCAAATTTGAAACCGAATTGAACCTTCCTATAAACCGAATCGAACCCATTGGGATGAACCAAATCGAGCCCATTTGAAACCTTAACCCACAACATGATAACTTCAAACTTTAACACGATAATTGCATTTACACAAACACAAGCCTGTTGTATTGCAAAAATAATGGAAGAAATTGACGAAAATAATAAGAAAAGATGATTCACCTTTGATTGGGATGAAATTAGACATGTTTTTCGTTGAAAATGGTGAATAATCGCCAGAAATCACCCCAAATTCGCCCAAATCGCCGGAGCTATGCCAAGGAAGAAGAAAGAGACTGAATGAGAGGAAATATTTGACGAAAAAATAAGATGAAAATTGGTTTACCTAAGTTTATGGATGAGATTAGAGGTGATTGCTGTTGAAAATCGTAAACAATCGCCGGAAATTTGGTGGAATCGTCGGAAATATTGGAGGAAAAACGGAGAAGAAGAAAAAATAGAAGAAAGAGGGGAAAAATGAGGCTGCCCTATTATATTATCAGTGTCTTGTTTAAAGGGACGACATACTTTTTAAAGGGACGACAGAGTCGTCCCTTTAAACCCAAAAAATGTTTTGGCGGCCAAATTTTCCCCTCCAAAATTTCATACAATTTTTGACTTTTTGTTTAAAGGGACGACAATTTCATCTAAAAGTCGTCCCTTTAAACCCAAAAAAGTTTTGACAAATTTTCCCTCCAAAATTTCATAAAAATTTTGACTTTTTGTTTAAATGTCGTCCCTTTAAATAAACTTTTATAAAAAAATTAATTTTATGAACTCTAATATTACATTTTTATGATTAAATACCTTAATATTATATTTTATCATTCGCTCGACAACGAACCCTTAAATTCAAATCGATTGCTTGATAACGAACCCCGAAATTCAAATCGATCATTCAATAACGAACCCGACACTAAACTCATTCGATCGATCGAGCCATAGTAGATACTACTATCACAATGATCGATAACGATAATGATCTAACTCATTCGCTCGATATCGAATCCCGAGATTCAAATCGATCGCTCGGTAACGATCGATCGAGCCATAGTAGATAGTACTATCACAATAATCGATAACGATCTAACTCATTCGCTCGATAACGATCCCTGAGATTCAAATCGATCTCTTAATAACTATCCCCGACTCTTAACTCCTTAGCTCGATAACGATCGATCGAGACATAGTAGATAGTATTATCACAATGATCGATAACGATATAACTCATTCGCTCGATAATGAATCCTGAGATTCAAATCGATCGCTCGATAACAAACCACGACTGTTAACTCATTCGCTCGATAACGATCGATCGAGCCATAGTAGATAATACTATCACAATGATCGATAACGATTTAACTCATTCGCTCGATAACGAACCCCAAGATTCAAATCGATCTCTTAATAACAATCCCCGACTCTTAACTCCTTTGCTCGATAACGATCCATCGAGACAATGATCGATAACGATCTAACTCATTCGCTCGATAACGAACCCCGAGATTCAAATCGACCTCTTAATAACGATCCTCTACTCTTAACTCCTTCGCTCGATAACGATACATCGAGACATAGTATATAGTACTATCACAATGATCGATAACGATCTAACTCATTCGCTCGATAACGAACCCCGGGATTCAAATTGATCGCTCGATAACGAACCACGACTGTTAACTCATTTGCTCGATAACGATGTCGGATCTCAGGATTGAGATCAATCGCTTATTAACGAACCCCGAGATTCAAATCAATCCCTCGATAACGAACTGCCAATCTATAGTAGAGAGTATTATCAGAATCACCTGTATTATCGTTCGATAAAGGAATTTTTATAAAAAATAATGAATTTTATATTTTAACACAATGTTTATTAGAATATGTATATTATAATTTTATAATAAACTAAATATTATTTATTAACTCAAATTTTTATATTAAAAAAAATTAATTGCCTTCAAAGGGACGACAATTGTCGTCCCTAACAACCCAAATTTTATAATTTATTGTACATAACATATTATTTTCTGAAAAATGTTTAATGGGAAGACATTGTCGTCCCTTTAGACGTGCATTTTATAATAAACTGAATAATATTTATTAACTCAAAGTTTTATATTAAAAAAATTTTAATTGCCTTTAAAGGGACGACAATTGCCGTCCCTAAAAACCCAAATTTTATAATTTCTTGTACATAACATATTATTTTCTGAAAAATGTTTAATGGGACGACATTGTCGTCCCTTTAGACGTGCATTTTATAATAAACTGAATATTATTTATTAACCTAAAGTTTTATATTAAAAAAAAAATTAATTGCCTTTAAAGGGACGACAATTGTTGCCCCTAAAAACCTAAATTTTATAATTTCTTGTACTTATTATTTTCTGAAAATATTTAATGGGGCGACATTGTAGTCCCTTTAAATAGTCTTGTCCACGTGGAAATCTAAGCTGGCACGGTGGGGTTAATATTTTATTTTTGAGACGACATTGTCGTCCCTTTAAAGTTTCCCTCCGAAAAATCTGCCCAAAACTTTGACTATATTTGAATTCATTTAAAAGGACGACTTTGTCGTCCAAAAAAAGATATTTAAAAGGACGACTTTGTCGTCCCTTTAAAGTTTGTCCTTTTAAACCAGTTTTCTTGTATGCAACTCAGTGAAATAGCAAATTAAGACAATTGTAAAGGACTGATTGTTCACCTTTTTATTGACCTTCGGTACAAAATGGTGACTACCAGTTGTCCCCGAAACTGATATAATAATAATAAAATAAAATAAAAATAAAACAATACTAATCATTTATAACAAGTGGCATTGTCACAAAAAGCTTACACAAAATATATTATAATCTCGTGCCAGCAATGAAATGGTACTTGTGACAAATTTTAAGACCTTTTGTGAGAACTTTCTCTTCTTGTCACTAGTAAACCCATCTTTTAGGGAGCTTTGTTGATCTATCACTTTTGAGAAGCCCAATTTCAGAAAATACCACTCCATTGTCGATATACCACTCCCATTTTCGCGTTTTAGGTGTTTTTGGAACCAAACTAAACCCTAATTGGGAAGGGGACCCCAATAGGGGTTTTTGAGGACCTTAAGATCATGCACATTTGTGGAAAAAAAATGGGAGAAAATCGCGTCCCAAAATGGTTTTTTTTGCCTTGGGTGGTATATCCACAAAATACACCAGAAAGTGGTGGCAGATCAGAAAAAATCCCCATCTTTTTTATGACAAATGAATTTTTTGTCACAAATAGCTATCATTTTGTGAGAAAATTTAGCATTTGTCACTAATATTTTGCCACAAAAACTTCTTTTTTTTTTGTAGTGGGACAATTGTAAAGGACTGATTGTTCAAAATTGTGAAGGTGAAAAATTATTGCCAAGGATAATGATCATTTGACTATTGTAACTGTGTACAAAGAACAATGGTGATTTCCTCCAACATCATAGGAGAAGAGTGGACTAATGGATTACATCATCCTGAACCACTATAAAACTTTTTGTTTTTACTTTCTACAATTTATTTTATGTCATGTAGCATACCTCACACTCAGCACACCTGAACAGATAATCACACATCTTATTAGAACAACAGTTTTAAAGGATTTATTTATCCGCTGCATAAAACTCAGCTGAGACCTGGCTAGTCTACTAAATTAACCTAAATCCAACTTAGTGTTAAAACTCAAAGTTAACAAGTTTATTCCACTAATTGAAAACAAGTTTATTCACCCCTGAACCACTATAAACAATTGTGATTTTATTTCTACACTTTACATTCTGCAATTTATTTTAAGTCACGTGGCTTACCTCACACTCAACACACATGAACACATAATCACACATCTTATTTAGAACAAAAGTAGTAAAGGCTTTATTTCTCCGCTGCATAAAACACAACTGAGACCCGGCAAGTCAGCTAACCTAAATCCAGCTAAGTTTTAGAACTCGAAGTTTAACAAGTTTATTCACCTCCAACCCCTCTAAACATGTTTCAAATCTTTCCAAGAGAACGACAATTTTCATTAAACTTTTCCCAAAAATTATTACATTACAAGAGTACATTATATATGAGGATCGTGTCCCCTTTACCAAGCTATAATCTACCACTAAGATAATTAAAGCCACGTGTGCGGACAAGAAAAACACTAAGCTGAGGACTACCCTGCAGAGTACTCTATTCAGCTGAGCACATTGAGCTCAGTAACATAGGCATTGCATTAATTTCATAACTTTAGTTTGCAGATATATTCATCGTCGTCGTCATCGTCAATGTCCTTATCCAAATGAATATCTCCAGTATTATCATTGGGAATAGTTGGACGAACATATTCGGAGCAAATGCAAAAATCTCCGCAGTCATCAGGTTGATTGGAGAAGCAAGGAGCTCCAGGGCAGGTAGGTTTCCCATTCAGTCTCCTGTAAGTAATGCCTGTCCACAGCACCTTGGTGTCGGCAAGCTCAATTTCCTTTTCACCATCCATTGCCTTTGCTTTATTTTTATCAATATTCATTACTACTCGTCAGTTGATGATCAATTAAGATATTAAAATTTAAGTCATCAACCAAAATATATAAATATATTTATGTATGTGCGTGACAACCAATATATAAAGGGTGAAAATGACATGAGAATGTGCGAAAGAAATGGCTTATGTACTACACTAATTGTGGAAATTAAATAAAGCCCATTTAAGGGCAACCAGAATGACTTAATTAGGCCATTACAACGTGTATTTACATCAAAATAGCAAAAGTGTCCTACATGCATACACAATGACATTCCCATCCACAATCAATTAATGTGTACCACAATGGCTTTAAAATTACGCACATAGAATGGAGAGAAAGATAATTGCGAGAAAAAATGGGAAGAGACCCACGTTCTCATCCCAAACCAAAATGTTTATGTAGAAAATCTAGGCACAAACTCATATAAGAGAATGAGTCTCATCCCCAAAACTTAGATTATGAGGTGAGGGAAGTCCATCTCTTAATATGGTGGGTTACACAATCACAAGTTCCCAATGTGGGATACTTTAACACGCCCCCTCAAGTGTGGGCCTGGTCACTTTCAAGGCCGACAAAGAGGCTCAACACTTGCACAAGGGTGGCTCTGATACAATGTAGAAAATCTAGGCTCAAACCCATATAAGAGGAGGAGCCTCATCCCCAAAACCTAGGTTATGAGATGAGGGATGTTCATCTCTTAATATGGTGGGTTACACAATCACAAGTTCCCAATGTGGGATACTTTAACAGTTTTTTACGAGATGAAACTTTACATCATTGTAAAATGTTAAAGAAGACAATGTGTTGTCTCGTCATTCCATTGTGGATAAACAGTCCTGACGGAGGTCGAATCTGTTAGATATTTTTTTTCATAAAGTAAATATTTTATAATCATCTGCATACGAGTTGCCGTATGAATTAATATTATCGCAACGAAATGGGGTTGTGTAGGAGTACCTCTATTCATTTATGGAGTACTTTCGGCCTATAAAAGGCACAAGTATGCAAACGAATTAAGTCTTACATTTTACAGCATCATCAGAATAAAATTAATACTGAGTGTCCTCAAGTTTGATTCAAACAAGTCACTGTTTGAATCAAACACCTCCATTGTATTCTGAGAGAGATTTTCGTTTGCATTCCTAAGTGACAATCGCGTGGGTGGAAACATCTTTTTAAAGACAACGCTCTGCGTGCCTTGAAGTTTCTATATTTTCTGTCAAATTTTTAAATACTAATTTTTTCCAACAGAATCAGCACCCCGCCACATGTCACCCCCACAGTAATCCGACAGTAAGTAGAGGCAAGAAGTCAACACCTTAAGGGCCAAGAGCCCCAAGGATCCGAACCAACCTCTGCTCGACTACCCCCGACCTCTGTTCGGCCTCCGACCTCTGCAGGTCGGCCTAGGCATAAAAGAGCCCTTGCAGCTCTGCCTGAGTCTATCTCAGGCCCACTCTCCCATGTTCACAGCAAATCAGATAAGTACGGATACAATCTCAAATCATAAAGACTTTGATTCTGACATTCAAATATATCCATAATTATCTCCAACAATTAAGGAAATTAAATAGTAATTATCTATTCTTTAGGGAACATGAAATCCAAGTTCAACAAGGGCAATGCCCATGACGGCTTATGGCATAACGCCCCTCTATAGAAACAACCCTAAAGAGCTACGAAGACTTGATTTCTAAACAATTACATGATACGTAGGCAGCTTGAGAAACAATATCTCAAGTCCAGTCTAAACCACCACAAACAACCACCCGTTACCATTGTTTTCGTTCTTGAAAGCTTGATTAAGGTTGTCACTAGGAAAAAAGGCTTCGGATTTATTACCCGACGATTTCCAGCATCGTCAAGGCCATTGGTACATATTGCCCTAACATATAAGATCAAAACATAATGGGAAACCGATAGCAGCATATTAATTGAATCGAAAATAGGCTAAGCATGGGCTTGTCTTTTGACAAAGTAAAAAATAATCAAAAGCTAAAAACATATAAGACGTGATATATACATTATATAACTCAAAATCAGAAATATGGTGGGTGAAAAAACAACAAAAAGTATATGCAGAAGTAGTTGTATCTATGTTCATGCACCAATTGTACTAACCTTCGAAACGCATCCATGGCTTCACTTGATTAGGAAAAAAGACCAGCATAAACATCAAAAGCCATGGAAATTTAGCCATATTTGATTTGCACGTACTGAGAAGATGATGGTGTGTGTATCCTAATTTGCTTCTGTATGCTACAATTACTCTTACAGGGTTTGCCGGAAAAGAATGGATGTATATAGATATTTATTTCTTAAAGCAAGCAGGCCAGAAAATTTTAATGCCTTATGCAAGCTAGCACCAAATGTTTCATGCACCAAATGTTAAATGCCATTGTCTCGATCATTTGCTGTTGTTATATTAATATAACCTTAATACCTTGTACAATCGTTTGACTTTATCAATTTGCCAGTCTTTCAATTATTTAATAGCCACTTGTCTCGAAGTGTAATTATTAAAGGTTTTATTATTATATTTATATTTATTATTATTCATTAGGAAAAACATAGTATCTTCATTAATCTTGCTTTTAGTATTACCAACACTTTCGTTCACCATTAAAACATCATCCAATATTTGAAAACCTTTGATAAAAAGTTGCTTGCAATTTCCCGATTAATGATCAAATTAATTATTAAATTTAATCTTGTAGCGAATAGCATGGCAACAGTTGTGTGTGCGTTACGATATATTACGATTAAAGAGGGTACAAGTCCTCTTTCGAATGTCCCTGAAGGGACAGGGAACAAGTCCACCATATATACAAGTACTCCAACAATTTTCATAAAAATCTGATACTACTAGATCGATCAAGGCAGATTAATTATAGTGATCTGGTTGCCAAAATGGAATCAAGGTATTATCAATTGGCCACCTAATTTGAATTCAAAATAGTTGTCTTATTTTAATTTAAATTGAATTTATTAACTGTATGAGATATGATAATGTTTTTAATAAATGGAACATACCAATTGAAAATAAAAAATATGTATAGAAGAAAGTCAAATATTTTATCGGGTAAAAAAGACAAATATATATTCCAATGTAGTTTAAATTATCTCATATTCAATTACAAAAATAAATATATCTTTTTATCTGAATGTCAAAAGATGGTAATTTTTCACAACATTTTTTTTTCTTTTTTTGTCCGCTTTATTCAGACATCTCATTTGATATTTCCGATGATATTTTCGAGGTCATTTTTGTTAAAAACACATAAAAAGTGGGATAGTGGAACATTGAATTTGAGGCTAGTTCCACTGCAGCGAACAATGTATTTGAGGTTATTAACAGTGAAGTTGTCCTTCTCACCCAATTTATTTTTTCACTGTCCTGATTTCTATTTTTTTCATTTTGTTGTCCTTTATTCCTACTCCCTCAATATTTATTCAAATCAATAGCACAAGCTTCTTGTACATCAGATGATGGAGGCACACCCCAATTTACTAAACCAACCGAAGATAAACCCACATGCAAGACAATGAACATGCCTATTGTTTGTATCCCGAATAAAGGAAAACAAACAAGACATATATAAGGACCCTTGGTCCCTTGTAAAGACTTTGGTTAAGTTTAGGAGGGGGATGAATAAGCTTAACACTTTAAACTTTTCGGAGTTAAGACATGCCCTACTGATCTAATAGTTTACTGATAGAAAAGTCTGCTGACTAATAGGTCTTGGAGAATCTGCTGCAACGGAATAATGAAACTTAAGCCTTTTTCTTGTTGTTAAAAAGATGATACTAAGTATTAGATACTCAGTAGTGCAGTGTGTGATTATCAGTATCAAATTCAGTAGATAGATGTTGTTATGCTAGATAATAAAGATGCCGAAAGGAAAATAGAGATAGTGTTTGTTTATAGAAGTTCGAGGTGGTGTAATCCTCTACGTCACCCCTTCTCCTATGATGTTGGAGGAATTCACTAAAAACTTTGAGATAGCAGTTACAAAATTCCTAGGTTGATTGTCCCCTACCAATAACTATGACTTCACAATTTGAATACTAATAAACATGTAGGATTTCTGCTCCTAAGTACTCCACTGGTCCTTGAGGGTAGTATTGTCTCTTCACCAGATCCACCACAAACACAACAGTCCCTTGACACTTCAGCAGTGCTTCATTGTCTTCAGGGTTTAGTCAGCTTATGACCAGGATGGTAAGATCAGTAGCTTGAGTTCTTCAAGTGTGTATGCTAGATGATACTTGAATGCAGGAACGCTTGAAGAATTTCTGGATCAACACTTATGCTCAATTCAGCAGGGTATAATGCTCTTGACTGCTTGTAAGTTTAGTGTATTATCTTGTTCCAGGGTTCTTGTATTTATTGGTGCAAAACATGTATTTGAATTTAAATTTCAAATCTAACCGTTGTTGGATTTTCTGTATATTCCCCTGAAATTCCCTCTATTGTACAATTATGACTGTGTCAGTATCCTTCTGACAGAAAGTTTGCCATCCAATGGTTTTTCTTCAATTAAATTGGCTCTGAAATCTTTGTAACGTCCTTTTAATCTATACCATTGATTGACTGATTGATCCAATGTTTGAAATCCATCCTTATCCATTCATTCTTCCAAAATAATCCTTAGATCGGATTAAATTAATTTATGTATATGCAGCAGACTATTAGTTCATGAGCCTGCTGGGATATATTGTCAGCTGACTTGTAGTCTGCTGTGATCTTGAATGATCACTTTAGCTGACTGCTTCTCATCTAACTTTTAATTGTTAAGTAGAGTACACAATTTCAAACATAACTAAGCCCCATTCATCACATGTTCTTTTGGGAACTTAGACCTTCTACACAAGGTATATGTGATCAGTTTAGGCCATCACAGACTTACCCAAATTCTGATCCCATATCCTTGACTTTTAAATCTTCATTACAAAGTTTGAACCCTTAGCCTTCAATCTTAAATACTGAGTTTGAACCCTCAGCCTTCAGTCTTCAGTAGACACTAGACACTCTACTGAAAACCTATACTAGGTGAGTCTGCTGACTCCTTTACATTGCTTGTTTGAACAATCCTATACAAAGATCAAACTCTGGTAAATCTATACATTCATTCTATACATCTTTTTGCCTTTGCCCTATAACAGCTAGTCTGGCACTCATCATTAAAACAAAATTATTTCAAACAATTTCCCACTTTTTAGTGATGATGCCAATACCCTCCTTACAGCAAAGCAAAAAGATTAAACAAACAAAACAGAACAAATTTTATTCATATATTATTTGTAGTTCAAAAATTGTTCAAAAACTATTACAACTAATATCCAGCATAAAATAAAGTCTAATGTAGTCTGCAGAAATTAGTGCATGTCTTGATCATTCTTCTTTTGATAATCCTTTATTTCCCTTTGTACATCAATCATCTATTGAATTTCGATCCTTGAGAAATCAATCCATGTATGTACTAACTTCCACCATTTCCTAGCTTCTACAAAGGTCATTTGAATGTCTTGGAAATTAAAGCCTCCTCTCATGTACATCTCTTTAAATTCATCCAAAGAGTCTCTTGCTAACAAACATCTTAACCTTTGTTTTGAAAATTGACCTCTTCCTCCTCTTGATCCACCTCTGCTTATGGATCTCATGGCATTGAGTCTAACTTCCCAAAGCTTTAACCCTAGAAAATGATCCAACCCTTCTAAAAATGACATTTCATGGTAGGGTCTCCTTCTTGCATTATAGGAAGCAGTGTCTTCTTTTAGTAGGTCATCAGTCAACTGAACTCTACCAGGTACAGGTGCCTATATGTAGCAATTTCAGCTTCATATCTTCTTTTGTGATAAATTCTGGCAGCTTCTTTTTCTTCTGTTGTTCTTCCTTCTTCTCCCTTATTGACATCATCAATAAAACGGTTCAGCAGGCTCAGTACTCCTTCTTTAGTGGATATCAGATTATTCAATTGGCCTTCCCTAATTTCAGTTCTTGTGTCAACTAAAGTAATCCTGGATTGCAGAGTTTTTTCCAGCAGATTCAATCTCTCTAATGTTTTATGATTAGATGTGACTAGTTGAGATTGATTAGTTTGGCTCAGTTGATCAATCTTCTTGTTAAGATAAATAAATGAATCCTTAACAAATTTATCATTGAATATGGCTGCATTAGACATTTTGGTGAGATCTTCATCTATATCTTTAACTTTGAACTGCAAATTAGTAACAATTGATGCAGTCGATCCTCTCTTCTCAACCAAATTCACTAAGTCTTCAAATCATTGTTGAATGGCCCTCAGCTGACCTCTCAATTGATTTATATCCTCTCTGACTGCCCGTAACTCATCCAAAATGTAAGCTGGTATGTTGGAAGCAGTACCAGTCACATTTCCAATACTTCATCAAAATCTTCAGGTCTAGGTTGTCTGACAATTAAAGCATGATTCATGTCCCATACAAATGGTTCAGGAATGTCTTCTTCCAAATAAGTGTGAACCACTTCTGCCTGATCTTCTTAACTATCACCATAGTCCACAAGTTGTTCATTGTCTTCAAACAGGTCAGAAGTGTTGTCAGCAACCTGTTCTTCACCAAGAACTTCCCCCTCAGCAGGTTCCTCACTAAAAGTAGGGTATTCCTCCAATCCCAAAATCAGTTCCATCCTTTGTTCAATCACTGTCTGATCCTCAGTAGATTGAACCACCAGTTCCGACCTATGTTCAATTGATGTCTAGTTTCCAGCAGACTAAACCACCTCTTCAATAAGAGAATCACCATTGGTGTAACAAAAGTAGATTCAGTAACCCTAGGTCCCTTCTCTTGGTTGATCTGTGGAGACTCCAAGTTTGGTTCAATGGGTGTATCTGGTATGATTATCAATGGAATAGGTTGTCCAGCACAGGAAACCACACCTACTTGACCAACTTGATCTACAGCAATAGAAGGAAAAACTGCTAAGTTTTCTTCCAATATGGCTCCTTGTTCTGCTATAATCTCTAGTTGTGCAGCAGCTTCAACAAGAGCCCCATCTGTATGATTCTTTCTTGAAATTGAGTAGACTCTTCTGATATGGCATCAACTAACTCATTTCTTGCCACTTCATCAATATCAAGTAAAGCATCACCTCCCAAGATTATAGTTGTCTCAATTTCAGCTTCCAAATTTGTAGCAAAGGCGTGTAGAAAATCATCTTCATTAGTAGCAGGTTCAGAAGTTTCAGTAGCCTGCTGACCCTTAGCAACAGGGTGCTCTTCATTTTGTTCTGTGGACATCCATTGTCCTATCTCTGTTGCTCTATCCTTTGCCACTCCACTTGTCCTTACTGGATGCATGGGACGATCATCCTCAGAATAAGATGATGATGTATCATCACCATCACCAAAGGGTTTGAACCTTGTAACTTTGATTGATAGGTTTCCAGACCTCCTTCCTTCTTCCATAGCTTCTTGAAGTTTTGCCACCAACTCATTACAATCAACAATGTTTATCAAGCTGTATGTTTGTAAAGTTTCAAAAGCCTATTGTTCAAAACTTGTCATCATCTCAGTAGCTGGTTTTTGTCTCTGATAAAAACCCATCTTCCATTGAATGTATTGGGAAATCCTTTCCAGAGGTGGATCTCCTTGCTGCTTTTTCTTTTGACTCCTGACATAAGGCATTGTTGGTTTCCTTACAGCGGGTTGAGGCTCCTCAGACTAGCCTCCAAACTTTTCTACCAAATGTGTCAATGTCTCCTTAACAGATTGAGACACATTTCTATCCAACACTTCTATTTGTTAAACAGAAGCTTCCCCCTGTGTCTGATCACCACCAGTAGGTGTTTGTTCAACATCAACAGCCTTCTCAATCTCAGCAACCTATTCAGTAGGCTCTGCTTCTACTTCATCATCAACTACTCTTTGTTCTTCCAGAATCCTCAACTCTTTCTATCTGCCATGTTTGACATTTTTCTTGGCAACTTGCTTGAGTCTCTTTATGGTTAATTCATGTTCTAGAAATAATTGTTGTTCAAGATCATCTTTATCAACAGCCTTTCTTTTCCTTGAAGCCGTTGCTTCTCCTTCTTCAATTGTTTTGTTAGGTTTTTGGCTACTGCTGATTTTTAATTATCAGCAAGGACATGGGAGTCTGCCGATGGTTTGTTTTTGTGTGATTTCTTTTGTCTTATCACATCAGCAGCCCTTCTTGATTCAACCACTTGTGAATCAAATCTTCTTTTGGTTCTTCTTTCAGCAACATGAGCCTCCTCAAGAATCTCTTCATCAACACCAACATGTACCTCTTCTTCAATGTCATCCAAACCAGGAATTGGTGAACCTTCTGGTTTGTATCTTGCTTTGTTGATGAGAAGGGGATTAACGTTAGCAACCTTTAGATGATTCAGTATCCTTTGAATCATCAAGCCTAAAGGTTTCACTTTGAGGAAAAACTGAGAACCAATGTACTTGATTGGCTTTTTTAGTTTGCTCATCTTTTCTAAAGCTTCTCTTTCATCTGTTATCACTTTCTTCATGTAGTGAATGTAGATTCCAGCCCAATCACACTTTAAACTCATTAAAACTGGGAACATCATCTATGGTCCAGGCAAACACATCCCAAAACTCTTTCAACAGATCCACCAACTGTCTCTTATATTGATCAGGAATCCAGGATCCTATCTTCACGGTCAGATCCTCTTGTCCTTTCCACAGGCAGACTTCATCTCCATTATCGTCTGAGGACCAGGTTTCCTCATTCATGGGTAGCAACTCTTCAATGGGTACCGATGCTGACACGGTTCCTTTATCGGAGTCAGATATGTAGCAGCTCCTCGCTAGGCTCGCATCGCCTATGATTTCCACAAGGCCTCTGGCAACCAGGAACCTTAAGACGTTATGCGCGAGTGAGACTACAGCTCGTAGGCTAATCAAGGGGGGTCGGCCTATAATAACATTATAAGGGGATGGAGCTTTGACCACTACGTACTCAACCGGGAGAGTTCGGCCGAAGGTAGTGGGGAGGACAATGGGGCCCTCAGGATAGACCGGTGATCCGGCGAAACCAAACAGAGGAGTTGTGGTTGGTGTTAATTCAGAATTTTCTAGGTGCATCAACTGTAAGGTAGAATAATACAAAATACTAACAGCACTTCCTGTGTCAACGCAGATGCGCCTTACCAGATTCTGGCCCACCATGGCTTCGAACGTCCATGCATCTTAAAGAAAGGGAGGGATCTTTGAATACGTAGGCATGTTAGTCCATGCATGGTGATTTTTGAAAGCGTCGATGTTGGATTGGTTTGTCTTAGATCTTAAAGAAAGGGAGGGCTAGCTGTGCTGATTTAGACAAAAAGTGACCGAGAGCGGCCTTCCTTCCTGCTAATCTCTGAACTTATTTAACATTCCTCGGTGGAGACATAGTCCTTAACGCTTTCACTTTATCTGGATTATCTCTGATGCCTTCTTGGGATATCATGTAACCTAAAAACTTACCGGTCTAGACTCCAAATGTACACTTCTTTAGATTAAGCTTCATCTGTACGGTTCTGAGGACTTCAAAGACTTCCTTCACATCGATCATAATATTGTTCTGAGGATTTACTCTTAATTAATAGATCATCTACATATACCTCCATGTATTTTCTGATCTGATCCTTAAATATTGTATTAACCGCCCTTTGGTAGGTCGCCTCAACATTTTTGAGGCCAAACGGCATAGTTTTGTAGCGGTACATGCCGAACATAGTGATGAATGAGGCCTTTTTGGCGTCCTAGGGATCCATGGCTATCTGATGGTAGCCTCTATAGGCATCTAGAAAACCAAAAATTCTGAAGCCTATGGTCGAGTCTACCATTCGGTTTATTTTCGGCAGGGGATAACAATCCTTGGGACTAGCTCAGTTAAGGTCGGTGAAGTGTACACACATCCTCCAACTACCATCTGGCTTCTTGACCAAAATAGGGTTCGCCAACCAGTCCGGATAGCTTACTTCGTGAATAATGTTGGCTTGGAGCAGCTTTGTTACTTCTTTCTCGATAGCGTCCATTCTTTCTTTGGCGAAGTGTCTCTTTTTTTGGCGAATGGGTTTATGTCTCGGGTCGACATTCAACTTGTGCAAGGCTAAGGCCGGGGACAAACCAGGCATACCATTTATGGTCTAGGCGAACACGTCCTTAAACTCTTTGAACAGATCCACCAACTGTCTCTTGTATTGATCGGGAATCCAGGATCCTATCTTCATGGTCAGATTCTCCTATCCTTCCCACAGGCAGACTTCCTCTGCCATATCGTCTAAGGACTAGGTTCCTTGTTCTCGGGTAGCAACTCTTCAATGGGTACCGATGCTGACACATTCCTTTATCGGCGTCAGATGCGTAAGAACTCCTTCCTGGGCTCGCATCGCCTATGATTTCCACAAGGCCTCTGCCGACCAGGAACCTTAAGTTGTTATGCGCGAGTGATACTACAGCTCGTAAGCTAATCAAAGGGGGTCGACCTACAATATCATTATATAGGGACGGAGCTTTGACCACTACGTACTCAACCGGGAGAGTTCAGCCTAGTGGTGGTCGGCCAAAGGTAGTGGGGAGGATAATGGTGCCCTTAGGATAGACCGGCGATATGGCACAAACGAACAGAGAAGGTGCAGCTGGTGTTAATTCAGAATTTTCTAGGTGCATCAACTGTAAGGTAGAATAATACAAAATACTAACCGCACTTCCTGTGTCAACACAAATGTGCCTTACAAGATTCTGGCCTACCATGGCTTCGATCATGAGGCCATCACTGTTAGTCACCAAGGGAGTAGGATCTCTGGCATTGTAAGTCACTTCTTCAAGAAACCGCCGTCTTTTGTAGGGCGCTGCAGTATCAGGGTGTTGATCATCTTCCTCTCCCAGGACCGATTGCCATATCTTCCCGATATGACCTTCACGTTATTCACCTGATGACTTGTCATTGTGGTATCCCTTGAACAGATTGTCATTGGAAAGGGTTCCCTCCTTCTAACGCCAATTGATGATGCTAGAAATCGTCTATATGAATTCTGGACTTTTCACCTTTTTTTGACGACCTATTGAAGCTCCTAGAAACCCAGAAAACAATGAAAAGATGGGGTGATTTGGGATGTTTAGACTACACTTGATGGAGATCAAGCTGCCTACGTATCCAAATATCCTGCATCTTAACAGGAAGGATGGCCGCGATCGGTCACTTTTTGTCTATCAGCACAGCGAGCCCTCCCTTTATTTAAGAATCTAAGACAGACCAATCCGTTTAGATGGGATGAAGAATGCCAAAGGGCCCTCAAAGATTTAAAAGCCTATCTGGATGAGCTACCCACGCTAACTTCACCACAGGAGGGAGATTCCTTGTTCACCTATTTAGCAGTGTTTGACGAGGCCATAAGTGTAGTCCTCGTCAAAGAGCAAGGCAACGTGCAGAAGCCGATCTTTTACATCATTAAAGCACTCCACGGTCCAGAAGTCAGATATTGGATGCATGGACTAACATTCTTGGTGATCGTCCATGCATCTTACCTTGTTCTAACATCAACGCAATAAAAATACAGTGAGCAGGGCTAGGTCGGACTGACTTCTCGCGTGTAAGTTTGCATTGTGCACAAAAATGTTTCGATCATTCATAAAACAATGGTGAAAAAATAATGCTTTTATTCCTGATAATGAAAAAATTGCAAAAGAAGACTTCAATGGTAATAATGGCCGAAGAGGTGAGTTACCAAAACTGATTAAAGGGGTAAATTCTTTGCAACTTGTCAGGATGCCAACTTTTAGGGATGGTTTTACCGCTGGATTCGGCCAGCTGATATGCACTCTTCCCGTGCACCTTGACCACTTTGTAAGGACCCTCCCAGCTCGGGTCTAGTTTGCCTTGGGAGCCCTGTCTGCTGATCTCATTTTTTCGGAGGACCAAGTCTCCTACTCTAAAGTACGTATGTTTTACTTTGCTATCGTAGTATTGAAAAAATTTGTGCTTGTATCTAGCCCTTCGGATGAAGGCCACCTCTCGAGCTTCTTCTAAATCGTCTTTGGAATGCTTGAGCTCGATTTCCCGATTTGCTTTTGTATAGAGTTCGGTTTCGGTGAGGTTAATTCGACCTCAGCAGGTATAACCGACTCGCTCTCGTAAGCTAAGGAGAAAGTCGTTTCTCCTATTGCTGAATTTGGTGTTGTCCGGTATGCCCATAGGATGTTGGGTAGGTGTTCTACCCAATTTTCTCCTTCTTCTTCTATTCTTTTATCCAGGCCAACTTTGATCTCCCGATTGGTCTGCTCCACCTGCCCATATGCTTGAGGGTAACCCATTGAAGTGAAATGCTAGGATATCCCTAGTTCGGCACACCAAGATCAGACTTTTTTGTCTTCACACTACGTGCCATTATCTGATATCAGCATTTTGGGGATCCCGTACCGACACACAATGTTCTTTCAGAGGAGCTTCTGGATGGATTTAGCTGTAATCGTGGTGAGGGCCTTGGCTTCTAAACATTTAGTGAAGTAGTCCACCGCGACTACTAAAAATCTGAGGTTCCCCGGTGCTCGACCAGATCGACCCCCCATTGATCGAAGGGCCTTGCTGTGACTATAGGGACCATTTTTTGAGAGGATTGATGTGATAGATTATCATGTACCTGACATGATTTACATCTGCGGACGATATCCTCGGCATCCTACTGTATGGTCGGCCAGTAGTAGCCGAACAGACGACATTTCTATGCTAATGTCCGAGCTCCGGTATGATTTCCACATATCCCTAAGTGTATTTCTCAGAGCAGATAGTTTCCTTCATCATCCGATGCGCACCTGAGCCATGGTGCCATGAAAGACTTCCTAAATAGTACGTTGTCAAAGAGAGAGTACCCGGCTGCTTTGAATTTTAATTTTCTTGCTAGGACTCTATCCTCGGGTAGCACTCCATTGCAAAGGTAGGACACTATAGGATCTGTCCAAGTATCTTTCTCTGTGATGGGTTGGACCTCCTTGTCCTCGTAACTTCTTTCTTGTAACAATTCTACCAGCACCTTTTTGCTAGAGATGAAATTAGAAGCTAACTGGAAAGGGCATCGGCCCACCGGTTCTGAGACCAGGGAAATTGCTCGATATGAACAGTTTGGAAAGCATGCAATCGATCATGTGATACGGCCAAGTACTTCTTCCTTAGCTCCTTATTCTCCTTTAACATGGTTGACGATCAACTTGGAATCGCTGTAGACCTGCAAGTTCCTAGCCCTCAACTTAGCTGCTAAATTGAGTCCGGTGATTAGAGCTTCATATTCGGCCTCGTTGTTGGTGGCCGAGAAGCTTAATCAGAGAGCATATGGGAACTCCACACCCTTAAGGCTAATGAGTAGGAGTCCTGCTCCGGCACCGTCCTTGCTCGAGGCTCCATCGATGTATAGGGTCCAGTGTTTGATCTCGATACTCGGCTGATTCTGATCGACAGCTATAGCCATTTCCTCAGCTAAAAAATATGCCAGCGCCTGAGCTTTGACTGCCATTCGAGGGTGAAAATCCAAGTCGAATTCTACTAACTCAACCACCCACTTTGCTAGCCAGCCTGATGTTTCTGGTCAGGCTAATATTTGCCGAAAAGGTTGATCCGTAACCACGACTATCGTATGGCTTTGAATTAGGGCCTTAGCTTCCTGGAGGCATGGACTAAGGATAACACTAGCTTCTCAGCATTTGTATATCTGACTTCTAGATCGTGGAGTGCTTTACTGATGTAGAAGATCGGCTTCAACACATTGCCTTGCTCTTTGACGAGGACTGCGCTTCGGCCTTGTCACACACTGCTAAATAAGTGAACAATGTATCTCCCTCCTATGGTGAAGTTAGCGTGGGTAGCTGTTAAGGGTGAATTTATACGATTTATATTGATATATTTTATGATAATTTCCCTCATATTTGTATAATTTGAATAAGAAACGAGTGTTTAATCGAATTATTGAGTAAATGAGGTTTTTAATGAGTTATTCGCAAAATAGGTTAATTTTGGTGTTTTAATTTTGATTTTATGATTATTTGGATGATATTACGTTTTGCGATGTTTTAATGTGTTATAGGTACATGTTTGATGCTCAAATGATGATCAAAAAGAGATAAGAGTCGAATTACATTGATGACAGAAGAGATAATGATGATTTGAATTGGAGAAGAAGAGATAAGCAAGGAAAAATCAAGATTAAGTCGATCCTGGACTGGCGTCCAGCAGCTTGAACTGGCGTCCAATTGGACGGGCGTTTGGTCAATTGAACGAGCGTCCAGGAGGAGAAATTTGGTTCAGGATGTTCTGATTTTCAGTGGACGAGCGTCCAATTTTGTGAAGGACGGGCGTTTGATCATGACTCGGCCCGATTCGAAGTTGATATTGAGGACCAGACGAGCGTCCAGAAGGAGTGGACGGGCGTCCATCCACAGCCTCAGCACAGCCGACTTTGACATCTATAAATACAGCTGCGTTTTTCCACATTGAGATACCATATACACATTACTCAAAACCCTAATCCTAGGGGCGGCTCAGGCTGCGTTTTTACATACTTTTCCTTCAGTTTTATGCACTTAAATCCTAGATTAAATTAGTTAGTTTTATGTTCTTTTCTTCAACAATTCCAAGCTTTCAAGAGGATGCTTAGAGGCTAAAAGCCCTTGAACGAGAATTGTGAAGCCTATCCGTCAACTATTCATATTCGAATCTTGATTAATTTGTGAGTTTTTAATACAAGTTGTTTCTTTATCATGTTTGAATGTTTATTGCAATTATATCGAAAGATGTGCATGCTTGATTGTTTTACTTTGATGAAAGTCATGTAAACCCTAGATCCCCATGATACAAGAATAGTTATTTGATCTATATAACGAGAGTTAATAGGTTAGATTTCTAGATTAGAAACGTTAAAGTTCACATCTTTGGTTAGAAAAAGCGTTAATCTTAGATCGAAATATAGAGATTAATAGATGGACTATCTAAGAAATTAGGGTTCATACTTTAGATGAGGTGAATCACAACTTGGTTAGAAGTCACGAATTAATCTGATTAGGAATTGAATGTTGATAGGATTGGTGGATCAATCCCTCGTTTGTTCGTTATAATTTGAATAATCCCTTAAAACTTGAATTGTTTAGTTTAGTTAAATCTTCTTATTGCATATTAGGCTTAGTTGTAGTTTAAACTGTTCGCAACCCGTATTTTCCCTGGCTTTAGATTCATTCTTCTGTCTAGTTTTACATTCGTGTTATTTTTACTTTCAGTCTCGTTTAGTTCTATTTGCTGTTTAGGTTAGTAATCGTGACATCCTTAGATTAATTAGAATAAAAAAAACTAGAGTTAACAACCTCCGATTCCCCGTAAGATCGACCCGGTATTAGTCACTGTACTACGATCCCTACACTTGGGGAATACCGGATTTATAAATTTTATTACTTGTTTGTTTTGTTAGATAAATCCGTGAACAAGTTTTTGGCGCCGTTGCCGGGGAACCGGACGGTTGCTTTAGTTTTTATTTTTCCTTGTTTTTAATCTTTTTTTTAGTTAGTTATAGTCTAGGTTATTAGGGTTTTCGTAGTTTTTTCTTTTATAGTTCTCCAATCCCCTTAGGATTAGACTTTCTTTCTATCTGTTTTCTGTCTTTCTGTTTTTTCTGCTATTTTTTCTCTGTTCCTGCTTCGTTTTTCTGCTTCCGAACGGGCGTCTAGACCAGTGGACGCCCGTCTGTTCTAAATTTCTCGACTCTGAATCGTTTTAACTTGTCGGACGAGTATTCATCCAATTTTGACGTCCGTCCAGTTCTTCAGCTAATCAGACGAGCGTTTGGACTTCCAGACGCCCGTCTAGCTCAATTTCTAGGCAGACGCCCGTCCAGATTTATGGACGTCCGTCTGTTCCCCTGTCTTAACTACTTTTATTTCTTTTTCTTTTCTTAGGCTTTAATTCTTAGTTTTTAGGTTTCAACAACCTGATTTTGGTTCGGTTTATGCAAACTCGAAGTCAAAAGGGACCATTGCTGTATACCCCTGACTTAGAGCGGACCATAGTCCGGCCAAACAGGCGGAAAATCCGTTATGCGGCCCCTTCTGAAGAAGCCGATCTAGATTTAGAGGATCGTTTAGCCGAAGAATTCGAAAACATCATAATTATGGCTGCTGAGGATAGACGTACGTTGGCAGACTACGCCATGCCAGGCGAAGTCAAAGTCAACCCGGCTGCACGATGAGGGGTGGGCCTTTGTTCGAGGACATTTCCAAATATAACTACGCCCCCTGCTTTTCAAGCACCTCCTATCCTAATTGAGGAAGTAAACATGCAAAATTTAGGGCCCCATATATATTATACATATACGTATTCCTTTCATAGAAATTGAGCTATATATTCAAATATTGAGTGAATGGTGATTTAAAGAGTTAAATATGAAAACGTATCAATTTATACGATTATTTGATTGTTTTATATGGTTTTGGATATTGTTACGTTTTTGTGGTGTTTGGATGCAATGTAGATACATGTTTTTGACTTGGAAGAGGATAAAGATGGAGATAAAGCTTGGAATGAAGCACTCAAGCAGCCGAACTTCCGACGCAGTTTTTGATATGATATAAAGTGATTTGACTCTCGACCTCAAGAGAAGATTTGTAGGGCTTGAAGAGAGGATTCTACAGGATTTTGAATCACTTCATTCCAACTTACGAGGCCCGAGATATGAGCGTTACAAGTTTGGATGTTGTTGCTGAAACTACTGGAAAATGTCGTAATATACTCGTAATACGACGGGCTAATCAAAAAGGCGTTTTTCGAAGAAGAGTCCTTAATGAAAGTTGTAGAGTTTTCCGAGAGCTTAATTATGACATTCGGATCATAATTTTTAGAAGTCTACAACTCAAGATATGAATTTTAGAAGTTTGAGTTCCGTTAAATCCGGAATACCGCCTCGGCAACCGACTTACAATTAATCCGCCTTTTCTTTTATGCAAAACCCTAATTGGATAATTATTAATTCAGCCGACATTATCCGCCTTACATAGCCCATATATATATACAACGCATGCATGAACCCTAATATCAATTCATTACACAATATATTCATACGCCGCATTCATACAACAAGCGGCCGCAACTTGAGGCTTTTCAAGGCCGGTCACCCGAGCCTTGTGCTCGGGTGATCCGGGTTAGATTAGATGTAGTTTTTTTCCGTTTTCGATTCATGGAGTTCATCCATGTACCAAAACTATGTGAGTTTAATTTTTTTAATTTATTCAATCTCTTGTTTATTTTCATGATCTTTAATTTATTTGTATCTTTTTATGATTATGATGTTATGTGTGAATTGAATCGGGAGATCGTTTACGATTGATAGTTACAACATACGGAAGTTGCGTAACGTTAGATCACCATAGAAAGATAGGATCTTTAATCATTAATGATGACAAATTAATTGGTTAATTATCTAGGTTGTTAGATTCGATAAAATACGAGAGTTAACTTGAATCTACACCGAGTTTTGTATTGAAAATCGATCTCAACATTCGGAAGATGAGAGATTGATAAATTGGATTTACTAAGGAATTAGGAATCCATAGCTTGAGAATAAATTCACTAAGGAATTAGGGGTTTATGTCTCGTGATAAAGGTGAAACCACAATTTGAATTAAAATCATGAGATGAACTAGGATTGAGATCACATAGGTTTGTACTTGGTTTGATCCCATGTTTCTTTAGTTTAGTTTGTTTATTATTTTCCTTAGGTTAGATTTATTTGTTTTTGTTTTTATGTTTTTCTTTCGTTTATTCGTTTTCTTGAGTAGCAATTGAAAGGGATTAATAGATTAGATTTAACATCCCTTTTCCCTGTGGATCGACCCTGTACTTACCCTACTATGCTATCAACTACCCGATATTTGGTCGGTTAGGAGTTAGTTTGCATGTTAAGTATAGGTTTATAAATTTTCTTTTGTTTTTATGATGCAAAATCCTCCCAACAAAAGTGGCGCCGTTGCCGGGGAATAGGTGTCATGTTGAATCTAGTTTTGTTAGTTCTCGATTTTGTTACGTTTTATTTTTGTTTTTAATAAAAGTAGCGTATACCAAGTTGAGAGTTTTTATTTTGCCGTGTTTCGATGACCGTTAGGTTAAGAATGTGCAAAATTTTTTTACTCAACTTGTTTTACGTGAAGTTTATATGTTTATGTGTTACCTAGTCTAACCCCCGTGCTTAATTTGATAAGGCTTTGTCTTTGTGATCCGTGTTCTTGTGTTGTGTTCATAAGTATTTAGGGTTTTGCTTTGTGTTTTTCCCGCCGTCCGTGCATTCTTGTTGTATGGACGAGCGTCGTTCGTTGGACGCCCGTCCGGTTCTTCATCTGCGGTGTGAACGAGCGTTGGGAAGTATTGGACGCTCGTCCGTTCAAATATTTTCAATCCTGTTCTGATTTAAAGGACCAGACGAGCGTCTATACTTTCTGAACGCCCGTCCGGTCGGTTTTCAAGGCAGACGAGCGTCTGCAAGGTGGAACGCCCGTCCAGTTCTGAACGCTAAGTGAACGTTCGTCCGGGGTTCAGTCCAGGTTCTAAATTTCTTGATTTTATTTTCAATGCTTTTATTTGATGTGGATTTTTCATTCGAGCTTCTGTGGCTAATTGATTTTTACATAGATGCCCTGAACTTATATGTTTTTACCTTTCCATCTATGAATCCATGTTAGATAATTGATCAATTCCTTATATATGATTCATCTAGGCATGTTATAGTGACTGTCGGTTCTCGTAAGCTATAAGCTGTTCTTATGGTTAATTAGTAGCTAATGTCGGTTCCCGTATGCTACATACCGCTCCGATGAATCTTTTAAGCTTTTAAGACTTACGTGCTTCCTTTGTTTTTATAGTTCATATGGGTAGCTACTGTCGGTTTTCCGTATGCTACGTCCTTTCTCCATATGAGTTATACTGTTTAGATAGATGATGTTGGTTTCCATAAGTCTATCACTTTCGATAAGTCTTAAGGCGCGTCGGCACTAGTGACAAAGATCTGTCGTTTATCGTAACTCCGTCATTATGTGGTAGACGTTTATATATATGTCGTGTTGCATATAGTGGGCTAGTTTTCTTTCTTTTATTTTATTTTCTTTTTGCATATCATTTAAATGCATTTCATTTAGTTGCATTTCATATAGTTGCATTGTTTTTCTATTTTTCCTTTTATTTTTCTTAAGTGTGGTCACTTGTCGGTTTTCGTAATACCACCTAGTTTATTTTTCTTTTTGAGTGTAGTTAAGCTGTCGGTTTCCGTAATACTACCTCGTTTTTATTTTATTTTTAGGATTTTTCACGTAGATTGCATTGTAATGCATTTTCATATAGTTGCACCTAGCCCTACTATTTTGTAATATTTCATGTATATGTGTCCATCTTTATGTGAGCTTAATTGAATATCTCTATGACTTCCTTTTCCATGTGCTTTATATATGTAATCTTTTCTTTTTCCCCGAAGACTCATTTTTGCACTAATCAAGTGTGCGGGGTATTTGCATTAGCTGATTGTGAGTTTTTAGAGATGTATTCGGTTTCCGGTGGATGGTCCACAATCTCTCGATTTCTATCAAGCAATCCTGGTTCTTGTTGACCCACTTCCGAATAGCTCCCTTTCGGCATACAATCGGCTAAGTTTTCTTTTTTTTTTATTTACGTACAACTTGAGGACAAGTTGCAATCTAAGTGTGGGGGAAGGGATAGATGATTTATGTGTCTACTTTCGTTTGCTCATATTTTTAGTATTTCTATGAAAAGTGCTTAATTTTTAAATTTTTTGTTATATCCCGAGTAGACAAAGGCATATCTTTGCTTGAGTTTATATCATTTTTGCTATATTTCGTATATTTAGTAATTTTAGTTGTTTCACCCGACACTCTTTTTCACATGCCATAGTAAATGATGAGCTAAATGTTGAAAGCCTACCCCATTTTAGTTGGAGATTTTTGATGATTATAGCATGTTTCTTTGCTTATGTACAATTCTTGAAAAGTTTAGTAGTTTGTATTCTAGGATTAAAGTATGACATACTGTGAATATCTGTAAGTTTGAATGTGATAAGTGAAACGTGATTAAGTCTTTGCAATAGTAATAAATTGTTTACTTGAGGTGTTATGCTCAGTGGTCTGTGCTACTAGAAAATAATCTTTTCCACTGCCAGCCAGAAATCTCTAAGTAAACATAATTGTAATTGTGTGTGTCGGAAGCTGGTTTATGATTTGGGTGAGGTAGGGTGTACCACGTATGTCCTATTCCACTATGATGACCAAAAGCTCACGACAGTCAGTTTATAGCTGCCTTATGATTGGAGTAAGGTAGGGGATTATCTTGAAATGTCCTATTCTGCTATGAGGGCAAAAGCTTATTCTGATGTGTGTTAGAAAAGTGTGAAAAAAGTGAAAATATTGAAATATATTATTATGAATAAGTAAGGACTTAGTTATCGTTAATCTTATACCAAAGTATAAACCGAAGGATATGTTGTAGGGATTATCCTCGAGTCCGTCGAAATGTTTTAGATATTCTCTACTATTTCTTTTTGGGATATGTATGTTTTGTAAAGTGCATGTTATAATTTTTGAATATTTCTAACTTAGATGGGAAACCGGGCTAGTTTTGGTTTGAATAACTTTCAAATTGTGGAACTTAGTGGAAGTTTATTATGGCTATGCACACACTCACTTGGGTGAACTTCTAAGTTATTGAATATACTTTATATTTGTATAGATGTTTATTTATCTCGAGCTTGACTTTGTTTTGTTTTGCTCGGGACGAGCAAAAAGATAAGTGTGGGGGTGTTGTTTAGGGCTAAATTATAGTGATTTTCACATATATATTATACATCAATTTCCCCTATATATGTATTGATTTTCATAGAAATTGAGCTATATATTCAAATATTGAGTGAATGGTGATTTAAAGAGTTAAATATGAAAACGTATCAATTTATACGATTATTTGATTGTTTTATATGGTTTTGGATATTGTTACGTTTTTGTGGTGTTTGGATGCAATGTAGATACATGTTTTTGACTTGGAAGAGGATAAAGATGGAGATAAAGCTTGGAATGAAGCATTCAAGCAGCCGAACTTCCGACGCAGTTCTTGATATGATATACAGTGATTTGACTCTCGACCTCAAGAGAAGATTTGTAGGGCTTGAAGAGAGGATTCTACAGGATTTTGAATCACTTCATTCCGACTTACGAGGCCCGAGATATGAGCGTTACAAGTTTGGATGCTGTTGCTGAAACTACTGGAAAATGTCGTAAACGACTCGTAATACGACGGGCTAATCAAAAAGGCGTTTTCGAAGAAGAGTCCTTAATGAAAGTTGTAGAGTTTTCCGAGAGCTTAATTATGACATTCGGATCATAATTTTTGGAAGTCTACAACTCAAGATATGAATTTTAGAAGTTTGATTCAAAACGTTAAACGGGCGTCCGGAGCAATATTCAACCGACTTACAATTTCTCCATGCCTCGGCCGCCTTTTCTTTTATGCAAAACCCTAATTGGATAATTATTACATTAGCCGCATATCCTTACATAGCCGACATATATTCCTTATATATACAGCGCATGCATGAATGCCAATATTCATACACAATATTTTCTGCGGCATTTACTACAAAAAGCTAGCGGCAACTTGGCTTTTCAAGGCCGGTCACCCGAGCCTTGTGCTCGGGTGATCCGGGTTAGATTAGATGTAGTTTTTTTCCGTTTTCGATTCATGGAGTTCATCCATGTACCAAACCTATGTGAGTTTAATCTCTTTTTAATTTATTCAATCTCTTGTTTATTTTCATGATCTTTAATTTATTTTGTATCTTTTTATGATTATGATGCTATGTGTGAATTGAATCGGGAGATCGTTTACGATTGATAGTTACAACATACGGAAGTTGAGTAACGTTAGATCACCATAGAAAGATAGGATCTTTAGCCGTTAATGATGACAAGTTAATAGGTTAATTATCTAGGTTGTTAGATTCGAAAATACGAGAGTAACTTGAATCTACACCGAGTTTTGTATTGAAAATCGATCTCAACATTCGGAAGATGAGAGATTGATAAATTGGATTTACTAAGGAATTAGGAATTCATAGCTTGAGAATAAATTCACTAAGGAATTAGGGGTTTATGTCTCGTGATAAGGTGAAACCACAAACTGAATTAAAATCATGAATTGAACTAGGATTGAGATCACATAGGTTTGTACTTGGTTTGATCCCATGTTTCTTTAGTTAGTTTGTTTTTTTATTTCCTTAGGTTAGATTATTTGAATTATTTTTGTTTTTATGTTTTGTTTTCGTTTATTTGTTTTCTTGAGTAGCAATTGAAAGGGATTAATAGATTAGATTTAATATCCCTTTTCCCCGTGGATCGACCCCGTACTTACCCTACTATGCTATCAACTACCCGATATTTGGTCGGTTAGGAGTTAGTTTGCATGTTAAGTATAGGTTTATAAATTTTCTTTTGTTTTTATGATGCAAAATCCTCCCAACAATCGCCATGCTGCAGAAGCAGATGGCAACTTCTCAAGTTTCGAATCAGATAAATCAAACTTCCTCCTTTCCACAGAACTCCCAGGTTCTGTATTGTGAGAGCTGTTGTCAGACTGGCCACATGTCTGGCCAGTGTCAATTCAATCCCCCTGCACCTTATCAAGTGAATGCTGTTCATGATTATGGACAGTATAATCAAGTCACATGTCAGAATTGTGACGAGGTGGGGCACACCTCTAGATTTTGTCCTATGAACGGACAGAATGCTGAAGTAAATGCATTCTATGGCCAGAACAATCAAAGGTTTAATCAATTTTCTGGCCAGAATAATCTCCAAAACCAAGGGTTCAATCAATCTTCAAGTTTCAATCCAAATTCTAATTTCAATCAGAATCAAAACTTCAATAGAAACCCTGGTTTTCCTCAGAACCAGAATTCCAATTTTTCCAATTCTAATCTAAGGTTCAATCAGAATTGGCCCGCCAATTCTAATCCTGCTGTCCAAAGTCGGCCCAGCCAGCCCTATTCTCAAAATTTCCAAAACTCTCAAGGCCCCTCCAACCCAACAATCTTGAAGCTAAATTGGAGGAGCAAAATAAAAGTATCCAACTCCTGATGAGTACAAATAAGAACCTTGAGAGGCAAATTGGGCAACTGGCTGAGCAGTTAGCCTCAAGACCCCTGGGCAATTTGCCCAATTTCACCGAGAAAAATCCAAAGGGCGGTCAAGTTGCTCAAGGCGATTTGAACAATGGCCAATGTACCGACCTCGTACCATCAATTCCATACGGAAGAGAGGAGGCTAGTGCAATGAATTTAAGAAGAGGTACTCAAGTTAGTGGTCCTTCCCACCGGGGAAACCACTAGCCCCTCCCCGTGATAAGGCGGGGAGGGAAGCCGAGCACCTACACTCTCCTTGGCCGAAAAAGAACACTCAGGTGGCTGATCCCCTGAGAGGTGAAAAAGCTGAAAGTCCTCAGGTGGCTGATCCCCTGAGGAATGAAGAATCAAGTGGAAGTCAGGAGGCTGATCCCCTGACTAATAAAATGATTGAAAAAGCTGTTCGGTGGAAGGATCTGGAAGACAAAGCTGTCAGTGCATCTTCGAAGAAAGTCTTTTCTGAGAGCGATCTGAAAAAGCTTCCATTTCCACCAAGAAAGAGCAACATCCCTTTAAGTGAAGATAAGAAGTATGAAAAGGTGCTGAATCTCTTGAAAAATACTCAGGTGAATCTTCCATTATCAGAGGTCTTGGTTGAAATGCCTAAGTATACAAAATTTATCAAGGATGTTGTTTCTTCAAAAAGGAAGTTGTCAGACATGGAGAGGCTGATTGGTGAGGATTGTTTAATGATCAATTACGGAGACTTGCCAACCAAGAGAGGTGACCCTGGAAAGTTCGTGCTTACAGTGTTGATGGGAGGCCTGGTCTTCCCTAACTCTTTGTGTGACCTGGGTGCATCAATAAGCCTCATGCCATTGTCTGTGTGCAAACAGCTGGGTTTAATTGATCTTCTAGAACCCACTACCATGAATTTTCAATTCGCTGATAGATCTTCTAAGAAAGCAGCGGGAATCTTAAAAGACGTACTAGTTCAAATTGATAGATTTACCTTTCCCGTTGACTGGTACGTCCTAGACATTGAAAAGGATGAAAATGTCCCCCTGATACTTGGAAGACCTTTTTTGTCTACAGCTAGAGCCCTCATTGACTGCGATGGTAGGCGAGTGACGATACGGGTTGGTGATCAAGAGGTAAGCTATAATGTCTCCAAATCCATTCAAGTACCCTCTGTTCCTCCAACCAGCTTTTCCATTCAGGATATGTCTGATGACTTCAATGATTTCATGGAAAATCAAGTCCTGGCTGTTGCAACTGAATATGAGCGATGGTTGATAATTTGAATAATCATGGTGTGGTCAATCTAGATCAGTTAGAAGCTGATTTTGAGGAAAAGTTGTTGAAAGGAGAAGCTTTGGCAGTGGGACCACTAAGTAAGTGATGGAGGTCAAGTTAAATTAATAACTCGATGCCTACTAACTCACTAGCAAGAGAACTAGGTTCAATTGTAGTACAGCCAGATAGAGTCGAGGTCGATCCCACAGAGACTCGGCACAAATAAAACACAACTTTATCCTATTAGAACTAAATTGAAAGGGCGGTCTACGACCAACTAAATGCAGAAAATAAAATAGTGACAACCACAAGACACAAAAGACCACAAAGACAAACTAAAGACTACTAAAACACGGATAATACGGTTGATATTATCTAGACAAATAGTATTGATTACGCTAGTAGATTATAACTCCCCATGTGAATTAGGATGATAACGAGACAAAACAAACGTTAAAGATTAATTATTATGACTACGGGAGTCATCCCCTAAGGTAGATTTAGCTCCAATTAGGTCATCTAAATCATCGTGCCTCCATTACGTGACTTCGCTTTTTAATGCCTCCATCTCATATAACTTCTGACACAATTACGAGACTAGGGATGCCGGTATAAACCGTAACCTCATCTAAGCAACATTCCTAGGGTAAGGCGTACTTCTTAGATGCCGATTCAATCTATATCCTAAGTAACAATCACTTTTTAGGTTTCATGTTAAATTATGATGACGAATAATTAAGTTGATCGGGTTTAATTACTCGTTTTAATTCCAATTCGAGAGAATCGACGTAGTCGAAGCCGATCATAATATTGCCCTACACATTGCCGGGCTCGGTCGACCGAACGACGAGCACTCGGGCGACCGAGTGACACGTCTAGGTCAGGCGAACACGGTTCTGTGCCGGAACAAATCATGATTACTTCTTAACGCTTCTAACCTAAACACATGGGTTCGTAAATAAATTTACATCACGCAATCAATACAAATAAAACTACTCCATAATAAAATACATCAGGTCTACGAATAAAGATTGCATAATTGAATAGTCATACCCTCGATGACGAGAGTGACTCCCACTCTTTAATGCGCTCCCTAATCGGAGAATCCGACGAATCCACAATGAACGAACATAAAGAAAATAAAACTTAAAAGCTAAAATTGTATGAATTGTTTTGTGTTGTA
The DNA here is from genome assembly GCA_036785695.1 of Gentiana straminea. NCBI lineage: Eukaryota > Viridiplantae > Streptophyta > Magnoliopsida > Gentianales > Gentianaceae > Gentiana > Gentiana straminea. The sequence goes on from JAVUPR010000175.1 coordinate 944,922, forward strand.
ATGGTGTGTGTTCTCAGCATCGTGGCTGCTGTTTATATAGGAGTTGTAGCCGACATAGGGAGAATCCAGAAGATTGACAAGCATTTATCACATTAGGCTCGGATGACCGAACCTACACGCTCGGTCGACCGAATGGCATGGCTCGGTCGACCGAGCCTCCTTCTTCACGCGTTTTCACTTCGGTTCGTCGACTTGTTCCCCACTTCACGCTTTTGAATTGATCGATTTATCTTTTCTTCAATGCTCCGATTTTCTTCTCTTTTATCTTGAGACTTCTCGATTGCATGATAATTATCTTCCCGATTTATCATGATACGCAAAATCGCATTTATCGCACAATTTAATTGCTCTTTTATAATAAAAACAACTAAATACCAATTATCATATTAATAATCACTTATCTTTAAATAATAAATATAAACACGTGATTAAATATGAAATATATACAATTAACTCCGATTTAAGGTTAGAATTGATGACATAAATAGGTATATTTTAACTGTCATCAAAATGCCCCCCACTTAAACTTTGCTTCGTCCCGAACAAAGCATCAACAAGTTATTCCCCAAGACAACATTTTCTGTGGTCAACTCATACTTACACAAGAAACCCGAGTCAACTCATACCAGTCATGCTCATAAGATAAGCATTATTCACTACTCGCTATGAATCGAAGTGATTGTGTGCATGTGCATTGGTTTTATATAAATGTAGCAAGATTAGAGTTTATGCGAGACTTCATATCTAAATTCACCAACTTCGCATTCATACTTCTTGTGCCTCGTAATGGTTAAAGCACTAGAACAATAAGCAAGAGCGTATCTATAGGGTTTTTGGACTTGGAGACCGAGTACTACTCGAGGCCTCTAAAAAATTCGAAATTTTTTTCAATTTTGCATATTTTTCGAATACTACTAATCTCAAGGAAGAAAACTTTTCATAGAGTACCCCCCTATCTTAGATTAAGCGTAGCATCGAATATTACCACAAGCGCGGGGCTACTTTGGTAATGTTACTACAAGCCCAAGTGTTTTAATGAATTGTCAAAACACAGGTACGTCCCAAGCTTATTATTCCGCTTTTGTTGGCTAGAAGATCAGAATACATCAGTCAACAAATGTTGACACTAGGTCCTCATAACCAATTATCTACGCAATGTACACATACTTCTTTCAATTATTATAATTCATGCGGTACTAAGCGATTCATATGTTGAGTCTTTGAACAATACCTAACTACTTGCAATTGTTGGCATGAATATCCTTAAGTTTACTAACAATTTATCGCAAAAGTATAATATGACCACGTACTCACGCAACTTGGTTCATTTCCTATTAATTCTAAGTATAAGAACTTCACAAGTTTAAGGGTACGAGTTAAACAACTTGGCATTTATCCATAAAAATTTTAAGTTTGGCTCAACATTGTCTCAGTATTCCGTTCCCCTTGACTTTTTCAACATATAGCACAATATATAGCTAAGTCCCCTGCCCCCCACTTAAACAAAGAATTGTCCTCAATGACAAAAATAAATGAGAGTTCAAAATAAAAGACTTAGCTCTGGAAACGGCTCCCAAGTAAAGGAACATTATCGGAGTAATCATCGGCACAGCGTGGAGAGACAGACACATCCTGTATGAACAAACAAGCTCCACGAGATCGTCAAATACCATGTCTATGGAAGTTATAAAATAATATGGCAGTAATTAGATATAGATATCTAAAAACAGTTTAAGCCACTTTATTTTATACTGCCATGGACAAGACCAAAAGGGATTTAAACCTAAATAAAAACTCACATGACGGCTATCAAGGAAAAAACCTCGTTTATTCCGAACTTAGACTCGGAACATGGCGAGATGAAAAAAAACGTGATAGGCGCATGCTACTTTATTAAAAAGAGAAACGAAAAAGATAGTTATAAGTAGTAGTTCTAAGTTTATAGTCGCTAGCTCGACTCAGCTCAAGATGGTTTATTCATAGACAAGGTCATCGAGGTACAAAACCTCCTCCTCAGCAGCAGGCGGAAGCCCGTGATAATGCTTAAGACGATGTCCATTGACCACAAATCTGGACTCGTCTCTAAAATTCAATAGCTCCACCGCTCCAGAAGCAAAGACTCGTTGTACTTGAAATGGGCCATACCATCTTGATTTCAACTTACCCGGGAAGAGTCTTAAGCGCGAATTGTACAAGAGAACCAGATCACCCTCTTGAAAGGTCCTCTCCAGAATCTTTTTGTCATGAAACTTCTTCATGCGCTCCTTGAAAATCTTGGCATTCTCGTATGCCTCCAAACGAAACTCCTCCAGGCGAGTTAATTCTAACATCCTCTTTTCACCGGCCAACGTCTCATCAAAATTTAGCATCCTTGTCGCCCACATGGCCCGGTGCTCCGGTTCCCACGGGTAGATGACATGCCTTTCCAAAAACAATTCTATATGGTGACATTCCAATCGAGGTTTTATATGCGGTCCTATAAGCCCATAAAGCGTCGTCTAAACGTAACGACCAATCCTTCCTAGTCGTATTAACGGTTTTTTTCCAGGATACGCTTTATCTCTCGATTGGTGACTTCTACCTGGCCACTAGTCTTGGGGTGATAAGCGGTTGCTAGCTTATGTCGGACCCCATACTTAATCATCAGCCTTTCAAAAGGTTTATTACAAAAATGACTACCATTGTCGCTTATAACCGCCCTCGGCGTCCCAAACCTTGTAAAAATGTTCTTCTTCAAGAATCTAACCACAACCCTAGCATCGTTAGTAGGTGAAGCAATGGCCTCAACCCATTTGGATACATAATCAACAGCAACTAAGATATATCGGTTAATAATGATGAAGTGAAGGGTCCAACAAAATCAATCCCCAAACGTCAAAAAGCTCCACTTCTAAGATGCTCTTGAGTGGCATCTCATTCCTCCTTGAAATATTATCTGTCATTTGACAAGCATGACATGCCTTTGCATATTGGTGTGCATCCTTAAACAATGTTGGCCAATAAAAACCGCATTGGAGGACTTTGGCCGCAGTTTTATCTCCCCCGTAGTGTCCTCCAACTTCATACGAATGACAATGCTTCGGGATATCATTATACTCTTCCTGCGGCACACATCTTCGAAAAACATTATCGGATCCTAGCTTAAACAAGTACGGTTCATCCCAATAATAATGTCTAAGATCTTTAAAGAATTTTTTTCTTTCTAGGGCAGTGAGATTCGGTGGTAGGTACTTTCCGGATAGATAATTGACAAACAAACTAAACCATGGTTGCTTCTTCTCCTTTACAACCTCTATTCGCGAAGAAAGCTATGAAGACAATCATCATGTCCCACGATGGTGGTGATGGAGAAAAGTTGTTCATCGGGAAAAGATTCTCCTATCTCGGGTAATTCCTCACCATCCTCTAATTGTAAGCGCGATAGATGATCGGCCACCACGTTCTCACTTCCTTTCTTATCTCGGATTTCTACGTCAAATTCTTGCAAAGCGGTAGAATCCATCTCAACGATCTCGGCTTTGAATCTTGCTTTGCTAGGAGATACTTAAGAGCCGCATGGTCAGTCCACACAGTGACTTTAGATCCCACTAAGTAAGATCTAAATTTGTCAAAAGCAAAGATAACGGCCAAAAGTTCCTTCTCCGTTATGGCGTAATTTCTTTGGGCAGCATTCAAAGTCCGACTTGCATAATAAATGGGCCTAAAAATCTTATCCTTTCTCTGACCCAAAGCGGCGCCAACAGCATTATCACTTGCATCACACATTAGTTCGAATGGAAGATCCCAATCCGGTGCGACCAGAACGGGTGCAGTAATCAGTCTACTTTTTATTTCGTTGAAAGCTTTTATGCACTCATTAGAAAACACGAATGGTACGTCCTTGGCCAATAATTCGGTAAGAGGTCTAGAGACCAAGGAAAAGTCCTTGATAAACCTATGATAAAATCCGGCGTGGCCTAAAAAACCTCGCAAAGTTTTAAGATTAGTAGGTGGAGGTAATTTCTCGATCACCTCAACTTTGGCTCTATCCACCTCTATACCGTTCTTTGATATGCGGTGGCCTAGTACTATACCTTCCGTAACCATCAAATGACACTTCTCCCAGTTAAGCACCAGATTAGTCTCTTCACATCTCTTCAACACTCGTGCTAGATGTGCGAGACATGAATCGAAGTCGTCCCCAAACACGGAGAAATCATCCATAAATATTTCCAAGAAATCTTCCACCATATCCATAAATAATGACATCATACACCGTTGAAATGTCGCGGGGGCGTTGCACAATCCAAATGGCATTCGATTATACGCAAATGTCCCATATGGGCATGTAAATGTTGTTTTCTCACGATCTTCGGGCGAGATGTGGATTTGATAATATCCTGAATAACCGTCGAGAAAACAATAGAAAGCATGCCCGCTCAGTCTCTCGAGCATTTGATCGATGAAGGGAAGAGGAAAGTGGTCCTTACGAGTTGCATCATTTAGTTTCCTAAAGTCTATGCATACTCGATGACCGATGATTAGCCTCACGGGAATTAACTCATTCAACTCATTGGCTTGCACCGTCAATCCTCCCTTTTTGGGAACTACGTGGATAGGGCTTACCCATTCGCTATCGGCAATTGGAAATATAATTCCCATTTCTAGCATTTTTATAACCTCATCCCTAACCACGTCCTTTAATTGTGGGGTTAGACGCCTCTGAGGTTGTGCAACCGCTTTCTTTTCAGGGTCCATGGAGATCTTGTGCATACATACGCTAGGACTAATGCCCTTAACGTCAGCTATGGTCCATCCAAATGCTCCGCGGTACTCTCTCAGAACTCTCATTAGTTTCTCCTCTTGTAAGTCCGTCAAGGAAGAAGATATAATCGGCGGCAAAGTCTCATCTTGAAGAAATACATACTTCAAATTCGCGGGAAGAGGTTTTAAAGTCAAATTTGTGGGAGGTGCTTCCAAAGAGGTCTTCAACTTTTGACCGGTGAGTTTGAGTTCGAAGTACTTATGCCACGTTGGTCTATGATAGAATCTTTCAATCTCCGCAGCACTTACTTCCTCTACAGGCCTTGGGGTCCCTCTACTACATCCTGGCCATATCATCTTCTCCTCCACACTACTCACGTACTTGACTTCATCTTCTTCTTCTAAGACAGTATCCAAGAAATCCTTTATACTTTCATGTTGTTGAAATTCTTGAACAATCCTATCAATGGAATCCAACATGAAACATGCATCCTCTCCATCATCAGGTTGCTTCATAGTGTCGAAGACATTGAATGCAACTCTCTCTTCGTTCACTCTTAACACCAACTCGCCTTTGTAAACATCAATTAGCGTTCTACTAGTGGCCATGAAAGGTCTCCCTAATATCAATGGTACTTCGTAGTTAGCTTCCATATCTAATACTACAAAGTCGACAGGGAATACAAACTTTTCAACTCTTACTAGCACATCCTCAACCACTCCACATGGTTCCTTGACGAACGGTCAGCTAATTGCAATGTGATTGAAGTCTTCTTAAGATCTTTCATGCCTAGCTTCCGAAAAATAGATAGTGGCATCAGGTTCACGCTAGCTCCTAGATCACACAAAGCTTTGTTCAAACATATGTTACCTATGGTGCAGGGAATGAGAAAACTTCCCGGATCTTTGCATTTTGGGGGTAACTTATGTTGAAGAATGGCTGAGCACTCCTCATTAAGGCATATGGTCTCTAAATCTAGAAGTTTCCTTTTAGTTGAGACGGAGTCTTTTAAAAACTTGGTGTACTCAGGCATTTCAGCTAGTGCTTCAACTAGGGGTATATTGATTTGTAACTTACTAAACATATCCACGAACTTCTTATATCTCTTATTATCAAACTTAGGCTTCGGTTTTGGTGGAGGATAAGGTAGAATTGAAGGATCGACATCAGTGAAAATTGGGTACTTGTTGTTGTAAAGTTCAACTCTAGGGCCAGCAGGTTCTTTATATGTTCTTTGCTCAAGCAAAGTCTCGGAAGTATTAGTCTCACTGCTTGGCTCACCATCCTTATTCTTTGTGATTTTCTCTTTCTCCTGCAAGGATGGTGGAGTTACCTCTTTTCCACTTCTTGTCATGATCGCGTTCAAATCCTTAGGGTTCTTCTCAGTGTTACTTGGCAACCCTCCAGGAGGTCTAGTTGAGACTTCCTCAGCTAGTTGTCCTACCTGGTGCGTGAGATTTTGGACTAGAGCTTCTTGATTGGTTACTTTGGCATCTGTCTTCTGACAATATTGGCTAAAGTTAGTGGCTAGCTCAGCCATAGATTTTGAAAGTTGACCCATATTGTCGGTGACGACATTACTCGGTTTTTCTATCGCGACTTCCCAACCAAAAGTTTTAGTCTCTGCGGTGGTACATAAGGGGTAGGTGGTTTAGGCCTTTCTCCCGCATTTATGTCACTATATCGGAATCCGGGATGGTTATGATTAGGTCTGTATCCTCCTCCGACATAATTGGCTTCTTCAGTACCAGCATTCTCACCTTGAGGTGCTACCTCGATTCTAGCCCCTTTCTCTACTCTTGTCATCCTCTCTTGCATCCCATCTACCTTATTTTTGATAACAGAAAGTTGTTCTAAGATTTTGGTAGATGCACTATCATCAAATATATCAGCGTCCATCTTCACAGTAGCTATGTCATTGCCTCCCCATTGGCTATTCATCGCTATTTGCTCCATCTTCCCTTGTGCCTCCTCAGGGGATAAAAGAACAAACGCTCCATTGCTGGAGGCGTCTACTCTAATCTTCTCAGTCTCTCTCAACCCATGGTAAAAAGTTTGCATTAAAAGCCAAAGAGAGATGTCATGATGAGGACACTTCCTCATAGCTTCCTTGAAACGCTCCCAAGCTTGATCAAAACTCTCCCCAGGTTGTTGCTTAAATCCTAGGATGTCTTGGCGTAACGTAAAAATTTTTCCTAAGGGAAAATACTTATTCATGAACTTTTGCAACAATTGTTCCCAAGTAGTGATAGATCCGGCCTCTAAAGAGAGAAGCCATTGCTTAGCTTTATCTTTCAAAGTGAAAGGAAAAGCTTAAGACGAATGTTCCCCTCCGGGATTAATTTACGGTTTCAACGCATGCGACGATTTCCAAGAAATTTGTCACGTAAACAACGGGATCCTCATTTTGGACTCCATGAAAAGTAGAATAATTGGTCACCATTTGAATTACATTAGGCCTAGGGTGATAGACTTCCGCGGCATCTTGCGGTGCTGCTACATAGCGGGAATGAATTGTTCAATAGTGGGCGTTGCATAACTTTGTAAAGTGCGCCTCGCTCCTTGAACTAGGGCTTGGTTCTCATTATTAGCATTTGCATTCACATTATTGGCATTATTGATAACGGGATTAATAACGGGATTAGGTACCTGGTTTGGATTATTTGGATTGCCTTCCATTTACGTTTCGGATTCGGAATGCTCGGAATGATCGGTTGTATGTCCTTCTTCCACCCCTTGCTCGCTTTCCTCAAGATTCGGATCCTCTTCTCCTTGCTTAGCCAGTTCCCTAGCTAACTTCTTATTCCTTCTCGCAAATTTTTCTATCTCGGGATTATAAGGCTCAAGCGGTTCCTTCGATTTCCGAGTAGCGTACTATAAAATAATAAACAACAATAAAACAATTAATCACTAGTAAAGGCTAGGCCTTTAACTAACTAAATAAAACTAAAACAGACTCGAAATAAGTTTGAGAAAAGAAAACGTAAATAAAACAGAAACAGAATGTTGTAGAACTGATACAGAACAGAATCAGAAAAGAAAACTAATTCTCGGTCGACCGAGAGTTGTGGTTCGGTCGACCGAACGCTTTTATTTTTTTATTTTTTTATAACACTGTTTAATATACAGACTCTTATTCACAGAATATTCACGAATCCAGTTCTAACAAAATAAGCTATATCTTAATTTAATGACTCGAGTCCCCGGCAACGGCGCCAAAAACTTGATGGAGGTCAAGTTAAATTAATAACTCGATGCCTACTAACTCACTAGCAAGAGAACTAGGTTCAATTGTAGTACGCCGAGATAGAGTCGAGGTCGATCCCACAGAGACTCGGCACAAATAAAACACAACTTTATCCTATTAGAACTAAATTGAAAGGGCGGTCTACGACCAACTAAATGCAGAAAATAAAATAGTGACAACCACAAGACACAAAAGACCACAAAGACAAACTAAAGACTACTAAAACACGGATAATACGGTTGATATTATCTAGACAAATAGTATTGATTACGCTAGTAGATTATAACTCCCCCATGTGAATTAGGATGATAACGAGACAAAACAAACGTTAAAGATTAATTATTATGACTACGGGAGTCATCCCCTAAGGTAGATTTAGCTCCAATTAGGTCATCTAAATCATCGTGCCTCCATTACGTGACTTCGCTTTTTAATGCCTCCATCTCATATAACTTCTGACACAATTACGAGACTAGGGATGCCGGTATAAACCGTAACCTCATCTAAGCAACATTCCTAGGGTAAGGCGTACTTCTTAGATGCCGATTCAATCTATATCCTAAGTAACAATCACTTTTTAGGTTTCATGTTAAATTATGATGACGAATAATTAAGTTGATCGGGTTTAATTACTCGTTTTAATTCCAATTCGAGAGAATCGACGTAGTCGAAGCCGATCATAATATTGCCCTACACATTGCCAGGCTCGGTCGACCGAACGACAGCACTCGGGCGACCGAGTGACACGTCTAGGTCAACCGAACACGGTTCTGTGCCGGAACAAATCATGATTACTTCTTAACGTTTCTAACCTAAACACATGGGTTCGTAAATAAATTTACATCACGCAATCAATACAAATAAAACTACTCCATAATAAAATACATCAGGTCTACGAATAAAGATTGCATAATTGAATAGTCATACCCTCGATGACGAGAGTGACTCCCACTCTTTAATGCGCTCCCTAATCGGAGAATCCGACGAATCCACAATGAACGAACATAAAGAAAATAAAACTTAAAAGCTAAAATTGTATGAATTGTTTTGTGTTGTAATGGTGTGTGTTCTCAGCATCGTGGCTGCTGTTTATATAGGAGTTGTAGCCGACATAGGGAGAATCCAGAAGATTGACATGCATTTATCACATTAGGCTCGGATGACCGAACCTACACGCTCGGTCGACCGAATGGCATGGCTCGGTCGACCGAGCCTCCTTCTTCACGCGTTTTCACTTCGGTTCGTCTGACTTGTTCCCCACTTCACGCTTTTGAATTGATCTGATTTATCTTTTCTTCAATGCTCCGATTTTCTTCTCTTTTATCTTGAGACTTCTCGATTGCATGATAATTATCTTCCCGATTTATCATGATACGCAAAATCGACATTTATCGCACAATTTAATTGCTCTTTTATAATAAAAATAGCTAAATACCAATTATCATATTAATAATCACTTATCATTAAATAATAAATATAAACACGTGATTAAATATGAAATATATACAATTAACTCCGATTTAAGGTTAGAATTGATGACATAAATAGGTATATTTTAACTGTCATCAGTAAGCTCATTGATGTTGAGTTGAAAAGTGGAGATCTTAAGTCAAGTTTAGAGGACCCCCCTGCAGATTTGGTGTTGAAGCCGTTGCCTAAACATCTGAAGTATGTGTTTCTAAGAGAAGGTGACAAGCTTCCATTGATTATATCGCAATTTGTCTCGTTTAGAGGAAATGAAATTAATCAACGTCTTGAAGAAAAATGAAAAAGCCTTTGGATGGCAAGTAGGAGATATCAGAGGGATATCTCCCGACATCTGTATGCATAAGATCAAGACAAATGAGGGTGCGAAATGTGTTAGACAGCCCCAGAGGAGGCTCAACCCTCATATGCAAGAGGTGGTTAAGAAAGAAATCATCAAAATCTGGACATGGGAATCATTTATGCCATCGCTGATAGTGAATGGGTTTCCCCAACTCAGGTAGTTCCCAAGAAAGGTGGAATTACAATTGAGAAGAATGAGAAGGGAGAGGAAATAGCATTGAGACTTGTCACTGGTTACAGGGTCTGCATCGATTATAGAAAGCTCAATGAGGTAACCATGAAAGATCACTTTCCCCTTCCATTCATTGACCAGATGCTTGAGCGTCTGGCAGGGCACGCATTCTACTGCTTCCTGGATGGATATTCAGGATATTTTCAAATACCCATTGATCCCGGTCGACCAAGAAAAGACCACTTTCACCGCCCTTATGGTACATTAGCTTACAGGCGAATGCCATTTGGTCTCTGCAACGCCCCAGCTACATTTCAAAGATGTATGCTGGCTATCTTTGACGGGCTAGTAGAAAAGTGTATGGAAATCTTTATGAACGATTTTTCGGTCTTTGGTCAGTCCTTCGACGACTGTCTTGACAATCTAGATCAAGTGTTATCCAGATGTGTGGAAAAGAACTTAGTACTCAATTGGGAAAAATGCCATTTCATGGTTGATGAGGGAATAGTTCTTGGCCACAAGATCTCCGCCAAAGGTATTGAGGTAGACAGGGCCAAAGTAGAAGCTATCGAAAAGATGAGTTATCCCAAGAATGTGCGTGAAATCAGAGGTTTTCTTGGACATGTCAGTTTCTATTGGAGATTCATTCAAGACTTTTCCAAGATAGCCAAGCCCCTGTCTACTTTACTTAAGGAAGACGTTGAGTTCGATTTCGATGAAAACTGCAAGCAAGCGTTTGAGGAGCTTAAGAACCGTTTAATCCCTGCTCCAATTCTTATATCGCCTGACTGGAATCTACCTTTCGAGCTTATGTGCGACGCATCAAACTATGCAGTTGGTGCTGTTTTAGGACAAAGAATCAAAGGGAAATTCCAGCTAATCTATTACGCCAATCACACATTGAATCCTTCTCAAGTTAACTATACTACTACTGAAAAGGAATTATTGGCCGTAGTCTTTGCTATGGACAAGTTTCGTAGTTACTTGTTAGGAGCTCAAGTGATTGTGTGGACTGATCACGCTGCTTTGCGATATCTGATGACGAAGAAAGAGGCCAAACCGTGGCCTACTGCGTTGGATACTGACCCTACAAGAGTTTGACGTTCAAATTAAAGACAAAAAGGGCAGTGAAAACGTCGTGGCGGATCATGTTTCGAGAATGTTAAGTGAGGAAAAGGATGATCCAGATGATATAGATCTTTACTTTCCTCTAGAAAACATTATGCTTATCGATGGCTGCGCTCCAGATGTTCCATGGTATTCCTCCATTGTCAATTACCTTCATTCCCGATATCTTGATCCAGAATTCTCTTATCAGGAGAAGAAAAAGTTCTTCTCTGATTTGAAATCTTTCGTTTGGGATGAACCTTATCTGTTTAAGATCTGTAAAGATGGTCTGCTTAGAAGATGTGTTCCAGAATCCGAGCAGCACGAACAGTGGACCCACTGGAGGTCACTTTGGTCCTTGGAAAACCGTTGCTAAGATCTTTCAATCCGGTTTCTATTGGCCTACGATCTTTAAGGATACAGAAGCCTTCTGTAAAGCGTGTGATAGATGCCAAAGAACCGGTACTCTGACAAGGCGTTTTGACATGCCTTTGACACCCATCCTAGAATCGATTTTATGGGGCCATTCCCATCATCTTGTGGTAATAAATACATCTTAGTCTGCATGGATTACGTGTCAAAATGGGTGGAGGCTCAGGCCACGACTCACAATGATCATAAGACGGTCATGAAGTTCCTTAAAGAAGAACATCTTCGTGAGATTTGGATGTCCACGTGCCTTGATCAGTGATGAAGGAACGCATTTCTGCAACCGACCCCTAGAGAAAGGTCTTGAAAAGTATGGTGTTCGCCATAAGATAGGCACACCATATCACCCGATGACTAGTGGTCAGGTTGAAAGGACCAACCAAAGTATTAAGAAAATCCTGGAAAAAACGGTCAACAGTCATAGAAAAGACTGGAGTTTGAAATTGGATGATGTACTATGGGCATACAGAACCGCCTATAAGACTCCTATGGGTACGTCTCCATATCAAATGGTTTATGGTAAGCCATGTCACCTGCCAGTCGAGTTAGAGCATAGAGCTTATTGGGCTATAAAGTTTCTAAACTTTGATTCCCAATCTTGTGGTAAGCATCGACTGCAACAGTTGCATGAATTACACGAATTCAGACTCCAGGCTTACGAAAGTGCCAGGATCAGTAAGGAAAAGATGAAACTCCTCCATGACGCCAAGATTAAGAAGAGAGAATTTCAAGTCGGGGAACAAGTTCTTTTGTATAATTCCAGGTTACATATGTTCCCTGGTAAGCTGAGGACACGATGGTCCGGTCCCTTTGAGATTCTCCAAATTATTCCTGGAGGCGTTCTAGAACTACGCGGTTATGGTGACCAGCCGTTTCGAGTAAATGGTCAAAGGTGTAAGCACTACATTGGTGAACCCAAGGAAAAGCCTTTGATTGTTCGTTTCCTCGATATCCTCGGGTGTGGTACTAAAGAAGTCGAAGAATTTGACGAGTTTTCACCCGACCTGTTTTCAGAGGATGACGGTGGTGGTCGATCTGAAGAAGTTCTAGCAGGTAGTTGGGATATGGAAGAGTTTGAGAGGGAGCGTAAGCTGAAACATCATCAGAATAATCAGAAGAAGAAGAAGTCAACCATGGGGCAGTTTAAACGTATTTGGAAAACCATCAAAGATTTTACCCCATGTGTTAAGTGATGTTTCTGCAGCCACACTACTGATCAAAGTTTACACGAGGTAGTGGCTGGCAGAAAAGTTAAATGGCCTGATCCAGGCTGAGCTTAAACAGTGTCGAGCTAACGACATTAACCAAAAGCGCCACTAGGAGGCATCCTAGATATCCCTTTTTATATTAGTTACTTTTGTTTTATACTTTTTATTGCTCTAGTTGTTTAAGTTTTTAGCCTTATTAAGCTTTTGTTTGTATACATCGGTTTAGCGAGTGTTTTAGATATGGATTTCGGAGTTCTACCGGAGGAGTTACCTTTCCTTAGGAGGATCCCACTTATTACGTAGATGACGGACCGGGAGGGACTATCGTTTTGCACGTAGACTTTGATATTAGTACCCGCATCGGATTTGTCACCTATGTCATTATTGTTCCCCGCTGTTCGGGAGGTGGAGATTTCACTGCGAGGAGTTGCGGGCGGCTCTAGGACGTCCATACACAATCCTGAATGATCCAATGCTGACAGATTTAGCGTTAGTGCTGCAAGCTGAGCATTTTTGGGGTGTCGATGTAGCTGGTGAGGACTGGGCTTTGCAGGACGAGTATGATTTTCCTCCGGCGATTGACATGCTCCGCCGTCTTATCCGGGTGGTGGATTGGGCGGAAATTTACGATGACTAGCGTTGTTAGGTTGTTTCGTCGAGCAAACGACGTAAAACAAAAGCGCTAGGTGGGAGGCGACCCACTATTTTCTATTGTTTTTACTTATTTTCTCGTGATTTTATGTAATGCGTCATTTTTCCAATGTATTTTTGAGGTTTTATTTAAGTTTAATGAGAAAATGCAAATTTGAATTTGAATTGTATGAAATTTTATAATTTTTGCATAATCTCTGCATTGGACGCCCGTCTAGAGATCTGGATGCCCGTCTACCCTATGCATTTCTTGGACGCCCGTCTGAAATGTTCCCTCCAATCCTATATCTAATTTGAAAGTTTGGACGAGCGTCTGATACACTGGACGCCCGTCCAGTTCATATGGTTCTATACTGAACGCCCGTCCACAGAGTTGGACGAGCGTCCAGACCTTGCCTATAAATACCCCCTCAGTCCATGAACCCTCATTTTTCAGAAATTAAAATTGAAAAAAACCGACTTTCGCCCTCCTCTTAACCTAAATCCCTCAATATTACACCAAATCGAGCGATTTCAGTTGCTATAGACCGCTTTTGATCCCCTCTTTTCACTTTTCTAAACCTTATTCCTCAATCAACAACCATTTTGACGAATCAGAGCCCTCTTCGGTCCGACTTTTTCCAAGAAAAATCCGATTTTGGGAGCCGAATTGGGGTTGTTGGGATTGAAGAACGTCTCGATCGTCATCTGCTCATCTTAATTGGTAAGTTAGCAACAATTTTTCTTAAATTTATTCACGTTTTGTGAGTTCGATCTTCGGGTCGGCTCGTTCACATGAATAATGCCTTAATTAATTTATTCATGTTTCTTTTTCTGTTTTCATGTGCTGTGGTGATGTGATGGATGATGAATAGGTTGTTTGGTGATGATGGGTGGTTTGTGATTGTGTTGGTGTTGGTTTGTTGATTTGAAATCCCGGTTTGGATGTTAAACGGGTGGTTTGTTTGCTTTGATTTGGGATTGTCTTGGTTTAGTTTAAGCTTCAACCATGGTTCGTAAAGCGATAGTCAAGAGGCATGGTAAGGGTGTGGTCAGGAGCCCAGGAAGAAACGGAAGGTTGTTGATCCTACTGAGGTGCCTCCTACTCAAGGTATTCGGATTGGTGAGAGACACAACCCTCCTAGGTCTACACAAGCTCAATCTAGGGCCCCATTACGAGATGAGTCGTCATCTGGTTCCGATACAGAGGATGATGTCCCTTTAGTGAGAATTCCTAGGAGTCAACGAAGTGGTGACCCATCTAGAGTCGAACCTGCTGAGACTGTTCCTAGACAGGAGGAAGCAAGTACGATAGTTGAACCGGTTAGGACAACTGTTAGACCTCCTGCTCCTCCTATTCCTTTGGCTCGTAGATTTATCAACGCTAAGGCTTACGAGGTTTTTACCAAACATTATCAGTCGAGGACGATGTTGATAGAGAGGGCGGTTATGGAAACATAGGTTGATGCGGCGTTTGTGAAGCTTTTGAAGGATAGGAAATGGGATGCATTGATGAGAATCTCACTTACTCCGGTGAATGATACACTAGTTCGCGAGTTTTATAGCAACTGTTCAGAGACGGACTTGGAAACCGGAGTTGTAATGGTGAGAGGAGTCAAGGTCCCATTCACCCCGCAAGTCATTAATGAGAAGTACGGTTTAGCATCGTTTGAGGGGTTGGACTACAAAGAGGCTATCAAGGCTAAACAGGATGCCGGTGGAGATCCGTTAGAGGAGTTGCGTCTGAAGGTGTGCCCGGATGTTCCGTGGACATTGAGGCCGGGCGGGGACCGAAAGGAGTTAGTGACTACGACTTGGTCAGAGGACTGGAAGGTCCAGTGTCGATTCATTCAGAGTAGGTTGTTGCCAAAGAACAACCTCACACATTTCCACATTGGTGACATTGGGATGTTATACGCGTTGAATTTCGAGTTGAATGTCGATGTCGGCCAAGCCTTATTTGATGAGATTGCGACCAATCAGAAAGTCTATACCCAGTGTTTGATTGTTCCCCACTTGTTACATAGCCTATGTGTGGATGCCGGTGTTCCTGAGTATAGGCCGGATCTTAAACCGAAGAACCCGAGGGCAATTCAATGAGAAAAGGTTAGGACTTCGGGACGTGTTGAGGCTACGCAAGAGCCGGGGTCTACTTCTGCACCACCCGCGGTTTCATTCGTTCCTGCTTTATCTCCCGCAGTCAGGATGCGGTTGAGCATGGCAAACAGTTTACGGGAATGGATGGGTGATATTCGGGATACACAAGAACAACATTTTGACGATTCTGAAGTGTATCAGCGAAGATCGGCCGCCGAGGGACGAGAGCATCTTCACGCCTAGCCTGAAGGATTATGTTTTCCACGATGAGATCGAGCGAGCGATTGAAGATGTGCTTCAAGTTGAGAAGGAAGATTCTGAGGATGAGGATGAGGAGGAGGAGGCACCGACTGCCACTACTGCTACTACTGTTCCCACTCCACAGCCGGGACCTTCATCGACTACTTCTACGGCTGATGTACCTCCCACTGATGAGTCTACGCCGAGGCAGCCTTGAGATTTATTGATATTTTGATTTTATACTTTTTGAGTTGGTACTTATTCGATATGGTTGTACTTTGATACTGCTCCTATTATTTCTGTTACTGATTCACTGCACTTTTCTTTTTATACGCTACTGTCGGTCTCTGTAGGCGTATTTCTTTTATGTGAATTATGTAGGCCATAAGGCGATCTCCTACTTTGTTTTGTACCTTGATGGTTGCCATTGTTTTATTGAATACTCTTTTCGTCTATTCCATTTCACTTTATTATTATCTTCATTGCGATGCTCTTTCCCCGTTTTTCCCCGAGGTTTTTCCGTGTTTGTCCAGTAGTGCAGGTATATTTTTAGCGGTTTTGGCGAGCTCGTTTTTACATCGTATGGTTACGAGTTCGAATTGTCACTACGTAGGCTCCGGCCTGACCATCGATTCGAGTCTCTAGTGCAATCAGCTAAGCCCTTTATCTTTTCTTTAATTCTGCGCAACATGAGGACATGTTGATCTTTAAGTGTGGAGGAGGGAATGATTTGATATGTACCTATACATTTGCTTAATTCGTTACGAGTCTATGCAAAATGAGCTAGAATTTTCAAAAAAATTCGACATTTTTGTTTTTGTTTTGTCCCGAGTAAGCAAGGCATAATCTATGTTCGTTATTTTTATAGACATCCAAGCTATATATCATATGTTTGATAAGTTAGTTGTTTCACATGATATCTATTTTTCACGAGCCATAGTGAACGATGAGCTAATTTATAAAGTTATACCCCTTTTTGATTAGTGGTTTCTGATTTTCTTATAAGTCATGTGCTTAGTGCTATGTATATATCTTGAGATTTATGATAGTTTGTATTTAGATCCGAAGTATGTTATACTGTGAATATCTAAGGTTTGAATGTGATAAGTAACACGTAACTAATGTTGTTGAAAAGTATGTTTAAAAAGAGAAAAGATGAATTAATTGGGTGTGTCGAAAGCTAGTCGATGATTTGAGTGCGGTAGGGCATTATCTCGAAATGTCCTATACCACTATGATGACCAAAAGCTCACGACAGTCAGAAAAAGCTGCCTTATGATTGGAGTAAGGTAGGGTATATCTCGAATATCCTATTCTGCTATGACAAGGCAATAGCTCATTCTGATGTGTGTTTAAAAGTGAAATAGTTAAATCAACTAATGAAGTGTTATGAAATGAATGAAAGACTAAGTTATCGTCTATCTTATCCCCAGTATAAACTGATAGATATGCTGTAGGGATTATCCTCTGAGTATTTCAGAAAGGCCCTAGATATATTCGATCATTCTTTTCGGGATATTTTACGTTTGTAGGGTACATCTTATGAGTGTCATTTATTGCTAGTCTACGAGGGGGTATTAGCTAGTTTTGCTTTGAGTTTCTCAAGTTTGGATTTAGTGGAAGTTTTCTATGGCTTTGCACACACACAGTGGTGAACTTCTGATTTATTGGATCTATGCTATATTGTCTGAGATGTCTATCGTTTTCCGAGCCTTGGTTTTCGTTTTGTTTTGCTAGGGATGAGCAAAAGCTAAGTGTGGGGGAGTTGTTAAGGGTGAATTTATACGATTTATATTGATATATTTTATGATAATTTCCCTCATATTTGTATAATTTGCATAAGAAACGAGTGTTTAATCGAACTATTGAGTAAATGAGGTTTTTAATGAGTTATTTGCAAAATAGGTTAATTTTGGTGTTTTAATTTTGATTTTATGATTATTTGGATGATATTACGTTTTGCGATGTTTTAATGTATTATAGGTACATGTTTGATGCTCAAATGATGATCAAAAAGAGATTAGAGTCGAATTACATTGATGATAGAAGAGATAATGATGATTTGAATTGGAGAAGAAGAGATAAGCAAGGAAAAATCAAGATTAAGTCGATCCTGGACTGGCGTCCAGCAGCTTGAACTGGCGTCCAGTTGGACGGGCGTTTGGTCAATTGAACGAGCGTCCAGGAGGAGAAATTTGGTTCAGGATGTTCTGATTTTCAGTGGACGAGCGTCCAATTTTGTGAAGGACGGGCGTCTGATCATGACTCGGCCCGATTCGAAGTTGATATTGAGGACCAGACGAGCGTCCAGAAGGAGTGGACGGGCGTCCGTCCACCGCCTCAGCACAGCCGACTTTGACATCTATAAATACAGCTGCGTTTTTCCACATTGAGATACCATATACACATTACTCAAAACCCTAATCCTAGGGGCGGCTCAGGCTGCGTTTTTACATACTTTTCCTTCAGTTTTATGCACTTAAATCCTAGATTAAATTAGTTAGTTTTATGTTCTTTTCTTCAACAATTCCAAGCTTTCAAGAGGATGCTTAGAGGCTAAAAGCCCTTGAACGAGCATTGTGAAGCCTATCCGTCAACTATTGATTCGAATCTTGATTAATTTGTGAGTTTTTAATACAAGTTGTTTCTTTATCATGTTTGAATGTTTATTGCAATTATATCGAAAGATGTGCATGCTTGATTGTTTTACTTTGATGAAAGTCATGTAAACCCTAGATCCCCATGATACAAGAATAGTTATTTGATCTATATAACGAGAGTTAATAGGTTAGATTTCTAGATTAGAAACGTTAAAGTTCACATCTTTGGTTAGAAAAAGCGTTAATCTTAGATCGAAAGATAGAGATTAATAGATGGACTATCTAAGAAATTAGGGTTCATACTTTAGATGAGGTGAATCACAACTTGGTTAGAAGTCACGAATTAATCTGATTAGGAATTGAATGTTGATATGATTGGTGGATCAATCGCTCATTTGTTCGTTATAATTTGAATAATCCCTTAAAACTTGAATTGTTTAGTTTAGTTAAATCTTCTTATTGCATATTAGGCTTAGTTGTAGTTTAAACTGTTTGCAACCCGTATTTTCCCTGGCTTTAGATTCATTCTTCTGTCTAGTTTTACATTCGTGTGATTTTTACTTTCAGTCTCGTTTAGTTCTATTTGCTGTTTAGGTTAGTAATCGTGACATCCTTAGATTAATTAGAATAAAAAAACTAGAGTTTACAACCTCCGATTCCCCGTAAGATCGACCCGGTATTAGTCACTGTACTACGATCCCTACACTTGGGGAATACCGGATTTATAAATTTTATTACTTGTTTGTTTTGTTAGATAAATCCGTGAACAGTAGCTCGGCCAGATAGGCTTTTAAATCGTCGAGGGACCTTTGGCATTCTTCATCCCATCTAAGCGGATTGGTCTACTTAGAATCTTAAAAGGAGGGAAGGCTCTCTGTGCTGATTTAGACAAAAAGCGACCAAGCATGGCCATCCTTCCCGTTAATCTCTGAACTTCCTTAACATTCCTCGGTGGAGTCATAGTCCTTAACGCTTCCACTTTATTTAGATTAGCTATGATGCCTTCTTGGGATATCAAGTAACCTAAAAACTTACCGGTCTAGACTCCGAATGTACAATTCTTGTGATTAAGCTTCATCTGTGTGGTTCTGAGTACTTCAAAGACTTCCTTCACATCAATCAGATATTTTTATGGGGATTTACTCCTAATTAAGAGATCGTCTATGTATACCTCCATGCATCATCCGATATAATCCTTAAATATTGTATTAACCGACCTTTGGTAGGTCGCCCCAGCATTTTTTAGGCCAAACGGCATAGTTTTGTAGCAGTACGTGCCGAACTCAGTGATGAACGAGGTCTTTTCGGCATCCTGAAGATCCATGGCTATCTGATGATAGCCTCTATAGGTGTCTAGGAAACCAAAAATTCTGAAGCCTATGGTCGAGTCTACAATTCGGTGTATTTTAGTTAGGGGATAACAATCCTTAGGACAAGCTTGGTTAAGGTCAGTGAAGTCTACACACATCCTCCAACTACCATCTGGCTTCTTGACCAAGACGGGGTTCTCCAACCAGTCCGGATAGCTTACTTCACGAATAATGTTGGCTTGAAGAAACTTTTTTACTTCTTTCTCGATAGCGTCCATTCATTCTTTGGTGAAGTGTCTCTTCTTTTGGCGAACGAGTTTCCATCTCGGGTTGACATTCAACTTGTGCAAGGCTAGGGCCGCGGACAAACCGGGCATATCATATGTGGTCCAGGAGAACACGTCCCAAAACTCTTTCAATAGATCCATCAACTGTCTCTTCTGCTGATCGGGAATCCAGGATCCTATCTTCACGGTCAGATCCTCATGACCTTCCCATAGGCAGACTTCATCTGCCTTATTGTCAGAGGACCAGGTTTCGTCTTTCTTGGGTAACAACCCTTCAATGGGTACCAAAGCTGACACGGTTCTTTTATCGGCGTTAGATGCGTAGCAGATCCTCGCTGGGCTCGCATCGCCTGTGATATCTACAAGGCCTCTGGTGACAAGGAACCTTAAGTTGTTATGCACGAGTGAGACTACAGCTCGTAGGCTATTCAAGGGGGGTCGGCCAATAATAACATTATAGGGGGACGGAGCTTTGACCACTATGTACTCAACCGGGATAGTTCGGCATAGTGGTGGTCAGTTGAAGGTAGTGGGAAGGACAATGGTGCCTTCAGGATAGACCGGCGATCCGGAGAAACTGAACAGAGGAGTTGCGGCAGTATTAATTCAGAATTTTATAGGTGCATAAACTGTAAGGTAGAATAATATAAAATACTAACTGCAATTCCTGTGTCAACGTAGATGCGCCTTACCAGATTCTGGCCTACCACGGCTTTGATCATGAGGCCATCACTGTTAATCACCAAGGGAGTATGATCTCCGGTGCTGTAAGTCACTTCTTCAAGAAACCGTCGCCTTTTGTAAGGCGTTGTAGTATCAGAGTGTTGATCATCTTCCTATCCCAGGATCCGGTTGCCATATATATATCCAGCCGATATGACGTTCACATTCTTCACCTAATGACTTGTCATTGTAATATCCCTCAAAAAAAACTGTCATTGAAAAAAGGGCCCTCCTTCTAGCGCAAATTGATGAGTCTGGAAATTGTCTGTATGAATTCTGGACTTTTCTCCTCTTTTTTACAACCTATTGAAGCTCCTAGAACCTAGAAAATAATGAAAAGAGAGGGGTGATTTGGGATGTTTTATACTGCACTTGATGGTGATCAAGCTGCCTACGTATCAAATGCGTGAATTGGAATCGAGTCTTCGTAGTTTCTTAACGATTTCTTATATAGAAGGGCTTGTGCCCTAGAGTTAGCGTGTGGCGTGTGTGAGATGGAATCTGATTGCCTTGGTCCTTAAGAAAAGATATGGATTATTTGATCTCCTTGATTTTAGGAGATAATTGCGATTATATTTGAATATGAGAATTAGGGTCATAAATGTGAAGTATTCTTGCCATATTTATCTGATTTAGAGCGTACGTAAAGGGTTCAGTCCGTGGAGGACCTAGGCCGACCTCTATGGTCGGGCATAGGCAGGTTTGACCATAAGTACTGGCTGACCTGGAGGGTTCGAGAGATTATCCGCGCCTCACATCGCTCAGGGGTCGGCCCTAAGCATTGGCCGACTTAGAGTTTGGGGGGAGTAGTCGAGCTACTTCAGCTCTGCTATTGGGGCTCCAACCCCTTAAATAACTTTTCTCTATCTTTACTTAATGTCGGACTACTAAGGAGATGACACGAGGGTAAATTCAAATTTGGACATCGTCACTTATTATCCCATGCATTAAGCAAAATGCCTAGGGGCACGTAAAAGAATAAAAATGAAAATGCATATACAAACGGAGATCTTTCTCCTGCGAGATTTTTAGCACATTCGACCCCGGCTAACATTTGGACTCCTTCTATTAATGCACACATTGCGACAAATGATCAAACATCCCCCCACTAGGCCTAAATGAGCGATTGATTCAGAGATTGAATAAAGTCTTGATCGTTCTTTTCTTATCAAGAAGTCTGTCTTCAATAGTCCCTTACTTAGAAGTCTTCCAATAAGTCTGGATCAGGGTCGTCAGAGCCGAAGACACCACAAAACTCAGTTCTATTATGCCATATAACTGATGTATAACATTTATATGATAAAAATTACGAGGTTTTATATACGTTATCGACTCTTTTTATATAAAATATAAGAAATTATAACGATAATCTTACAAAATATTGATAGTTATGAATAAATCTAAATACTATAAAAATCTAGTAAAAGTAATAAAAAGTTATAAATTTTGTACCGGGATAATAACCGGAGTGTCGTGTCAGATTTACGGGGGTATTTTTGGTATTTTATTTGCAGATCTTAGGTAAACCAAGACCCCGAGTGACGACACTTTTTGAAGTAAAATCGTATATTTTGAAGGTAGTAAGGAAGTGCCATGAGATTTAAAGTTCAAGTGGATCAATAGTTCGTGACACCATTATCGAATTATATTTTCGACGAACAAATGGCCCATCAAAAATGCATTTTCTGAAGAAGAGTCCTTCATGGAAGTTATAGATATTCTCAAGAGCTTTCCAACGCCTCTTGAATTATGTCATTTGGAGATCCAGAGCTCAAGTTATGATTTTATCAAGTTTCAGATCAAGTTAAGGAATAAAAAGCTCCCCGGATCAATCCGGATTAACCTCGGATCGATCCGAGGAAACTAATGATTATCCAGCATGTGATCCTGCAGAGAATAATCTAAGGGATACTATTTTTTATTCCCGGATCGATCCGGCATCACCTCGGATCGATCCGGCCCCGAAAAATTTGCTTATAAATAGAGCGAGTTCATACAAACTCGCAAAGGGGTACCAATATAGTTTCCTAACCTCTTTTTCTTAGAAATAGTATGTATGTATATAGGCCTTATGCCATAAATAAAGTAGTATCGTTATAATGCTCGAGAAAATTATCGAGAAGATCGGTGTTGTTGAAGTTGTTGTAACATCCGGAAGAATACAGCTTCTGATTCAACAGTTGTAATCGGGTAAAATTTCTTAAGTATCTATGTTTATTATGTTTGTCTTTTTATAATTTTATTAGGCTAGATCTAATAACTAGCCAAAGTTATGTAATCGTTTTATTTCGATCTTTTCGGTAAAGGAATGCTGTCTAAAGTAAAATTGATTAAAATTTTAATTAATTGAATCTTTTTCTATTCTGTAATGTATTGATAATATTCGGATTGACGTAATTAACCAAGATGAATCGCACCATATAACCTAACGATGAACCGACGAGAGAAGTTAGGATATGAGATAAAAGATAGAAAAACCGGAGGGTAAAATTGGCCGTGCGAAAGCGTGACTACGGAATCCTATTTCCTACCCGGGGCGATTTGTCTTGGGAAAGATAGATCTTATTAAAATTGTGCTCGAGATCATAATAATGTTAAAATCAACGAGTTTAATTGAAACTAAAACCGGAAAGTTAAATCGATCCGCCCGACAACCGGAGCCTTTTGAATAACATCGGCCGTCCGACAAATGGAATAACCTCTTTTATCCGGGGTAGATTTGTACTCGGTACTGCATTCGGACTAAGCGAGATTAGCATGGGGCGGTTGTGAAGATTGAAGCGATGACAATGACATATGACAATTTCATACGCTCGTGTGAGGAGGAATTGTTAACCTCAGGAGTGCACCATTTCATTTACTCAATTGGACCTAAAATAAAAGGAAAGATCGAGCACATTCCGTCTACTGAAAAGATCGTATAAATCAATTATATAAACTTTGGCTAGTTCTATAAAATATATTGGTATCTATATATTTATATCTATATATATATTTTACAATTTATGTATATCTATATATATTTATATATCTATATGACTATATATATTATATTAGAATAATTTTTAAATTACGTATTTATTTTATGTTGAGTAGAATAGTAGTAATCTGTGTTATAAAATTGCGGTTTAGATCGAGTTAATCACAGCTCTTTGGTGTTTAACCACACTTAGAAGAATTACCAAGTTCCCTGAGGATTCGACACTCGACTCACCATACTAGCACTACAGTTTGACCCGATACACTCGTCGGTTAAGGACTCGGTATTAGCACTAGAAAAGGCCACGTCGGCTTTACGGCGCCGTTGCCGGGGAGCGTCGCTAATTTCTTTCTTTTGTGTCTATGGTTACTACTTGTATTAGCTCAAAATTCTCGAGAATAAGTCAACACTTTTCTTATCTCATTTCTATTTTATTTTTCGTTGGTACCTACCTTATAGGTAAGTTACCAATATCCACTACTATCAATTTCGTGTTATTTTCTATTTTCGTTAGTTGATGACCGAAGTGGTAAGGCCCCACTCGCTCCTTATAAGCGACATAAACACTTACGAAAGGCGAGTTAAGAGTAGAGAGTAAATGAGGTCATACTAGTCGGGGAAATCCCGACGAATCATCTTCAAACGAAATACGAGAATGGTCGAAATCGGTGATGAAACACACCGAACAAGGACTAGAACATGCTCTAGGGCATGGACAGAACCCTGTTAACCCTAATAATCAAAATAATAATAATAGAAATAATCAAAATCGGAACCAGAACAATCGTAATAACCCACCAAACCCGAGACCTATATGTGATCAAACTATAAGAAGAAACCAGACTAATAATCCCATTCTTTTACCCAATGAAGGAGCAAACAATTTCGAAATTAAATCTCATCTTTTTGGTTTAATTGACGCAAGAGTCCAATTCTTAGGAGAGGATGATGAAGATCCACATCATCATCTCTATCTTTTTGAAGAACTGTGCAATACAGCCAAAAGTCAATGTGCTCATAAGGAATTAACAATGATGACTATGTTTCCTTTTTCTTTAAAAGGACGAGCCCGAGATTGGTTTATGTCTCTCCCACATCACTCACTTACTAGTTGGGAGGAGATTCAAACTGAATTTCTGAAACAATATTTTACTCCTGGACGAAATTTGGAGTTAAAAGTCGAGGTTGCTAACTTTAGACAAGGATCTGAAGAAACGCTCGGGAATGCCTGGGAAAGATTTAAAAAGTTGTTAAGAGCTTGTCCCGACCATGGTTATTCCTTAGATATGCAAATTCAACTTTTTTTGTTGTAAATTAAGAAAAGATTCACGTGTTGATGTAGATCATGCATGTGGTGGTTCTTTAATGATGAGTGAAGCTCAAATAGTTTACGATGCTATAGAAAAGATTTCCAAAAATAACAGAATGTGGGAAACCGGTTCTAGCACCAGAAAAGTAGCTTTTGCAGGAGAATGTACATCTAATACGGAAGTTTTCGCACACTTAGAAAATTTGAGTAGGAAATTTGATGGCCTACAAAACAAAAACCAAAGCTCAGAGAATAGTACTCCAACTGAGTACTCAAATCAGGATAAAATGCCATTAGGGATTGAAGAACCAACAGGATACTCAAGAGAGGAGGTGAGTTTTCTTCAACAGCATAGGAATTTGAACAATGCATACTCAAACTCGTTTAATGCTATTAGAAGAGATCACCCTACTTATCGATGGTCTGAAAACCCTAGTAAGCAAGGACAACCGCCATATCCAGTTCCATATAGGAATATGAATAATAATCAAGTTTATCAAGAAAACACATCTAATCAGAATTTACAATCATTACCTAAATCCAATCCTCAACATACCACTCAAAGTATACCAGTAACTCAAAGTTCAACTCAACCTGCAGAAGGAGATGAAAAATGGGAGAAGTTAATGGAAAATATGATGGGTGTAGTATCCACTCAAGCTAAGAATATGGAAACAATGATGACCTCTATTGGTACAGTCTCTAAGGATCTGAGTACAATGAAAACATCTATGAGTGGACATGATACCGAGAATGAGAACGATAGAAGCCTCATTAAGGAATATGGAAGATCATTTGAGTAGGGAAGGTGAACGTAATAACAGTAGACCTCCCGGAGGATTACCAAGTAATACTGAAAGAAACCCAAGAGAGGTCAATGTTGTAGTTACGAGAAGTAGAAAACTCTGTGGTAGTAATGGAGTAGAAAACTTCGGGAATAATGAAGTAGAAAATGATTTAGATGGTAAGAATGATGAAACCAAAGATGAAATTGAATTCACTGATGAGGAAGAAGAAATTATAGAGAATTTTTTGAAAAGGAATAGAAGTTTGGAACCTAAAAATGAAGGTGAAAAATGGGTAAAAATCCCTAGGATTTTGAGAGATCCCATGGATAAAGATTTAAGGAATTTATTCAAAGAACATGTTAGAGTAGAAGATAAAGAAAACAAGGATGAAAAACAAGAAGAACTGAAGGAATCTGAAGTAGAGATTGATTCAGGGAATGTCTTAAAAGAAAAAACTCAAGATCATGATACTTGGCGATCAAGTAATACTCAAAGGTTTAAGGAGAAAGGAAAAGAGAAAATGAATTTGGGATCAAAGGTTGTAGATTTGGAATCTTTACCTTACCCACCTAAAGATCAAATTAAAAAAATTACAAACTGATCAGAAGTATGCTCGTTTCCTTGATACCTTTCGTCATATTCATGTTAATATCCCTGTTATCGAAGCTCTAATTAGTATGCCTCGCTTATGGAAAGTTTTCGAAAGATATTCGTCAAACAAGAAAAAATTAGAGGAATATGAGAATATATGCCTAAATGAAAAATGTTCGCGGTTTTGCAACATAAGTTACCACCTAAACTCGAAAGATCCGGGAAGTTTTACCATTCCATGTGAAATTGGAGGATTTCTGTTTAAGAAGGTCTTATGTGATCTTGGAGCTAGTATAAACCTCATGTCTTATGAGGATTATAAGAAGCTAGGCATAGGAAATCTTACGAAAACTGAAATGACTCTGCAGATGGCAGATAGATCGATTAAATACCCTAAAGGAATTATTGAGGACGTATTGGTTAAAGTAGACAAGTTTTATTTTCCAGTAGACTTTGTAGTTATGGAAATGGAAGAAGGATATTCAGCGCCACCTATCTTAGGTCGACCGTTTCTAGCTACAGGAAGAATTTTAATAGATGTCCAGAAAGGAGAGTTAATTCTGAGAGTCAATGAAGATGAAGTTGCTTTCAATATTTTCAAAGCTATGAACCATCCATACAGATCACCAGAATCATGTTCTTTTATAGAAGATATTCATTCCGTCTATGATAATCAGTTGCCAACTTTTGAAGACAGATTAGAAGAATGCTTGACTCTATCTATCTATAGGGAAGATGAGGAAGACACCGAAATGAAAGAGATAATTCTTTCTCTAGATAAAGGAAGTTTTCCTTTTAAACCATCATGGCATAAGTATTTGGAATTAGAACTAGAAGGACCAGTTCTTAAACCTTCACTGGAAAATCCACCTAAGAATCTGGAATTGAAACCGCTACCTTTAAATCTGAAGTATGCTTTTCTTGAAACTAATAATCTATTACCGGTTATCATTTCATCATCTTTAACCGAGCAACAAGAAGATCAATTACTTAGAATGTTGAAAAAGCATAAGAAAGCTTTTGGATGGACCAGTTGCCGATATTCGAGGTATTAGCCACGAGATTTGCGTTCATAAGATAATTCGAAGGAAGATGCTAAACCTTGTATTCAACCGCAACGCCGCCTCAACCCAAATTTGCGGTTGATTGTTAAGAAAGAGGTCATTAAGCTATTAGAAATGGGGATAATATTTCCCATATCAGATAGTGAATGGGTAAGTCCAACTCAAGTGGTACCAAAGAAAGGAGTTTTCACAGTGAAAGAGAATGAAAAGAATGAATGGATTCCGACTACAGAGATTACAGGTTATCGAATGTGCATTGATTTTAGAAAACTAAATGATCATACTAAGAAAGATCATCATCCACTTCCATTCATAGTTCAGATGTTGGAACGTTTAAGTGGACATAAGTATTACTTGTTTCTTAGATGGTTATTCGGGATATTTACGAGATATTCATTGCGGTAGGAGATAGAGAAAAACTACTTTCACTTGTCCTTATGGAACTTTTGCTTATAAAAGAATGCCGTTTGGTTTATGTAATGCTCCTACTACGTTTCAAAGATGTATGATGGCTATATTTGCTGATATGCTTGAGAAATTCTTAGAAATCTTTATGGACGACTTTAGTGTTTATGGAGATTCTTTCGACGAATGTTTATCACACTTAGAACGAGTGTTACAACGCTGTGAAGATACCAATTTAGTACTAAACTGGGAAAAATGTCATTTAATGGTATCAAAAGGAATTGTTCTAGGTCACAGAATCTCTGAAGAAGGTATTGAAGTTGATAAAGCTAAGGTAGAAGTAATTGAAAAATTACCTCCACCGAGTTAATTTAAGAACCCTAAGAGGATTTCTCGGACATGCAGGTTTTTATAGAAGGTTCATTGCCGATTTCTCGAAAATAGCAAAGCCTCTAAGTCATTTACTTGAAAAGGAAGTACCTTTCAACTTTGATAGTAAATGTATGGAAGCCTTTCAGACCTTAAAAGCGAGGTTGACTACTGCACCAGTGTTAGTAGCACCAGATTGGAGTTTGCCGTTTGAAATTATGTGTGATGCAAGTGATTTAGCTGTAGGAGCAGTTTTAGGTCAAAGATATAATAAAATTCTCAAAGCTATCTACTATGCATCTCACACACTAAACGCAACTCAACTTAATTACGCAACTACAGAAAAAGAACTGTTGGTTGTAATTTTTGCCTTAGATAAGTTTAGATCGTATATTGTTGGATCTAAGGTAATAATTTATACAGACCATTCAGCCCTGAAGTATTTACTAAGTAAGAAAGATGCTAAACCACGTCTTCTTAGATGGATTCTCTTACTTCAAGAATTTGATATTGAAATTAAAGACAAAAAAGGAAGTGAAAATGTAGTAGCAGATCATCTAAGTAGAATGGAAAATGATGAAGAAATAGGAAATGAAATTAAAGATTCATTTCCTGATGAACAACTATTTAGAATAGATACTCCTTCAACTATGCAGTTATTAAAGAATAGAATTCCTTCTAAGGAAATATCACCCTGGTTTGGAGATATCATTAATTACTTAACTGTGATTACATTCCGTCTCATTGGACTTGGCAACAGAAAAAGAAATTCTTTTATGACTTAAAATTTTATTACTGGGAGGAACCAGACCTTTTCCGTAAATGTTCGGATGGGATAATCAGAAAATGTGTGCCTAATAATGAAATTTTAAGTGTTTTATCATTTTGTCATGATCGTGAGGCAGGAGGTCATCATGGAGGTTGGAAAACTGCTTTTAAAGTTTTACGATGTGGTTTTTATTGGCCTACACTATATAAAGATGCGTATAAGTATGTTAAATCTTGTGAATCTTGTCAAAAATGGGGAAATGTATCTAAAAACATGAAATGCCTATGCAACCTATTTTAGAATGCGAGTTATTTGATGTTTGGGGTATAGATTTCATGGGACCATTCCCTATATCTTTTGGGAAAAGATTTATTTTAGTAATGGTAGATTATGTTTCAAAATGGGTAGAAAGTGAAGCTCTTCCCACTAATGATACCAAAGTTGTCATACGATTCCTTAAAAAGAATATATTCACCCGATATGGTATTCCGAGGGCTATCATTAGTGATAGAGGGTCACACTTTTGTAATAGACCATTTACCAAGATAGTTGAAAAATATGGTGTAACACATAAGTTAGGAACGCCCTATCATCCGCAAACCAGTGGTCAGGTAGAGGTGTCTAATAGAGAAATCAAAAGAATCGTGGAAAAAACAGTTGATTCAAATCGTAAAAACTGGGCAGTTAAATTAGACGATGCATTATGGGCGTACAGAACAGCTTTTAAGACACCAATTGGTTGTTCTCCCTATAAACTAGTCTTTGGTAAGTCTTGTCATCTCCCAGTTGAGTTAGAACACCGAGCCTTCTGGGCTATTAAATTTCTGAATTTCGATCCTAAGGCTGTCGGTGATCATAGATTGCTTCAATTAACAGAACTAGAAGAATTTCGTCTCGATTCTTATGAAAACGCTCGAATCTACAAGGAACGCACGAAATCTTTTCATGATAAGAGAATCTATAGTCGTGAGTTCCATGTAGGTGATCGAGTGCTCTTGTACAATTCACGTTTAAAGTTATTTCCAGGTAAGCTTAAATCAAGATGGACAGGTCCATTTAAAGTAACAAGGGTTTACAAATCTGGAGCTGTTGAACTAACTGATGGAAATACGACTTTTATAGCCAATGGCCACAGAGTGAAGTTATTTGTGGAGGGAGAAGGAATCACACTGAAGGGAGAAGTAATGCTACTGACTGATCCCCCGACAAATTGAAAAAAAAAAAACAATTTTGAAAAGCAGAGGAACTGAAATCAGCCGAATATCAGGTGCTATCTATCTTTCTTCTACTTTTCTGTGTTTTATATGTTTGAACTAGTTTCGTCTTTTACCGGATAGACGTAAAAGAACTGGATGTTTTTTTTAGATAGAATAGGAGTTTTTATTTTGCTTTTGAAATTAGACCTGGATAAAGATGTCGCGTTTAAAATAGAAGCTTCGAGTTTTTGAGAAAAACAAGCAATTGTTGAGAGAGATCGATTGAAAGAAGTTTGTAATGGAAAATCGAGAAGTTCAATAAAGAGAAGGGCAAAGTTTCGATGAGATGCGAGAATGTGGAAAAAGTGAGCATGATGGGAAATGTAGGGAAAGCACAACCAAATCCCGGGATGAGTGTCGAATGTTGTTAAGAAGGGAACGATTAGGTGGTTATCCGAAAATCCCGATGGAGATCAAAGGGAAAATTCGAACGCCTCATTTCTTAAGGTTAGGTTGATAGAACGTTACGTCAGAACTCTGGAAGATTTAGAAG
This sequence comes from Gentiana straminea, assembly GCA_036785695.1. Lineage (NCBI taxonomy): Eukaryota > Viridiplantae > Streptophyta > Magnoliopsida > Gentianales > Gentianaceae > Gentiana > Gentiana straminea. Next base: position 975,567 of record JAVUPR010000175.1, read on the forward strand.
TAATGGAATTAGGACCCTTATGAATTTTATAATATTCATAAAATTTTTATATAACTTTTGAAAATTTTATAAATAGGATCTTTATGGAATTACTTAAAAGTTTTATAAAGTTTTTATAAAAGGTTTTATTTAAATTTTGTAGAAGTTTTGTTAAGGTTTAAAAAAAAAAAAAAAAAATTCTTTGGTCGGATCGATCCGACCTAATCCCGGATCGATCCGGAACCTAAAAAAACCTAAAAAGGGAACGGGGTCCCTTCTTCTTCTTCTTCTTTCACTTTTCTTAAAACAGCCGCCCCTCCCCTCTCCCCCAATTCGAATTTTTTTCTTCAAATCATCACACAACATTACTATTAAACTACCCCAACTCTTAAACTTTTCTCATTTTCCTCTCCTCTCTTCAAACTTTCATTTAAATTGAAGAATTTTTCAAGGAAAAGCTTCAACTTTCATTCCGGCAAATTTTCATCTTTTCCGGCCAAATTTCAACCTTTTAAGCATTAGAAGGTAACATTGTAGTCAATTATTTTGTTAATTTTGTTTTTTTTTCTAAGCAACTTTTTAATTTGTTACTCATTTGTGTTGTTTTGGTTGTTTCTTTTGTTGTTTTGTTATTGTGTCACTATCGTAGAATGGCCGAATCATCAAAAGCTAGTAAAAAACGTAAGCCGCATATCCCTACCCAAATCCCGGTTATAGAAACTAGACCTTTAACAGAAGAAGAATTGGCAGTTAGTTTTGAAAGAACCGCGTCTGCTGCAGCTAAGAAAGCATTGAAAAATAAATTTGGAAAGTGTTTAGTTGCAATAGAGAGGGGCTTAGATTTCAAAGATTTGGGAAGGGAGGTAAAAGAAATTTTTGAAAGACGACAGTGGTTGGAGTTAGCTAGTTTAAGGTCGGGTGAAATTAACACAACCTTAGTAGCTGAATTTTATTCTCCGGTAGCAACTCATAATGCTACGAAGGTGGTGAGTTAACTTCGTCAACCTAAGAACTAGGACAGTACCGTTTAATCCTCAGGTTATAAATGCTATTTATGGTATCCCGATATACCAGAGAGTGAGGATTATTATACTGTATGGAATTTAGAGGAGCCTGCAGACTTTGATTATATTGTATCACTAGCCCAGAATGAGTTAGATCCCACTGCCGTCTGGCATGAAAACAGGTTTTCCTATGGAAATTGTATACGGGATATGAGAGCTATTAAACGTTTTATTAGCCACACTCTTTACCCTACACGTCATTTTACATCTTTTGGTAAAGAGGATCTGTGTATTGCTTGGGCTATGGTCAATGAGATACCTGTGGATGTAGGCAGGATAATGTATAGAAGGGCCAAGGAATTTGTCCCAACTGCCAAACCAGGCAGTCACATGCCTTTTCCTTGTTTTATTTCTTCCTTATGTCGCCGAGATAGGTGTCCCCGAACTTCCAAATGATAATTTGATGGTGGTTGATGACACGCTTATAGGTCCTAGTTTACCACTTAGGCCGGCGGGAAGAATAGATTTTATGAACCCTAACCGCCAACGACCTCAACCTACCCCATCCACTTCGTCCCTCCTTCATCCAAAGTCAAACTCAAAATCAATTTCCAAATACCATCACATACGACATGTTTCAATCAATGGCCTATGATGTTCATCGTGCCAATGCCAATATGGTGTTTTCGCAGAAAGGAATAGGTTATGGTCGAAGATTTGCGTCAAGGCATGCGAGGTATATATCAAATGAATATACTGCAAAACCCTACCTATGCCGAGATGGATATTCCGTATTGCCAATCCGTACCATATACCTTGCAAGACTTTATTCCACCAATGCCACCTCGCTCAGACTTCCAACAAATGCCACATTCTTTTGGATTTCAAACTAGTGGTGTAGGTGATTTTTCGACAGGTACTACGGCGGTACGCAACATCCGATTGGCCGGGATTTGGATCATTTGACCATACCACGACGACATGGGGAAGCACTGTTTCTGATGTCACGAGAGAGATGAGCTCGATGGGGTTGGATAGCTCGGTTCGGATGTCAACATATTTTCAAGATCCATTCCAAGAATCGACTTATGATCCGGCCAGTTCTCAGGCTATGCCAAGTTCAAGCCACGTCGAGATGAGTGATGAAGAGGAGTGATTTTAAACATTTTATGATTATTGACATTTGAAACAATTTATTTTTCGTACAATTTCATTTTCGTACAATTTTAGGTTATTTTGGTTTTATTTTTGTAGGATTTTATTTTAATACGATCTTCGTAGAATTTTATTTTACTTTCGTTTGGTTTTATGTTAGTACACACTGTGTAGTAAAATTTATCGTTATAACATAATAAACCGAAGATAGGAAGAAAAACATATCACCTATAAAAATCTAGGCTTTTTTCCAAGCAAAAACAACTCGTCCGTGAATAGTAATTTTCCGGATCGATCCGGCCTCTTTCCGGATCGATCCGGTGTTCGTATACCGACCTGACAGGATTACTAGTTGAGAGGCCGGATCGATCCGGCCCTTTTCCGGATCGATCCGGTAAGTACAAAAACGCCAAAAAGGAGATCTTTCCTACTTATGCTTGATAGATACATTTCTATAAAAGGAAGGGAGCTGCAAGCCTTCAACTTTGCTCATTCCTTCTTTATTCTACTGTCTTTGTTTATTTTCTGTATCTGATAAAATAATGTCTCACCACTCCTCTCCCTCGGTCAATAGTTACGAACCACATACGCCTGATGGTGTGGTTCCTGAAAGCCATGCTTCGTGTTTTCATAATGACGTTCCGAGACGTCTAAATTTCGTCCATTCTCCTATTCTTATGGAGAAAGGCTTGAATACAGAAAAAATTGATCAGTGGGGACGGAATCTAATCCGAGGTTGCGGGTGGAAGAAGCTGATTAGGACTCCAAGAGGTAGAATTAACATTTCAATTGTCAGAGATTTTTATGTGTCTCTTACTGATATAACGGCAGTGGCCTCGTCTCATCTCATTACTGTTAGGGGCGTCGTTATATCATTTCTCCAGTTATCATAAATCAAATCTTTCAAATTCCACTATCTACTTTTGAGCAAAACCCACACTACGAGTTTCTTTGGGAACTCGGAAATGCTTACAATGTTGTAAATCGTATCTTTGCGAAGCCTTTCAATATGTGTTTCCACTTTGTTTGATCATAATTATGATTCTTCGACTACGGCTTTACCCCCTCATCCGAGGGCGTGGAAACGCTTCATTAATTCCCGGATCTATCCAACTAGAGATTTTTAGGGGTTACGGATGATGAGATGCTATCGTTGTATGCACCGACCGTGGGGGCATACATTGATTGGGGGATCTTGATGTTCAAAACTGCAATTAATTTTGCAGTAGAGAGACGCAATAGGGGACGACCGCTACCGTTTGCCTGGGTTATCTCTCAAATTTGTGTCCAACTGAATCACGTGCCTGAGTTTACTACAGACGAGATTTTTCCATCTCGTGATTCTCAGTTGGGATTACTTCCGGTAGATACTCCCGGATGTTCATCTACGGTTTGAGGTGTTGTTGGAAATCAGTTAAAAGTTGTTGTTAAATTAGTACTCGATTAAGTTAGACGGTTAATCGCTTTTTAATTTAGTTTCTTTAAAGTTTGTAATAGTTTCATTAATGTTTAATATATATGTCATTTTCTTTAATCATAATAATATATGTTGCAAAAATTAATAAAAATCAAAATCGTATAAAATTTTAATTTTATTTTCGAACCTACTTTTTATTACTCAACGTACATCGGGACGATGCCATTTCGTAAGTGGGGAGTAGAGGTAAGTTAGTAAATTAAAATTAAAATTTTCTCATATAAATTTATACTTAAATGCTTAATACTTAGTTTAATTTTTCTTGAATCAAAATAACTAGATAATATATAATTAATATGAATAAAAATAATATAAAGTTGTAAGAATAGATTTTAATTAAGTAAAGTAAATTAGATATATTATAATCATATTATATATGTCAATTGTAGATTTTTAGAAGATTTTAAGTATATGTAACTATACATAAATATTATCAAGTAATTTTCATATGAAATTTAGCAAATATACTTATATTATAATGAAATTTTAGAATAATTTTCTTTTCAAAACGAATTATGAGTTTGGAATTGGATTAGGAATGATGAGATTTTTGGCACCATAAAAATATAAACTATAGCCAAATAGCCTACCTAAATAAATTTCTAATTTTTGTCCCTACCTCAGCCTTGATTAGAGTGATCAAGACCTCACTCGAAATAGCCATTTTTTGATTATAATCGACCCTTAGCTTAATGTGGTCTACATTTCCTAAAAATCCCACGAGTTTGTACGTACTTATGAAAAGAGATGATGACACAAAAGCTAAGAATGGTGTATGCTGAGATTGAAAAAATTAGATAAGTATATTAGTATATTCGATCTTACCTCATGACGCTTGCAAAATAGTCGATTTTGGTAATAAGTTCGGATATGTTAATATTCTATAAAAGAATTAAGAACGAAGCACCATATTTACACAGAAGTAATCAAATACCAGGGTATCTTCCTTATCTTTGATTAACAACTAAAAATCGGTTGTAGCTACCAATGATTTGAGTGCAGTAGGGTGTTATCTCGAAATGTCCTATATCACTATGAGGTTTAAAAGCTCCCGATAAAAAGTCGAATCATAAGATCTCAAGAATGATTACAAGTTTAAGGAAACCGGACTTGTAATTTTCAATCGAAAGAGTATTACTCCGATTAATCTTGATGAAGCAATGCTTGTAAGTTTGATTTTCTACACACACGCACGCTTTTAGTTCATAAAAAAAAATATCATAATATTATTAATCGAGGTATTTTTGATCAAAATTATGAAGGTGTAAGTACGTATGACTTGCTTCTTTCTCTTTTGATTTTTCTTTTCTATCCTTTCGATTGACCAACATCCTGAGCCTAAAAAGTATAATCCATTTTGTCAACTACTTGACTTAGTCCTTAATTCCAAATATTTCATATAAGTTGAGATAGGAGAATGATTCTATAATTTTAATTATATTTAAGTAGATTATGCAGAATTTCCTTTGAATAATAGTTGATAAATAATTTATCTAAGTTATATACACTTCTTATCTTGTTAATTTCTAAGAAAGATATAATTAATATGTTTATAATATTGAAATGATATTTTACTAATTTGAAATCTACTCTACCACGTATATCATTTTTATTGTAATTTTTATATATTAACGCTTATTTTGCTCGAGGACGATCAAAGAGCTAAGTGGGGAGTAGTTGATGTATAACATGTATATGATAAAAATTACGAGGTTTTATATACGTTATCGACTCTTTTTATATAAAATATAAGAAATTATAACGATAATCTTATAAAATATTGATAGTTATGAATAAATCTAAATACTATAAAAATCTAGTAAAAGTAATAAAAAGTTATAAATTTTGTACCGGGATAATAACCGGAGTGTCGTGTCAGATTTACGGGGGTATTTTTGGTATTTTATTTGCAGATCTTAGGTAAACCAAGACCCCGAGTGACGACACTTTTTGAAGTAAAATCGTATCTTTTGAAGGTAGTAAGGAAGTGCTATGAGATTTAAAGTTCAAGTGGATCAATAGTTCGTGACACCATTATCGAATTATATTTTCGACGAACAAATGGCCCATCAAAAAGGCATTTTCTGAAGAAGAGTCCTTCATGGAAGTTATAGATCTTCTCAAGAGCTTTCCAACGCCTCTTGAATTATGTCATTTGGAGATCCAGAGCTCAAGTTATGATTTTATCAAGTTTCAGATCAAGTTAAGGAATAAAAAGCTCCCCGGATCAATCCGGATTAACCTCGGATCGATCCGAGGAAACTAATGATTATCCAAAGCATGTGATCCTGCAGAGAATAATCTAAGGGATACTATTTTTATTCCCGGATCGATCCGGCATCACCTCGGATCGATCCGGCCCCGAAAAATTTGCTTATAAATAGAGCGAGTTCATACAAATTTGCAAAGGGGTACCAATATAGTTTCCTAACCTCTTTTTCTTAGAAATAGTATGTATGTATATAGGCCTTATGCCATAAATAAATTAGTATCGTTATAATGCTCGAGAAAATTATCGAAGATCGTGTTGTTGAAGTTGTTGTAACATCCGGAAGAATACAGCTTCTGATTCAACAGTTGTAATCGGGTAAAATTTCTTAAGTATCTATGTTTATTATGTTTGTCTTTTTATAATGTTATTAGGCTAGATCTAATAACTAGCCAAAGTTATGTAATCATTTTATTTCGATCTTTTCGGTAAAGGAATGATGTCTAAAGTAAAATTGATTAAAATTTTAGTTAATTGAATCTTTTTCTATTCTGTAATGTATTGATAATATTCGGATTGACGTAATTAACCAAGATGAATCGCACCATATAACCTAACGATGAACTGACCAGAGAAGTTAGGATATGAGATAAAAGATAGAAAAACCGGAGGGTAAAATTGGCCGTGCGAAAGCGTGACTACGGAATCCTATTTCCTACCCGGGGGCGATTTGTCTTGGGAAAGATAGATCTTATTAAAATTGTGCTCGAGATCATAATAATGTTAAAATCAACAGTTTAATTGAAACTAAAACCGGAAAGTTAAATCGATCCGCCTGACAACCGGAGCCTTTTGAATAACATCGGCCGTCTGACAAATGGAATAACCTCTTTTATCCGGGGTAGATTTGTACTCGGTACTGTTCGGACTAAGCGAGATTAGCATGGGGCGATTGTGAAGATTGAACTGATGACAATGACATACGACAATTTCATACGCTCGTGTGAGGAGGAATTGTTAACCTCAGGAGTGCACCGTTTCATTTACTCAATTGGACCTAAAATAAAAGGAAAGATCGAGCACATTCCGTCTACTGAAAAGATCGTATAAATCAATTATATAAACTTTGGCTAGTTCTATAAAATATATTGGTATCTATATATTTATATCTATATATATATTTTACAATTTATGTATATCTATATATATTATATTAGAATAATTTTTAAATTACGTATTTATTTTATGTTGAGTAGAATAGTAGTAATCTGTGTTATAAAATTGCGGTTTAGATCGAGTTAATCACAGCTCTTTGGTGTTTAACCACACTTAGAAGAATTACCAAGTTCCCTAAGGATTCGACACTCTGACTCACCATACTAGCACTACAGTTTGACCCGATACACTGTCGGTTAAGGACTGGTATTAGCACTAGAAAAGGCCACGTCAGCTTTCTGGCGCCGTTGCCAGGGAGCGTCGCTAATTTCTTTCTTTTGTGTCTATGGTTACTACTTGTATTAGCTCAAAATTCTCGAGAATAAGTCAACACTTTTCTTATCTCATTTCTATTTTATTTTTCGTTGGTACCGACCTTATAGGTAAGTTACCAATATCCACTACTATCAATTTCGTGTTATTTTCTATTTTCGTTAGTTGATGACCGAAGTGGTAAGGCCCCACTCGCTCCTTATAAGCCCGACATAAACACTTACGAAAGGCAAGTTAAGAGTAGAGAGTAAACGAGGTCATACTAGTCGGGGAAATCCCGACGAATCATCTTCAAACGAAATACGAGAATGGCTGAAATCAGTGATGAAACACCTGAACAAGGACTAGAACATGCTCTAGGGCATGGACAGAACCCTGTTAACCCTAATAATCAAAATAATAATAATAGAAATAATCAAAATCGGAACCAGAACAATCGTAATAACCCACCAAACCCGAGATAATTTCATACGCTCGTGTGAGGAGGAATTGTTAACCTCAGGAGTGCACCGTTTCATTTACTCAATTGGACCTAAAATAAAAGGAAAGATCGAGCACATTCCGTCTACTGAAAAGATCGTATAAATCAATTATATAAACTTTGGCTAGTTCTATAAAATATATTGGTATTTATATATTTATATCTATATATATATTTTACAATTTATGTATATCTATATATATTTATATATCTATATATATTATATTAGAATAATTTTTAAATTACGTATTTATTTTATGTTGAGTAGAATAGTAGTAATCTGTGTTATAAAATTGCGGTTTAGATCGAGTTAATCACAGCTCTTTGGTGTTTAACCACACTTAGAAGAATTACCAAGTTCCCTGAGGATTCGACACTCTGACTCACCATACTAGCACTACAGTTTGACCCGATACACTGTCGGTTAAGGACTGGTATTAGCACTAGAAAAGGCCACGTCAATAACCAGTACAGACAGGGGTATGAAAAAAAATTGAATTGATTTTTCATTGATTGTGAGTATTACAAGGATATTCTATAAATAGCCAATACACAATTACTTGCTAGCTACAATTAAGGAGCAATATAATCAAGGAGTTATTACCAAATTATTCCGAATATTCTAGTATTATGTGGAGTTATCACTCCCTTGATTTGCTCCGTCAATACGCCCCCGCAATCCTACAAGAATAGCATGGACATGGAGCTTGGACTTCAGTTCAACAAAGTGGACATGACCGAGTGGCTTAGTAAGAATGTCGGCAACTTCATCTTTGGAGGGGAGAAATGCAATATGTATTTGACGAGAGGCAATAAGCTCACTGACATAATGAAAGTCTATCTCTATTTGTTTGGTGCGGGACATGAAACACGGGGTTGGCAGAGAGATAGGTTGCACCAATATTGTCACACCAAAGTGTAGGGGCTTCACGGATAAGGATGGCCAATTCTTTGAAAAGTTGTTTAAGCCATTGAAGTTCTGACGCCGCATGAGAAAGAGCCTTGTATTCAGCCTCAGTGATGTTTTTTGCAACGGTTTGTTGTTGTTTGCAACGCCAACTGATAAGTTAGGGCAAAAGAAATTGTAATATGCACCAATCGAGCGGCGAACATCAATGTCAGCACCCTAATCAGCATCAGAGAATGCCTGAAGAGTAAGAGGAGAGGAGGCCGAGAGGAGGAGTCCTTCATGAAGTGTATATTTAAGATATCGGAGAATGCATTTAACGGCGACCCAGTGAGAGTCTCGTGGGGTATGCATAAATATACTGACTGCATGGACTATGAATACAATATCGGGGTGAGTGAAGCTAAGGTATTGAAGACCACCAACAATGCTTGGGTAGAGGGAGACATCAGAGAAAAGATCACCATCATGTTTGGAGAGGCGGCAAGTGGAGGCCATGAGAGTTTGGCAAGGTTTGGCGTTAGCCATGCTAGCACGATGAAGAAGTTGGGCAATGTATTTACGTTGTGTGAGTAATAGACCTTCAGGGAGTCATAGGGCCTCATTACCCAAGAAATAATTTATGGAGCCAAGATCTTTAACCGGAAAGTGACGTTGAAGTTGGGTGATGAGACGATCCACGAGAGTATAGGAAGAACTTGTAATGATAATGTCATCAACAAAAATCAAAATATATAAGTGATGAGAACCAGTATGAAGAAAGTAAAGGGAGGTGTCGGCCCGGGAGGCTTGGAACACATAAAACTGGAGAACAGTCATGAAGCGAGAGAACCATACACCGGGGGGGAGGGGCTGTTTGAGGCCATAAAGACTTTTCTTGAGTTTGCACATATGTGAGGGAAAGTCCGGATGACGAAACCCTTGCGGTTGTTGCATATAAACTGTCTCGTTAAGAAAGCCGTGAAGAAAAGCATTCTGAATATCGATCTAACGGATGGGCCAGTTACTAGCAGTGGCAAGAGAAAGAAGTAACCGAATGGTGACCGGTTTAACAACCGGGCTGAATGTATCAAAATAGTCCACTCCTGCATTTTGATGAAAACCCTTAGCGACTAAGCGAGCTTTATAGCACTTAATACGCCATCAGCGTGAGTTTTGATCCTGTATACCTATTTGTTTCCAACAACATTCATGCACGGTGATGGAGGACTTAGTTCCCAAGTATCGTTAGAGACTAAAGCATTGACTTCATCCCTCATGGAATCACGCCAGGATTTGGATTTAAAAGCTTCGGTAAATGTAGTGGGCTCAGTTTGGGAATCAGCAAAAAAGGCAACAAAATCGGGGAGGAGGTTTTTGGGTTTTAAAGTATTTGTGCGAGATCGAGTGGTCATGGGATGGGGGTTTTATGGCTCGGGGATGGAAGATGAGGTCGTATGGCTAGTGGAATTTTGAGGGGATGGTGGGGAAGATGGCGTAGAGTCAGTGGGTGGTGGTATGGGAAGAGATGGGAGAGGGATGGGATCGGTTGAGGAGTGGATTGTTCAGGCGGAAGAATGGTGGTGGGTAAGAAAACAAGTTGGACAGAGTCATATTGGTCAATGGTTAACGGGGAAGTGTAGGGAAAGGTATTTTCGTCAAAGACTACATGACGAGAAATATAAATACGGTTAGTTTGTAGGTCTAGGCATTTATAGCCATGGTGGGAGGGGTTGTAACCGAGGAATATACATGTTTTGGAGCGGAAGTCTGTTTTGTGGTTGTTGTAAGGGCGGATATTAGGCCAACATGCACAACCAAAGACCCGAAGAAAGAATAGTCGGGTTGACGATGGTGGACGAGTTCGTAAAGAGATTTATATTGGAGGACACGTGTGGGTAACCTGTTGATAATATATGTTGCTGTGATGAACGCATCTTCCCTATATTGAAGAGGTAAATTAGATTGTGTTAAGAGAGCGAGGCCAACTTCAACAATATGGCGTTGATGTCGTTCAACGGCCCCTACTTGTTCATGAGTGTGCGGACAGGTAACCCGGTGTTGGATTCCAATTGAGTGAAAATAATTACATATTCTAGTACTGGTCACAAGTATATGACTTAAATTACATATTTTAGTACTGGTCACAACACCATAAAATTGAAACATTTCGGTAAAGCCATGCCCGCAGGTCCGGTAGTCCAACCGCCGGTCTGGTGGGGATTTTGGTTTCCGGAACTTAAAACCCAGCAGGTTTCCAAAATACCAACTTTCATATCAGTTGGTCCAAGTTAATCGAGAACAGCATAATGAATTAAACAAGAAAACTACAACAACTTTAAAACATCCCCATTAATATATATGAAAACCCATTTACGTGGATTGACGTCTCTAGCATTGACTCCTTATAGTTTGATAGAATTATCTCGATTATAAATTGATTCCCAACGTCCCTAAATCAAAATCAAAACCTAAAGTCACATCTATGATATATTAAAACTATGTCAATGAAATCGTCACAATGTTGGATTATTAATCCAACCTTGGATTTATATGTGAGATAATTATTTATTATGGATTGTCAATAAATATTGGCCTGATGTAAAAGTGATAAAGACCAGAAAAGATAAATCAGAACAGAAGATAAAGACCATATTAGATAAGAAGAATCATTGTAGTACTGAGATCCAGATCATAAGAAAAGATACAAATCAAAATTTATGTTTCAGATCAGTTGAGTAAGATATGATCAAAAGATAAGTCAAAATGCAAAAAAAACATAGCCAAAGAACAGTTCAAATCTAAATGATCATCAGATTAGAAGAATAGACTCATATATGACGAGAATAATTTATTTGATCTAAAGGACTAGATAAGAAGACTACTCATGTTGATCAAAGTACTAACGACTAAGTTAGTACAACTTTAACGTTCAAATTGAAGAGATAAGAATAAGGTTGAGCAAGCATTTAATACGTCCCAGCATGTCAGAATCGCTGCAGTCAAGAGTTGAAATGGCATAACACACAAACAAAAGGACCTTATCATTTCGTACAAGCAACGTCTACAATGTCAGGAATCTGTTCAGAGCGACGGCTAATTACTGGAGGATCAAACGACTAGAATTCGGAAAATCCAAGATTTATCAAGATATACAATGCTTATTTTAGAAAGACTTATTCAGTTTAGTAAACAAGGAAGTTCATCTGAGTACAAGACAATTCAGAAGAAAAAAAAACAGCAAGAAGAATCCCACTATAAATACTAGGAATTAGAAGCAAATTCGACACTTATGCCATTCACAACACTCTAGGGAATTCTTACTCAGATATTCAAGCACTCAAAAGCTAAATCCGAAAATTCAAGAGTAAGAAAAATTAAGAACTCAAACAGAAATTATACAAGCTACTCTTGAATCTTGGGCTAAATCAAGAACTTCGAATTTAATTATATCCAGAAAAGATCAACCTTGATGATTCAACACTTAGTCCAGCTTGATTCATTTCAGAAGGAGTTCAATCTCTGAACTCGATGAGGCAGTCAAGGACATAGAGACAATAAAACATTAAAGTGGTAGAGGACTGTTATAAGCTGAAGCAATGAAGTTGTGAAGGAGCTAAGTTGGTGATAGCTATTGAAGATTACCTTGAAGGACCAACAAACTCAATGCGTGAAGCATCTATAGCGTCTGAAGGATTGGTGACTCAGATAGTGAAGCAACATAATGTTGTCAATGACTATCTTCATTGTTGTAACAATATACAAAGATAAATAGTGAATTCCTTCATCCTCACATGAGAAGAGTGGACTAAGGGATTACAACACCCTGAACCACTATAAGCCTTTTGTTGGAAGTTGCGCCCGAAAGACAATTTATGTAGTTGTTTTTATAATTAATAAATGACAGATTTATTCTCATCTTATTATTTGCTTTGTGCTTATATTTAATACACTGCTGAAAACCCCAAGTCATATCATATGTAGCCATATAACTTAGTGTGTGTCACACATGAGGATTAAGTTTATGGTGATACACTTGAAATGTTAGTCCGTGATGAACTTAATCAAAGTATGGGATCTATTGATTAAACCATCATTAATGCGCCAAGAACACTTTATGGTGTGACCGTCTTATCCGGACCGTCGACATTGGTTGTCTAAGTGGGGCATTTATATATGATGAGGGTCATATAGGACTGAACCGATTTAATCTAAGTTTCTCATATAATTCTGTGATTGAGAAATATTATTAAATCACAAGATGATCATATATGGATTAACCTTAATCCTAAAGTGATTACAGACTCCTACTTGTTTCAAGATAGGGTTTGATGTGTTCGTTAAGGATCGCTAAGAGGCGCTGTCCGAATCACTTTCATGTTGGCACTATTCTAGAATGAGTGAGAAATGTGTGTCTCACAGATATGGAATTCATTCCTTCCTGCGGGAAGTAGATAGACAATCCCCTTATTTGTTGATCCTAAAAATTGATCGATCCGCTGAGTTCGTATTGGTTATGAACTAATTGATCACTAGTGGGTTAATGGTAAATAAGGATAAGATGTATTGAAGAAGGTTTACAGAATTAATCCCGCTTCATTACGGATAGTCTATGAAGGGTTAGTTTATATGTAATAATTAAATCAATGGACACTTATCGACTCGACTCGACATTTTAAGAATAATTTATATCTATAATCGATAGAGTTCAGTTTCGGATTTATGGTGGCGTAGTTCCGGAATTAATGAATTAAGTAGAAATATTCTGTTCGATGAATATTTTATTTAATTTATTGTAGCTATTGGTTATAGGTCCATGGTCCCCGGGTTGGCTCCTAACACGCGAGTGTTTTCTCGTTTTATGGAACATCGAGAATAAATAAAATAGTTGGTCTATTTAATGTATATGTCATATTATTTATTTGGTAAATAATACGTAAAATAGAAAAAACATTTTCTATTAAAAGTAAATGACAAAAAGTGGCGCCACTATCATGTGAGAAAATTAGAAAAAGAAATTTTTCTAAATTATGTCACATGTGTAATTAATTAATTATCTATTTGTTGGATAAATTAAGAGATTGATTTTTTGGGAATTACCTCTTATTTTTGTGGAAAAAATAATTTTTCCATATGGGAATAGGTAACTGTGGTGTGAAAATGAGAACTCACTTGACTAGTTATTTTCCTATATAAAGAGAGTTCCTCCTAGCACAATACACACCATTACAATTTGCGCCACTTTCACAAATAAAGAAGAGAAAAATTAGTTTCTTGTTCTAGTCATTAAGAGAAGAAAAATCTAAGGTTTTTCTTGTGCATATTCGAGGAGGTTCTACGGCGAGGATCGACGTCCACCAGTCGTCACTAGGAGATACAATCCGGAAGATTGTGGCTTCTCAAACTGTCGATTTACTTTTCCTCTTTAATAAGGAAAATCTTCAACTTTTTCTTGTAGTTATTAATTAATCATGCGAATTGAATCGTGGTAAAATCACATGCGAATTTATTCGTAGCTTCCGTTGTGCATGATCGAGTGTCTCGATCGGTGCTGTGAATCAGATCTGACGATCCAATCATTTATCGGATCCGGATTCAGGTTTCTGTATATCAAGCATGTGGTAGCAGAGCAAGGTTAAAGCGATTTTGCGATCATGATTGCATAATTAATTAATAAGGAGTGGAACAGAATAAAAATTGCATCTTTTAATTTTATTTATGCGATTGTATGATTTGGTTGACGAGATGGATTGGGGTTGGTACCTGTTTACCGTTATATCTATTGTAAACCCGTTTTTCCGGGTATAGGATGTCATGTAATTTATTTTTGCACCATTAATTTTCTGCAATTTTTTTTACTTCGGCCGCATCACTTTTAAATTAATTCTGCGCGAAAACTTTGAAGAATAAAAGTTGTAACACAGTGGTCAAGACACAAGTTTAATGGTGCGCAAACTAGTGTTTGAATCCTCTTGACCGTATAAATTTCTGGAATTTTTTTTCTATTTTTTTCTTTTTTGTTCGGAAGTGTTTTTTTATTCGAAAAAAAAAATTTACGACAAAAAAAAAATATTAAATATGAAAATACGAAAAAAAAAAAACAAAAAGGGGACCAAAAGGATTCGAACTCAAGCGGTGATGAAGAAAGAAGGAGACTCTTACCAACTCGGTTGGAGCAATTTTTGATAAAGAAACAATAGCAGAAAATCAAATACCTGAGGTGGATGAAGAATAGAGTAGATTATTTTTTTTATTCTATGCTTAGGGTTTATTTATAGATTAGATACGGGGGTACCAACAGTCCATCTTACTGGTTTATTTTTCGTATTTATTTTCTTGTATGATTATTTATGTGATATAACCATGCTATGCATCATATTCATGAATTCCACTCCTAGCATATGCATACATGTAGATAATTAATCGTGATATTAATTAGGCATATATGAGACGTAATTAATTTAGATTAATTTAGGTAATTAATTTAATTAATTAAAACAAACGGAATTTTATCAGGATATAAAATTCACATGATAAAATAAAATTTACTCGGTAAATTTAATTTTGGGATCTAAAAATCATTCGTGGATTTTAATTATGTAGTAACTACATAAAACAATTTTAATAATTCAAAATTTAGAAAATCCGGAAAAGTTGGACACCAACTAAACAAAAGGTTCGAAAATTGGTTCGGGCGGTCAACAGGGCTTCGGCTCGACTCGACTTGTCCATCCAAGTGCGGGGTTAGCCACGGGGGTCCGGCAAGGTCAAGCTATCCGGCGAGCTGAGGCTCAATGGGGCAACCTTAGCCCGATTTTCATCCCATCACCCGCACACGTGCGACGCTAGCGTCGCGGGTCCTGCAAGGTCAAGCTATCCGGCGAGTTTCGGCTCAATGGGGCAGCCTTAGCCCTATTCATCCAGCCGTCGTATATGAACCAACGAAGAGGACTGGTCGGCTTAGCCAATCCCGACACCGTTCGGTGAACTCGGTTAAAGCTCTGCCAGGGTTTAATACCGATAAGCTGGTGATTGCTTTTCAAGATTTATTATTTTCAAATTATTGAGATAACATTCTACGATCCCAAATTTTTATCATGACAAAATTAGGAATTTTTAAATTCTTTGGTGAAGTTTAGTTGTGTAGTGTCTACATAAGAAATTTCTAAATAAATGATAAATTGGAAAATCATGAAAAAGTGTCACTAGTTAGACGGTATTTGGAACCGATAAACTAGTGGGAGCTTCAAATCTTGTGATTTATTGTTTTACGAATTATTAGAAATTCATAAGTCTTAATGGATTAGGATTATAAAATTCTTGGTGAATTTAAATTGTGTAGTCTCTACATAAAGATTTTATAAATCTGAAAAATTGGAAAGTCGTGAATAAGTGACACTAGTGAGAAGGTATTTGGAACTGATGAACTAGTGGGAGGATTAATTTAAATATTCATGATTTATTATTTTTCGGATTGTAAATAAATTCTGAAAATCCTAATAAGACTAATTAATTTTCAAAATAACGAGTGGGAGCGGGTGATTGAGGTCAAGTTAAATTATTAACTCGATGCCTAACTAACACACTAGCAAGAGAACTAGGTTCAATCGTAGTATAGCTAGATAGAGTCGAGGTCGATCCCACAGAGACTCGGCACAAACAAAACACAACTTTATTCTATCAGAACTAAATCGAAAGGGCGGTCTACGACCAACTAAACGCCGTAAATAAAATAGTGACAACCACAAGACAAAGAATACCACAAAGACAAACTAACAAATACTAAACAAGAACAAAATTATTAATACTATCTTAACAAAGAATATTAAGAATATTGATTACGCTAGTAGCTAATGACTCCCTAGATTGACAACGAGACAAAACAAACGTTAAAGATTAATTATTATGACTACGGGAGTCATCCCCTAAGGTAGATTTAGCTCCAATTAGGCCATCTAAATCTTTGTGCCTCCATTACGTGACTTCGCTTTTTAATGCCTCCATCTCATATAAGTTCTGACACAATTACGAAACTAGGGATGCCCGTATAAACCGTAACCTCATCTAAGCAACATTCCTAGGGTAAGGCGTACTTCTTAGATGCCGATTCAATCTAGATCCTAAGTAACAATCACTTTTTAGGTTTCATGTTAAATTATGATGACAAATAATTAAGTTGATCAAGGTTTAATTACTCGTTTTAATTCCAAATCGGAGAATCGACGTAGTCGAAGCCGGTCATAATTATGCCCTAAACTTCGCCACACTCGGTCGACCGAATGACATGTCTCGGCTGACCGAGTGAAGGTCTGCGTAGGTACAAATTATGATTACTTCTTAACGTTTCTAATCTAAACACATGGGTTCGTAAATAGTCTACATCGCGAAATCAATACGAGAAAACTACTCCAGAATAAAATAAATCAGATCTACGAATAAAGATTGCATAATTGAAAAGTCATTCCCTCGAAGATGAGAATGACTCCCACTCTTTAATGAGCTCCCTAACCGGAGAATCCGATCAATCCACAGTGAACAAACATAAAGAAAAGAAAACTAAAACTAAAAACTCAAATTGTATAAATTGTCTTGTGTTGTAAAGGTGTGTCTTCTCAATTTCGTAGTTGCTGCTTATATAGAGGATTCTGCCGACATAGGATGGATCTAGAAGATATGCACGCGTTTTAGGTCTGAGCAGCTTCGGGAGACCGAACCACATGCCTCGGTCGACCGAATGAAGTGGCTCGGTCGACCGAGCCTCTTTATTCTTGCACATGTTAAATGCGTTTCTTGTCTAACTTGTCCCCACTGCATTCTTTCGTGCCGATCTGATTTCTCTAACTTATCCCTTGATTAATGCTTCGATTTTCTTCCTTATTATCTTGAGATTTTCGGATTGAATGACATTTATCCTCCGCTTTGTCATGATCTACAAAATCAGCATTTATCGCACAATAAATAGGTCTTTAATAATAAAAACAGCTAAATACCAAAAATCATATTAATAATCACTTAACATTAAATAATAAATATTAACAAGTGATTTAATATGAAATATATATAATTAACTCCGATTTAAGGTTAGAATTGATGACATAAATAGGTATATTTTAACCGTCAT
Organism: Gentiana straminea; assembly: GCA_036785695.1. Classification (NCBI taxonomy): domain Eukaryota; kingdom Viridiplantae; phylum Streptophyta; class Magnoliopsida; order Gentianales; family Gentianaceae; genus Gentiana; species Gentiana straminea. The sequence continues at coordinate 993,367 of JAVUPR010000175.1, forward strand.
CAAAATGCCCCCCACTTAAACTTTGCTTCGTCCCGAACAAAGCATCAATAAGTTATTCCCCAAGACACATTTCCTTGGCCAACTCATACTTACACAAGAAACTCGAGTCAACTCATACCAGTCATGCTCATAAGATAAGCATTATTCACTACTCGCTATGAATCGAAGTGATTGTGTGCATGTGCATTGGTTTTATATAAATGTAGCAAGATTAGAGTTTATGCAGACTTCATATCAAAATTCACCAACATCAGCATTCATACTTCTTTTGCCTCGCAACGGTTAAAGCACTAGAACAATAAGCAATAGCGTATCTATAGGGATTTTAGACTTGGAGACCGAGTACTACTCAAAGCCTCTAAAAACTTGAACTTTTTCAATTCTTCATATTTTTCAGATACTACCAATCTCAAGGAAGAAAATTGTTTTCGATTATCCCTCCTATCTTAGATCATGCATAGTATCGAATATTACCACAAGCGCGGGGCTACTTTGGTAATGTTACTACAAGCCCAGTGTTTTAACGCATTGTCAAAACACAGGTACGTCTCAAGCTTATTACTCCGCTTTGATGGCTAGAAGATCAGAATACATCAGTCGATAAATAACGACACTAGGTAAGCATAACCAATCATCTATGCAATGTACACATACCTCTTTCAATTATCATAATTCATGCGGTACTAAGCGATTCACATGTTGAGTAGTTGAACAATGCCTAACTACTTGCAATTGTTGGAATGAATATCCTTAAGTTTACTAACAATTTATCGCACAAGTATAATATGACCACGTACTTACGCAACTTGGTTCCTTTCCTATCAATTCTAAGTACAAGAACTTCACAAGTTTAAGGGTACGAGCTAAACAACTTGGCATTTATCCATGAAATTTTTTTAAATTCGGCTCAATATTCCGTTGCCCTTTACATTTTTAACATATAGCTAAACTAAGTCCCTTTGCCCCCCACTTAAACATGGCATTGTCCTCAATGACAAAAATAAATGAGAGTTCAAAAAGGAAGACTTAGCTCTGGAAGCGGCTCCCAAGTAAAGGAACAATATCGGAGTAAACATCAGCACGTCGTGGAGAGACAGACACATCCTGTATAAGCAAACAAGCTCCACGAAATCGTCAAATACCATGTCTATGGAAGTTATAAAATAATGTGGCAGTAATTAGATATAAATATCTAAAAACAGTTTAAGCCACTTTACTTTATACTGCCATGGACAGACCAAAAGGGATTTAACCCTAAATAAAAACTCACATACGGCTATCAAGGAAAAAACCTCCTTTATTCCGAACTTAGACTCGGAACATGGCGAGATGAAAAAAACCGTGATAGGCGCATGCTGCTTTATTATTAAAAATAAAAACGAAAAAGATAGTTATAAGGAAATAGTTCTAAATTTATAGTCGCTAGCTCGACTCAGTTCAAGATGGTTTATTCATAGATAGGGTCGTCGAGGTACAAAACCTCCTCCTCAGCACCAGGCGGAAGCCCTTGATAATGCTTCACACGATGTCCATTGACCACAAACCTGGACTCGTCTTTGAAATTGAATAGCTCCACCGCTCCTGAAGGAAAGACTTGTTGTACTCGAAATGGGCCATACCATCTTGATTTTAACTTGCCCGGGAAGAGTCTTAAGCGCGAATTGTACAAGAGAACCAGATCACCCTTTTGAAAGGTCCTCTCCAGAATCTTTTTGTCATGGAACTTCTTCGTGCGCTCCTTGAAAATCTTGGCATTCTCGTATGCCTCTAAACGAAACTTCTCCGGGCGAGTTAATTCTAACATCCTCTTCTCACCGGCCAATGTCTCATCAAAATTTAGCATCCTCGTTGCCCACATGGCCCGGTGCTCAAGTTCCACAGGAAGATGACATGCTTTTCCAAAAACAATCTTATACGGTGACATTCCAATCGAGGTTGTATATGCCGTCCTATAAGCCCATAAAGCGTCGTCTAAACGTAACGACCAATCCTTCCTAGTCGTATTGACAGTTTTCTCCAGGATACGCTTTATTTCTCGATTGGTGACTTCTACATGCGCCCACTAGTCTGGGGGTGATATGCGGTTGCTCGCTTATGTCGAACCCCATACTTAATCATCAGCCTTTCAAAAGGTTTATTGCAAAAATGACTACCATTGTCGCTTATGATTCCCCTAGGCGTCCCAAACCTTGTAAAAATATTCTTTTTCAAGAATCTAACTACATCCTTAGCATCGTTAGTAGGGGAAGCAATGGCCTCAACCCATTTGGATACATAATCAACCGCAACTAAGATGTATCGGTTAGATAGTGATGAAGTGAAGGGTCCAACGAAATCTATTCCCCAAACGTCAAAGAGTTCTACTTCTAAGATGCTCTTAAGTGGCATCTCATTCCTCCGTGAAATATTTCCTGTCATTTGACAAGCATGACATGCTCGTGCATATTGGTGTGCATCCTTAAACAATGTTGGCCAATAAAAACCGCATTGGAGGACCTTGGCTGCAGTTTTATCTCCCCCGTAATGCCCTCCAACTTCATAAGAATGACAATGCTTCAGGATATCATTATACTCTTCCTCGGGCACACACCTTCGAAAAACATTATCAGATCCTAGCTTAAACAAATAAGGCTCATCCCAATAATAGTGTCTAAGATCTTTAAAGAATTTTTTCCTTTCTTGGACAGTGAGATTTGGTGGTAGGTACTTTGCGGATAGATAATTAACAAACAAACTAAACCATGGTTGTTTCTTCTCCTTCACAACCTCTATTCGCGAAGAAACTGCAACACAATCATCATGTCCCCTGATGGTGGTGATGGAGAAAAGTTGTTCATCAGGAAAAGATTCTCCTATCTCAGGTAATTCCTCACCATCCTCTAATTGTAAGCGCGACAGATGATCGGTCACCACATTCTCACTTCCTTTCTTATCTCGAATTTCTACGTCAAATTCTTGCAACAGTAGAATCCATCTCAACAATCTAGGCTTTGAATCTTGCATTGCTAGGAGATACATAAGAGCTACATGGTCAGATCTAAACTTGTCAAAAGCAAAGATAACGGCCAAAAGCTCCTTCTCCGTTATGGCGTAGTTTCTTTGGGCAGCATTCAAAGTCCGGCTTGCATGATAAATAGGTCTGAAGATCTTATCTTTTCTTTGACCCAAAGCGGCGCCAACAGCAGTATCACTTGCATCACACATCAGTTCAAACGGAAGTTCCCAATCTAGTGCGACCAGAACGGGTGCAGTAATCAACCTACTTTTTATTTCGTTGAAAGCTTTTATGCACTCATTAGAAAACACAAATGGCACATCCTTGGCCAATAATTCGGTAAGAGGTCTAGATATTAAGGAAAAGTCCTTGATAAACCTACGATAAAATCTGGCGTGGCCTAAAAAACCTCGCAAAGTTTTAAGATTGGTAGGTGGAGGTAATTTCTCGATCACCTCAACTTTGGCTCTATCCACCTCTATTCCGTTCTTTGATATGCGGTGGCCTAGTACTATACCTTCCGTAACCATCAAATGACACTTCTCCCAGTTAAGCACAAGATTCGTCTCCTCACATCTCTTCAACACTCGTGCTAGATGTGTGAGACATGAATCGAAATCGTCTCCAAATACGGAGAAATCATCCATAAAGATTTCCAAGAAATCTTCCACCATATCCGCAAATAATGACATCATACATCGTTGAAATGTCACGGGAGTGTTACACAATCCAAATGGCATTCGATTATACGCGAATGTCCCATATGGGCATGTAAATGTTGTTTTCTCACGATCTTCGGGCGAGATGTGGATTTGATAGTATCCCGAATACCCGTCAAGAAAACAATAGAAATCATGCCCGCTCAGTCTCTCGAGCATTTGATCGATGAAGGGAAGAGGAAAGTGGTCCTTACGAGTCGCATCATTTAGTTTCCTAAAGTCTATGCATACTCGATGACCGGTGATTAGCCTCACAGGAATTAACTCATTCAACTCATTGGCTTGCACTGTCAATCCTCCCTTCTTGGGAACTACATGGATAGGGCTTACCCATTCGCTATCAGCGATGGGAAATATAATTCCCATTTCTAGCATTTTTATAACCTCATCCCTAACCACGTCCTTTAATTGTGGGGTTAGACGCCTCTGAGGTTGTGCAACCGCTTTCTTTTCAGGGTCCACGGAGATTTTGTGCATACATATGCTAGGACTAATGCCCTTAATGTCAGCTATGGTCCATCCAAATGCTCCGCGGTACTCTCTCAAAACTCTCATTAGTTTCTCCTCTTGTAAGTCCGTCAAGGAAGAAGATATAATTAGTGGCAAAGTCTCATCTTGAAGAAATACATACTTCAAATTTGCAGGAAGAGGTTTTAAAGTCAAATTTGTGGGAGGTTCTTCCAAAGAGGTCTTCAACTTTTGACCAGTGAGTTTAAGTTCGAAGTACTTATGCCACGTTGGTCTATGATAGAATCTTTCAATCTCCGCAGCACTTACTTCCTCTATAGGCCTAGGGGTTCCTCTACTACATCCTGGCCATATCATCTTCTCCTCCTCACTACTTACGTACTTGACTTCATCTTCTTCTTCCAAGACAGCATCCAAGAAATCCTTGATACTTTCATGTTGTTGGAATTCTTGAACGATCCTCTCAATGGAATCCAACATGAAACATGCATCCTCTCCATCATCAGGTTGCTTCATAGTGTCGAAGACATTGAATGCAACTCTCTCTTCGTTCACTCTTAATACTAACTCGCCTTTGTAAACATCAATTAGCGTTCTACTAGTGGCCATGAAAGGTCTTCCTAATATCAAGGGCACTTCGTAGTTAGCTTCCATATCTAATACCACAAAGTCGACAGGGAATACAAACTTTTCAACTCTTACTAGCACATCCTCAACCACTCCACAAGGTTCTTTGACAGAACGGTCAGCTAATTGCAGTGTGATTGAGGTTTTCTTAAGATCTTTCATGCCTAGTTTCCGAAAAATAGATAGTGGCATCAGGTTCACACTTTCTCCTAGATCACACAAAGCTTTGTTTAAACATACGTTACCTATGGTGCAGGGAATGAGAAAGCTTCCCGGATCTTTGCATTTTGGGGGTAACTTATGTTGAAGAATGGCTGAGCACTCCTCATTAAGGCATATGGTCTCTAAATCTAGAAGTTTCCTTTTAGTTGAGACGGCGTCCTTTAAAAACTTGGTGTACTCAGGCATTTCAGCTAGTGCTTCAACTAGGGGTATATTGATTTGTAACTTCTTATACCTCTTATTATCAAACTTAGGCTTCGGCTTTGGTGGAGGATAAGGTAGAGTTGAAGGATCGACTTCAGTGAAAATAGGATACTTGTTATTGTAAAGTTCAACTCTAGGGCCAGCAGGTTCTTTATACGTTCTTTGCTCAGGCAAAGTCTCGGAAGTATTAGTCTCATTGCTTGGCTCACCATCCTTATTCTTTGTGACTTTCTCTTTCTCTTGCAGGGATGGTGAAGTTACTTCTTTTCCACTTCTTGTCATGATCGCATTCAAATCCTTAGGGTTCTTCTCAGTGTTGCTTGGCAACCCTCCAGGAGGTCTAGTTGAGACTTGCTCAGCTAGTTGTCCTATCTGGTGCGTGAGATTTTGGACTAGAGCTTCTTGATTGGTCACCTTAGTATCGGTCTTCTGACAATATTGGCTAAAATTAGTGGCTAAATCAGCCATAGATTTTGAAAGTTGTCTCATATTGTCAGTAACGACATTACTCAGTTTTTCTATCGCAGCTTCCCAACCAAAAGTTTTAGTTTGCTGTGGTACATAAGTGGTAGGCGGTTTAGGCCTTTCTCCTGCATTAAGGTCACTATATCGGAATCCAGGATGATTATGATTAGGCTTATATCCTCCCCCGATATAATTGGCTTCTTCAGTACCAGCATTCTCACTTTGAGGTGTTACCTCGACTCCAGCCCCTTTCTCTACTTTTGCCATCCTCTCTTGCATTCCATCTACCTTATTGTTGATAACAGAAAGTTGTTCTAAGATTCTGGTAGATGCACTATCCCCGAATATGTCAGCGGCCATCTTCACAGTAGCTATGTCATTGCCTCCCCATTGACTATTCATCGCTATTTGCTCCATCTTTCCTTGTGCCTCCTCAGGAGATAAAAGAACAAACGCTCCATTGCTAGAGGCGCCTACTATAATTTTCTCAATCTCTCTCAATCCATGGTAAAAGGTTTGCATTAAAAGCCAAAGAGAGATGTCATGATGAGGACACTTCCTCTTAGCTTCCTTAAAACGCTCCCAAGCTTGATCAAAACTCTCCCCAGGTTGTTGCTTAAATCCTAGGATGTCTTGGCGTAACTTAAAGGTTTGTCCCAAGGGAAGATACTTATTCATGAATTTTTGCAACAACTGTTCCCAAGTAGTGATAGATCCAGCCACTAAAGAGAGAAGCCATTGCTTAGCTTTATCTTTCAAAGTGAAAGGGAAAAGCTTAAGACGAATGTTCCCCTCCGGGATTAATTCTGGTTTCACAGTGCTAACGATTTCCAAGAAATATGTCACGTGAACACCAGGATCCTCGTTTTGGACTCCATGAAAAGTGGAATAGTTGGTCACCATTTGAATTACATTAGGCCTAGGGTGATAGACTTCCGCAGCATCTTGCGGTGCTACGATAACGGGAATGAATTGCTCAATAGTGGGCGTTGCATAACTTTGCAAAGTGCGCCTCGCTCCTTGAGCTAGGGCTTGGTTTCCATTATTAGCATTAAGATTGTTCGCATTATTAACATTATTGGCATTATTAACAACTTCAGGATTAAGTACCTGGTTCGGATTGACCGGAATGCCTTCCATTTCTGTTTCAGATTCAGAATGCTCAGAATGATCGGTTGTATGTCCTTCTTCCAATTCGTGCTCGCTTTCCTCAAGATTTGGATCCTCTTCTCCTTGCCTAGCCAATTCTTTAGCTAACTTCCTATTTCTCCTTGCAAATTTCTCTATTTCAGGATTATATGGCTCAAGCGGTTCCTTTGATTTCCGAGTAGCGTACTATAAAATAACAAAAACAATAAAACAGTAAAAACTTAAAGGCTAAGCCTTTAACTAGACTAAATAATAAAAACGAAACTAAAACAGACTCGAAACAAGCTTGAAATAAAACAGAAGCAGAATACCGTAAAACTAATACCGAATAAAAACAGAAAAAAAAATAACTCTCGGTCGACCGAGAACTGTGGTTCGGTCGACCGAACTCTTTCTTCTTTTTTTTTTTACAACGACACTGTTTAATATACAGACTTTTATTCACAGAATGTCCACAAATCCAGTCCTAACAAAATAAGCTGTATTTTTTTCTTTTTTGTTCGGAAGTGTTTTTTTTATTCGAAAAAAAAAATTTTACGACAAAAAAAAATATTAAATACGAAAATACGAAAAAAAAAACAAAAATGGGACCAAAGGGATTCGAACTCAAGCGGTGATGAAGAAAGAAGGAGACTCTTACCAACTCAGTTGGAGCAATTTTTGATAAAGAAACAAGAGCAGAAAATCAAATACCTGAGGTGGATGAAGAATAGAGTAGATTATTTTTTTTATTCTATGCTTAGGGTTTATTTATAGATTAGATACGGGGGTACCAACGGTCCATCTTACTGGTTTATTTTTCGTATTTATTTTCTTGTATGATTATTTATGTGATATAACCATGCTATGCATCATATTCATGAATTCCACACCTAGGATATGCATACATGTAGATAATTAATCGTGATATTAATTAGGCATGTATGAGACGTAATTAATTTAGATTAATTTAGGTAATTAATTTAATTAATTAAAACGAACAGAATTTTATCAGGATATAAAATTCACATGATAAAATAAAATTTACTCGGTAAATTTAATTTTGGGATCTAAAAATCAATCGTGGATTTTAATTATGTAGTAACTACATAAAAGAATTTTAATAATTCAAAATTTAGAAAATCCGGAAAAGTTGGACACCAACTGAACAAAAGGTTCGAAAATTGGTTCGGGCGGTCAACAGGGCTTCGGCTCGACTCGACTTGTCCATCCAAGTGCGGGGTTAGCCACGGGGGTCCGGAAAGGTCAAGCTATCCGGCGAGCTGAGGCTCAATGGGGCAATCTTAGCCCGATTTTCAACCCAGCACCCGCACACGTGCGACGCTAGCATCGCGGGTCCTGCAAGGTCAAGCTATCCGGAGAGTTTCGGCTCAATGGGGCAGCCTTAGCCCTATTCATCCAGAAGTCGTATATGAACCAACGAAGAGGACTGGTCAGCTTAGCCAATCCCGACACCGTTCGGTGAACTCGGTTAAAGCTCTGCCAGGGTTTAATACCGATAAGCTGGTGATTGCTTTTCAAGATTTATTATTTTCAAATTATTGAGATAACATTCTACGATCCCAAATTTTTATCATGACAAAATTAGGAATTTTTAAATTCTTTGGTGAAGTTTAGTTGTGTAGTGTCTACACAAGAAATTTCTAAATAATTGATAAATTGGAAAATCATGAAAAAGTGTCACTAGTTAGACGGTATTTGGAACCGATAAACTAGTGGGAGCTTCAAATCTTGTGATTTATTGTTTTACGAATTATTAGAAATTCATAAGTCTTAATGGATTAGGATTATAAAATTCTTGGTGAATTTAAATTGTGTAGTCTCTACACAAAGATTTTATAAATCTGAAAAATTGGAAAGTCGTGAATAAGTGACACTAGTGAGACGGTATTTGGAACTGATGAACTAGTGGGAGGATTAATTTAAATATTAATGATTTATTATTTTTCGGATTGTAAATAAATTCTGAAAATCCTAATAAGACTAATTAATTTTCAAAAGAACGAGTGGGAGCGGGTGATTGAGGTCAAGTTAAATTATTAACTCGATGCCTAACTAACACACTAGCAAGAGAACTAGGTTCAATCGTAGTATAGCTAGATAGAGTCGAGGTCGATCCTACAGAGACTCGGCACAAACAAAACACAACTTTATTCTATCAGAACTAAATCGAAAGGGCGGTCTACGACCAACTAAACGCCGTAAATAAAATAGTGACAACCACAAGACAAAGAATACCACAAAGACAAACTAACAAATACTAAACAAGAACAAAATTATTAATACTATCTTAACAAAGAATATTAAGAATATTGATTACGCTAGTAGCTAATGACTCCCCCATGTGAACTAGATTGACAACGAGACAAAACAAACGTTAAAGATTAATTATTATGACTACGGGAGTCATCCCCTAAGGTAGATTTAGCTCCAATTGGGCCATCTAAATCTTTGTGCCTCCATTACGTGACTTCGCTTTTTAATGCCTCCATCTCATATAACTTCTGACACAATTACGAAACTAGGGATGCCGGTATAAACCGTAACCTCGTCTAAGCAACATTCCTAGGGTAAGGCGTACTTCTTAGATGCCGATTCAATCTAGATCCTAAGTAACAATCACTTTTTAGGTTTCATGTTAAATTATGATGACAAATAATTAAGTTGATCAGGTTTAATTACTCGTTTTAATTCCAAATCAGAGAATCTGACGTAGTCGAAGCCGGTCATAATTATGCCTTAAACTTCGCCACACTCGGTCGACCGAATGACATGTCTCGGCTGACCGAGTGAAGGTCTGCGTAGGTACAAATTATGATTACTTCTTAACGTTTCTAATCTAAACACATGGGTTCATAAATAGTCTACATCGCGAAATCAATACGAGAAAAATACTCCATAATAAAATATATCAGCTCTACGAATAAAGATTGTAAAATTGAAAAGTCATACCCTCGAAGATGAGAATGACTCCCACTCTTTAATGCGCTCCCTAACCGGAGAATCCGATGAATCCACAGTGAACAAACATAAAGAAAAGAAAACTAAAACTAAAAACTCAAATTGTATAAATTGTCTTGTGTTGTAAAGGTGTGTCTTCTCAATTTCGTAGCTGCTGCTTATATAGAGGATTCTGCCGACATAGGATGGATCTAGAAGATATGCACGCGTTTTAGGTCTGAGCAACTTCGGGTGACCGAACCACATGCCTCGGTCGACCGAATGAAGTGGCTCGGTCGACCGAGCCTCTTTATTCTTGCACATGTTAAATGCGTTTCTTGTCTAACTTGTTCCCCACTGCATTCTTTCGTGCCGATCTTTCTCTAACTTATACCTTGATTAATGCTTCGATTTTCTTCCTTATTATCTTGAGATTTTCGGATTGAATGACATTTATCCTCCGCTTTGTCATGATCTACAAAATCAGCATTTATCGTACAATAAATAGGTCTTTAATAATAAAAACAGCTAAATACCAAAAATCATATTAATAATCACTTAACATTAAATAATAAATATTAACAAGTGATTTAATATGAAATATATATAATTAACTCCGATTTAAGGTTTGAATTGATGACATAAATAGGTATATTTTAACCGTCATCAGCGGGGAAGGTGACAACCGACCCCACGGCCTCTACTGTTGGCACAAGCACGTGAAAAAAGGGTGATGCCTCAAGCCGCTTTGATTACGGCCCCCTGTGGATGGCCTTCACCCCTATCAGAATTCAAGGCTTGGTCTCTAAAAGGATAGGATTTTGGGTACTCGTCGAGTCACTGACCGACCCTGCGGCGGCATACTCGGGGCGTACTTTGAGATCTGAAACAGTATGTCACACTCACAAGGATATTTTTGGAAATATCTTGGCTGAAAAAGGAAGGTAATCAACAATTAAATGGAGATGTTTGATTCTTAATGGTTTAATTGTTGAGAGAGATTGTCTCAATTTAACTATCATTGTGTTGATACCGAACCTACGGCGGCAACATGATGTGAGGTTAAATCTTTGGAATGGTAGGATAAACGGCATGCATGACATCACGTTTATAATTCCTAAAATTTCTTATTTTGTTGTAGTGTATGATTTGATTTATAATTCTGTCATAATTTATTTTCGCAACTACATATCATCTCAAGGTATCTAAACTGCTAAACATGATAAATTGACTAATGATGACTTCGTAAAAGTGGAAAAGTAACAAGAATGTTGAACTCATTAATAGAAAGTGCAAATTAATTTTTCGGAAGAGGATGTTCCTCTTAAGCCTTCAAACTTAAGTGACATTGATAAGAATGTCACTGCTGTAACTTGTGTTGAACAAGAGACAAAACAAAATTAGTTCAAAGATGACGAGAATGATTCGGTATCAATCTCACTTGGACATCCCATAGTTCATGAGTAGTGTCTACTCAAATGAACTGCTATTTCACGGCCACTTCCTTTAAAGAAATCCGAGAATGGGAAGGTAAATGTCTACTAGGGTAAGTCATCTAAACTAAATAAGTTAAAGGCTAAACCGAAATATTAATAAGAGAAATATAGGATAAGGAAAGTGATTTCGGATCACTAACCTATGAATCTTTAGAGACTTTCTTAACCGAGTAATTTGACTCAAAAGCTAAAGTTATTTTGTAAGAACAAGGTAGCTAGGCATTCATGATGAAGAGTAGACAACAGACAGTTATTTCAGTTATTTCGCAACTACATATCAAAAGATAAATTTTGGATTTTAATCCTTGAATATCAAAGAAATATAATTTCTGTTTTTAGATTCGTTGGAACAAATGGATTCACTTTCACATCGATAATATAGTTGCCTTAATGACAATGAATATGACATTCGTATACGATTCTGAAACTCAGAATTTTGTCTGGTAAAGTCAGAACCACTAAGTAATGTTGAAAAGGTATATGTAACACATCATAAACTATTAAGACAAATGGTTTCCGTAATTAGATGACAATTCTTCAGCATCTATTTATTAGTGCATATATCCTAAAGATAAGATCTGAAGACTGGCTAAGGGTGATTCCTAACTCCCAGTCTGAGAACACTATCTCAAAGAAAAAATGACTAAGTAAGATTTCAATTAGGAAAGGTTAATAGAGCTAAAGAAGTATCATAGCTTGTTCATATTGACCTTCGGGGTCTTATGAAGGATACAAGCTAGTGGGAGCTTTCAAGTAATATACCTTCTTTGTCTAATGACTACTCGAAACGCCGATTAGTTTATCTAAATATTTGGAGGAATCTCTGATGTCACCAGAGAAGAGAGTATTCCATGCTCAGATATAGGCTATAGCATAGTATTTGGAACTGATGCTCGGCCTACCTCTGAGTGAAATGATTTCACTGAAAGGATAAACCATAGATTGTCTTGTATAGTTATTGATATGCTACAATACACTGCTTAACTCAATTAAGATATTGGTTGCAAAATAACGGTTTACATTATTATGTAATACCGAGAAGTCTACCTAGAAGATGCTTATGAATTTGTGGATAAAGAGTGAAGTGCATTTACTCCACTTCTACAAATAGAGGCATTTATCACTAGTGCTTGAAGGTAGGATGGAGATTTTACATGCACGTTCATATGGTGACTGTTCATGAAACATCTTGATACAACGAGTAAAAGTTGGTTATAAGATTCTTAAAATCGGATAGTGGCGGTTACACTGTTATATCCTTTCCAAAATGAATGTTTAAATAACAACTTTAGACCTTGAAGTATAGTTACTCAAGGAGTTACTATCTGATTTATTCAGACGACATCCAACATTGGTTGTTGGGGGATATCACTGATAAATACTACTGTACCAGATCAGAATATCATTCCATCGAAATGCAATGGGAGTATGGTTTATCCATTGAATCGCTGTGATTATGTAGACTTTACAATCTGTTGAGGGTGATTGATAACCTATGGTCGTCTTGAAGAACTGTATCGGATTCTGATAAAATGAGGTTGGTTTATTGCCATATACCTGTAAATGGAGTTTTGGTACTCCAGGTCTGTTCATACTCCTGTAGAACCGCCTGAGTGTCTCAGGCCCAGTGGGAGAAATTGGATCTATATGGAAAAGAGTTGAATGAATGAGAAAGTTCATCTTTCTAAGCAAAGCCAAGTGGTTTTAGGGGGTAATTCCCTGAGAAGTAGATAGTTCAATAGGGGTGATGCCCTAAACTCTCTCGCTATTCAGCCGTGCTTGACTCCCTGGAAAGCAGAAAGACTAACATGGGTTATGCCCTAAAAGTTTCTTGTCATACAACGGAGCTTGAATTCATTCAAAACAGAAGGGTCTTAGCTTAAAGCCAATGGCGGATAGACTACCTATGCTTATATCCGTTGATGGATTATCGCAAACCTCTAGGTTATTAAAAGTCACATGTTTTGAAATGTGTGGGCTTGATCAGAATATTAATGAGTCTTTTGTAGACCAGAGTATCAATATTGGTAAAGTAGTAGACGTTAGTGCTTATAAAATATTACACTGCAACGGTTGGAAACAACTTGAGTGTGTTATCTGAAGTCAAGAACTAACGAACCAAAGCTTCTCTGAATCAGAGAAGTGGACTATAGAATCGATTCGGTCGAATTCACGAGAAAAAGTTGTTGGCCATATCCCATCCATCTTATTGCTTAAGATAAAAATGCATATTAGTATGCAATATTCAATGAGAGGTTTCCTACCCAACCCCTCACGGAATAATTCTCTCAATCTTCGGATATAGAGAAAATGGGATAAATTCTCTTTTGGATAGAGAGTTTTAGATTATTAAAAGTCAATTGTAATCGAATATTGGATTTGAGTATTGATAGCAGTATAGTGCATCCTCAAGTATCTTGAAAGAATGAAGAATCGTATGCCAGTCCATTCGGGTGCGAACCTGAGTGTCGTTGACTACACTGATTCTGATTTTTTGTCGGATTAAGGATGATCGTGAATCGATCTCAGGCTCAGTGTTTACTCATTATGATGGAGCTACAGTCTAGAACAATCCAGCACTACCAATTTGGCTCTGTTAGTCAAATACATAGAAGCTTTCGGAGCAGCTAAAGAGGCAGTATGGCTTGAGAAGTTCTGGAGCAGCTAGAGAGGCAGTATAGCTTGAAAGGTTCATTGCTGATCTGGGAGTATTTCCAATTCTAGGTAAGTCGATATCACTTCGCTGTGAAAACAGTGGAGAGGTAGCTTATGCAAAGGATCTTCGCAGTCATAAGAGGTCAAAAGCATATTGAGAGAAAGTACCAACTGCTCAGACAGACCGTGCAGAGAGGCGACGTTTCGGTCCTAAAAGATCGCCTCGAGCCGACAACCTAGCTGATCAGTTTACCAAGTCGTGTGGCATCTAATGTCACTGATAAGCGCTTGGCGGGTATGAAATTGGGAGATATGTCTTAACTGCTTTAGAGCAAGTGGGAGAATGTTGTGGATAGATAGAATAAGGGAGTGGTGCTCTAAAAACAATAATTGCTTGTCTTTACGGGCAAGTGGGAGATTGTTAGGTATAGTGTGCCCGAAAGACAATTGTTGCTTGTCCTTGCAGGCAAGTGGGAGATTGTTGGAAGTAGCGTCCGAAAGACAATTTATGTAATTGTTTCTATAATTAATAAATGAAAAATTTATTCTCATCTTATTATTTGCTTTGTGCTTATATTTAATACACTGCTGAAAACCCCAAGTCGTATCATATGTAGCCATATAACTTGGTTGGTGTCACACATGAGGATTAAGTTTATGGTGATACACTTGAAATGTTAGTCCGTGGTGAACTTAATCAAAGTATGTGGTCTATTGATTAAACCATCAATAATGCGCCCAGAACACTTTATGGTGTGACCGTCTTATCCGGACCGTCGACATTGGTAGTCTAAGTGGGGCATTTATATATGATAAGAGTCATATAGGACTGATCCGATTTAATATGAGTTTCTCATATAATTCCGTGATTGAGAAATCTTATTAAATCACAAGATAATAATATATAGATTAACCTTAATCCTGAAGTGATTACAGACTCCTACTTGTTTCAAGATAGGGTTTGATGTGTTCGTTAAGGATCGCTAAGAGGCGGGATCTGAATCACTTTCACATTGGCACTATTCTGGAATGAGTGAGAAGTGTGTGTCTCACAGATATAGAATGCATTCCTTGCTGCGGGAAGTAGATAGACAATCCCCTTATTTGTTGATCCTAGAAAGTGATCGATCCACGGAGTTCGTATTGGTTATGAACTAATTGATCACTTGTGGGTTAATGGTAAATAATGATAAGATGTATTGAAGAAGGTTTACGGAAATAATCCCGCTTCATTACGGATAGTCTATGGAGGGTTAGTTTATATGTAATGATTAAATCAATAGACACTTATCGACCCGACTCGAGGTTTTGAGAATAAGTTATATCTATAATCGATAGAGTTCAGTTTCGGATTTATGGTGACGCAATTCCGGAATTAATGAATTAAGTAGAAATATTCTGTTCGATGAATATTTTATTTAATTTATTGTAGCTATTGGTTATAGGTCCATGGTCCCCGGGTTGGCTCCTAACACGCGAGTATTTTCTCGTTTTATGGAACTTCGAGAATAAATTAAATAGTTGGTCTATATAATGAATATGCAATATTATTTACTTGGTAAATAATATGTATAATAGAAAAGACATTTTCTATTAAAAATAAATGACAAAAAGTGGCGCCATTATCATGTGACAAAATTAGAAAAAGAAATTTTTATAGATTATGTCACATGTGTAATTAATTAATTATCTATTTGTTGGATAATTAATGGATAAATTAAGAGATTGATTTTTTGGGAATTATCTCTTATTTTTAAGGCAAAAATATCTTTTCCTTATGGGAATAAGTAATTGTGGTGTGAAAATGATAACTCTCTTGACTATTTATTTTCCTATATAAAGAGAGTTCCTCCTAGCACAATACACACCATTACAATTTGCGCCACTTTCACAAATAAAGAAGAGAAAAATAAGTTTCTTGTTCTAGTCATTAAGAGAAGAAAAACCTAGGGTTTTTCTTATGCATATTCGAGGAGGTTCTACGGCGAGGATCGACATCCACCAGTCGTCGCTAGGAGATACAATCCATAAGATTGTGGCTTCTCCATCTGTCGATTTAATTTTCCTCTTTAATAAGGTAAATCTTCAACTTCTTGTAGTTATTAATTAATCATGCGAATCGAATCGTGGTAAAATCGCATGCGAATTTATTCGTAGCTTCCGATGTGCATGATCGAGTGTCTCGATCGGTGCTGTGAATTAGATCATCCGATCCAATCATGGATCGGATCCGGATTCGGGTTTTTGTATATCCAGCACCTTTGTGTTCTTTAGTTTCACCAATTTACTTTCAGCAATTTACTTTCAGCTTTAGAACACTTAGCATCATACATTGAAAATGGATCCTCAAAAGGCTTTATTGCGATGCATTAAATGTGATAATTTAAATCAAGTTAAAAGTTGCTAAAAGGGTTTAACATCTAATTAAGATCATTCACCCCCTAAGAACTTAACTCAAGTCTTATCTCCAGACCAACAATTGGTATCAGAGTAGTGTTTTCCTAAAAACAAAACTATGTTTTTAGATCTAATACCAAATTCTAAGTTTGAGAGATTTGATTGGTTTTCAAAGCTTTTTCAAAGTTATCTTTCAAATCAAGTTTTAAAATGGAATCTTATCGCATCATTAGTGAGATCTCATTTGGTAGATTTTATGAATTGAAGATGTGTATGCATGCAGATTTGGCTACATCTCATGAGGATATGTATAAATTCATCGAAAACGGTCCTCTAACAAATATGAAAGTGAATTTCGATGCAACTGCACATCAAGCATGTCCGTATGTTACAAAACCAAAAGAGAAATGGACTAGTGATGACAAAAGGACAATGTGGCTAAAGTTGAAGCCTCTGGAAACAACATGTTCTTGAAGATCAAAGACTGCAAAAAAAAAAACCAAAGAAATCTAGGATAAATTGATCCTGATCTACGAAGGCCACACAGAAGCCATCAAAGAAAAAAAGCTAACTGTGGCCATTCAAAAGTCCGAGACTTTACAAATTTAATCTGGTGAAACGGTTGAGCAGAAGGATGCCAGATTCTAAGCAAACATGGATGAACTCAACATTCTGGGCAAATAGTAAACTCAAAAAGAGATTTGCTTGAAGATTTTAAGAGGTTTTCTAGCTCAGTAGTCTATAAATACTACTACATGCATGAATCCAAAAATCTTACAGAAACATCTACTTTCCGATTATTCTCTGATCTGAAATCTTATGAGTTTGAGATGAACTACATGGAAGGTCTAAAGCTTGATGCTCAAATTGTACCAGCATTGGTTGCACCACAACACCAACCAGTTGCAACCAGAAGCTACAACAAAAATGGCACTGAACAGATTCATGAGCAATTAGTTCTGTTAATGAAGAGTTTTTGTGGCAAATCTTGTGTAGGGTATGAGAGTCAGACAAGTTCCAAATCTGGATAGATGACCAAGTCTGATCCCAGATCTTGATATAAATGAAATTCCGAATTGGGTAGCAAGTATGAATTTGTCAAGACTTATACTAAACCAACAAAAAAGAAACAACCATAAACTGCCACTGTAGAATAATATTCAGAGAAAAGTGGTAATCAAAGGGAAAAGAAGGATGTTTCTCTCCGATGATAATTGCCATGTTGATATTTCAATGAACATGAAGACAGATTCTAACATGAAGGCTCTTAATAGATTGCCATGTTGATGTTCACTCTACAAAACCTAGAAACATGAAGGCTCCTTACAGATCTGCTTCTGCAAATAGGAGAAGATATGTGAACAAAGTTACACATGTTTATCAGAAGGTTAACACGGATTCTTTTGTACCAAAAAGGTTATAAGAACAAACCTAAACACTATGTTAATGATTATTTGGTTAGGAATAGACTAAACTTGTCTAAGGTTAGGAATAGACCTCAGATGTACTGACACCCATGGACCCAAGAAGATTTGAGTGCCTAAACTTGTCTAATTTGTTTTGCAGGTAGTCTATTACATTCACAATGGATGTTCCAGACATACGACAAGCGACAAACACTATTTGATGGATTTCAAAGCGATTCAATTCAAGTAATTCATTATATTAAAATCGCCATGAATTCGATAGTCCAGTCATTGACAAGTCTCGACACATTTTGCTCCGATAAAGATGCCCGATGTTCGGAATTTTAATTTTTTAATTGCTTAACTTTTGCCTAACTTTTATATAATAAGCTACATTTTATGTATATGTTGCCTGATGGGCCAGGCCCAATGTTTTGGATGATATATCATACTGCACTACCTTTGGTTTCGGCAACAACAACTTACGTTTTGCTTTCGACCGTGTTATAATATTTCCCTTTCTTCAAGGCCTCGTAAATCTTGAGGCGACAATTCTTCCGTTAAGGCTCTGTAGTTTATCCTATATCAAGAAGTCATATCTTTGCGAAAACACATCCGTCTTTCACAAATCCAAGAGATTAAAACTTCAAAAAGTCAATGTAATATCCCGATTTTTGAAAAAATGGTAGACATGTTTTTTCATAAAAATCCTAATATTATCTTTATTTATTTATGGTTTTAAGTTTTGAAAAGAATGGAAAAGCAAATAATAATAATATTAATACTCCCTCCGTACCTATTTATCTGAAGCAGTTGCCAAAATTCATACATAAATTTATTGAATGAATCTAGACACTTTTTAATTCAAGATTAGTTGTTATTTAAATGTACCTAGACACTTAGACTTTTGGCAACTGCTTCAGATAAATAGGTACGGATGGAGTAATAAATAACTTCTGGGAAGTTATTTACACGAAATAAAACCTCCATTTTATTTGGGAGTTGTCAGAAAAAGGTTATTTCTGAAAAGTTCGAACTCCTGAAGAGAAAGAAAAAGAAATCTGAGAAGAAGGAATATTCAAGGTATGTTCTAAATTGTGTCTTGGATTTCAGAATCGAGTAGAGATTCGGAATCCTCATAAGAAGGGCGTCGTTTTGTTATCAAGATCTTCAAGTACTGAGAAGGTATAGTTTTTGCCCTTGTTGGAATCTTCAAGATCTGATCTTGTTTGGTTGCCTAAGTTGTGCAATTCGTAGTGGAGATTGTGTAGAAACCCGCGATCATGATTAATTTAGCTTTTAATTGTGATCAATTAGGTTTTGGTTGAATGATTCAAGAGTTTTCATGTTTTGCTTTGAGGATTTGCTTGCTTTGCTTTGGAAACCAAGTAAAAGGGTTTTCTTGTTGAACAATTTATGTTTTATGATGATTAGGTGGAGTATTTTTGTTGCTATTTGATGTTACATTCATGATATTGATTATTGTTTGGAGTAGGAGATGTTATTGTATGTTTAAGAGATGTTTTCATGATGTGTTTGTGCTTTAAAAGTCTAATTTTTGGTTTGGAAAGGGCTGGAAATCGTTCTTGATGAAGAAAATGTGCAGGGAGGCTACAGGCCTGGAAGGTGCACGCCTACGAGCACTGAGAGTTCAGGGAATTCTCAGGATCCTTAGGCACACACCTATCGAATCCGTAGACGTGCACCTAAGACACATAAATGTTGTTTTGCTATTTTTAAGTGCTTTTCGAGCGTAGTAAGTTGGGATTGGTTTCCTAACCTTAGTATAATGATAAAAACAAGTTAAAGCCCGGAATAAGCTTCTAATGCGTTTAGTTCCGGCACCGAATGAATTCTTTTTAAGACTTGAAGTTCGGGACTGTTGGAAGCTAAGCTTGGCTTTGTGCTTTGATGAGTTGGTGTTCATCAATGTCCGTGTATGTGATAGGATTGTCTAGATGTCAAATTTGAGGGATTAGAATGTTAGGTGAGGCTTTACTTGAAAATACATAGGTGGCTAGTTAACAATTAACAACACTCGTACTTGTGTGGTTAAAAGAATAAACATCAAAGTTTTCTTGGTAGGGCACAAGACAATATAGCGATGTGTGATGTAGTCAGAGAAAGTGAATAACTTCACAGTCCTTGAGAGACCCCAAGTGTGGAAGGACATTTCCAAACACACACATTATCAGGACTAGCCCGTGGCTACTAGTGCATATGTCACTAGTAGGTTGCTACCAGATGCTTCATGTTGAGCAGCACCCTGCGTAGTGTTTTTGAATACTTGATGTAACAAACATAAGCTAAGCTAGAAACAAAGTAGGATCCTCACGACATATTGATAAGTATGAAGTGAACCATAGAGTTTGAGTCGTGTTCATAAAGATAATCCTTAATAATAATAAGACGTTTTCATTTCATTATAAAGCATAATCATTCAATAGTTTCTATCTTACTAAGTACGCTTGTACTTATCTCTTTTGAATATTTGTATGATGTTTTGTGTGAGAAAATGTGCAGTATGAACCGGATTGTGACAATGATCTTTGAGGATGATGTAGAATCATGTGCCATACTATACTAGAAGTTTAATTATGCTTTCATCTCTATGTTGTAACTTGAGACTATGCTTTACTTTCAAGACTTGTTGTATTTCGTTTGACCTTGTTAAGACCTTATTGTAAGATAGTTGTTTCTGTTGTAAGATTTCGTATTTGTAAGATATTTCATTGCCGTATGTTTCCTTTTCTACATTTTAAGTCGGATGACATTGTAATTCTAATATCTTATACGGTTTTACCCGAGTCTTTATCGTTTTGCTTAACTCGATACGAAGACGTAGAGGCTGTATAATGTTAGATTTATTAAATATTATGTGTCAAACGTTATTTTCCAAATAAGGACTCAGTATCCGACACCGAGACGTTAGAATTAAGAAAGCAAGTAGTTTTGTGTTTTAAAAAGCAAGGTGTTTTGCTGGTATATCTTATCTTTCTGCTCTTTCCGTCCAGCCATTTTTCCCCACTATGTCGTACTGCCGCTGTTGTCCACGATTTTTTTATTTTTTTTAATATACATGAAACCTCGAGGAAGAATTTAATTTCTTTCATCCATTTAATTACTTTTTTTGGGACAATTATTTAAAAGGACACATATTGGACTTAATTAGGTAAAAAGGACACCCAAAACAAACACTTAGTTATCAGGACTAAAATTAGGTAGATAGACCCAAATACCCTTAATGAAGGGGGAAAAAAGAAAATAGGAGGGAACCTGGACGCTGAAAGTTTGTGTTTTTTTTTTTTTTTTAACTTCACTTGGACATTGAATTTTTTTTTGTGTTTTTCTTTTTTTACCACCTGGACAATGAAAGAGGGTTGTATGTTTTTTTTTTTCGTTCAGCGGACAGTGAAAATTATTTTTTCTTTTTTTCATTGACCACCGCGATGAAGTGACACCGCGATGCACTGACAACTGCGATGCAGAGACACCGCAATGAAATGACACCGCGATGCACTGACAACCGCGATGCATTGACCACCCCGATGCATTGACCACCGCAATGTAGGGGCAACACCGATGCAGTAGCCACCCCCGATGGAGAGACACCACGATGCAGTGACAACCCCCAATGCAGAGACACCATGATGCACTAACAACCGCGATACATTGACATCGGCAATCGTATATGCAGTGACATAGACAATCATATATGCAGTCACATCGGCAATCATATATGCGTGACATCAACAATTTATACAGTGACATCGGCAATCAGATATGCAGTGACATCAACATTTTATGCAGTGACATCAGCAATCATATATGAATGACATCAACAATTTATGTAGTGACATCGGTAATTATATATGCAGAGACAACACGATGAAGTGACACCGCGATGCAGTGGCAACCCCCGATGCAGAGACACCGCGATGAAGTGCCCACCCTAGATGCAGAGACACCGCGATGCCGAGACCGTCGGCATACAGTGATCACCGGGATGCAGTGACATTTGATGAAGCAACAACGTAACGACATTTGATATTTTCCGACTTAGTTTTAAGAATTGAATTCTTTTCTTCATAAAATCGACTTCAAATGGCTATATCTTTTGATATATAAAACAACAATCAACATAAATCTTACACCTTAATTCATATTTTTGTGTAGTGACATTGGTAATCATATATACAGTGATATCAACATTTTATGCAGTGACATCGGCAATCATATATGCGTGACATCAACAATTTATGCAGTGACATCGGCAATCAGATATGCAGTGAAATCAACATTTTATGCAGTGACATCAGCAATCATTTATGAATGACATCAACAATTTATGTAGTGACATCGGTAATCAAATATGCAGTGACATCAACATTTTTGTTGAACTTTTTGTCCCGAAATTAGGAATATTTTTCAGGGTAAATCGAGTTTATGAGCCGTATCGAGCTATATCGAGTACTTAGCCAGTCGAGTTCGATGTTGCCGTTTTATGGCTCAATCGAGCCCGAACATATTTAGTCGATTCAAGATCGAGCCCTAGGGAGTATCGAATAACACACAATAACACCAACATTTTATGAAGTGACATCAACGCCCAAATTGCAAAAACAAAAACTTTGAAATTTGTATATGCAGTGACATATGCAGTGACATTGATGTCACTGCATCAATTCTCTAACTGTAAATGCAGTGACATCAATATCACCACATCAATTTTATTCCAAATCATACACAAACCCACCATCAACGTATAGCTTTTCTTTCTTTGTTTCAAGGTGATGCATGTTAAACTAATTGATCATTATTACATCATGTTCAACGGTGTCGATACACGATGTGACACTCGTTGTGTCAAAACGGTTGTGTCCGGATCATTACTCAAAAAAAAGTAAGGAAAAAATAAAACATCATCCAAAGCCTTTCATAATCATACCAAAGCACCCGACGTGAACATTTGGCACATATATGATGCTTCTTTGTACAAGCACGACAAACATTATAATAAGCTTGTCTCACAGCTCTTTTTGTACATTTTTGGCATTTAGCAGGCTCAATAAGAAATTTGTATTTTCCATAATGATATATGAAAATGAAATACATCAAAGATATATTGAGCAAATGATACCGGACCTGGAAAAGCACATGAAAGAAACAAATTTGCTCCGGCAACCTGAGAACCAAAGTCAAACAAAGAACACCGCCTAGATCACTATTGGTGACACCATTAAGCAAATCTGAAGCAACAATAAGTTCAGGACATAATTATTGAACAAAATCCTAATAAAAAGGCCTCATTAGCATTATTTAGTGATTCACAACAGCATCAAAATGTTATATCCTAATCCAGAATCAACGTGAAAGCCTTTTAACTGGTAAAAAGTGCAATCTAAATAGAATTCATATCACGGTACCAGTAAATGAATTTCACTCTCCCAAATTACAATTAGTCACGTAAAATCTTAATAAAATTCACAAGTCCGGGTTTGAGCAATACCTTGTTTACAAAAACAACACCTAGATCACTATCAGAGGCACGATAAAGTTAATCTGAATCACCAATAAGTTCAGAAAATGCTTATCGAACAAAACACTTATTATAAGTCCTAGCTACAATGATTTAGCGATTCGCAACTGCATGAAAATGTTCTCCTAGTCCAGAAACAACTTGAAATGATTCTAAATGGAAAATCAAGCAATCAACAAAAAAATGTACAAAATCAAAGTGAATAGTGGATTAAAAGCTAAAGTACGGTCAATACAATAAATAATAGATGAATATTACCAGTGAAAGGAGGGAAATCACGACGATAGTACAGAGGCTTGCCGGAGCGGCGATCAACATCAACGTCGTCATCGGAGTCCTCATAGCATTGCGCAGCAGCATTGATGTTGAAAAGCCTTGACGAAGTAGAAGGCGCGGCGGAACGGAGAGCACGGAGTGACCTCGAGAAGAGGCTTCTAGAAACCAACCTCTTGAGAGCAAATGAGGACGCCATTGGAGCTTCAAAGATCGGAACAAAATCTTCAGATGGTTAATTGGGTATTGAATCTAATGTAAAAGGGGTAATTTAGGAAAGTTGGATAAAATGAGTCCTTATAAACAAGAATCTATTTTGGGTGTCATAAGTCAAACAAGGACACGCGTGGGAAACTTAGGTTCCGTTTGTTTTGGGTTGAAGTTTATTTTGGAATGTTTTATATGCTAGTGGATAATAAAATATAATAAAAATGATTGAAGTAATGAATAGAAAGTTAAAATATTTGTTTGAAATTTGTGTAGATAAATAAATGATTGGTGAAAGAAATTGAAATAAAGTAGTATAATGAATAAAATAATAAAGTAGATAAAGTGAAATGGTGAAAGATAATTTAATATTTTTTATTTGTAGTTGAAGAAGTGTTTGGTGAAAGAATTGTAAGAAATGATTGATGAAGTGATATAAGAAAAACTCCAAAAAAAACTTCAACAAAAACAAACATAAGCTTAGTGTTTTCACCCTGTGTAACACAATCAGATTCATTCCCAGTCAAAGACTTGGGTGAGGTACTTAGTGACTCCACCCTGCGTAGCAAATCCTGTCACTCAGTCAATCAAGGACGCGAGTGGGGTGTGCTTCATGACTTCACCGTGTGTAGCACATCTTATTCAGCCAATTAAGGAACCGAGTGAGGTACTTCGTCACTTCACCATGCGCAGTAGATCCAGATATTAAGCATGCCAAGGACGGGAGTGAGGTACTTCATGACTTCACCCTACGTAGCTCATCCAAACATCCGGCCGGTCAAGAACGCGAGTGGGGTATCTTGCGACTTCACCCTGCGTAGCTCATACAGACATTCAGCCGGTCAAGAACGTGAGTGAGGTACTATGTGAGTTCACCCTGCGCAGCTTATCCAGATATCCAGCCGGTCAAGAACGCGAGTGAGGTAATTCGTGACTTCACCCTGTGTAGCTCATATTGACATCCAGCCAGTTGAGCATGTGAGCAGAGTAGTTAGTTGCTCCACCCTACGTAAGACAGTCATATGGCATTATTCAAATAGGCTACACGAGACAGTGAGAGGTATCTCGTTGTTCTTCATCATGCCCATGCCGCTATGAAGACTATGATTAAGCTCCGGATATGCCCATCTATCAGTTTGATGCTCCATCTTCCCATGATACTGAAACATCACCGCTTTCTAGTGAGCTTTGACTTTCACGGGATGAACCAGTACACAAATTGAGTTCTTCCATACACACTCAGATCCCTTGTCAACACGCCTTTGTGACTTTTGGGTGACACATCATTGATGGGAAGGTACAGTAGGGTCCCCAACATAAGACACAAGGAGCGCTTGGATATGCTGAACATTACTCGGAATGGCTTGATAATGCTATTTCCCATAGTGACGAGGAGCTTAGGAAGAGTTTCATCTTCGACGATTTATATGCATCTTTGTTAACCTTCACTCAGAATAATAATGTGGTTCATGCTTTTGGCGAAGCTTGGTGCCCGGAGACCTTCTCTTATAGAGACGACTGCGAGAAAGAAGAAGATTTACTTTTCCACAAGCCAAAGAAAATCCAACAAAGCCAAGAGAACCTGAAAAACATGTAACTTGTTTCTCCTTAGTAGACATCGATGTTGATTGGTCAGAGTTCTTTAGTGACCTTCCGTATCTAAGAAATTGTAGTGTTAACGACCCGGGCTCGTATGATCTTTACTTGATTTGTTCAACTTATCTTTGCTATTTCCACTCTTATAAATTCATTTTCCCATGCATATTCCCTTTGTTTTACAGTTGGTCTTCAAAGATCCTCATCCGGATGAGGGCTTAGAGCGCAATGAGGGTTCCTCCAATCGTCCCGATGCTTTCACCTTGGTGCTTCGGACGACAAAGAAGAATCGTCACTTTCCTGCGACCGTTGGAGAAAGTGAAATCTTATCGCTCGTGCCTCAATTTCTTGAGGGAACCTCATGCCAGGAACTTGACAATGGTGTGGAGAACGTGAATTCCATGTCTCAATCAATGAACCACACTACCATTAAAGTTCCTTCGAGTACAGAGGTTCTTAAGAGTGCGCAGCCGGCAACATCTTTTGCTCAGCCGCATCTATCACCCGTGATTGTTTCAGAGTTTAACTTTTTGTGTATCATCGAGGACTGCTATCAACACTTGACCAACATGTTATGGAATAGACTCAAATTATCCTTTAGAGGAATTGACCTCAAAAAGGATGATGCTAATAAGATATTTCTTGAAGCGCCATAGTAAGTTGGACCTTTCTGTCTTGGAAACTATCTTAGGTGCCTTAATTGATAACGCGTCACATCATAGTGCAGCTCAGAAGGACACTGATGTGAGAGTGAGCTTAACTGATGATTTGTGGAGAGAATTCAAGGTTGTATATCATCCATAAAAGATGCCATACTTTGACATGACAGAATTAGAAGGACATAACCTCTTTTTAGATCTAAGGTGTATGAAGAAAGAACCAATTTGCTGAGAGATCAGAAGAGGATGGAAAGACAGCAAAAGGTGAGAAGGCTACATTATGAAGCACTTGGGAATACTTTGATGTATTTCTTGCTGTGTATGAAGAAGGAGCATTTAAAAGTGGTGATCTTGTTCTATGTTTGGAAGATGCTTGGTAGGTATGGAAAGTCTACCATCCATTTGTAGACATTTCCGCTATTGAAAATCAGTGGAGAATCTTACAAGACAAGAAGAAGCTAAAAGTTGCACACGAAAATCAACATAAACAAAACTGAAGCACCTAGATAACACCTTGTATTCTATTTCATGTTGTTATTACTTTCCATTAGTTTGTAAAGCTGAAAAGTTTATAAATTAATCAGATGAAGATTGTTTTGTTTTAATTCGTCTTTATCTTTATTCTTTGCTTTTGAGGGTATTGGCATAATCCAAAAAGGGGAATTGTTAGAAATGTTATAAATGGTGATGATGTGTGCCAGACTAGTTGTTATATATGCAAGCAAAATGATGTCTAGAATCTAATTTATAAGTTTTACTAGAGTCTGATATTGTATAGGTTAATCAAAAAAGCACTATAATAGTCAGTTGATAGGTTTTCAGAAGACTAGGACAATTTTAAAACCCAGTAGAGTCTAGGAGACCTAAGCTAAGATGAGGCGAGTATGAGGCTAAGGGGACAATTTCAGTTATGAAGACCTGAAGGCTGAGGAATCAATCTCAGTATTGAAGTATAAAGAGCTGAATGATGAGGGATCAAACTCAGTAATGATGATTTATGCCGAGACTATAAAGTCATCTTCAAGTAAATATGTGTTGGCTTGAGATAACTTTATAGATCTTGAGTAGAAGGCTTGAAGTTCAAGTAAATGTGATGAGAAATTTCTAGTAATGAAAATATGGTGTACTCTGATCTCGCAAAATGAAAATCAGATGGAATATCAAGAATCCAGGTTCATATGAGCTACACTGGACCTGATCAGCTGAGTACAATTTCAGTCGAGCAAACAAGTCAGCTGAGCTGAGTAAGATTTAATATTTTAGCCGAGAAGAATCAAATGCTAAGATAAAAAAAGTACAAGTACGAATAATCCTTCCTGAAGTATATTTTGAAGATAATATTCAAGATAAGGATTAATTTGGTACGTCTAATCAAGGAGCAATCAATGGACAAGTTTAAATGACTGTTACAAGGATCATTGGAGCAGAATATTCAGGGAATATCATTGGTTGATAGCATGCCACTGTCAGAAAGACACTGGCACTGACACATGATTAGGAAGCAAAGAATTTCATAGGGAATAATCAGATATATCCAAAAAGGGCTATTTGAATTCTAAATTTGAACTTTGGATATATGCACGTACCATAAATAGATGACTTGTAGACCAGCAACAAATACAATTGAATGCCTAGTTTTCATTAAGCAAGCAA
Organism: Gentiana straminea; assembly: GCA_036785695.1. Taxonomy (NCBI): domain Eukaryota; kingdom Viridiplantae; phylum Streptophyta; class Magnoliopsida; order Gentianales; family Gentianaceae; genus Gentiana; species Gentiana straminea. The sequence goes on from JAVUPR010000175.1 coordinate 1,021,037, forward strand.
GAAAGATATATACTCATCCGAGTTCTTCCTAAAATCTCTGAAATTCATAAAGAATTCAAGAAATATCAAGAACATTCACGTGCTGGTTTTTCAAAGTTAAATCAAGGTACAACACTTGAATCAGAGCTACTGAACTTACAAATTATCTATCCCGATCAAGCTCAAAAAAAATCATCAGGATTCAACTCTCAAACTTTGTTTACTCAAAGATCAAAATCAGTGAAGCACTCCAAGTGTCAATGACTGAGTCAGTTGAATCAGCGTATCTGAGAATGAGCTGAGAGTTTGTGTGGGGGGAGGCTGTAGCAAATTCTACCCTTGAAGGAACAACATAACAACTCAGTGAAGTAGCAAAGACAATTGTAAAGGACTGATTGTTCAAAATTGTGAAGCTGAAGAATTACTGCCAAGGATAATCATTTGACTATTGTAACTGTGTACAAGAACAATAGTGATTTCCTCCAACATCAAAGGAGAAGAGTGGACTAAGGGATTACATCACCTTGAACCACTATAAATATTTTTGTTTTTACTTTCTACAATTTATTTTAAGTCAAGTAGCATACCTCACACTCAGCGCACTTGAACTCATAATCACACATCTTATTTAGAACAACAGTTTTAAAGGATTTATTTATCCACTGCATAAAACTCAGCTGAGACTTGGCTAGTCTACTAAACCTAAATCCAACTAAGTTTTTAAACTCAAAGTTAACAAGTTTATTCTTCCACTAAAAGGAAACAAGTTTATTCACCCATGAACCACTATAAACTTTTGTGATTTTATTTCTACACTTTACATTCTGCAATTTATTTTAAGTCACGTGGCTTACCTCACACTCAACACACATGAACACATAATTACACATCTTATTTACAACAAAAGTATTAATGGCTTTATTTCTCCGCTGCATAAAACTCAACTGAGACCTGGCTAGTCAGCTAACCTAAATCCAGCTAAGTTTTAGAAATCGAAGTTTAACAAGTTTATTCACCTCCACCCCCTCTAAACGTATTTCAAATATTTCCAAGGGAACAAAAAATTTCATTAAGCTTTTCCCAAAGATTATTACATAACAAGAGTACATTATATATGAGGATCGTGTCCCCTTTACCAAGCTATAATCTACCACTAAGATAATTAAAGCCACGTGTGCAGACAAGAAAAACACTAAGCTGAGGACTACCCTGCAGAGTACTCTATTCATCTAGGTATTTATTCAGCTGAGCACATTGAGCTCAGTAACATGTAGGCATTGCATTAATTTCATACTTTCTTTTTGCAGATATATTCATCATCATCATCGTCATCGTCATCAATGGCCTTATCCAAATGAATATCTCCAATATTATCATCGGGATCAGTTGGTCGAACATATTCGGCGCAAACGCAAAAATCTCCGCAGTCATCAGGTTGTGTGATCAAGCAAGGAGTTCCAGGGCAGGCAGGTTGCCCATTCAGTCTCCTGTAAGTACTAATGCCTGTCCACAACACCTTGTAGTCGGCAAGCTCAATTTCCTTTTCATTTATAGTTTGATTTTCACCATCCATTGCCTTTGCTTTTATTTTTATCAATATTCATTACAAGTTAGTTGATGATCAATTAAGATATTAAAATTTAAACTTCAATAATTTACCAAATAACAAGGTATTACCTTACTGGTGAGCAATATAGTATGACCAATTAAGTTATCAGGGTTTGAGCCTCGTTAGATGTAAAATTTTTGGTTATTCTTTTCTTTTATGAAGAGCCTAAATTTTTTTTTGTCCGGAGTCTAAATTTGGACAGGGACGTCCCTATATATATATATATATACAAAATAATTTAGGTAATATATATATCTTGATGAAACTTACACAAGCATCCGGATGCATGATATACATGTTCACCGATTGTACTAACCTTCGAAACGCATCCATGGCTTCACTTGATTAGGAAAAACGACCAGCATAAACATCAAAAGCCATGCAAATTTAGCCATCTTTGATTTGCACTGAGAAGATGATGAGATGTGTGTGTATCCTAATTTGCTTCTGTATGCTATATGGAATTACACTTACAGGGTTTGCCAGAAAGAATGGATATTGCATACAACGTGCTTATTGGCATGTGGTCAAGCAAATGGTTAATTAACATGTGTGTGTATATATATATATATATATATATATAGAGAGAGAGAGAGAGAGAGAGAGAGAATTTCTTCTTAAATTAAGCAGGCCAGAAAACTTAGTTTGATGCTGCAAGCACCAAATGTCGAATGCAAGTTAAATGCAAATTGTCTCTGCTGGAAATGATTCTCTTCTTTCTTGTTAGACGATGACAATAGTAACATAGAATCATTCGCCGCTGGTATATAAATAAAACCTCAATAACTAGTACACTCGTTTGACTTGATCAATTTTCCGGTCTTTAAATAATTTAATAGCCACTTCATGAAAGTATAATTATTGTAAACTTTTTTTATTATCCCAAAATATTGTTCCGTTTAAGACCCGGATACAGTTTGTAAGATTTTTTTAGAATATGGGAGAGTGTTGCTTTGTTCTTCTTCCAAAAAAAAAATATTGTTCCGTTTAAGTTTTTCACATAGACTAAGAAAATTGTTAAATATCATTAAATTTGATGGTAAAAGTCTAGAATACACTTTGACCTCATTATGTAAAAAGAAGAAAATTGCAATAAATGCTTCATAGGTATTCATGGGCGGACCTATAAAGGGGCTACGGGGGAACGCGCCCCCCTCTAAGTTTCTGAAAATGACTAATACACCCTTGACAATTCTTAAAATTTTATAGAAATTCATATATGTAGCATGTTGTCTCCATATTTTCAACGTCTCAGGTTCGATTCCCACCTATAGCATACATTTTTTTAGCTTTTGTTTATTACTTATGAATTTTGTTTTTTGTTGAAAAAAACTATTTACGAATTCTGAACATTATATCTCTTATTAACTAACTTCATGCACAATAATTAAAATTATTTTTATAAATGTCTCTTATATCATCCCTAATATTCATTCGCATTTTTCAATTCTTAATTATCATATTCATATATCATATTATGTCTAAATTTTTTACGTTCTCGTAAAGACATAGCTAACTTATTTTTTTCTTTAGTATGATTAGTCAACATGGTTGGTTCTTCTGAATTAATATTCATATTTATATCTCTACGATGTTTTTCTGAAACTTTTCGTGATATTATATTTTGAACTAGGCCCGTTGATAAAAATATTACATCTTTCTATAGCATTCGCCTGTGCGTTTGACTGTGATTTACGCCCACTAACTGATACAACACATAAAAGCCTCAGCTCCAGATCAACATAGCAGAATGCACAACTTGGAGACCAAGTTTGGATGGTTACATATAACGGAATATTCGAAGAGTATTCCCAACATAGTCCACAGAATATTCCTTGTCAATAGAATATTCTACGGAATATTTCATGGTTGACTGTTCCTAAGTCAAGCATCTGAAAATGTATAAATAGGGAATGATGTACATACAAAAATATAACTTTGAATAAGAAAAACATTTTCTTCCTCTTTTGTTTGTATTTCCACATGGTATCAGAGCGTGTTGCTTGATCCTGATCACGTTCCTTCTTTTTCCGCATCCATGGCACGGCCAAATCAGCAGCAAATTGTTCCACTAAGTCCCTATTACCTGCATCCAAATGAGAATCCATCGTTAGTATTAGTTCAACCATCTTTGAATGGCAGCAATTATCATGCATGGGCAAGAACAATGCGTATGGCTCTCTTTTCTAAGAATAAACTGGCATTTATCAATAGAGATCTACAAGCACCTCAAGCAGATGTTGCTGATCACCATGCATGGGAGCAATGTAACAGCATGGTGGTATCCCGGCTCCTAAATTCAGTGTCCGGTTCACTAGCACAAAGTGTAATGTGGTTCAATTCAGCAAGAGAAGTATGGATAGATCTACAAGAGAGGTTTTCCCATGGTGATCACTTCAGGCTATCAGACTTACTAGAAAAGGTAAATTCTGTGAAGCAAAATGATTTATCAGTCACTGATTATTACATTAAACTAAAAATCCTGTGGGAAGAACCGTTGATAATCAGACCATATCCTACTTGCACTTGTAATCTTGTGTGTAATTGTGGTGCTGTGAGAGCCTATAGAGACTACTTTGAATCAGAGTGTGCTTTTCGGTTTTTGAAAGGTTTAACTGACAACTTTGCTCCTGTGAAAGCACAAGTAATGCTCATGCATCCCTTACCTCCAATCAATCAAGTTTTTGGCATGGCAGTCAAGCATGAAAGGCAATTGAGTTACTGTTTGAGGCATCTTGATAGGATTGATAATCCTGTTATGGCATCCATTGCCTTTTCATTTATAGTTTGATTTTCACCATCCATTGCCTTTGCTTTTATTTTTATCAATATTCATTAGTACTCGTCAGTTGATGATCAATTATGATATTAAAATTTAAGTGATCAACCAAAATATATAAATATATTAATGTATGTGGGTGCCAACCAATATATAAAGGGCGAAAATGACATGACAATGTGCGAAAGAAAGGCTTACGTAATACACTAATTGTGGAAATTAATTAAAGCCCATTTAAGGGCAACCAGAATGACCTTAATTAGGCCATTACAACGTGTATTTACATCAAAATAGCAAAAGTGTCCTACATGCATACACAATGACATTCCCATCCACAATCAATTAATTTGTACCACAATGGCTTTAAAATTACACCCATAGAATGGAGAGAAAGATAATTGTGAGAAAAAATGGGAAGAGACCCACGTTCTCATCCCCAACCAAAATGTTTACGAGATGAAACTTTACATCATTGTAAAAAGTTAAAGAAGACAATGTGTTGCCTCGTCATTCCATTGTGGATAAACAGGCCTGACGGAGGTCGAATCTGTTAGATATTTTTTTTCATAAAGTAAATATTTTAGAATCGTTTGAATACGAGTTTCCGTACGAATTAATATTATCGCAACGAAATGGGGTTCGCGTAAGAGTACCTCTATTCATTTTTGGAGTACTTTCGGGCTATAAAAGGCACAAGTATGCAAACGAATTAAGTCTTACATTTTACAGCATCATCAGAACAAAATACTGAGTGTCCTCAGGTTTGATTCAAACAAATCACTGTTTGAATCAAACACCTCCATTGTATCCTGAGAGACATTTTCGTTTAAATCCTTGAGTGACAATTGCGTAGGACGAAACATCTTTTTAAAGACAACGCCCTGCGTGCTTGGAGTTTCTATATTTTCTGTCAAATTCTTAAGTACGATTTTTCCAACAGAATCAGCACCCCACCACGTGTCACCCCCACAGTAATCCGACAGTAAATAGAGGCAAGAAGTCAACACCTTAAGGGACAAGTGCCACAAGGATCTGAACCGAGCTCTGCTCGACTACCCCCGACCTCTGGTCGGCTTCCTCCGACCTTTCCAGGTCGGCCTAGGCATAAAGACTTTGATTCTGACATTCAAATATGTCCATGATTATCTCCAACAATTAAGGAGATTAAATCGTAATTTTCTATTCCTTAGGGAACACGAAATCCAAGTCCAACAAGGACAATGCCCATGACGGCTTATGGCATAATGCCCCTCTATATAAACAACATTAAGGAACTACGAAGACTTGATTCCTGAACAATTACAGGATACGTAGGCAGCTTGAGAAACAACATCTTAAATCCAGTCTAAACCACCACAAACAACCACCCGTTACCATTGTTTTCGTTCTTGAAAGCTTGATTAAGGTTGTCACTAGGAAAAAAGGCTTCGGATTTATTACCCGACGATTTCCAGCATCGCCAAAGCCATTGGTATGTATTGCCCTAACATATAAGATCAAAACATAATGGGAAACCGATAGCAGCATATTAATTGAATCGAAAATAGGCTAAGCATGGGCTTGTCTTTTGACAAAGTAAGAAATAATCAAAAGCTAAAAACATATAAGACGTGATATATACATTATATAACTCAAAATCAGAAATATGGTGGTTGAAAAAACAACAAAAAGTATATGCAGAAGTAGTTGTACCTATGTTCATGCACCAATTGTACTAAACCTTCGAAACGCATCCATGGCTTCACTTGATTAGGAAAAAAGACCAGCATAAACATCAAAAGCCATGGAAATTTAGCCATCTTTGATTTTCACGTACTGAGAAGATGATGGTGTGTGTATCCTAATTTGCTTCGATCTGTATGCTACAATTACTCTTACAGGGTTTGCCGGAAAGAATGGATATTGCATACAACGTGCTTATTGGCATGTGGTCAAGCAAATGGTTAAAGCAAGCAGGCCAGAAAATTTTAATGCCTTATGCAAGCTAGCACCAAATGTCTTATGCAAGTTAAATGCCATTGTCTCGATCTGCTGGAAATGATCCTCTCAAAAAAAATTAAAAAAATATATTCTTTCTTGTTAGACGATGACAAGAGTAACTAGACATAACCCCATGCTTAACATATATAAAATCATTTGCTCTTGTTATATTAATATAACCTTAATACCTTGTACAATCGTTTGACTTTATCAATAGCCACTTGTCTCGAAGTGTAATTATTAAACGTTTTATTGTTATATTTATATTTATTATTCATTAGGAAAAACATAGTATCTTCATTAATCTTGCTTTTAGTATTACCAACACTTTCGTTCACCATTAAAACATCATCCAATATTTGAAAACCTTTGATAAAAAGTTGCTTGCAATTTCCCGATTAATGATCAAATTAATTATTAAATTTAATCTTGTAGCGAATAGCATGGCAACAGTTGTGTGTGCGTTACGATATATTACGATTAAAGAGGGTACAAGTCCTCTTTCGACAATAAAAATGATATTGTGTGACATTTTTTGCTTATTTACCTATAAAATAGGTTGAATATCAATGTAACAACCACAAGAATTTATTTAACAAAACTTTTAGAGCAGTTGAAGGGTATTACAGTGGAAAGGAACGTTGTTGATGAAATAGAAGATATAAATTGTGCTTTAATTAAGGTGTAATTATTACATAAGGTACGTGTTTATATTCCAAATCCAGTGCGGACCAAAGTGCTAAAAAGCAAGCCTAGAACAGACAGACAAGGAGGAAAAGAACTGACCATTTTAGGTCATTTCGTCGAACATGTGATGTGCACTTGACCAAAAAGAAAGAGATCAAATCAATTGTTAGCTTACAATTAATTTCAATGACCTGGATAAGCATCACTTTTCTTCCAATGCATTCGTTCATAAAACACTTCTTCAGCAGAGAAAATTTCAGGATTAGGCTCAACCTCAACCTCTCTCTGTGATCTCATTGAATCGATTCTAGAGTATAGCTTCTCAACATCCATTGTTCGATCTCCTCAGCCTCATTCGTCAATTGAAAAATCTTCTTGACTCTCCTTCTCAGAATACTTTCTGAATCTTAAGATCGGAATCCGATTGAGAAGTTTTAGAATCGACAAAATGTACCAGAGTCCGGCCTTCGGTGGCCTTTGATTCTGTGCAAACGGTTGAACCGAGTGGCCGGAGATCTCGCCGTCATTGATGTGGTAGCAACAATGCACGGAGGAGTGAGACAAGTGAGGTTTGCAGAATCGATTAAGAGCCCGTTTAGATTGAGGGAAATAAATAGAAAGGAAAATGAAAGATAGTGACGGAAAAGAAGGGAGAGGAAAAGGAAAGACTGTGAAGTTTATTTTGAGTGTTTGAATAGAACTAGACGGAAAGGAAATGAAGGTTTAAAAGTGTGTTTGAAATATCAATGGAAAATAAAGGAAATCACAAGATTATAAATGATTTTCCAATTTCAGACATTAGGTAATATCCCGATTTTTGAAAAAAGGACAATTCGGCCTTTTAGCAAAAATCAGAATATTATTTTATTTAATTAAAAGATTTAAGAAAAAGAAAAAAAAAGAGGGGATAAACAAGGATTTTTCTTTTAAGGAAAATAATTGGATAATTGGGATTATAAAAGGAAAACTAACCCTAATTTTAACCTAGTTGTTTTTGACAAAAAAAGAGAGAGAGGGACGCAGAAAGGGGGTGTAATTTTTGAGAAAAACAAACGAAGAAGAAGCTTTCGCTTTCCGAGGCTAATCCGTTGCTCTTTTCAACAGACGTCTCAAGAGAGAAAGGATCACCGCGAGACGAGGATCGTTTTGATACCAACAATCCCTAGGTCCGTTGACGTTGAAGGTTAAAGGTTTAACCTTTTTCAAAGCTTTGTTAGTTTGGATCGATGTACCACGCAAACTAAGGTAACGTGGTTTTCTTATCGTATAATTAAGGTTTCGTAAAGTGGTAGAGCAATTTGTATGATTGTTTTTCATGGTTTAATTTGTTTAAGTCGAGTCTGGGTTGAATTTGAGTAGAAAACGCAGAGTGCAGAAAACTGTCTTCTTTGGTGCAAGAAAAACGTGTAACAGGTGCAAGAGAGAGGCTCGATCGACGAGCCTATCCATCCGGTCGACCGAGTGTGGGTCCATCCGTACGGATGAGTTCCTTATCCGTATGGCTATTTCTCAGTATCGGACTGAGGGCAGAAATGAGAGCTGTCCGTACGGACAGAAAGTTATCCGTCCGGACAGGGACCGTTTCAGTGCTGTTTTTCTTTGTTATGTGTTTCAAGCTCTATAATAGCGTATTTACTGCTTAACCTTATGTGACAAAGCCCTGAATTAGCTTTTGATGCATTTAGTTCCGGCACCATATGGATTCCCTGAAAAGATGAAGTGTGGGACCGTCGAAAGATTTGGATTTGCCTTGTGCTTCGATAAGCTAGAGTTTATCGATGTCTGTGTAATTGCTAGGCCTTGTCCGTGTCTAGTGGTCTAGGGAAGAGAGCATGAGATGTGAGGGAGCTTACTTGAAAACACTTAGGTGGCTAGTTAAACATCTAATCAAACATGTGTGCTAGATTAATAATCTTAAACATCATGCAATGCTTGGTAAGGCATAGTACAATATCGCGATGTGTTCTCTGACCAGACAAAGTAGACTGTACCCACGCCGGTCAATCGATTGGCTAGATAAAGCGTCTGGTACATTCTGCCGGTTATCACACCATCGGGACTCAGATATTCCCAGGGCTACTAGAGCGAGACTCTAAGTAGGTTGCACCCAGTTGTCCTAGTACATCCTATTACTAGACGTAGTGCCCTTGTTATTCATGATGTAACAAACTTGAGCTAAGCTAGATACCCTTGGAACCTCATGTTATGCTATGAACTTAATATGATAGTTAGCTAGGGTTAATAACGGAATGAATTAATAAAAGACGGCATTGCTTTTATTTCTTTATGAGACTGACGTTGTACGGTCTTCTACGCGTTACTAAGTACTTATGTACTTACCCTGTTACTTTGTGTTTGTCTTTCTCTTTCCCCAAAGAAGATGAACATGTTGCTAATGCTGATGAGTTCTTTGACGAGGACGTGTGAGATGGAGCTCTTGAAGAATTAGTTCTTTTAGTTTCGATTCTTCCAATAATGTTGTTGGTTCAATTCAAACATTGTTGTCTTTCTTTTGGATTAGTCCTGTTTGAATTCTTTTGGATTAGACGTTGGTTGGTTTAGTATTCTTTATTGGATTTAGTTTTACAGCATTGAAAACCGTGTGTTCGATCTTTTGTCTTTTGTTGTCCCGAGTCGTTTTATCTTCCGCGTCGTTTTAGAATCTGATGTGTGACGTAAGGCTTACATATATTATTGAATTTATTTGATAATATTTGTGCCGAGTGCTCTTTCCGGATAAGGACTCGGTTTCCGGGAAAGGGGCGTTACAGTTGGTATCAGAGACAGGTTTTCCTTGCTGTGTAGGACTTGATTTCTTCCTTAAGATAAGTGTTAGAGCTTTAGTGACCCCTCTCTTTTCTTGGTTACAGAATGGTTCTTACTAGAGGAGGAGCTAATACGAATAACACCGAGGCGGCTAACACCCAGACGGGTAGCACCGAGGCAGGATTTACCGGGGTTGTGATTCCAAGAAGGAGAAGAAGTGGACTAGCTACCCAGAGCCCTACAGTTTCCCAAGTTAACACCCCGTGTGTGAGCAACATCATGCGTGGGGTGAATCAAGGACCATATATCGTCGTCAGGGGAAGAGTGGAACAAGGGGGTCCTTCACAGTTTAACCCCAACATACCGCTTATCACTACTTCAGCAGGGGTAACATCAGGAGTGTCTATGCCTCCAATGACCACAAGTTGGACAGGATTAGGACTTTCTCATCCACCGGTGAGTACTTTCCCAACCATTTCTGTGCAACCTCAGCAAACGTCTGTGCCACCGTTTAGTCAGTTTTTCAGTCGTCCTCAGGCATCAGCGTTTTCCCCCACACCACTAAGTTTTACACCTCAACCAACAGTTCTTCCTCCACCACCGCCTAAATCTGATACGTTTGTTGCACCTGGCTACACCTACCCGCAACAGACTCACCCCCAGAAGCAGGTTCGGCAGCCTCAACCACGGTATCAGAGTGTTCCACCAGTTCAGCAGGCCGCTACAAGCATCATCGGTTTGGGGGCTACGACAGGCAAGTGGATTGGTATGATAAGATGAAGAAGCACAGGGTGCCAGAATTATTTGGTAATGTTGAGCCAGCAGCAGGAGATTTTTGGATTCGTGGGTTTGAAAGGACGTGCAGAAATGTGAAAGCTCCAGAATCTGAGTGGGCTCATTTAGCCATATCCTTGTTGGCAGGGAATGCAGAAAGTTGGATGGAAGCGTATGAGCAGGTTAATCCGAGGATCATGGATTGGGCAGTGATTAAGGATCTATTCTACAAGGAATACTTCCCTAGAACAGCACAGAATGCAAAGGCTAATGAATTTCTGAGTTTGAAACAAGGAAGATACACTACAGTGACTCGGTACTCCCAGAAATTCCATGAGTTAGACAGATTCTACCCTGAAATCATGAGAAGTGAGGAGAAGAAGATTGACAAGTTCATGGAAGGATTGTCACACGAGGTGGCAAAGGGCATGCTAGGAGATAGACCTACCAGCATGGCAAGCGTCATGGATAGAGCTTTGATTGCGGAGAGATTTGCCAACAAACAGACGGTTGTAGTTGGAGATAAGAGGTCTTTCTCAAATTATCAAAGAAGCAACAGAGGAGCACCGCAGGAGAATGTCAAGAGGACAGGGAATCCGGCCACGAAGAGTTCAGCAAGTGGAACGCCATCGGTTTGTGCTAAGTGTAACAAGACACACACAGGAGAGTGCATGGCAGGTAGCGTGAGTTGTTTCCACTGTGGGGAAGTGGGACATTACTCGAGAGCATGTCCTAAGAAGCTCTCTCAAGGTAATCAGACAGGAGGACGAGGTAACCAGCAGGGTAATCGTACCACAGGTAGCAGACCAGTTCGTGTCTTCGCAGCAGATGCAGAACCGGAAGAGTTAGATGACCTTGTGGTGACAGGTACTTTTCAGTGTTTGTGTTTATTATAAATATTTAATATGATATAGCGCGCATATGATATTACATATTTGTACTTAAATTGATTCACTTTTTAGGTACCATAATCATAGATAATCTAGCAGTTTCAGCTCTATTTGATACTGGAGCTTCAGGGACTTTTGTTTCCTCTAAGATAGCTAAGAATTTGAACCTACCTCTTATGGAATTGGAGAGACCTTTGAGTATAACCACACCTTTGGGCAGAGTCACTAGATGTGCTCAAGTCACACCCCAAGTTGACATTAGAGTTGGGACTTACAAGTGTCAGCATGCTTTGACGGTGTTGGATTTCTCAGACTTTGATGTTATGCTAGGTATGGACTGGTTGTCCAAGAATTATGTCTACTTGGATTGTAGAGGTAAAAGGGTGATCTTTAAGGCCCCAGGAAAATCAGCTAAGACGTTTCAGGGTAACGTATATAAGCCTAGCAAGGGTCGTTATCCGATTATCTCAGTAGTTAAAGCCTTAAAAGCTTTGAAGAGGAGTTTCCAGGGTTTCGTTGTTTATGCGTTAGATAAGGAAAAGCATAGGCCCGAGTTGGGAGAGACTCGTGTAGTTAAGGACTTTCCTGAAGTTTTCCCGGAAGATTTGCCAGGACATGTGCCTGATAGGGCCATAGAGTTCGAGATCGAATTGATTGCAGGAGCATCACTAGTGGCTAAAGCACCTTAAGGATGGCACCAGCGGAGTTGAAGGAGTTGAAAACTCAACTTAAGGAGATGCTAGAGAAAAACATCATCCAGCCAAGTACATCACCGTGGGGAGCACCGGTCTTGTTTGTGAAGAAGAAAGATGGGAGTATGTGGTTGTGCATCGACTACAGAGAGTTGAATAAACTGACAATCAAGAATAAGTATCCTTTACCAAGGGTTGATGATCTGTTCAGTCAGTTGCAAGGTAAGAAGGTGTTCTCTAAGATTGATCTTAGGTCCGGTTATCATCAATTGAAGATCAAGGTGTCAGACATACCTAAGACAGCCTTCAGTACGAGATATGGACATTATGAGTTTTTGGTCATGCCATTTGGACTCACTAATGCTCCATCAAAGTTCATGGACTTGATGCAAAGAGTTTTCATGCCTTATCTCGATAAGTTTGTGATAGTTTTCATAGACGATATCTTGGTATACTCTAAGGATGAGGAAGAGCATGAAGAACACCTAAGGATAGTCCTACAAACCTTAAAGGAGAACAAATTGTATGCCAAGTTTTCTAAGTGCGAGTTTTGGTTGGACCAGGTTAGTTTTCTTGGGCATATAATTTCTGGAGAAGGCATTAAGGTGGATCCAGCAAAGATAGAAGCCGTTTCTAAGTGGCCTAGACCGACATCGGTAACGGAGATAAGAAGTTTCTTAGGTTTAGCTGGGTACTACCGGAAGTTTGTAAAGGATTTCTCTAAGATAGCTACACCTCTCACGAGGCTTACTCAAAAGAACGTTAAGTATGAGTGGGCCAATGAATGTGAGGAAGCTTTTCAGACTTTGAAAGAAAAGTTGACCACAGCACCCGTGTTAGCATTACCGGAAGTTTTTGATAACTATGATGTATATACAGACGCATCGGGTCAAGGTTTGGGTTGTGTTTTGATGCAATCAGGAAAGGTAATTGCTTATGCATCTAGGCAGTTGAAGGTGCATGAGAAGAATTACCCTACACACGACTTGGAGTTGGCGGCAGTGGTATTTGCTCTGAAGCTTTGGAGACACTATTTGTATGGTGTCAAGGCAAGGATCTTCACGGATCATAAGAGTCTTAAGTTCTTCTTTACTCAGGAGAATCTGAACATGAGACAAAGAAGATGGTTGGAGTTCGTGAAAGATTACGACTTGGACATTCAATACCATCCGGGTAAAGCGAATGTTGTAGCTGATGCACTTAGCCGGAGATCAGTTAATGCTATCACTACCTTGCAAGAAGTTGTGGATCATTTGGATAGGATGCAGATTAAGGTAATCGAAAGGAAGGGTGAATCACAGACTTTGGCGCCATTGATGGAAAGGTCAGATTTGCTAGATGAGATTCAGGCTAAGCAAGATAAAGACCCAGTGTTGATTGATTTGAAGCGAGTAGCTCGAGAGAAACCTACTGTGGGTTATCAGTTGGACAAGAGTGGTCATCTTTGGTATGGAGACCATTTGTGTGTGCCCGATGTGGACAGCCTAAGAGAGAAGGTTATGGATGAAGCTCATAAGATTGCTTTTGCGGTACATCCAGGAGCCACCAAGATGTATAGAGATCTCAAGGAAAGGTATTGGTGGCCTGGTATGAAGTTAGGGATCGCAGAGTTTGTGGCAAGATGTGATACATGCCAGAGAGTGAAAGCAGAACACAGAAGACCGGGAGGTTTGTTGAAACCCTTGGAGGTACCGGAATGGAAATGGGAGAATATTACGATGGATTTCATCACCGGTTTGCCTAAGACTAAGGGCGGTCATGACATGATTTGGGTGATTGTGGATAGACTTACAAAATCAGCCCATTTCTTGCCATGTAAAGTGGACATGCCTATAAAGAAGTTCGCTACTATGTATATCGACAATATAGTGAAGCTTCATGGTGTGCCTCTATCTATTGTATCCAACAGGGATGGCAGATTTATCAGTCGCTTCTGGAAGGGTTTGCAGAAAGCTTTTGGGACGAAAAGTGATCTAAGTACAGCGTTTCATCCACAGACGGATGGGCAGTCAGAGAGAACAATTCAGACTCTCGAGGATATTCTTAGAGCTTGTGTTTTGGATGCCGGAGGATCATGGGTAGATTACCTCAACTTGGCTGAGTTTGCTTACAACAATAGTTACCATTCAAGTTTGGGAATGCCACCTTTTGAGGCCTTGTACGGTAGGAAGTGTAGAACTCCACTTTACTGGGATGAAGGAACATATCACAGGGCCACTTTACTGGGAGAGAAACATATCACAGGGCCGGAGATGGTTCAACAAGCCAAGGAGAAAATCGAGTTGATAAGTAAAAATCTGAAAGCTGCTCAAGATCGTCAGAAGAGTTGGGCCGATGTTAGAAGAAGACCGCTAGAGTTTGAGGTCGGGGATAGAGTTTACCTTCGAGCGTCTCCAATGAATGGTATCAAGATGTTCGGACAGAAAGGAAAAATATGTCCAAGGTATGTAGGACCTTTTGATGTCATTGAAAGAGTTGGGAAGTTGGCTTATAGACTTCGGTTACCAGAGTCGATGTCTAGAATCCACAATGTCTTCCATGTATCGATGCTTAGGAAGTGTCTATCTAAGGTGGACATGGAATCTAAGATTGACCCGGAAGTGTTGCCAAGATAATCTCTCCTACGTGGAGAAGCCGATAAGGATTCTGGATAGGAAAGAGAAGATGATAAAGAGATGAGTGATCCCGTTAGTATTAGTGCAATGGAGCAATCATGCACCGACGGAAGCCACTTGGGAAGTGGAAGCGGACATGTTCAACGAGTTCCTAGTGTTCCCTCATCTACTAGGTACGATCTAGTTTCGAGGACGAAACTCCTCTTAAGGGGGGAGGAATGTAATGTCCTGATTTTTTAAAAAAGGGCAATTCGGTCTTTTAGCAAAAATCAGAATATTATATTATTTAATTAAAAGATTTAATAAAAAGAAAAAAAAAGGGATAAACAAGGATTTTTCTTTTAAGGAAAATAATTGGATAATTGGGATTATAAAAGGAAAACTAATCCTAATTTTAACCTAGTTGTTTTTGACAAAAAAAGAGAGAGAGGGACGTAGAAAGGGGGCACAGTTTTTGAGAAAAAAAAATGAAGAAGAATCTTTCGCTTTCCGAGGCTAATTCGTTGCTCTTTTCAACAGACGTCTCAAGAGAGAAAGGATCACCGCGAGACAAGGATCGTTTTGATACCAACAATCCCTAGGTCCGTTGACGTTGAAGGTTAAAGGTTTAACCTTTTTCAAAGCTTTGGTAGTTTGGATCGCTGTACCACGCAAACTAAGGTAACGTGGTTTTCTTATCGTATGATTGAGGTTTTGTAAAGTGGTAGAGCAATTTGTATGATTGTTTTTTATGGTTTAATTTGTTTAAGTCGAGTTTGGGTTGAATTTGAGTAGAAAACGTAGAGTGCAGAAAACTGTCTTCTTGGGTGCAAGAAAAAAGTGTAACAGGTGCAAGAGAGAGGCTCGGTCGACCGAGCCTATCCATCCGGTCGACCGAGTGTGGGTCCATCCGTACGGATGAGTTGCTTATCCGTACGGCTATTTCTCAGTATCGGACTGAGGGCAGAAAGGAGAGCTGTCCGTACGGACAGAAAGTTATCCGTCCGGACAGGGACCGTTTCAGTGATGTTTTTCTTTGTTATGTGTTTCAAGCTCCATAATAGCGTATTTACTGCTTAACCTTATGTGACAAAGCCCTGAATTAGCTTTTGATGCGTTTAGTTCCGGCACCATATGGATTCCCTGAAAAGATGATGTGTGGGACCGTCGAAAGCTTTGGATTTGCCTTGTGCTTCGATAAGCTAGAGTATATCGATGTCTGTGTAATTGCTAGGCCTTGTCCGTGTCTAGTGGTCTAGGGAAGAGAGTAGGAGATGTGAGGGAGCTTACTTGAAAACACTTAGGTGGCTAGTTAAACATGTAATCAAACATGTGTGCTAGATTAATAATCTTAAACATCATGCAATGCTTGGTAAGGCATAGTACAATATCGCGATGTGTTCTCTGACCAGACAAAGTAGACTGTACCCACGCCGGTCAATCGATTGGCTAGATAAAGCGTACGGTATATTACGCCGGTTATCACACCATCGGGACTCGGATATTCCCGGGGCTACTAGAGCGAGTCTCTAAGTAGGTTGCACCCGATTGTCCTAGTACATCCTATTACTAGGCGTAGTGCCCTTGTTATTCATGATGTAACAAACTTGAGCTAAGCTAGATACCCTTGGAACCTCATGTTATGCTATGAACATAATATGATAGTTAGCTAGGGTTAATAACGGAATGAATTAATAAAAGACGGCGTTGCTTTTATTTCTTTATGAGAGACCGACGTTGTACGATCTTCTACGCGTTACTAAGTACTTATGTACTTACCCCGTTACTTTGTGTTTGTCTTTCTCTTTCCCCAAAGAAGATGAACATGTTGCTAATGCTGATGAGTTCTTTGACGAGGACGTGCGAGATGGAGCTCTTGAAGAATTAGTTCTTTTAGTTTCGATTCTTCCAATAATGTTGTTGGTTCAATTCAAACATTGTTGTCTTTCTTTTGGATTAGTCCCATTTGAATTCTTTTGGATTAGACGTTGGTTGGTTTAGTATTCTTTATTGGATTTAGTTTTACAGCATTGAAAACCGTGTGCTCGATCTTTTGTCTTTTGTTGTCCCGAGTCGTTTTATCTTCCGCGTCGTTTTAGAATCTGATGTGTGAGGTAAGGCTTACATATATTATTGAATTTATTTGATAATATTTGTGCCGAGCGCTCTTTCCGGATAAGGACTCGGTTTCCGGGAAAGGGGCGTTACAGTTGGTATCAGACACATGTTTTCCTTGCTGTATAGGACTTGATTTCTTCCTTAAGATAAGTGTTAGAGCTTTAGTGACCCCTCTCTGTTCTTGGTTACAGAATGGTTCTTACTAGAAGAGGAGCTCTTACGAATAACACCGAGGTGGCTAACACCCAGACGGGTAGCACCGAGGCAGGATTTACCGGGGTTGTGATTCCAAGAAGGAGAAGAAGTGGACTAGCTACCCAGAGCCCTACAGTTTCCCAAGTTAACACCCCGTGTGTGAGCAACATCATGCGTGGGGTGAATCAAGGACCATATATCGTCGTCAGGGGAAGAGTGGAACAAGGGGGTCCTTCACAGTTTAACCCCAACATACCGGTTATCACTACTTCAGCAGGGGTAACATCAGGAGTGTCTGTGCCTCCAATGACCACAAGTTGGACAGGATTAGGACTTTCTCATCCACCGGTGAGTACTTTCCCAACCGTTTGTGTGCAACCTCAGCAAACGTCTGTGCCACCATCTAGTCAGTTTTTCAGTCGTCCTCAGGCATCAGCGTTTTCCCCCACACCACTAAGTTTTACACCTCAGCCAACAGTTCTTCTTCCACCACCGCCTAGATCTGATACGTTTGTAGCACCTGGCTACACCTACCCGCAATAGACTCACCCCCAGCATCAGGTTCAGCAGCCTCAACCACAGTATCAGAGTGTTCCACCAGTTCAGCAGCCGCTACAGCATCATCAGTTTGGGGGCTACGACAGGCAAGTGGATTGGTATGATAAGATGAAGAAGCACAGGGTGCCAGAATTCTTTGGTAATGTTGAGCCAGCAGCAGCAGATTTATGGATTCGTGGGTTTGAAAGGACGTGCAGAAATGTGAAAGCTCCAGAATCTGAGTGGGCTCATTTAGCCATATCCTTGTTGGCAGGGAATGCAGAAAATTGGATGGAAGCGTATGAGCAGGTTAATCCGAGGATCACGGATTGGGCAGTGTTTAAGGATCTGTTCTACAATGAATACTTCCCTAGAACAGCACAGAATGCAAAGGCTAATGAATTTCTGAGTTTGAAACAAGGAAGATACACTACAGTGACCCAGTACTCCTAGAAATTCCAAGAGTTAGGCAGATTCTACCCTGAAATCATGAGAAGTGAGGAGAAGAAGATTGACAAGTTCATGGAAGGATTGTCACACGAGTTGGCAAAGGGCATGCTAGGAGATAGACCTACCAGCATGGCAAGCGTCATGGATAGAGCTTTGATTGCGGAGAGATTTTTCAACAGACACGGTTGTAGTTGGAGATAAGAGGTCTTTCTCAAATTATCAAGGAAGCAACAGAGGAGCACCGCAGCAAAATGTCAAGAGGACAGGGAATCCGGCCACGAAGAGTTCAGCAAGTGCAACGCCATCGGTTTGTGCTAAGTGTAACAAGACACACACAAGAGAGTGCATGGCAGGTAGCGTGAGTTGTTTCCACTGTGGGGAAGTGGGACATTACTCGAGAGCATGTCCTAAGAAGCTCTCTCAAGGTAATCAGACAGGAGGACGAGGTAACCAGCAGGGTAATTGTTGGTCCCTTGGAAAGGCTAACACAAGTTTAGAGGGGGGGTGAATAAACTTGTCACCAAAAACTAATCCTGAGCTGGAAAAGTCCCGGGGAACCGAGTTTCTCGAAACTTAAAGCGATCTTCGCTTTTGTTCCCGTCCCTTCAACTTGTGCGGATTTCGTTAGCTCAACCGAATATAAGTTATTACTCGACTTATATTTAGTCTCGTTAAGCGGCGGCGGATAAAACTATCCTTTAGTGCAATAGGTGTGTAAATAGAAAACTAGACCTTCTATGTGTCAGTTTTGTGCTGTCTCAGTGTTTGGTGTTTGCTGAGAGTTAATGCAATAAATAAAACAAACACAGATGCAAAAAGTAAATCAACACATGATTTGTTTATGGAAGTTCCGGGTGGTGTAATCCCGTACGTCTCCCCTTCTCCCGTGGCGTAGGAGGTATCACTAGAATAATGAGATAACCGTTACAAAATCCTAGCACTATGACAGTCCTTCACGACACCCTAGTTTCACTGTCTACACAAAATGAAGAAAGGTGAGATTGCTCCCTTCACTCTGCACACTGATCCTTTGGAGGTGGAATTGCTCCTTCACCAGCTCACCACTAATACCAACACACAGTCCTCATACTGCACCAACACCTGTAGCAACACCGTATGAAGAAAGGTAGAATTGCTCTCTTCAAACTATGCACAGCCAACCCTTTTTCACAAAGGTTAGGTTTAGAATTAATCAAGGATTAATTCAGTGAGCTGTCTGATTCTTCTGGATCTGACTTGTATCTCCAAGATGCCTTCTTTCCCCCTTGATGGGTTACTGGATCTTTCTTTGAAGTCTTCAAGGCAATTTCGTTGGCTTCCCCTTTTTCTGGATATATATGATCTGATTTTATAGATCTGGATTTGGATCTTTGAATATATGCTTGTAAAGCTCTTTTTCTGATCCTCCTCTCTATCTTTCTTGAATGAATCTCTTGTGTATATATAGAGGTGATGTGACGGTTACTAGCTCTTGTAGCCGTTACACTTGTCATTTAGCCAACGTTCATATGTACGATCTTTTGTCGTATTGATTGTTTAAGTTCAATCAAGGCCTTAACTCAGTTTTCTACTCTTCTTCAAAACTGAGTACCTTGTTTACTTAATATCTGACTTTAATTGACTAAGTCAGAGTACACCATTTAGTTTCTTCTTTTCGGGTAGCTGATAATCTTTGTCCTTAAGATTATTCAGTTTTACATGATCTATAACTCAGTTTCGAGTCACCAGACTTGCTCGAATCTTGATTTATAGTCACGACTTAATCAGCTTCTAACTGAGTTTGCCACCTCAGTTCTTCAATCCTCAATAACTGAGTCTGTGTCCCTCAGTTCTTCAGTCTTCTAGATAACCCAACTGAGTCTGTGTCCCTCAGCGAACTTATCTTCTTCAGTTTTAGCATAACTGAGTTTGAACCCTCAGTTCTTCAAGTGCATATACAGTTTTCTTGTTATAACTCAGTTTTCTTGTTGTGACTCAGCTGTTCGCCTAGTGCCTATCCTATTACAATGCTTGTCTGAAACAACCTATACAAGGTTCAGACTCTAGATAGAACTTATACATTTATTTCTAGACCATTTCTTGCTTCTTCTTTTATTATGCACTATAACAGTTAGTTACGACTTCATCATCATGGGTTGTAAGTGATTTGTCTAATTTCGTGACGAATCATCATCAAAACATAAATAATATTTCCAACAATTTCCCCCTTTTTGATGATGTATCATAACCCTCCTTAAAAGCAATAATGAAAGAATGGTGCAAGAAATCATAACGAAACATCTTAAGATAGCAAAATAGAACAGCCAAGTTTATCACAAGATTCAAAATAGAACAGATCGAGTTAAAAACCGAATTAGATTACATCTTTTCATTTTCCAAAGTGCCATTAACTTTTCACCAAACAAATATACTCATTTTTGTCTCTAAAGATCTTCTTGCTTTCCCTTCTTCTTCAGTTTCACCATCTCTAGGCTTGATTTCCAGATATTCATTCGGCAGTCTGTTTCCTTCTTCATTCTCTTGGTTTTTGAACTTGATCAGAATTTCATTGAGTTCTTCTTCCATCAATTTCTCTTCTTCTTCTGAGATAAGATTAAGTTTTTCTTTTTCCTCTTTTCTTTCTGATTTCTTTTCAATTTCCCCCTTTGTTTGTGTCTTCATAGCTGCCAACTTGTCAAGGGATTTGACACAGGTTACAAGCTTCTTTCTGATACTCAATACTGCTTTAACTGCGGCTTCCTCATCATCCACAGTTCTTGTTTCTTTAAAATCTCCTTCTGCAATCAGCTCTTCAAAAAGACTATCAACTGCTTCTTCATCAAGTTGAGTAGTTAGTAGATCAGCATCTACTTGTCTGTCTTGATCTTCCATCAGTTGTCTGGCATAAGCCTCTTCAGCTTTAGCTGCATCCTCTCTTGTAAATTCATCACCTACAGCTTCATCTTCCCCCTTGTTTGAAGATAAGCGAAAGCAATCTTCAAAAAACTTACATAGGGTGATGATGTTTGAGTATTTGTTCAAACCGGAATAATTATCCTTCCAATTAATTCATGTAAGTTGAACAGTTTATCCTGTAGATTCTGCATTAAACATTCAATGAAGTCCTTCAAATTTTCCAGTTTTTTTGCTTCAGTTTCTTGAGCCATAGGTTCTTCAATTTCTGATTTGCATGTGGGTGCCTCATGAGCCTGGGATGATATGCTGGCCTCAGGATAATAAAAATGAACATCAGGAACTGTCCTTTTCATACTCGGCTGACGAGTCGCATCTTCCATCGCTTCTCTTTTCTCTTCGGTGTATTCCCCATACATGGTAGTGGGAAATTCACTTCCTTCGCATTCTTCATCGTTTCGTTTCTTCGATTCTTCAATCTCTCTTTCGTTACATCATCTTCGCTTTTTCTTGTCTTGCTTCCTTCGTTTTCTTCACTTCCTTCTGATTCTTCATCAGCTTCAACATCACTTTCATCATCAATATTAATTGCCACTTCAGGTTTGGTTTCCTTCGTCTGAAGCCTGTTCCACAACCTTTTAATAAGAGGAATTCCCGTCATTAAATGCCTGATTCCCGTCATTAAAGGTTTTTAATGACGGGAAATATCCCTTCATTGCCGCCTCCGCCGTTAAAAGTTATAATGACGGGAATCATTTCCCGTCATTAATTGTATAGCACATTCAATAACGGTATATTCCCATCATTAAACATTGTTTTTAATAAGAATTCATCCCCTTATTATAGGCTCATTTCCCCTCATTATATAACGATTTAATCATGATAAATCTCCTCATTAGAAAGTCATTTCCTGTAATTAAATCATGATTTGATGATAACATATACCCTCATTATTGGGTCATTTCCCCCTCATTATACAATAGTTTAATGAGGACATATCCCCTCATTCTAGAGTCATTTTCCATTCCTTAAATCATGATATAATGGCATGACTTCCCATCATTATAAGGTCATATGCCTTTCGTATGTTTGATGATGAAATCTACAGAAATTATGAATCACGATTCCGTTCAATAAATAAGTCCATTATAACAAAAATAAACGTCCATCCATTGCATGTTCTTAGACTAAAATGAACCAGAATGAAAGTAAAATAGGAATAGTACAGAAAAAATCACAAGCTGAATTTACATAAAATCTTCATTTATGTTTCCAAATACTAACTACAGGTTTTACTTGTAGCATTAATGGTACTATCACAAAACTAAAGGAAAACAACAAGAAAATAATGTATATATCAAAAAGAGTTGTATGTTCTAGGAAGCAATTAAGAGCTTGTAACTAGACCTTTTGAGTTCCCAAGCTATTTTTCTTTGCTTTGTTGATCTTTCACCACACACATAACATTCCAATATCACTTCTACTATCCTTAGCTTCATCCTGGAAAGAAGCATTGAACAAAGTTTAACCATTTAGAAAATTGATTTTCACACTTCTTTCCAAGAGCCATAAGTTGCACTTCCTTCATTTCAAGCATATCATCTAAATTCTAGGATAATTATCATACTATCAAGATTTACTAAAACTTTAGTTCAAATAATAAAGTTTTATGTATGCAAATTTTCTCATTTATTATTTCCAATCAAGCATGATGTCATTATGTAAGTGCATAACAGTTAGGCATAAATCCAAACTGAAACATAGTATATCAGACTTAGCCAAACAGAGTAGATAAAATTCTAGACTAGAAGCAAAACCTCATAGCAGACAACATTTAACATTGTACTCAAAACAGATGGTAAACTAACTTGGAAAAGAACATTATGATTGATGCAAACACACTGCTCAAAATTTCTATAAAACAGATGCGAAGACAAGAGAACAAAACATAGAACATCATCATATTCAGACGAGTTCAGGCTGAACAAGGAACAACAAGGCGAGAGCATATTAAATGATTCAGGCATTGTTTTGCAACTATAGGATTTAGTAAAATTAGAACAAAATTAAATTATCATCTGTAGTAATTCAAACAAACTGATTCAAGTCATTCAAATACAGTTTTGGAAAACTCAGACTGCACATGAACATATGCAGAACGTAATCAACTTAGCAATTCTCATAATATGTTACTTTGTCAAACATGTATTGCATTGTTTCAACCTAATTGATTAAGTGACTACCCAAAAAACGTCTAAATTGTGAATAGTATTCCAAATAAGATCACAGATGCAACAAGGATAAGATTCTATGTGTGGTCACAGTTTGACCAAACAGAGCAATATATGTGCAAGTCTAAAGATGGGCTGAAGTTAGACTTACCATCAAAATCATCAAACACTTTATGGAAATCGCTAAATGGGCAAGAGCCGAAGCATAAGCTTATAGTCATCTGCACTGTCACACTCTTGGAAGAGATATTCTTGTTTTCGCTCATCCGTTGTTCACCGATACAGTACTCAGCACAGCCGGAAGGACCGGAATCATTCACCTCACAGCCAGCGCAGAAGTCGATAGAGCTCACCGCGACGGTGTAGAAGTCAATCACAGAGGTCAAGACATCGAAAAGAGCCGTAGTCCCAGCCCCAGACGCCACAGGATGCGAAAGTGTGGTAGTTTGTCATTGTCACAAGTAAAGAAGTTATGTAACAAAAGCCTAGCAACCTTTGCGCTCAAGCCTACTGCAAAAAAATAAGTAGTTCGGTCCATGTGACCTACCTCTACAAATTGTATGCTAAGTAGACAGTTGGGGGTAATCATTGTCTTCCCATACTTGAGTAATGAGACCTATAGAAATTGAGAAAAATATTGTATTATTTCCTATGATAGTGTGATCAAAATTTTCAAGATAAGGAAACAAACAAGAAAATACAAAATACCTCAGAATATCTAGATCACAGAAGTTGCGGTACTTATTTTCAAAAACCTGAAACGGTTAAGAGAAGATCACAATTGTTAGAATAATTGCAGTGGGGAAATGACATATTTTAAGTCAAAACATAATATGTACAAGCCTACAAGGCACATACATATAGAATTTATACACACCAAGTTCAGGTGGTGTGTTTTTTTAGGTGAATATATAATAGCACAAGAATCAATACCAAAAAGGGTGCTAAGTTCACTCACCTTCTTTATCGGACCCTTTTTCCTTTTCTTGAAGGTTGCATTCCTTGCTGAATCAGTTGTGATATAGGCAAGTTTTACCTTTTTCCTTGTCATGGCTTACTCAAAGCCAATGTTGCAAACTAATTTGAAGTATATGGAATATTTGCACTACACCAACTCCAGGTGGTTAGGAGGTCTTTGTCAAATCATTCTGAAAACAAAATGAAAACAAAATGAAGGGATTTGACACAAAGTGTACAAATAAATTATAACATGATGACATAAAAGAAAATAGACAAAAATAACAGCACTTCTCAGGATCAAATGGGCCTTCACAGTTCACACATGATGACCTGCTACAATAAAAACTCATATTTATTCTCCCTAAATTCTAACAGGAACCAATTCACCATGACTAAGGAATAGTCATGGAACCTATTGTCATTAAGAATACTAAGCAAGCCTAAATATATGGAGTCCTTCTCAAAACCTATAAGGCCAATCACATCGTCAACCATGCACCTCACACGACATCAAATAAAGAAAACAGATTGATTGAATTTCTCCCGATGAAGTCGGAGTATCAAGAAAGCAAGTCTCACACACACAAAATTATAATAAAGATAATAATAACAAATAAACACTTCAAAGTCCAAAGGGTTCATATATGAATCTTCAGCAAATATCAATCCAAAAACAAAAAAGAGAGGCTCCACCCTCCACAAGAGCTACCTAACAAGTCCACCAACATAACAATAGGTATTATCACTGAGGAAACCGCTAAGCATCTCCTAACTACACTAAGTTCACCTAGCATAACAAAAAAATCACATCCATTTTTAAAGCCTCGCATAAGTACTCTGAGGTAACTCACATTGCTAGTAACAGATTTGGCACATTATGGAAATCTCTCTAGTGACAAACTTTGGCCGGAAGACACGCTGCATAAACGGAGAAGTATCCATAAATTTGCTGGACAAATCATATAAAAATGCAAGAAACATCAAGTTCAATACAATGAGATGCAAATCATAGGACTATGATAAAATACAGCCAAAATACTAGGCAAAACTCAACCTATATCCAGAGGCAAGAACAACTGGTGCAAGGATATTTTAGTACTTTTAGCAAGGTGATGCAATAGCTATCACTTCATCTCCAACTTTATTTATTATGTTTCCGCAAAACACTAACATTGAAAGACAAAGTGAAAGAAAAGCTTCATGCTGATGCTTATTACCCATGTTCTTAAAGTAATTTAACCATTGTAAATGTGTTTGCATTATCCTTTTGATTAGTACTTCTGAGAAATCCATATAAATCCTAGCTAACTTTTCGTCTTTAACAAGTGAAAATACAGGGGCACCTAAAACAGAAACACCACAAAAAAAGGAAGATACACTCCTTATAGAACTAACTATCCACTTGTCCTTTGAGTTTCTTTAATCTATTAAGCATAACATCTACTTTAATCTCAATTTTATTCAAATAAAACAAAAAATTTAGCATATTCCCAACAAACAAGTCACAAGGAAACTTAATTGCTAGCATTGAATGTTACATCAACTTTTAGATGCCTAAAGAAATGTTACTTGAAGTTTAAGGCCAGAGAACAATTGGATTCCTCCAAACATTGAGAAGGTCATACTCGTTGCATCATCTTAATAAACAGACGTGAACTTAGCAGAATGCTGAGAGCCAAAAAAAATCCATTTTCTGGCAAACATGCTTCAGAATCTCCACCAAGGACCCCAAAACCAAGCCTGTAAGATATTGTACATGCAAAGACACATTCAAAAAAATAGTATGAAATACCATGAGATACCTAATCATTATGATTAATACAAGTACTGCCATAAGAATCAATTTTAATTAATGAATAAATAAATACAGCTCCAAAACCGAAGTGCAGTCATTTCATGAAAGTAGTAGAAGTAGAACCTTAAGAACATGAAAGACTATCTCCGCATTGTATTTCTATTGTGGACTGAACCCCTTCAAGTAAGCTATGTACATGATTGCAAGTGGAGAAAAAAAATCAAATTCATAAATCCCATTCCTTAACTATTGTACAAAGATTCATGTATATGCATCCTGGAAACTTCTTCCTCTGGTAGGTGCGAAACAAGGACCAGAAATCTTACGGATTTCACTAAAAACAGACACAACATAACTGATATAGCAAACTAATGTTCAGCTAAGATCCCACTCATTAACACAATACTTAAGGTAACATGTTGCTCATGAACTTGGACTAAAACTTGAACTCCAAAACAAGACTAAACATGGAAAAGCAGATCAGTAAAATCCAGACCAGAAACTCAGCTCGACAGATGCATTCAACTCAGAATATTGAGCAGGACATTAATGCAGACATGTAGACCTGTAGAACAGAACATATATGAAGAGCAAGGTACCTGACTGGACTCAAATCAGATTACTAAAGGTAGACAATCTTGAATAAATTGCACATTCAATCAAATTTAACAACCAGAACTTGATGCAACTTAACAGCCTAAACCAGTTTTTAACAGATTGTGAATCTTAGCAAAACAGATTACTATTGTAGTCACTTATGCACATGTCAGGAAACATTAACTACGAAAACCAAAGAATTACATATGTATTCAGAACAAATTAAGGGCGCACCACGGACCATGTCTGATGTACTTCGGCACCGTGACCTAACCAAACTGAAACATCCTCTAAAATTCATCTATTCGAAAAAGAATGTGAGCTTTAAGTAGGTACACGTAGAAGGAATCAACTCCTGAAATTTCTACAAGAAACCAAATCAACTCATCAAAATCATGACATACACACAAAAATGTCTACAAGAAAGGCAATACATACCCCTATTACTTGGTGTCTTGGTATAGAGAGGTAGAATTACGACAATCCACAGGTCTAATAAAGTTATATTCGATATTAAAAAACATTAACAATTAAATTAACACAACAATCGACATAAAACTTGGTGGTTAAGTACACAACTAGTACTTACTGTTTATATTACATCACCTCTGATTTTTCATAAAGAATGTGCTTTTCTTCATCTGCATCCTGCTAAAGTCGAATCAGGTATACTACCCACGCCATTCTGACACAGAGGCAGGAATAAAATGACAATTCCATTTAAACAACCAAAACCGAAAATCAGGTCTTTCTTGAACTAAACGGCTAAAGATACACAAAACAAGAAAAAATCTGAAAACCCCAGAATTGAAAACACAGAAGCATCAAATAATCTAACTTTCCAACAAGAATAAAGATCCTTTGTCCAATGCCGACCGGAGTTCAGACTTAAACCACACTTGTCTATGTGAGAAATACCCACAATGCCCACCAAGTGACAACATTGTCGATTAATCTTTTTTGACGTCTCCTCAAGCAAGCCTAAGCTTGGAACCGGTTCCATCTCAGTAGGATTCGGTTTCAATCATCGATTCATGACATCCATGGACCACCGTAGGTACAATTAGGAATGGAGGAGCATAGAAGCGAAGGAAGAGAGAAGCGAAGGAAGATCATTGTTTCTTTTATCCTGCTTATTGTTATTTATGCAATTTCATATCGAAAGATCGTTGCTTGTTGATTATTTTATTTGATGAAAATCATCTAAACGTTAGATCACCATGATAAGAGAATAGTTATTTGATCTATATAACGAGAGTTAATAGGTTAGATTTCAGATTAAAAACGTTATAGTTTACATCTTTGGTTAGAAGAAGCGTTAATCTTAGATCGAAAGATAGAGATTAATAGATGAACTATCTAAGAAATTAGGGTTCAGTACTTTAGATGAGATGAATCACAACTTGGTTAGAAATCACGAAATAATCTGAATTGGAATTGAATGTTGATAGGATAGGTGGATCAATTGCTCGTTTGCTCGTTATAATTTGAATAATCCCTTAGAACTTGAATTGTTTAGTTTAATTAAATCTTTTTATTGCATACTAGGTTTAGTTCAGTTTAAATTGGTTCGAAACTATCTTTCCTGGCTTTAGATCTTATCTTCTGTCCAGTTTCATTTATTGTTATCCTTCGTTTTAGTTATTCCCTGTTTAGTTTAATTGATGTTTAGTTTTAGTAATCGTGACATAGGTTAGTTAGTTAAACAAAGACTAGGATTCCCAATCGTTAGTTCCCCGTAAGATCGACCCGGTATCAACCTCTTACTACGATCCTTGCACTTGAGGTATATCGGATTATAAATTTATTACTTGTTAATAAAATCCGTGACAAGTTTTTGGCGCCGTTGCCGGGGAACCAAACGGTTGCCTAGTGTTTGTTTTTGTTTTTCTGTGTTTAATTATTTTTTGTTCTTGTTTTAGGTAGATTTTAATTAGGTAATTAGGGTTTTAGTTTAGGGTTTAAGGGTCTTCCTTTGTAGTTCCCTCGGGATTAGTTTTTCTTTTCTATTTCTTCTTTTTTTACCATCTGTTTTCCTTTTTCTGTTTCTGTTCTTTTCTTCTTTCCCCCTTTCTTTCTCGCAAATTTTCTCGCTCTCGTTCTAGTTTTCCCGCTACCAAACGGGCGTCTGGGATCTTGGACGCCCGTCCGCTGGAAAATTTTCAATCCTGTAGCGTTTTCACTCACTTAGACGAGCGTCCGTAAAATTTGGACGCCCGTTCAAGTTTTCTGAAGACCAGACGAGCGTTTGGGCATCCGAACGCCCGTCCAGTCCAAAAGTTGGGCAGACGCCCATCCAAACCTTTGGACGCCCGTCTGTTTCATCGTTTCCCTTAATAATCCTGTCTCTTTTTCTTCCTTTCCTTTCCTTTCTTTTCTTTTATTAGGCTTTTAATTTCTTAGTCTTTAGGTTGCTTTCACTTGTTTTTGGTCCGGTTTATGCAAACTCGGAGTCAAAAGGGACCGTTACTATACACCCCTGACCCCGAGGGAACCGTAGTCCGGCCAAACAAGCGGATTTTCCGTTCTGCAGCTCCTTCTGAAGAAGCCGATCAAGATCTGGAGGATCATTTAGCCGAAGAATTCGAAAACTTTGTAATTATGGCTGCTGAAAATAGACGCACGTTGGCAGACTACGCCATGCCAGGCGAAGTCAAAGTCAACCCAGCTATCGTTATCCCAGCCATAACTGCACAGACTTTCGAGCTAAAGCCAGGACTTATTCAGATGATGCAGCATGCATCTATTTTCCACGGTTATCAGTCAGAAAATCCCCACACTCACTTACATACATTCTTGGAGATATGCGGTACTACACGCATCCAAGGAGTAAGTGAGGATGCCATTAAACTGAAACTGTTCCCATTTTCTCTAAAGGGAGAAGCTAAAGAGTGGTACACTTCTCTCCCCTCTGAATCTATTACCACCTGGGCCGAGCTTGAAAAAGAATTTTTAAGTCAATATTTTCCACCTTCAAAAACAGCCCAGTGTTTAAACGACATATTCACTTTCTATCAGAAAGAGAATGAATCCTTTTTCGATTGTTGGAAAAGATTCAAGTCTCTGCTTAGAAAGTGTCCCCACCATGGCTTGCCGCTACAAAGGCAAGTCAACACTTTCTTTAGTGGATTGACCGAGCTTACAAAAGGCATGGTCAATAGTTCATCTGGTGGGGCGTTTTTAAAGAAAACGCCTGATGAGGGGTGGGCACGTTCGAGGACATTGCCAAATACAACTATGCCCCCTCTTATCAAGCCATTCAAGCACCTCCTCCTCCTAAGGTTGAGGAAGTCAACATGCAAAGTTTGATCGCCATGCTGCAGAAGCAGATGGCAACTTCTCAAGTTTCAAATCAAATGAATCAAACTTCTTCTTTTCCACAGAACCCTCAGGTTCTATATTGTGAGAGCTGCTGTCAGACTGGCCACATGATTGGCCAGTGTCAATTCAATCCCCCTGCACCTTATCAAGTGAATGCTATTCATGATTATGGACAGTGTAATCAAGTCACATGTCAGAATTGTGACGAGGTGGGGCACACATCTAGATTATGTCCTATGAACGGGCAGAACGCTGAAGTAAATGCATTCTATGGCCAGAACAATCAAAAGTTCAGTCAGTTTTCTGGCCAGAATAATCTCCAAAACCAAGGGTTAAATCAATCTTCAAGTTTCAATCCAAATTCTACATTTAATCAGAATCAAAACTTCAATAGAAACCCTGGTTTTCCCCAGAACCAGAATTCCAATTTTTCCATTAACAATCAAAGGTTCAATCAGAATTGGCCCGCCAATTCTAATCCTGCTATTCAAAGTCGGCCCAGCCAGCCCTATTCTCAAAATTTCCAAAACTCTCAAGGCCCCTCCCAATCTAACAATCTTGAAGCTAAATTGGAGGAGCAAAATAAAAGTATCCAACTCCTGATGACTACAAATAAGAACCTTGAGAGGCAAATTGGGCAACTGGCTGAACAAGCGGTTAGCTTCAAGACCCCCAGGGCAATTGCCCGGCCACCGAGAAAAATCCAAAGGGTGGTCAAGTTGCTCAAACCGACGTGAACAATGGCCAATGTACTGACCTCGTACCATCAATTCCATCCGGTAGAGAGGAGGCCAGTGCATTGAATCTAAGAAGCGGTACTCAAGTCAATGGTCCTTCCTACCAGGGAAACCACTAGCCCCTCCTGCCATTGATAAGGCAGGAGGGGAAGCTGAGCACCTACACTCCCCTTGGCCGAAAGAGAACACTCAGGTGGCTGATCCCCTGAGAGGTGAAAAAGCTGGAAGTACTCAGGTGGCTGATCCCCTGAGAAGTGAAGAATCAAGTGTGAGTCAGGAGGCTGATCCCCTGTGTTCGGTAAAAACTCGTTTTAAATTTATAAACCGAAACACCCCAAGTATAAGGTTCGTAGTATAGGGTGTCAACGGGTCATCCTAAGGGAGTCGAATGTTTATCGGATTAAAGTGCAGTTATTCTATCGATTATGTCACAAAGTATTATCTAAAACTAAGGTCTATACTAACTATAATATAAAAAACGATGAGTAAAACTAAACTAAAACAGAAACGGGGAAAATTCGACTATGGACGGGCGTTCACCAAGGGTGGACGGGCGTCCGATAACACGCTGGAAACAGAAAATTTGCAGAAAAACAGTATGTAAAAACTAGGGTTTTAGAAAAACAACTAAACGAAGCAATCAAAGTCGATACGAACGATTTGGTTTATCAAATAATTAAGAGGAACGGCAAGGCAACAGGAATCCACCAATCAACCAACCCAACCCCAACTAGATGGCAAGTTAAAGATACGATTTTTAGTAATGATCTATCACGAATTCGATTAAATTCCTTTAAACAAATTCTAGGGTTTCGTTTTCTTTCTCAAGCAAAACTAAACGGCATGCAAAACACGATCATGAGATTGTCTCCAAAACTCGACTCAATCAATTATAAACGATCTCTCGAATTACAACTAAGTGCATCAATTGAAAAGATCAAAGTTTGAACAATATTCTCACATAAATTCAATCACAAAGGTAGTTTCATCGATCTATCGATTCAATAAAACATAAACAATCCTTATAAAATTCAATTGATGAAAAATCATAAATTTACTCACTAAGATAGAGCATACAATCCTCTAGTTGGCGTGGTTGTTGATTGGTTTCCCCCGTTGTCCCACCGCGAATTGCTTAGCCAACAATCATGTTGGTGATCATGATTGTTGGGATGGAAGAGTTCATCTCCTTGTTTGCTCTGGAAGGATATGCGGCTGCTAGGGTTCTTTTTGAGTGAATGATATGATAGATGCGATTAGGGTTCAATACACGCTGGTATTTATAAGATTTTGAGGCGGCTAGGGTTAAGTCGGTCATGGACGCCCGTCCGATTCTTTGGACGTCCGTCCACTATGCTTGAAATCTTCGAATCGGGCCGAGTCATGATCAAACGCCCGTCCTTCTTTAAATCAGACGCTCGTCCGCTGAAAATCGATCAATCCCGAATCAACTTCTCCTCATGGACGCCCGTCCACTTTTTATGGACGCCGGTCCCACCGGACGGGACCTCAAACGCTCGTTCAAATTTTGTCTAAATCTTCATTCCAATCTCCAACTCGCATCTTCCTCCTTCTATCAAATCTCCAATTATGCATCTTTTCAGCTCCTTCAACAACATGCAAGCATACCTACAAGGCGATAGAAACGAGCAAAGTGTAAAATCGTACAAAAACACATAAAAACTACATAAACAACTCGATTCTTCACTTTTAAACGTTTCAAACTCCATTCTCTCAATTTATCCTTTTAGCAAGTGATTTTCTACAAAAAAACACTAAAACACGGAAGATATTGTAACGGAATAACTCGATATAAACCACAAAATTAGTCGTAAACAACTCCCCCACACTTAGACTTTTGTTCGTCCCGAACAAAACAATCAAAACTAGCTCACTTTCATGCAATCCACATAGATTCCTAACTCACGTAACAGAAGATACAACAACTATAGCAAGTGATACCAACATAGATACAGATTCTGTGCGTGTGTGACAAGCCCTTCTCAATCTCCACAATCCTCTTAAACAAATATCCTCTCAAATAATTGTAATGACTATCCTAGGTATAGGCAGTAATCGTTCCACACAAAGTCTTCCCGCGCACTCAGTAGGATAATCCATACAGCATATCATTCGGTTTATACTTGGTATAAGTTCAACGATAACAAAGTCTTTAATTTATTTCTTCACTTTCTTTTTTCTTCTTTGACGCACATCAAAATGAGCTCTTACCCGTCATAGTAGAATAGGATGTTTCGGGATAACACCCTACCTTACTCAAATCATAGGGTAGCTTTTCCTGACTGTCGTGAGCTTTTGGTCATCATAGTGGAATAGGACATTTCGAGATAATGCCCTACCGTACTCCAATCATTAACCAGCTTCCGACACACCCATTTATTTATTATTAACTCAACTTTTTCAAAAACATTAGTTACGTTTCACTTATCACATTCAAACCTTCAGATATTCACAGTGCACGTTCTGAACTTAGGTGTTACTTCACCGTTACTATTAAGAACAAATCTCTCTAAGATAAATCACTAAAATAGTGAAAGGATACAGTTCAAAATTTTTGCTTCCATATCAAAGGCTTTCGTGAGTGTGAAATGAATGCTATCTCAAATCAGTAAAAACATGCTATAATTATCTCTCAAAGTCACATAAAATCTTTGTCAGGAAACTACAACTAGCAAGCCATTTGTTTCAATTATATGCTCAAGATTTACAATTATCCAAGTTTACTTTGAAAATTTTTAAAATTGTCGAGAAAATCACTTTTCTCAATTTCAGAAGATATAGCATGATAACATTCCCAATTTAGACACCCCCACACTTAAATCACATTATGTCCTCAGAATGTGCAAATAAAAGAAAAGAATACTTAGCTGGTTTCAAAGTGGTTGTCGGGCTGTAGGTTGACAGTGGTCAGGCCATAACATGAACGTACCGCTGCAACTTGTAGCATGAACAGACAACACTAAAGGTGATAACTGGCAAAAACTGCGCAACAGTATCTGCAACACTCGACATAGCATATAATCTCGGGGTACAAGGGGTATATGAGTAAACATGAATGCACATAGAAACTGGCAAATAAAGCATTCACAAATAGGACAGGGATAACCAATCACACAAATCACCACATTTTTATTCCTAATGGCCTAAAAACTTAACTAAAAAGTAACTTAAAAGACTAGGCTGCCTCCTAGTAGCGCTTTTTTTATGTCATTAGCTTGACAGAGTAAACCAAGTCAACCTGGATCAGGCCACTTGGGTATGAGGCTAACCACTTCTCTGGCAGAATCAGAATGACTAGGACAGAAATGGTTTTCGCCACAACAACAAGTCAAGTGCGCGAGTAAATCATGAAATTTTTCTCTCCAGACGACACTGACTCTTTTCTTCTTGTTCCCTGTTTCTCGATTCGGCCGAGGTATGCTAACGAGCTCGGGAGCATTGTGAAGGATCTGCAAGGATAGGGGTAATAATGTCATCATCCACTCCAAAGAAGTAGGATGGAATCTCTTCACAAATAAACGACTCAACCGTTTCATTTCTCCGTTGAAAGTACAGTACTTCAGGCTTTTCCTTGGGTTGCCCAAAGTATTTCTTAATCCTGTGACCATTGACTTTGAACGGTTGATCGCCGTACCCTTTCAACGTAATGGCTCCACCAGGATGAACATCAAGAATCTCAAAGGGGCCAGACCATCTAGATTTAAGCT
Source organism: Gentiana straminea (assembly GCA_036785695.1). Lineage (NCBI taxonomy): Eukaryota > Viridiplantae > Streptophyta > Magnoliopsida > Gentianales > Gentianaceae > Gentiana > Gentiana straminea. The sequence continues at coordinate 1,055,348 of JAVUPR010000175.1, forward strand.
TACCAGCAAAAAGATGGAGCCTGGTGTTATACAGCAATGCCATGTCTCCCACTTTGAATTCCCGATCTTTAATCTTAGCATCATGGAGTGCCTTCGTTCTTTCCTTACTGATTCTCGAATTCTCGTAGGCACGGAGTCGGAATTCATCGAGCTCGTTCAATTGCAATAATCTCTTTTCACCACAAAGCTGGCTGTCGAAATTCAAGAATTTAATAGCCCAGTAAGCTCTGTGCTCAAGCTCGACCGGTAAATGGCAAGCTTTGCCATAAACCATTTGGAAGGGTGACGTACCCATAGGGGTCTTAAACGCAGTGCGATAAGCCCAAAGTGCGTCATCCAACTTTAGACTCCAGTTGGATCTATTTGAATTTACTGTTTTCTCCAAAATCCGTTTTAGACTTCTGTTGCTTACCTCGACTTGGCCACTGGTTTGGGGGTGGTATGGTGTACCAATTCTATGCTTGACACCATATCTCTCAAGAATTTTATCCAGTGGTGCATTACAGAAATGCGAACCTTCATCACTGATAAGGGCTCTTGGACAGCCAAATCTAGTAAAGATAATCTTTTGCAAGAATTTCTTTACAACTTTGTGATCATTGGTTTGGGTGGCTATGGCCTCTACCCACTTGGAAACGTAGTCCACACAGACCAGAATATATTTGTTAGAGCATGATGATGGGAAAGGTCCCATAAAATCAATGCCCCAGACGTCAAAAACTTCACATTCCAAGATAGGCCTCAAAGGCATCTCCATCCTATTACTGAGTCTCCATACTCTTTGGCATCTATCACAGCCTTTGCAAAAGGCTTCAGCATCTTTAAACAAAGTAGGCCAGTAAAAACCATCTTGAAGGATTTTTGTAACTGTCTTAGGTGCTCCGTAGTGTCCTCCCGTGGGACCACTATGACATTGTTCCAGAATATCCCATTGTTCATGTTCCGGAACGCACCTTCTAAGCAACCCATCCTTGTAGACTTTAAACAAATAAGGATCCTCCCACACGAGATATTTTAAATCAGAAAAGAACTTCTTCCTCTGCTGATACGTCATGTCCTCTAAATGCCCACTTGCTAAATAGTTGGCGTAATCAGCGTACCACGGCCTAACTGTATCAAGCTTCATCAATTGCTCAGTAGGGAAATCGATGCCTATTTTCTTGTGATCTTCGCCACCCTCATTTACTAGGCGAGACAGGTGATCAGCCACAATATTATCGCCGCCCTTCTTATCTTTGATCTCAAGGTCAAACTCTTGCAAAATTAGAATCCATCTGAGTAACCTTGGCTTTGCATCTGCTTTGTCCATAAGGTAGCGTAGGGCTGCATGGTTTGTCCAAACCACAACTTGAGACCCTAGAAGGTAACTTCTAAACTTGTCGATAGCAAAAACGACGGCTAAGAATTCCTTTTCAGTCGTGGTGTAATTGCATTGAGCAGGGTTCAAGGTGCGGCTCGTATAGTAAATGGGCCTGAACTTTTTGTCAATTCTCTGACCTAAAACTGCGCCGACTGCGTAGTTAGAGGCATCACATAATAATTCAAAAGGCTTAGTCCGGTCGGAGTGCGATTAAGATAGGGGCACTTATGAGCTTTTCCTTCGGGCAATTGAAAGCTTCTTTGCATTTCTCATCAAACAAGAACATAACATCATCTTTAAGAAGGTTAGATAAGGGCTTGGCTATTGTGGAAAAGTCCTTAATAAATCGCTTGTAGAAGCCAACATGACCAAGAAAACCGCGTACCTCTTTGACGAGTTTTCGGGTACGACATTTTTTCAATGGCTTCTACCTTAGCCTTATCAACTTGAATACCACACGGACACCTTGTGTCCCAGAACAATCCCTTCATCTACTAGAAAATGGCATTTCTCCCAGTTAAGCACTAAATTCTTCTCAACACAGCGTTGAAGCACCATATCTAGATTCTCCAAGATCTCATCGAAGCTATCGCCATAGACTGAGAAGTCATCCATGAAGACTTCCATACATTTCTCCACAAGTCCATCGAAAATGGCCAACATGCACCGTTGAAACGTTCTTTGGTGCATTGCATAACCCGAAAGGCATTCGCGAAAAGCAAAAGTGCCAGATGGACACGTAAACGTAGTCTTCTCCCGATCATTAGGGTCGATGACTATCCGGAAGTAACCAGAATATCCATCGAGGAAACAATAATACTTATGACCACTCAGTCTTTCAATAAGCTGGTCAATGAAGGGTAAGGGGAAATGGTCTTTGGCGGTGACTTCATTCAATGCGATAATCGATGCGGACTCGTAGCCGATCACAAGGCGTAAAGCTATCTCTTCCCCCTTTTCATTCTTTTCAACGGTGATACCTCCCTTCTTTGGCACAACTTGGGTGGGGCTAACCCACTCACTGTCGGCGATTGCATAGATGATTCCCATGGCTAACCACTTTATAACTTCTATCTTGACAACCTCCTGCATGTGCGGATTCAGCCTTCGCTGAGGTTGTCTGACTTTCTTAGCTCCTTCCTCCGTTCGGATTTTATGCATGCACACATCGTGGGTGATCCCTCGGATATCACCCACTTGCCATCCGAACGCGAGGATGTTCTTTTCAAGCACTTTTATCAGTAGTGCTTCTTGCTCGGGCTCGAGTTTTGAAGAGATGATCAAGGGTAACTTATCACCATACTTTAGAAAAATGTACTTAAGGTGTTGAGGAAGCGGTTTGAGCTCCAAGTCAGTAGGTGGTTGCTCAATACTAGATTTTAAAGGGCCACCTTTTTCCTTTTGGGCTTGAAGTGGTTGACTGAAGAATACCTCATCTTCCCGAGGTATAACCCCATAAAGGTACTGGATCACATCATCCATAGGGATCCTTCTGTCAGCACCCGCTTTCTCCTTCTTATGCTTGATCATCTTTCTCAAATCTTCTTCTTCTAGCTCCTCTGCTAGCTGTTCCCAATCATCAACCTCCCAATGAGTAGTCTCTCTCCAGAAATCCACTTCATCCCAACTACCCATACGGGCTTCCTCTTCCACAGGGTTAAAGTCTTCCTGATACAACTCTTTGAAATCAGCGTTCATTGCTGGGAATCTCCATGTTTCTTGTTCATTGACAGGCTCAGTGACTAAAGCCGGTAATGAAACAGAAGATGTTCCACAGTCAGCTTGATCTGTAACGTTTATAGCATCGAAAACACCTATCTTTGTTAGCTCTATCGCTTCTTCCGCGTTGGCATCTTCTTCGTCCTCATAAATTGCTTCAACAAACGAGATTTCTTCAATCAAGGTTTCCTCGGGACTTTTCCCTCGTGTGAAGGTAACAGATGTATCATCGACTCTAAGCGTAATCTGACCCTTACAGAAATCGATGAGGGCGGCAGAGGTGTCCAAAAAGGTCCGGCCTAGAATTAGGGGCATCTCTTTGTCAGGTGGATAGTCTAAGATAACCCAGTCGGTAAGGAAAACCAAGCCTCATTGGCAACACAACCGGCTGCTGAGCGGCTTGATCGGTCTACCATCTGAAGAGAAATAGGGCGTTCCCGCATTCTTTTATCTAAACCGAGCTTTTTGCAGACGTTCAATGGCATCACATTTATGGAGGCCCCCTGAGTCGCATAAGACGTTTTGGAACATGTGGCCTTCAATCTCACAAGAGATTGAAGGTCTTCCGGGGTCACCTCGCTTAGTAGCAACTTTTTGTGAAACCATAGAGCAATCTTCTCTTAAAACTTCTTCTACCATCCCTTGAAGCTTCTTCTTGCTTCCACAAACTTCCTTAAGATACTTAGAGCATTTGGGCATTTCAGTCAATACCTCAGCTAGGGGTATACTCACTTTGGTATCTCTAAGCATCCTCCTCACACCGTCATATTGTCTGTCATGACTGAGGGTGTTCTCTTTCTTCTTCGGTGGATAAGGAAGGGCTTTATCATTGTTCATAGCTTGATTTTTTATGGCTTCGTCTTCCTTATCCTTCCATCTAACAAACTTTTCCTCCCTCTTCTTTGTCAGGGGTACAGCCACCTGACTTTTCTTCATCTCTCTATCAGAATCATTCTCATCACCCGAAGAATCATCATTAAGCTCCTCCTCACTGTTGCTTTCTTCAGTATTTAACTTCTGATTGCCCCCTCCCCGAACTTATGGCGTCGGGGAGGGGCTACTCGTTTCCCGACGACTTTCCGGGTCCTACCCGCTTACCACTCCTTAAAGTAACCTCATTCAGCTCTTCGGTCCCATAATCCCATTGAGGTGTGATGGCGGTGCAAACATTGATATCTCGCTTTAGGATTTCTTTCGGTATAACTTGGAAGTTTACCGTGGGGTCCGTTTGCTTGCTTTGGTCCGCCATCCGACCAACTCGTCTCTATTGTCTTGACACTAGTAGCCGTGGTCTTCACCATGTCTACTAGCTCATCGAACTTATGTTGAGGGACACAAGAGGTGGTTTGGTTATGAGGTTGGTTTTGATTCCAACCACCTTGAGGTCTCTGAGAGTTAGGATTGTGAGATTGATTAACCACCCCGGGAGGTGGTCTTTGATAACTCGAGCTGAAAGAAGGTTTCGAATTAGATGGGCTAGGTGGTGCATTGGCTTGATTAAGATTGGGACGTTGAAATCCGGAATAATTCTGATTCTGATTGAAGTTTCTGAAGGGTTGGTTATGATTCTCAATTAAATTTACTTCCTCAGTCATCTCATTTCCCGCCTGCATTCCCAGGTAATTCACATCTGGCTGCCCTTGTTGCTGCTGCATTTGTAAATCGGCTAGCTGCTTGCTAATTACTTCCATTTGAGCAACTAACACCTTAGTCTCAGAATTGCTCGCAGCAGATTCCTTCTTATTCCCACTAACATTGGTCTTCCTAGGACTTGACCACATGTTATTCTTGGCTATAGTTTCAGCTACCCTGTAAGCAGCGTCATCACCTCCCCCTAGGAATGATCCATGAGCAGTTGAATCAAGGAAGTCTCTATTTGGTTGAGAGACACCTCTATAGAATAACTACAGTAGCTCATGTCTACCGTATCCATGGTTGGGGCACTTCCTCATCAACAGATTTAGTCTCTCCCATGCTTTCCCCACACTCTCACCATCAAGTTGTTCAAATGTGGCTATCTCCCTTTTCATGTCCATGATTGTCCCTGGTGAGACAAACTTCATAGCAAAGGCTCTTTTGACATCATTCCAGGTACGGAGAGAATGATGGGCTAAAGATTTGAACCAACGGTTTGCTTCACCCCGTAGAGCAAACGGGAAGAGTTTTAACTTGACAATCTCGGAATCAACACCGGGATAATGGCTCGCTTCGCGTATTTGAACGAAGGTGGACAAGAAGTCATGAGGATCTTCGTCGGCGGTGCCATGAAAAGAACTATTACGGACCGGTCCTACCACTCCATTTTTCGGATCGAAGTTTGCTTGCCCCATGTCCCGGAGGGCGAATTGGTCTATGCCCTTCCGAAAGTCTTGGTCAAGATAGGGAGCGTACGGGTCTTGGTTTAAGCTGGTTTAATTTGGTTTTGACGGAATTGTTGAAACCGATTATTTATGCCGACTTGTTGATTCTCGTTGTTGCTTTGTATTGCCTCGCATCCGTTGAAGGATCGATTCATTTGGGCTTGAGGATCTGGATTTTGAACTTCGTTAGCCATAATGTCTGGATCAGGGAAGAGCTTTCTCCTGAGAATAGATTGCTCAGGCTCGGGATTAAAGATAAGAGGTCCCTTCTTACTCCTGGTTTGCATAAACCAGAAGAGCAGAATGGAAAGAAATCAACCTTAGGGTTGATGAGAACGAGTGTAGAGAAGATTAGAGGGTTTAGAGGTTTAGAAAAAGAGAAGAGAGAAGAAGAGAGGTGACAAGTTAAGAGACTGAACTGGCGTTCAGTATGAGTAAACGCTGGTTCAGGGGAATTCTGTAGGTGAATGCTCGTTCAGGTTACTGAACTAGCGTTCAGAAGACAAATTGGGGGCAGACGGGCGTTCAGATTCTGGACGCCCGTTCAGAAAGTTTCTTTTTTATTTATTTATTTTTTTTTTTTTTATATTAATTTAGAAAAGATATCTAATCAGAAACAGGAAAAGAAACCTACCTACGAAAAACTTAAAACAGGAAAAACACTAAGACGGTGAAAAAAAATGTGTTGAAATCTTCTAAGGCTAAAATGGGAGGGAAAACAGTGGATTTTGACCTCGAAAACGGTGTTGAACGGCCAAAGGCCGATCACAACGTCGTCGGCGTCGGAACGAGCTTTCCGAATTGGGGTCCTGCGCGCCAATCCGACACTCGAGCCGAAAGTTATGGTCAAAATACTGTCGACTCAGAAAACTACACTATGAAGAATCCGACAACCGTTACCGACTCCCCGGCAACGGCGCCAAAAACTTGTTCGGTAAAAACTCGTTTTAAATTTATAAACCGAAACACCCCAAGTATAAGGTTCGTAGTATAGGGTGTCAACGGGTCGTCCTAAGGGAGTCGAATGTTTATCGGATTAAAGTGCAGTTATTCTATTGATTATGTCACAAAGTATTATCTAAAACTAAGGTCTATACTAACTATAATATAAAAAACGATGAGTAAAACTAAACTAAAACAGGAAACAGGAAAATTCGACTATGGACGGGCGTTCACCAAGGGTGGACGGGCGTCCGATAACACGCTGGAAACAGAAAATTTGCAGAAAAACAGTATGTAAAAACTAGGGTTTTAGAAAAACAACTAAACGAAGCAATCAAAGTCGATACGAACGATTTGGTTTATCAAATAATTAAGAGGAACGGCAAGGCAACGGGAATCCACCAATCAACCAACCCAACCCCAACTAGATGGCAAGTTAAAGATACGATTTTTAGTAATGATCTATCACGAATTCGATTAAATTCCTTTAAACAAATTCTAGGGTTTCGTTTTCTTTCTCAAGCAAAACTAAACGGCATGCAAAACACGATCATGAGATTGTCTCCAAAACTTGACTCAATCAATTATAAACGATCTCTCGAATTACAACTAAGTGCATCAATTGAAAAGATCAAAGTTTGAACAATATTCTCACATAAATTCAATCACAAAGGTAGTTTCATCGATCTATCGATTCAATAAAACATAAACAATCCTTACAAAATTCAATTGATGAAAAATCATAAATTTACTCACTAAGATAGAGCATACAATCCTCTAGTTGGCGTGGTTTTTGATTGGTTTCCCCCGTTGTCCCACCGCGAATTGCTTAGCCAACAATCATGTTGGTGATCATGATTGTTGGGATGGAAGAGTTCATCTCCTTGTTTGCTCTGGAAGGATATGCGGCTGCTAGGGTTCTTTTTGAGTGAATGATATGATAGATGCGATTAGGGTTCAATACACGCTGGTATTTATAAGATTTTGAGGCGGCTAGGGTTAAGTCGGTCATGGACGCCCGTCCGGTTCTTTGGACGTCCGTCCACTATGCTTGAAATCTTCGAATCGGGCCGAGTCATGATCAAACGCCCGTCCTTCTTTAAATCAGACGCTCGTCCGCTGAAAATCAGTCAATCCTGAATCAACTTCTCCTCATGGACGCCCGTCCACTTTTTATGGACGCCAGCCCACTGGACGGGACCTCAAACGCTCGTTCAGCTGTGTAAATCTTCATTCCAATCTCCAACTCGCATCTTCCTCCTTCTATCAAATCTCTAATTATGCATCTTTTCAGCTCCTTCAACAACATGCAAGCATACCTACAAGGCGATAGAAACGAGCAAAGTGTAAAATCGTACAAAAACACATAAAAACTACGTAAACAACTCGATTCTTCACTTTTAAACGTTTCAAACTCCATTCTCTCAATTTATCCTTTTAGCAAGTGATTTTCTACAAAAAAATCACTAAAACACGGAAGATATTGTAACGGAATAACTCGATATAAACCACAAAATTAGTCGTAAACACCCTGACTAATAAAAAGATTGAAAAAGCTGTTCGGTGGAAGGATCTGGAAGACAAAGCTGTCAGTGCATCTTCGAAGAAAATCTTTTCTGAGAATGATCTGAAAAAGCTTCCATTTCCACCAAGAAAGAGCAACATCCCCTTGAGTGAAGATAAGAAGTATGAAAAGGTGCTGAACCTCTTGAAAAATACTCAGGTAAATCTTCCATTATCCGAGGTCTTGGTTGAAATGCCTAAGTATACAAAATTCATCAAGGATGTTGTTTCTTCGAAAAGGAAGTTGTCAGACATGGAGAGGCTGATTGGTGAGGATTGTTCAATGATCAATTATGAAAACCTACCAACAAAGAGAGGTGACCCTGGAAAGTTCGTGCTTACAGTATTAATGGGAGGCCTGGTCTTCCCTAACTCTTTGTGTGACCTGGGTGCATCTATAAGCCTCATGCCATTGTCTGCGTGTAAACAAATTTGGGTTTAATTGATCTTCTAGAACCCACTACCATGAATTTGCAATTCGCCGATAGATCTTCTAAGAAAGCGGCGGGAATCTTAAAAGACGTACTAGTTCAAATCGACGATTTACCTTTCCCGTTGACCGGTACGTCCCGGACATTGAAAAAGATGAAAATGTCCCCCTGATTCTTGGAAGACCTTTTCTGTCTACGGCTCGAGCCCTCATTGACTGCGATGGCGGGCGAGTGACGATCCGTGTTGGTGATCAAGAGGTAAGCTATAATGTCTCCAGATCCACTCAAATACCCTCTGGGCCTCCAACCGGTTTTTCCATTGAGGATACGTCTGATGACTTCGATGATTTAATGGAGAAGCAAGTCATGGCTGTGGCAAATGAGTATGAGCGACTGGTTGATAATTTGAATAATCATGGTGTGGTAAGTCTAGAGCAGTTAGAAGCTGAATTTAAGGATGAGTTGTTAAAAGGAGAAGCTTTGGCAGTGGGACCGCTAAGTAAACTCAGCGATGTTGAGTTGAAAGGTGGAGAGCTCAAATCTAGTTTAGAAGACCCCCCCTGCAGATTTGGTGTTGAAGCCGTTGCCTAAACATCTTAAGTATGTGTTTTTAAGAGAAGGTGACAAGCTTCCATTGATTATATCTGCCAAGCTGTCTCGTTTAGAGGAAATGAAATTAATCAATGTCTTGAAGAAAAACAAAAAAGCCCTTGGGTGGGAAGTAGGAGATATCAGAGAGATATCTCCTGACATCTGTATGCATAAGATCAAGACAAATGAGGGTGCGAAATGTGTTAGACAGCCCTAGAGGAGGCTCAACCCTCATATGCAAGAGGTGGTTAAGAAAGAAATTATCAAACTTCTGGACATGGGAATCATTTATGCCATCGCTGATAGTGAATGGGTTTCCCCGACTCAGGTAGTTCCCAAAAAAGGTGGAATTACGATTGAGAAGAATGAGAAGGGAGAGGAAATAGCATTGAGACTTGTCACTGGTTACAGAGTCTGCATCAATTATCGAAAGCTCAATGAGGTAACCATGAAAGATCACTTTCCCCTTCCATTCATTGACCAGATGCTTGAACGTCTGGCGGGACACGCATTCTACTGCTTCCTAGATGGATATTCAGGATACTTCCAGATACCCATTGATCCAGCTGACCAAGAAAAGACCACTTTCACTTGCCCTTATGGTACATTCGCCTACGGGCGGATGCCATTTGGTCTCTCGCAATGCCCTGCCTACATTTCAAAGATGTATGCTGGCTATCTTTGACGGGCTAGTAGAAAAGTGTATGGAAATCTTTATGGACGATTTTTCAGTCTTTGGTCAGTCCTTCGACGACTGCCTTGACAATCTTGATCAAGTCTTATCCAGATGCGTGGAAAAGAACTTAGTGCTCAATTGGGAAAAATGCCATTTCATGGTTGATGAGAGAATAGTTCTTGGCCACAAAATCTCCGCCAAAGGTATAGAAGTTGACAGGGCAAAAGTAGAAGCTATCGAGAAGATGAGTTATCCCAAGAGTGTGCGTGAAGTGAGAGGCTTTCTTGGACATGTCGGTTTCTACAGAAGATTCATTCAAGACTTCTCCAAGATAGCCAAGCCCCGTCTACTTTACTTAAAGAAGACGTTGAGTTCAATTTTGATGACAGCTGGAAGCAAGCGTTTGAGGAGCTTAAGGACCGTTTGATCTCTGCTCCAATTCTCATATCGCCTGACTGGAATCTACCTTTTGAGCTTATGTGCGACGCATCCAACTATGCAGTTGGTGCTGTTTTAGGACAAAAAAATCAAAGGGAAATTCCAGCCAATCTATTACGCCAGTCACACATTGAATCCCTCTCAAGTTAACTATACAACAACTGAGAAAGAATTACTGGCCGTAGTCTTTGCAATGGACAAGTTTCGTAGTTACTTGTTAGGTGCTCAAGTGATTGTGTGGACTGACCACGCTGCTTTGCGGTATCTGATGACTAAGAAGGAGGCTAAACCGTGCCTACTGAGTTGGATACTGACCCTACAAGAGTTTGACGTTCAAATTAAAAGATAAAAAGGGCAGTGAAAACGTAGTGGCTGATCATGTTTCGAGAATGCTAAGTGAGGAGAAGGATGATCCAGATGATATAGATCTTTACTTTCCTCTAGAGAACATTATGCTTATCGACGGTTGCCCTCCTGATGTTCCATGGTATTCTTTCATTGTAAATTACCTTCATGCCCGATATCTTGATCCAGAATTATCCTATCAGGAGAAGAAAAAGTTCTTCTCTGATTTGAAATCTTTCGTTTGGGATGAACCTTATCTTTTTAAGATCTGTAAAGATGGTTTGCTTAGAAGATGTGTTCCAGAATCCGAGCAGCGCGATATTATTGAGCAGTGCCACGGTGGACCCACTGGAGGTCACTTTGGTCCTTGGAAAACCGTTGCTAAGATCTTCCAATCCGGTTTCTATTGGCCTACGATCTTTAAGGACACAGAAGCTTTCTGTAAAGCTTGTGATAGGTGCCAAAGAACCGGTACTCTGACAAGGCGTTTTGACATGCCTTTCACGCCCATCTTAGAATGTGAAGTCTTTGATGTATGGGGTATCGATTTTATGGGACCATTCCCATCATCTTGTGGTAACAAGTATATCTTAGTTTGCGTGGATTACGTGTCGAAATGGGTAGAGGCTCAAGCCACTCCTCACAATGATCATAAGACGATCATGAAATTCTTAAAGAAGAACATCTTTGTGAGATTTGGATGTCCACGTGCCTTGATCAGTGATGAAGGGACACATTTCTGCAACCGACCCCTAGAGAAAGTGCTTGAGAAGTATGGTGTTCGTCACAAACCGGCACACCATATCACCCGATGACTAGCGGTCGGGTTGAAAGGAGCAACCAAAGTATTAAGAAGATCCTGGAAAAAACGGTCAACAGTCATAGGAAAGACTGGAGTCTAAAGTTGGATAATGTACTATGGGCATATAGAACCGCCTATAAGACTCCTATGGGTACATCCCCATATCAAATGGTTTATGGTAAGCCATGTCATCTGCCAATCGAGTTAGAGCACAGAGCTTATTGGGCTACGAAGTTTCTAAACTTCGATACCCAATCTTGTGGAAAACATCGATTGCAACAGTTGCATGAGTTAGACGAATTCAGACTCCAGGCCTACAAAAGTGCCAGGATCAGTAAGGAAAAGACGAAACTCCTTCATGATGCTAAAATTAAGAAGAGGGAATTTCAAATTGGGGAACAAGTTTTATTATACAATTCCAGGTTACATATGTTCCCTGGTAAGCTGAGGACACGGTGGTCCGGTCCCTTTGAGATTCTCCAAATTATTCCTGGAGGCGTTCTAGAACTACGCGGTTATGGTGACCAACCGTTTCGAGTGAATGGTCAAAGGTGTAAGCACTACATTGGTGAAGCCAAGGAAAAGCCTTTGATTGTTCGTTTCCTCGATATCCTCGGGTGTGGTACTAAAGAAGTCAAAGAATTTGACGAGTTTTCACCCGACCTATTCTCAGAGGATGACGGTAGTGGTCGATCTGAAGAAGTTCTAGCAGGTAGTTGGGATATGAAAGAGCATGAGAGGGAGCGTCAGTTGAAACGTCATCTGAAGACTCAGAAGAAGAAGAAGTCAACCATAGGGAAGTTTAAACATATTTGGAAAGCTATCACAGATTTAACCCCATGTGTTAAGTGCAGTTTCTGCAGCCGAACTACTAACCCAAGTCTAGACGAGGTAGTGGCAGGCAGAAAAGTCAAATGGCCTGATCCAGGCTGAGCTTTAAACAGTGTCGAGCTAACGACATTAACCAAAAGCGCCACTAGGGGGCAACCTAGATATCATCATCTTTAGTCATTTTTGTTTTATGCTTTTGTAGTTTTAGTATTTAAGTTTAGTTTACTAAGTTTTGCTTTTGTTTGTATATGTCAGTTAGTTGTGCTTCCTAGATATGGATTTCGGAGTTCTTCCAGAGGAGTTACCTTTCCTTAGGAGGATCCCACTAATCACTGTAGATGACGGACCGGGAGGGACTATAGTGTTACACGTAGACATTGATATTAGTACCCGCATCAGGACTGTCACCTATGTTCTTATTGTTCCCCGTTGTTCGGGAGGTGGAGACTTCACTGCGAGGAGTTGCGGGCGGCTCTAGGACGTCCATACACAATCCCGAATGATCCGATGCCTTTGGATTTAGCGCTAGTCGCAAGCTGAACATTTTCGAGGTGTTGATGTGGCTGGTGAAGACTGGGGTTTGCAGGATGAGTATGATTTCCCTCCGGCGATGGACATGCTCCACCGTCTTATCCGGGTGATAGATGTTAGGTGTAGTGCCCGAAAGACAATTCGTGTAATTGTTTTTAATGGATGACAGAATTTATCTCACCTTATTACTTGCTTTGTGCTTGTAAGTAATACACTGCTGCAAACCCTAAGTATATCGGTATGTAACCACTTAACTCGGTGTATGGATTACACGTGAGGATTGAGTTAGTGGAGATATGCTTAAAGCGTTAGTCCGTGGTGAACTTAATCGAGTTTAGGGTCTCTTGATTAAAACACCAATAATGCGCCCGAACACCTTAGGGTGTGATAGACTTATCCGGGCTATCGATGAGGGTACCTACGTGGGGCATTTATATATGATGGCATTCATATAGATCGGACCGATTTAATCGAATTTCTCGATATAATTCCGTAATCGAGGAATCTTATTAAATCATTAGATGATCATATATGGATCAACCTTAATCCCGAGGTGATCACTGTGGTCCGCTTGTCCCGGGGTAGTGTTTGATGTGTTAGTTACGGTTCACTTAAATATGTGTTCCAAGCCACTTCTCATTGGCACTATCTCCGGATGAGTGAGTAGTTCGATTTTCACGGACATGGAATCCATTCCTTCTGCGGGAAGTAGAGACGATCCCCTTGTTTGTTATCCCTAAGAAAGTGATCGATCCCGGGAGTTCACATTTGACTAATTAGCTACTAGTCGGATATGTGTGCTAATTGATCATCGGGGGTTAATGGTAAATAAGGATAAGATATTCGAGTCGGGTTCACGGAGACTTCCCACTCGAATGGACGATCTATGGAGGGTTAATCCGTATGTAGTGATTATATCAATGGACGCTTATTCACTCTACATGGGTTGAGTATAAGTATACATCTATAATCGGTAGAGTTCGATTTCGGGTTTATGGTGGCGTAATCCCGGAATTAATAATTAATGTACTTATTCAGTTCGATGAATAATTAATTATTGGAGCTACTGGTTATAGGTCCATGGTCCCCGATGTGCTTCTGTAAATCGGACCAATAATCTTGTTATTTGGGCCTCAGTGATAATTAATTGGCTGGGCTAATTATTTGATATGCATGGATATTATTTAGTTGGGCTAAATAATATTATACACATAAAAGACATTTTATGTGGGCTTTTTGACCCTAAAGGTGGCGCCTATGTGTTGATTAATTAGAGAGAAATTAGTTTTCTTGGATAATTATTTGACATGTGATTTATCTTTTATTTGTTAAATGATAATTCATTGAATATTAGATAATAATGTGATTTTCCTAATTTGTTTGGGATAATCATTTTATTTATCTTTTATTTGGAATAAATGATTAATGGAATAATTATCTCTTAATTATTTAATCCTTGGAGGACAAGGTTTACTCTCCTATATAAAGAGAGTTCTCCCAAGCCTTAGAAAAAAGGCATAATTTCGACCACCATCATTAAAAAGAGAGAAAAATTAGTTTTTTCTTGTCTTGGGTTTTTAGTAAAAGAAAAACTTTAAATTTTTCTTAGTGTTGCATATCGAGGAGGTTCGTGTATCAAGAAGGGTGTCCACCAACCGCCGTTTGGAGAACACATCGGAAGATCTTGGCATCTCTTCCTACTATTGGTAACTTGATCTTAACCCCCTTGTAGTTGTTTAAGTCCTTTAATTATGTGTTTTTGATATATAAATCGTGATCCATCCGCTGCGCGTAGATCTAATTCGTTTAGATCTAAGAACCTGCATCCTTCATGTGGTATCAGAGACAGGTTCCACGATTTATATAGTCATAATCGTAATTAAACGACTTAAAGGAGTGGAATTGCATGTAGGTAAATTTTATTTATTGGTTTATGCATTGATAATGATTAATTGCTATGGTTGAAGAGATGGATTGGGGGTTGGCACTGTTTACCCGTTAGATCTATTGTAAACTCATATAAACGATGATAATTCGTTCATATGAGTATAGGAAATTATGTAATTTATTTATTATTGCAAGTTTAATTTCCTGTAAATAGATCTGTTTAGAAGCTGTATAGTGTTTTCGTTTTTTCCGTTGTTTGAGCCGTTAAAACGAAGATCCCTCCGGTCAGAATCGAGATTGGAAGTTGATGAAAAATCCCACAAAATTTGGCGTCGATCAGAGTCCGTTTGGATGTCCGTTCGTTGATGAGAAGAGGCAGCTGTAACAGAAAAACGCAGGATTCACAGAAACCCTAACTGTGACTTCCTCGATTTTCTGGAAAGTATTGGACCGTTGAAACGAATATCCGACCGGTCAGATCGATTATCATGGAGTTTTGGACCTGAGATAAAATTTTCAGGATGATCGGGATTCATCTTCATCCCCGATCGGCCTCGGGAAATATATGATGCGCTGCTGTAAGAGTCTGTTTCAGCAGCAAGTTGGGCGGCTCACTGAGGAAGATTGACAGGTCAAAGCTCCGATCCGACCGTCCATCTTGAAGTCCGAAGAATGAAGATCAGATATGGAAAGTTTCGTCCCGATCCAAGTTCGTTTGATATGCCGATCGTCGAAGATTCTCAACAGCTGCAGATTAGGGTTTTAATTTATTTTCGAATAGATTAGTTACGGGGGTGCCAACGGTCCATCTCGGTGTTTATTTTCCACACTAGTATACATGTGTAGATTGTATGAGTAGAACCGGAAAATTTCCATGACATGCATCATATCATGAATTCCACTCCATATGCATACATGTAGAAATTAATTCGAGGAATTAGTTAGGCATGTATAAAACACACAATTAGTTTTAATTAATTGTTTGATATTAATTAGAAACTAATTAGGGTAAAAACCGAGGAACACGGGTTTTTTCAATCGTCGAGGTTGGGTGATGGATTCTCGGTGAATCCCACTCGCGAAAGCATAAGGAGTAAAATCCCGAAACCTCGTGGTGAAGGTGTTGGATTCTCGGTGAATTCCACCTTACCTAAGACGAGATTACGTTTTTGTTCCGTAGTGTCTACGTGAATGTTTGATGTTTAAGGATTGGATAATCACGGGCAAACAGGTTCGAAAGTGGTTTAACCACGGTTGGGTGGTCAACGTAGCTACGGCTCAATCGACTTCACCCTCCACGTGTGGCGTTTGCACGGGGGTCTGGCAATACTGAGTCATCCGAAGAGCCACTACGGCTCAACGGACCTCTCCTAGCCTTGACCCGTCCGACGGCCACATATGTTCTAACGAATAGGTCGGGTGGGCTAGCCCACATAACCGACAACATTCGGGCCTATGATTTATTGTTCCTTAATGTAACATCAAGTCCAAAAACGTGATCAGTAAACCCACCACTTTTTCAAAATATTGAGTGGGAGCGGGAGAGGCGACAACCGACCCCACGGCTTCTACTGTTGACACAAGCAACGTGAGAGAATGGTGACGCCTCGTGCCGGCCTGGGACCGGCCTCCCTAAGGAAGGCCTTCACCGCTATCAAAATTCAAGGCTTGGTCTCCGAAAGGATAGGATTTTGGGTACTCGTCGGGTCACCGACCGACCCTAAGGCGGCACACTCGGGGTCTACCTAAAAATCTAAGACGTAGGTCACACTCATAAAGGGTATTTTTGGTAGTACCTTGGCCGAAAAAGGAAAGGTGATTGACGATCACAAATGAGATGTTCGATTCTCAATCGATCTTCAATATTAATCGAAACCTCTTTGACCTACCCTAAGGCGGCACCGAGGCATTAGATTAAATCCTTGGAACGGTAGGATAGACTATAAGTACTTAGTTTATGTTCCTAAAATTTTAGTAGTGTATGATTTGGATTTATTTTTCGTCAATTTTATTTACAATCGTTATATATATCTCTCTAAGGTGCTAGACTTGCTAGTGTAAAATTGACTAGTAATGACTTCGTTAAAAAGTGGTAAGTAACTAGAACGTTGTATTTATTAATCTCACGTGCGATTAATTTTTCGGAAGAGATATTTCTCTTGAAGCCTTCAAAACTTAAGTGACGTAAATAGACATGTCACTGCTGTCAATCGTGTTGATCGAGAAACGACTGTAATGAGTTTGAAAGATGATTGGGACGATAAAATTCTTCTAGTGAATTTTAATTGTGTAGTGTCTACACGAGAAATTTTCTAATAGAAAAATTGGAGAATCATAAGTTAAAGTGTCGCTAGTTAGACGGTATTTGGAACCGATAAACTAGTGGGAGCTTTTGTCTTATGTTTTTCTAATTTAGAAAATTAGTCCCACTGGGTAACGCTTTCATTAGACATCCCACAGTTCACGAGTAGTGTCTACTCAATTGAACTGCTAGTTCAAGACTATTTCCTTTTAAGGAAAGTTGAGAATGGGAAAGAATGTCTGTAAGTGTTAATAATCTTAACTAAAGTTTTGAGGCTAAACCGAAATATTAATTAAAGAAAGTATAGGACAAGGAAAGTGATTTCGGATCACTAACCAATGAATCCTTGGCAACTTTCTTAACCGAGTAACTCGACTCGGGAGCTAAGTTCTTTGGAAGAACAAGAGAGCTTTGCATTAACGATTAATAGAGTAACAATGCGCAGTTATTTCAGCTAGAATAGTGGGAGTGATATAATGAAATGAATTTCGGATTCTATCCTTGAATATCACAGAAAAATTTATTTTTCTGTTTACAGATTCGTTGAAACAAATGGATTCACTTTCAACTCGATATATTGTTGCCTCATAGAAAGTGAATATGACATTTGTAGTACGAATCCAAGACTCGGACTTTTGTTTGATAAAGTCAGAACCACTAAGAAAAGCTGAATAAGTATAACACATCTAAAACTATTAAAGGTAAAAGGTCTCCGTATTAAGATAAGCGACCTTTCAATATCTATTAATTAGTGCATATATCCTAGAGATAAGACCTGACAACGGCTAAGGGTGATTCCTAACTCCCAGTCTAGGACCACTATCTCAAAGGAAAAATGACTAAGTTTCCTTTCAATCGGGAAAGGGTGATAGATTTGAAGGGGTAACATAGCTTGTTCACCATGACCTTCGGGGTCTAGTGAGAGATACAAGCTAGTGGGAGTTTTTGAGTGGTGACATTTTGTCTGATAACTACTCGAAACGCGATTTAGTTTATCAAAAGAATACGAGGAGGAGTCTCTGATTTTAGCAGAGAATAGAGTATTCCATGCTCGAAATAGGCTATCGCATAGTCTTGGGACCGATGCTCGGCACCGCCTCCTAGTGGAATGATTCTCACCGAGGAAGAAACCATAGACTTGCACGATATAGTTATTCATGTGCTACAATACACCGTTAAACTCGATTAAGATAATTGGTTGCAAAATAACGGTTAACATTATTATGTAAACCGAGAAGTCTACCTAGAAGATGCCGGTGAATTTATGGATAATGAGTGAATTCGGTTCACACCACTTCCATAAATGTAGGCATTTAGCATTTAATGCTTGAAAGTAGGATTTGGAGATTTTGCGCATACGTTCGATTGTGATTTCGTGAAATATCTTAATGAGACGAGTGAAGGTTGATTATAAGATTCTTGAGATCGAAAGTGACGGTTGAACTGTCACAAGCCTTCGATAGAATCTATAAGAAACGACCTTAAACCTTGGAGTACGGTTACCCAAAGGTAGTTACTATACGATTTAATCGGACCACGTCCAACATTAGTTGTTGGTGATTACACTGATAAATACTACTAGATCAGAATGTCAATCCACCCAAGACACAGTGGGAGTATGGTTTAACCGTTGACCCATTGTGATTTTGTGGACTTTATAATCTGCTGGGGTGATTGATAACCTATGGCTCTTGGTGGGCTGTATAGGATTCTGATTATAGAGCTTGGTTTGAAAACCTTAACCCTGTGAATGGAGTTTTGGTACTCCGGTTACGTTTCGACCTCTTGTAGAACCATCGAGTGTCTCGGGCCCGGTGGGAGCAATTGGATCTACACGGAAAAGAGTCGAATGAATATGAAAGTTTAAACTTTCGGCGCAAAGTTGAGTGGTATAGGGGTGATTCCCACGACAAGTAGAGAGTTAACCGGACCCTCGAACTCTCTCACCACTCGATCTTGCTAGATTTCGTTAGAAAGCGAGAAAATAGGGGTGATTCCCTGAGACTTTCTTGCCGAACAACGGAATCTGAATTCATTCAGAACGGAAGGGTTTTAGCTAAGAATGAATTACGGATTCGTTACAAAGCAGAAGATAGGGGTGATTCCCTAAGACCTTTTTTGCGAGACAAACGATATCTTAATTCATTCAGAAAGAACCTTTGGTAGGAGGCCTGCCATGGCTTATATCCTTTGTGGATTTAAGAGAACCTCTCGGTCATTTAAAAGTCACATGTTTTAAAATATGTGGACTTGACCAAAATATTGATAAGTTTTTTCGTAGACTGGATATCAATATCGGTAATGTAGTAGTAGTATTAGTGTTCATAAATGATAACACTAAAACGGTTGGAAACAACATGGGTGTGCTATCTGAAGTTGGAAACTGACACGCCAAGATTCTCTGGATGAGAGAATTGGACTATATTCTAAGAATTCGATTCGGTCAAATTCACAAGTATGAGTCATTGGCTATCCCATCCGTCTTATTGGTTAAGATGATCATGCATATACGTATGCAACATTCAACGAGAGTAGTCCTACCTTACATCTCAGGAATGATTCTCTAAATCTCCGGATAAAGAGAAAATGGGATAGAGTCTCTTTTGGATAACGGCAAGTCATGTTATCACAAGTCAATAGTAGTCGAATCTCGGATTCGTGCATTGAAAAGCATTTTAGTACGTCCTCGAGTATCTTTGAAGAACGAGGAATAATATGCTTGTATATTCAGGTGCAAACTTGAATATGGTTGACTACACTGATTCTGACTTGTAGTCAGATTAAGGATGATCATTAAGTTGATCTCGGGCTCAGTGTTTACTCATAGTGCTTAGAATTTCCTTTTTGGTTTGGAAGTAATTCCAGGTCTGATAAGCCGATATCACTTCATCGTGAAAACAGTGAAGAGATAGCTTAGAAGGATCTTCTCAGTCATAAGGAGTCAAAAGCATATTGAGAGAGAGTACCGCCTGATTGGAAGGACCGGCTACGTTTCAATCCTAAAGATCGTCTCGAGACGACAACCTAGCTAATCAGTGTACCAAGTCGAGTGCTTGGAGGATATGGCATTGATGGATGTGTCTCATCTGCTTTTAGAGCAAGTGGGAGAGTGTTGTGAATAAGATGAGAAAGGGTGTGCTCTAAAAACAATCGTTGCTTGTCATTTCGTGCAAGTGGGAGATTGTTAGGTGTAGTGCCTGAAAGACTGGGGTTTGCAGGATGAGTATGATTTCCCTCCGGCGATGGACATGCTCCACCGTCTTATCCGGGTGATAGATGTTAGGTGTAGTGCCCGAAAGACAATTCGTGTAATTGTTTTTAATGGATGACAGAATTTATCTCACCTTATTACTTGCTTTGTGCTTGTAAGTAATACACCGTACGCAAACCCTAAGTATATCGGTATGTAACCACTTAACTCGGTGTATGGATTACACGTGAGGATTGAGTTAGTGGAGATATGCTTAAAGTTTGTTAGTCCGTGGTGAACTTAATCGAGTTTAGGGTCTCTTGATTAAAACACCAATAATGCGCCCGAACACCTTAGGGTGTGATAGACTTATCCGGGCTATCGGTAGAGGGTACCTACGTGGGGCATTTATATATGATGGCATTCATATAGGATTCGGACCGATTTAATCCGAATTTCTCGATATAATTCCGTAATCGAGGAATCTTATTAAATCATTAGATGATCATATATGGATCAACCTTAATCCCGAGGTGATCACGGTGTCCGCTTGTTCCGGGGTAGTGTTTGATGTGATAGTTACGGTGCACTTAAATATGTGTTCCAAGCCACTTCTCATTGGCACTATCTCCGGATGAGTGAGTAGTTCGATTTTCACGAGACATGGAATCCATTCCTTCCTACGGGAAAGAGAGACGATCCCCTTGTTTGTTAGCCCTAAGAAAGTGATCGATCCCGGGAGTTCACATTTGACTAATTAGCTACTAGTCGGATATGTGTGCTAATTGATCATCGGGGGTTAATGGTAAATAAGGATAAGATATTCGAGTCGGGTTCACGGAGACTTCCCACTCGAATGGACGATCTATGGAGGGTTAATCCGTATGTAGTGATTATATCAATGGACGCTTATTCACTCTATGGGTTGAGTATAAGTATACATCTATAATCGGTAGAGTTCAGTTTCGGGTTTATGGTGGCGTAATCCCGGAATTAATAATTAATGTACTTATTCAGTTCGATGAATAATTAATTATTGGAGCTACTGGTTATAGGTCCATGGTCCCCGATGTGGCTTCTGTAAATCGGACCAATAATCTTGTTATTTGGGCCTCAGTGATAATTAATTGGCTGGGCTAATTAATTGATATGCATGGATATTATTTAGTTGGGCTAAATAATATTATACACATAAAAGACATTTTATGTGGGCTTTTTGACCCTAAAGGTGGCGCCTATGTGTTGATTAATTAGAGAGAAATTAGTTTTCTTGGATAATTATTTGACATGTGATTTATCTTTTATTTGTTAAATGATAATTCATGGAATATTAGATAATAATGTGATTTTCCTAATTTGTTTGGGATAATCATTTTATTTATCTTTTATTTGGAATAAATGATTAATGGAATAATTATCTCTTAATTATTTAATCCTTGGAGGACAAGGTTTACTCTCCTATATAAAGAGAGTTCTCCCAAGCCTTAGAAAAAAGGTATAATTTCGACCACCATCATTAAAAAGAGAGAAAAATTAGTTTTTTCTTGTCTTGGGTTTTTAGTAAAAGAAAAACTTTAAGTTTTTCTTTGTGTTGCATATCGAGGAGGTTCGTGTATCAAGAAGGGTGTCCACCAACCGCCGTTTGGAGAACACATCGGAAGATCTTGGCATCTCTTCCTACTATTGGTAACTTGATCTTAACCCCCTTGTAGTTGTTTAAGTCCTTTCATTATGTGTTTTGATATATAAATCGTGATCCATCCGCTGCACGTAGATCTAATTCGTTTAGATCTAAGAACCTGCATCCTTCAATAGATTGGTCGGAAATTTAAGATGACTAGCGTATTAGGTTGTTTCGTCGAGCAAACGACGTAAAACAAAAGCGCTTGGTGGGAGGCAACCCACTGTGTTTTCTATTTCTTTTTACTTATTTTCTAGTAATTTTATGTACTCCGTTGATTTCCATTTGTATTTTTGATGTTTTATTTAAGTTTAATGAGACAATGCAAGTTTGAATTTAAATTGTATGAAATTTTATAATTTTTGCATTTTTTCGCCTTGGACGCCCGTCCGCCATGCACAATTGTTGAACAAGCGTCCAACATTCTTGGACGCCCGTCTGAGAAACTCCTTCCAACTCTGTACGTAAAGTGAGCATCTGGACGAGCGTCTGTTTATATGGACGCCCGTCCAGTTCATATGATCTCCAGCTGAACGCCCGTCCGGTTTCCTGGACGCCCGTTCAGACCTGCACCTATATATATCCCTGCCTCCCCATTTTATTTCGAATCAGAAATTTCAAAACGCATAACCCGACTTTTGCCCTCATTTTGCCCTAAAATCTTTATTTCTAAACCAAATTGGGCGATTCAAAGTCCCACAAACAGCTTTCAACCCCCTCTAGTTGATTCTTCAACCCAAATCCTCCAACAAACAACAGATAATTCGGTTGGGTGACCTAGCGTGTGCGGTTTTCTTTTGGGAAAAATCCGATCTTTGGTTTCGTTTGTTCACATTTGGGAATTCAAATCATCGTAATCATCATCCCTTCAACGTACTTGGTAAGATTTTATAAGTTTTTCGTGGATTATTTCACATTTTTCCTGAGTTCGATCTTCGAGTCGACTCTTTTACATAAACTTGCCTTATTTGTTTTCTTCTCCTTGTTTGGTTTATTTTTCTTTCTTGGTTGATGATCTGGGATGGTTATGGATGATGATGGATGGGCTGCATTGTGGTTTGTGTGGTTTGGTGTTGTGTTATTTGGGAAATCCCGTTTGGACGATAAACGGGTGGTTTTGTTTGATTTTGGGGTTGGGTTTGTTGTTTGTGTAGCCTTAGTTCACCATGGTTCGTAAAGAGGTAATAAAGAGGCATGGTAAGGGAGTTGCTACTGAACCTGCTAAAAAGAAAAAGACCGTAGACCCCACATTAGTCAATCCGAACCGAGGCATTCATATTGGTGAACGTCAGAATCCTCCTAGAGGTCAATCTAGGGTTCCTTTGCGAGATGAGTCTGAGTCGGGTTCTGACACTGATGATGAGCCCTTAGTGAGAAAGATGACTAGGGTGTCGGAGACTCGGGGTGAGGGAGATTCAAATGCACCGAGGGGTGGAGCTGAGGAAGCAACTGAGGAGGCTGCACCGGTTAGGGATAATCAACACCCAAGCCCAAGGTTATTAACGAGGTTCGGGGAGTAAAGGTGCCATTTACGCCCAAGGTTATTAACGAGAAGTATGCCTTGGCACCTTTTGAGGGGTTGGACTATAAGGAGGCGATTAAGGCCAGGCAGGATGCGGGAGAAGATCCGTTGGAGGAATTAAGGTTGTTGGTGTGCCCGGAGGTGCCGTGGACACTTAGGCCGGGCGGAGATAGGAAGGAGTTGGTGACTACTAGTTGGACAGAAGATTGGAAGGTCCAATGTCGGTTTATCCAGAACAGGTTGTTACCTAAGAATAACCTGACGCATTTTCACATTGGCGACCTTGGGATGCTATACGCGCTGAATTTCAAGGTGAATGTCGATGTAGGACAAGCCATCTTTGATGAGATCTCTACGAATCAGAAGGTATATTCACGGTGTTTGATTTGCCCGCATTTGATCCACAGTCTCTGTCAGGACGCTAGGGTTCCCGAGTACAAGACCGATCATAAACCGAAGAATCCGAGGTTCTTGCAGCGAGAAAAAGTGAAGTCTTCTGGTCAGATCCAGACTGAGGCTGAGGCAGGTGAGCCTGGTTCTTCGTCGGCACCGCCTCGAGCATCTTCCCTTCCTACTTTATCTCCCTCAGTCCGGATGAGGCTGAGTATGGGCAACAGTGTGCGGAGCTGGATGGAGGATATTCGGACTTCCCAGAATAACATCTTGACTATTTTGAAGTGTCTGAGTGAGGGCCGGCCTGTAAGGGACGACAGAATCTTCGCTCCGAGCGTTATCGATTACACTTATTCAGACGAGGTTGAGCGGGCGATTGCGGATGTCCTGGACGAGTCTGAGTCGTCTTCTGATGAGGAGCAGCCTGACTCCCCTGCGGGTGGATCACCTCCGGCTGATGATTCTGCGGCACCGGGGCAGCCCTGATCTTATTTTTCTTATTTTAGCTTTTGATTTGTCCTAGATGGATGGGCTGTTTAATTTTGGCTACATTTCATTACTTGATTCGTTGTACTTTTGATATTGCTACTGTTTATTTTTCCGATTGAATCATGTAAGCCATAAGGCGTCCGTACTTTCATTTCTGCTCTGTTTAAACTTTTGGATGTATTGACTGTTTCATCTTTTGATTTTTCTTCATTTTTGATATATCCTTTCACTTTGGTATGATTCCCCGTTTTCCCCCGAGATGTTTCCGTGTTTGTCAAGTCGTGCAGGTGTATTTCTAGCGGTTTTGTCGAGCTACATTGTATGGTTACGAGTTCTAAGTGTCACTATGTAGGCTCCGGCCTGACCGTCGATTCGAGTATCTGTTAAAATCAGCTAAGTTCTTTATCTTTTCTTTAATTCTGCACAACATGAGGACATGTTGTAATTTCAGTGTGGGGGAGGGGAATGGTTTGGTGTATCTACATATCATTTGCTTAATTCGTTATGTTTCTATGCAAAATGAGCTACATTTTTCAAAATTTTTGTTTTTGTTTTGTCCCGAGTAGGCAATTCAATTCAATGTTCGTTACTTTTATAGTCATCTAAGCTATATATCATATGTTTGATAAGTTAGTTGTTTCACCTGAGATCTATTTTTCACGAGCCATAGTAAGCGATGAGCTAAAATATAAAGTTATACCCCTTTTGGACGAGTGATTTTTGATTTTCTTATAAGTTACGTGCTTAGTGCTACGTATATATCTTGAGATTTATGATAGTTTGTATTTAGATCCGAAGTATGTTATACTGTGAATATCTAAGGTTTGAATGTGATAAGTAACACGTAACTGATTGTCAAATGAAAAAATTGAGTTTATAATGAATTAATTGGGTGTGTCGAAAGCTGGTCGATGATTTTAGTGCGGTAGGGCATTATCTCGAAATGTCCTATACCACTATGATGACTAAAAGCTCACGACAGTCAGAAAAAGCTGCCTTATGATTGGAGTAAGGTAGGGTATATCTCGAATATCCTATTCTGCTATGACAGGGCAAGAGCTCATTCTGATGTGTGTTAAAGTGAAAATAGTTAAATCAACTAATGAAGTGGTATGAAATGAATGAAAGACTAAGTTATCGTCTATCTTATCCCCAGTAGAAATTGATAGATATGCTGTAAGGATTATCCTCTGAGTATTTCAGAAAGGCCCTAGATATAATCGATCATCCTTTTCGGGATATGTCACGTTTGTAGGGTACATCGTATGAGTTTCATTTATTGCTAGTCTACGAGGGGGTACTAACTAGTTTTGCTTTGAGTTTCTCAAGTTTGGATTTAGTGGAAGTTTACTATGGCTTTGCACACACACAATGGTGAACCTCTGATTTATTAGATCTATGCTATATTGTCTTAGATGCTTGTTTTTGTCTCGAGCCTTAGCTTTCGTTTTGTTTTGCTCGGGACGAGCAAAAGCTAAGTGTGGGGGAGTTGTTAAGGGTGAATTTATACGATTTATAACGCTATATTCTATGATATTTTCCCTCATATTCGTATAAATTGCATAAGAAACGAGTGTTTAACGGAAGTATTGAGTGAATGAGGTTTTTAACGAGTTAATCGCAAAACTGATTAATTTTGGTATTTTAATTGTGATTTTATGATTAATTGGATGATATTACATTTTGCGATGTTTTGATGTGTTATAGATACATATTTGAGGCTCAAGTAATGATCAAAAAGATATAAGAGTCGAATTTCATTGATGATAAAAGAGATAAAGATGAAGAAATCAAGATGAATTCGATCCTGGAGTGGCGTCCAGAGTGGACGGGCGTTTGGTCAAGTGGACGAGCGTCCGTGCTGATATTTTTGATTTAGAGTTTGGATGAAATTGCTGGACGAGCGTCCAATTTAAAGAAGGATGGGCGTCTGATCATGGCTCGGCCCGACTCGAAGAAATTTACACAAGCTGGACGGGCGTTCAACCATTCAGACGGGCGTCCAGTAGCCGACTTAGCTGAACCGACTTGAAAATCAATATATAGGCGGCATTTTCTCAACCCAAAGGATACCAATTACTCATATACTCGAACCCTAAACCCTAGGGGCGGCTCAGCTGCGTTTTTCCTTAGTTTTACAAACAGTTTTTTCTTTAGATACTTTTATGCACTTTTATTCAAACAATTCCAAGTTTCAAGAGGATGCTTGGAGGCTAAAAGCCTTGAACGAGCGTTGTGAAGCCT
Organism: Gentiana straminea; assembly: GCA_036785695.1. NCBI lineage: Eukaryota > Viridiplantae > Streptophyta > Magnoliopsida > Gentianales > Gentianaceae > Gentiana > Gentiana straminea. Next base: position 1,081,645 of record JAVUPR010000175.1, read on the forward strand.
TCCAACTCAACAATTCAGTTCCGTTCTTGATTATTTTGTGAGTTTCTAATACAAGTTGTTTCTTTTATCATGCTTATTGTTATTTATGCAATTTCATATCAAAAGATCGTTGCTTGTTGATTATTTTATTTGATGAAAATCATCTAAACGTTAGATCACCATGATAAGAGAATAGTTATTTGATCTATATAACGAGATTTAATAGGTTAGATTTCTAGATTAAAAACGTTATAGTTTACATCTTTGGTTAGAAGAAGCGTTAATCTTAGATCGAAAGATAGAGATTAATAGATGAACTATCTAAGAAATTAGGGTTCGTACTTTAGATGAGATGAATCACAACTTGGTTAGAAATCATGAAATAATCTGAATTAGAATTGAATGTTGATAGGATAGGTGGATCAATTTCTCGTTTGCTCGTTATAATTTGAATAATCCCTTAGAACTTGAATTGTTTAGTTTAATTAAATCTTTTTATTGCATACTAGGTTTAGTTTAGTTTAGTTTAAATTGGTTCGAAACTATCTTTCCTGGCATTAAATCTTATCTTCTGTCCAGTTTCATTTATTGTTATCCTTCGTTTTAGTTATTCACTGTTTAGTTTAATTGTTGTTTAGTTTTAGTAATCGTGACATAGGTTAGTTAGTTAAACAAAGACTAGGATTCCCATTCGTTAGTTCCCCGTAAGATCGACCCGGTATCAACCTCTTACTACGATCCTTGCACTTGAGGTATATCGGATTATAAATTTATTACTTGTTAATAAAATCCGTGACAGTATCCTTTGGTTTAGATATGTAAACCCCTTTTTCAACAGAAATTTTTCTCCGATAGCTTCCTTTCCTTGTGCCTTTCCCTTTACGTCTGAAATCTGCTTGATTAAGTGATTGAGAATGAACTTGTTCCAATCGAATCTCTCTTCGAACCAAATGGCGTAGACCAACTTTAGTGTATCAGTCGAAAGAGTGTAGATGTTCCTTGCATGACCAATGACATTCTTGGTCAGAAGAAACGTTAAGAATGCAAATTCCGGTTTTTTGCTGATAAATGGATCCAATAAAGTTCTTTTCATTCTTGTTGATTGCAGTGATGTTCCAAAGTTTGCTCTTTTCTTCATTTCCAAATGTGAAAGATGAAGAGCCTCCAATTATATCTAAACGGAACACCAGGGAAAGCAACTGTTCATCAATGGTGAAGCTTTTATCTTGAACAGTTGTTTTGAAGCTTTTTCCATTGTTGATGATTTCGGCATTTCTGTAGAAATCTCTGATTCCATCTGGACACAAAGTAGTGACCTTTGTATCAATCAAATTTTCCAATCCTCGAATATTTTTGATCTTCTTTGTAATTTGAATTGAAAGAGTGGAGTTTGAGAATTTTTGACAGAAGTTGTCCAGTCTGGTGGTGATTCCATCGTCTATGTTGTATCGCTCCATTGATTTTTGAGTTAAGGATGGTTGAATGCTTGATTTTGGGTGAGCAGGATTTTGTCAAGATTTTGCAATCGTTTTCAAATGAGAGTCGTGTCATAATCAATGAGATTATGTAGGGATGTACATCTACTTTTTCTCCCAGATTGACACGTGGCTTCGAGTGATTTGCCATGTCAGTCCAAACGTCAGATGGTAGCTGGAAAGTTTTTACTTCTTTTGACCAATATGTCCTTCATCAGCCTTTGCCTTCTCAATTTCAAATATACATCAGTTTTCTGAGGATTTTGCAAAGTAAACTGACTTTTCCTGCAAAACAGTTTAAGTTTTCTTTGGTACCCATAGCTTTTTGGGTCCGGTTGAGTTAGTTACTGAAATATTATTTTCAGTTTCTTTGTTGAGAGAATTAAACCTTCTCAACTCTTTTCTGGATAAACCATTGCGCTCAATTTTAGTTGATTTCACAAGGATTCTTTTAGATTTAACATTTTTAGTTTCCTTGTGTAATCCACTAAATCTTCCAGTATCTTGATTTCTAGAGTTTATACTTTTTGATGTCTCAAGACTAGGTAGGGGTGTGGGATTATCATTGCTTTTGTCAGATTTACTAGACATTAATCTTTCAGCTAGATTTGACATCTTAGTTTCAAGAAACTCATTCCAATCTTTTGCTTTGTCAAGTTCTCTGTCTTGTAATTTTAGTTCCAACGTAAGTTTTTCAGTTAACCTGACAAGATCAGAGTTTTTCAGACTGAGTTCAGCAAATGATAACTGATTTGAAGAATGTACCTTTCCTTGATGATTTGATGCAGTTTTAGGATTCGAATGTACACTCTTTTGTTGCTGTGATGAATCTTCAATATCAACAACCACTTGTAACTCCTTTCCTTCTTCTTTTGAGAGGTCTCTTAGTGATGGAATTCCTCTGGATTTGTTAATATGAATATTGAAGTTTGTATCCATATCATCACTGAGTTGAGGTTCTGAATATGTATATAAATCTGTCGTACTGAAACTTTCGATCATTTGATCCTGAAAATCAGACATATTATGCAAGCAATTAGTCAGGGGGTGAATAAGCCAACTTCTAGCTTTAGATGTAGACATTGAAACTAAGTGACCTGATACAGTGAAGGGTCTTCAACAACTGGTTTAAAAGGGTATTCTTGGATCTTCTTTCAAATGAAAGAAGCGCTCGATACCAATTGTTGGTCCCTTGGAAAGGCTAACACAAGTTTAGAGGGGGGTGAATAAACTTGTCACCAAAAACTAATCTGAGCCGGAAAAGTCCCGTGAACCGAGTTTCTCCGAAACTTAAGCGATCTTCGTTTTGTTCCCGTCCCTTCAACTTGTGCGGAGTTCGGTTAGCTCAACCGAATATAAGTTATTACCGACTTATATTTAGTCTCGTTAATCGGCAAACGGATAAAACTAGCCATTAGTGCAATAGATGTGTAAATAGAAAACTAGACCTTCTATGTGTCAGTTTTGTGATGTCTCAGTGTCTGGTGTTTGCTAAGAGTTAATGCAATAAATGAAACAAACACAGATGCAAAAAGTAAATCAACACATGATTTGTTTATGGAAGTTCCGGGTGGTGTAATCCCGTACGTCTCCCCTTCTCCTGTGGTGTAGGAGGTATCACTAGAATAATGAGATAACCGTTACAAAATCCTAGCACTATGACAGTCCTTCACGACACCCTAGTTTCACTGTCTACACAAAATGAAGAAAGGTGAGATTGCTCCCTTCACTCTGCACACTGATCCTTTGGAGGTGGAATTGCTCCTTCACCAGCTCACCACTAATACCAACACACGAGTCCTCGTATCGCACCAACAATTTGTAGCAACACCGTATGAAGAAAGGAAGAATTGCTCTCTTCAAACTATGCACAGCCAACCCTTTTTCACAAAGGTTAGGTTTAGAATTAATCAAGGATTAATTCAGTGAGCTGTCTGATTCTTCTGGATCTGACTTGTAGCTCCAAGATGCCTTCTTTCCCCCTTGATGGGTTACTGGATCTTTCTTTGAAGTCTTCAAGGCAATTTCGTTGGCTTCCCCTTTTTTTGGATATATATGATCTGATTTTATAGATCTGGATTTGGATCTTTGAATATATGCTTGTAAAGCTCTTTTTCTGATCCTCCTCTCTCTCTTTCTTGAATGAATCTCTTGTGTATTTATAGAGGTGATGTGACGGTTACTAGCTCTTGTAGCCGTTACACTTGTCATTTAGCCAACGTTCATATGTACGATCTTTTGTCGTATTGATAGTTTACGTTCAATCAAGGCCTTAACTCGGTTTTCTACTCTTCTTCAAAACTAAGTACCTTGTTTACTTAATATCTGACTTTAATTGACTAAGTCAGAGTACACCATTCAGTTTCTTCTTTTCGGGTAGCTGATAATCTTTGTCCTTAAGATTATTCAGTTTTACATGATTTATAACTCAGTTTCAGGTCACCACAGACTTGCCTGAATCTTGATTTATAGTCACGACTTAATCAGCTTCTAACTGAGTTTGCCACCTCAGTTCTTCAATCCTCAATAACTGAGTCTGTGTCCCTCAGTTCTTCAGTCTTCTAGATAACCCAACCGAGTACGTGTCCCTCGGCGAACTTATCTTCTTCGGTTTAGCATAACTGAGTTTGAACCCTCAGTTCTTCAAGTGCATATACAGTTTTCTTGTTATAACTCAGTTTTCTTGTTGTGACTCAGCTGTTCGCCTAGTTCCTATCCTATTACAATGCTTGTCTGAAACAACCTATACAAGGTTCAGACTCTAGATAGAACTTATACATTTATTTCTAGACCATTTCTTGCATCTTCTTTTATTATGCACTATAACAGTTAGTTACAACTTCATCATCATGGGTTGTAAGTGATTTGTCTAATTTCGTGACGAATCATCATCAAAACATAAATAATATTTCCAACAGTAATCGTACCACAGGTAGCAGACCAGTTCGTGTCTTCGCAGCAGATGCAGAACCGGAAGAGTTAGATGACCTTGTGGTGACGGGTACTTTTCGTTGTTTGTGTTTATTATAAATATTTAATATGATATAGCGCGCATATGATATTACATATTTATACTTAAATTGATTCACTTGTTAGGTACCATAATCATAGATAATCTAGCAGTTTCAGCTCTGTTTGATACTGGAGCTTCAGGGACTTTTGTTTCCTCTAAGATAGATAAGAAGTTGAACCTACCTCTTATGGAATTGGAGAGACCTTTGAGTATAACCACACCTTTGGGCAGAGTCACTAGATGTGCTCAAGTCACACCCCAAGTTGACATTAGAGTTGGGACTTACAAGTGTCAGCATGCTTTGACGGTGTTGGATTTCTCAGACTTTGATGTTATGCTAGGTATGGATTTGGTTGTCCAAGAATTATGTCTACTTGGATTGTAGAGGTAAAAGGGTGATCTTTAAGGCCCCAGGAAAATCAGCTAAGACGTTTCAGGGTAACGTATACAAGCCTAGCAAGGGTCGTTATCCGATTATCTCAGCAGTTAAAGCCTTAAAAGCTTTGAAGAGGAGTTTCCAGGGTTTCGTTGTTTATGCGTTAGATAAGGAAAAGCATAGGCCCGAGTTGGGAGAGACTCGTGTAGTTAGGGACTTTCCTAAAGTTTTCCCGGAAGATTTGCCAGGACATATGCCTGATAGGGCCATAGAGTTCGAGATCAAATTGATTGCAGGAGCATCACCAGTGGCTAAAGCACCTTATAGGATGGCACCAGCAGTGTTGAAGGAGTTGAAAACTCAGCTTAAGGAGATGCTAGAGAAAAACATCATCCAGCCAAGTACATCACCGTGAGGAGCACCGGTCTTGTTTGTGAAGAAGAAAGATGGGAGTATTCGGTAGTGCATCGACTACTGAGAGTTGAATAAACTGACAATCAAGAATAAGTATCCTTTACCAAGGGTTGATGATCTGTTCAGTCAGTTGCAAGGTAAGAAGGTGTTCTCTAAGATTGATCTTAGGTCCGGTTATCATCAGTTGAAGATCAAGGTGTCAGACATACCTAAGACAGCCTTCAGTACGAGATATGGACATTATGAGTTTTTGGTCATGCCATTTGGACTCACTAATGCTCCATCAAAGTTCATGGACTTGATGCAAAGAGTTTTCATGCCTTATCTCAATAAGTTTGTGATAGTTTTCATAGATGATATCTTGGTATACTCTAAGGATGAGGAAGAGCATGAAGAACACCTAAGGATAGTCCTTCAGACCTTAAAGGTGAACAAATTGTATGCCAAGTTTTCTAAGTGCGAGTTTTGGTTGGACCAGGTTAGTTTTCTTGGGCATATAATTTCTGGAGAAGGCATTAAGGTGGATCCGGCGAAGATAGAAGCCATTTCTAAGTGGCCTAGACCGACATCGGTAACGGAGATAAGAAGTTTCTTAGGTTTAGCTGGGTACTACCGGAAGTTTGTAAAGGATTTCTCTAAGATAGCTACACCTCTCACGAGGCTTACTCAAAAGAATGTTAAGTATGAGTGGGCCAATGAATGTGAGGAAGCTTTTCAGACTTTGAAAGAAAAGTTGACCACAACACCCGTGTTAGCATTACCGGAAGTTTTTGATAACTATGATGTATATACAGACACATCGGGTCAAGGTTTGGGTTGTGTTTTGATGCAATCAGGAAAGGTAAATGCTTATGCATCTAGGCAGTTGAAGGTGCATGAGAAGAATTACCCTACACACGACTTAGAGTTGGCAGCAGTGGTATTTGCTCTGAAGCTTTGGAGACACTATTTTTATGGTGTCAAGGCAAGGATCTTCACGGATCATAAGAGTCTTAAGTTCTTCTTTACTCGGGATAATCTGAACATGAGACAAATAAGATGGTTGGAGTTCATGAAAGATTACGACTTGGACATTCAATACCATCCGGGTAAAGCGAATGTTGTAGCTGATGCACTTAGCCGGAGATCGATTAATGCTATCACTACCTTGCAAGAAGTTATGGATCAGTTGGATAAGATGCAGATTAAGGTAATCGAAAGGAAGGGTGAAGCTCAGACTTTGGCGCCATTGATGGCAAGGTCAGATTTGCTAGATGAGATTCGGGCTAAGCAAGATAAAGACCCAGTGTTGATTGATTTGAAGCGAGTAGCTCGAGAGAAACCTACTGTGGGTTATCAGTTGGACAAGAGTGGTCATCTTTGGTACGGAGACCGTTTGTGTGTGCCCGATGTGGATGGCCTAAGAGAGAAGGTTATGGATGAAGCTCATAAGATTTCTTTTGCGGTACATCCAGGAGCCACTAAGATGTATAAAGATCTCAAGGAAAGGTATTGGTAGCCTGGTATGAAGTTAGGGATCGCAGTGTTTGTGGCAAGATGTGATACATGCCAGAGAGTGAAAGCAGAAAACAGAAGACCGGGAGGTTTGTTGAAACCCTTGGAGGTACCGGAATGGAAATGGGAGAATATTACGATGGATTTCATCACCGGTTTGCCTAAGACTAAGGGCGGTCATGACATGATTTGGGTGATTGTGGATAGACTTACAAAATCAGCCCATTTCTTGCCATGTAAAGTGGACATGCCTCTAAAGAAGTTCGCTACTATGTATATCGACAATATAGTGAAGCTTCATGGTGTGCCTCTATCTATTGTATCCGACAGGGATAGCAGATTTATCAGTCGCTTCTGGAAAGGTTTGCAGAAAGCATTTGGGACGGAAACTGATCTAAGTACAGCGTTTCATCCACAGACGGATGGGCAGTCAGAGAGAACAATTCAAACTCTCGAGGATATGCTTAGAGCTTGTGTTTTGGATGCCGGAGGATCATGGGTAGATTACCTCAACTTGGCTGAGTTTGCTTACAACAATAGTTACCATGCAAGTTTGGGAATGCCACCTTTTGAGGCCTTGTACGGTAGGAAGTGTAGAACTCCACTTTACTGGGATGAAGGAACATATCACAGGGCCACTTTACTAGGAGAGAAACATATCACAGGGCCGGAGATGGTTCAACAAGCCAAGGAGAAAATCGAGTTGATAAGGAAAAATCTGAAAGCTGCTCAAGATCGTCAGAAGAGTTGGGCCGATGTTAGAAGAAGACCGCTAGAGATTGAGGTCGGGGATAGAGTTTACCTTCGAGCGTCTCCAATGAAGGGTATCAAGAGGTTCGGACAGAAAGGAAAACTAATTCCAAGGTATGTAGGACCTTTTGATGTCATTGAAAGAGTTGGGAAGTTGGCTTATAGACTTCGGTTACCAGAGTCGATGTCTAGAGTCCACAATGTCTTCCATGTATCGATGCTTAGGAAGTGTCTATCTAAGGTGGACATGGAATCTGAGATTGACCCGGAAGTGTTGCAAGATAATATCTCCTGCGTGGAGAAGCCGATAAGGATTCGGATAGGAAAGAGAAGATGATAAAGAGACGAGTGATCCCGTTAGTATTAGTGCAATGGAGCAATCATGCACCGACGGAAGCCACTTGGGAAGTGGAAGCGGACATGTTCAACGAGTTCCCAGAGTTCCCTCATCTACCAAGTACGATCTAGTTTCGAGGACGAAACTCCTCTTAAAGGGGGAGGAATGTAATGTCCCGATTTTTGAAAAAAGGGCAATTCGGTCTTTTAGCAAAAATCAGAATATTATGTTATTTAATTAAAAGATTTAATAAAAAGAAAAAAGGGATAAACAAGGATTTTTCTTTTAAGGAAAATAATTGGATAATTGGGATTATAAAAGGAAAACTAATCCTAATTTTAACCTAGTTGTTTTTGACAAAAAAAAAAGAGAAAGGGACGCAGAAAGGAGGCGCAGTTTTTGAGAAAAAAAAAACGAAGAAGAAGCTTTCGCTTTCCGAGGCTAATCCGTTGCTCTTTTCAACAGACGTCTCAAGAGAGAAAGGATCACCGCGAGACGAGGATCGTTTTGATACCAACAATCCTTAGGTCCGTTGACGTTGAAGGTTAAAGGTTTAACCTTTTTCAAAGCTTTGGTAGTTTGGATCGCTGTACCACGCAAACTAAGGTAACGTGGTTTTCTTATCGTATGATTAAGGTTTCGTAAAGTGGTAGAGCAATTTGTATGATTGTTTTTCATGGTTAAATTTGTTTAAGTAGAGTTTGGGTTGAATTTGAGTAGAAAACGCAGAGTGCAGAAAACTGTCTTCTTTGGTGCAAGAAAAACGTGTAACAGGTGCAAGAGAGAGGCTCGGTCGACCGAGTGTGGGTCCATCCGTACGGATGTGTTGCTTATCCGTGCGGCTATTTCTCAGTGTCGGACTGAGGGCAGAAATGAGAGCTGTCCGGACAGGGACCGTTTCAGTGCTGTTTTTCTTTGTTATGTGTTTCAAGCTCCATAATAGCGTATTTACTGCTTAACCTTATGTGACAAAGCCCTGAATTAGCTTTTGATGCGTTTAGTTCCGGCACCATATGGATTCCCTGAAAAGATGAAGTGTGGGACCGTCGAAAGCTTTGGATTTTCCTTGTGCTTCGATAAGCTAGAGTTTATCGATGTCTGTGTAATTGCTAGGCCTTGTCCGTGTCTAGTGATCTAGGGAAGAGAGTAGGAGATGTGAGGGAGCTTACTTGAAAACACTTAAGTGGCTAGTTAAACATCTAATCAAACATGTGTGCTAGATTGATAATCTTAAACATCATGCAATGCTTGGTAAGGCATAGTACAATATCGCGATGTGTTCTCTGACCAGACAAAGTAGACTGTACCCTCACGGGTCAATCTATTGGCTAGATAAAGCGTCTGGTACATTCTGCCGGTTATCACACCATCGGGACTCAGATATTCCCGGGGCTACTAGAGTGAGTCTCTAAGTAGGTTGCACCCAGTTGTCCTAGTACATCCTATTACTAGGCGTAGTGCCCTTGTTATTCATGATGTAACAAACTTGAGCTAAGCTAGATACCCTTGGAACCTCATGTTATGCTATGAACATAATATGATAGTTAGCTAGGGTTAATAACGGAATGAATTAATAAAAGACGGCGTTGCTTTTATTTCTTTATGAGACTGACGTTGTACGATCTTCTACGCGTTACTAAGTACTTATGTACTTACCCCGTTACTTTGTGTTTGTCTTTCTCTATCCCCAAAGAAGATGAACAGGTTGCTAATGCTGATGAGTTCTTTGATGAGGACGTGTGAGATGGAGCTCTTGAAGAATTAGTTCTTTTAGTTTCGATTCTTCCAATAATGTTGTTGGTTCAATTCAAACATTGTTGTCTTTCTTTTGGATTAGTCCCGTTTGAATTCTTTTGGATTAGACGTTGGTTGGTTTAGTATTCTTTATTGGATTTAGTTTTACAGCATTGAAAACCGTGTGTTTGATCTTTTGTCTTTTGTTGTCCCGAGTCGTTTTATCTTCCGCGTCGTTTTAGAATCTGATGTGTGACGTATGGCTTACATATATTATTGAATTTATTTGATAATATTTGTGCCGAGCGCCCTTTCCGGATAAGGACTCGGTTTCCGCGAAAGGGGCGTTACAGAGACAAGTGAGGTTTGCTGAATCGATTAAGGGCCCGTTTGGATTGAGGGAAATAAATAGAAAGGAAATGGAAAGATAGTGACGGAAAAGAAGGGAGAGGAAAAGGAAAGACTGTGAAGTTTATTTTGAGTGTTTGAATAGAACTAGACGGAAAGGAAATGAAGGTTTAAAAGTGTGTTTGAAATATCAATGAAAAATAAAGGAAATCACAAGATTATAAATGATTTTCCAATTTCAGACATTAGGTTAGTGAAATATTAGTATTAATTTTAAGATTATTTAAGTAATTATATAAAATAATTTTATTGAAGAGGTAATTATATAAAATACTTAAAAATATATATATATCATTTCCTTTCAAATCTTGCTGAAAATGGACGGAAAGCATGCAGCCTAATTTCTATTACATTATTTCCTTTGGTCTTCCTCATTCACCTTTCATTTCTTTCTCCTATTGACATACTAAACACACCCAATTAAAATCAACCCAAGCCATTTCTTTTCTTCTTCTTCCTTTTCTTTCAATCCAAACAGGCCCTAAGGGATAAAAGGACCCTAAAATACGCGAGAGAGAAGAAGCGATAAAGACCAAATAAGAAATACTTGGAGCGACAAGCGAGAAAGAATATTTTTTGTCAAATCACTATTTGTTTATAATAATGATAACATAAAACCTTTATTGGAGAGACATAAAACCTCCGGTAAAATAAAGCCATCAACAGTGGATTTTAATAAGCCGCCACTAATAACAATAAGTTTATCAAATAATATTTAATCAACTACCATTATATTTTTTACGGTGGAACATAAAAATCCACTGGAAAAAATTATATATCATTAGCGGTAGATTTTCGGAGCCGCCGCTAAATGAATGGCACAATGGACTCTCTATTTGTTTTGTCTGCAGATATACAATAACCACCGTTAAACCACATTACTGGCGGTGGAATGTAAAATCCACCGCTAAAATCCGCCGCTAAATAGCAAGTTTTTTGTAGTGAGAGGAAAAACAAAGAATGGACTTTTCGTATTACTTAATCTCAACTTCTCTACCTCCATTCCAATGATATGGATGAGGTATTTATACAACACCAAAGGTACGTAAACCAACTACAATGATGCAATAAAATATATAATGAATGATAATAAGTTAAATGGAAACTCTTGGAATTTGTAACTTAAGTTTACACATGATGAATGGTAGCGAATGCTAGAATTGAATAAGAACTTCTTGTAAGATAATGGACATTCACACCATCAATTTCATAACAAAAAATTATTTAACAGCCACTTGTCTCGAATTGTAATTATTGTAAAAAAAAATTATTGGAATTATTCATTGGGAAAAAATAGTTATCTTTATTAATCTTGCTTTCACTATTACCAACACTTTAACTCGCCGGTAAAACATCATCTAATATTTGTCAGCCTTCGATAAAAAGTTGCTTGACAATTCCCAGCTATTGATTAAATGAATTATCAAATTTAATCTTCTAGCATATAGCTTGGCAACAATTGTTTGTACGATACTTTTTTGAGTTAAATGTAAATATATTAAACCAAGGTATGCAAAATACAAGAAATTACATCCTAAACTAATGAAAGAGCTAGTCTAGACCTAACAAAGTGTTGAAAGGAGGTTAGATTTGTTGATTCTAAGCTGCATAAGACCCATGAGGTTATATGCATCATGGAACAACAGCCACTAATCACTTAACAACACACAAAAATAGCAAAATGGGGTCATCTGAGAGCACAACTCATAGAGCTTGTCCCAAGGTGTGTAGAGAAACAAAATAATCTCATACAACCACCAACAAGCACCAAAAGAAACCACAAAAGATGTACAAAAACCTACAGATGTACAAAACCCTAACATCATGGCCGGGGTAAAAGTGTACATTGGGAAGGCAGCCTGCATTATATAAAAAAGATTAGTTTTAATGCAGTGCAGGACATCAGCAGTCTTCATGAGAATACCATCAAATCTTTTCTTGTTCCTCATATGCCAAATCCAATACACCACCACAGAGATAGAAGCAGATCTGGCAACATTCCCATAGGAAGTACCCCTACATTTCCTATGAATCCCTCTAACAGCACCAACCACAGTCTCCAACCTCCTACTAATGCCTAACCACAAACTGATCTTTCCCCAAACCATATAAGTCACAGGGCATTGGAAAAACAGGTGAGAGGCAGATTCATTAACCAAACCAAAAAAAGCACACAGTTTATCTTCAAAATGAAGCCTGTCAAAGGTAAGAAGACAGTTCTTCATAGACAGCCAGAGCAAAAAACAATGTTTAGGGGTGGCCCTGGGGTTCCAAACAGACCTGCACCACCAAACAGCAGGTCCATGCACTCTAAAGAAATCATATGCCTTTCTAGGACAAAGCTTAGGGCCTATAGACCAGGACTGAAGCAATGCCACAGAAGCAATAGCAGAACCAGTACAAATTAAGATCCTATCCCTGATCCTGAACAGAGCCTTGATCAGAGCAGAATCCCCAGGCTTGTATCTATAATCCCATAAATCTACATCATGCAAATACTCTTCACTGATCCATTTCACCCATAGACAGTCCTTCTTGCATTGAAAGTTCCACAGAATTCTACAATGAAGTGCCAGATTCCAAGCATTCAACTGAAAAACCCCCAGGCCACCCTCAGACTTAGGCAAACAGACATCCTCCCAACTAACCAAAGATTTTCTGTGAGAGTCACAAGAACCCCTCCCCCCCTCCCCCACAGAAATCTCCTACACATTTGATCCATTTTCAACTTAACACTGCCAATAATAGGGTAAATGCCAAGCCAGAAATAGTAAACACCTTTAATAACTACCAACATAAGAAAGAGTAGGACATTTCCAGTTACAAAAGTAATTCCTCAAAGTTGTAAACAGTGGATTATAATGGACCACATTCAGTCTCACAGCACATAAAGGGATGCCAAGATACCTAATAGGTAGAACTCCAGCCTTTAAACCAGTAATATCCATCAGATCAGCTATACCATCAACATCCAAACTTGCACAGAACAACTCAGATTTCAGCAAGTTAGCAACCAATCCAGAAGTCTCTTCAAAAGTAGTTAAGCAATTCATCAAAAGAGTTACAGAGAGGGGATCCCCCTTGCAAAAAGCATTAAGTCATCAGCAAAAGCCAAGTGATTAATCTGCAGTTTCCGACAGCCAGCATGGAAGTTGAAATCAGAATCCTGACCAAGGATTCTCAACATCATGGAGAAATACTACATACCTATAACAAACAGGAAGGGAGACAAACGATCCCCTTGTCTCAAACCCCTTTTACCAGGAAAGAATCCTTTCATCTCACCATTGATAGACAGGGAATAAGAAGCAATAGACACACAGAGCATGATCCACAAACAAACCTGTCAGGAAATCCAAAACCCCTCAGAACAGCCTCCAGAAAAGACCAGTGAATAGAATCAAAAGCATTTTTGATATCAACCTTTATCATACACCTAGGAGGGCCCCTTTTGACACCATAATGTCTAATCAACTCCTGACAGAGGAAAATATTATCTGTCATAGCTCTGCCATCCACAAAACCAGTCTGTGCTTCATCAATAAGATCTGGAAGACAAGCAGAAAGCCTAGTAGCCAAGATCTTAGAAATCACCTTGTAAGTAACATTACAGCAAGAGATAGGCCTATAGTCACCAACATGAGTAGCATGAGAAGACTTAGAATCAAAGCAAAAGCAACATGATTGATCTGCTTCAACAAAGCATCATTGTGCAAAAACTCCAACACAGCTTTAGTGAAATCTGCACCAACAATGTCCCAAGATTTTTTGAAAAAACCAGCAGAATAACCATCAGGACCATAGGACTTATCATCAGAGGAAGAGAACAATGCTTCCTTAACATCCATATCAGTAACCTGTCTAATCAAATGCTCAGCAGTAACCCCAGAAACTTTAGGACCAGCATTGATAATATCAACATCTATAAGTACTGCAGGAGCCTCCGTACCAAGTAAACCAGCATAAAAACCTATAAAAGCTTGCCCAACCTGTTCATAAGAAGTAGTAAAAGAACCATCTTCAAGCATAACAGAGGAGATATGCTTCCTAGCATTATTCCTTTTCACCAAATTGTGAAAAAATTTGGAACCCCTATCACTGAGTTTCATGTACAGACCCTTAGATTTCTGAGACAGAAAGGAACTCTCAGCAGCCTCTAAATCATGACAAATCTTCTTCTGCTCCAGAATTTGGGAAGCCAAGAAGCATTAGGCCCCAAATTATTCTGTGATTGTAAGTCACCAAGCAACCTAAGAGCATTCTCAGACTTTACTGAGATATGAGCATAGTGCTTCCTATTCAAGATCTTCAAATGATGCTTTAGCCTTTTAAGTCTTTTGCAAAGTTGGTACATAGCAGTACCAGAAACATCTTCACTCCAACTCTGAGCAAGAATATCAGTATAATTTTCATGTTGCATCCACATATTGAAAAACTTGAAGGGCTTTATTCCGGACACAGAATCAGTAGATAAAGCAATTCTACAAGAAGTGTGATCTGAGTGGAGACCAGGGGGCTCAAAGAAAGCAAGAGCATTCAAGTTCCAATCATACCAAGATGCATTAACCAAGACCCTATCAATCCTAGTAAACACACCAGAATCAGACCAAGTGTAAAACTCACCTGCTGAATTTAAGTCCGTGAGGTTGGCATCCAGACAGCAGTCAACACCATCATGCAATTCATAGTCTGAAGGAACATTTCCATTCAATTTATCATCCACAGATAGAACAGCATTAAAATATCCAAGAACCATCCAAGGAAGGGTAGAGCAGACACTTAACTCATTTACCCTGTCCCACATGGACCTCATATCCCCAACAGAATGCAAACAATACACAAAGGTAACCAGAAAGCAGTCCCCAGAGACCAGAATCCTAACCTTGCAATGAATCCATTGAATATCAACCTCAAGCACATCCACATCAAGAAAAGCAGGATCCCAGATAATCAACATCCTTTTACTAGTATGTAAATCAAAATTATTAACAGAATTCCAAATTCTAACTTTCTTCTCCATGAAGTTATCAAAACTATTTTGAGACAGTTTTGTCTCAAGGATTACAAATAAGGCAATCTTATGCTGTCTGAGAAATTTGACAACAGTAGACTGTTTAAGGACCTTATTGAACCCTCTAACATTCCAAAACCCTATCATTTTTGTCTTTCAAGAGGTGATTTACCTCTTGAGACTGCATCAGTTGCTTTGTATACATTACCAGAAACACCAGAAGTGTTATTCCTCTTGTGCTTCTTTTTCTTCTTTGATTTTCTGGAACCAGAAGCCACAGAATCTCCTTTATCCACCAAATCATCAACCTCTACATCACTAGCCTAAGAGCTACATTTGTCAGGATCCAAAACATCAAAATTATTAGCCACAGGTGTGGAAACCTGCACAACATTCTCCATATTGTCATTTGTACTAACCACATTCTCGCCTTTATCAATAACAGTATTCTTAACAGTAAATGTTGCAGCATTAGTAGCACCACCAGAATGAAGAGCAGCATCTGTGGAAGGGGCCTAATCATGTGCACTATCAGCATCTAAGATAATCACTTTCTTCTTTTTTGAGGCATTAGTTTTAGTAGCACCATATTGCTTAGACCTAGCCACATATAATGTAGGAACATCAATCTTAGCATCATCACATCCAGCAGCATTATGCCCTAGTCTGTTACACTTGGAGCAAAACTTAGGCATTTCTTCATATAAAACAGGTTGCAAAAGGACCATCCCATCATGCAAGGTAATAAGAATGACAGAGGGCAAATCAGACTTGAGATCCATATCCACCAGGCATCTGGCAAAACTCAACACTTTCCTAGAAGCTGTCACTTTGTCAGTGTACTGAGGACACCCCACAATGGAACAAATCTTACTCAATGCCCTACCCTTCCAAAGCCTTAATGGTAGATTAGGGAGCTGTATCCACACACTGGAACCACAGAACTAGTTTCCTTACTGAAATTAAATAGCACTGGCATCTTCTTCAAGATCATAGGCTTCACAAAACCATAAAAAGGTCTGGCTTGCAAAACTTTACAGAGATCAGATTCAAGCTCAAACAAGAACACTATCCAACCAGAATTGTGATAGTTAAACCTACACTTCCTAGGCCAAGCATTAACAATTTTCTGAACTGCATCTCTACCAGGAAATTTGCCTGGAAAGATACCAATAAGACTTAATTTTTCCAGACTATCATCATTCACATCTTCCTCATCTAAAATCACAGTTTTTTCACTAATAACATGGTCAGTTAAAGTAACTACTTCATCAGATTGCTCCCTATTATTCTTCACCAGCTGTGCCCAAGAGGCCACCTCATCTACAGCCGAGCAGCATTAGGCCCCAAAAACTCAGCAGATTGTGCATTCAAAATGTCTGGAGCATGAACACCAGTGATAGGAATATTGGAAGAAGCATTCCCACCAGTAACATTAGTAGAGACAGGATCCACCCCTAACTGAGTCCCCTTCTCCACTACACCACCTTGTCCTAAAATATCAACCACATCATCAGAAACAAGCCCTACCCCTGAAGAATCAAGTTCAACAGGTGCATGAACCAGTCCAACAGGTGCATTAACACTCTCACTCGCCTTATCCAACACTAGGCCTTCATTTAAACTATTAACTAGATCAGTGTTCACCACAACTTGATCATGATCAGCTAGTTTTTCAACTTCCAGTAATTCTGAAAGAGAAAAACAGCCTGCCATTTCAGAATCCATCACAATGACCTTCTTTTTTGCATTGTTGACAGCCGGAGTTCCAATTTCCTAGACTTCAACTTCATTGCCTCAAACACCAAAGGATTGCCACACTTCAGAGCAGAATCCATCACCTCCACGACTGCAGGGGCAACATCCACACCACTCACAACAGGTGCAGGGTCAACTCCTACCTGCTTCCTAGAAACAAGGGGATCTAGCAACGGATTCTTTTCCACTGTGCATCCATCTTCACCTTGAGATCCAGGCAGTTCTACAGAAGGAATAGAAGCAGCTGCAACCTGCACATCAGCTGTACTTTCATGTTCAACAGCATCCGGAGCATGAACAGTACCTTCTTCAACAGTTTTCTTTAATTTGCGAGTCATAGATCAAATTTGGAGCTATAAAAGCAGCATGTGGTAGATCATGAAGGATGTAAAATAAACGAGCAAGAAACAAGAACAGAATCACAGAAAGAGAGGGGATTTGGCAAGCTCAATCAAAGAAGAAGAAGAAGAAGCTAGCTGCGAGAAAACATCTCTCTAAAATCCGATATTGTTTGTACGATACTAATACGATTACAGGAGGGTAGATTCTCTCTGTCTGTATCGACGATATCATTCAAATTTTATCGGATGTCCTGAAGAAATAAGGAACAAGTCCATCAAATATTTAAGTATGACAACAATTTTCATAAAAATCTCATACGACTAGATCAAGGTAGATTAATTATAATGATCTAGTTGCCAAAATTGAATCAAAATACCATTTTTTTTTATAAATCACAATGAATTGGTCACCATAATAATATGTTATAAATTGGATGCCTAATTTGAATTCAAAGCAAGTTGTCCTTTTTAAATTTAAATGAACTTATTAATCATTTGAGTTATGATATATAATTTTTTTATAACATGAACATGCCAATATATTAATTCAAATCAATAGCACAAAGTTGGAGTACAGCAGACATACCTCAATTTACAAAACCAACCACATAAGCATAGGGTCCTCGGCCCACGTTGCCCACACCTTTATAAGAGGACTGGGCCGGGCTTCAATCCAACTCGCCTAATGCCTTTACGATATCAATTATTGGCAGGGCAACGCGTCGATCAAACAAAAACCTTCAGTCCGCCCTTTCACAAGCCGGAGATAAGCACTGGGGGGGGGGGGGGGGGGGCGACCCATTCGACCTTCAGCTCGCAGTCCGACCAGTTCGGGCCAAGCCCGTTAAATTAGGCAGCAGGAGTTACAGCTCAACAATTACGAGTTAATTGCCCGCTGCGACAATCACGAGGCTCGCCCGAAACAGACACTGCCACGTTGACCACGCAGTTAATCGTGTTAATTTTATCTTAATTGTACTTTTTTGTGACCGTCATCTCCTATCCCTACATATGGCGGCACTTTGTACCTTGAAAAAGACAAGTTAATACACAATCGTGGACAACCTCTGCTAATTCGACGACAGTTGCTTGTTCTTTACATTTATGTCACATCATTCATAATCACCACTAGATATCCACCGTGTAAACCACCAAAAATAGCCATTATATCCACCGCAAATCCATTCTAAATACGCTCGTGATAATTCCGACATTATCAGTAGCCGACCTATGTATGTCTTGGAGTAAGGGTTAAGTAAAGCCCATTAGGGTTAGGAGTTGTGTAATCATTTACAGTATGATTGTGTTGAGTAAAAGTGAAGATCGAGATTGCAAGTTCTGATCTCAATTGTTCATTATTTACCGTGTTAATTTTTAACAAATGGTTTATGTTGTATTTGGAGATTGTTATAGTGTTCCTTTGGTGATGTAAATAAATGGATTGGAATGTGGGATCGTAGTATAACTTCCATCCTGGATATACAGTAGTATTATGTAAGTTTGTGTGGAGGTAGTACTCAGACTCGTGGGATTTAGAACCCATTTGTTTTCCGGTGTTAGGATCAAGCGTTTACTGTTGTATTAAAATCAATTGGTGTTAGTAAAGGTGCTACTATATTTCCTTATACATTAAAACCTCTATAACTTAATATAGTTGGGACCGGAAGTTTTTATTAATTTAGAGAGGTATTAATTTATCGATAAATTAATAATTATTAATTTATAGAGAGTTTTTGATATCAAACAAAATTAAATTTTAATTATATAAATTTAAATCGAATGAACTGTACTAATTTATGTATTATATTTAATCCAATGTATATTAGTTACAAATTCAATGTACTGTACATACAAGATTCAGTGTACATACATTAATTTGATTCATTGTATTTTTACAACAAAAATATTCAGTGTATAATAGTGATAGCATGTACTACCGTGTATATAAACAAGATAAAAAAAAATTCATACCAAACAATGGCTTCTCATCTAAAAGGTGTCGCAAAAGCAACAATGACTGATGAAATAAGAAAATCATTATGTGAGCAGATCGAAAGCACCACACCCGAATTTTGGATGCAATAAGGATGATTAGAGATGAGCTTCAAACAGATTTAAACTTTAAGAAAAAAAAACAGACAACAATAGAATCATATTTTACAAAATTGTAACATATATATTTTTGTGATTATGGAGAATTATTAATTTATGATATTATTGGGACTGTATATCTATACAGGGATTTTCTAAAAATTATTATCTTATTATCTTACCGAAATTGGTCATTTTTTGAACTGGCCCAAGTCGGGACCGGAGAAAAATATTATTTTAGAGAGGTTATTAATTTAAAGAGTATTAATTTATAGAGGTTTTACTATATCACGCACCATCAAGTGTGGGTCTATAAGAAGGGAGAGATGTCCAACACTTGACTTGTTTTTTTGTTTGGGAAGTGTAGGCCTATAAGAAGAGAGTAGGGCCAACACTTGGTTTTTTTGTTTTTGTTTTTAATTGTGCTGGAAGCGGGGCTTGAACTCAGGATCTTCTGCTCCGATACCATATTATGATCAAAGTGTATTGATGGCCAGGGTGTGACACTACCACCATATTATCATGACAGGTTGCAAATCAAGTGTTGGGCCACTCTCCCCTCTCATAGGCCCATACTCGAGGGGGCGTATTGAGATATATAATGTTAATTATCTATCTCCCCATAAGCTTAAGCTCTTGCGTTAGATGGAAGTTTAACATGGTATCATAGCAAGAGATCCCGAGTTCAAACCCCGCTTTCAACACAAAAAAAAACAAAAAAAAATCAACTGTTGAGCCTCACTCTCTTCTTATAGACCCACACCTCCCGAAAAAAAAAGTCAAGTGTTGGACCTCTCTCCCTTCTTATAGGCCCACACTTGAGGGGGTGTGATATAAAGAAATATAGTAGTATCTTTACTAACAAGGAAATATAGTAGTATCTTTACTAACACCAATTGATTTTAGTACAACGATAAACGTTTGATCCTAATATTTGGGCATGTATGCACGTTGTGTGTTTCGCTTCCGTTGTGTAACCGTTAGTGGAGGAGCCACATTATCCAATACGGGGTGCATGGACCCTGCTAAAACAAAACAAAAGTTATATTTATCTATAAAAAACATTATTGACCCCAAAAAAACTTTACCCTTAATAACAATTTTGGACGCGCTAAACAAATTTTCTATATTCGCCACTACCGTTAGTTATGCCAACCGATATGTTTCAGGTATGATATATCGAACGACTTGTATCTGGTAATGGCTTAGATATTCAAGTCGGGGCGTTACGACAGGTATCAAGTTTTCCTCGCATCTAACAATCACTCAAGATCGGATCTCAAAGCCGCAAGTAGGGTTGTAGATTAGGACAAATCATTATTCGTCATATTTTGGCTTAATCAGTTTATGTTTACGGGATATATGCTGCCTTTGGGGAAGAGGTCCTGCATTCTACAGATCATAGCCTCATAGGTGTAAAATAGATTCTCTGTTGCACACATGTTGATACTGTGTACACTGTTTTAGCAAGAATAATCATTATCGCCTTGCAAAACGATGGCTCAAAGCTTATATAAACCTCAAATATTCGACAATAGCATGTGCGCCCTATTTTTTACATACAAAAGCATACATAATATCTTTCTGATCTTGTAATGACTTGAGCTTCAGAGTTGTTGATTTTTCAAGGAAAACTCTCTTACTTGTATGTCGTTTAGCATGTGTTTGAGGATCGAGGAGACTCGAGTAGGCTCGAAGGACTTCAAATTCCATCAAGAACACTCAAATTCGGATTGAGCATATTCTTGGTATCATCAGAATTTTATTTATAAATCAATATCAGAGTTTGTAGAAGAAAAAAAAATTGACTCAAATAAATTGGATTTAAGCATTAATTATCGTAACAAACTATCTTTCTTTCCAAATCTAATGCAATTAGGGCGAGGGCGGGTGTATGTGATTTTTGTGTGGTGTCTCTACATGTGGAGATATGACATCTATACAACATTTACGAGGTAAACTGTGATTGTGTTGTTTAGATATCTCCGCTCGTTGAGACACTACTCGAAATTATGAGGGGGATTTGACAAGAGGGGTTTGTACTTTGTAGCATGTTAAAGGTAACATCATTTTAATTTGGCTGTTGATATTCATCATTGAGCATTTATGTCATTCCAAAAGCACTGCATTGGACAATTAAATCCAACTTTTCAAGTATTTTTATGAAAAGGGTTCTTCATTTATCCACCAAATTAATTAAGTATTCTTGTTGCGTTGTTGTGTGTAACGAAACTCGTCACTGCTTGAAGAATTTGGATCCAAACCATATTGAGTAGTTGCTCCATACTCATTAGTACTGAAATCTTGGCTGCTAGACGACATTACCATCTTCTTGAACTTAGTCATATCAGCATTATACATATCGGTGTTGTACGTCTGGGTTTCAGGTATAGGACTCCGGTCCGAGCCAGAGTTTGTGCTCGGTTTTGGGCCGTCGTTCAAGTCTACCGATGAATCTCCATCTAAGGCACGTACAATCTGAAATTCAAAGATACTTGTGTCAATTGTAAGAGTATGAAAAGATACATTGACTGAACATATCAAGTTGATCGATTTATCACCGTCCATTTAAAAAATCTTTTAACTTATCCACCGTAACGCCCCCAGACTCCGGGTCTGGTAGCGCTAAGTGAAGCATAAATGATTCGGTCAACTGCTTAGACCGTCGTCCTAACTTGGTCTAAAAGAACTAACCCGAGTTTGTAAGATATTTATGTCTCATATTTATAAGGAGCTCATGTGCTTCTTCCACATCCAATGTGTGATATCACATTCTTCTCCCAATAAGAAGCTGACGTCCTCACCATGATATGTTCCAGACTCGTCCCTACCAGAGGACTCTAGAGGTGTCTGACACTTAGTTCCGTCTGGTAGTCGGCTTTGATACCAACTGTAACGCCCCCAGACTCCGGGTCTGGTAGCGCTAAGTGAGTCATAAATGATCTGGTCAACTACTTAGACCGTCGTCCTCGTTTGGTCTAAAAAGGACTAACCCGAGTTATCAAGATATTTATGTCTCACACATATAAGGAGCTCATGTGCTTCTTCCACATCCAATATGGGATATCACATCCACATAGTATGGATACACCACATATAACGTTAGGGATCAACGACAAACTTATGCAAACATGATTATTTATAAGGGGATGTATTTCATTAGTGGTATATACGATGATAGCCACTTAATTACCTGACTCATTTTAGGGCGTCGTCTTGCAGAATGGCGAATGCAAGCAGCAGCACATGATATCATTTGAGACATTTCTTGACGAACATAATTGCCATCTAGTCGTGAATCTGCTAACTCATCGTAGTCTCCATCTTCCAATGCTTTTGCAAGACGCGGTCTAGCCCGATACACAGGACAACCAAAGTACCATCAATTATACTCCAATATTATCATCAAGGGTAATTCTACTTAGTCCCTATTAAAACGGACCGTCAGATGACTGTCACGTGTACATATGATGGTCCGTTCTAATAAGGAGTCCTTATCATCAAACCCTACAATATCGATCACATGAAAAGTATATACCCAATCAACTAAACTGTCTTCCATATACATGTTGGTAGAATCAACGGGTCGTTTTCCAGTTATGAGTTCCAGGAGCATCACACCAAACGAGAAGACATCGGATTTTTCAGTCAGCTTTCCGCTTGATGCATATTCTGGAGCCAAATACCTAACATATCAGCAAAATTTACTATTGATTTTCAGATTCACATAAGATAGAATATTTAACATTTAGGATGGCTAGCTGGCAGTGTAAAAACCTTCATACGAGTATAAAAAAAACACCAAATATTTTGATTGAGATGTTCAAATTTTATTGAACATTCTTACAAATAGTCGAAGTCCCAGAAAACAAACAAAAATGAATGTTTA
This sequence comes from Gentiana straminea, assembly GCA_036785695.1. Classification (NCBI taxonomy): domain Eukaryota; kingdom Viridiplantae; phylum Streptophyta; class Magnoliopsida; order Gentianales; family Gentianaceae; genus Gentiana; species Gentiana straminea. The sequence goes on from JAVUPR010000175.1 coordinate 1,104,715, forward strand.
GGAAAGAAAATTAAATTTTAAAATAACAAACAATATATGAAACACGAATTATAAAAATGGAACCAATATCATAAAAGGTGAAGAGCGGCATAACTGACCCAAAAGTTCCCATAACACGCGTGGAAACATGAGTTAAATTGTCCGAGGTGAGCTTGGCCAATCCAAAATCTGCAACCTATATAAAACATTGGATTAATAATAATATAAAAATAAGTTGGTACGAAATATTGTTAAATATCATCAACAACAAAAAAATAATAATAATTATAAGAGTAGATGATTGGGTGAATTGATGTCAGGAGATAAATTTGACTTCTTAGCGGTTCATGAAACAAAATGCAATACTATCTCTCTCTAGAAGGTAAGATTCATATAGATCACAAAGGAGGTTGATTTTGCTCGGAGGAATAAAATTAAAATCATACGTAGATGGCAGACGCAGTTTATATCGATTATTCTCATGATCCGCCTTATCTTCTATTAGAAAAAATGTGATAAAACAAACAGAATTGAATGATCTCCAAGGCACATATAAAACGTTTCTTTAAAGAGATGTTTTAATATCTCTCTCAGGATTCAATGGAGTACTACTTTAGAGACACAATATTTTGTACTGATGATGCTTCTAAAAGAAATACTTCGTGTATTTTTTTACACCGAATGCTGATTTCTCTCTATATATAGACAACGAAAAGATAATATGCATCTTCACGAAAGAACAAACCAGTTCGTCTTCAAAGGATGTGTCCCAATGAACATGCACCACCGAAATGGTGTGTCCCAAAGAACAAACCAGTTCGTCTTCGAACTCCCGTTTCTTTTCGACGACACCCGTCGCATTCAGTGTGCAACAACACATTCAAAACAACACCAAAAAAAAAAAAAAAACAGACTTTGTAAATAAAATATCTAACATCTTCCACGGACATGCAGCGTGGTCATACACACTTGTGGCCCAGCATCCATAAAATTCCTAGTGCTCAAATTCCTCTGCCATTCTTTGACAATCGCTCTGATCTTTGTTGATTATAAAATCATCCACATAAGATTCCTCAACCTCATCAGTACTCAAAATCGGTTTTTTCCTTAGATTGATCAGAATTATGAGGCATTGTTTCATTCACGTCAACTAGCACATTTTTAGAGCATCTCCGCCAGTTGTGTTCCCTTTCTCAATATCTTTTCCCCTCTCAGTTTGAGGGGAAACAACCCCAACCGTTTTTTGAATACTTTTAGGCTTTAGCCTATAAACCTTATTTACCATTTGAGGTTCCTTCGCGTCACATTTTGGCTGGTTTTTTTAGAGCATGCACTTTCACTGTGGACAATCCTTCTACAAAATTCACAATAGTCAAACCATGTCTCTGTTGGTGATTTCGGTAGAATCACCATGTGATTTAGTGTAATCGGGATTTAGTTTGAGGTTTGGTGAACTTGGAACAATTAATATAAGTTTGAAGATGCGGAGTGCATGCTTATATTGATGTTTACAAGCTTACGGGAGTGTTAGTTCAAGCATTAAACAAAACCAAATTCTGAAAACAAGTTCTGCTGTACTGGACGGGCGTCCACTTTAGGTGGACGGGCGTTTGATGATGAACGAGCGTCCATTATTATGGACGGGCGTCCAAAGTTCAATTTTGAATTCTGGGAGTAATGGACGAACGTCCATTACCTATGGACGGGCGTTCATTATCTGATTTTGAGTACTGGGGGTACTCTGGTTATATGGACGAGCGTTCATTGCTTCTGGACGGGCGTCCAGTATGATCAAACGCTCGTCCAGTAGCAGTTTTCGATTGTTGCAGCTTTGGTCGGTTTTTTTGTCTTTGGTATCCTTTCAAGTTTTGGTCATGAAACCGTATATGAAAGGTTGTGAGTGAAGAGTTATATAAATATAACACTACACACACATAAAAGAACAACTTGTAACAAACACTTGGACTCTTGTTTTTGAGGTTGAATTAACTTCAACTTTTGAGAGTATTATTCATTTTTTGAATATCCTTTGAAACCTCAAGTTCAACACACAAAATGTCACCAAACTTTTGTAGCTTTCTTTCTATCTATATTGTCTAGATTGAAAGAGGATCGTAGTTTTATCCCGTGAAGATATTCGTGTTTACCCGGAGACAATCATTTGGGGACGAATAATTTTCGCAGGAAAGACTCTCAAATCGACTCTACGTGTATATCCGGTTCTTTTCATTGCAGCACTTTCATTTCTGGTTCGGCATTGTTCGTTCCCCTTTGTATTTCCCTAACAATCTGCGAAAATTATTTTTGATTTTTTAGAACAATGTCGGTTTCAAAATGAAGAGTTGCATTTTTCCAGAATTTTATCAAAGGTTGTGTCCTAGTGTTTTGGGCATAACTCTTGATTCAGGAATCGGTTTGAAAATCCGGAGATACCGTTAGAATCGTGGCGAGACGAGGATCGCAGTGATATCAAGTTTGCAGTCTGGTTCGATGTTGACAGTTGTCAGAAATTCTGAGAAGTTGCTGCGGTTTTTGATTGATGTAAGTAAAAGAGTTCATTGGAATAACTTTGTAAAAAATTGCTGTGATGTTGCTATGACTACGGATGAATGGTATGTATGTTTATTTACATTATTTCATGCAAGTTTGTGGTGTACAAGAACAGTAACTACAATCAATATAAAATTTGATTGTAGTGTCTAGTTTTGTTCTTGGATGTTGTTTGATTATACATATATGTTGAATACACATATTATGTGTCTTATATATGTTTGATGTCTAAGGAAATGACTTTGTCCTTTGATGTATGTTGAATACATGTGTGGTGTTTTGCTTTGGTTTAGTATCTCGTCCATGATACTAAAAGTGAAACATGCTCGATCTTTAAAGATTGGATTTGCCTTGGAATATAAGGTGATGTAGTAGTTTACATTGTTTGACATGTTGATTTTGGTGTTAACCAAATCATGTTGTTCATAACTCGGACGGTATTGTCATCAAGGTTTTAAACTACAGTCATGGGGGAGGTTTAAACTCTATAGTAAAGTTATATGAGATTCCTTCAGTTTAGAAGAATCCTCGGTTAACTAGTAATTTGTGCTAGGATGAAGTATCATTTATGAGCTTCTAAGTGCATTAATTTCTGGTTGGACTATGGAGTTGGATTTCTTTGTTGATGACTTAGAAGTTCGGAATTCCCTTGTAATTTATAACCAATTTCATCCCAGTTATCCAATGTGTTTGGCTGGAAAATTGTCAAATGTTACTATGGTGATCTAGACACCAATGTATTAATGAAAAGTTGGATTGTGAGTTTATAACTCAAAGGATGATGGTGGTTGTTCAAAGAGTACTCGTGATTTAGTCAATCTTGATTGATCAAATATAGATTGACTTGAAACTTGGTAAAAGGTTTGTTATCGGGATGTGTAGAACCCATTAAATCTTTGGGGTGGGATACCCAATTCCCTTATGGTACAACGCCATAGGCAGAATTCAATGTGGAAGGCCCATTCTCGAAGATTTGGCACATGAAAAAGTCCCGAAAGTATGTGCACTACCTGTTGTGTAGGTGATATCTTTTGGAAAAGTGTTTCAGGTACATGATTAGAAAGATTCACCTATATGAGTATGAAGTTTGGCCGCTTCAAGAAAGTGGGGTTGACTTTCTATATACTCATGAAATGGATATGGACACAAGGCCTGGATAATTTGTGTCAAGTAGCTATAGAAGTTGTATCTTGGTTCATTTGTGTATTATCTTTGAAGTATTCAAATGGGTAGAGGGGTTCAATGCTTAGTCACACCCCAATACTCGAATATTTTGGAATGTGTAATATACTAGATGGTAATTCAATCTGCGTGACATTATCATTGAAAGATGAACTGTGCTATGTGTGTTGGTAAGTTTTCAACTAAAGCGGGGATTACACTAAATGGGGGAGGATTGTTGGTGATTTCGGTAGAATCACCATGTGATTTAGTGTAATCGGGATTTAGTTTGAGGTTTGGTGAACTTGGAACAATTAATATAAGTTTGAAGATGCGGAGTGCATGCTTATATTGATGTTTACAAGCTTACGGGAGTGTTAGTTCAAGCATTAAACAAAACCAAATTCGAAAACAAGTTCGCATTGTATCGGACGGGCGTCCACTTTAGGTGGACGGGCGTTTGATGATGAACGAGCGTCCATTATTATGGACGGGCGTCCAAAGTTCAATTTTGAATTCGGGAGTAATGGACGAACGTCCATTACCTATGGACGGGCGTTCATTATCGATTTTGAGTATCGGGGGTACTGCGGTTATATGGACGAGCGTTCATTGCTTCGGACGGGCGTCCGGTATGATCAAACGCTCGTCCAGGAGCAGTTTTCAGTTGCAGCAGTTTTGGTCGGTTTTTGTGCTGGTATCCTTTCAAGTTTTGGTCATGAAACTGTATATGAAAGGTTGTGAGTGAAGAGTTATATAAATATAACACTACACACACATAAAAGAACAACTTGTAACAAACACTTGGACTCTTGTTTTTGAGGTTGAATTAACTTCAACTTTTGAGAGTATTATTCATTTTTTGAATATCCTTTGAAACCTCAAGTTCAACACACAAAATGTCACCAAACTTTTGTAGCTTTCTTTCTATCTATATTGTCTAGATTGAAAGAGGATCGTAGTTTTATCCCGTGAAGATATTCGTGTTTACCCGGAGACAATCATTTGAGGACGAATAATTTTCGCAGGAAAGACTCTCAAATCGACTCTACGTGTATATCCGGTTCTTTTCATTGCAGCACTTTCATTTCTGGTTCGGCATTGTTCGTTCCCCTTTGTATTTCCCTAACAGTCTCCACAATAGTACTTTGCCAAACGCCATCATGAATATCCTCCCTAACCCATACACGTTGACACCGAGGTTTTAAACTATCAACTTCAATTAAAACACGAGCAACCGAGGGTCTACGAAGGTCTAAGTAGCATTATCCATTTGTAGGTTCAGTGTCTTGTCTCATTTTTATGTTTCCTTATTTGTTCTTTTGTTTTGGTTATTGTCGTTAAGGACTAAAGCTCGGAATTCGCTTCCCAAGAAACTGGTATTAGTGCTAACCTGGTATTCTGGGTTTGGGAAAATAGGCATCTTGACAATAACTAGGTTCGGTATTAAGAATTTTCAACAAAATGTAAGTTTTGTTTAGAGAAATTTGATTGGTGTATCAATATTTGGATATGGCAGCTTAATATGGAGGCTTGATATGGTTTTTCTAGGGAATGAGAAGAATTCAGATAGGCAATTGTCAAGAGGTGTGGGTACGTTCAGAAGATCAATACAAAAATCATCTTCTTTCAGTTGATATTCAAGCACTGCTTGGATTTATTTGGCTTTCGGGAGCCCTGGAGAACGTAAAGTGGTATCATTATTTACGGATGTGGGCCTATGTCATAAGGTAGAGATTTTTTGAGTTTGTGGTACTAAATTCCCACATGTTAAGATCAAGCGCTTACTATTCTACTAAAACCAATTGGTGCCAGTAAAGGCGCTACTTATTTTTTCATTCAAGAGTATGGGTAATCTGTCCCAACAACCCCCCTCAAGTGTGGGCAATCTCTCCCAACACTTGCACAATTTTTTTTTAAAAATAATGTTCCAACCAAGGTTCGATCTCGTGACCCCTGGTTCTGATACCATGTTAAGATCAAGCGCTTACCATTCTACTAAAATCAATTGGTTTTAGTACAACGGTAAGCGCTTGATCTTTTATTTATTTGTCTTGTCCTTTTGATTCTTATTTATATCAGGCAATTAGTCTTTTGTTCTTGATGCACCATTAAGATGTGTTGATGGTGAGATGATTTTAGAAACTTTAAAAAGGCCTGGGAAATGAATATAAATCCGTCATAATTAACATAACTTCTAGAATAGAGTCCTTATCCTTGCAAGAAGTTCAGTCACAAATATCACTAATGAATGTTTTGTGAGATTTAACACACCTACCTCTCCTGAACTTAGTTCTAATGTTCATAATGTTGTGGTGAATAGGCAAGGGTCTTGTGGAAGAGGTTCCTATAGACCTTATACAGGTCGATCAAAACTCTTTTAAGGGTTCTAAAAAAGAGGCTAGTGCATTGACCTTCTGCTCGGGTTTCGGGTTGGGTGAATCTGACATTTTTTTAGGTAGCACATGTAAAATTTGGGAAGAGCTCGTGCAAATTTTCACGGACTCAGCACAAGCCGCGTACAAAATCCCACGTTCTCGTTCCATTATTTTTATTTATTTTTTTTTTGGTTTGCTTACCCCACGTGCAAACATGCATAGCCGCGTTAAATTTTCCACATGCCTATGTGTTGAGCCTGTGCAAATTTACACGGGGCCATGTAATTTTGCATGGGCTACCTTAAAAATATGTCAGGTTTGACATGACCTGAAAATAAATATGGATCCCTACATGGATCTGATTTTATATTTTCTCTCCTATTCATAATGATGTTGTTGTCTAATTTGACTCTTTCGTAATTGTTTTCAAGGACAAAACTACAATGAATGTTCTTGTAAAAGGTGTCCCTAAGGGCACCCCCAAAGTAGAAGCCTTATACGGTGTCATATCCCTAAAATAAAGATAAAAAATAGAGTTTTGTCTCAAATAGTTCCTACAAGATAGTCTCTATCCCTATTTATTTTTAGGGATATGAAACGGTGCATCCCTATTTGTGGGGATGCATTATTCATTCGCCCTAAACATATTTAATTGTTAAAAATTATAGAGATAGGGATGCTGCTGGAGTGAAATAATAAATATTTAATGTGTATAAATAGGGTTGTGAGATAGACTATGTATTAATTAATATTATTTGAAATGTTATAGGGATAGGGATGCTCTTGTAGAGGTTTTTGAATTGAGATGTTGTAAAATAGGGATATGTATTATTTTATATTATTTTAAGGATAAAATTTGAGGCATCTGCTGGGAGTGCCCTAAAGATGGCTTGTGTCGGTTCCTTTTGCTAAAAGCTTCACTAAACTCCCTGAGCTCACATCAATCCAAGAATACATCATTTTAGGCTTCTCATATTGTTGGTATTACGATATGGAATATGAAAAATCTTAAGTTATGGAAAATATTGATAGTTACGGAAAATATTGATAGTTAGTGTATTGAATTAGAAAGGGTAGTTTGGGTATATTGTCTAGCAGGAGAAGCCCTACTAGTGGCTATAAATATTGTACTCTATGATTGATTGAAGGGATACGAAATACATTGAGTGAAATTTTACATGGTATCAGAGTCAGGTTTGTAAAAGAAAAAAATTTAAAAATAAAAGAAGAAGAAGAAGAAAGAAAGAAAGAAAGAGAGCCGGCGGCCACTTCAGGCTTTAGCACTTCTTCTACAATGTTCATAAAATTGTCTGCGTCTCTTGCACAGGGATTTGGGATCTTGCAGGAAGCCTCCATTCATCATTAAATTGAGTAAATGAAGATTTGAATTGGCCGTTGCAATATTTTATACTCCCTCCGTCCCGCAATACAAGTCTTTTTAGCTTTTTTGTGGTGTCCTAAAATATAAGTCCTTCTCACATTTCAATACAAGATTAATGCATTGTTTTCATTTTCACACTAAACAATGCAATATTATAAGTCAATCCCAAAAATCAATACACTATTTTGCATTGAAATATTAAAAAATAACCAATTTATGATTTTCTTCTTAATACGTGTGAAAAATCCAAAAGGACTTATAATACGGGACGGATGGAGTATTAAAAAAAAAAAAAAAAGGTGGAAAGCGATTTCGGTGAAACATTCACGAGCCTTTCAATGGCAATAGAGGCCGACGATGACTATATGATGGCTCTACCGGTACAGGGTGAAGGCCGACCTTGGGGTCAGACAGATGATACAGCCACCAAGTCGTGCACCTACTATAACTGAGAGGGCTATGAAAAAAATGGGTGTTTTCAACTCCATAGTTACCCCGAGTGGTGGGGTGATCGACCTCGAGCTGTACGTGCCGGTGGACGGGAGAATCGTGGCGGTTGTATCGGCATGGCTGGATGTGGAAGAGGGGGCGGTATGGCTGGCAGCTCGTCCCAGCCGACGCTGAATAAGGCGAGACCATCCAGCTCGGTTCAGCCCACTCCGGGTTCAAGTTCACAGCCCACCTTAAATGAATCTGGACTCGCGAACATAACATTGGCCCAATGGCAAGGAATTTTAGATCTGATAAATAGAACTAAATCATGAGATCGATTGACTGGTAAGTGCTCGTGGATATTGATACCGGAGCCACTCACCACGTGACAGGTGACCAAAATTTATTTGTTGATTTACGACCTATAAAACATTGTCCTATTGGTTTACCGGATGGGAGTTCGTCATTTGCAACTCATACGGGAACAGTTATCTTGTCAGTAAATTTACGGCTTACGAATGTTTTATATGTACCGAAATTAATTTGTAACTTGCTTTCGGCATCTCAATTCTTGGGTGATCATCATTGTGTTATGCAGATAATTGCTCGTTTATGTATTATGCAGGACCGAGTGACAAGGACATTGATTGGACTGGGTGAGTGTGTGGATGAACTTTTTCTGCTCTTGGAAGTTCCAGAGGTTCGGGTTTTGGCAGTTGATGGTGGACAGACGGGGGATTTGTGGCACCGGCGTTTGGGACACCCATCAGAAAAGGTCCTTCGAAAGGTGCCTAATATTTCTATTTCCAAACCTTTAAATAAAGATAGATGTGATATTTGTTTTCGGGCAAAGCAGCCCCGTGAACCTTTTCTCCTTAGTGAGAATGAAGCTAGTCGTATTTTTGAATTGATACATTGCGATTTATGGGGTTCTTATAGTGTTCCCTCTACGTGTGGTGCTAAGTATTTTTTAACTATTGTTGACGACTATTCTTGTTCAGTTAGGATTTATTTATTATTAAATAAAATGGAGGTTGAAACTGTTTTTCTGGATTTAGTGGCTTTGATCTCTCGTCAGTTTGAGGTCATGATTAAACGAGTAATGGGGCAGAGTTTAAGCCGTTGCTTCCTTATTTTTATACAGAAGGTATAATTTTTGAAACTTCGTGTGCTAGTACTCCTCAACAGAATGGAAGGGTAGAACGTAAGCATCAACACATTCTAAATGTTGCACGCGCACTTCGGTTTGATGGTCATTTACCCCTTATGTTCTGGGGGGAGTGTGTTTTGGCCGCAGTGCACATTATTAACCGGACCCCATCGAGTATTTTATATTGCAAGACCCTTTACGAGTTTCTCTTTGACAAAGAACCTGACTTATCGATGCTTAGAATTTTGGGATATGTATGCTATGCCCACGACCATCGCCACCCATATAAGTTTGCAAATCGTAGTCATAAGTGTGTGTTCTTAGGGTATCCGTTTGCGAAGAAGGGGTGGACCTCATACGACCTAGATACGAAGGAGATATTTGTTTCTCGGGATGTAAAAATTTTTGAGCATGCCTTCCCCTTTTTCCAACAACCCGAGGGTAGTGCGCCGGCCCTCTCCCTTATCCCATGTTTGATGATGTTGCTATAGATGATTCCGGGTTCGAACCCTCTCCTCGCCTCTTCCGTGGATCTACCATTTCCGGATCCTCCGGTTGAGGGGGACGACAAACGACCGATGTAATAAATGATGTTCCGGGAAGTGATGCCGCACCTTTGCCACAACCACGACATCCAGGCGATGGCGCGGAAGAATTAGGCCGAGGTCGACGACACAAAATCCAAAATTCATGGTTTCAAGACTATGTGACTCGTACTTTGTTCAAATAGAAAAGTCCCCCTCCATGCTCTTCTTCTCTAGCGGCGCCCTCAGGTGCTCCGTATCCTCTTATGCATTTTATTAATTATGATCGGTTTTCTAATAAGCACCGCAAGTATCTTACAGCTATTACAGTTGGGAATCCTCCGAAGTCCTTTAAGGAGGCTGTCAAACATGAGGGGTGGCGTAAGGCCATGGCAGAGGAAATTCAGGCTCTTGAAGATCAGGGTACTTGGGTATTGGAACCCCTTCCTCCCGGGAAAAAGGCATTGGGAAGTAAGTGGATGTATACCGAGAAATATGACGAGCATGGGGTGTCTCAAGGGTTGAAAGCTCGTTTAGTGGCGTTTGGGCACCATCATGAATAAGGAATTTATTACACAGAGACGTTCGCCCCGGTGGCGAAAATGGTTACGGTTCGGACTTTTCTCAGTGTTGCGTCAGTCAAACAGTAGGATATTCACCATATGGATGTCCATAATTCTTTCTTGCATGAGGATTTGGAGGAGGAAATCTATGAAAATCCCTCCCGGGTTTGAGATGCGGAGATCAAATTTGGTTTGCAAGATGCGCAAATCATTGTACAGGTTGAAACAGGCACAAAGATGTTGGTCTGCAAAACTTGCCTCAAAGATTATGTGAATATGGCTTCCGCCGGTCTTATTCGGATTACTCCTTATTTACCTTGACTCGTGATGCGATACGGCTTGTTGTGCTCGTGTGTGTGGATGATATGATAATCGCGGGTAATGATAAAATTGCATTGGCGATTTTTAAACAATTTTTGGGCCAGTGTTTTAAAATGAAGGACCTCGGCACTCTCAAATATTTCCTTGGTATCGAGGTCGAGAGGAACAAAGACGAGATTTTCTTGAATCAGAGGAATTATGCGTTTGACATTATACATGAGGCAGGCCTGAGGATTTCCCAAACGAATAGAATCACAAGCTCGCACTTGCCACTGGTTCCTTGTTGACTGATCCAGGTCCGTACCGTCGGCTGATTGGCCGGTTTATATATCTTGGGGTCACACGACCCGATCTCACATATTATTTGCATGTTTTGTCTCGTTTATGTGCACCTTGGATTGATCATTGGGAGGAGGCCTTACAGCTTGTCTGTTACTTGAAGAAACATCCTGGACTAGGTATTCCGTCGCGATCGGATAGTTCTCTTCTATTAGAGGGGTGGTGTAATTCTGATTGGGCTAGTTGCCCTTTGACTCGACGTTCATTGAGTGGTTGGTTTGTTTTTCTTGTCTTTCCCCCATCTCTTGGAAGTCCAAGAAACAAACCATGGTGTCTTGATCCTCGGCAGAAGTGGAATATCGTTCTATGTCTTCTCTGACATGTAAATTGAAATGGTTGAAGCAGTTACTCACGGACCTTGGCATTCGTCATTCTCCCGGGATACGGATGTTTTGTGACAGCCAGTCGGCATTATATATCGCACAGAATCCAGTCTTTCATGAACACACAAAGCACATCGAGGCAGACTGTCACTTTGTGCGTGATGCCATCACGGATGGTTTGATTCTTCCATCATACGTCCCCACGAAGCATCAGTTGGCAGATATATTTACGAAGGCTTTGGGTCGACAACAGTTTGAGTTTTTACTACGCAAGTTGGCGGTCGCGATCTTCACTCTCCCACTTGAGGGGGGTATTACAATATGGAAAGTATTACTCTGGAAAATCTTAAGTTATGGAAAATATTGATAGTTATGGAAAATACTAATATTAGTGTACTGAATTAGTAAGGATGGTTTGGGTATATTGTTTAGCTGTAGAAGCCCTACTGGTGGCTATAAATATTGTACTCTATGATTGATTGAAGAGATACGAAATACATTGACTGAAATTCTACAGTTGGTTTATAGTCTTTAGTTCGGTTCTTTTTTAGTTAGGTATCCAGTGTTGAGTTTAGTTATCTCTAACATAAAATAATATGTCATTGTTCAACCAGGATCCTAAGTATTTTGTTCTGAAATAGCAACCATCCTATCAATGTTGAGGTTGAATTATGTGAAGCTTGCTAGTTATAGGCAAATTTCATGTTTTTTGTTATTCTCATTTGTAATGGTGACTTAAACTTATGCTACTGAGGTCTGGTGTGGAAGTTATGTGGTCAGCAGAGCATGAAGCATCTGCTGAATCTGGTGTTCGTCTGGGGCAGCAGCAGAGTTGATCAGTCTGCTGGAGCTGAGTCTGCAAATACAGGGTATCAGCAGAGTGAAGTCTACTGGTTCACAGCAAACTTAAAGAACACGTCAGCATGGTTTCCTAATTCGGTGAAGTTACTTCTGGGATATTTCAGTCATTTACTGGGTTGGCTGTTTAGTCGGTTAGGTTTGGATTCCCAAGGCTATAAATATTGTCTGTATTAATTGTAACTTAAGGTAACTTTCTGATTATAATACAATATCCTCGTTTGTCCGTGGAGTAATCGGCATATTGCCGGAAACCACGTTAAATCTGTGTTCTTCTTGTTTCTGTGTTTGCATGCTTGTTTATCTTTTATCTTTACTCACAATCACCATCACTTCTTGATCGATCCGTAATAACAAACTGGTATCAGAGCAAGGTTTATCAAGAAATCTTTCATCTGTTCAAGCAAGGTAGATTGGCACCAAGGTCATTATTGACTCTATGATTTAGGATCTACACAATCTTTTTGGTGAGAAAGATGTCTACTTTAAATGTTAAGATTGACAAGTTTACAGGAAGGAACAGTTTTAGTCTGTGGCAGATCAAGATGCGTGCTTTGTTTAAGCAGCAAGAATTATGGGGTCCCTTGTCTATATCAACAGAAGGAAGTGCTGCTAAGAGAGCCAGTCTGGAGGAGAAAGCACATTCAACAATTATGTTGTGTTTGTCAGATGATATTATCACAGAGTTTGCTGAAGAGGACACTGCTGAGAAGTTGTGGGCCAAACTTGAGAGTCTGTATATGACTAAGTCCCTAACCAACAAGTTCTTGTTGAAACAATGTTTTTTCAGTTTAAGGATGCATGAGGGTACTCAGCTGAGGGATCATCTAGACCAGCTGAACACAATATTGCTTGATTTAAGAAATATTGATGTGAAGATTGAAGATGAGGATGCTGCATTGATTCTACTTGTGTCACTGCCAGTATCATATGAGAACTTTGTGCGTCCTTTATTGTTGGAAAGGACTCGCATCATTGGAGGATGTAAGGTCATCACTCCATGATCGAGAGTTACGTCATAAGGCATCTGGATCCGGGAAAGCATTGTCGGTCCGTCGGGTTGGGGGCTAGTGGAGTCAGTAGAGGGCTAGGAAATTCTAGAAAGAAGAAATTCAAAAAGAATTCCAAGGGTCCTAAATCTAAGGTTATCTGTAATTACTGCAAGGAGCAGGGACATTGGAAAAATGAATGTCCAAAGAGGAAGAAGCAGGAGGGTACTCAGTAGGGTATAGTTGCTTTGGCCGAACAAGACACCAACTCTTAAGAAGATCTGGCCTTAGCAGTTTCAGAGTTAGTAGGGCACAGAGATGTGCAGATTCTGGACACTGGGGCATCTTATCATGTGTGTCCAAACAAGGAGTGGTTTTCAACTTATCGCACTTGATGGAAGTCATATTGCTATGGCCAACAAAGAAGGTTTGCAAAAATAGTTGGGATTGGATCAATCCAACTTAGGACACATGATGGTAAATTCTGCACATTGAATGAGGTTAGGCATGTTCCACAAATGACCAAGAATTTGATATCACTTAGTCTAATGGACAGCAAAGGGTTCAAGTTCAGGGGAAAAAGTGGAGTAGTGAATGTTTATAAGGGTTCAAGTGTGATTCTGAAGGGTATCAGGCAGGGGACATTGTACATACTACAAGGGCCTACTGTTTCAGGTTCTGTTGATGTTGCATCATCAGAGGTTCACCAAGCACAGTTGACTAAGTTGTGGCATATGAGATTAGGTCATATAGGTGAAAGAGGGATGCAAATTCTATCTAAGTCTGATCTCCTTGGGGGACATAAGGTCAAGGAACTGGAATTTTATGAACACTGTGTGTTTGGGAAGCTACATAGGAGCACGTTCCCAAAAGCAATCCACATCACAAAAAGGACACTTGATTATGTCCATTCTGATTGTTGGGGACCTTCAAGGGTGGAGTCATTGGGTGGTCACAGGTATTTTGTGTCTTTTATAGATGATTATTCAAGGATGGTTTGGGTAATTATGATGAAGCACAAGAGTGAAGCATTCTAGAACTTCAGGCAGTGGAAGGCTTTGGTTGAAAATCAGACAGGGAGAAAGATCAAGAGACTTAGAACTGATAATGGATTAGAATTCTGTTAGTCTGAGTTTGATGAATTTTGCAAGAATGAAGTCATTTCTAGGCACCATACTGTAAGAGATACTCCACAGCAGAATGGTGTTGCAGAAAAAATGAATCAAACTCTTCTGGAGAGGGCAAGGTGCATGCTCTATGATTCTGGTATAGCAAGGAGATTTTGGGAAGAGGTCACATCGGTACAACATGCTACTTAATCAATAGGGGGCCTCACACTGGGATCAAACTTAAAACACCACTTGAAGTTTGGTCAGGAAAGTCAGCAGACTACTCTGGACTTAGGGTTTTTGGAAGCACTGTCTAGTATCATGTCAGTGAGGGCAAATTGGAGCCTAGGTCCAAGAAGGGTGTGTTTTTTGGCTATACAGATGGATTTAAGGGGTATAGAATCTGGTCATCAGCTGAAAATAGGGTTATACTCAGCAGGAGTGTAGTTTTTTTATGAAAACTCTATGCTTAACTCATCTGTGAGAGCCACATCTGAATCTGAAATTGGATCTGAGACTGAGAAGGTTGACAAACAGGTGGAGTTTCAAATAGAGTCTACTGAATCAAAAGACTCAGCAGGGAACAATCAACAGTGAGCAGATCCAGAACAGGATCCAAGTCAGTCTGCTGAACAAGGGTCAACAGAGACTCAAGCTACTGATGTTGGTCAGCAGGGTACGTATAGCTCTCAACAGAGCTAGGAGGACCAATATCATACCTCCAAGAAGATATGGGTTTGAGGAGGATATAGTTAGATATGCACTACAGGTAGCTAAAGAAGTGGCTGGTTTTGAACCTAACGCTTACAGGGAAGCTGTGACATGTTCAGAGGCATCCCAATGGCTTGTTGCTATGAGAGAAGAAATGGAGTCACATCAGAAGAATAAGACTTGGGATCTGGTCAAACAACCACAAGACATGAGGGTGGTAACCTGCAAATGGATATTCAAGAAAAAAGAAGGAATGACATATGTTGAGGCTTTTAGATATAAGGCACATTTGGGTGCTAGGGGGTTCAGTCAGAAAGAGGGGGTAGACTATGAAGAAATACTTTCTCCAGTGGTCATACATACTTCCATCAGGGTGCTGTTAGCAATATTGGCACATCAGAATCTTGAACTTGAGCAATTGGATGTGAAGACTGCCTTTCTACATGGAGATGTAGATAAGGAGATTTATATGACTCAACCAGAGGGTTTCCAAGTTCCTGGCAAAGAAGGATATGTGTGCAAGTTGAGGAAGTCCTTATATGGACTTAGGCAGGCTCCAAGGCAGTGGTATAAGAAGTTTGACAGCTATATGATTCAGCAAGGTTATAGCAAGAGTCCATATGATTGTTGTGTTTATCACAACAAGTTTAAGGATGGGTCAATCATCTATCTAGTGCTGTATGTAGATGATATGCTGATAGCTGCTGCAAACAAGTCTGACATTCAAGATCCGAAGAATCGCTCAAGGTCGAATTTGAGATGAAGGATTTTGGGAATGCAAAGAAGATTCGGGGATAGAGATCTATAGAGATAAGAAGCGGGGAAGTTGTTCTTGTCTCAACAGAGGTATATTGAAAGGGTATTATCCAAGTTTGGCATGTCAGTCACCAAACCTATAGATACTCCAAAGGCGCCAAATCTACATCTCTCTACCGTGTTTGCTCCACAGTCAGCTGAAGAGGAAGAATACATGTCTAAGGTTCCTTATGCTAGTGCAGTGGGTAGCTTAATGTATTCCATGGTTTGCACTAGGCCTGATTTGGCTCAGGCAGTCAGTGTTGTCAGCAGGTTTATGGCTCAACCTAGAAAGGAACACTGGAAAGCAGTAAAGAGGATATTCAGGTACCTTAGGGGTACATAAGATATTGGACTCATTTATGGAGGTGGTACTCAATGTTTTGTCACAGGGTACTGTGATTCTGATTATGCTACTGATGTGGACAGCAGGAGGTCTATGACTTGGTATGTGTTTACTTTGGGTGATTCTGTGGTAAGTTGGAAGGCAACTTTACAGGGTACAGTGACATTATCTACTACTGAAGCAGAGTATATGGCACTGGCCTAAGCAACAAAGGAGGCAATCTGGTTGAAAGGGCTAGTCAATGATCTGAGTCTGCATTAAGATCAAGCTAGACTGTATTGTGATAGTCTTAGTCCAATATGTTTCGCTAAGGATCAGGTTCATCATGAGAGAACCAAGCATAGTGATGTTAGGTACCATTTTCTAAGGAATGAGAGGAGGGTTAAAGTGGAAAAGATCAAGACCGATGTGAATCCCGCCGATATATCACTAAACCAGCCCAAGGAGCAAGTTTCGGTTATGTCCGGACTTGATAAATATCCAAAGTCGTTAATTTGAATTTGGGAATACTCAGCTGAAGGTGGAGGTCTGCTGAGGTATTCAAATCTGAAGACAAAGAGGATTTCTGGCACTTGGTTGTGCATCTGGTCAGTTTGCGTGCAGTTGAAGTCAAGGTGGAGATTTGTAATGGTGACTTAAAATTATGCTATTGAGGTCTGGTGTGGAAGTTATGGTGGTCAGCAGAGCATGAAGCATCTGTTGAATCTGGTGTTCGTCTGGGGCAGCAGCAGAGTTGAGCATCAGCAGAGTGAAGTATGCTGGTTCACAGCAGACTTAAGGAACACGTCTGTATGGTTTCCTAATTCGGTGAAGTTACTTCTGGGGTATTTAAGTCATTTACTGGGTTGGCTATTTAGTCGGTTAAGGTTGGATTCCCAAGGCTATAAATATCGTATGTATTAATTGTAACTTAAGGTAACTTTCTGGTGATAATACAATATCCTCGTTTGTCCGTGGAGTAGTTGGCACATTACCGGAAACCACGTTAAATCTGTGTTCTTCTTGTTTCTGTGTTTGCATGCTTGTTTATCTTTTATCTTTACTCACAATCACCATCACTTCTTGATCGATCCATAATAACATCATTCTATGTCTAAAATTTCATGTCAAAAAATAGTTCATGCTAATTTATGAGGCTTCACATGCTCCTTCTACTTTTCAAGTATGTATATTATATACATCTTGTGGATGACTTCAGGCCCAATTGGATAGATCTCTTAAGCATACATCTAATGATTTACAAATTTTGGTCCACTCAAGACCTTTATGGAAAAACGGCTTCACACTCTCATAAAATGCTTAAAATATGATTGGGGAGAATTCGAACCATTTGAACCATTTATGAAAGACAATAGGATATAGTATAGACACTTATGCCTTTATGATCATGGCCAAAATGAAAAAGCAGAAAAGAAGTATAGACATATAGTTGAGGTAGGGCCAATTCTCCTTGCTCAAGCCTCTAATACTCTAATATTTTGGTTGTCAGCTTTTCAATATTCAATCAAAATGATAAACTTGTCACTAACACCCCTATTCTAATAAATCTTACACCTTATGAATAACTTGTTTAAACACCACGAGTCTGAATACATAACCCTTTGGGTATTTGGGTGTGCTTGTTATCCACACCTAAAGACAATATTTGGCCTTCATTATTAAAATATCAGCCAGTGCATGTAGAATCCTACAACTATACATCGGCAAGCTCTCAAGAGAACTATCTCATATATCAAAGGCATTTTACAATATCCCATTCAATTCAAACCTAACTCTGGCCTATCAATCATGGGTTTTTCAAATGATGGTTGGGCATGCAATATGATTGACAGAAAGTCAGTTGCAAGTTATTGTTGTGTATTTGGGAGGCTTTCGAGTCTCATGGAGCTTTGAGAAAACAAGAAGTAGCTTATTCTAGCAAAGGTTATGAATACAGTGCTCTTCGACATGTAGCGAATGAGATTTCATAGCTACGAGAAATATTCTTCATATTGTCACTACTCCAAATACATTGTGTGAAAACATATGTGCAAGTTTCATAGCCTACAATCCCGTACTTTCTTTCTCAAATAAAACACTTTGAGGTTGATGTTCTCTACTTGATCAAGTGACTCGAGGAAGATTGTTGGTTGAATGCATTCCCTCAGCTGATCAGACCGTTAATTTCTTGACTAAACCCTTTCCTAAGAGCAAGTGTAGATTTTCAAAACCAACTCAATTTGTTCGATTTATCTTATGTTTGAGGGGAGGATGTTAGAGTGTGATAGATTATATCATCTCATGTTGTTTAGTGTTTTGTTTTATAGTGCTATCAGGGGCGGACGAAGGATCTCGAGTAAGAGGGCAATAAAACTTTTAAAGCGCAAATAAAAAAATTAAGGGGCCAAACTAAACGCATACTACGTATATTAGTACAATTTTCTCGGATAAGGGAGGCGGTTGTCACCCTTAGTTGTGTACAGAGGCCCGCCCCCGAGTGCTATGTAGCAAAATGAATGGGATTGGTTCAAAAGGTTTCATCATTTCCTTCAAAGTTGAAACCAAACTCTTATAATACTTAAAAATTAAAGTAAAAAGTTATTAATTTTCTATAAATGGAAGAGTACCATTGCTTCATTCTTGTCGTCTAGCAAAATATTGGCTGCCTTGATATCACGATGGATAATCCGAGGATGACCTGCATACAAAATGAGACGCACAAGATTCTTAGGTAATAATTTTTTTTTAGGGTTCTTTGGTAATAATTATACAATGAAGAAATACAAAGGGCTTCCTTATGTACAATTGGTCCACGGATAAAATAGTTTCATGATTTGACAAGGAAAATTTAAAAACTTCTTTTAAATAAAAAATATACATATTTTAACCAAGTAGTTTGGACATTTGCCAAGTCGTAAGTGACTTGAGAACGCAGAGAGGCCACCGGTTCGATTTTCCTCCGAGGCGGCGTCATGTTGAAAGAGCTCGGTCAAGCATTATCCCCGACTAAGAGTCGAATTTGCGCACAACCGGACCGAACTTCGAATTAGTCGGACGGGTGCGTTCGGATACCGAGAGCTTTATGCAAAAAAAAAAAAAAATATATATATATATATATATATATATATATATATATATATATATATATATATATATATATATATATATTTTATTATCCGATGACAAAGTTACATTTATATTATTTTCCCATTAAAAAAGAAATGCCCATGAAAAAAATGCAAATGACACTTTTTCCCATTAAGAAAGAAATGCCCATTAAAAAAGAAATGCACATGACACTTTTTCCCTTAAACCAAGTAATGTCCTCTAGACAAGAGCTCGACTTCACTAAAAATACGCGGAGTCACGAAACTCGACTTAAACTCAATCGAGTTATTGAACGTAAGATCAAACTTGATCTGTTTAATACTAAATGTAACTCGGCTTGACTCATTAACTTGAGTATTTTATCTAAATTATGTTAATCTTTAGTTAATTTGTAAAGATCAAACTTGAGTACTCGTTTAACACTGAAAACAACTTGGCTCAACTCGTAATTCGTTATTAATATAATAATTTAATAATAAATTTGGTACATATAATTTATCAAAGAAACTTCGATTAACTCTCGAGCTAATCGGTTACTACATTTAAGAAACGAATTCATCTCGGTTTATTACTCAAGTAGCTCGACTTGGGTTCGAACTCGAAGAAAATTGAATCGAATGAAACATCTTTGCGAATTGAGTACAAGTAGCTCACTAATAACTCAATTCAGTAACAGCTCAACTCCCACCCTTCTTTCCCCTATTGAAAATACAAAAGTCCAAAGCTACACCCGTTGCCTAAACCCTAAACCCTAAACCCCTTGAACACTCATAAATCTGTATCCTTATATCCAAAAGTGTATTATTATTTCATTAGTTTAATCAAACGATACGGAACTAAAAAAAAAGACATTTTGGCACGTCTTCGTTGTCTTAAAAAATGATATTTCTATCTGAAGAATTGTTCAAAAAAAAATTTCCCCCTCCAACTTTCAATATAATAAGGTACTATAAAACACAGGTTTGAGAAAGAATTTCATACAATCTTCATGGAGATAAGCCAGCCCCTTTGCAGATCCCAAAGCAATTTTAAGCCTTGTTCCCCAGTCCATAACGGGCTGCCCCTTTCCTGCAATGACAAATTGTACATTTTACTCCCAACTCAGCTGTCCTTATACTTAATTATTAAATACTCCCTTTGTTCAGAAATAACTGAACCAGTTATCAAAAGCACGTATATTAAGGATTTGAGTTAATGTTTTAATTTGCATGCAAAAAAAAACTAAAAAAACCCGTAGTCTATAATTAATACAATGTAATTTTTATTTTCTGATTCTTTAATAAATAATAGTAGATGTTGAAAAAATACAATAAATGCTGAATGTAACCGACTCAATTATTTTGGAACAAATCTTTTTGACAACTGACTCAGTTATTTCGGAACAGAGAGAGTACCCTGAGGAATGTTGTACGGTATATATAACTCTAGTTATTAATAAATGTATCCCACAACATCTAAAATTATCATTTTGTTGCCTAAAACACGCAGATTAACAAAGTAATTAATTGTTTTGATTTTGATTAGAGAAAGACTAGAATACACTAATGAAAATGATGTAAATAATGATAGTGTTTTATGGTGGTCCAAGACCACAATGTCAACAACTTCTCTACCGATCACATATTTTAGTTAGGTGGTTTTTTAATACATGTGGGACCACCAAGTCACACTTATAGCCGGACCACCATAAAATTCGCCTCAAACCAGTGTATGAAAAAAATAAAAAGATTAGTAAAAAAGGAAAAATGCATTAACTTTTATATTGAAAAATGTTGTGGCTTAGTTATTTCAAAAAAGAGCTTTTTGACAATTTTCTTAGTTATTTTGGAACAGAAGGAGTAATAAAAATTCCCCTTACCAATCCTCTATCAGACCTTTAGAAACGAAAGAAAAAAGGAAAAAAAAAAAAAAAACGAGTATAGGTGGTCTTACCATGAAGGTGAAATTCCAAGGTCTTGTTAGGAACGAATTCATACACCAACATCCTTTGATTCTCAACAATGCAATAACCAACTAAAGACACAAGATGACGATGATGAACGCGGCTAATAATCTCAACCTCCGCCTGAAACTCTCTTTCGCCTTGCCCACTACCGTCCTTCAAGCTCTTTATAGCGACTTCCTTACCGTCAGGCAATACGCCTTTATGAACATACCCGAACCCGCCTTGACCAAGTAAATTTACTTGAGAAAATCCGCCTGTCGCGGCAGCCAATTCTTCGTATGAGAATTGGAATTTACTGAACCCGCCAAGGGTTCCGCCGCCGCCCATGACACTGCCGGCGCCGGGTGAAATTGGTCCGAAATGTTGTTGTTGGTGTTGGCAGGAGTTTGAGGTGTATTCACTGCTCGAGTTTGCTGCGGGTGGTGGAGGAGGTGGTGTTCCCCATACACCGGCGGCGGCGGGACCGACAGGTGTAGCCATCAGTCCTGGTGGCGGAGAAATCTTGATAATGTGTTCCATTGGACTGTTCCAGTTGGTGGATGCATTGAAATATGGTTCTCCGGCTATAACAAAAGGAATAGTAATTATATAGAAAACACAGATGACTTTGAGAAAAAAAATAGAAAATCAATTATACCTCGAATTTTTATTTAATATTTTCACATGATTGTTGGAATTCACTCCGTTTTATTTTTTTTCCTTTCTTTTTATAGGGAGAAATTCAACCCGTTTCTATATATAAATGGCCTCTAATATTTTATCTAAACATGTTTCATACACCATTCATATATGTATATAACGGTGTATCATAAAATCTCTCAGACATAATAAACAATATTAAGATAGGTGTTTGACAATTAAATCATATGAAAAATTATTTATGAACATCTTATAGGAATAATGCTATCTCTAAAATAAAATAAATAAAATTAAGATTACAACTTTACATCATTAGCTAATAGTGTAGGAGATATTGATGAGTTCTTATCATGATAATTAATTACGTAAAAATGTAGTAGTGAATACACACACCTTTTGGAGGATGTCCAGGATCAATGTAGTATGGTTGTCTCTTCTTTCTCTTGAGAAGTAGAACACAAATCACAGCAATTAAAACCGCCACTACTCCTGCACCCACAGCGACTCCCACAATAATGCCGATACCTAGTGAAGAATCTGAAGATGCAGTCGACCCGCCGGCAGAGGCATTAGTTGGCGGCGACTTTTGTGCAGGAGCAGAATGTGATGAAGGTGGTGTAGGATATGAAGGTGTTCCGGTACCAGGCAACTGCGGCGTTGCAGGTTGATTAGGAATAGAGTTTGGCGGTGGCGGAGAAAATAGTACTGATAGCGGCGGTGTTGGTGTTGTTGATGCTCCGGTAGGTGGCGGAGGAGTGACAGGAGTTGAGGTTGAAGCTGGAGGGGGAGGAGAAGTGGGTGGAGATTCTTGGTTGGCTGCCGGTGGAGGGGAAGATTGAGATTGTGGTGGTGGAGAGAAAGGGGGAGGCGACGACGGCAGCTTTGGAGGTTCAATAGGTGGGGACGGCGGTGGAGATTGAGGAGGAGACTCGTTAGGCGGAGGTGGTGGACTTGGTTGTGGAGGAGTAGGAGGAGGAGAGGAAGGTGGAGGGGAGGTGGAAGCTGCTGGTGGTGGTGGTGATGATCCTGGGGGTGGAGATAAATTCGGTGGTGGAGATGATGCTGCTGCTGGAGGGGTAGGTGGTGGTGAGGCAGGTGGTGGAGACAGTGGTGGTGGTGAAGCCGGTGGTGCAGATGGTGGCGGCAAGGAGGAAGTCCTCGGAGGAGCCGCTAATGTTACATTTGGTTGTGATATAGCTGTTGAATTCGCTAATAGAGAAGTTTCAAAAGCCAAAGGTGGCGATGCCATATATGATTTCGAAAAACTCCGGCGAAAAATTCACGTCAAATTTGAGCAACCACGGCGGCGCCCAGCCGGTAACTGATCACCCTTTATTTCCCGTACAGCTAAACAAATCAAATATCCCCTGAAACAACAAAAACATATTGCATACGCTTATGATTTAGACAGATAACTCATTAATTAATTAAAAAAGTTTACTATCCAAAACACAAATTAAAGATGAACCCAGATTAATTTACATGCCACTAAATATGCATATATAGAAGGGAATTACAAACCTCCTTTGTCTGCATTCTTGATCAAGACTGGAACCGGGAGGAAAAAAAGAAATTAAAAAAAAAACCAAATTTATAGAACCATATATTTCAAGAACTAATGCATCATGTAATATTCCCTTTCAATTCATGCATGCAAAATAATTGATCCTTTTTGTTAAAGAAATATATATAGATAATTTGCAGAGAGATGGAATTCAACAGAATTAATGCATGGATTGAAGAATATACCTGTTACACAAGAGTTGGAAGAGATCTCTCTCAAGACAGAGAGAAACTGCTGCATGGTAAAAATTCCATGATACAGAAAGCAACCGTGTTGTGTTGCCCCCTAGAAAGAAGGGTGTCTCTCTCCCCGAAATTTCTACAACAAATAGGGACTCTTTCTGCTATTCCTCAGCCCAGTTGTTTCTTGGCTTGTCTCAGCCTCACAAACTTGTTTTACCCATATTATTTTCAGATTTCATTATTATTATTGGATTTTTACTTACGAAATAAATTGTGATATACATAAAAGATGGCGGATATCTCCAAGTCTAGGATCCGACTCGGATTGAATATCAATATATTGGGCGTGCATAGGACCTTTATTAAAATATTGAAGAAATGTTACTGTCTCGATAAAAGGTCACAAGAAATATGACATGTCATCTAAAAGAATCATGGGAACATATCACTACTAAAAAAATACCTTTTTGCTACACTTTTGTTTGCCACGCTCCGGCGAAAAGCGCCTCAAAAAGTTACCTTTTGCGTCACTGTTTACGAGAATGGTGCGATGTATTGCTACGGTTTGATATGTTGGTCCTTTAAAAAAGTTAAGGTCAAGTTTAGAGGGATGAATAAACTTGATAATTTTTAAGTGTTTAAAACTTCTATGTTGTGAAAGAGTCTGCTGACTATAGAGTGGTCAGCTGACTTACTTGCCCAGCTGAGAATGCAGCGGATATAAGTGTTCATGATCCGAATGGACTAAGTGTTATGTGCTTAGCAGTGCTGTGATCAGTGCTGTGAATTGGTTAGAAAACAACAGATAAATAAATGTTGTAAAGTAAATACAGAAAGTAAAAACACGGAATTTGTTTGTGGAAGTTTGAGGTGGTGTAATCCTCTACGTCTCCCATTCTTCTGTGATGTTGGAGGAAATTCACTATTGTTCAGAGTTACACAGATACAATATATTTCAATTGTTGCCCGTGGCCGTTCTCAGCTCAGCTTCACAATGTGAACAATCAGTCATTCACAGTTGTCTCTGCTGCTTCACTGAAATTGTTTCACTGTTACTTCAAAGGTAGGATTGCCTCTTCAACGGCTCTACCATATGCACTTTGTTACAATATATGGCTAAAGAATTGCTGAGTGCAAGATGGCCAGCTCAGCAAGATAGATAGTTGAGCACACTCAGCTGTCCAGAATAGATTTAGCAGTTAGATTCAACAGGATGTCTTTATATAGTTTGTAGTTAGAATGGTTATTCTGTTATAACTGACATGTAACCTCATTTAACTAATCCATGAGATGTATGATGTTATAAATACCCATGATCAGCAGCATTGTAACTTAACTCATTCATTGCCTTTGAGTAATAATAATTTTGCATCCTTTTCAGTTGTGTTTTCTTAGTTTTACAACTTCAACATGGTAACAAAGACTGGAGCTTGAGAGCTTCAGTTTCTTTTCTGTGTTTTTTTTACTCTGATTTTGGAGAAACTTGAGAGTTTTCTTCATCTTTCTTATGTTTTTCACAGACTCTTGAAAGAATTCTGTTATAATTCTGTGTTCTTGATCATTTTCTGACCGTGTTTGATATATTTCTGGTGTGGACTTTATATTCTTGACAGTCATGGAAGCAAAGAAACAATAGTTGAGCCATTCTAGTCCATTCTATGTTCATCTAATGATAATCCATCCATGGTGTTGGTGCAACCGTTGATGAATGACAACAATTACAATCCTTGGAAGATGTTAATGGAGATGGTGTTAATCACCAAGAGCAAGTATGGCTTCGTAGACGGCACAATCAAGAAGCCAGAAGCAGATTCAGCAGACTTCCATACTTGGAGGCAATGAAATACTATGGTGAGATCTTGGATCTTGAACTCTGTTGAAAACATTATTGCACAGAGTTTAATGTATTTTAAGAGTGCACAAGCAGTTTGGAAGAATCTGGCATATAGATTTTCTAATGTTGATGCCTTAAGACTTTTTGATCTTCTTGAAGAGATGCATGTATTAAAGCAGGGTGATGATTCTGTGAATCAATATTTTACCAACTTAATGATTCTTTGGGAGGAAATCAAGACTATTGGGCCAACGCCTGCTTGTTTTGTGATCCACGGTGCATTGTAATGCTATTTATACTCTAGTTGATCACATTGAAGCAGAACATGTGATGAAGTTCCTGAAAGGTCTTAAGGATGAGTTTGAGCCAATAGTATCTCACACCAATGCTGATGATGCCATGCCCAACCTAATGCTTTTGCAATGGCTATAAAATTTGAAAGGCTGAAATTGTATGTGAAATATAAGGCTAAGAATCAAGATTCCATTATCTTGATGAATCAGAAGAATAAACAGGGCCAAGGTCAGGCAGTCGGCAGACCAATATCCGTGCTTGCACATAATTCTAAGGCCAAGAACTCCAATAAAGTTCAATGCAAATTCTATGGATTCAATGGCCACACTGAATAAAATTGCTACAAAAATAATGGTTGTCCACATGGATTCAAGTAAAGAAAGGCCAAATGGTAGATCAGACAAATATGTATCAGTCGGCAGAAGAAGATCAGACCCTCAGAAGATCTGCTGGAATAGGGTTTCCAAATCTTATGCCGCGATAGCTAGATAAGCTGATTGGACATGTAGGATATTGGTGGGTCGTCAAGCCACCAAAAATAATTCACCTATAACCTCTATAGCTAGTATAGTAAAAGTAGGGGGTCGAACCCATAAGGAACGATGGACTTATTTCTTCGAAAATTTATAAAATAAAATATATTTTTGTTTTTATCTAATTTCCTACGAAGAAAAGAAAAATAAATGAAGAAAAGTTCCAGTCAATTAATCGTTTCCCCCTCGATTCCTACGATTGATCATCGATTCAAGGATGACTCATTAAATCATTAATAAATTGGTTATAGTTGACCACAACAGTGAATCAACCAATCTCTCCTTAATTCGTTAACTAGGACAACCGCCATTAATTACACCCTAATTATGGCACACCCCGCAACGACCGCCCGGAGTTTGGTGACATAACAACCTTAAGATTAGAGAGATCCAATTACTAGGTATTAATCCAACCGGCTTAATTTTAACCACATTATTATCTATTTTCACAACAGGGAATCCTACGGGCTATGAACCGGTAGACAATGTGTTGTTTACCACTAAAAATACAATCTTTTATAGAAACCGCCTAAGATGGATTTTGGTGCTTGATTAGAAAATCAATTCAACTATCGTGCACAAATAGCCAAATCAACATTCTAATCATGTATCGATTAACGTAGAAAATAAATAAATACTAATAAAATAACGAGGGGTGGGAACAATTTGATCTCATAATCATCAAGAAATCAAGGGTTCAACATTAATCAATTAACCGGAATAAAGATATTAACTACTCATTGTAATGATAAAATCACAAGAAAAAGAAGGAGAGTACCTTAATTTATGGAAAAGAAGAAACAAACAATCACCAATCCATGGAGAAAGCAGGAAAGAAAATATGAAGATGGGTGGAGAGGAGAAGATGCGCCCCTCTCCTCTCTTTTGTCGCCTCTTCTCCCAATTAGGGATTGAGAAAATATTTATTTCTATCTAAATACTAATAATAAATAAAGTTGGACCCACTCATGGGGTTAAAATAACATAAAATAGTGTTTAAATGGTAATAATGCTGATGCAAATTCGCTGCTGATGTGTTTTAATTCTGCCAAACTCGGCCATGGAATGGTAGGATCCTACCATAACTGGTTTTAGCTTTCCAGCACTGTTTTCTTTTTCTAGCTTGACCGCTTCATTTCAACTTCGTCCAAACCGCTTCAAATGACTCCGAAATGACTCAAAACATCCAAAATCATGCCTCCGTCATATAGGTGTTGAAAAACATCAAAAACAACTACCCGAACAATATCTTTTCGTGCAAAACGTATCAAGAATACACTATATACCTCACAAATTGTGGACTTATCACACCCCCACACTTAGATCATTGCTTGTCCTCAAGCAATGTACTCTCATCCCCAAAAATAAGAAAAGAAACATGCATGAGCCAGACCCTATATGAACGACCTAAAACTACATGAATGCAAAGCACCAGTAGAATTCCAAAAATGACACCCGTCCAATAAATCTCATGTACCATAATGCAAGCCAAATGGTAATCAAGCAATATACTCACACACTAGTATTCATACAACTAACTTTAACTCACTTGATCACAAAATTTAAAGTGGCAAAATAAAAGAGTCCTAACTTGTCCTCACGGGAAAACTCTCAATAATGATGTATAAGGACAATTCTCACTCTCTCAAAAATCAACACTCAACCAAGAATTTCCATAGGTTTGCATATCAATCAAATCTCCACCACTATGCATTCAAAATCCATTGCACCAATCATGAGGTCTTTATAAAGGTTGTAATAGGGGGCTGTGGACTGAAAACAAGGTGGGGAAAAAGGGAAACATAGGCTAAATTGTCAAAGAGAATGCATGAATAACCACATCAATAATCACCACAGTCACCAAAAAGATGATTCCAACTGAAACACACTATACGGCTCCAACCTCCGTCACAACATCTTAAGAATAGAAGTGCAAACAAAAATGTCCAAAGAAGCTTGAAAAAATTGAGCTCGGAAACAAACTTCTTTTTCAATATATAAAACGCTCCTTCAATGTAAGCTCTTTTTATTCTCTCATTTTATTCTTTTTTTTTCAACATTCAACTTTTTTTTATTTTAAAGATCTTGATATACCCCTTCATAACATAATCTTGAGCCATACTTGTTTAGATATTCACTTCTGTGTACTTCCTCAAAATTTCTTGCAACTATCCATAGAATCTCTTGACAATAGGGTCAACAAAAGAGGGGATATCGTAAGGAAAGGCCATGGGTTTGTTTTTTTGTAGTTTAATCAAAGAAAGGGTCAGGCTATAAGGGGCTAACTAGGGGGTATAAAATGGGTAGGCCAACAAAAGTGGGTCTAAAAGGGGTTAAATCCTAGGTGCCTCAATCATTTAAGTGCACTGAACCTGAAAAAATATGGTCTCGAAATGCACGTCAATGCAAATTCTAGAATGACATTGGAAGTGTGGATACCACTCAAAGGGAAATATGAGCGAGTGCGCTCTTTGGCTAGGTGAAATCCTCACTTTTAAGTGGCTTTCATTAGGGCTCAATGATTTTACCTCCAAAGTTCATAAACAAGTGACCTAAGGTGAGTGTGTATCAACAAAAGTGTGTGCTTGCATTGGTCGTTTACCGTTTGATTATTATTACTTCACACAAGATTTAAATGAAAAAAATTGGTAAAGTGTCATCAAAGGCATACTCGGTGCTAATGAGGTCCTAAAATGTCCTAAAGATGCAGTTCTAATATAAAAATGCATTAAAAACTCCCCCACACTTAAATCATACATTGTCCCCAATGTATGTTAAAAGTGGAAGGAAGATGCAAAATGTGCAATGATATGCGAATAACATGGTATGCATGATATGCAAAAAGTACTAATCTAAATATGAAAATAAAATAAAATAAATAAAATAAAAGGGATGAGAATACATTACAATTTGGACCATGGGACGGTGAAAAATAAGCCTTGAAATTCATCATGGTGTCCATATAGTCAATGGCGTCCGGGGTGGTGCGGGAGGGAAATATGCTAGAAAGCATTCCGGATTTGGTGTTGTCGTGTGTGGATGGAGTAGGTGAAGGGCGGAAGGAGGGTAGCTAACGTTTATTATCCAAGAAAGTATGAGAAAAATGGGTAGGATCCCACTATTTCAAAAGTAAACTAGTAGCTTTTAAAAACATGTTGAATTCCCCATTTTAGGAGCGGTAGGATCCTACCGTTCTTCTTTGTGAGCTTTCCAAAGCAACATTTCAAGTTTTTCACAAATTCTCAAGTTTGCATAGTGGTAGGATCCTACCATTCTGCTTTTGAGGTTTCCAGATTTTTTTTATAAAATTCACTGAAATCTTTATTCTCCAACTAACTCAACAAATTTCCTCCTCAAATTAACTTTCCTCAAACCATGCAAAATGGACATCAACTTCTCAACCTTCGATTCATAGCCAATTACCACATCTCCTGCAAGAAAAATAGCAGCTCCACAACAAGCATTATACCATTCTCACAACATCAAAACTAAATAAAACAAGAAGAAAAAAAAACAATTATTTTTATTACATTGGGTTGCCTCCCAACAAGCGCCTTTCTTTAATGTCTTTGGCTAGACATACTTACCTCGGCTATCCATTGTCAAATGGAATAGTTTTTCTTTCATGATTCTTCCTTGCATACTCAGTAAGCGAGCCATCCGTCTCATCTTCAGGAAGAATCAGATGTGTCTTGGCTCTAGGCACTTTTATGAAGTATCTTCCCAAGAAAATTTGAACCGGATTAGGGGTCTCCACATCCAAGTTCATTATGTACTGATCAAGGGGGAAGACTACTTCTTTCTCGCTCGCTCGCATGTCCACAATCACCTCAACACTTTTTGGCTCCAGTGGTTTCCTAGTGAACTCCTCCGGGTGACTTAACTCTAATTTAGGCACATTATCCTCTAAATTCTCCAACACCGGGTGCATTTCTTCACCCTTTGGTTGATCAACATCTTCAACTATCTCAAGTGTCGGATAAATAATGGGACAATCGTCTTCATCATCATACCATATAGAAGGGGAGGATGTTTCTAACCTTTGTTCCTTAAGCCAATCCACTTCAGTTTTCAGCTCGTCAATTTTCCCTTTCATATTCTGAAATCTCTTGCCTAATTTCTTGTAGAAACTCTAAATTAGCTTTTCGGAGCATTTGCGTTAGATTGTTAGTAAGAGACTGCATCATGGCTTCAAGAGATTCATTTGAACAAGGTAACGGACTTTCAAGTTCACTAGACGGTTGAGAATGTGATTCACCATAGCTCCAATCCGGATAACTCTGCTCACTAGAATAACATCTCTCCTCATATGAACTATTCACCCGGCATCCATACACATCACGATTCACCATAGGAATTGCGTAGTGGTAACCTGACATGCTTGCAAACAAGAAAAACACAAAACAACACAAAAAGAACTATGTACAAAATTTCAAAAGAAATAAATCACTTAACACCGTTCCCCGGCAACGGCACCAAAATTTGGTGGGTCGTCAAGCCACCAAAAATAATTCACCTACAACCTCTATAGCTAGTATAGTAGAAGTAGGGGTCGAACCCACAAGGAACGGTGGACTTATTTCTTCTAAAATTTATAAACTAAAATATATTTTTGTTTTTATCTAATTTCGAAGAAAAAAAAATAAATGAAGAAAAGTTCCAGTCAATTAATCGTTTCCCTCTCGATTCCTACGATTGATCATCGATTCAAGGATGACTCGTTAAATCATTGATAAATTGGTTATAGTTGACCACAATCATGAATCAACCAATCTCTCCTAAATTCGTTAATTAGGACAACCGCCACTAATTACACCCTAATTATATAACACCCCGCAACGACCGCCCGGAGTTTTGTGACATAACAGCCTTAAGATTAGAGAGACCCAATTACTAGGTATTAATCCAACCGGCTTAATTTTAACCATAGTATTATCTATTTTCACAACAAGGAATCCTACGGGCTACGAACCGGTAGACAATGTGTTGTTTACCACTAAAAATCCAATCTTTTATGGCAACCGCCTAATATGGATTTTGGTGCTTGATTAGAAAATCAATTCAACTATCGTGCACAAATAACCAAATCAACATTCTAATCATGTATCGATTAACGTAGAAAATAAATAAATACTAATAAAATAACAAGGTGGGAATAATTTGATCTCACAATCATCAAGAAATCAAGGGTTTAATAATCAATTAACCGGAATAAAGATATTAACTACTCATTGTAATGATAAAATCACAAGAAAAAGAAGGAGAGTACCTTAATTTATTGAAAAGAAGAAACAAACAATCACCAATCCATGGAGAATGTAGGAAAGAAAATATGAAGATGGGTGGAGAGGAGAAGATGCGCCCCTCTCCTCTCTTTTGTCGCCTCTTCTCCCAATTAGGGATTGAGAAAATATTTATTTCTATCTAAATACTAATAATAAATAAAGTTGGACCCACTCATGGGGTTAAAATAACATAAAATAATGTTTAAATGGTAATAATGCTGATGCAAATTCGCTGCTGATGTGTTTTAATTCTGCCAAACTCGGCCATGGAATGGTAGGATCCTACCATAACTGGTTTTAGCTTTTCAGCACTGTTTTCTTTTTCTAGCTTGACCGCTTCATTTCAACTTCGTCCAAACTGCTTCAAATGACTCCGAAATGACTCAAAACATCCAAAATCATGCCTCCGTCATATAGGTGCTGAAAAACATAAAAAACAACTACCCGAACAATATCTTTTCGTGCAAAACGTATCAAGAATGCACTATATACCTCACAAAGGATATGCAGTGAACCAGATCAATGCAGTGAACTATCATTTCTCACATGTTCAAGGACCAGGTGTGATGAAGTTTAAGGAATTATAAATTGAAAGTAAAATGCGGAATTATGTTTGATGAACTGAAAATTACATGTTAGATTACAATACAGCTGCTCATGGGGTATTTATAGCTTCATACACCTCATTGATTAGTTAGAAGTAAGTTACAAATGGTTACAATAAACTTATAACAGAATCTACATTTTACTCAGCTGGCTGTTGTGTCTCTATACTATCACAGGTCGTTATGTGTGTCACTCGATCGTGTCAATAGAGTGCACTCAGCATTCACTTCAGCCTCTATACTATAACACCCCCTCAAGCTGAGAGTGGTACATGAACAGCTTGCACTCAGCATTCCCTTCAGCTACTTGAACTCTGGAATATCTTTGAAGTTCCCAATTTATCTAGTAGATAGGAGAAAATAGGTGCATCCAAGGCCTTGGTGAGGATGCCATCTACTTGTTCTTTTGTGTTGGATCGGGAGAAGTTTGACAAGTCCCGATTTGACTTTATCTCTCATAACATGGCGCAAGTCAATTTCAATATGTTTTGTTCTTTCATGAAAGACAGAGTTATGAGCAATGTGCATTGCACCGGCATTGTCACAAAATAACACGGCGGGCACTTAAACTAGAACCTCTAAATCTTGTAGTATATAAATCGCCCTTGGATTTCACAACCGCATTTTCTATAGCCATGTACTCGGCCTCCGAAGAGCTTCTAGCTATAGTTGTTTGTTTCTTGTCTTTCAAGAGATTGGAGCGTCTTCTAGAAACATCATATAACCTGATACTGGTCTTCTTGTTTCAAGACAACCAGCCCAATCACTGTCTGTAAAACCTTTAAGTACAAGGTTGTTGTCTGTTGGGAATAGGATGCCTTGTCCAGGATTAGTCTTTAAATACCTCAGCAGCCTCTAAGTTTCCTTCATATGATTTTCAGTATGAGCGTCTAGAAACTGACTCAGCTGCTGAACTGCAAAGGCAATATCTGGTCTGGTGAAGGTAAGATAGATAAGTTTGTCCATTAAGGATCTGTAAGCAGTATTATCCTCCAAAAGGGGTGAATCACCATGCTATAATGTTTACTTAGACTACATAGGTGTCTTAGCGGGTTTTGCTCCAAAAAAGTCATATTCTTCTAGGAGATTGAGGGTGTATTTTCTTTGAGAAATTGAAATGCCTGCAGGTGTCCTAGTAGCTTCAATGCCTAGGAAATATCTCAATTTTCCAAGATCCTTAATACATGTTAGATTGAAAGTAAAATGCGGAATTATGTTTGATGAACTGAAAATTACATGTTAGATTACAATACAGCTGCTCATGGGGTATTTATAGCTTCATACACCTCATTGATTAGTTAGAAGTAAGTTACAAATGGTTACAATAAACTTATAACAGAATCTACATTTTACTCAGCTGGCTGTTGTGTCTCTATACTATCAACAGGCTGTTATGTGTCAGCTGACTGTGTCAATAGAGTGCACTCAGCATTCACTTCAGCCTCTATACTGTAACACCCCCTCAAGCTGAGAGTGGTACATGAACAGCTTGCACTCAGCATTCCCTTCAGCTACTTGAACTCTGGAATATCTTTGAAGTTCCCAATTTATCTAGTAGATAGGAGAAAATAGGTGCATCCAAGGCCTTGGTGAGGATGCCATCTACTTGTTCTTTTGTGTTGACTGGGAGAAGTTTGAGAAGTCCTGATTTGACTTTATCTCTCATAACATGGCAGTCAATTTCAATATGTTTTGTTCTTTCATGAAAGACAGAGTTATGAGCAATGTGCATTGCACTGGCATTGTCACAAAATAACACAGCGGGCACTTAAACTAGAACCTCTAAATCTTGTAGTATATAAATCAGCCACTGGATTTCACAAACTGCATTTTCTATAGCCATGTACTCAGCCTCTGATGAGCTTCTAGCTATAGTTGTTTGTTTCTTGTCTTTCAAGAGATTGGAGCGTCTTCTAGAAACATCATATAACCTGATACTGGTCTTCTTGTTTCAAGACAACCAGCCCAATCACTGTCTGTAAAACCTTTAAGTACAAGGTTGTTGTCTGTGGGAATAGGATGCCTTGTCCAGGATTAGTCTTTAAATACCTCAAAGCGCCTCTAAGTTTCCTTCATATGATTTTCGGTATGAGCGTCTAGAAACCGACTCGGCCCGCTTTGAACCGCAAAGGCAATATCCGGGTCCGGTGAAGGTAAGATAGATAAGTTTGTCCATTAAGGATCCGTAAGCAGTATTATCCTCCAAAAGGGGTGAATCACCATGCTATAATGTTTACTTAGACTACATAGGTGTCTTAGCGGGTTTTGCTCCAAAAAAGTCATATTCTTCTAGGAGATTGAGGGTGTATTTTCTTTGAGAAATTGAAATGCCTGCAGGTGTCCTAGTAGCTTCAATGCCTAGGAAATATCTCAATTTTCCAAGATCCTTAATAGTGAATTGACGGTGAAGGGCATCCTTGACCTTTTGAATTAACTTCTCAATAGGGCTTGCTGCTATGATGTCATCTACATAGACTAGAAAAGCAATAAAATACTATCTTGACCCTTTTGTAAATAAACTATGGTCATTTTTGGATTGAATGAATTCTTGAGCCCCCAAAGATCCGGTCAACTTGCAATTCCATTGTCTGCTGGCTTGCTTGAGGCCATACAATGACTTAGTAAGTCTGCAAACTTGATTTGGTTTAGTTGTTGCACAACCTGGGGGTAACTGCATGTATACTTCTTCATGCAAATCTCTATGTAGGAAGGCAGTGTTGACATCCATCTGATGTAGATGCCAATTATTGCCTGCTGCTGTTGCAAGTAAAGCTCTAACTGTAGTGATCTTGACAACAGGTGAGAAAGTTTCTTGATAATCAATCCCATATGTTTGAGTGTAGCCTTTTGCAACTAGTCTAACTTTATATCTCTCTGCTGAACCATCAGGGTTGCATTTGATTATGTACACCCATTTGCACCCAAAGGGTTTCTTTCCGGGCCGATCAACTATTTCCCATGTATGAGTCTTTTGTAGAGCTTAAATCTCTTTTTGCATTGCTTCTTTCCATTCATCATGCTCGATGGCTTGATTGTAAGTCTTAGGCTCTTTAATAGAATCAATAGCATTAATGAATCTGGCATAGTCTGCTGAGAGATTCCCAGACTCATGACTACACTCAGCATTTATGGAGTCTACTGAACAGTATGAGCACCCCCTTGATAAAAGGTTAGTGATTTCCTTGTTCTTGTGGACCTTCTTAATTGTGTGGGTTCAGGTGCCTGATTGGCTGGTGCATTATCTTCATTAGATGCCTCAGCTGCAGTGACCCTATGTCTGGCTGGTCTGCTGAGTCATTCAGCAGATCATCAAAAGTGTCCATTACCGGTAAAGGAACAGATATCTAGCCTTTCCCAACACCTGTTGAAATAGAGGAAAAATAAGTCTCATGGAATTGAGTATTTCTAGCAACAAAGATCTCTTTGTTGGTAATATCTAAAAGAATAGCACTCTTGGATGTGTTTGAATTCCCAAGATAGACACAAGTCCTACATCTTGAGTCAAACTTTGTCATGTATTGCTGAAGTGTGCAAGAAAAAACTAAACAACCAAAAACCTTAAATAAAGAATAGCCTGGTTTAGTGGCATAAAGCACCTCATGTGGAGTGCTTTCTTTCAGTAGTGGTGTAGGTGTAGTATTAATCAATTTTACAGTATGTAAAAGACAGAAACCCCAATATTCAATTGGTAAATTACTCTGAAATCTCAGTCCCCTAGCAACATTCAGCATATGCCGTTGTTTTCTTTCAAAAATACCATTCTGTTCAGGTGTGCTAACATATGATGTCTGGTGTATGATGCCCTGCTGAGCATAAAAATCAGTGAGCTGGAACTCAGCTCCATTATCAGACCTAATAACTTTGATAACTTTGTGAAACTGTGTAGAAGCAAATTTAATAAAAGATTTAAAATTGTCAGAAGGTTCAGATTTGTGCCTCATTGGAAATACCCAAGTGAATCTAGAAAAATCATCTACAACGGTAATAAAAGATTCTTGTTTATTCACAGTATGCTGTCTTAAAGGACCCCAAATATCCATATAAACAAGATCAAAAATAGAATGTACAATAGTTGTACTTAATGGAAAAGGTTTTTTCTTTAGTTTTGCCATGGGACAAACATAACAGAGGTCATGATAACAAAACTTGACATCAACAATTAATGAACTATTGACTTGCAGTCTCTTATCTAGCAAGTGCCCTAGTCTGTACTGCCATAAAAGAGCATCATCTAATATATCAGACAATGTGTGATTTTCTACAGCATTGACAACAAAGAGTCTTATTGGTTGACCCTGCATGTCTAGGAGGATCAGATTTCATAAGAACCATCAACTTGTCAAGTTGTTGTGTAGTAAGATTTGGAAACCCCGGTCCAGCAGACCTGTTTTGGGCCTGATCTTCTTCTGCTGATTGTTCTTCCTTTACCAAATTAGCCCTTTTTGACTTGAAACCAGGAGGATAGCCATGTTTCTTGT
Source organism: Gentiana straminea (assembly GCA_036785695.1). Taxonomy (NCBI): domain Eukaryota; kingdom Viridiplantae; phylum Streptophyta; class Magnoliopsida; order Gentianales; family Gentianaceae; genus Gentiana; species Gentiana straminea. The sequence goes on from JAVUPR010000175.1 coordinate 1,141,070, forward strand.
AACAAGATTCCTCAGTATGACCATTAAATCCACAAAACAGCATTGCATAAAAAAATCTTGGGATTTTTGGATCTGGAATTTGCAGCAGATATAGAGTTAGGTCTGCTGACATTCTGATTCTGCCCTAGTCCACTTTTCTGAGACAAGAGAACCATAGAATCTTGATTCTTGGCCCTATTAGCTACATACAACTTCTGTCTTTCGAATTTAATGGCCATTGCAATGGCATCATGGATTTATAGGAAAGGGACCATCAGCAGTGCCTGTGAAACCATTGGCTCAAAATCATCCCTTAAACCTTTTAGGAATTTCATAACATGTTTAGCCTCCATATGATCCATTAGTGTCTTGATTGCGTTGCGTGACATTTAGGATCACAAGAACAAACCGATACGAGCCTAATGGTCTTGATTTCTTCCCACAGAACCATCAATTTTGTGAAATATTGATTGACAATGTCACTACCTTGTTTTAGCTGATGCATCTCTTCAAGAAGATCTGTAAGTCTCAAGGAATCGACATTAGAAAATGTAGCTGCAAGATTCTTCCAACTACATGTGCACTCTTGAAGTACATCAAACTTTGAGCGATGGTATTATCCACAGAATTCAAGATCCATGATCTCACCATTGTATCACATTGTCTACATGCATGAAAATCTGCTGAATCTGCTGCTGGCCTTTTGATTGTGTCGTCTACAAAGCCAATTTTATTATTGGTGATTAACACCATCTCCATAGACATTTTCCATGGATTATAGTTGTTTCCATTCATCAACGGCTGTAAGATGGATTCTCATTATGATGAACATAAAATGGACTAGGGGACTTAAGAGTTTCCATGGCTATCAAGAACTCCAAAATTGATCACAAATCAACAATGAAAGTGAAATTACAGGAAAAAAAACCAATCAAGAAATGATAAAAAAAACTCAGGAAAAAGATGACAGTTTACTCTCAAGAAACTGAAATCTCAGAAAAGATGAAAAACACTCTCAAGATTCTTCAAAAAAAACTCAGAGAAAAGCACAGGAAAACATTCAGAAATTCTCAAATTTCTGCATTGATACCATGATGAAGTTTATAGAATTGTAAACTGAAAGTAAAATGCGGAATTATTATTGATGAACTGAAAATTACAAGTTGGATTACAATGCAGCTGATCATGGGGTATTTATAGCTTCATACACATCATTGATCAGTTAGAAGTAAGTTACAAACGGTTACAACAAACTTATAATAGAATCTATATTTACTCAGCAGGCTGCTGTGTCTCTACACTGTCAACAGGCTTCTACAGTATGAGCAGGTTGCTGTGTGTCAGCTGACTGTGTCAGCAGATTGCACTCAACATTCCCTTCAGCCTCTATACTGTAACAGGGTGACTTAAATTTGATGAAACCTATACAATGGATCTTGGACTCTGGTGCCATAGATCAAATCGTAGGTTCTTTAGTGTTATTAAGTAATATCAAACATGTTATTAACATAAAAGTGGGATTACCTAATGGCAACATTGCTTCTGTAACACATATAGGACAAGTGAGGATTAATTCTCAGCTGATTTTGCGTGATGTGTTATATATTTCTGGTTTTAAGTATAATTTGATAATTTTACCTTCGTTGATTAATGACTCCAAACGTGCAGTTGTCTTCATTGTTAACAAGTGTGTTTTGCAGGACAGTAAGAAGAACATGATTGGTTCAGCTGAGTTGCACAAAGGACTTTATGTTTTGCGACATCAGCCTGTCCAAAAAATTGTTGTTAATTATGTTTCTACTTCTGTACAATTATTCTGATAGATTAGATGATGCTCTTTTATGGCATTATAGGCTAGGGAAATTTCCTGACAAAAGATTGCAAGTTATTGGTTCCAGATCTGTTGATGTAAAATTTTGCCAAAATTATGTGTGTTTTGTATGACCTATGGCCAAACTGAAGAAAGAGCATTTTCCTTTAAATACCACTGTTGTTAATGCTATGTTTGATCTTATACATATTTACATATGAGGCCCATTGAGACACTCTAATATGAATGGACAACAATATTTCCTAACTGTGGTTAATGATTTTCTAGATTTACATGGGTGTTCTTAATAAGAAGGGAGTCTAAGGCTTCTGAATCAGTTAGACATTTTGTTAAGTTTGTTTCCAATCAGTTTAATAAAATTGTTAAAGAAATCAGATCTTACAATGGAGCTGAGTTCCAACTCACCTCCTTTTATGAACAACATGACATTATTCATCAGGCCTCTTGTGTCAACACACCAGAACAGAATGGTATTGTGGAAAGAAAAACATCAACATTTGTTGAATGTTGCTAAGGGTCTGAGATTCCAGAGTAACCTACCTATTAAATATTGGGTTTTATGTCTTTTGCATACTGTGAAGTTGATTAGTGCAACATCCACACCACTACTGAAGGAAAGCACACCACATGAAGTGTTATATCGCACTAAACCATATTATTCTGTGTTCAAAGTCTTTGGTTGTTTAGTTTTCTCTTGCACACTTCAGTAGTACATGACAAAGTTTGATTCCAGATGTAGGACATATATCTCTTGGAAATTAAAATACATCGAAGTGTGCAATACTCTTGGATATCACTAACAAAGACATCTATGTTGCTAAGAATACTGAATTCCATGGATCTTACTTTCCTTTATTTCATGATGTATTAGGCTTGGCTAGGTATACTTCTGATATGCCAGTGTCATTACCAGTTATGGACAACTATTATGATCAGTTGTATGAGTCAACTGAGAAATCCAGCACATGATCAGATGCATCTAAGGCTTCAAGTTGAGAACCTGTCTCAGACATCCAGGCACCTACACCTGTTCAGTTGAGAATATCAACGAGATCCATAAAGGCACCAAAATTTTATCAGGGAGGTGCTCACACAGTACAACAGACACCACATTCATTGAGTTAAGTAATGAGTCTTTAGAGACTCTCAGCAAAGTATGATAGATATGTCTGTGCAATTGATGTTGTCACAGAACCAGACACATACAACCAAGCAATCAAGCATGATGAGTGGAAAGATTCTATGCAGAAGGAGATTGAACCTTTGCAGACCACTCACACTTGGGAGGTTGTTGATTTACCACTTGGCAAAAAGCCCATTGGATGCAAGTGGGTATATAAGATCAAATATAAACATGATGGTCGTGTATAAATATGCAAGGCCAGATTAGTTGCAAAGTTACACTCAGACATATGGCATTGATTACCAAGAAACTTTCTGACTAATTGTATATTACCACAGTAAGAACTCTACTGACAGCAGCAACAACCAATAATGGGAATCTTCATCAAATGGATGTCAATAAAGATTTTTAACATGAAGATCTTTTGAAGAAGTGTACATGAAGCTTCCTCCATGTTTCAAGACAGATAAACCAAAATCAAGTTTGCAGATTGACCAAGTCCATTTATGGATTAAAACAGGCCAACCAACAGTGGAATTGTAAGCTGACTAAATCCTTGGAGAAACAATGATTTACTCAGTCTAAGAATGATCACAGTTTGTTCATAAAGGTATCAGGTCAATCCTTTATTGCTTTGCTAGTTTATGTAGATGACATAATAGCAGTCAGTCCTTACCTTCTGTTGATTCAGCAAGTCAAAGACATCCTGTATAAACAGTTTACCATCAAAGATCTCGGCAAATGAAAATATTTGTTGAGCATTGAGGCAGCCAGAACTCCTGAAGGGTTTTCTATTTCTCAGAGGAAGTACACTTTAAATCTCTTACAAGAGTATGAGTATTTTGGGGGGCCAAACCTTCCGAAACACCCATGGATTTTAAGTAGACTTTACAGCATAGGGATTCGGCCTTACTAGATGACAAGATCGCACATAGATATTTAGTTCGTAAGCTAATATTTCTTAGTTTTACCAGAATATATATAGCTTTTGTGGTTCAGCAGCTGAGTCAGTTCTTAGACACTCCTACGAAGAATCACATGAAGGCTGCTCACAGGTTGCTGAGATATTTGAAAGCTAATCCAGGATAAGGCATTTTATTCCCAATAGAGAACAACCTTGTTTTGAAAGGCTTTACTGACAGTGACTGGGTTGGTTGTACTAAAACCAAGAAGTCTACTTCAGGGTACATAATGTTTTTGGGAGATGCTCATATTTCATGGAAAGCCAAGATGCATACCGCTATTGCAAGAAGATCTTTAGAATCTAAATATTGGGCTATGGCTAATGTTGTGTGTGAAGTTCAGTGGATAGTTTACATTTTGCAAGACTTATAGATCTCTAATCAGCTGTCTGTTGTGGTTTTCCGTGACAATGCCAGTGTTGTGCATATTCCTCATAATCATGTTCTATGAAAGAACCAAACATATTCAAATTGACTGTCATGTTGTAAGGGACAAAGTCAAATCTAGTCTTATTAAGTTGTTGCTTGTGAACACTAAGGAGCAGATTGCTGATATACTTAGAAAAAGTATTGGATGCACCAATTTTTACTTACTTATTGGACATGTTGGGATTTCCAACATATTTCAACCAATTTCCAGTTGCTAAAGGAGTGTTGAGTGCCAGCTGATTCATGTATCACTCTCAGCTTGAGGGGGTGTATGGCTAAAGGAGAGCTGAGTTCAAGATGGTCAACTCAGCATGATAGATAGCAGAGCACACTCAGCTGTCCAGAATAGGCTCAGTAGTTGGACTCAGGAGAGTGTTGAGGACTCAACAAGATGTATTTATTAAGATTGTAGTTAGAACGGTTATTATGTTATAACTGACATGTAACCACGTTTAACTGATTCATGAGGTGTATGATGTTATAAATACCACATGATTAGCAGCATTGTAGATCAACTCATTCTTTGACTTTGAGTACTAATGATTCCGAATTCTTTTTAGTTGTGTTTTCTTAGTTTCACAACATCAACAAACTCAGCTAATTCTCAGATGCCCTAATTCAGCTGACCTACAGTCCTTCACACTCAGCAATGCTTCACTGTCCATAACATGATGTGAAAGTAAGTTGTGGTTTGAATCAGTAGATTCTGGTTGAGCTTTAATCTTGATGTATATATTAATGTTCAGCACCTTGATGGCCAAATTATAGCAAACCAACTTTAACCGGCAGAGTACCGGGTCGGTTGTACTACAACGGCAAGCAAGGTCGTATACCACGCTCGTATTCAGTTTAATCTCACAAATATGGGTGAAGCAATCTATAACTAGAAAGATAAAAATGCTACCTTTAAAAAGTATGATAAAGAGGAATAGCTAAACTATGATCAGGAACACTACTGTTAACATCTTACCGAATCACTAAGGATGAGCCTTAACCTACCAACCAACCAATAGATTCTAATGAATGTGTCGTGGGTGCAATCTCCTAAACTAGTCCCTAGGCACTAATACCACAACCTAGTTACCCTATATTCGGTTCAACAGTCCCTCTATAGGATTTAATTGACCTAATATGATGAAGAACAATGAGATGATCCGCATCCACCGAGTTCACGGCTTAGCTAGAAAAACCTTACCAAGGAACAGGCTGCGAAAAACTCAACTAGTTCGTGCATGACAATCCTAAAATTCTAGTTCGCACACTCCCTCGCAAAATACATTTATAAAGTTCGTGTGTAAGATCAATTAATGGTTTGCTACTCCACTAATAGCATTAAGTTCAAATTCTAGGATACAACAACTCAAAAGATTTAATTTTTAAGCCCTACTAAACCCTAGATCATCGTTTAGGTATCAATTTCGTAGTTTCATCACATAATCTAGCTATAATAAAATTAGCTACTCATAATTGGAAAATCAAAACAAGAATTCAAGAATAAACAAGGGAAAGACAAGATAAAAAGCAAAAAATAAATAACCAATAAAGTTGTAGAAAAACTCCAATCGGTTTGTCAATCCGTAGAGAATAAATCGCCGAAAGAAACCAACAATCATAGCAATTTGATGCAAGAAATTTAACCTAAATCTATAGTTTTTTGGGAAGAAAAATCTAAAAAAATGAAAAGATAATTATCGTATGAAGTTGTGGGGAAAATTTGACCTAATTTAGCTTTTATATAGGCCAAATTCGACCGAAAATAGTGGAAAACTCGGAAATTCGCGACTGCTGACGTCATCCAACGTATTGATGACGTCATCGGCGCTGCCAGCCAAACACGTATCCAGTAATTCGGCGATATCTTTATGTGTAGAGCTCCGATTTGTGCGATTCAAGTTGCATTGGAAAGCTTATTCAATCCCCTACATCTTTGATGAAGATTAATATTCATGAAAACGCCTCAAAGGGAGTTCAAAATTCGGATTGAGCTCAACGATGCTTGATCCGTTTCAACTCTTTAACTTCGGGCATGTTTTTAAAGAGTGAAAAACAGTCTTCATCACACCCTAGGTGTGATACTTGCTGTTTTTTCCTCGATTTTTCTTATTCTTTTCTTTTTTTCCCGAACGCCTGAACTTGAATCTCACGCCATTTCTTTATACGAACTTTGTTTTGGACAATTTTCATACCGTTGCGATCCTCGTCACGCCCTCTATCACTCTATATCTATAACAAACAAAAAAATAAAACCCAAGCATGACAAATGCCAATAAAACGCGCACAATTCACCAAAAATATGGAGATTTCAGACGTAAATGCCATATCGTCTCGTGCTTCAACCTGTGATGAAATGTGCCTATAAAAACCAATTAACTACCCCAAAATAACATTGAATATGCTACAAATAGGGGGTAAAATGCACACAAAATTATAGCAAAGTTGACTCTCATCAACTACCCCCCACTTAGCGTTTGCTCGCCCTCGAGCAAATCAAGCGTTTCAAAAATAAATCATGAGATCAACTTTGTGATCCTACGGGAAACCAAAACATCCAAGTTGTAAAAACTAGTCAATGAGCGAACAAACACGAGTCAAAACATATCTTATCATGGAAACATAATGTGTGTGTACATAGCTTCTCAATCATTAATCACGGTCAACCGGCTCAGATTATAGACGCATGACTAATGGTGTTACACCATAGGCTTATACTTCATAATCATCTCCACTAATCGAGGTCAAGTCAAGGCTAACTAAGGTCAGGCAGGACTTGCACGGTTGTAACATTAGGCTATGGACGGGGTTAAACGAAAAGAGAAAGGAATATCAAAAGAGAAAAACGAGTGAGTCTAATCAAAACAACTTGAATTTAGCTCATACCTCACCTTCTTAGCTTGATTCAAGCAAGCATTCTCCTTCTTTATTCTCAAATCCACACATAATTCCATGAAAACTCATCCCACCAACGTCTCCTTGGAAAAATTAATGCATGGCCTTCATCAAACATTCTTTGACTCAACTTTATTCAAACTTTTTATTCAACTTTTCTTCTTTTGGATTGATTTTGATTTTGATTTTTTTTAATTTTTAAAATTGATAAACCAAACACCAACACTTTTTGCATCCCCTCCTCATTCGTAAAGCAAAGGATCCACCAACACCATACTTGGATATCCATCTCCACCACCCCACACTTGTGCTAGCAAGTGTGCCCAAAATAAGATTAAAACTCACTCGTAGGGTGCCAAAGAAACGTAGACCACAAATAAAGGCTATGGGTTGGTAATTATAGGCTAATTAACGAATGGATAAGTTCGGGTGGGGGTCTAACCACCCTACAAAGGCTTAGAGGGGTTTCTATGGAAAGTATGTATAGGGTTGGCTATTTGGCTCTGGTTGAGTCAAAGAAATGCCAGGACCGTCATCCCTTTGTCTACCAAGATTGACCTTTCTATTTCACCTCGAAGTTAATGGTATAAGTTCTAGGTAACAGATTAATGTCTATGGCAACTATAATCATTCACTAACCAACCATAACTCATGAAAGCAAAGCTATTACGTGCAATAAATTCCATTTCCACAACAAGATAAAGGTTTGACACGCATGAATTCAGCTCTTGATAATTAACCAAGAATATGATGACTCACATAGGATTCACAACATCAAAATCATGAAAAGTTTTAAAAATAGCTCAATTTCACTCAATAAGGATGAAACACCAAGCATATGACTTATTCAATGAATAAAAATAAAGCACATGGTAGTAAAGTGAATCAAAGTCCACCACCCCCCACTTAAAACGGAACACCATTCTCGGTGTGTGAGTGATAAAGTAAAGAAAGAAAGACTTAGGTGAATTGACAATAGGGCACAACCATGCAAAGTGACAACCTCCAAAGTATCTCCCAGGGTGCCTGTGCAATCACAACAAAGAAACAAAGAATCCACTACGACGAAAAGCCAAAACCTTAAGTGTAGGTAAGCACACGTATAGAGATGTATAGGACAAATAAAATATGGATTATCACAAAGCATGAAATGGAATTCGATATGCGTGGTCAAATTTTCATCACACATCTAAAAAACAAGCCTAAAAACCTACAGAAAAAAGTGGGTTGCCTCCCATAAGCGCTTTTGTTTATTGTCGTTGGCTCGACTTATTAAGAAAGTAAAAGAAAACAAAGAAGCACGAGTGTAAATAAAAAAATAAATTACCTAAAACATTCTAAGTTTAAAGACCTAAGCTCAACTTTCTACCCCCAATAATGCTAATGATAGTTATACCAAAAGAGAGCAAATCGTTGCGTCTTCTTACAAAAATCATAAGAATTGAGCACCCCCTCAAAATAGGACAAGAAAACAAGGCGCTAAATCCCCTCCACCAAGATTGGCTCATAGAATTCATCGTGCAACACAACGAATTCACTTTCCCTGAAACAGAGCATATGCCAATTAATAAGGATTCACGCACCACATAGTAACAAGTTGACTCAACAAAACCATCAAAAGACTTAAAAGGACTCACCTCCACCAATGTCTCAAAAGGGTTCACTAAGAGGGAATTGATAATTCAATGGGGACAGTATTCATACCTTCTTCATGGAATTCCTTAGGTGTGATTACCTCAGGGAGAGACGGTGGAGATTGAAAACCTTCTTCTTCTTTAATGCTCCTCTAAAGACTCCTATTTTCAACCAACTGCCCAACCCAGCTTGCCAGATCAACCACCTCAGATTCCAAGCGGGAGAATCCTTCAATTCTTTTAGATCCTGACTAAGTTGCTCCAACAAAATCTCAGTTGTGCTCTTCGACGGTGGAGTAACATGTGGCGGTTGAAAGTATTGCGGATAAGCGTTGGGGTTCTGAAATTTAGAGCTTGGAGGACTCTCCCACTCATTGTTGTAGGGCGATGTGTATAGGTTGAACTGATATTATGGTAGTGTTCCAAAACCCATACCATCAACATTGAATCCTCCAAATGAGTAAGAGAAAGAGCCTCCTTGGCCATATGGATACATACCTGCGATTCAGGGAAAAAAACATGAACACAATCAAGGTATCAAGTCACTACCACTACCAGAGTAGGTGGTGTGACTCTTCAACAAAACATTAAAAAAATAAAAAAATAAAAAGACCTAATTCTAAATACTCATGTGATTTACAGATATTGACCGATTCCCCGGCAACGGAGCCAGAAAACTTGATGGTCAAATTATAGCAAACCAACTTTAACAGGCCGAGTACCGGGTCGGTTGTACTACAACGGCAAGCAAGGTCGCATCCCACGAGGAATCAGTTAAGTATCGAAATCACGCTCGTATTCAGTTTAGGCTCACAAATATGGGTGAAGCAATCTATAACTAGGAAGATAAAAATGCTACCTTTAAAAAGTATGATAAAAAGGAATAGCTAAACTATGATCAGGAACACTACTGTTAACACCTTACCGAATCTCTAAGGATGAGCCTTAACCTACCAACCAACCAATAGTTTCTAATGAATGTGTCGTGGGTGCATTCTCCTAAACTGGTCCCTAGGCGCTAATACCACAACCTAGTTACCCCATATTCGGTTCAACAGTCCCCTCTGTGGGATTTATTTGACCTAATATGATGAAGAACAATGAGATGCTTCGCATCCACCGAGTTCACGGCTTAGCTAGAAAAACCTTACCAAAGAACAGGCTGCGAAAAACTCGACTGTTCGTGCATGACAAGCCTAAAATTCTAGTTCGCACACTCCCTCGTAAAATACATTTATAAAGTTCATGTGTATGATCAATTAATGGTTAGCTACTCCACTAATAGCATTAAGTTCAAATTCTAGGATACAACAACTCAAAAGATTTGATTTTTAAGCCCTACTCATCCCTAGATCATCGTTTAGGTATCAATTTCATAGTTTCATCACATAATCTAGCTATAATAAAATTAGCTACTCATAATTGGAAAATCAAAACAAGAATTCAAGAATAAACAAGAGAAAGACATGATAAAAAGCTAAAAATAAATTACGAATAAAGTTGTAGAAAATCTCCAATCGGTTTGTCAATCCGTAGAGAAGAAATCGCCGAAAAAACCAACAATCATAGCAATTTGATGCAAGAAATTTAACCTAAATCTATAGTTTTTGGTGAAGAAAAATCAAAAAAACTGAAAAGAAAATTATTGTATGAAGTTGTGGTGAAAATTTGACCTAATTTGGCTTTTATACTTGCCAAATTCGACCCAAAATAGTGGAAAACTCGGAAATTCGCGACTGCTGACGTCATCCAACGTATTGATGACGTCATCGGCGCTGCCAGCCAAATATGTCTCCAGTAATTCGGTGATATCTTTGTGTGTAGAGCTCCAATTTGCACGATTCAAGTTGCGTTCGAAAGCTTATTCAATCCCCTAGAACTTTGATAAAAATTACTATTCAAGAAAACGCCTCCAAAGGAGCTCAAAATTCGGATTGAGTGACAGAAGCATGAAACATCAACGATGCTTGATCCGTTTCAACTCTTTAACTTCGGGCATGTTTTTAAAGAGTGAAAAACAGTCTTCATCACACCCTAGGTGTGATACTTGCGGTTTTTTCCTTGATTTTTCTTATTCTTTTTTTTTTCTCGAACGCCTGAACTTGAATCTCGCGCCATTTCTTTATACGAACTTTGTTTTGGACGATTTTTGTACCATTGCGATCCTCGTCACACCCTCTATCATGATATATCTGTAACATACAAAAACAAGAAAACCCAAGCATGACAAATGCCAATAAAACGCGCACAATTCACCAAAAATATGGAGATTTCGGACGTAAACGCCATATCGTCTCGTGATTCAACGTGTGATGAAATGTGCCTATAAAAACCACTTAACTACCCCAAAATAACATCGAATAGGCTACAAATAGAGGGTAAAATGCACACAAAATTAAAGAAAAGTTGACTTTCATCAGAAAACTTGATGTGTGATTTTAAATAGATAATCACTAAATCCTACCGCAAGCGCACGGCTTATCGAGTAGTACTTAGGATGTCGATCCCAAAGGGACTTGTGGTCAATCACCAAACAGTTCCCGATTTATATTAGCTAGACAAATCAATTTTTTGGAGGTTTTTATCTAAAAATCCTAAAATTAAAGAAAATAAAGAATGTATAATTGTGAACCAAGAACTTTCAGTTTTAAGTAAAGATTCAAATTAGAAGCATTTCTAGGATTTCGGAGTCACCACGGAATTACTAAAAGACTTACCAACAATATTTCCCCCAAGATGTGATATTTACACTTATATAGACAATTATCAAATGTTTTTACAAAAATATTCTATCTAATTATTCTCGTGATCGTACCTAAATTCATACTACACCCGGTTTCCCACGATAAAGAATGAATTTAGATCATTTAAAGAACCATGATTTCATGCCATCAAGGTTTCTACCAAATTTTCATTCCAATAAAACCTTAGATTCAATTCTTGTTTCCTAAAGTATCAATTAAGTAGTACTTTTTTGGTCACTAATTAATCGAATAATTTCTCTACGTAGAATTGCGATTATTCACCTCCTCAGGCTATTAATTTCGACAATAAAACAAGAATAGCACACATGAATCAATTTATAAGCATCAAATTCATAAAACAAGGGAAAGATTGGATTTTTACATCATATATTCATATACGGGTTCCTCATAATCCTAAAAACTGATATCTACTCACGTTCCATATCAAGATTCCAAGATTCAATCATAGAATTCGTACTTTGACAAGAAAAATAAATAAATAAAGAGAAAGAGAAAAGAGAGAGAAATAAACCGTCAAAGTATTGCATAAAATAATCCAACCTTGAAAAAACTTCGTTCTTGAGTTCTTAAAACCTAAAATCCTTGTTCTTGGGGATGGGAGATGCTGATGATGAAGGAATGAAATAATCGACTAAAAAATCTGATGAATGAGGCATTGCCTCGAATCTTCAAGTGTTGTATATTGGATTGATCTTGATGAATAACAACACTTGAAGTTTCTGGATTTTGCAATGTAAGCCTTAGAAGATTTTAGAGAATGAAGAACTCACCAGAGTAACTTGAATGCCCAAAATACAGTGTATTATTGTATATGTCTTCTAGTTGCCAAGTCTTCTCTTAATAGGCACATATCCAATGTTCAAAATTTGAATTCAAATGACGTTTATGGGATATGCCTGATTAGTCTCTGAAATTCTCTGCTGTCTGATTATGTTGTCTGTGCCAGTGTCCTTCTGACATGACAGCCTGTCAACCAATGGAAATCCTTGAATATTCCAGTACTGAAAACCTTGCACGTCTTTGATCAGACGTCTAATATTGTTCCTTATCTACAAAAATATATCCAAATTAATATTGATAACAGATCAATAAAACTTGTTCTATTTCAACTCTGATGTTGATTCAGCTTAGTTGAAATATTCTACTCAGCTTAGCTTAGCTGACTTCTTTCAATAGTTTGATTCAGCTCTGTAGGCTTGAGGGTTCTACTGAGTGTCTCTAGTTCAGCTCAGCTTAGCTGACTTGATTATTCACCTGATCTTTATTTGTGAGATCAGAGTACACCATATTTTCAATAATTGAGATTCATCATCACATTTTCTTGAATCTCAAACCTTCTACACAAGATCTATAAAGCTTGTTATAAACACATATAGGAATATGCAGTTTAAGAAAGAAACAAACACAGATAGCAATGCAAACGTAAAGAATGGCGGAATTGATAAAACACAGAAACAAGAAGAACACAGCGATTTAACGTGGTTTTCGGCGTTGTGCCGACTACTCCACGGACAGAGAATGAGATATTTTATTATGCACACAATTACAAGGTTTTCACAAGTGTGTGAATAACACTTTGAATGACACACATTGCATTGATTACAACATTGGTATTTATAGACACAAGTCCCAAACCCTAACCGCCATAGATCTTTGTCGGAACTACCATAAATACCCCAGATGTGGACCCCGCTCCAGTTGTTATCCACCAGATGAAACTCAGCTCAAAACTGACTTCCCAGACTTGTAATCAATGGCCGGATGTAGAACTCGGCTATACTCACGCATAACTCGTAGTCCAAAACCGGCGCGACTTCGAAGAAACTCGTTGCACTTCATCAAACCGACTTTCACGAACCGAATATACTTAACCGAACCGACCATCAATCTCGGTCTCGCTTTTCCCGATTAGTTCCACCAGATATTTCTCAGTTTAGAGATCAAGTCACCAAAACTGACAAATCTCCACCATGACTTGAACTCTCATTCAACGTCACCAGATTGCATAATCAGACGTACTTGTACCAGATGCATTCGTCAATGCCAGGATGTACAGTACCAGACTTCTCCTCAGAATCCACTCAAGTTGATATGTCCTCAACTGAGTATCCAGAATTCAGTTTACAAGCTTTGAATATTCAGCAAGTCCAGACACAACTGAAACTTGCTCTGTTGAACTGGTTTATTGAACATATCAGCAGGGTTTTCCTTGGTGCTGATCTTCTTCACTACAACCCTCTTCTCATTTCTCAGAAAATGATACCTCACATCAATATGCTTGGTTCTCTCATGATGAACTTGATCCTTAGCTAGACAAATTGCACTTAAACTGTCACAATAGATCTCATTTTGATCCTGATGTAGCCCAAAATCACTGACTAGTCCCTTCAACCAAACACCCTCATTGGCTGCTTCAGTAAGAGCCATATACTCAGCTTCAGTAGTTGATAAAGCCACTGTTGCTTGAAGAGTTGCTTTCCAGCTGACAACTGAATTGAAAACATAAACAATCATAGACTTTCTACCGTCCACATCACCCGCATAATCGCATCACGTATCATGTGATCGGTTTCTCGATATCACCTCCATAAATGAGACCAACATCGTTGTACCTCTAAGGTACCCGAACATTCTTTTCACGCCTTTCCGGTGTTCCTTTTCGAGGTTGAGCCATAAACCCGCCGACTACACCGACCGCCCGAGCCGGATCGAGCCTAGTGCACATCATGGCATACATCAGACTGCCAACTGCACTAGCATAAGGAACTCTTGACATGTACTTCTTCTCCTCTGCTGACGGTGAAGCAAAAACTGACAAATGAACATTTGATGCCATAGGAGTATCTATTGGCTTAGCAGCCGACATGCCAAACTTTGACAAAATCTTCTGTATATAGCCCTGCTGAGATAAAAATAGTTTCTTCTGATTTCTATCTCTCCAGATCTCAATCCTCAAAATTTTCTTGGCTGCACCCAAATCTTTCATTTCAAACTCAGCGCCGAGAAGGTCTTTCGATTCCTGAACATCAGACTTCTTCTTTGCAGCTATCAGCATGTCATCTATATATAACACAAGATAGATGTATGATCCATCTTCCAACTGACTGTTGTAAACACAGCAATCATAAGGACTTCTGCTGTAACCTAACTGGATCATATAACTGTCAAACCTTTTATACCACTGTATAGGAGCTTGCTTCAGTCCATACAAGGACTTCTTCAACTTACACACAAGATCTTCCTTACCAGGAACATGGAAACCCTCTGGCTGAGTCATGTATATCTCTTTGTCTACCTCACCATGTAAAAAAGTTGTCTTCACATCTAAATGCTCAAGTTCGAGATCTTCATGTGCCACCATTGCAAGTAACACTCTGATTGAAGTATGTCTGACTAGTAGTGATAATATCTCATCAAAGTTCACCCTTTCTTTCTAACTGAACCCTCTTGCAACCAAACGTGCCTTACACTTAACTCTTTCTGCCTCAGTTATCCCTTCCTTCTTCTTGAAAATCTATTTGCAAGTAACAACTCTCATTTCAGCTGGATGTTTAACTAGATCCCAAGTCTGATTCTTCAGTAATGACTCTATTTCATCTCCCACGCAGCAAGCCATTGAGATGCTTCAGAACATGTCACTGCTTCCCTATAAGTAGAAGGTTCAAAACCATCCACTTCTTCTGCAACTTGAAGTGCGTATCCAACCATATCATCAAACCCATACCTTCTAGGAGGTATCCTAACATTGGATCTTCTAGCTCTGCTGACAGCTATACTCTGCTGACCCACATTCTCAGTTTGACGCTCAACTGACATTTGCTCAGCTGACTAGCTTGGATTCGGCTACGGTTCGTTCAAGAACCGGATCGACGAAACCGACTTGGATCAGTTGATTGTTGCATTCCAACTGACTCCACCTGAAGCTCCACCCTACTGTCAGTTTTCTTAGTTTTAGCACTGGTTTCAGTTTCAGTTATCCTTCCCACTGATGAACTAAGTATAGAATTTTCATCGAAAACTGTATCTCTGCTGAGAATGACTCTGTTTTCTGCTGATGACCAAATTCTGTACCCCTTTACTCCATCACCATACCCCACAAACACTCCTTTCTTGGCCCTTGGTTCCAGTTTCCCTTCACTAACAAGGTAGTAAACTGTGCTTCCAAATACCCTTAGAAGCGAATAATGCGTGTGCTTGCACGACCACATCTCAAGCGGTGTTTTGAGACCGATCCCCGTGTGAGGACTCCCGTTGATTAAGTAGCAAGCCGTGGTAACACCTCTCGCCCAAAATCTCCTTGATAAACCAGCATGAGAAAGCATACATATTTCTCTTTCCAGAAGAGTTTGATTCATTCTCTCAGCTACACCATTTTGCTGAGGAGTATTCCTGACTGTATGATGTCTGGCAATACCCTCAATTTTTCACAATGTATCAAACTCAGTCTAGCAGAATTCCAGACCATTATCTGTATGAAGCCTCTTGATCTTCTTCCACAACTGATTTTCAACGAGAGCCTTCCATTATTTGTGTTTCATCAGTACCACCCAAGTCATCCTTGAATAGTCATCTATGAAGGACACAAAATATCTGTGACCACCCAATGACACCACCTTTGATGGCCCCCCAACAATCAAAATGAATGTAATCAAGTGAAGACTTTGTGTTGTGTACCCCTTTCGAGAACTTGCTCCTATGAAGCTTGTTGGAAATAAAATTTATGTTTTGATGATAATTCATCTTATTTGTTAAAATATTATCTTAACCCCATTGATGAAGTGTCAAGCCACCGTTATAGTGGAAAGCTAAAAGATGTCTAGAATCGAATGTATAAGTTTTACTAGTAGTCCGATATTTGTATAGGTTACATCGACAAGCACCGTAATTATTAGTGTGTCGTAAAACCGAAAACTTGGAAATCATTTAGAAAACTCGGAAATCATCGAGACAAGCAACCGACTCGAATACACCTACATGAAACCGAAGAAGGTAAGTTCGCCGAGAGTTACGTACTCGGTTGACTTATCTAAAAGATCGAAGAACCGAGGGTTCAAACTCGCTATTGAAGAATGAAGAACCGAGGGTTCAAACTCGCTATGAAGATTACAAGTCGAGATCGTAAAGTTGGACTTCGTGCAAGATTGTGGTGACTCGAACCGACTTTATGGATCTTGTATGAAGACCTAAGAATCATAAGGACAATGAATTCTTAGATGATAATGAATCATGGTGTACTCGATTAAGTCAATTATAATCGATGAAAAACCGGAGTACCGATATTTGAAGAAGAGTAAAATCTCGCTAATGCTTCAAGTCGCTAGAAACCGACAAAAGAAAAACTCGCACAAAACCGATAAGGAAACTCAGTTTTATAAGTCAGCCATCCAACAAACTGAAAGTACAGTCGAACGTTGTAAAGAAAACAATTTCATTGGATGAGTTACTGACACAGCAGAACGGTCATAAAATATAGCCGTTGCAAGATAGACGTTGATACAATTCAAATTGAAGCCAGATGAACGTTGGACTTCACACTATAAATAGAAGACTTTGCACCAACAACAAAATATATAGAACAGAGCATATACAAGAATCAACAAGCAATTTTGTGCATCAGCCTATTCTATTCGAATTGCTATCATCTCTGAACTATAACAAGATCATATCTAGTATTTCTTCAAGTGTTCAAGCTACAAAGAATTTATCAAGAATTCAACACTTTGAAGAACCACAAACAAGAATCAACTTATTGATTCTCAGCCCAACCTTGATTCTACATCAAAGGTTTTAGACTGTGAAGCAAACCGGGAAGGTTTCGCCAAGGACAAGCTAGGACAAGCAATGGGTAGACCGTGTTTGTGGTGGTAGCTGGTGAAGAGGCAATCCTACCCTCTAAGGACCAGTGGTTCAAGCATTTGAAGAGCAGCAATTCTACCTGTTCTACAACTGTTTAGATAGTGAAGCTAGGGATTAGCCAAGGACTATTGTTTAGGACTTTTTGTAACAGTTCACCTCAAGAAGTTCTAGTGGAATTTTCCTCCGCACCACAGGGGAAGAGAGGACGTACATGATTACACCACCTGGAACCTCTATAATATCCGCCTTATTTACTTTACGCATTTATTTATTTATTCAGCATTTACTTACAGCATTGTGATACTTGATTGTTATACTCCTCACGCTCACAACCGACATTCACCGTAATTCGCTCACAACACTCGCTTTTCATAATAGAATAACAAGATCAAGAAAAAGGCTAAAATCATATCCGCCGCCGGTTGACTCGCTTTCGCTTAAGTCGCTTGACTTAATCTCGCTTTGTCGCCTTAACTCCACACAAGTTTTTAACCGAACCTTAATTTGCTTTAAATCCAGCTTTTAGGGACAAGTTTATTCACCCCCCCCCCCCTCTAAACTTGTGTTAGCCTTTCCAAGGGACCAACAATTGGTATCGGAGCAAGTTGTTTCTTTAACAAGATATCATTTGCTCTTTATCTCCTCTAGTTGTTCTTATTTGAAAGCTCGCTTTTCAGTTAATCTACCATTCTTCACTCACTCACAATGGATAACAATCAATATGCAAGACAAATGCTTATGTGCAACATGGACAGATTTGACGAATATAAACGTCGTATGCAGCATTTCTAGCAAGCCTACTCATGATGAAATGATGGATGTACTCACTGATGGACCAATTCAAATCACTCATATGCAAACTGTTGGTGGAGAGCAAGTTCGAGTTGCAAAACCCAAATCCGAATGGACTAGTGATGATCGCAAGCGAAACAATCTCAACAATGTTGCCATGGACTTTATCCTCAGAACTCTTGACAGCAACATGTACTTGAAGGTGAAAGAATGTACAACTGCCAAAGAAATGTGGGACAAACTTCAGTTAGTTTGTGAAGGAACAGATTCAATCAAGGAAAATAAAATTTCCGTTGCAAAACAAAAGTTTGAGAATTTCAAGATGAAATCTGGAGAAACCATTGACCAAATGGAGACAAGATTCAGTGCTATCATGGATGAACTAGATCTACTCAAGATTGAATACTCAAAGAAAGTCATCAACACAAGAATCTTGAAGGCATTACCAATGTGCTGGAAGATGAAGGTCACTGCTATGGAAGAATCCAGAGACTTGATGTAGAAGATTCATTCAAGATCTTTTCGTATCCGAAAGCTTATGAATTCAAAGTGAAGATTTCACAACCACAAACCGCAATAATCAAAGCTCGGAAGAACCAAAGACCACAAAGACTTGCAAGCAAAGATCAAATGAGATTCAAGAAAACTCATCTAACAATCTTCATGAATTGGATGAAATGGAAGAACAAATGGCTCTAATGATGAACATAATTCGAAGAATGAAAAGTGGACACCCAAATACTCAAAAGTTCATCAAAAGGACTCCCGAGAAAAGAAAAGACGATGAATACCTCTCGTTTCAACCGCAAGAAACCAGACATTATAAAGCCGAATGTCCAGAATCGATCAAGAAAACTCCACCAAGAAGAGTTGGTAGAAGAGCACTCCTTGCTGGAGATGAATCAGATTATGAAGCTGGTACTGAAAGATTATCAGATGACACAGCTTTAATGGCACACATGGAAGATCCAAATGAGGTATGTGAATCAAACTCTAAATACTCTTCAGCTCACATTTCCATGATAAATGCATGTTCTTCGACTGCTGACTCCAATCCAAAAAATCTAGAATTAGAAGAAACTCTTGACGAGTTGATGAATCGCCTAGTAACCATACAAGTCGGTTATGAATCAATCAAAGCCGAGAAAGAAAGTCTAATTCTTGAAGTTGAAAGATTGAAGTCCGAACTAAAAATGTTGAAACCGACTAAAACTCGATAAAGAAAAGATTCAAGATCGATCGCCTCATCGCATCAAGAAGCAAAGAATCGAATCGTTTACTCAATCAAGTTCAATTACCGGATTCAAATCAGAAAACCATATGGAGACAAAACTCGGTTTAGGATTTGATACACAAGAATCTTCAAAGAATGGAACTAGCAAAGTCGTTGGGCCTAGTACCAAAACCGGTATTAAGTTTGTAGCCGAGCAACTTCCACAAACCGAGAAAATTGTCGAACCAAGAAAGCCGCATCACACAGATAAATCGCTTTTCTAAGAAGACAACCGCATCTACCAACAAAGGTAAATCAAATGGTAGATCACCGTATCCAATGGAAACCGAAACGGCAAATCAACCGCCGCATCCACAAAAACCAACGAAGTCAGAACCGTAAAAATTACAATCAAAATAAATCCAAGAATGTCAATCATTCAAAGATTCACACATTTAGTGGGGAAAGGAAGACTATATCCCACCGATGATGATTGGAATTTTATCGAATTTGTTAATAAAACCGATAATGACAATCATTCCGCACCGAAAACTTATCACAAGTTTCAAATCCAAAACTCAACAGAGGACTAATCTCAGCTTCTCAAGATAAGTCACAAGACAAAGGTCAATCCGACCTCGCATGTAAGGAATGATGGTTATCACTCTAGCTTTAATAACGTAAATCAACATGGAAACAAATTTCAAATAAGATTCGAGAAATCATATAAATAAGACACAAAGTCCGAACATGATACTATGGGAGTGTGGCTTACATATATGAAAACAAGTGCAACAATATCCGAAGAATCCCAAAAGGATATATTCCCGCAGTTGTACCGACAATCGACTCCCCATGGACCCAAACCGAGTTGGGTACCTAAAAACTTCTAATTTTCATTGCAGATATATGGTACTTTGACAAAGTGGTTGCTCTAGACACATGACAAAGAGCAAAGACTCGTCTCGCAATTTTATTGCAAAGGATGGACCAAAAGTCAATTTTGGAAGTAAAGATAAACCCGGTTACACCGAGGTTTTGGCACCTTAATCGAAATGGACTTACAATCAAGAATGTATCTTATGTAGAAGGACTACACTACAATCTACTCAAGACAAGTCAATTTTGTGATACGGGATACAAAGTTACTTTTGATAAAGAATTTCGCGTTGTCATCGCCGAATCAGCCTTATCAAGTTGTCCTAGCCGGAAGAAGAAAGGAAAACATGTATGTGGTAGATTGGACAATCGCCGTTGCCGAAACTTGTTTGCTCGTGCATACCAAATCGAAATCGTTGGCTATGGCACAAGAAACCGAGTCATCTCAATTTTGATGACATCAACACACTTGTTAAGAAGCGCCTAGTCATTGGACTACCAGAGATATCATATAAGAAGGACAAACTTACGTGATGCATGTCAACAAGGAAAACAAACAAAAGCAAGTTTCAAGACCAAGTCTCAGCATTCAACAACCAGACATCTAGAATTGCTACACATGGATTTATTTGGACCTATTACACCAATTAGTATCAGTGGAAAGAAATATACATTGGTGGTAGTAGATGATTTTTCAAGATATACTTGGGTAATCTTTCTAACCAAGAAAAGTGAAACCAAGCAAAAGCTCACAGAACTTCTCAAGAGACTTCGTAATCGAAAGGAGTTTCAGCTTGTGAAGATAAGATCCGATAAAGGAACCGAATTCCTCAACAAGGTGATTATTGAATATTGTGAAGAAAATGGTGTTTTACACCAACTTGTCGCACAGAACACCACAACAAAATGGTGTAGCCGAAAGAAGAAACAGAACACTCAAAGAAGCCGGGAGGACTATGATCCGTGAAGCTAAACTACCCGAAAGATATTGGGCGTGTAAGGCGCTAACACAAAGCCTTGTTACACTCGTAATCGCAGCTCTCATGAACAAGAGACATGAGAAGACTCCTTATGAAATTTGGAATGGAAGAAAACCAAATGTTTCATACTTTCATGCTTTTGGAAGCAAATGTTTCATACACAATAATGGAAAAGATCAACTTCACGTTTTTCAACCCAAAGCCGATGAAGGAATTTTCCTAGGATATTCAAGTGTCGCAAAGCTTTTAGAGTACTAAATAAAAGGACACTCAAGCACGAAGAATCAATACATGTAGTATTTGATGAACCAAACTTCCCCGGTGAAACAACCGAAGACCGACCGTAACCGCTTCGGGCTCCTCGCTACTACCACGCCGTAACCGCCGCTTGACGTTGGAAGACTACAAATTTCGAATGTTCGATCAAGATCGCCTCGCTTCCAATTGCTCAACAACTTGAACAACTTCATTCGTATTCCGCTTGAACAAGTTCAAGAACCAGCTTTTGAAGAATCGCTGAACAAAATGCAAATCGCTTGATACAAACTCACACACATCAATGGATGAGAGATCACCCCGAAGAACAAGTTATTGGTGATACTCAAGCCGGAGTTCGAACAAGACATCAACTAGATGCAATGATTGCATGCTTTCTATCTCAATCGAACCTAAAGAAATTGAAGAAGCCTTGAAAGATCCAGATTGGATATTAGCTATGCAAGAAGAACTCAATGAATTCGAGAGAAATCAAGTATGGGAATTGGTAGATAAACCAGCTCATGTCAATATCATTGGAACCAAATGGGTTTTCGTAAATAAACTTGATGAAGATGGGAACATCATCGAAACAAAGCCGACTTGTAGCCAAAGGATACTCTCAAGCGTAAGGCATAGACTTTGATGAAACTTATGCACCAGCTTGCAAGACTAAGCAATCGACTATTTCTTGCTTATGCAGCTCACAAGAAATTCAAAGTTTATCAGATGGATGTTAAAAGTGCGTTTCTAAATGGAATTCTTGAAGAAGAAGTATATGTTCAACAACCACCCGGATTTGAAATCAAAGATCAAGCAGATAAAGTTTTCAGACTAAGGAAAGCTCTTTATGGACTTAAACAAGCACCAAGAGCTTGGTACGAAACTCTATCTCAGTTTCTAGTGGATAATGGATTTATCAAAGGAACAATCGACAAAACCTTATTCAGGATGAAGAATGGAGAAGATACTCTACTTGTTCAAATTTATGTTGATGATATCATTTTTGGATCGAAAATGAACAAGTTATGTGAGAAATTTGCAAGTTTGATGAAAAGCAAATTTCGATGAGTATGATGGGAGAATTAAATTATTTCCTAGATTGCAAGTTAAACAATTAGCCGATGGAATTTTCATTCACCAAACCAAATATACAAGAGAACTTATCAAAAAGTTTGGTATGGAGAAATCTACCGGAATTTCTACACCACGGGGACCAACATCGATTAGATGAAGACAAAGAAGGTAAAGATGTTGATCAAACACTCTACGTAAGGATGATTGGAAGCTTACTCTATCTTACAAAGAAGTAGGCCGACATATCTTTTACCGTCGGTGTATGTGCAAGATTTCGCCAAGACCAAAGGAAAGTCATCTCACAAGCTTGTGAAAAGAACTTTGAAATATCCGAAAGACACAGATGGAGTTGGAATTTGGTATTCAAAAGAAGGAGAATTCAAGCCGATTTCTTATTCAGATTCGTACTATGCCGGATGCAAAGTGGACGTAAAAAGCACATCGTGCACATGTCGCTTATTGGGAAATAGACTTGTGTCATGGTTTAGCAAGAAGCAAAACTCAATCTCAACTTCAAACCAAAGCCGAATATATAGCAAACCGGAAGTTGTTGTGCTCAAGTTTTATGGATCGACAAAGAATTAAGAGACTACGGGATAAGAAGGAACAATTCCCATAATGTGTGATAACACAAGTGCAATTGCAATTACCGATAATCCAGCTTTTACACTCAAGGACAAAGCACATTGATGTCCGTCACCACTTCATAAGAGATCATGCAGAAGAAGGATATAACAGCTCTTTATGTACCTACCGAAGATCGCTTGCGTATATCTTTACAAAGCCATTGGACAAAGAAAGATTTGCCAAATTAAGAAC
Organism: Gentiana straminea; assembly: GCA_036785695.1. Classification (NCBI taxonomy): domain Eukaryota; kingdom Viridiplantae; phylum Streptophyta; class Magnoliopsida; order Gentianales; family Gentianaceae; genus Gentiana; species Gentiana straminea. The sequence goes on from JAVUPR010000175.1 coordinate 1,164,550, forward strand.
CGAGTTGGGAATAATTAAAGTCGTTAAGTCGCTTAAGCCGAGATTCGTCAAGGGGATTAATCTTTGTTATGTTGGGTGCGCTCACTTAACCGATTAGTCATTGACATCAACAATCTCAAACCGACAAACCGAAGAATTTGACAAAACCGAATAATTTGATGGAACCGAATTATCTCTAACCGACCTCGCATCGCTTTCATTCCAAATCAAATTTAGTCAAAGGTTGATAAGATAGAATCAACAAGCGGTTATATCGCATTAAATTACCACAGCTTCTTTTTGTCGAATTTCGTGTGTACACCCCACGATTGTCGAACAAGACACGTATCGGTTATCAAAACCATCATGGAATTTGAAAAGTTGTACCACTCAACCGCCGAATATCCTACCTATTTATTCAACCTCCGTTCACACTATTCTCTATCAAAATTCAAATTATTTTCGTAAAGCAAAATAGACTCTTTGCAACCCTCTCTTTCAAAAATCAAATTTTTGTGTTCACACTCAAATATGGCCACTTCGTATGATTCGAAAGACAAACGATTGATCACAGTAGCCGGATGAACTAACACTTGAAATGTATGAAGGTATGTGTCAAAACACCTTGTTAGCCACCGTGTACGAGATAAAATCGAAAAACAACCAGGATTGAACAACATCCTCGAAGTTAGTTTCAAAGAAAAACGAGATGTGGAAGGCATTTTGCAATTTTGGCAAAATATGCGATTAGTCGAGACTCCTTGATAACTACAAGCTCGTGGAGATCGCATTGTTCTCAATGAAAGAGTCACGAGGTCACTCTTTGGCTTCGCAAATACAACAAGAACTTCAACAGAGTTAGCCACTCTACCATTGAAGAAAGAAGCTTTTCTCGCAATGATTACTTCGTCTACAGAACCAATCGAACCTGGTATTCATGTCGACAAAATCAAGCCGGAATTTGGAAATCTCAGCAGATGGCTCAAGAAACACGTCATTGGAAAATCCAAAGGAATTAATATACTTTCGGAAGAAAATATTTTGCTGATGAACATAATCTGGGATAATATAGAATTTAATTGGGCAAGTGTTATATAGTCAATCGCTTCAAGAAGCAACACTTAGCCGAATTAGAAAGTGTGAAAAGAGCTCAAGTCAAGGACAAGTAACCGATGGCGCATTCCGACCGAAGAAGACTCTTAGTGGAATCATTCAGCTTTATTTAGAAAGAATTAAGGAAGGGAAGCAAGCAAGGCAACCGCAACATCGAAGGAAATCGCAGTAAACAACTTCCCAACCCGAAGCAAGTCGACAACCGTGTCTCAACAGAAGCCGAACACAAAGGACTAAGCGAAAAGCCGAATCCACGTAAGGAAGATCGCTGTGTAAGATGTTTGTACCCCGAAATCTCAAGTGAGAAAGCACCAACCGAGGGGGAACAACAACATCAATTGACAACCGAAGTTACTCAAGAGAATGTCACCGCCGACCATACTTCTCGTATACAACAAAGAATCGGTTCAAGAATCAAGACCCGCCTTCGAAGCCGACAAAATCATTAAGCCGATGAAAATGAAACTTCAACCGTAAGATTCTCGAGATGTCGCTTAGATCGAAGAAAAATTACTCTTAGAGAAATTGGAAGTTAGAGATCTTTTTACTCGTTTCCTATTTCGAATTTCTTGACAATCGTTTCAAAAGATTTACCGAACTAGCAAAAAGAAGAGAATCGTGCACATCATCTAAAGACAAGCTCAAAGAAAAAGGATGATGATGACCATGATAAGTCAAGAAAAGAAGCCGATGATACTACAGCTTTTGCAAACAATCACTCAATCTCAACCTCTAGCAACGCAAACCGTACCACAAAGAAGAAGGATTGCCATTGGAAATCGTACAACCGACAATCAAGAAGTTACCGATGAAATCGACAACCGATGGTTATTGCCGATAATACTCGTGATAAGGATCAAAATAAGCTACATATGATCCCTCCGATTTTCTATCTAAGGATGAATTGGCCGAGTTCATGAAAACTTGAAAATTGTACTCGCCGAGAGATACGTAATGGCCTTTTATCAAACATCTCTCGGATATCTTGATTATAGAACTAGAACCGATGTTTCAGCTCATGCAAGACTAGAGATGATTCACAAATCAAGTTCAAGTTCTCGCTTCGTAGATTGTGTTACTCAAACAACAACTCGAAGATTCAACCGCAAAGAGATAGAGAAACTCATGCTCGTGCTCATTGGCATATAAATCAAGATATCTACGGGTTAGAAACTCAACTTAAGGAAGTACTTGCTTCTCAAACGACGATTTCGAAGATCAAAAAGCAACCCATGCCCCGGTAGATCGCTTATATGATGCCAAAAAGGGGGAAGTCAAGAAGAAAAGCTGAAATTACTTGGAGAAATGAAGCGACTTGAAGAAGAATTACAAAGATACAGATCGATCCTAAATTTTTGAAGAAAGAGTTAACTCGATGATCAACTTATTGAAAAATACAATCAACCCGGAGACGTAAGAGTTACTCTTACAAAGGATCTCGTGGACACAGCTTTATCAAAGATTACAATCCTATTAAAGCCAAGTACAAGGACGTAACATTTGAGGAATCCTTGAACTACTTTCTCGTCCGATATTTACTCAAAGCAAAAAATTGCACAACATAAGAAGAATCGAGGATTGATGATAAACTCGAAGATTAAAGACAAGATCGAACAAATGAAAGCCGATCTAGTAGAATTTGAAAATTACTACTTGAAAGACTCAAGCTTACCCAAGCTAATTCAATGGAGAAGATGGAAAGAAAGTAGTCAAGTTGACTACAACAAGACCTTTTCAAAGGAAGACTCCAAGCTTGAAGAAGATTTTCGCTTGTATGACAAAGCAAAAAGATATGACTCTACCATGCAAAAAGCTAAGAAGAAGCTTAGTCTTTAATCACAAGCTTATTTGAACAAAATGTACTTATCCAGCTTTTGCTCATTCTAATGAAAACCAGCTTTTCCAGCTTTTACATTGTTTTACATTGTTTTGATCTGTAAGCTTTTCTTTTAAGGAGAGTTTTGGCATCATCAAAAAGGGGGAAATTGTTGGAAATAAAATTTATGTTTTGATGATAATTCATCTTATTTGTTAAAATATTATCTTAACCCCATTGATGAAGTGTCAAGCCACCGTTATAGTGGAAAGCTAAAAGATGTCTAGAATCGAATGTATAAGTTTTACTAGAGTCCGATATTTGTATAGGTTACATCGACAAGCACCGTAATTATTAGTGTGTCGTAAAACCGAAAACCGGAAATCATTTAGAAAATCGGAAATCATCGAGACAAGCAACCGACTCGTAATACACCTACATGAAATCGAAGAAGGTAAGTTCGCCGAGAGTTACGTACTCGTTGACTTATCTAAAAGATCGAAGAACCGAGGGTTCAAACTCGCTATTGAAGAATGAAGAACCGAGGGTTCAAACTCGCTATTGAAGAATGAAGAACCGAGGGTTCAAACTCGCTATGAAGATTACAAGTCGAGATCGTAAAGTTGGACTTCGTGCAAGATTGTGGTGACCGAACCGACTTTATGGATCTTGTATGAAGACCTAAGAATCATAAGGACAATGAATTCTTAGATGATAATGAATCATGGTGTACTCGATTAAGTCAATTATAATCGATGAAAACAGGAGTACCGATATTTGAAGAAGAGTAAAATCTCGCTAATGCTTCAAGTCGGCTAGAAACCGACAAAAGAAAAACTCGCACAAAACCGATAAGGAAACTCGCTTTATAAGTCACCATCCAACAAACCGAAAGTACAAATCGAACGTTGTAAAGAAAACAATTTCATTGGATGAGTTACCGACACGCAGAACGGTCGAAAATATAGCCGTTGCAAGATAGACGTTGATACAATTCAAATTGAAGCCGATGAACGTTGGACTTCACACTATAAAATAAGACTTTGCACCAACAACAAAAATATAGAACAGAGCATATACAAGAATCAACAAGCAATTTTGTGCATCGCCTATTCTATTCGAATTGCTATCATCTCTGAACTATAACAAGATCATATCTAGTATTTCTTCAAGTGTTCAAGCTACAAAGAATTTATCAAGAATTCAACACTTTGAAGAACCACAAACAAGAATCAACTTATTGATTCTCAGCCCAACCTTGATTCTACATCAAAGGTTTTAGACTGTGAAGCAAACCGGGAAGGTTTCGCCAAGGACAAGCAGACAAGCAATGGGTAGATCGTGTTTGTGGTGGTGGTAGCCGGTGAAGAGGCAATCCTACCCTCTAAGGACCAAGTGGTTCAAGCATTTGAAGAGCAAGAATTCTACCTGTTCTACAACCGTTTAGATAGTGAAGCTAGTGGATTAGCCAAGGACTATTGTTTAGGACTTTTTGTAACAGCTTCACCTCAAGAAGTTCTAGTGGAATTTTCCTCCGCACCACAGGGAAGAGAGGACGTACAGATTACACCACCCGGAACCTCTATAATATCCGCCTTATTTACTTTACGCATTTATTTATTTATTCAAAGATTTACTTACAACATTGTGATACTTGATTGTTATACTCCTCACAAATCACAACCGACATTCACCGTAATTCCGCTCACAACACTCGCTTTCATAATAGAATAACAAGATCAAGAAAAAGGCTAAAATCATATCCGCCGCCGGTTGACTCGCTTTCGCCTTAAGTCGCTTGACTTAATCTCGCCTTTGTCGCCTTAACTCCACACAAGTTTTTAACCGAACCTTAATTTGCTTTAAATCCAGCTTTTTAGGGACAAGTTTATTCACCCCCCCCCCCCCCCCCCCCCCCCCCCTCTAAACTTGTGTTAGCCTTTCCAAGGGACCAACATCAATATTCCCGAGATCAAGTAATATTGAATTCACCGATCAAGATGATCTCTCAACCGAACCCCTCATGCATCCATAGGCCGAATGTACCTCGCTTCAACAAAGAACTTGTTGGTTAATGACTTAGTCATATACAAGCTTTCAAGCTTCAACCATAACTTGGCAGAGGTGTCTTCCTCTGCAACTTCTGTGATAACATCATCAGACAAGCACAACATGATGGTTGAATGTGCTTTCTCCTCAGTCTGGCATAATCTGTAGAATTGGCATCCCTTCTACCGGATAAAGGAGTCCACAATCCTTGTTGCTTTTACAAGGCCCGCATCTTGATTTGCCATAAACTGAAATTGTTCATCCCTGTAAATTTATCAATCTTCACGTTCATTGCTGACATCCTTCTAATTAAAGAACAAACCTTTGATCACAAAATCCTAGCACCGGTAACCGGTCTTGGTAAAGATCAACTCTGTTCACCTGCAGCTCCTGAATCTTGAACCTGTCGCTCTGATACCAGTTTGTTATAAACACAGATAGGAATATGCAGTTTAAGAAAGAAACAAACACAGATAGCAATGCAAACGTAAAGAATGGCAGAATTGATAAAACACAGAAACAAGAAGAACACAACGATTTAACGTGGTTTCCGGCGTTGTGCCGACTACAACACGGACAGAGAAGGAGATATTTTACTATGCACAGAATTACAAGGTTTTCACAAGTGTGTGAATAACACTTTGAATGACACACATTGCATTGATTACAACATTGGTATTTATAGACACAAGTCCCAAACCCTAACCGCCATAGATCTTTGTCAAAACTACCATAAATACCCCAGATGTGGACCCCAGCTCTAGCTGTTATCCACCAGATGAAACTCAGCTCAAAACTGACTTCCCAGACTTGTAATCAACTGCCCAGATGTATAACTCAACTATACTCAGCATAACTCAGTAGTCTAGAAACTGACTGTTGACTTCAGAAGAAACTCAGTTGCACATCATCAAACTGACTTTCACATAACTGAATATACTTAACTAAACTGACCATCAATCTCAGTCTCAGTTTTCCCAGATTAGTTCCACCAGATATTTCTCAGTTTAGAGATCAAGTCACCAAAACTGACAAAGCTAATTCAAGCCATCAAAGACTTACCTAAAGTTTAACTTTATAGTCTCAACTTTTATCTTCCATACTGAGTTTGCACCCTCAGCCTTCATCTTCAGTCTTCAGCACTGAGTTTGTTCTCTCATCCTTCAACTTAGCTAAGCATACGATACTAGACACTACTGTTTTTTCTAAAATCTAACCCTAGTCTACTGGGATCCTATCAACTGACTATTTCACTGCTTGTCTGATTAACCTATATAATATTATAATCTAGTAAGACCAATACATTCAATTCTAGACATCTTTTTGCTAGCATCTATGATAGCTAGTATGGCACTCATCATCAAAACCTAATTATTTCTAACAATTTCCACCTTTTTCATGATGCCAATACCCTCAACAGCTAAGCAAAAATATAAGAAAACAAAAATGAACAAAAACTTTGAAGATTTTTTTCATTATAATACATTGATTTCAATTATTACATAGCTAAGTACATAAATAAATACAATAAAGATGTTCTTTCAGTTATTTCAGATCTGCTGACTTTTCTTGGCTTCAGCTTCTCTTATGGCATTTTCTTCCCATTTTCTTTCAAGAGGTGTGAAATCTATGTAGGTGTGAAAATATTTCCATTCATTCCAAGCCTTTTCAATTGTTGGGTGAATGCCTTCCTCAGAAAGACTTCCTCCTTCATAAAGATCTAGGAATTCACTATAAGATTCCAAGGTTGTTGGGAGTGAAGCCTTTTCACCTTTGTTCTGTCGATTCAATCATTCTAACTCTCTTTTCTTCTTGATTTGTTCTTTGTAAACTTTGGTTTCAAAAGAGAAAGTAAGACCTTCAAGCTCAGTCATATCGAAATATGGTTTCTTTCTAGAGTTGTACTCCACTTTGAATTTTCCGTAAAGTTCATCAATCAAGCAAACTCTACCATTTGATGGATTCCTTAGTTCAGCAAAAGCTTCACAATATGCCAATTTTCTCGCTTCTCTTGCTTGAGCTAAGTTTACTCCCCCCTTATTAGCAGCATCAGAATGAAGTGTCAAGAGCTGAGTCGGCTTGCCTGACGTGTGACCAAACAACTTAGCTAAGTCTCCATAAGCTCAATTCTGGACTAAGAAGACTTGGTATGCTTAAATAGATTCTCATCAAGAAAATGTACTTTCTTCCCCAAAGTTTTGTCATTGTATTTAACAAAACCGTCAAGTTCAACCAACATTGAATTCATTTGATCAAAATTGATCTTTAAAACCAGCATTTTATGATAAGGGGATTCAATTGTTCTTCCCATGTTCTCAACAAGATTGACCAAGTGCATTAAAATCAAAAAATTCTAATATGGTATATCAAACAGACATGTATCAGTCAGTAGAAGAAGATCAAGCCCACAGCAGGTCCGCTGGATCAGGGTTTCCAAATATTACTGCAGTACAGCTAGATAAGCCGATGGCTCTGCTGAGTTCGGATTCCATTGGGGATGTAGGACATGCAGCCAACCAGATTAATGAAGTGAACAATCACTTCTCACTTGTTCAATGATCAGGTGACCTAAATTTGATAAAGCCTATACAATGCATCTCAGACTCTGGTCCCACAGATCACATTGTAGGTCTCTTTGAGCTATTAAGTAATCACAGACTTTTACTTAACATAAAAGTGGGATTACCAAATGGCAATACTACACATATGGGACAAGTGAGGATTAATCCTCAGCTGGTCTTGCATAATGTGATATAGATTCCTGGTTTTAAGTAAATTTGACATCTTTAGTTGTCTTCACTGCTAATAAGTGTGTTTTTCAGGACATCAAGAAGAACATGATTGGTTCAGCTGAGTTGCACCAAACACTCTATGTTTTACTACAACAGCCTGTCAAACAAATTGCTGTGAATTCTGTTTCTAATTCTGTACAAAATAACACTATATCTAATAGAGTAGATGATGCACTTTTATGGAATTGTAGGCTATGGCATTTTCCTCACAAAAGATTGCAAGTTATTAGTTCCAGATCTGCTGATGTAAAGTTTTGGTAACATAATCTGTGTTTTGTGTGCCCTATGGCCAAACTAAAAAAAATCATTTTCCTTTAAGTACCACTATTGTTAAAGATGTGTTTGATTTTATAAATATTAATATCTGGTGCCCTTTAAGGCACTCTACTATGAATGGACAGCAATATTTATTAACTGTGGTTGGTGATTATTCTAGATTTACATGGGTGTTTTTAATGAGACAGAAGTTTGAGGATTATGATTTAGTTAAATCTTTTGTTAAGTTTGTCTCTACTCAATTTAATAAAACTATCAAAATAATCGGTTATGTCATTAGAGCTGGGCTCCAACTCACATATTTTTATGAACAGCATGGCATTATCCATCAGAGCTCTTGTGTCACCACACCAAAGCAGAATGGTATAGTAGAAAGAAAACATCAGCATCTACTGGATGTAGCCATAGGTCTAAGGTTTCAGAGAAACCTACCAATTGAATATTGGGGTTTTTGCAAATTTCCTTGTAACGACTTCACCCCAGTCGAAGACCCCACCGTGGTATGCGCCAATACGCCCACCAAAACCCTTTATGGCATGGGTGTGACACAGATGTCATGGGTGATCATTAGTCTGATGCTTCGGGCAAAACCAATTCATAGGGTGTGACGGGCGGTGTGTACAAGGCCCGAGTACATATTCACTGTGGCATGTTGGTCCGCGATTATTAACGATTCCAACTTCAGGTTCCCAAGCTGCAGAGGACAATCTGATATGAGGCAATCTTTCCAGATTCGCTCAGCTTTACAGTCTTATTTGACCTATATTATTTTCTATTTTGAGGTTAATTATAGTATTCAGAGTTTGTGGGTATCGCTCTCGCAGCCTGCACTGAAACGATGCTTTATCCCTGCTACGCCTCAACGCATAACGAGCATTAAATCCTCTTTCACACTTCCATCACTAAACAAACACTTGAAAGGTCATCCCTCACAGCTTGAGTTCAGTGTTAGTGGAAAAGTCCCCACCCACTTAGTGGCCATCTTTAGGGAAATAATTTAAGTCCCCTACCCAAAAAAGGGGAGGTTGATTCCATTGTTTAATGTAAGTCCCCAACCGAGCATACGAACGAACCTTACAGTCGAGTGGTGAACCTTAGAGTCAAGTGGGTATCGAACCTCTTTAGTTAGGGAAAAAAGATATGGCGCTTCTACTTTGATTGGTCGAGATACTTTTAGTGTAAGTGTTAAAACACTTAATAGATAATAATAGTGCGTCTTTAAATCCTGTAATGGACTAGACTCCGCCTTATATAGTGTTTTATAACTGTATAATACAGTAATATGTAATTGGCAAAAGATTATTCCATCCTTTTAAATAAAGTGGTAAAGGTGAATCAGTTCGTACAAAACTCATATTCGTGCGAGTGGCTAAAGGAGTATCTGAAGAGAGAGGTAAACCCCCCAAACAAAGTTGCTCGTCAGTGGTGCGTATGAGTGGCTTTCCCACAATCGAGTGGCTTCATGTTCCTATTGCAGGATATATGTGGAATACATTTTAAAAAAGGGTAGGCAACCAAAAGATGCATGAAATAAGAGAATAAATCATTTATCATGTTACAATGTTTGACTACGTTAATACAATTAGGACGAGATTGAACAAAAATAAGTTAAGTCGAGCTTCAATCTAAGACAGAGTTGAGCGCTGATAGCTTGTAGTGAAAAACCCTCTTATGAAACTAATTGAATGCAGCCGTTAGTACTTAAGTAGTGGTGGTTTTAAACCCTTGTAACTGTGATAGAAAGCCGTTTGCTTGTTTTCAAATTAAACCCTTCGCATTTCTTTTAAATCAAGGTAGGTCATGACTTATGTAATTTAGTCGGTCGGGGGAAGCTATCGCTTCGTACACAGCTCCGCTTCCTCTGACGAGTGGCGTACGCACCTCTGATGAGCATTAAATCATCTTCTGGCAAAGCTTCTGAAGGATGTAGGAGCTCAGATCTAAATAAATTAGATCTTTTCGCACCGGATGGATCACGATCTATGAACTACATATCATAAACAAAGGATCTAAACTTCCTACAAGGGGGTTTAGATCTACTTACCAATAGTTGGATGAGTAGCCTTGATCTTCCAACGTGTGTCTCCAAACGGCGGTTGGTGGACACCGATCCTTGGAATCAGAACCTCCTTGATATGCAACCAAGAAAAAAACCGAAGTTTTTCTTCAACCAGGGAATGCTAAGGATCGAACTCCTTAGCCTTTTTTATGTATAAATTTCATGGATTGTGTGTATGTGAGGCTCGGGAGAGATCTCCTTTTATAGAAGAAAAATCTTTGGCCTCCAAGGAAAAATATAATTTAATTAGATAATTACAATTATATTTTCCTAATCATATTAGAAAATCCTAGGATAATCTAGAACCAATCTAGAATCAATTAATGATCAATTTAATATATTTGTAATTAATTAAATAACAGATAAATAATTAATTACTGCGCAATATGACATCATCCGAGAAAACCTATTCCAAGGAGGAAACCCTCATACTGGCGCCACACACACCACCCCAGGCCCACAGAAAATGTCTTTTCTGTGTATTATATTATTTAGCCCAACTAAATAATATTTCGCATATCAATTAATTAGCCCAGCCAATTAATCATCGCTGAGGCCCAATAACAAGAAAACACTCGTATTATAGGAGCCACGTTGAGGACCATGGACCTATAACCAGTAGCTCCAATAATTAAGTAAAATATTCATCGAACAGAATATTCATACTTAAATTATTAATTTCGGGATTACGCCACCATAAACCCGAAACTGAACTCTACCAATTGTAGATATATACTTACACTCAACCCATCGAGTAAATAAGCGTTCATTGATATAATCACTACATACGGACTAACCCTCCATACATTGTCCATTCTGAGTGGGAAGTCCCCGTAAACCTGACTCGGAATATCTTATTCTTATTTACCATTAACCCCCTAGTGGTCAATTAGTTCACATATTTGACTAGTAGATAATTAGTCTAAATATGAACTCGGCCGATTGATCATTTTCTTAGGGCTAACAAATAAGGGGACTGTCTCTCTACTTCCCGCATGAAGGAATGGATTCCATGTCTATGAAAACCAAAACTACTCACACATCAGGGAATAGTGCCAACGAGAAGTGACTTGGATCACATATCAAAGTGATCCGTAACTAACACATCAAACACTACCCCGAGACAAGCAACACCCTGTGATCACTTCAGGATTAAGGTCAATCCATATATGATCATCTAATGATTTAATAAGATTTCTTGATTACGGAATTATATCAAGAAATACAGATTAAATCGGTCATGTCCTATATGAATGCCATCATATATAAATGCCCCAATAGGTACCTCTACCGACGGTCCGGATAAGACTATCACACCCTAAGGTGTGTTCGGGCGCATTACATCGGTGTTTTAATCATAAGACCCTAAACTCGATTAAGTTCACCACGGACAAACAGTTTAAGTATATCACCACTAACTCAATCCTCACGTGTAAACCATACACTGAGTTAAGTGGTTACATACTGATATACTTAGGATTTGCAGCAGTGTATTAATTACAAGCACAAAGCAAGTAATGAGATAAATTCTGTCATTCATTTTCTAAAAAAAATTACACAAATTGTCTTTCGGGCACCACACCTAACAATCTCCCACTTGCACAAAATGACAAGCAACGATTTTTTATTAGAGAACACCCTTTCACATTTCATTCACAACACTCTCCCACTTGCTCTTAAAGCAGATGAGACATATCCCTCTATACCGTACCCTCCAAGCACATAAGAGTGACATTAAATGCCATGCGACTTGGTACACTGACCAGTCAAGTTGTCGGCTAGAGACAATCTTTAGGATTGAAACGTCGCCGGTCCATCCAATCAGGCGGTACACTCTCTCAATATGCTTTTGACCTCTAGTGACTGAGAAGATCCTTACAAGATATCTCTTCACTATTTGCACAATGAAGTGATATCGGCTTATCAGACCTGGAATTACTCCCAGATCAGGAAGGAAATTCTAAGTTATATCGCCTCTCAAGCTGCTCCGAAAGCTGCTATGTATCCGACTAATTAAAGTCGAATTAGCGGTGATGGATTTCTCCATCCTATAGCTCCATCACACGAGTAAACACTAAGCCCGAGATCATCCCAACGATCATCCTTAATCTGACTATAAGTCAGAATCAGTGTAGTCAAACATATTCAAGTTTGCCCCCGAATATACAAGCACATTATTCCTCGTTCTCCAAAGATACTTGAGGACGTACTAGACTGCTACACAATGTTTGAATCCAATATTCGACTACTATTGACTTGAGATAACCTGACTTCCACTTTTTCCAAGAGAGATTCTATCACATTTTCTGTTTATCCGAAGATTTCGAGAATCATTCTTGAGAGATAGGGTAGGACTACTCTCGTTGAATGTTGCATATGTATATGCATGATCATCTTATTCAATAAGATAGATGGGATAGCCAATGACTCATTCTTGTGAATTTGACTGAATCAAATTCTTAGAATATAGTCCAATTCTCTCATCCAGAGAATCTTGGCGTGTCAGTTTCCGACTTCAGATAACACACCCATGTAGTTATAAATTGGAATGTTACCATTAATGAACAATAATAATACTACTTTACCAATATTGATACCCAGTCTACGAAAGACTATCAATATTTTGGTCAAGTCCTCATATTCTAAAACATGTGAATTTTAATGACCTAGAGGTTCTCATAAATCCATAAAGGACATAAGTCCCGGCAGTCAACCTGCCATTTTTCCTAACCAAGACCCTTCTGTTCCGAATGAATCCAGACTCCGTTTTTCGGCAAGAAAGTCTCAGGGAATCACCCCTATTTTTTGCTTTCTAACAAAATCTGGCAAGACTGAGTGGTGCGAGAGTTCAAGGTCTGGTTAACCCTCGACTTATTTGGGAATCACCCCTAGACCACTCAGCTTCACGCTGAAAGTTAAACTTTCATATTCATTCGACTCCTTTTCCGTGTAGATCCAATTATTCCCACTGGGCCTGAGACACTCAGGTGGTTCTACAAGTGGCTGCACAGAACTGGAGTACCAAAACTCCATTCACAGGGTTAAGGCTTTCAAACCAACCTCTATGATCAGAATCCTATACAGCCCACAAAGATCCATAGGTTATCAATCACCCCAGTAGACTATAAAGTCCACAAAACCACAATGGGTCAATGGTTAAACCATACTCCCACTACGTTTTGGGTGGATTGATATTCTGATCTAGTAGTATTTATCGTTGTATTCACCAACAACCGACGTTGGTCATGGTCTGACTAAATCAGATAGTAACTTCCATGAGTAACCGTGCTCCAAGGTCTAAGGTTGTTATCTATGGATTCTTTCAGAAGGGGTGTGACAGTCCAACCGTCACTTTCTGATCTCAAGAATCTTATAACCAACCTTTACTCGTCAACATTAAGATATTTCACGAACATTTATCTTCTAAACGTGTATGCAAAATCTCCAGTCCTACCTTCAAGCACTAAGTGCTAAATGCCCATTTTTGCGGAAGTGGAGTAAACAGAATTTACTCCTTATCCATAAACTCACAAGCATCTTCTAGGTAGACTTCTCAGTTTACATAATAATGTTAACCGTTATATTGCAACCAATATCTCAATTCAAGTCAAGCAGTGTATAGTAGCACACCATTGACTATATAAGGCAAGATTACGGTTTCTCCCTCAGTGAAAACATTCCACTAGGTGGCAGGCCGAGCATCAGTTTCAAGACTATGCGATAGCCTCTTTCTGAGCATGGAATACTCTACTCTCTGGTAATATCAGAGACACCTCCTCGTATTTATGCTAAACTAAACCGCATTTCGAGTGGTTATCAGACAAAATGTCACCACTCAAAAGCTCCCACTAGCTTGTATCTTTCACTAGACCCCTAAGGTCATTATGAACAAGCTATGATACCTCTTCAAATCTATTACCATTTCCCGATTGAAAGGAAGCTTAGTCATTGTTCCTTTGAGATGTTGTTCCTAGACCGGAGATAGGAATCACCCTTAGCCGTCGTGTCTTATATCTAGGATATATGCACTAATTAATAGATGTTGAAGAGTTGTTTATCTTAATACGGAAACCTTTTGCCTTTAATAGTTTAAGACATGTTACATATACCTTTTCAGCATTTCTTAGTGGTTCTGACTTTATCAAACAAAAGTCCAAGTTCCAAAATCGTACAAATGTCATATTCACTTCGCTTAAGGCAACTGTAGTATCGAGATAAAAGTGAATCCATTCGTTCCAACGAATCTGAAACAGAAATTAAATTTCTACGATATTCAAGGATTAGAATCCGAAATTCTATTTCCTTATATCACTCCCACTATTCTAGCTGAAATAACTGCCGTTTATACTCTATTAATCGTTAATGCACAGCTACCTTGTTCTTCCAAAAGAACATAGCTCCTGAGTCCAGTTACTCGGTTAAGAAAGTCCATAGGATTCATTGGTTAGTGATCCGAAATCACTTTCGTTATCCTATACTTTCCTTATATTAATATTTCGGTTTAGCCTCAAGCTTATTTAGTTTAGATGATTAACACTTGTAGACATTCTTTCCCATTCTTGACTTTCCTTAAAAGGAAATAGTCTTAAACTAGCAAAGCTCGTTTGAGTAGACACTTCTCGTGAACTCGTGGGATGTCTAGCGAAAGCGTTACCCAGTGGGACTAATTTTCTAATAAATCAGAAAAACATAAGATTAAAGCTCCCACTAGTTTATCGGTTCCAAATACCGTCTAACTAGCAACACTTTAATTTATGATTCTCCAATTTTTCTATTAGAAAATTTCTCGTGTAGTCACTACATAATTAAAATTCACTAGAAGAATTTTACCGTCCCAATCATCTATCAAACTAATTGTGGTTGTCTCTCGTTCAACACGAGTGACAGCAGTGACATACTTATTTACGTCACTTTGAGCCTTGAAGGCTCAAGAGAAATATCTATTCCGAAAAATTAATCGCATGTATGATTAACAAGTACAACGTTCTAGTTACTTACCACTTTTAAACGAAGTCGTTACTAGTAAATTTAAAGCATACACTAACAGTCTAGTACCATAGAGAGATATTTATATAGTTGTAAATAAAATTGACAGAAAATAAGTCTAAATCATACACTACTAATTAATTTTAGGAACTATAAACTAAATGTATAGTCTATCCTACCGTTCCAAGGATCTAGTCTCACACCTCAGTGCCGCCTTAGGGTAGGCCAAAGAGGTGACGACTAAATTGAGATCTTTCTCTCTCGATGATTAAAATGGAATCGAACATCCAATTTTTAATCCCCGATTACCTTTCTTTTTCAGCCAAGGTATTACCAAAAATACCCATAATGAGTGTGACCTACTATTTCAGATTTTTAGGTAGACCGCGAGTATGCCACCTTAGGGTCGGTCAGTGACCCGATGAGTACCCAAAATCCTATCCTTTCGGAGACAAAGTCTTGAATTTTGATAGCGGTGAAGGCCTTCCTTAGGGAGGCCAGTCCCAAGCCGTCACGAGGCGTCACCATTCTCTCGCATTGCTTGCGTCAACAGTAGAGGCCGTGGGGTCGCCTGTCGCCTTTCCCGCTCCGACTCAATATTCTGAAAAAGTGGTGGGTTTACTGATTACGTTTTTGGACTTGATGTATCTTTAAGGAACAATAAATCATGGGCCCGAATGGTGTCGGTTATATGGGCAAGCCCACCCGTCCTATTCGTTGGATCATATATGGCCGTCGGACAGATCAGGGCTAGGGGAGCCCCGTTGAGCCGTAGTTGCTCGTCGGTTAACTCAACCTAGCCAGACCCCCGTGCAAACGCCACACGTGGAGGGTTAAGTCGATCGATCCGTAGCTTAGTTGACCACCCAACCATGGTTTGACCATTTTCGAACCATATTCGCCCATAATTATCCAATCCCTTAACATGAAACTTTCATGTAGACACAACGGACAAAAAAACGTAATCTCGTCAAGGTTTCAGGATTTTACTCCATATGCTTTCGTAGGGTGGAATTCACCGAGAAGACATCACCCAACCTTGACGATCCTCGGTTTCCCTAATTAGTTTCTAATTAATTTCCATACAATTAATTAAAACTAATCGCGAGTTGTATACATGCCTAACTAATTCCTCGAATTAATTTCTACAAGTATATGCATATGGAGTAGAATTCATGATATGATGCATGTCATAGCAATTTTCCGGTTCTACACATACACCCTAAGCATACATATTAGTGCAGAAAATAAAACACCGAGATGTATCGTTGGTACCCCCATATCTAACCTATTAAACAGAAAAGAAAAAGAAAAAAACAAACCCTAACTAGGGTTTACTATTTTCTAATCTGCTGCTGATCCGTTTTATCGATGATCAGACATCCAAACGAACTTTGATCATCACGAAACTTTATGGACATGTTCTTCACTCCTCCTAATTCAATATGGATGGCCCAATTGATCCCAGCAAGACGCCGATCCAACTCACAGAATCGTTAATGATCGCCGCGTTGTGCAGTTGTCTTTCCGGAGCCGATCGGATATCGAGACAAAACCCCGATCGTCCTGAAATTTTTAGGGCTTGTTCATAATTCCATGGTAGTCAATCTGAACGGTCGGATCTTCGTTTCAACGGTTCAATATCTTCCAGAAATTCGACAACCGATTGCCGGGGATGCGTGATTTTATGACACAGCAGCAACTTTATTGCAACGATTGGACTTCGAGATGTATTCCGATCGACATGAAATTTTGAAGGCTTGTTCTTCAACTTTTATTCTTCATTCTGATCGGAGGGATTGTCGTTTCAACGGCTCAATCTCCGGGAATAAATAAATAAAAACGAACAGCAACAAAACAGATCTACTTCTAGAAAACTAAAATTACAACAACAAATAAATTACAAAATTTCATATACTCATATAATCGAATTTATATGAGTTTACAATAGATCTTACGGGTAAACAGTACCAACCCCAATCCATCTCTTCAACCATAACAACCAATCACAACAAAAAATACGCATATAGAAAAAAAAAATCTACATTCAATTCCACTCTTTTTAAATCGTTTATCTATGAATATAATTCATAAATCGTGGAACCTGGCTCCGATACCACATGAAGGTGTTGGATGTAATATCACCGGATGGATCATAGATCCACCCGATTACGCAGCAGAAAGTACAAGATCTAGATCTAACAACCAAAATACATAAATAAATAGATCTAAACCTACGAGGGGGTTTAGATTGCTTACCGGTTTACTGTGAATAAACGTCTAGAACAATCTGAGATCCAAGATCCAAGAATTGAGAAGCCACCGTCTTCCGACGTGTATCTCCAAGCAACACCAAGTGGATGGTGTTTCAAGCCACTTGACCTCCTCGATATGCTACCTTAGAAAAAACTCGAAGTTTTTCTAAAACTCGAACCCTTAGTAAAATAGCCGAAACTTCTAAGCTATTTTACTCCCCAATTTCGAAAATTGTGTGTGTGTCATTTAGGCTTGGGAGAACTCTCTTTATATAGGAGAGTAATCCTTGTTCTCCAAGGATTCAATAATTAAAAAGATAATTATTAGATTAATCCTTATTTTAAATAAAATATAAATATAATATATATATCCCAAACAAATTAGGATAAATAAATATATTATCTAATATTCCATGATTTATCACTTAACAAATAAATGATTAAATCACATATTAAATAATTATCCAAGAAAACTAATTGCTCTCTAATTAATTAATCAAAAATGCGCCCCACCCTAAAACAAATTTAGGTCACATGCATGTCACACACTTGGGCCGAGTCCACGAAAAATTTATTTTCCATGTATTTAATTATCTAGTCCAACTAAACAATTAATCCACGTATCAATTAAATAGTCCAATCCAACTATTTAATTATAATTGAGGTGAAACGACGAGAAAACCTATATGCTATATTAGGAGCCACGTCGGGGACCATGGACCCATATTCAGTAGCTACAATAAATTAAATAAAATTATTCGTCAGACCGAACAATAACATTCAATCTATTAATTCCGGGATTACACCACCATAAACCCGAAACCGAACTCGCCGAATATAGATAACTTACACTCAACCATGAGCCGAAAGCGTCCACATCGATATAATCATTACATACGATAAATCCTCCATAGATCGTTCATTTCGAGTCGGGATATTTCCGTAAACCCTTCTCGAAACATATTATCCTTATTTACCATTAACCCCCTAGTGATCAATTAGTTCACATACCGGACTAAGTAGCTAATTAGTCTAACATGAACTCCCGGGATCGATCATTTTCTTAGGGCTAACAAATAAGGGAACTCGTCGTCTACTTCCCGAGGGAAGGAATGGATTCCATATTCGTAATAGCACGACTACTCACTCATTCCGAATAGAGCCAACGAGAAGTGTTGGACCACATACTACGAAGTGATCCTTACTAACACATCAAACTCTACCATAGTCTAAGCAGTTGTCTGTGATCACCTCAGGATTGAGATTAATCCATATATGATCATCTTGTGATTCGATAAGACTTCTCGATCAGGGAATTATATCGAGAACTCAAATCAAATCGGTCCAGCCCTATATGATTTTCATCATATATAAATGCCCTACTAGGTACCCTATTACCGATAGTCCACATAAGACTGTCACACCGCAAAGTGTTCTGGGCGCATTATTAGCATTTTAATCATGAGACCCGTACTCAGATTAATCAACGCTACGGACTAAGTTAATTTTAAGTACATATCACTGACTCAAACCTCTTGTGTATAGCCAAACACTGAGTTATGTGATTACATAAACGAGGTACTTAGGGTTTTCAGTAGTGTCTTAATTATAAGCATACTAGCAAGCCGTTTGTTTCAATTACATGCTCAAGATTTACAATTATCCAAGTCTACTTTGAAAAATTTTAAAATTGTCGAGAAAATCACATTTACTCATTTACAGAAGATATAGCATGATAACATAGCATACCCAATTTAGACACCCCCACACTTAAATCACATTATGTCCTCAGAATGTGCAAATAAAAGAAAAGAATACTTAGCTGGTTTCAAAGTGGTTGTCGGGCTGTAGGTTGACAGCGGTCAGGCCGTAACATGAATGAACCGCTGCAGCTCGTATCACGAACAGACAACACTAAAAGTGATAACTGGCAAAAACCGCTCAACAGTATCTGCAACACTCGACATAGCATATAATCTCGGGGTACAAGGGGTATATGAGTAAACATGAATGCACACAGAAATGGGCAAATAAAGCATTCACAAATAGGACAGGGATAACCAACACACAATTCACCATGGTTTTATTTCTAATGGCCTAAAAACTTAACTAAAAAGTAACTTAAAAGACTAGGCTGCCTCCTAGTAGCGCTTCTTTTATGTCATTAGCTTGACAGAGTAAACCAAGTCAACCTGGATCAGGCCACTTGGGTATGAGGCTAACCACTTCTCCGGCGTAATCGAATGACTAGGACGGAAATGGTTTTCGCCACAACAACAAGTCAAGTGCGCGAGTAAATCATGAAATTTTTCTCTCAGTACAACACCGACTCTTTTCTTCTTGTTCTTGTTTCTCGGATTCGGGCCGAGGTATGCTAACAAAGCTCGGGAGCATTGACAAGGATCCGCAAGGATAGGGGTAATAATGTCATCATCCACTCCAAAGAAGTAGGATGGAATCTCTTCACAAATAAACGACTCAACCGTTTCATTTCTCTTTTGAAAGTATAGTACTTCGTGCTTTTCCTTGGGTTGCCCAAAGTACTTCTTAATCCCGTGACCATTGACTTTGAACGGTTGATCGCCGTACCCTTTCAACGTAATGGCTCCA
This sequence comes from Gentiana straminea, assembly GCA_036785695.1. NCBI lineage: Eukaryota > Viridiplantae > Streptophyta > Magnoliopsida > Gentianales > Gentianaceae > Gentiana > Gentiana straminea. The sequence continues at coordinate 1,184,485 of JAVUPR010000175.1, forward strand.
CCAGATGAACATCAAGAATCTCAAAGGGGCCAGACCATCTAAATTTAAGCTTACCAAAGAAAAAGATGGAGCCCGGTGTTATACAAAGAAAGCCATGTCTCCCACTTTGAATTCCCGATCTTTATTCTTAGCATCGTGGAGTGCCTTCGTTCTTTCCTTACCGATTCTCGAATTCTCGTAGGCACGGAGTCGGAACTCATCGAGCTCGTTCAATTGCAATAATCTCTTTTCCCCACAAAGTCGGGCCGTCGAAATTCAAGAATTTAATAGCCCAAGAAGCTCGTGCTCAAGCTCGACCGGTAAATGGCAAGCTTTGCCATAAACCATTTGGAAGGGTGACGTACCCATAGGGGTCTTAAACGCAGTGCGATAAGCCCAAAGTGCGTCATCCAACTTTAGACTCCAGTTGGATCTATTTGAATTCACCGTTTTCTCCAAAATCCGCTTTAGACTTCTGTTGCTCACTTCGACTTGGCCACCGGTTTGGGGGTGGTATGGTGTACCAATTCTATGCTTGACACCATATTTCTCAAGAATTTTATCCAGTGGTGCATTACAGAAATGCGAACCTTCATCACTGATAAGGGCTCTAGGACAGCCAAATCTAATAAAGATATTCTTTTGCAAGAATTTCTTTACAACTTTGTGATCATTGGTTTGGGTGGCTATGGCCTCTACCCACTTGGACACGTAGTCTCACACGTACGAGAATATATTTGTTAGAGCATGATGATGGGAACGGTCCCATAAAATCAATGCCCAGACGTCAAAAACTTCACATTCCAAGATAGGCCTCAAAGGCATCTCCATCCTACTACTGAGTCTCCCTACCCTTTGGCATCTATCACAGCCTTTGCAAAAGGCTTCAGCATCTTAAAACAAGGTAGGCCAGTAAAAACCAGCTTGAAGGATTTTTGTGACTATCTTAGGTGCTCCGTAGTGTCCACCAGCGGGACCACTATGACATTGCTCCAAGATATCCAATTGTTCATGCTCCGGAACGCACCTTCTAAGCAACCCGTCCTTGCAGACTTTAAACAGATATGGATCCTCCCATACGAGATACTTTAAGTCGCTGAAAAATTTCTTCTTTTCCTGATACGTCATCTCTTCTAAATGCCCACTTGCTAAGTAGTTAACGTAATCAGCGTACCACGGCCTAACTGTATCAAGCTTCATCAATTGCTCGTAGGAAAGTCAATGCCTATCTCCTTAGGGGCTTCGCCACCCTCGTTTACTAGGCGAGATAAGTGGTCAGCTACAACATTATCACTACCCTTCTTGTCCTTAATTTCGAGGTCAAATTCCTGTAGTATCAGAATCCATCTGAGTAACCTTGGTTTAGCGTCTGCTTTGCCCATAAGGTAGGGTAGTGCTGCGTGATCTGTCCACACCACCACTTTGGACCCTAAAAGATAACTTCTGAATTTGTCAATAGCAAAAACGACTGCCAAGAATTCCTTCTTGGTAGTGGCGTAATTGCATTGAGCTGGGTTCAAAGTGCGGCTAGCATAGTAAATCGGCCTGAACTTTTTATCAATTTTCTGCCCTAGAACTGCGCCCATTGCGTAGTTAGAGGCATCGCACATTAATTCAAAAGGTTTAGTCCAGTCGGGCGCGATTAAAATGGGGGCACTGGTTAGCTTATCCTTTAAGCTATTAAAAGCTTTCTTACACCCATCATCAAACAAAAACTCCACGTCCTCTTTCAGAAGGTTGGATAACGGCTTTGCTATCGTCGAAAAGTCTTTAATGAAACGCCGATAGAAGCCCACATGTCCCAGAAATCCTCGTACCTCCTTCACCGTCTTCGGGTACGACATTCTCTCAATGGCTTCTACCTTAGCCTTATCCACCTGAATACCATCACTGGACACCTTGTGTCCCAAAACAATCCCTTCTTCGACTAGAAAATGGCACTTTTCCCAGTTAAGCACCAGATTTTTCTCAACACAACGTTGGAGCACCATATCTACGTTCTTTAAGATTTCATCAAAGTTGTCTCCATAGACTGAGAAGTCATCCATGAAGACTTCCATACATTTCTCCACTAGTCCATCAAAAATGGCCAACATGCACCGTTGAAAAGTTGCGGGTGCATTGCATAGGCCGAATGGCATTCTGTGAAAGGCAAAAGTGGCTGATGGACACGTAAACGTAGTCTTTTCCTGGTCATTAGGGTCGATGGCTATCTGGAAATAACCAGAATATCCATCGAGGAAACAATAATACTTATGACCACTCAGTCTTTCTAGAAGTTGGTCAATGAAGGGCAGGGGGAAATGATCCTTAGCGGTGACTTCATTTAACCGGCGATAATCAATGCAAACTCTATAGCCCGTCACAATGCGTAAGGCAACTTCTTCCCCTTTTTCGTTCTTTTCCACAGTAATGCCTCCCTTCTTTGGCACAACTTGGGTAGGGCTGACCCACTCACTATCGGCGATGGCGTAGATAATACCCATATCGAGCCACTTGATTATCTCCTTTTTGACGACCTCTTGCATGTGCGGATTTAGCCTCCTTTGAGGTTGTCTGACCTTTTTCGCTCCTTCCTCCGTTCGAATCTTATGCATGCACACGTCTGGGCTGATTCCTCTGATATCGCCCACCTGCCATCCGAACTCGAGGATATGTTTCTCAAGCACTTTGATTAATTCTGCTTCTTGCTCTGGCTCGAGTTTAGACGAGATGATCAAGGGCAACTTATCACCGTCTTTAAGGAAGATGTATTTAAGGTGCTGCGGAAGCGGTTTAAGCTCCAAGTCAGTAGGGGTTGCTCAATACTGGATTTTAAGGGGCCACCTTTTTCCTTGTGGGCTTGAAGTGGTTGACTGAAGAATACCTCATCTTCCCGAGGCGTAACCCCGTAAAGGTATTGAATGACATCATCTAGAGGAATCTTCCCGTCGCCTTCCGTTTTTTCTTTCTTATGCTTAACCATCTTCTCGAAGTTCTTCTTCTTCAAGCTCTTCTCGCAAGTCGCTCCCAATCATCCAACTCCTAATTGGTAGTTTCTTTCCGTAAATCTATTTCGTCCCAACTACCCATTAACACTTCCTCCTCTGCAACGTTAAAGTCTGCCTGGTTGAGCTCCTTCAAATCATTGCTGCTCATCCCTGGAATGTCCCAGATTTTCCGTTCAATCATAGGCTCAGTGTTTGCAAGTTGTTGAGACAACTCTACAGTATTTATGGCCCGTGAAAAGTTATTCCCTTCTTCGTGAATCATAACATCCAGGGCTTCTATCTCCGTGAGCTCTTTATCAGGATCGGCTTCATCCCCATAGATTGCTTCAATGAATGAAATCTCCGGGTTGGGGCTTCCGCGAGAACTTTTTCCTTGCTCTAGGGTAATGGAAGTGTCCTCTACTCTCGCAGTGATTTGGCCGTTTGGAAGTCAATGGTGGAGGCGTAAGTGTTTAAGAAAGGCCGGCCCGTAATCGTGGGCATCTCCTTGTCATACCGGTAATCCAAGATGACCCGCCATTGGAAAAACTAAATGTTTAACATGGATAAGTACGTTGTTAACACACCCAGCTGCTAAACGGCTAGATCGGTCCACCAACTGAAGAGAGACGGGACGCTCCCTTAGCCTTTTGTCCAACCCGAGACTCTTGCAGACGTTCAATGGCATCACATTGACAGAGGCCCCTGAATCGCATAAAACATTGTGGAACGTGTGGCCTTCAATCATGCAAGAGATTGAAGGTCGTCCGGGGTCACCTCGCTTGATTGCAACGCTCTGTGAAACCGTTGAACATTCTTCTCTTAGCACCTCTTCTGCCATTCCCTTTAGCTTCTTCTTACTTCCACAGGCATCCTTAAGATACTTAGAGCATTTAGGCATCTCAGTTAATACCTCAGCAAGTGGCATAGTCACCATGGTATCTCTAAGCATCTTTCTCACTCCGTCATACTGTCTGTCAGAGTTTGAGATATTCTCTCTTTTCTTTGCCGGATAAGGAAGGGTTTTCGAATGATTGATTATATTTTGACTTTTAATGGCTTCATCCTCATTATCCTTCCATCTGACAAACTTCTCGGTTTTCTTTTTAGTCAGGGGTTCAGCTACCTGACTTCTCTCCTCAGCTTCCTCATCACTATCCCCCGAAGAGTCATCATCACTCAGCTCTTCCTCACTATTGCCTTCTTTGGCATTTAACTTCTGATTGCCCCCTCCTGAACTTATGGTGTCAGGAGGGGCTACTCGTTTCCCGACATCTTTTCGGGTCCAGCTTTCTTACCGCTTCTGAGGGTGACTGCATTCAACTCCTCCTCTCCATACTCCCATTGAGGTGTGATGGCAGTGCAAATATTGATATCTGCCTTAGGGTTTTTATCTGTATAACTAGGCATTCTTCCTTGAGGTCTGCTTGCTTGTTGATCAGCCATCTGACCAATCTGTCTCTCCATCGTTTTTTGACCGGTGGCTAGTGTTTTCACCATGTCAACTAGCTCATCAAATTTCTTCTGAGAGACATAGGTGGGCTGTTGATTTTGCATTTGAGCCCAGTTACCTTGGGGTCTTTGGTTATTGGATGCACCAGGCGGTGTATAATAACTATTTCGCGGGTTTCCCGAATAGTTACGGTTTTGAGTTTGACTCGATTGACCAGAATTTTGACTGAAGCCTCTGAAAGGTTGATTCTGGTTCTCCATGGCTTGCACTTACTCATTCATCATATTCCCGGCCTGTATGCCCGAGTAATTCACATCTGCTGGCCCTTCTTGCTGCTTCATTTGTAGGTTGGCTAGTTGCTTGTTCATTATTTCCATTTGAGCAACTAGCATTTTTGTCTCTAAGTTACTTACAGCAGCCTCCTTTTTGCTTCCACTAGCAGGGGTCTTCTTTTGAGTAGCCCACATGTTATTCTTAGCTATTGTTTCTGCTACCCTATAGGCAGCATCATCTCCTCCACCTAAAAACGATCCATGAGCTGTGGAATCTAAGTAATCTCTATTCGGTTGAGTAACACCCTGATAGAATAATTCTAGAAGTTCATGTCGAGTGTATCCATGGTTAGGGCATTTCCTTATTAACAGGTTCAACCGCTCTCAGGCCTTTCCCACACTCTCTCCTTCTAATTGCTCGAAAGTAGCTATATCTCGTTTACGGTCCATTATCGTTCCAGGTGAAACGAATTTCAGAGCAAAGGCTCTTTTCACATCAGCCCAGTTATGAAGAGAGTGATGGGGTAAGGACTTAAACCAACGATTTGCTTCACCCTTCAAAGCAAACGGGAAAAGTTTCAATTTAACAATTTCTGAAGGGACGCTGTGGTAGTGACTCGCTTCACATATTTGCACAAAAGTCGACAAGAAGTCATGTGGGTCTTCTCGCAAAGCAGTTGCCATGGAATGAACTATTTTGGACCATCCCCACAACTCCATTCTTTATATCAAAATGCATTCCTCCCATCTCCGGAGGCCGAATTGGTCTATGCCCTTCCAAGAAATCTTGATCAAGTTATGGCGCATAGGGTCTTGCCGCACAACAACACCGCCGCCTTTGGGCCGTTGTCGTTGAACAACCTATCTGAGGTTGTTGTTGCATCTGCTGGTTTATCCAGGCTTGCTGCTGTTGCTGGTTCTGCAACATTTGCATCAGAATTTGGTTTAACTGAGCGGGATCCATGCCAGGAGGATTTTGGTCATTATTCCCTTGGTTCTCCGGTTCGTCATCGCTAGAACCGTGTTCGCTCATGTTGTCAGGATTTGGGAAAAGTCTTCTCTTGACAATGTCCCGTTCAGGTTCAGGACAATACAATAACGGTCCCTTTTTGCTCCTGGTTTGCATAAACCAGAAAATCAGAACAGGAAGAAATCAACCTTAGGGTTGATAAGAAAGGAATGTAAAGATGATTAGAGGGTTTAGAGGTCAGAAGGAGAGAAGAGAAAAGAGATTGAACCGGCGTTCAGTATGAATGAACGCTGGATCAGGGGAAATTTTGGAGGTGAACGCTCGTTCAGGTTATTGAACTAGCGTTCAGAAGACAATTTGGGGCAGACGGGCGTTCAGGGTCTGGACGCCCGTTCAGAAAGGCTCTTTTTTTTCTTTTTTTTTTAATATTATTTTCTTATTTTCAAATTTAGAAAAAGATCTAGAAACAGAAACAAGAAAAGAAACCTACCTACGAAAAATTTAAAACAGAAAAGGCACTAAGACGGTAAAAAAAAACGTGTTGAAATCTTCTAGGGCCAAAATGGAGGGGAAAACAGCAGATTTTGACCTCGAAAACGGTGTTGAACGGCCTATGGCCGTTCGCCACGTCGTCGGCGTCGGAACGAGCTTTCCGAATTGGGGTCCTGCGCGCCAAACGGACACTCGAGCCGAAAGTTATGGTCAAAATACTACCGCGTGCTATAGCGATCCTTTTGACACAGAAAACTGTCCTAAGTAGAATCCGACAAACGTTACCGATTCCCCGGCAACGGCGCCAAAAACTTGTTCGGTAAAAACTAGTTTTAAATTTATAATTGCCGGAACACCCCAAGTGCAAGGCTCGTAGTAAAGGTGTTACTGGGTCGTCCTAAGGGAATCGAACGTTTATCGGATTAAGTACAGTTAACGTATGGTGAATTGTCACGAAAATCTAATTAAAACTACTAAAGTCTATGAATTCTATAATCCTAAATAGGTTTGTCTAAACTGACAAAACGAAAATATCAAAATAACAATGAAGGAAATAAAAGTTGAAACAATCAAATTAAATTCAATTAAACTAAAAAAATCTAAACCGATATGCAAAAAGTACGAACTTTCTTATGAATATAAAGGAACAGTAGGGCAACAAGGATCCACCAAACAACCACCACCCAACCGAGTTATGAGTTAAATTAAATTCCTTGGTATGACCTAACCTAAATTCGATCTAATTCCTTTAATCAAATTTATTTAGGGTTCGTTTTCTTTCTCAAGTAAAACAAACATAACAATGAAGAACATGATCATGAGTTCGTCTCCAAATCTCCTACCCAATCAATAATAAACAATCTCTTCAATTATTATTAATCGTATCAAAAGAACGGTTCTATATATGAATCTAATTCTCATTAAATTTCAAAACAGATAAACGTTTCATTGATTTCTCAATCTAATAAAACAAACATTCAAATCTATTCAATTGATAAGGAAAATAAAACTCAAACTCACTAACAATCGCTACTTGAAAATCCCTTGGTTGTGATGGTGTTGTGTTGGCTTCATCCCGTTGTCCTACTGCGAACTGTTTAGCCCTCAATCATCCTTGATCTCCAAGAAAGAATTGAAAGAAGAAGACTCGTCTTTTTATGTGTTTAGTGCGGCTGCTGTTAGGGTGCGGCAGCTGTGTGTAAAAAAAAGTTCTCCTTCTAGGGTTTAGAATGCGCTGCTATTTATAGATTTTTAAGGCGGCTAGGGTTAAGTCGGCCGTGGACGCCCGTCCACAAAGGTAGACGCCCGTCCAAGCTTCACAAAATTCATCGAGTCGGGCCGAGTCTTCTTGGACGTCCGTCCTATGCAAAAACAGACGCTCGTTCGCTAAAAATCATCAAACTCTGAATCAAAAATCTCCTTCTGGACGCCAGTCCAGTGGACGCTACATCAAACGTGCGTTCAACTTGGTCAAAAGTGATTTTCTCATCGTTATCTTCAACCGACTTCCCCTTTATCTCTTTTCCTTCGTATAAACTCGATCATTGACACCATTTAATCCTCTTTTTAGCTCGAAAAATGTATATCTACAAGGGGGTAAAAACATGCAACATGTAGAAATATATATATAGATAGAAAATGACTAATAAACCACATAAATCGCTCGAATTTGCATTTTAATCCTTTTCATACACAACCCCTCAATATTTCAATTAAAATCCTACTTTTCTATAAAAAGTAATAAAATACGAAGAATATTGTTACGGAATAAAGCGATAAAAACCATAAAATTCACCGTTAACAATTACATAATAGTCTTTCGGGCACTACACCTAACAGAAGGATGTAGGAGCTCAGATCTAAATAAATTAGATCTTTTCGCAGCGGACGGATCACGATCTATAAACTACAACGTGTAAATAAGCGTCCATTGATATAATCATTACATACGGACTAACCCTCCATAGACTATCCATTCTGAGAGGGATGTCTCCGTAAACCTGACCCGGAATATCTTATCCTTATTTACCATTAACCCCAAGTGATCAATTAGTTCACATATCTGACTAGTAGCTAATTAGTCTAAATATGAACTCGGCTGATCGATCATTTTCTTAGGGATAACAAATAAGGGGACTATCTTTCTACTTCCCACAGGAAGGAATGGATTCCATGTCTGTGAAAACCAGAACTACTCACTCATCAGGGAATAGTGCCAACAAGAAGTGACTTGGATCACATATCAAAGTGATCCGTAACTAACACATCAAACACTACCCCGAGACAAGCAAAGACACCCGTGATCACTTCAGATTAAGGTCAATCCATATATGATCATCTAATGATTTAATAAGATTTCTTGATTACGGAATTATATCAAGAAATACAGATTAAATCGGTCCAGTCCTATATGAATGCCATCATATATAAATGCCCCAATAGGTACCATCTACCGACAGTCCGGATAAGACTATCACACCCTAAGGTGTTCTGGGCGCATTACTGGTGTTTTAATCATGAGACCTTAAACACTGATTAAGTTCACCACGGACTAACAGTTTAAGTATATCACCACTAACTCAATCCTCACGTGTAAACCATACACTGAGTTAAGTGGTTACATACTGATATACTTAGGGTTTGCAGCAGTGTGTTACTTACAAGCACAAAGCAAGTAATGAGATAAATTCTGTCATTCATTATCTAAAAACAATTACACAAATTGTCTTTCGGGCACCACACCTAACAGCTTCTACATCTACCTTGCTTGCTTCTCTCACGCTTGCTTGCGTGAAGGCTTAAAGTCCCGCATATTGAAAGCAGCTGATATGTGGCTACGTCTAGGCGATAGTATCATGCCATAGAAAACATATGTATGTATAGAGAGATCCCCTAGATATACAGATAGAATTGATGTTCATGGATAGACACACATTCCATTGATTCTTAGTTATTGGTTTGAAAAGCTCGTCGATCCAAATGAATCATTATTCTGGTCTCTCTTCGGCCCCACCCCAAAATAAAGGATTCCATGGATATAGGATCCGAAGCATAGGGAACAAGTGGAAGGATGACGTAGAAGCAGATGGGCTTTGCCTGCTCTTTCTAAGAAAACAAGCTCAGTACTCGGTAGTATTCTCGAGGATTTAATGCTCTAAAAAAAGGGCTTCGCCAGTTTCTTTTTCAATTGGTATTAGCTTTGTATGCTGTTAAATTGATCAATGCTACACCCACACCTCTGCTGAAGGAAAACACACCTCATGAGATGTTATATGGTATCAAACCAAACTATTATGTGTTTAAAGTCTTTGGTTGCTTAGTTTTCTCTTGCACACTTTAGCTAGTACAAGAAAAAGTTTGATTCCAGGTGTAGGACATGTGTCTATCTTGGAAATTCAAACACATCCAAGGGTGGAATACTCTTGGATATCACTAACAAAGACATCTTTGTTGCTAGGAATACTCAATTCCATGAAACTTGCTTTCACTTATTCCAACAGGTATTAGGCAAGGCTAGGTATACTTCTAATATGCCAGTGCCATTACCAGTTATGGGCAGTTTTGATGATCAGCTGAGTGAGTCAGCTGAGTAATCCAACATAGGATCAGATACGGCTGAGGCTCTTCCAGTGGAGAATTTCTCAGTCAGCCAGGAACTTGCACCTACTCAGTTGAGAATATAAGAGCAACCAGAAAGGCACCTAACTTTTATTAGGGAGGTGCTAACACAGTTCAGTAGACTCCACATCTGCTGAGTCAATTAATGAGTCTTGAGAGACTCTCAGCAGAGTATGCCAGATTTGTGTAGTTGATGTTGTCACAGAACCAGACACTTACAACCAAGCAATCAAGCATGATGAGTGGAAAGAATCTACGCAGAAGGAGATTGAAGTTTTGCAGACCACTCACACTTGGGAGGTTGTTGATTTACCACATGGCAAGAAGCCCATTGGATGCAAGTGGGTCTATAAGATCAAATATCATCTTGATGGTTCTATAGAAAGATACAAAGTCAGATTAGTTGCAAAGGGTTATACTTAGACATATGAAATTGATTATCAAGAAACCTTTTAACCAGTTGTGAACATTACCACAGTAAGAACTCTGCTGGCAACAGCAGCAGCCAATAACTGGCATCTTCATCTAATGGATGTCAATACAGATTTTTTGCATGGAGATCTTCATGAAAAAGTCTACATGAATCTTCCTCAGGTTTAAAGACAGACAGACAAACCAAATCAAGTTTGCAGATTAACCAAGTCCATATATGGGTCAAAACAGGCCCGTAGTCAATAGAATTGTAAGCTGATTGAATCTTTGGAGAAACAAGGTTTTGTTGAGTCCAAGAGTGACCACAGTTTGTTCACAAAGGGTTCGGGAAAATCCTTTATTGCATTGCCAGTCCTGACCTCCAGTTAATTCAGCAAGTCAAAGGCAGCTTGCATAAACAGTTTACCATCAAAGTTCTTGGCAAATTAAGATATCTTTGGGTATTGAGGCTGCAAGAACCCCTGACGATATTTTTATTTCTCGGAGAAAGTACACTTTAAATCTTTTAAAAGAGTATGATTTTTGGGGGGCAACCTTCCACAACACCCATGAAGTCTAAGAAGACCCTACAGCATGGAGATTCAACATTGTTAGATAACAAGTAATGCATACATATCCGTGGTTGGCAAGCTAATCTACCTTACTTTTATCGTACGATATAGGCAAATTTGCGGCCAAATAGATGAGTCATTTTATAGGCACTCCTAATGAGAATCACATGAAGGCTGTTCACAAATTACTAAGGTATTTGAAAGCCAATCCAGGACAAGGCATATTATTGTCTGCAGAGAACAATCTTGTTTTGAAAGGCTTTAGTGACACTGACTGGGCTGGTTGTCCAGAAACCAGAAAGTCTGTTTCATGATACATGATTTTTTGGGAGATGCTCATATTTTTCAAGGAAAGCCAAGAAGCATACAACCATTGAAAGAAGCTCTTCAGAAGCCGAGTACCGGGCTATGACTAATGTTGTGTGTGAAGTTCAGTAGCTGGTTTACATTTTACAAGACTTACATATCCCTGCTCAGCTGCATGTTGTGATGTTCTGTGACAATGTCAGTGCTATGCATATTGCTCATAATTGTGTGTTCCATGAAAGGACTAGGCAAATTGAAATTGACTGTCATGTTGTAAGGGACAAAGTCAAGTCTAGTCTTATTAAGTTGCTACGTGAATACCATGGAGCGGGTTGTCGACATTTTGGATGCACCACTTTTTTCTTACCTATTGGACAAGTTGAGGATTTCCAAGATATTTCAACCAAGTTCTAGTGGCTAAAAGAGTGTTGAGTGCAAGTTGATTCATGTATCACACTCAGCTTGAGGGGGGGTGTTACAGTATATGGCTAAAGGAGTGATGAGTGCATGATGATCAGCTCATCATGATAGATAGTTCAGCACACTCAGCTGTCCAAAATAGACTCAGTAGAGTGCTGAGGACTCAGCATGATGTCTTTATAGAGTTTGTAGTTAGAACGGTTATTTTGTAATAATTGACATGTAACCTTCTTTAGCTGACTCATGAGGTGAATGATGTTATAAATACCCCATGATCAGCAACCTTAATTAACTCATTCATTATCTTTGAGTAATAATAATTACGCATTCTTTTCAGTTGTGTTTTCTTAGTTTCTCAACTTCAACGGTGTTCGACAACGCTTTAAACGAATGTGTCATAACTTATTATGAAATGGCTAAATTCAACATCATTATAAGCCACGTGTCGCTTGGAAGACGGGTTGCCTTCCTAAGTTGGAAGGTGGAATGGGGCTGCCCAACGATCATGTTTAGAATATACCTCTCTTGGCCAATAACTTGTGGAACCTTCATCATCCAAAGAACTCTTTGGATTGGGTGCATTCATCATTTTTACTTCAAAAGCTCTTTCTTTGGACTTATTGGGTCTGGAAAGGGGATTCTCATATTCTCATGTTGTTGGATATTGGGGCATCCTTATCTTCAAGGAATGGTCTATTTCATCTACTTAGATATCCCAGTGGGGTACTGGTGATTGCCCAAGTCTGTGCATGACTTATGATCGATCTCGTCCATAAGTAGGCCAAATGGCGGTCCAAAGCCATTTGCTCTTGGGCTACCCCAAATCATTCCTTCATTATATGGCATGGACAAGCTACTAAGAATCGGCTCACCTTCATGGAGGTTGATGTCACTTGCCCTTTTATTTAATGCTTGCCTAGAGTCCTCCTTGTATCTTATCATCCATTGCATGGTATTATATATGCTTTCATTTGGAATACTATTAAGCAATAGCTAGGCTTTTTGTACAGATGAATGACATGGTTAATGAGAGAAGCCCAGGGCACAAGTACACAAGATAAGGCCAAGCAGATTTCTCAAATCTAGCATATGTGCAATAACAAAAGATCCACACCCTACCATTGGAAGCAACCGAAAATCGAGCTTCGTCTATTCGACATTCTTCTCGGCAATTTTGTGGAGGGGTGTTGTAATGCAAGTCTTTCCAGATTAGGTGTCAAACCTATTTAATTAAGATGCATTTTTACATGCATGTTTATGTATGCTAAATGCTAGTTTTGGTGGTTATATTCTTGTCATGCAGTGGAAATTATGTCTAATAGGCAAAGCCATTTTTGTAGAACATTCCTCTTTTACCATTTACATGTATTAATATTTGATTGATTATGCAGCAAAATTTCTGATATAGAAAACAGACAGCCTTTCCGGAAACAATTCACTTTTCAAAATTTTGAAATGTTCATTTTTTTAAACTATACTCTTCTTCCTACGAGTATCCAACAAACAAATATTCATACGAGTATTCGACATACAAGACTAAGCAAGGAAAAAAAGAAATCTGTGTAAGTCCTGCCGACCGGGAAAAAAAAGAACCCTCTGTTTGGATGATACGGTAATAATGGAGGGAGGCCATCCGCAGCGTATAAAATCCAACACCATTTGAATCCGCAATGAAGCAGCATTTGTTCCTTCCCTACTCTATGGAAGTGAAGAGCAAAGAAGCATTTGTTCCTCCAAAGCCAAAAGAGTTGGACATGGCTGCTTTAATTTTCATTTCCTTGGAGACTGTCAGCGGCATAAAGTTATCATAGAAAACCGGATCAGGTTCCATGAGGTTTAGTGTCAAAGGAGCAATCCCCTGGCAATAAAGTCGAGCAGTAAATCTATCATGTCAGATATATCCGAAAAACAAGTGTAATGACAATAGAAACAATAGCGTAAAAAGGTATTTGAAACAAAAAAAAAATAAACGGGTCTAAATTTTCAGTTATCAACAACTTTCTTTGTAACTTAGGGGCCGTTTGTTATATCTCAAGTCTAAAATCTGAAGTCTGAAGTCTGAAGTCTGACTTGTTATGTAGTAAATCTGAAGTGGGTAAAGAAAGTAGACAGATATTTTCTTACATTGTGTAAGGCCAAAACAGAGAAAATTGCCTCCACAAAGACCAAACAGCCTCCAAGAAGATGACCCGTGGCACCCCGTTACCATGTCATACGATTATTACACATCCACATCTGTTGAAACTACGAAAAACATATAAAATAATTTAATCGAGATGTGCACGACACTAGAACACGTGACCATAAAATATCATTTTACTGAAAGAACCCTACTAATGATCAGATGTGCACGACACTAGAACACGTTTGAATTTATTGTGATACGGCTTTTGACCCTGAAAAATGTGATTTTTCCTCCTACGTTTATGAAAGATCTTATATATATATAACATACTGAGCTGCAATAATTCAAAAGATTGTGATATCTTGATCAGTGTTCAGGCCAGAAGGCCATCCCATTTCATTGACTTACTTTTGTGGAGGAAAAAGATAAAGCACCCGAAATCGCATGACTTGAAAATAGAGCCTTTATTGCATTAGCTTCAACTGTATCGCCTGAGATTAGGGCAACACATAGCAAATATCAGCATCTCATACATAAGTCCACTTTTCAGAATATCAATGTGTAGATTTTGCAACTATTTATTACCCAAAGGTGTAGATGTAGCATGGGCATTAATGTAATTCACTTGCTCTGCATGAAGGCCAGACTGCCACATGTAACCAAATCAGATGAAATTTCTAGATATAATAACATGTATGCTCTGAAAAGCCCTGCATCAAGAACCAACATCAACCCCCCCCCCCCCCCCTCCCTCCCTCCCTCCCTCTAGAAAATATGAAGCATATTGTTCAGGCAAAATACAAAACGACAGTGAAGTATATTTTACATGTCCAAAAAAGGCAGGAAAGCGGAAAATTCAAATAAATTTTTAAAAGGATATATTATGAAGACTAGAAATAAGCAGCACATCATAAGTAAAGAAGTGGAGAAGCATCATAATGGGAGAAATTTAGGTGAAAATGTATTTTCAGATCATTTTAACACCACCCCTTATTTCATGTCAGGTTGAGTTAGACCCGACATTTTATTTTAAGTCCCCCATTGAAATTTCCCCCAGCCCGTTGAATTTTCCCCCTCTCCCCGTTTCCCCCAGGACTTAAAATAAAATGTCAGGTCTGACCCGACCTGACATTAAATAAAGGATGTTAAAATTACCCGAAAATACATTTTATCGAAAAGTAGCAAATTCCATGTTGTGTGTGTAGTACATGAATTGGGGGGGGGGGGGGGGGTGGGGGGATAAGAAACATCATAGCTACTTACCTCGCTCTAAAGCGCGGGTCATGGCCAACACGGCACCTCTCCCATCAAGATGTGGTTGAGTAATGTGATACGCATCACCTGAAAAGTGCAGCCATGCACATATCATAGAAAGCAAGAATATAGAAGTTGTTAACAGGGTTGGTTCAGTGAATACATTGGTTTTAAATGCAGTCTATAACAAGTTTTCTGAGACGGGTAAGAACATGATGACCTATTCAAGATAAAAATTCCATTCAAAAATACACTTGATTCAGTAGATAACATAGTGTAGAGATATTATATTAATAATAAGGATGTTATTTGTATGATTTATATGTTTGTAACGTTTGTTATACTTTGTGTAGATTTTAGAAAGAGATAGGAAGAAGAACAGAGATGAGAAGCTTAATGCTTTCTTACTTTAATGAAATACAATTACATTGCTTAAATAAGTAGTTTAGATCTAAAGTCTAACTAGATGTAATAAAGGAATGTTGGCTGAGTAATTAATGGGTAGTTGAGAGACATACCATTAATACTAACAACTAGAATTATTTAATGAGTAAAGTAAAAGAAGTATAATCTTAGTAATTATTAGTAGATATAATATTACTACTAATAACCCCAATTTATACTCCCCTCAAGCTGGTTTATAAATATCTAATAAGCCAAGCTTGTTACAATGAAACTGAAAAGGGACTCTAGGTAAGCCTTTGGTGAACAAATCTGCTACTTGTAGTTTGGTGTGGACATAAGACAGATTAATGCGCCCCATCTTCTTGCTATTCTTTGATGAAGTGTTTGTCGATTTCTATATGCTTTGTCCTGTCATGTTGCACATGATTATTGGGAATTTTAATTGTTGATCGGCTATCACTGCTGAGTCTCATAGGTTGAGAGAAGTTCATCTTCAGTTCTTTCATAATCTTTAGTATCCATAGCAATTCACACATGCCTAAGGCCACTGCTCTGACCTCTGCTTCAGCAGTACTTCTTGCCACCACAGATCGCTTTTCATTTCTCCAAGACACAAGGTTGCCAAACACATAAATACACCATCCTTTAGTTGATCTTCTCGTCGCCATCGATCCCGCCCAATCTACATCAACATAGCCTACAGTCATTAGCCTTGAATAGGATACCACATCCTGGGCTGCCTTTGAGAAATCTTAGGAGTCTCATAGTAGCATCTAGATGAATGTCTTGGTGAGTGCATGAATTGACTTATCTGGCTCACTTCAAAAGAGATATCAGGTCTAGTGTGAGACAAGTATATAAGTCTACCAACAAGTCTTTGAAAGTTATCTTGATTAACAGGTTCCCCTGCATCGTCTATCCCAAACTTGAGGGTGTTATCAACAGGGGTATCCTTAGATCTGGCAATCTTTATCCCTAAAAAGTACCTCAGTACCTCAACAACATAAACAATTAGGATTGTAACTCTCTTTGTCTTTGTGTGTTTATAGAACAGTGTGTGACCCCATGACCTTGTGTATATCCACCCTTTTTCATTACCTTAGAGAATCTGTCAAACCAAGCCCTTGGAGATTGTTTTAATCCATATAGGGATCTGTGCAATCTAAAGACTTGGTTTGATTTTTCCCTTAGAACCAGGTGGATTCTTGATGCAAGGCAATTTTGAAGTTAAAAGAAAGCTGAAATACTCAGCAAACGTTCATACAATTTCAATGTTCAAAAATTGACTTCTAAGGGGATAGGGTTGGGGCTTAAATACCCTATCTCCTAAATACACCAAAATTTGCTGACTAGACAAGTTGGTTGAAAAAACCAAGATTATACTTAACAATAAAACACTCTGAAAAGACCACATACGACGAAGTCTGATTGTTGTTGTTGGAAAAAGAAGAAGACCTAACCCTAGGAATATAGGAACTGGAAGTGGAATGAAAGGTATAATCCACCCATATTGATATGTCTGTTGCAACAAGCTCTTAGCACTTAGATTAGCTAGGATCGGAGTTTACGAGTTAAGTTATGGGATAGTCAATCCAAGGTTCGTAGATGCTCGAGCGAGACTAAAGGGAGAGAATCTCTAACCTAGATACAAATTAATGTATCCAGAAATTGCAATTGAGAAGGGGAATTTAATTAATCCCTTACAGGTTGTCTCCCAGCTTTGCTCTTTCTTGTTCTTTTTTTGGTACCACAACGGACCTGTTAAGGTTAAAAGTCTTTTGACTTGTACCTTATTACTTGCCGTTCATAAATAACCCTCTTTACATATCTAAACATAAAATGACATAAATAATCCTCGAGATGTTTATATATATAAATAACTCATTCTTCGTTCACTGCATCATCTATATCCCGCCCCAAGGAAAACTCGTCCTCGAGTGAACTTGTCAGAATCCACCTCAAGCCCCGTCAATATCCATTGGTGGATCAAGTCCATTCACCATCTTATAAAACAAGTTAAAAGTACCCTTAAATTGTCCATTCACGATCAAAAAGCTCAAACATAAAGACATTGTAACAACACTCCATTTATCGCCCACATTTGAGTTGCTTTCATCATCCCAACTCACCCATGGATTCACT
This sequence comes from Gentiana straminea, assembly GCA_036785695.1. NCBI lineage: Eukaryota > Viridiplantae > Streptophyta > Magnoliopsida > Gentianales > Gentianaceae > Gentiana > Gentiana straminea. Next base: position 1,201,873 of record JAVUPR010000175.1, read on the forward strand.
CGTCCACGAGTGAAATTAGATCCAACTGTGAAACAATATATTTCATTGATAGCAGGAGAGAATTGGAATTCTGGTAAGATAGCTACGAGATAACACCATTCGACAAGTGCCATTCTCTTTGAAGGTATCATTCTCTGTTTAAACTTCATAGTCTCAGATACTAGCTTAGTATGATGGCCAACCCGTTCAACCCTCATATTTATCCTTCCATGAATATATAAAATGATGGCTCAACTTGATTCTTGCTATAATGCATAAGGTCAACATCACAATAATCAGAAAAAGCTTTTGACACATTCAATTGATCCAATAATTTAGCAGTGACTTTCTTGTTGCCCCATACGCCAATATGCTCTTTAACTTTGGTTCCTTCATCCCCTTTTGGCAATACTGAAGACGAATTAATATGGAGATTAGAAATAACTCAAAACAGACACTCAAACGATGTGCAAACATTTATAAACCCGTGATGGATACTATGTTTCCCCGATTGATGTTGGCTAGCAATGCGAACGATATCATTTACGTGCAATGTAAACGATCTCGTTGCAATGTACTGAAGGATATCCAACATTCTAATTTCACCATGTTCGGTATCCAAATTCTTATAAATAGCTGTCATATTAATCACAAACAAGATGCAAGTGATGGAACAGAATTGACTCACAGAGTTCTGAGTTTTTGAAAGATAGGGAGTTCCGCCGGGATCGAATGATAAGAATGCATGGACATTTAAATTGGTCTTTTTCTTTGTGGGGTCTCTAAGGTTTAAATAGTTTTTGTTTCTTCACCATCATCAAGTTGAACAGGGCCAAGGGTAAGCAGTAGAGAGACCTCTTACATATTGCTCCACAAGTGCCTCATTCAAGTTGTACTTTACGTCCCCCTCGAAACGGCAAATTTTGCTCATGTTATGGCTCTGATAGTTCTCATGGGAAGAGTTCATAGTCCTCGGGTATAGGTACTTGAAAATAAGGAGTGATGCGAATACATAGTGTATTAAGAGAAGTTTTGTTCCAATTGAAATGCTAATCATGTACCCCATTTTTATCACAAGACCATACACTCCAAGTCCTGTCTTGACCTCCTTAAACCATAAAGATGCAAGGATAACACCATGACTAATACTCTCATCCCTTTCAAAGCAACAAGACCTCATTTCAGAGAACACAACCAAACTCCTTTCAGATAACTCATTCCCTAAACATCCACTAATACTCCTCCAGGTAACCGGGGCCTTTCCTTTCTTTCTACTGAACACCTTAATTGAGCATTTCAAATACTTGCATTTTGCACACATAACTAACAGTGCAATATGCAGAATAATGTCACAAAAAGCTTTTTTAAGAGGAATTACATACTACTTTCCTTTGTTGATGCCAACATTGTTGATACATGAAGGAACTCCGATCAACACTTTTCCTTGATTGCTTCCATGCCCACCCTCTGTTTTCGATGTGTTTAGCCAGTTGTCACCTGGGTCAAATATGAGTGATAACGTCTCACCATTCATGAATTTAAGTTCAGACACAATACTAGCATAAAATCATCCCACACATCCCCTTTTGTTGGCAAATAAAACTTGCCTCTGTTCTCTGACCATATCATTATTCTTTGTGCCACCAGGATCAAAATTGAGCATTAGTGTCTTACCAACAAGGGAGTCAATTCCTTTAAGCTCCAAGTAATGTCTTCTTTGAGGTTGTTCATCTTTTGAATTCTTGGCATTGATATCACATCCTGACTTGTCTTCGAATCTAAAAGCTTTTGAGATGCACATGTTAAACTATTAACCAACATGTGGGGAATTGTTGTATCCAAAATGAATGAGTTAATGGGCAGAAAGTGTTTAGTCGGACCACCTCCTACTCGACAACTCAATTCCAAACTTTCTTTTAGAACAATCGATAGATTGCTAGCTTGAGAACCAATATTCAAGGCCTTAGTAGTGTTGGAAACTTCATGTTCTGCCCCAACATCCTCTTCATCACATGTCTTATTTGGCTTGCTATTGCCCGAATCAAAGAGGAATTTTGTCAAACGGTTGACCTGCTGATGTAGGTCAACCAAACGATGCATTTAACGGTGTTTTACTCCCAATTCTTTGGCGTTTAGTGATGTTTTCGTATCAATTTGAGCAAATATTCTGATGATTTGGACCATCTTTTGTAAATAGTCAATATTATGAAAATCAATTAACCTAGCACTTATCAAGACTTATTAGCCAATTTTGTTATCAGATTTACGCGTGGTATCTTTTGTTTTTGTTTTGCAGCCTAGATACCGAGGTTTGGAACTTGAGTTTTGGAATTTTAAAGCTTATCGAGTAATTGAGGAGCATTCCAAGGCATTAGAAGCAAAGATATCCTCCTGCAGAGCCTACAGCGCACCCCGGGATTGCTTGCGGCGCACGCCGAGATTTGAACTCTCTCTGCTGCAGCATTTAATGTATGATGTCAAATCCCAACTACCCTGTCAGAGTCTGCGCACGCCGAGTGTGCAGATTTAGCAATTTAAAGACTTCATTTACTCTCTTTTGGACTTATCTCATCTACCACTCTCTCACTCATCTTAAGGCACTCCAACCCTCAAGGCTCTCCTAGCCAAAATCACTTATATTTAGCTCTTAATTGCAATTGTAAACATTAAGAATTCTTAGTTTAATCTTTTAGATTACTTTGGTTGGAGCAAGATTACCACTTTTGTGTATCAAACTCCATCAAGTCTTTTGAAGATGAATGAAAGTTTCCATTTTCAAGTTCAGACCTTGTGATTGGTAAATTCTTAGCCTTTACTTTGATTTAATTGTTCTCATTGATATGCATACCAACCTTGACATGTTGGTGTTCATATCCATGAGTGGCAAGTTCCATACTAGCCAAGGTAATGTAGTTGTGATAGATGAATCTCTTATGGTTGATTGTGAGTGATTGTTCATATTTCATAGCTTCATTTGTGTTGAGTCTTTTTCTACTTGCATTGTATGGTTTGTTTGTATTGGAGTAATTAACCAATGCTTGCACACACACACTTAGTGGAAACCGAAAGGAGATATTAGGTGTGGGAAATAGGTAGGAAGACCGGAAGGTAAAGTTGACCTATAGTGGAGATCAATTCCTTATCCGGGGAAGAGACTAGTTCTTTGCATTCAAGTTCTAGGGTTCTTAGACCAACTGACCAAGGAGGAGGCATAGAGCAATTTCGTACACTCGTACGAGAGGAAATTGCTAGTTTAGGAATGCACCGTTTCACACATTTGAACATCATTGGAAGGTCGGTAGGTAATCATTCCCAAGATACTAGAAGAGGTTGCTTGATCAATGAAATTGCCTTGGTTAGGTCTTTTACCATTTGATTATCCATATAATAGTAGAGTTAGAACAATTACTTTCTCGTTTATTTGCGACTTAGATCAAGATAATAATAGCTAATTGGTGTTTGACCTCACATATTTCGTGGGATACGACCCTGACCACTTACTAGACTACAATTGACCCGGTATACTTGCCAGTAATGTTGGACACCTAGAAAAGTCGCATCACCTGCAACACCTTATCAATTTTTGTATCCTTCTCCCACCTTTTGGTTCTGTTGGTTATAGCATTTTGTCGAGCACATGGTTGGTGAGAATCGTTTAAACAACAAATCTTTCATTCTGGGCCATGAAGAAATGAAATCCTTACCATCCACGAATCTAAAATCTTACAGTCTCTTCCACCAACAACAAGCTTTACCTTTCAATCTGGAAGCTGCTATTTCATATTGCGCTCAGGTGTATGCATTTCTTCGAAATAGTCATCCATGGCATCGATCCAGTCAATAATGTTCAGCATAAGCGACCCATCAAAAACCGGCAAATCTTTTACGAGCCTGATACTGTGGAGTTAGATCAAGATACTTTCTCGTTTATTTGCAACTTAGATCAAGATAATAATAGCTAATTGGTGTTTGACCTCACATATTTCGTGGGATACGACCCTGACCATTTACTAGACTACAATTGACCCGGTATACTTGCCAGTAATGTTGGACACCTAGAAAAGTCGCATCACCTGCAACACCTTATCAATTTTTGTATCCTTCTCCCACCTTTTGGTTCTGTTGGTTATAGCATTTTGTCGAGCACATGGTTGGTGAGAATCGTTTAAACAACAAATCTTTCATTCTGGGCCATGAAGAAATGAAATCCTTACCATCCACGAATCTAAAATCTTACAGTCTCTTCCACCAACAACAAGCTTTACCTTTCAACCTGGAAGCTGCTATTTCATATTGCGCTCAGGTGTATGCATTTCTTCGAAATAGTCATCCATGGCATCGATCCAGTCAATAATGTTCAACATAAGCGACCAACAAGCTTTACCTTTCAACCTAGAAGCTGCTATTTCATATTGCGCTCAGGTGTATGCATTTCTTCGAAATAGTCATCCATGGCATCGATCCAGTCAATAATGTTCAACATAAGCGACCAACAAGCTTTACCTTTCAACCTAGAAGCTGCTATTTCATATTGCGCTCAGGTGTATGCATTTCTTCGAAATAGTCATCCATGGCATCGATCCAGTCAATAATGTTCAGCATAAGCGACCCATCAAAAACCGGCAAATCTTTTACGAGCCTGATAGTGTGCGACCCAATCTGCCTTTGTTGAGTGAACCTATTTCTTCGAACATATTCTGATTTGTCTCTCTTAGTGCTTCTACGTTCATAAATCTCACTGATTTCACCAATTTGAGTACGAGGAAAAACTCGTTCTGCTTGTCGGCGAACAAGATCAGCTCCGACTTTCAGCTCTTCCACAGCTTGACCACCTCAAGCATGGTACGATCGAACTTTTGGTCGAGCTTTGAAATTGCGTCCCAAAGGGCCCTCGAGTTCCGAACTGCGTCAGATCCTCGGCTACTTTCTGCAACACTTCCGGTCATCATGAGATCAAGGGAAATGCCCTCAGATGGCTCCGATACCAGATGATGCAAGGCAATTTTGTAGTTAATCAAGAAAGATGAAATACTCAGCAAACGTCATACAATTTCAATATTCAAAAACTAACTTCTAAGGGGATAGGGTTGGGCCTTAAATACCCTATCTCCTAAATACACCAAAATGACATAAATAATTCTCGAGATGTTTATGTACATATATAACTCATTCTTCGTTCACTGCATCATTTCCTCCTTTAATTCACCATTTAGGAATGCATTTTTAACATCCAATTGGTGAAGAGGCCAGTTTTTAGTAGCAGCAATAGAAATAAGGATTCTAACAGTGTTTAATGTGGTAACAGGGGCAAAGGTGTAATTTAAGTCTACACCAGAGACTTGAGTGTACCCCTTTGCTACAAGTCTTGCCTTTTACTTATTCACAGACCCATCAGGGTTACGTTTAACTGTGAATACCCATTTACATCCAACAGGTTTACACCTTTAGGTAAGTCCACCATTTCCAATGTGGTGTTGTCCTTGAATGCCCTCATTTCATCAAGAACAACAGCTTTCCATTAAGGACACTCAAGAGCCTGTTGTATGTTCTTAGGTATTTGAAGAGATTCAACATTAGCAATGTAAGATTTATGAAATGTTGACAATTTTCCATAGGATACAAACTTGTCAACAGGGTGTTTGGTGCATGCCCTAGTTCTTTGGGTAATTCAACCGGAGTATTTAAAGGATTAATATCACCTGTATGGTCATTTGTAGGCACATGATCACCAACATCTTCTAGTTCAATGGGTTGAGAAGACTGTTCCTATAGATTAGTATCAACAGCTTGTGTATCCATAGGAGCAGATGTATTAGTGCTAAGATGTGTAGGGGATTTCTTTTTCCTTGTATAGACAATGATTTCTTGATTCTGATCCCTCACTCTTGCTAGGTTGAGTAATGGGGTCTGTTAAGACAAGGTCAGAATCAAGAGTAGGCAAAGTTGGGTCATTTCTAAGTTAGTCATATATGTTCACAGAATCATTATCCTTCTAAATGTAGAAGGGTTGCTCTTCAAAGAAAGTGACATTAGAGGATATGTAGCCCATTTTAGTTAGTGGATCAAAACATTTGAAACCTTTTTGGGTTGATGAATACCCGATAAAAATGGTCTTAACTGCCCTAGGTTCTAGTTTGCCTCTAGACTGTGAATGAAGGTGAACAAAAGCAATGCATTATTGAACACATTTAGAGGAGTCTTGTATCCAAGTACCCTAGAAGGCATTCTATTTATTAGAACAGCCTCTCCCCAGTAGAAAACAGGAACATTGTTGGTGAAAATGAGGGTCCTTGCAACCTGTAAAAGATGTCTATTCTTCCTTTCTGCCACTCCATTTTGTTGTGGAGTATTAGAACATGAAGTTTGATGAATGACCCTCTTTTCACAAAACTCACATTCAAAAGATTCAGGTTTTTCATTGATAAAAGGTCTGGATACAATTTTTGAAGATAATATAAAAGCCAGGATGTCCTAATCTCCAATGTAAGAGTCTAATCCTATTACATTTTGAGGACTCCCTTGAAGCAAAATGACCCTTCTCTATGTCTACCTTCCTGCCTTGGATAAGATAAAGCCCCTTATACTTCTTAGCACATCCAATCTTCTCCTTGGATACCACTGCCTGAAACTTACAATACGAAGGATAAAAATTAACAGTACAGTTCATATTTTTTTTGAATTTGCTGACTGAGAGAAGATTGCATGACTTAAGAACAAATAACACAGATTTCAGATTTATGTTATCATGAATCTTTATAGTACCAGTTCCCTCAACTTTAGAGCATGATCCATCAGCAATTCTGACATACTGTCTATTAATAGTAGGTTCATATGTGGAAAAAATGGAAAAATTACCTGTAATGTGACTGGAAGCATCTGAATCTATGATCCAAGTGTTATAAGTAGCAGCAGCTCCTATGGAAGTGTCATCCTTTTAAGAGTGCATCTTCTTACTAAAGAGTTGATTTAGAACTTCCAGTTGTTCTTTTGTGAAGTGGCTGGCATGTTCAGTGACATCATAGCCTTGTTTCTTAGCATTCTGCCTTTTTTGCAAGTGAGGTGGCTTACCATGGATGTTCCAGCAAGTTTCTCCCGTAGGGCCCTTCTTTTTACAGTGGTAACACCAAAGATTGCTTATTTGTTCATTTTTCTTTTGTGGTCTTTTCTGATAACCACCTACCATAGCAGAATCACTTCCTCGCACCATTAGAGCTGAATGTGCTCCCCCTAGAGTAAGGAGAAGACCTCCATAACACCTTTTCTGCTCTCTTCTTTTCTGATTGTAGCAAAAGCCTCTTGAATAGATGGCAAAGGAACCTGGGCCAAGAGTCTATATCTGGCAGCATCATAAACGGGGTTTAGCCCACTTAGGAAGTCAAATACCCTTTCTTGTTCAATGTGTTTCTGGAAAATTCCAACATCAAAGGTGCATCCCCACTCCATTGTAGTGAGTTGATCATATTCTTGCCAGATCTTGTTAAGAGTGTTGAAATACTTAGTGACATCCAAGGTACCTTGCTTGATTTCTTTCAAGCTGGTTCTTATACCGAAGGCTTGAGCAAAATTACATTGTTCAAAGTATGTCTTGGTGATTTGATCCCATATCTCTTTAGCAGATTTAGCAAAGAGGTGAACATGTCCTATTTCATCAATTATGGAGTTGATCAACCAGGACATTATGGTTGCCTTTTCTGTTTTCTAGGTGTAGTAAGCATCAGACTCCAATGTTTTAAAAACCGGCCTAGGCGACCGCCTACGCGGCCTCCGTCCGACTCGATTATGCCCCAAGCGGTCATATCTAGGCGGGTAAATCCTAGGCGGGTCTTAGGCGGTCTAGGCGGTCCGATTTCCGTCCTAGGCGACTAGGGCTTCCATTATATATATGTAAAAAAATCATTTCATACACATTAAAAAAACTGCAGCCCCCTTCCCTTTCTTCACCCGCGATATCTCATCCCCTCCCCCCTCCCCCCTCCCTCATGCCGCCAACTTCTTCCAGCAGGAACGCCGACCGGTGACCGGCCCAGACATCAATTTCCGACCACCGGACAGCCAGCATTCCGACAGTGACTGGAAAAAAGTTAGTTTTTCTATTTTACATTTTTAATCCAATTTTTTTTATCAATTTCTTCATTTATTTTGTATATACTTTTGTTAATTGTAATGGGTAATGACAATGACTAACAAATTAGTAATAAATTAGTAACTTACTACGTGAGTTTTTCCTTTTTTGATTTTGTTGGTTCAAGAAAAGAAATTTGACTGTATAATTTGTATGTATTTCTTTGATTTATTTTGCATACTTTAATTCCTTAACATAGTTTATTTTTGTTAGTAAGTAGTAAGTACTTAGTAGTTAGGTACTTAGGTACTTAGCTACTAAGTAGTAACTACTAACTAGAAGTCTAGAACATATTCTTGGATTTTTTTGTTTGACTTCTTTTTTAGATAAACAATTTTCTTGGATTTTTTTGTTTAACTACTAACTATAAGTCTCATTCATTACTAATTTGTTAGTCATTAGACTCATTACCCATTACAATTAACAAAAGTATACACAACATAAATGAAAAAATTGATAATAAAAAAAAATGGATTAAAAATATAAAATACAAAAAAATTTAAAAAAATAGAAAAACTCACCTTTTTCCAGTCGCTGCCGGAATGTTCGTTGTCCCGTGGTCGGAAATTGATGTTTGGGCCGTCGGCGGTTCTGCTGGAAGAAGTTTGCGGCGGGAGGGGGGAAGGGGATGAGAAATCGCAGGTGAAGAAAGGGAGGGGGCTGCAGGTTTTTTTTTAAGTGTATGAAAATGATTTTGTTTATATATTATTTATACCTAGGACGGAAATCGGACCGCCTAGACCGCCTAGAAGCCCGCCTAGATATGACCGCCTTGGGCATAATCGAGTCGGATGGAGGCCAGGCAGTCACCTAGGCTGATTTTTAGAACACTGACAGCATAGCTATTGTCTGGACGAGTATGTGAGAGGTATATCAATTTTCCACCAAGTCTCGGATAGCTGTCCCTTTCAATAGGTGGAGGTTCAGTATTAAGTATGAGCTTTTGACTGGGATCAGTGGGTGAAGCCACATGTTTGCAAGTTGCAACCAAGCAGGCATGTCTCTTTAAATTCTTGTGGGATGGAAGCCCTTCTTACTAATAGACTCCGCTCAAGAGTTTTGAACTTCAAAACACCAACCAAAACAAACCTTGGAAGACACTTGTGCTACTAAGAATTTATATTCTAACTTGCCTCTCAAAGTGTTTGGGAGTACTTGTTTTGTGTATATTCATGTTGGCCATAGAAGTAAGTTGGATCCTAAGGCTGTAAAGTGTATATTCATATGGTATGTTGCTAACCAAAAGGGATATAAATGCTATTCACCTACTGACAAAAAATTATGTCGCTATGTTAAATTTTTTGAACAACCCTTTTATGATACTAATAAAGGAACTTATGCTGATAATTCACATCAATGGGATCTTATTGACGCCTATTCCTGTTCATAGTTCTAACATGCAGCAGAATCATGAAGACAACTCCCAATGAAATGATCAGATTACAAACAGAATTCCACTTGTACAGGTGTACAGCAGGACGAGGTTTAGAAATCCTACCACAACACATGAGCAAATTAGCCTACCAGTTGATCAAGGTACTCATCCTACCAACTCTTGTGCTGAAACTCAAATACTAGGTACTCTCTCTAAACCTTCTCTTCGTGATGATCATCCTATTGCCTTAAGAAAACGGTAAGAGAGCCTATACTATCACCAGGGCCGGCTCTGGAATTTTTTGGACCTTCAACTATTCGCGAAGTCGTCAAATTCGAAGCTTTTTTTCAAAAACACAATTACTAAATTTTACTTCAACATCGCGCTTTTGAAATCCGTAGATACAAAATTCAATTCATTGATAGCCTCAAAACATACACCTATTCAACATCTCTTTTCTAGCATATTTAGAAACAAAAATCAAATTCATACGTATGCACAAAACATACTTACATATTATTACTTCAAGATCGCTCTTGCAGCACATGTAGATGCGAAATCACTAATCAAAGTAGAATTGTCGATTTCATTAACCATATTCTTCTCAATCGATATCATGGCTAACACATTCAAACGTTCTTGAGTCATCGATTTTATTAACCATATTCTTCTCAATCGATTTCATTAACCATATTATTAACTTCAACTTCGAAAAACTTCTTTCTCCAGATGCAACTGTCACCGGAATAGGCAACAATATTCGGTAAGCAATCTCCGTGTTTGTGAAACATTGATCACACTTATTCAAATATTCCAAAATTGGGATAGGTCCATCTACTTATGAAGGCAAAAAATGTGTAAAAAGTTGCAACTCCCTAAACAACTCTCGACCCCATCAACATCCTCTTCACAACATCCTCTTCACCATCATGTGTCAAAATATCTGAAAGATTGTCACAAGAAATCTTAAACCTTTCAGCATCTTGTGAGCTTTTCTTCAAATCAAACAAGAAGCCAAATTTTTTTTCACACACGAAAAATGTTCAAATCTATCTTCAAGTGAGGCAAGAGCTTTGTCAACTATAAACGTCTAGTACTTTACTCTAAAACTCTCTTGAGGAGCAAGCATGACTTCTTCACTGAACCCTCATCAAAATATATTTTTCTACGAACTGTTTTTCTTTCACGGAAAACCGGCTCAATACCCATTTCTTGAGCAGGTTCTTTTGCTTCTCTTATAGCATCATCGAACCCGTTCTTTCTATACTTACAAAAATAATCAATAAGCCCCCAAATGATCTATTGCGACATCAATATGCATGTTCTCACTTTGTAAAGTCTTGCTTACCACATTGACATCATGGAGAACTTCATACTAAATCATCGTGTTAACCAAAAACTCAAAACTATAAAATTCATTTATAGCTAGAGAATGCGCTCCATGAGTTGCATCGGAATGATCATTTGAAATTGACAAATCAACAAAAGCATCTCTAATTCCCAACAGGTGTGACTCAAAGATTTAAGTGTAAGATAGTTCACATGTCTTCTCAATATGTCCCACCGTTTTGTTGACGATGAAAAAAGGTTATAAAGGCGTTGAACAGTTTCAAAATAACTATCGGCCTTAAAAGATAACATTGTCATATCACACAATGTAAGATTCAAAGTATGACAACCACAAGGCGGGTAAAATGCTCTAGGATTCACATTAAGCAATCTACTTTGAACACATTTGCAATGACCTTTCATGTTAGCACCAATTATCATAACCTTGGCCTTGTGTATATCACCAATGTTAAATTCTAATTTAGATAAAGCATTTTCAAGCTCTGAGAAAGGCTCAATCCCGTTGTATCATCAACCTTTAAAAATCCAGGAAAATATTTCACAACTTTAATGGGTGAATCATCGACATTCACACAACGAATGAGTAAAGTCATTTGCTCTTCATGACTTACATCAAGAGTACAATAAAATATTACCGAAAAAGTATTTTGCCTTCTTGATCTTTTTAATAATTGCAATTTTCACCTCGTTGGACACAATCTGAATAAATTCATTCTAAATTTTGTGGCTAAGGTAGTGATGTCGAATTTCATTATTCTCAAACCGCCATAAGTGATCTTCCATAACAGGAACAATAATTGCAACATATTCAATTAAAGTTAACAAATTTCCATTGCCTTCCTCATATTGCGGGCACTCCTTGGTTGCAATTCTTCATTTGCTCCGGATGCTTCACTCACCATTCCCCATGTAAGGCCCGAACAGGGTGTGACCTCCTCAACATCATCTATTCCATCAACTATCCAAGATTGTGTATTTTGAGCACTAGCTTGTTCATTCGGTTGGTATCTAATCTATTTCTCTTCTTTGTGTGTATCTACAAAAATAAAATTAAACACTAAAAATCAATTCAAGAATACTTTTATAGAAGACTTAAACCCTTCAAAGACACTCCAATTTCTTTCACAACCGGAAGAGCTTCATGTCAAAGAAAGAATCCTCATTGCAACATTTTGAGGTGAGGTGTATGGTTGTCATAGTTAGACGGTGCATCCAACTAAAAATTCAAAATGACAAAAAGTAAAAAAGTATTGAACTTAATAACTATTAGTTAATACTTAATATTTAATAAAGAGCGAAATTCACAATCATATTGTTCACATCCTCTTAAAGCCATAGGTCTACCAAATGACCGACCTTGTTCTTGTAAATCACCAACTCATTGTTCATCACAATGTTTTGAATGTCTTCATCCGTAAATAACCGCTCCATACATTCATAGACCGCATCATGGATACTCATAAGTTCATCGGAGGAAGATGAAGAAGCGTCTTTGTGGTAGTAGTTGTATGGATTCAACAAGTAAGCCGTCAAATGAAGTGGAGTGTCAACACGCTCTTTCCTTTGCTCTCCACTATATCAAGTATAGGCTTATAATTCTCCTCTATTCTTCATACTTCGTTCTTTGATCTCATTATTGGCTTTTTTAGTTCACCATACACAAAGCCCATAGCCGGCTTCACATCTCCATCCACAAGTCTAAGGACTTTTACCAACGGTTCAAATACTTCCAATGTACGAGCAACACCACTCCAAAAGCTTGGTTGCACAATGATAGAATAAGCCGTTTTTCCTTTCTTGCTCCTAGACCATTTTGTCTCTTCCCGTTCATTAGAGTTCACCATTTGCCTCAAAGCCACTTTCTTCTCCAATAAACTTTGCAATGTTAAAAAATAAAGTGGCAAACCTAGTCACAGCGGGTCGTATTCTCTCTTCTTGTACACTTTCTCATCATTTGCAAAGTCTTGTGATGAGAGTAGATAAATATGATAAAATTCTTGGCTTTGTTAATTATGGTCTTGAAAGTATAGAGCTTACCAATGCCTTCAAGCATAAGATTGATGGAGTGAGTGGGCACATGGAGTCCAAAAGATATATGGTTTTATTTCCTTCAACATATGCCGACATATTGTTTGAAGCATTGTCGGTCACCACTTGGACCATATTTTTTTCTCCAACGTCTTCAATACATCCATTCACATAATCAAATATGTATTAGGCGGTATGTGCATCACCGGAAGCCTCTTTTGAGGAAAGGAAAGCCCTCCCAATTCTTGAATTGACACACAAATTCATGATGCTTCTTCTATTTCTATCACTCCAAGCATCGGTCATGATTGAACAACCATTTTTCTCCCATTCGTCATCGTGACTCTTGAGAGTCTCTTTTGTTTTGTCCACTTCCTTGTTCAAGAGTGGCTCTCTGAGTTGGTGTTGGGTTGGAGGTTGGTAACCCGAGCCAAATTGTCCAATCACCACACACATTTGTCTAAAACAATCATTGTCAAATGCATTAAAAGAAACGCCGTATTGATACACCCACTTAGCCACATATTGATGCACACTTTGAGTTCTTTCTTTGTAAAGTGCATCATTAATGTTTTGTTGCCTTGTTCTCCTAGGAAAAGTGTCATCCGAGACGGATTCCGGGATGATTTGTGAGGCATATCTATCCATGGGTCCAAGAGGCCTCGGTCTTTTGTTGCTTCCTCCACTTTCAATGAATTCGATTTCATCAAACTCTTTATTAATATCAACTTCTTTCCTCGACTTTTTCACGTTCTTCATTCTCGGTTTGCTTCTTCGTTACATTTGAAACAAGTGCTTCTTTACAAAGTCTCTCGTCTTCCACGGACTCCATAAGACAAGCTTTCACGTTCTTCTTTTGCCCGGGATGGTATCCGGAAATGTGTTCCTTAATTCGATATTTTCCTCCACCATATATATTGCCGCAAATTAAACATTTCCACTTATCATTATTGTTTGGTACATACTACACTCCCAACTCCCACCCAATATCATCACTTCGTTTCTTCAATGGGATAGAAGAAGCATTAGACGAACCAACATTTGAATTCCCTTCTTGTTCTTGTTCTTGTTCTTGTTCTAGTAAGTAGTTTACTAGTTACTACTTACTATTTAGCTAGTTAGCTTAAAAACTAAGTTATAAACAAATTAAATCAAAAAAATACATACAAATTATGAAATTAATCAACTTTCATTTCTTGAAGACTTGAACAAATCAACAAAATGTCGATCAAAAAAGAAAAAAAAAACTCTAGTAATTGTAAATTGTTTACTAATTTTCTTAATTTGTTAGTCACTACTCATTACTAGAATCATTATTCATTATTTACTACCCATTAGGCATTTGATTAACAAAAGAAGAAGGATCCTCTCTCCCTCCCCCTTCACGTCGCAGGCCAAGGTGTTCACCGCCGACCTCCGCCGGCCCATACACAGCCCGTCCGACGTCCAACCGCCGCCGGAGGTGAGTGGTTCTCTCTCTTCTTCTTTTTTTGTATTTTAATCCAAATTTTTTACCAATTTGTTTATTTATTTTGTATTTAGTATTTTTACTTTTGTTAATCAATTCCTAATGGGTAGTAAATAATGACTAATGATTCTAGTAATGGGTAGTGACTAACAAATTAAGAAAATTAGTAAACAATTTACAATTAGTGGAGTTTTTTTATTCTTTTTTTATTTTGACATTTTGTTGATTTGTTCAAATCTTCAAGAAATGAAAGTTGATTAATTTCATAATTTGTATGTATTTTTTTGATTTAATTTGTTTATAACTTAGTTTATAAGCTAACTAGCTAAGTAGTAAATAATAACTAGTTAACTACTAACTAGAAGTCTAGAACATACTAATTTTGTTGGATTTTTTTGTTTGGCTTCTTTTTTAGATAAACAATGGCTCAAGAACAAGAAGGGAATGCAAATGTTGGTTCGTCTAATGCTCCTTTTATCCCATTGAAGAAACGAAGTGATGATATTGGGTGGGAGTTTGGAGTGTTGTATGTACCAAACAAAAATGATAAGTGGAAATGTTTAAAGTGCGGCAATAAATATAGTGAGGAGCATATCAAATTAAGGAACACATTTTCGGATACCATCCCGGACAAAAGAAGAACGTTAAAGCTTGTCTTATGGCGTCCGTGGAAGACAAGAGACGTTGCAAAGAAGCACTTATTTCAAATGTAACGAAGAAGCAAGCCGAGAATGAAGAACGTGAAAAGTAAGGAAAGAAGTTGATATTAATAAAGAGTTTGATGAAATCGAATTCATTGAAAGTGGAGGAAGCAACAAAAGACCGAGGCATCTTGGACCCATGGATAGATATGCCTCACAAATCAACCCGGAATCCGTCTCGGATGACACTTTTCCTAAGAGAACAAGGCAACAAAACATTAATGATGCACTTTTCAAAGAAAGAACTCAAAGTGTGCATCAATATGTCGCTAAGTGGGTGTATCAATGCGGCGTTTCTTTTAATGCAATTGACAATGATTGTTTTAGACAAATGTGTGAGGCGATTGGACAATTTGGCCCGGGTTACCAACCTCAACCCAATACCAACTTAGAGAGCCACTCTTGAACAAGGAAGTGGAGAAAACAAAAGAGACTCTCAAAAGTCACGAAGAAGAATGGGAGAAAAATGGTTGTTCAATCATGACCGATGTTTGGTGTGATAGAAATAGAAGAAGCATCATGAATTTGTGTGTCAATTCAAGAATTGGGAGGGCTTTCCTTTCCTCAAAGAGGCTTCCGGTGATGCACATACCGTCCAATACATATTTGATTATGTGAATGAATGTATTGAAAGCGTTGGAGAAAAAAATATGGTCCAAGTGGTGACTGACAATGTTTCAAACAATATGTCGGCCTCGGATATGTTGAAGGAAATAAGACCACATATCTTTTGGACTCCAGGTGCCACTCACTCCATCAATCTTATGCTTGAAGGTATTGGTAAGCTCTCTACTTTCAAGACCATAATTAAGAAAGCCAAAGTTTTACCATATTTATTTACTCTCATCAAGACTTTACAAATGATGAGAAAGTGTACAAGAAGAGAGATAATACGACCCGGAGTGACTAGATTTGCCACTTCTTTTTTAACATTGTAAAGTTTATTGGAGAAGAAAGAGGCTTTGAGGCAAATGGTGAACTATAATGAATGGGAAGAGACAAAATGGTCCAGGAGCAAGAAAGGAAAAATGGCTTATTCTACCATTGTGCAACCAAGCTTTTGGAGTGGGGTTCCTCGTACATTGAAAGTATTTGAACCGTTGGGAAAAGTCCTTAGACTTGTGGATGGAGATGTGAAGCCGGCTATGGGCTTTGTGTATGATGAACTCAAAAAAGCCAAGAATGAGATCAAAGAAGTTATGAAGAATAGAGTGGAGAATTATAAGCCTATACTTGATATAGTGGAGAGCAAAGGAAAGGGGCGTGTTGACACTCCACTTCATTTGACGGCTTACTTGTTGAATCCATACAACTACTACTACAAAGACGCTTCTTCATCGTCCTCCGATGGACTTGGCGAGTATCCATGATGCGGTCTATGACTCTATGGAGCGGTTATTTACGGATGAAGACATTCAAAACATTGTGATGAACAATGAGTTGGTGATGTACAAGAACAAGGTCGGTCCATTTAGTAGACCTATGGCTTTAAGAGGATGTGAACAATATACTTTTGATCGGGGTATGATTATGAATATCTCCATTTATTAAATATTAAGTTATTAACTATTAAGTATTAACTAATACTTATTAAGTTCAATAATGTCTTTTTTACTTTTTATCATTTTGAATTTTTAGTTGGAATTATGGCAACCATACACCTCACCTCCAAAAGGTTGCAATGAGGATTCTTTCTTTGACAACAAGTTCTTCCGGTTGTGAAAGAAATTGGAGTGTCTTTGGAGGGGTAAAGTCTTCTATAAAAGTATTCTTAAATTGAATTTTATCTTATGTGATAATGTGATTGATTTTTTAGTGTTCAATTTTATTTTGTAGATACACACAAAGAAGAGAAATAGACTAGATACCAACCGAATGAACAAGCTAGTCTATGTTCAATTTAATTCAAGATTGTTGTCTAAGAAGAAGAAGAGGAAGGACAAAATTGATGTGCTTCTAGCATCAAGTGCTCAAAATGCACAATCTTGGATAGTTGATGGAATAGATGATGATGAGGAGGTCACACCCGGTTCGGGCCTTACATGGGGAATGGTGAGTGAAGCATCCGGAGCAAATGAATTGCAACCAAGAAGGAGTGCCCGCAATACGGGAGAAGTAAGAGAGCTTGATGAAGGGGATTTTGTGTCCGATGCCACGGAGGATGATACCGATGATCATGAAGAGATAGACTTTGAATTTGAGTCGGACAAAGAGCGTGATGTTGTTGGAGTTGTAGACTTGGCGAATGAGGATGAGATTGAAGAATGAACTTGAGAGTCTTGACTTGACTTCTTACTCTTAGACTTGTTTGTTGTTTTGAGTCATTGAGTGTTGACAACTTGACATTGATTTTGTACTTTGGGCTTAGGCTAGTCGTTTCTTTAAACTTTTGACATATTTTTACTTGATTTTTATGTTTTATGATCATATGTTAGGGCAAGATGGGTTCTGATACCATGTGGAAATTAAAGAACAAGAATTGAGAAAAGAATTATTCTCGTTGATATGTATGAAACACTGTACAAGAAAGAATATAAAGAGGAGAGAATCCCAACAACCTCTAGACAAGAAAGTAGGCGGGAACATCTCCTCCATAAATGCACTTAAACAGCCTAGCAACGGTAATAAGTCAGCTAACTAACTAAAGATTACGTAAATCCTTTTTAGAATGTTACACAACACATGTAACAATAAAACTAGTATTAAGCTATTATATATTTCTACAATCTTCAACACATAAGTAAATCTATAAAGCTGTCAAATGTGTGTTTGTTGGGTATGCATCAAGACAGAAGGGGTACAAGTGCAATTACCCATCTACTAAAAGATTATATACTTCTATGGATGTCATTTTTATTCGAAGAAAAACCTTTCTTTAACAAAGAAGGGAGCACTTTTGAAGAATGCAATTATGAGTGGGATTTGGATGATATGACACTTGTCCTAGTCAAGGTCCGTACTTCAAAAAGTCCAAGAACAGGGATTTAGAGATCTATATTGATGCTGATTGGGCAGGGTGCCCTGTTGACAGAAGATCTACCTCTGGTTACTATACATTCTTGTGGGGCAACCTAGCTATTTGGAGAAGCAAAAAACAGCCTATTGTCTATAGGAGTTGTGAAGAGTCCAAATTCCAAGCTCTTGCACAAAAGGTTTGTGAAGGAATGTGGATCACCAAAATTTTAAGGGAACTGAAATCGGCTCCTCTCATACCAATCAAAATGCACTGTGGCAACATTTTAGCCATCAAGATTGTTGTTGTCCTATTCAACATGACAAAATGAAGCATGTGGAGATCGACAAACAATTCATTCGTGAGAAGATTGACAACCATGTGATTTCCCTACACTATGTTTCTTCTAAGTCTCAACTTGTTGAACAACACGAAAACAAGGTGGAACATTTCAAATCATCTCTCAATAAAAAATTATTGCTCCCAAAATTCAGTCATTATGTTGTATGTATGACTAAACGTTTGATGGATGAAATGGATGAAAAACATGAACATTAGATGGATGAAATGGTATTACTGATACACACAAGGCAAGAAAGGATCTCACTTAGGCAACTAAAAAGCTCACATGCCCCAAATCCAGACGCCGCCAACTCGCATCTTGCTTAGGCGTCGACTAGGAACTTGCCTTAAAAACTATGGTTGGGTCTAAAAAGGCAATCCTTAGTAAAGTAGAGGGAAAAAAAAAAAACTAAACTTCAGAGAAAATATAAAATTATAATGGCTCAAAAGTGCGTTAAAATCAAACCTGACATGCCATAACCCCGAATTTCAGCATAGATTTTGGCTCCACGGTTCTCAGCATGTTCGAGCTCCTTAAGAAATTAACAGATAAACGTTAAATTGATGGAGATTCATCTGCATTATTTGTTGAAAAATTGATTCTAGAAACAGATTTTCTGATTGTAGATCCTGTGTTTATGGAACATGTACATCATTCTTTAATTACCTTATTTTGAAGATTTTAGACTAATTAGACCTTTAATTTTGGTTGGAGATTAATCTGCATAATTTGCTTAGGGAAAGTGTGATTCATTCTTTAATTACCTCATTCAGAAGATTTCAGATTAATTAGACATTTATTTTTTGAATCTTGCCTGATCCTTCTTTCTTGTATAAATTACATTTTCAGAAAATGAGATATTCAGTCATTCCCTTTCAATTATATCCAACATCCGTTCATGGTATTAAAGCCTAAGAAATTCCAATCTTAAAGGTTTTATTCTCCCTGCCGTCATTGCCACAATTTCCCCACAAGCGTTGTTCAGTATTTTATTTGAATAAAGAGTTGTTAGGTTTTATGGAATGCTATATAAATCTGTACACTCCTTCGGTTCAATAATGTGAATTCTGAATATTGTTTCCTACACAAATTCTTCAAGATTCTATTGGACATAGTCTTGAATAGTACAATCTCTGGCCGGATAATGTAAATTGAGAAAAAGCAATAACAATGTGTGATAGTCAAGCCTCTAACTCACCTCCAAAACCACGACACCAGAACCTTCACCTATGCTGCATAATTTAAATTTGGAAATTTTAGGTCCAAGGGTTTTCAAGCATTATAAAAACTATCACGAGAAATAAATAAAACTCACACAAAACCATCACGGCCACAGTCAAATGGTCTTGAAGCTTCTTGAGGGACTGAATTGTATTTTGTTGTCAAAGCCCTTGACCTGCATTGATGGTAACTAGTGTATGACATTGACCAGAAAGGCAAGCCCAACGATTTTGAGCTACTGGGGGATCCTGATTAACATTCTCCACTCATCCCGTGGGACAGGGGGAGTGGGGACCCTCATGGTTAGGGTTTAACCATTTAGTATATGACATTGACAATATGTATTCCTTTGACCAGAAAGAGTAGATTCACAACTCATTTCTCATGACTTTCATAAATGGGGTTCTCATCAGTTGTTATATCATTCAATAAGCAAAAAAAATCATATAGCAGCTTTTATATTACACACTTGGCGAGAAAGGAATGATACAGGAAGCTATGGCGGAGTCAGCGGTGGAAGAATTTTCATCCTTTTTCAAAAAACCATTACACGACCTACCCCAAAAATAGGGGGTAAAAGTGGAAAAATAGCATTAAATATTGCAGGACAAATCTAAAATGCCAAAAGACCTTACATTATGGGACAGAGGTAGGACATTCATATCTAACACAGACAATAAAAAACAAAGTGATAGTCAAATGCTAATGAAACTCATAATAAATGACTATACATTATTTACACAGATTCTAGTATGACACAAATTATACCCCAAAAATACACCACCTAAAACAATCTAGGAGAATTTTGGTCACATGTTGATACAGAACGAAACACCAAAACTCTAAAACTAAATCAAGCTATAACACACACAGAGACACACACACAAACACAAACAAGAGACATAAAAAATAAAATAAAATAAAAACACGACTGAACCATAAATAAAATGGTCAAGGTTCACTCTGAACTTTCGATTAGTTTGCCAATTGAGCATAACGTTCTTCAGATTTTCATTGACTTTAAATGCTTGGGGGCCAAAAATCCAGAATAAAAGGACAATAATGCTTGATACCTGCAAAATCCTGCAATTGACAAAGCATCAATGCTAGCTTCTGTCCCTCCTGCAACCATCACATCAGCATCTCCATGTTGTATCATCCTACAAGCATCACCAATACAATGTGCCCCTGTGGCACAAGCTGTCACTGCAGCATGATTTGGCCCCTAAATTCAACAGAAACACTGAGACATTCTAAGAACAAATGTAAGATAGAGAGAAAGGTTTACAACTAAACTCCTTAGGAGGAGACATCCAACAGGTTAGTTGGATGCTGACAGAAAGCACTATTCCAACGGCTACTTGAACAGTTTTACAAGTGGAGAAAACCACTTAAAACAGGAGGAAATTAGCCTAACCTAATTAGACACCAAGTAATAATAAATTAGGGATAATTAGGTGTCCAGATAACATATAAAAGACAGGCTAATCCTTATATCCATACAGCAGGTTCTAATACTCCCCCTCAAGTTGGTGAGGTGATGTCAATCATTCTCATCTTGCTTAGGAGATACTGAAAACTCTTCTTTGGTAAATTTGGTGCACCAACACCAAACGTAAGCCACCATTGCCATGAAAAAAAAAAGTTTGTCTTCTTGGCATTGGAGATTTAGAGTAGAGTCGAACTAAAAGATTTAAAATAAAAAAAATGGTTACCGACCGGGTGTCACCCTTTCCTCGTCCTCTCTTTTATTCCTTGCTCAAATAGCCATTTGAGATCCAAAAAATGATTATGCCAATTTGTATGATGTCAATTCTCTCATGATCGTGCATTGAAGTTCTTCGTCATCAATCCTTTCCTCGTCCTCCCTTCCAAGACTTTTGTGTCTCTTTCAATTTCCGGATTATGATAGTAAAAATATGGGTTAAGTAATAACCCAAAACATGCAAGAGATGATGAAATTGATCATCCCACCTTCGATCAATAATGTCCAATATATGTTGGCATTTATTCCGGTCGTTGTTAAAGGACTTAAGAATTGTTTCTTTGGCTCTATCCATTGCTTCATAAATAAAACCCACAGAAGGCGTTTTTTCATTATTAGCAATGCAAAGAACCGTCACCAACGGAGCCATCAATTTTAGGATGTAGGTCACATTGTTCCAAAAGGAAATCATAATCATAAACACAGTATCCCTTGCCGCCATGCCCATATTATCTTTGGACAACATATTTTTCAACCATTCTTCTGATACAAACATTTTTCTCATATCCCGTCGCCGTCTTTGAAGGCTTTGCAAAGTGAGAAAATTAGTAGCAAAGCGGGTAATTCCATGCTTGGCCAACTCCCTGTTGTTGGTGAATGTTCTCATTAATGCCAAAACACTTGGATGACCATATAGTAACTACTAACTAGAGCACCCCTCTAGTTGTGGTCTTGTCTATAGTTGGTATTTTATTAATTTCTTCCAACATCCATATTGTGGTCTTGTCTATAGTTGGTATTTTATTAATTTCTTCCAACATCCATTCTATGGAATGAGCAGCACACGAAGGCCAAAAGAGATGCTTTCTTTTATTTTGCAGCATCTTCCCCGAGAAAAACATTTCAATTCAAAATGTCAAATGTTGTCACAAGTAAAATTAGTAAACTAGTAACTACATACTACTAAGTATTAAGTTAACCCAAAGTAGTTAACTATTAAAAAAATTAATTAATAAATAAATAAGTTAAACAACATATCAGCTAAGACATAGTTGTTGCCATTATCCGTGACCACTTCCTACACATTCATTTCCCCAACGCGCTCTACGAAATCATCAAACAACTGAAATAGCAAAACCCCTGACTTGACAGTGTTTGAGGCATCAAAAGACTCCAAGAACATTGACCCTTTGAAATTATTGACTATGATATTGATCAATGTTCTACCTCTCTTGTCAGACCATCCATCTGATAGAATTGAACAACCATATCTTTCAGTTTCACTTTCATTGTCTTTCACTAACTCCTTCGTATATTCAACTTCTTTGTTAAGAAAGGTTACCCTCACTTTATGATACGATGGTGGCTTCAAATTAGACTCATGCTCACCAATGGACTGCACCATTTTCTTGAAAGCCTCTAAATATAAAACATTGAACGAGATCTTAGCATGATAAAGGAAGCGGCAAATATCTCGACAAACTCTTTTTCTTGCCTCTTTGTCATAAGATTCCACCATGCTTGTTTATCTCGGTGCTTTCTTTTTCGAAACAAAAATGTCCATTGGACCTTTTTCGATGAGACTTTGCTTGGGCGGTACTAGGCCTACTACCACCGATACAACATTCTTGCACATCTGGCGCATCTTTTTCATCATACGAATCATAAAAAATTGTATATGTTGATGACATAATTGTTACTGGAGATGATGACATACATGCAAAAATTGGATAAGTGTTTATTTTATACATGTTGATGACATACTTGTTACTTGGAGATGATGAGTTGAGTATTCCTCACCTGAAAAAATATCTTCTCAAATGTTTTGATATGAAGGATTTAGGAAAGCTAAAATATTTCTTTGGTACCGAAGTCATGTATTCTAAACAGAGGCAAAATACATATATGATTTATTGGTCGAAACTTGCAAAACATGGATGTAAACCTCGCCCTTTCTCAAATTGATTCCAACCATGGTATAACCACTTCGCACCCGATGATATTTCGTTGATAAAGATTGGTTGCCAAACTAATCTATCCGGACCACACTCATCCAGACATTGCCTTTGTTGTTCCTGTTGTAAGCAGATACATGCAAGAACCTACGGAAATTCATCTCAAAGTTGTCCATTACTTAAAGGGCAACCCCGTGTGGAATTCCATTCAAGAAAGAGGGCAAGTTAACTCTTGAAGCATTTACTAACGTTGACTATCTTTGGAGCCCTAAATGATCGAAAATCTACATTTGGTTATTGTATCTACTTGGGAGGTAACCTTATTATTTAAAGGAGCAAAAAGCAAAATGTTGTAGCCCGTTCTAGTGCTGACGCAGATTTCGATCAATGGCTCATGGTATTTGTGAACTTCTATGGTTAAAGATCATCCTGGATGACCTGAAGATTCAGTGTGCGAAACCAATGATACTCTACTGTGGGAACGACTCTGCAATTAGCATTGCCCATGATCCCGTTCAAAATGAGAACCAAACATTGAAGTTGATAGGCACCTTATCAAGGAGAAGATTGACGGTGGCCTTATTTGTACCCATTTGTTTCAACAAGATCCCAACTTGCGATATTCTAACCAAAGTTCATTTCGGGAAAAGATTTCAAGACATCAAGAGCAAGCTTGGAATGATCGATCAACCATCATTCATTAGCTTGAGTGGGAGTATTAGCAGATATAAGATCATTAAAATTATATTTTAATATATCTTGGCTATCATATGTTGTATTATTATTGTACTTTACTTATTCAGCCTATTTACTTCCCAACGTTCCCATGGTCCTATAAGTTGTTGAAAAGCAAAAATTAGTGGAAGCACAATTTGGCTACAAAAGAAAGGCAAACTTTTTTATGATTCGGATGATGTAAAAGATGCGGCAGATGTCAAGAATGTGGTATTGATGGTAGTAGACCTAATACTCCCAAGCAAAGTCTTCTAAAAAAGGTCCAATGGAACTTCTTGTTTCGAAAGAGAAAGCACCGAGACAAACAAGCATGGTGGATGTTTATGACAAAGAGGCAAGAAGAAGAGTTCGTCGAGATATTTGTTGCTTCCTTTATCATGCTATGATCTCTTTCAATGTTTCAAATTTAAAGGCTTTCAAGAAAATGGTGAAGTCCATTGATGAGTATAATTTGAAGCCACCGTCATATAATGAAGCGAGGGTAGTTGAATATACGAAGGAGTTACTGAAACACAATGAAAGTGAAACTGAAAGATAAGGTTGTTCAATTCTATCTGATGGATGGCCTGATGAGAAGGGTAGAACATTGATCAATATCATAGTCAATAATTCCAAAGGGGTCAATGTTCTTGGAGTCTTTTGATGCCTCAAACACTGTCAAGTCAGGGATTTTGCTATTTCAGTTGCTTGATGATTTCGTAGAGCGTGTTGGGGAAAAGAATGTGTTGGGAGTGGTCACGAATAATGGCAGCAACTATGTCTTAGCCGGTATGTTATTTTATTTTTTTTATTTTTTATTATAGTTCACTACTTTGGGTTAACTTAATACTTAGTATTATGTAGTTACTACTTACTACTAGTTTACTAATTTTACTTGTAACAGCATTTGACATTTTCAATTGAAATGTTTTTCTCGGTGAAGATGCTGCAAAATAAAAAGAAAGCATCTCGTTTGGTCTCCGTGTGCTGCTCATTCCATTTAACTGATGTTGAAAGAAATCGATAAAATAACAATTATAAACAAGACCATAGCTAGAGGGTGCTCTAGTTACTTTTATATATGGTCATCCAAGTGTTTTGGCATTAATGAGAACATCACCAGCAACATGGAGTTGGCCATGCATGGAGTTACCCATTTTCCTACTAATTTTATCACTTTGCAAAGCTTTCAAAAACGACGACTGGATCCGAGAAAAATGTTTGTATCAAAAGAATGGTTGAAAAATATGTGGTCCAAAGATAATAGGGGCAAGACAGCAAGGGATTCCTTTTGGAACAATGTGACCTACATCCTAAACTTGATGGCCCCGTTGGGGACGGTTTTACATTGCTTTTTATTTACGAAGCAATTGATAGAGACAGAACCAATTCTTAAGTCCTTCAACAACGACCAAAATAAATATCAACATATATTGGACATTATTGATCGAAGGTGGGATGATCAACTTCATCATCCCTTGTATGTTGTGGGTTATTACTTTAACCCATATTTATACCATCTTAATCCGGATATTGAAAGAGACACAGAAGTCATGGAAGGGGTCTTTAAATGCTTTGATAGATTGATTGATGAAAAACTTCAAAGCAAGATCATGAGAGAAGCGGCATCATACAAATTGCCGTAATCAATTTTTGGATCCCAAATGGCTATTCGAGCAAGGAATAAGAGGGAGGACGAGGAAAGGATGACACCCGGTCGATAACCATTTTTCTTTAAATCTTTTAGTACAACTTTACTCCAAATCTCCAAGGCCAAGAAGACTAATGGTGGCTTACGTTTGGTGTTGGTGCACCAAATTTGCAAAATTTTGTCCAGATTCTAAACCTCATCTTGCTAGTGCATCAAAGTCGCGAAAGAAATTGGAGCATTTTTTAGCATGTGAGTAGATGGTTGTAAACTTGAACTTTTTTTTACCAATTAAAGTTTACAGACTCACAATCTTTTTGATAAATGTGATACAAATTCATTCAAAGAAAAGGAACAGGCTTACGCACGATAGGTTACGGGATTTGGTGTACGTGAAGTACAACCAAATGCTTAAGATTAAAGCTGCTAGTACGCTAAAAAGGGATCCAATAAAGTTGACAAACACTGATGAGTAATAATGAGTGGATGACTAGAGATGCAGGGAAAATGAAAATATTTTTTATGATGAAAGATTGAGGAGATGGATTGACTTTAAAGGATTTTGTGGAGGCTTCTGGGATTGAAGAAGAAGAAATGCAAACTCCGAGTCGGAATCGGAGTAAACAAGCGGCTTCAAAACGCACCTTTGTTTCATCGTCCAAAGACAAAATAAGAAGAGGTCGAGTTTCCCGATCATCACTACTAGTGGATGAGGAATTCGAAGAAGAATTTCAAGATTGTGAAACTGAAGATGAACTGCAAGATCATCGTGATGTTGACCCGTTGGGTTATGAATGATTATGACACTGACATTGATGAAAGAGTGGATGCGGAGAATAGTGATGAAGGGAGAGGACCGATGGAGCTTAGTGATGATGATGAGGGATGACCAATGATTATTTGAATCTATCATTCAATTGATACTTATTTTGCCAAATGCCTATCTTTTGGTTGATTGGTTCACTAAAATCCTTTTGGTTTATCGGTAGTACTTGTTTCGTGTGTTAAAAGCTTAAAACATGTTTTGATGGCATTATTGTGATTTTCTTTGTTGACTTTTATATATGTTATAATCTAAAAAAACTATAAAAAAAATGAGTACATGACTTTATTGCTCGCCTAGTATGTCGGGCTTTTTACTAGGCGACGCCTAGGCGCCCGGGCGACCCTACCTTGCCTTGGCTTCGCCTTATACCTTAATAACTACTCCCTCCGTCCCATTTTGTTTGGGACATTTCACTATTTCAGCCGCTTACGAAAAGTCTAATTAATCCTTGGAATTTCGTTAATTGATGTAATATTATTAGGGTTATGATAAAGTGAAACTTAAAGTACATAAATGTAAAAAGTATTAGATCATTTGATGAAATTCGAAGGATTAATTAGACGTTTCGTAAGCGGTTGAAAAGTCAAATGTCCCAAACAAAATGGGACGGAGGGAGTATGATATTGTTTCATTCAAGGTGGGAAGACCATCCTTCCCTAAAATTTGGACTTTGAAGTCCTGGTTCAAACCAGTGAGGAAGGCATAAATCCTTTTTTTTCCATCATTCTTCTCAAGATGTCCGCATCATCACTATCTTTCATTTGAATAATTAAGGAGTGGGGGAGGGAAGAACATTTCATATGTAAAATAATTAATAACAACAGAACTTTCCCTCTTTTTCCTTCTGCCTGATAACCAGCTTTATAGTAAAATTCTTACCATGAATCCATGCACCATGCTAACATGCCCAGAAGCCATATTTATCAATATCCTTGGGATGAAAAATGGACTAAGCCGCCGTAAACGCTGCATTTGAAAGAAAATCTTAAATTCACAAGCCTTATATCAATATACTACCTTTTGTCCCTAAAAATATGATCTCTTTTGGGATTTTCACACAGATTAAGAAAATGGTTGAATGTTGCAAATTAAGATCATACAGTCAAAAATACCCTTTCTTTATCATTAATTCAATGAGAAAAGTTAGTGGATGGATAACAAATTGGATGTAGTATGAGGAAAAGGGTAACAAATTCTTTCTTAGTACTCTAAATCGACTAATATTAGGAGACAGATTATTTTGGTTAAAACAAATATTATTTAGGGACAACGGTAGTGCAAGCATCATTGGGCTTTTCCATCACATTAGAAACTTGGGAATTAACTACAGTAATACATTACTAAGAATTCAGGTGCAGAAAAAGTGACCAACCTTCTCACATATTAATCTTGACGCATCTAAAATGTCACAGATGCTTCCCGTTCCTGCACCAATAGAGACACCCTGGTGGTATTGTTATAAGAAACTTAAGCAACAGGCCACCAAGCAATCCAGCAATATTAGAATAAGAGTAACATCGAATACCGTCCTCTCCTTCTCAGCTTGCTCCGTAGGTAACCAATTTGCATCTTTGAGAGCCTCGTCGGCTGCACATAGGGCATACCCTATGAACTTTGCAACTGATCTATGGTCCTGCAATTGCAAACTTGCCACATGATCTTTGGCACAACAAAACTACAATTTGAAAATAGAGTTGAGGGTACAAGTACTATTTGGAATGGGAAAACAATGTTCTGTCTAATCAACCGCATTATAAACGAAGGGAAACCTTATCAATTCTCGCCAAGGTGACAATGATTTTCAGACAAGCTATTTTCTTTCCATCATTTGAATTGCAATTATAATGAAGCAAGGAAAAAGACAAAGACATGGATTTTGTAAGTACTTAATGAATTAGCATCTCTCGTTAAGCTTAAACCGTACAGAGAAATGTAAATTTTGCACGTATTAGTATCATGTGCATTGCTCCTTGCAAGTGGACTTGCCAATACGTGAACGAAGAATAGTAGTAAATAGAATGTACCAAAAATATGTGACATAATTATTAGGGTTATTTTTTTAATAAATGGATCGGCATTGAGGTTTGGTCTCAGGACCTCTTGCTCAAATACCATTATGAATTACCATATCTCACAAAAGTTTGAAGTTAATAAAAGAAGTAATGTTATAGTATGAGCATACTCATATAGCCGGAAGAAATTCATCTTAAATTTCTTCCCCTTGAATTTAAGAAAGACTTGTTACTTTGTTTTGTGTTATGACAACAGTGCAATTTTAAATAGATCATAGCCTATATATTATGATAATCAACTGTTTTGCAATATGATAAGTACACAAAAACCACCATAAACTCCAAGAAAATAAATTTCACTTCTTTTGACTAGCTAGGTAATACCATTTCCAGCATGAATACTAAAGCACCAATCTAGATAGCAGCACTACCCAGATTAAAAGGTAAGAATATTTATAAGTAATCGGCGCATTACAGTCTGAAAGATATAAAGTGAATAAAATTTCAACTTTCGCATATTAAACCTTGCAATAATCAAACTATTAGTTAGACCACTGACGTAAGTACAAGCTCCAGCATCCCTCACAATCACTTCAACTCAAGCCAATAAAGTTACAGCATCCTTCACAATCACTTCAATTCATACCATTATCTCTACAGTAATCATTGAGATATGACATTTAGTTTTCTACCATATTAAGTTTTTTCTTTCCACATTTAGGAGTAAGAAAGAGTGTCTCCTGCCTTGTTCGATAAGGTATTCATCAAACAGAGCACAACTAAGTATAACTTCAAGAATGTGAATCTGGTACTTTTGGTACCATGCTGAGTACAAAAAACCCATCACAAGAATAAGTAAAAAAAAAATTCATTATGAAAGAGGGGGTTGTGATACTTTTAAAGCTATTGTGATGTCATGTTCTTTGTAGTGAACGAGGTTTTCACCTTTGACTTACGTAGACAGACAAGTAAAAGCAAGAAAGAAGAAGCAGCACACACACTCCTAATGCACTTATTCAAAAAACAGCCAATACAAACATCCCTCGACTGCCCAAGATATCGTAAGCTGCCATATGCACGGTGACAAACACATTCTTAACATTGCTTCCAATCGAAACTAGGAAAAAAATCTGGATAACCGTCCAAGAAATCTAGCTTTATTCATGAGCTCCAGAAAGTTAAGCAATGATAAAACTAATTGTAAGGAATCAACATCAATTATAGCCGCTGTAGTCGTTAAATCTGTTACACTATTTTGTCTTCCTTCCCTACCTTTGTATCTGTTAGAATACAGTTATTTAAGGTTGGTGGCTGCAGTATAATTAGTCGGCCAGATAGCTAACTTAAACATCTTAACAGCTAATACAGTAAATATTGTTTACGTAATAGATAGATAGGAATAACTCAAGTTATGCCCAATTGATTCACCTTCAAAACAAGTAAGAAAAATTTTATAAACATAGTCATGCACACTGGACCATTCGGCTACGTTTGCAACTCAGCAACAAAGATCAAAAATACAATTCAAAGAATCAACTAAACATAACTTGGATCATTTTTGAACGAAGAAACAAAACCCGAAAAAAAAAAAAAAAAAAAGGGTTCTACCTTTGACTCGAGCCACATCGCCTCATTGAATTCACCAGAGTTAGTTCCACAAGGAACAAAGGCAGCAACTTTTGATGCTAATTGGTCAAATGTCAGCAACTGTGTTTCCTTATCAAACGCATTCATCTTTAAATCGTCAAGGGCAATTGCCCTCAGACCAGATTTTCCATCTATCAACCGCTTCCAAGTTGTCTCCACACCACAGCCCAAAGGTGTCACCATCCCCAGCCCTGCACCGATACCACCGTAAATAATCAAATTACACACCAACCAACAATTATACTCTTAATAAAAGATGAATTTTTTTTAACTTATTATCCTTCCAGAACACACAAGCGCAATAATGCCATTCAATAAACGAAAAGCAATAGACATGTAAATTAAAATTAAGAAGTTTATGCGCACACAAAACTCAAACAAAATGACCAAAACCAATTTCAAAACCATCAATCACTTCCAGTTGCAATAACAGACAACAGTTAGAAATTGATTAGAAAACCAAGATGAGAAAAAGGAATTACCGGTGACGACAACTCTTCGAAAGGGCCGGGGTGGAGGAGGAGCAAAGGGCTGAGAAGAAGAAGAGAAGAATCGAGAAAGTTGGCGTGCACCAAAGGCATGAGAAGATGGAGAACCATATGGAGAAGGAGATGGGGTAGCAGCGAGTGTCCTGAGAAGCTTGCGCAGCCTCTTCATTTGTTCGTTAGATTCAAAAGGTGGAGTGGCGATCGGTTACCCTTTAAAACGTAGTGAGAAATTTTTAAAGCACTTTATCTATTTACACCGGTACATACGTCATCGTAATTCACTTTGATTCTTTTTTTTGGAGAACCGTGCAGCCTAAACCTTTTTCCTGGTTTTTTTTTTTTTTTTTTTTTTGTTTTTAAGGAAAATGATATATCCATTACACATAGTGTAGAGTGAACATATATTACATATATCTTATTCACACATTAAAAGTGTATTACTTCAAATATGTGGATAAGATGTGTAGTGTATGTATCACCATCCTATGTGTAAGATAGGAAAATGATATATGCAGTACACAATATGTGTAGTGCACATTCACTGCCTAAAGTGTACTCATTGATTAAAATGTACTACTTAAAATGAATCGATAAAAAGATGTAGTAATTGTCTACTACACATTATGTGTAGTGGATGTATCACATTTCGTGTAAGATATGGTATTTAGATGACGAATGTGGAGCTGTTGAATGTATAGGTCCAACAATATAGCTGTTGGATGTGAAGATCCGACTGTGGCACTGTTGAATGTATTATAGAATATTCAAAAAAAGATCCAACTATAAAGCTGTTTTTTTTTGTGTAAACCGGATCTTTATTAAAATTTATAAGCAAAATATGTACAACACACACCCCAAATGTAAAAGGCCTAACACGAATTCATGCTAATACATAACTAAAAAAAGAACTTCTTAACTAGGCCAAGCTATTTTCAACTCCCTCGCACTGCGGACTGCCTGTGAGATAAAGACCTCACCTGGAGGGCGTTGGGCTCCCGTATGATGTACCTTCTGATTCCGCCAATACCAGACACCCATCATGATTTCTCGGAACAAGAACCTCCATTGAGTAATATCGTCATTCCCATGCATATCCTGACTCAGAAAATTATCCACCCACTCCCGGTTATCCATGGTACCGAAGAACCGGCGGTGATAGGCTGATGGCACCACTTTCCTCCAAACATCATAAATCCATCCACAATCTCGAAAAGCATGTAGTAAAGTTTCTGTGTGGCTCTGGCAGCTCAAACAAGTCTCATCATGTAAAATGTGTATGTGCGTAAGCAGGTCTACCGTAGGCAGTGCCTTCCTACGGAAGAGCCAGAGCAACATATTACCTCTTTGCGGCCCTTTAATAGCCCACACAGTCTTCCATTTCCTCTCCTCTTTAATTGAACTCACCTCAGCCAGCTGTGCATAGTATGCACTCGACACGGTGAACTTTTTGGACGGTGTGGCAAGCCACTCGACCCTTCCTTCCACAGTAATATTGAAAATGTCTCTCAAGCAAGGTTGTTTTAGGCTTATTAAGAGGGCTACCGTACTTGGCTTTTAGCACTCTTACCCATAAAATGTCTTTATCTACCAGTATCTACCACGCAACCTTGGCCAGGAGAGCGATATTCATATTGCATAGCCGGCGCACCCTAAGCCCCCCATGGTTTTTGGTAGGTAAACGTCACGCCATGCTACGTAGTGCATCCCCATCTTCTTATCGTCTCCGGCCCAGAGAAACGAGCGTGCCACTCTTTCTATCTCCTCAAGTACAGTATTTGGTAGGAGGGCCGTTTGCATAAAGTAATACGAGATGGTCGTTAGAGCTGACTGTATGAGAATATTACGTCCAGCCCTTGATAACACTTTCGCTTTCCATGTTTGAAGTTTAGCACGAACTTTATCAATGACGAAACCATAATTTGCCTTTTTTCCCTTTACTACACAACGGTATCCCCAAATACTTCCCTAGATCATACGCACGGGCCATTCCAAATCTCTGAGATATCATATCCACCACAGAATTATCCACATTAGGCGATACATAAAATTTTGATTTATTCACACTCACCTTTTGTCCCGAAATGGCACAAAACGTTTACAGAACCCCCTCCATGATCTCGGCCTGGCCCACCGAGGCTTCTGAAAAAAGCAATAAGTCATCTGCAAAGAAGAGGTGAGACACCTCCGGTCCTCTTCTCGAGATTCGGAATGGCTTCCAAGCTCTCCCCCTAACCGAGTCATCGATCAAAGTGCTCAACACTTGCATCACCAAGATGAACAGATACGGTGCTACCGGATCCCCCTGTCTGAGTCCTCGTTTCGGGTAAAATTCATCAAGTGGTTCTCCATTCCATAGGATGGACAAGGAAACCGAGGATATGCAGAACATAACTAACTCCATCATCTGGTCCGAGAACCCTCCCAAACCCATCAGCTGGCGAAGGAAGTCCCAATTCACTCTGTCGTAGGCCTTTTCTAGATCAATCTTTACCACCATATACCCCTTCTTCCCCTTTTTCTTATTCATCGAGTGTAAAGCCTCTTGAGCTACAATCACATTATCAGACGTTTGTCGCCCGGGAATAAAAGCACTTTGACTGCTTGGTATAAGATTTCCGATGAGTGTCTTCAAGCGTCCCGCAATAATTTTAGTGATTATTTTGATAAGCACATTTGCCAGCGCAATTGGCCTCAACTGGTTTATTGATTCCGGTGGTGAAACTTTTGGAATCAGCACTACCATAATCCGGTTCAGAGCCGCCGGAAACTGCCTCTCGTGGAAAGCTCTCAAAATAAAAGTCACCACCGATTCCCCGACAGTGTTCCAGTTTCTTTGAAAAAACACCGGTGACAAGCCATCTGGGCCCGGTGCTTTGTATGATCCCATATTAAACACTGCCTCTTGAATCTCCAACTCAGTGACGGTGCGGTTCAGAATTCTTCGATCCTCAAGAGAAAAACTCAGGAGCCGGATGTGCGTAGGCAGGGGGATGACTGGTTCCTCCGTGTAAAGGTCAACATAAAATTGGCGCACTAGCTTTCGGAGATCGTTTTGGTCTACAACCCATGATCCATTCATGTCTTGAAGGTAATTGATTTTGTTCCGTTGTCGCTTTCTAGCCGTAGACATGTGGAAGTAGTGAGTGTTCTGCTCACCATCCGCTCACCAATTCAGTCTAGCTTTCTGGAACCAATATATCTCTTCTTGTTTAAGTATATTTCAACATATTCTTTAAGGAGTGACGTTGCCAATTCCGTTAGGAATGAGGATGGGGCGTAAGATAGAGATTGTTGAACCCCAGCCAACCTCGCTTTGCACCTCCTTTTCCGATAAAAAAATATTTCCAAACACCTGCTTGTTCTAAGTAGTAGCCTTCTCCTGAAACTGTTTAATCACACGGGCCATATCGTTATCAATAACTTCCCAACTCTGTTGCATAAATTCCGTAAATATCTCATGCTCCATCCAACATGCTTGAAAGCGGAACACTTTCTCCCTATGCACATGTTGTTCGACCCCCTCGGTTGTGACCATAATTGGGTGGTGGTCAGAGTGTACCCGAGGCAAGTGTATCACAATAGACTCCGGAAATAAGGCGCACCAAGAATCATTACAAAGAGCCTGGTCCAATCTCTGTTCAATGGCATTTGAGCTATGAACTGAGCTCGACCAAGTAAACCTAGGCCCTTGAAAAGTCATTTCAGACAGCCCGCCACTTTCAATAAAACTCCGCATTCTGTCCGCAGATCTGCCTCCAACTTCACTACCTCTCCGCTTATCTTTGGCATGGATGACTTGGTTAAAATCCCCAACAATGGAGTAGTAATAAAATTACTAGCGTGTGACAAAAAATCCCAGAGCTCATCGCGGATAGAATGTGTCGGGGAAGCATAAATAAAAGTGAAAACACAAAGAACCCGTTCATTCCGGGTCATCGCCATCGTAATGCACTGTTTCGTGGCGCAAAGCAACCGCAAATTAATGATAGAACCATTCCAAAAGCACCATAGGCCTCCACTAAACCCACTCGCTTCCATGACCACTAGCTCAAAATGAAATTGACGCAAGATTTGGTTTGCTTTGACACTAGACACATGCGTCTCCATCAAAAAAAGAATGTCAGGTTGGTATTCTTTAACCAATTCTTTATGATATCTAAAAAAATTAGAGGACCCGGCCCCTCTGCAATTCCACGAGATAATCTTCATCATGTACGTAATTGCGAGTCATCAAACAGCTGCCTAGGGGCAGAAACTTCCATTGCAATATTAATTTCCTTACCATAAGAATCCATCGTTGTTGCTGTTATCAAATCTGGCGGGTTGGCCTTGACATAGGCACCGCGTCATTTCCATTCAGCTCCATGTTTGAAGTGTCTTGGACCACCATTTTCACATCATTTGATTCAGCCACAATCGGATCCTTACTTCTGTTATGTGTAGTGCCCGAAAGACAATTATCTAATTGTTTTAAGACAGATTTAATAATTCATCTTATTATATGCAAATATGCTTATATTAAGACACTACTGAAAACCCTAAGTATATTGATTATGTAATCACATAACTCAGTGTATGGCTATCCACACGAGGATTGAGTTTGTGAGATATATACTTAAAATTAACTTAGTCCGTAGCGTTTTTAATCAAGAGTACGGGTCTCATGATTAATTTGCTAATAATGCGCCCAGAACACTTTAGGTGTGACAGTCTTATCCGGACTGTCGGTAATAGGGTACCTAGTGGGGCATTTATATATGGTGATAATCATATAAATTTGGACCGATTTGATTTGAGTTTTCGATATAATTCCGTAATCGAGAAGTCTTATCGAATCACAAGATGATCATATATGGATTAATCTCAATCCCGAGTGATCACGATCCGTCGCTTAGTCCAAAGTAGGGTTTGATGTGTTAGTTAATGATCACTTCGAAGTATGTGGTCAAACACTTCTCGTTGGCTCTATTCTGGAATGAGTGAGTGGTCTGTGACTTCACAGATATGGAATCCATTCCTTCTTGCGGGAAGTAGATAGACAGTTCCTTTATTTGTTAATCCTGGAAACTGATCGATCTGCGGAGTTCATATTATATTAGTTATGAACTAATTGATCACTAGGGGGTTAATGGTAAATAAGGATAAGAGGTTTCGAGAAGGGTTTACGGAGATATCCCGAATCGAATGATTATATCAGTGGACGCTTATCGACTCAAAGTTGAGTGTAAGTTTATATCTATATTCAGCAGAGTTCAGTTTCGGGTTTATGGTGGTGTAATCCCGGAATTAATAGATTGAATATTATTGTTCGGTCTGACGAATAATTTTATTTAATTTATTGTAGCTACTGAATATGGGTCCATGGTCCCCGACGTGGCTCCTAATATAGCATATATGTTTTCTCATCGTTTCACCTCAATTAATTAATATTAAATGGTTGGATCGTACTATTTAATAGATATGTGGATTAATTGTTTAGTTGGACTAAATAATTAAATACATGGAAAAGACTTTTTTTGTGGACTCGGCCCAATGTGATGAAATGCGTGTACCCCTAGGGTTTAGGGAGTAAGGGGCGCATTTTGTTTTTATTATTTGTTGGGAAAATTATTTTCTTGATAAATAATAAGACATGTGATTAAATCATTTATTTGTTATATAATTTAAGGAAAAGAAAATCTTTTATATATCCTAATTAATTTAGGAATATTATAGATTTATCTTTTTAAGAAAAATGATTATTTTGATTGATTTTGTATTAATTAAATAATGCATTGGAGACTAGGATTTCTCTCCTATATAAAGAGAGTTCTCCTAAGCCTAAGATCACATGATAATTTCAAAAATTATAAGGAGTATTTGGCTTTGATATTTCGGCCTAAATACTAGGGTTTCGAGTTGGGATAATCCTCGGGATTATTCTGGTAGCATATCGAGGAGGTCCGGCGGCTTGAAACATCATCCACCTGGTGGTGCTTGGAGACACACGTTGGAAGACTTTGGCTTCTCAACTAGGCTCTCAACTAGCTCGGATTGGATTACCCTTTTGTTCTTGGAGTTTATTCACCATAAACTGGTAAGCAATCTAACCCCCTCGTAGGTTAGATATATTATTTTATGTATTTTGGTTGTTAGATCTAGATCAGATATTTATTCCGCTGCGTAATTGGGTCAATCTATGATTGATCAGGCGATATTACATCCTACAACTTCCTCCCCCCTCATTTTCAAGATTCAAGGAGCTGGGAGTAGTAAACTGTTGTGGCAAAGTGGACCCTCTTTTGAGAATGTCAACTTGACCTCTCTCGACGTTAACGGCAGTGGGTTGGACCCAAACTCGGCTGTTATTTACCGGGAAGCCACCCCTACCTCTTCCCCTCGAACTACCTATATGACCACCTCTCGAAACTTGCCGGATCACCGGGTTTTCTGATCATGTAGGAATATCTTGTAGCTGTTGTTGTAGTTCCTCAACGGGATCATACCATTCATTAGTTCCCTCCTCGGCCAAAACTGAAAACCGTGACCTATTAGTATTCGCATTGTTGTTCCTAATAGTATCACTTCTTCCCATCCCTCATTGCGGATCACTTCCATCCTCTTCACGTACCTGAGTTGTAGCTTTTTGATTCTTAGGCTGGCTAGCTTTCCTTCTTCGATTATTGGTGGCCAACATCCATGGGCCCAAAAGGTTTCTCTCCGGTAGGAGCATTCACGGTGGGAGGGGCTGCTTGGAGGTCTTCCCGTGTCATATTATTGATGGGGAAAAGCTCAGTCTTGTGCCCGTAATGTCCGCAATCAAAGCACACCATATGAAGCCCCTCATATTCA
Source organism: Gentiana straminea (assembly GCA_036785695.1). Classification (NCBI taxonomy): domain Eukaryota; kingdom Viridiplantae; phylum Streptophyta; class Magnoliopsida; order Gentianales; family Gentianaceae; genus Gentiana; species Gentiana straminea. The sequence continues at coordinate 1,239,239 of JAVUPR010000175.1, forward strand.
ATTTTATAATTCAAATCATTCAGCATTAATCCCATCGCCAAGGGTTGTTTTAGATCAACCTCAACGCACACACGAGCATACTTTTTCCTGGTGGCAATAAAGGAGGTGTCATCTACTCGACATGCTTTCCCGAGGCAATTTCCCAATTCAATTAGCACATCATCATCGAAATACTCCACTGGTATGCATGGGAAGCGAACCCAAACCGTAGTTGTGTGGATTTTTTCCTTAGAGGGGTGAAACAAGGGGCGCCACTTCGAAACAGTGATATAGTGGTACTGGATTATCCACGGCCCATTTTGAAGAACTCGAACATAGTCTTCCTTGAAACAAAAAACGCACCAGGTAGAAGTCCTCCTCCAAATCCGTAATTTCAATCCTTTTACCATGGCACCACATCTCACTCAGCCGGGATTCCAAGGTTCGAAAGCTCACCCTCCGACCCAACACCTTAACAATCAATGCTCGACGCCACGGCCTCCACAATTTTTTCAGTTTTTCAAGAGGCACTTCAACCTTCTTCTGATTCGGCAATGGAGCATCTGCGTGAGTTTCTGAGTAGTGACAGAAGTGCTTTTCGAACCCAACCAAATCATCCTCCGGCTCGTCTTCGCCTTGATACCAGTCATCCCATGCAAGGGAGCCCTGAACAACATCAACCCCCAGGCAATGGAGCCCTGAACTCAACTATAAAGCTGTTTGATCAATCTGAATTTCACAAAAATATCACCAAAATAACACCGGTCAGTACAGAATGGCATGTTCTATCACCAACAAACAATGTAAAAAACATAAGATATACCGGTGACTACTAAATGTCAAATTCTTTGACCAACAATACATTTCCGACAACAAACAATGCAAAAAACATAAGATGTCTTTTAAGCATTGTTCTGTTCAACACCGGTGAATACAAAATGTCAAGTTATATCACCTAATTCCCTAGACAACACAAAAGAACATAAGATAACTTCTAAACACCATCAAGTTCATCACTTTACACCGGTGACTACAAAATGCTATAAACATAAGATAGGCACTACGGACCTTCTAAGTCAACTAATTCATCTGTTTGATTGGATCATAACAATATTATTCCTTCTACCCTTTGCATGGTAGTTTACACATATATCACTTCCTCTCTCAAAAACAAATTTCACATAAAGGTTTCGACCATCTGAATAGTTTGACCTCCCATTAACAAAGAACCACCCTAGCCAATTTTCCTTGCATGGTTATCCATTCAACAACTTCATTTTTTGTCTTAAATACCTACCAAAAGTTTAAATGATAATGTCTCTTGTCAATGAGTAAGTATTAAATTCATTTATGTCAACAAATTACTTGAAGACATTTTACATTCCCTGCTTGTCATGAATGGATCCCCAGTTTCCACCATAACGGGTTATATGACATTGTATTCAATAATTTGGGTATTGGATTGTGAAGGTTAGGATTCTCCTCCCTCTGAATGCGAATATCCTCGGCTATTAGCTCATCAACACTTGCTAGGCAATCATCTCCATCATTTTCTGTGGAATTACACTACAGTGTCAATCAAATATGCAATACTTATAACATGAAACAAACAATATAATGTCATAAAAACAATGTTGTTCTGTGTTAAATATATAAACAATTTTGGTTTGTGTTAAATAAATAGCTCATTTGTAATCTTAACTTCATGTGAAGGTCCGACTATGGCACTATTGAATGTATTACAGAATATTCTGAAAAAGATCCATCTATGGAGCTGTTGGATGTCAAGGTCACACCGTGACACGGTTGGATGTATTACAGAACAATCTGAAAAACACATACTCACTAATAACCATTTAAAAAAATACTAGTCATAGATAACACTATTCTAAAGAATTTAATAATTACCTCACTCTTTCCAATTGTGTCATCTTGAAGACTCTTCATATCTTTTATCGAAACCACTTCTTCATTTGAAGTAGTCTTGTTTTCAATTGTAATCCCAACTTCATGTGAAGTCATTTTATCTTCATTTGAAGGCTCCATGTGAATAAAACCCAAAAGATCAGTATTTTTTTAACTAATGATGATGCGGAAGTGATTTAATGAAGTATTTACAAAGTTGGTTAGAAAATGTGATGATAACCACAACTTTCTAAAAATGGAATTTCTAAAGAGAAGAAGAAGATAATGATAATGGTGATATGAGTAAGAGAGAGATGAAATTATGGTTGAGAATGAGATGAAAGAAGAAGGAGGATGAGATATGTGATGAAGAAGATGAAGAGATGAAGAATTTTGGTGAGGATGAACTAGTTTGGGGCGATGGCGAGGGAGGGAGTTCGATCTTGGTTATTGTTTTGGAGGGAAAAAAATGTGGTGCCTAGGGTAGAGTGTGAATTTGTAAAAATCAAAATTTAATGAGTTGTATTGTAGTTATTTTTATAAGAGTGGACTTTTATTTCTAAGTGTGGTGCCTTAAGTATAAATGGCAATATCGTAATTATACTGTGGGGCAATGAGTAAATGTAAAAATCAATGTGATGCTTAAAGTAGATTAGTATGTGAATGTGTGGTGCCCCTCAATTTGAGTTCTCAAGTAGATTACATGTGGTGGCTTTAATGGCACCCCATGAATATTGGATACATCATCTTGATTGCACAGCTGACAAATAGAGGATGGACTGATGTGTCTTCTATACAGTAGGGCCAAAGTGGGCAATGCATTATGGCAGGCTTGCCAGATAGTAATATTTAATATTGCTAGGCCATGGAGTTTCCAAACACTAAACCAAAATGGCTATCCAGTTGAAAGTGAATACTTGTGTTCTTGCTCATTGTTCCAAGTGATATGATCTTCAGTGGCACTAAAACCATCCTTTAGGGCCCTGGCCGCAAGACATATGCTTTTCCAAGTATGGGAGGCAGCAGGTTTGAGAGGTTCAAAAGGGCTACCATACTTTATGATTAGGGTCTTTACCCATAGGGACTGATCATCAGTGAGCAATTTCCAGACCAACATACCCAGAAGTGCACCATTCATTCCTTGATGTTTTTTTAATCCAATGCCACATGGTTCCTTAGACCGACACAACTTGTCCCATGCTATATAGTGTATTTTTCTGCAACCCTTCTCTTCTTCCTAGAAGAATTACATGCAAAGTTTCACCATTTCATTTAACATCCCAATATGTTGTTTGACTGTTTGCATAGCATAGTAGCATTTAGTTTTAGGTTCTAACCATGGTTTAGACCCGACGGTCGAGTTTATGAACCGTGGGTTCACGGTCCAAAAAAATGATCATCTAATATTCTTTTGTCCCTCAAAAAAATATTTTTTTGCACACTTGTTTTAGAGGTAAAGAGAGAGATTTTATTGATTCAAATCCGCGGAGCTATCAACTACTACATGATGGGGAGACGAAGTTGAATTTGTGAAATTGAGAACACAACAAAATAAGATGCATAAATCTTATTACTCAAGTATAATGAATGGGTTAAGTTACAATGATGTTGATAATGGGGTATTTATATAACATACACCTCATTAATCAGTTAAAAGGAAGTTACAACAGAATAACTGCCAATCTAACTATACTAGTCAGCAAATGTTGCTTTGTGCAGTTGACTACTTCAGCTGCTGCTGACACTCAGCTGATCTGATGACATACATCTAGTCTATTTGATACTCAGTTGATCTGCTTGCTAAGCTGAGTTGTTTGGTTGAGCACATCCTCTTGTATCAACATTCATTTATCCATATATTGTAACACCCCCTCGAGCTGAGAATGATACATGAATCAGCTTGCACATCCTCTTGTAGTCAACGTTTCTTTATCCACTGGACTTGAGTGAAATATCTTGGAAATGCCTAGCTTGTCTACCAAACAAGAGAAGATTGGTGCATATAGAGCCTTGGTAAGAATGTCAGCAATCTACTCATTGATGTGCATAGGTAGTTTTTTTAAGCAGCCCAAATTTGATTTTGTCTCTAACAACATGACAGTCTTTCTCAATGTGCTTAGTTCTTTCAAGTTGTGATCAATGTGCACAACAATGACATTGTCACAAAATAATACGGCAGGCAGCTGAACATGTATATGCAAGTCTTGCAGAATATAAACAAGCCATTTAATTTCACAAGTAGCATTGGCCATAGCCCTGTACTCAGCTTTTGAAAAACTTTTGGCAATAGTTGTTTGTTCGACCAAATTTTATGTCCTTTACATCGACTTTGCTCTTTATTGTCTCTTGATCCGTTACACTCATATGTTGCTCTTCTATCTCATGCCTCCTTCCATCATAACACCACCATGTTTGATTATGATTACGCTCTTCTTCTAAATTTATGAGGCTATGTCGATGATGAATTAAAAATTTTCTTTGAGAATCCATTTCCGGAATGATGTAAATCGGCAACCTGGATGGCAGATGGAAAACTTTTTAGTTTCTAGAATGAAGTAAATCTGCAACTGGAATGGCAGATGGAAAATTTTTCGATTTGCAACTAGTGTAGCCGGTGATGCATTTTGAAATATGAAAATACTATAGACCCGAGCCACAAAATGAAAAAATTTATGGTATTTGTTTATTTATATTTTTTTATTATGATTTTCTGAATATGAAATTTCTTTTTTCTTAAACTGTTGAATTTTTTTAACATCATTGTGTTTGCGTTGATAGATGATACAATGAAAATAGTCAGAAATGAAAGGAAATATTATGTGTACCTACTTTATCCATTACTACACTTATTTAGATTTATCCAACAAAGGACGCTGGTACATACTCAATCAGGGTACGTGTTTCATATAAAAAGGCTAGCAATTCAAGTAATTTTTACTGAATTTGTGATGTCACACATTCTGTCAGATAATTAAAGTTGAGAGGCCACATTACTTGGTCATTCTACAGACACATTAAAGGCAAACAATGTGGATGTTCAGGTGGAAGGCAAAATTGAACCTTGATCCTCTGATCAGGACAAAAAAGCCATCAATTGATACAGGCTCTAGCCCCATGAAAAAACCGAAGCTGGAATATCTAGAGAACAAATTATGAATGAAGCTCGGTACCTTTTTATAGACTTTGTGTGACGATGTGTGTCTTTTTCTCAATAACTACGACCTCTCAACTTAAGAAATCAAACTCTATTTTGGCATGTAAAGTACGATGATGCCGCCCATTTTGGCTATGTAAATTAAGGGTTGCACTTTGCTTTGCATAAAGTGGTAATATTTTTGATACATACACACTGAATGTTCATGACGATGCGGCTATGTCTGGTTGTAAGAGAGTTCTATCTTTCGGTGATGTTAAGAAAATCGCAGCTACTATCAAGATAGAGCCTGTTGATGATGATGCTCCGCTCCAATCCATAGTAGATGATTTGGCGTCCACTGAAAGACCTGTTAAGAAGAGCAAGGGAAAGCTCAAGCAGAATTAGCTTCGTCATACTATCTACCCAGTGCTCAAATAACACATGAATAACATATTTTGTGTGTAAAACTTTAATTTTGGGATGAACACATGATATATTACAAGACATTACTTTCCTTCGTAAAAGATGGATACTAATGGTTACTAATAGCATGCTAGATATCTTTTCCTCTATAGGAACTTTTGCTTATGTATGCTTACAACAGTTGCTGCGTCCTCATCGTGTGAAATCATTGAGGTCGTTATGTTTGTATGCTATCTATGGCTTTGAACTTTTAGTTTGTAGTGTTATGTGCTTAAAAGGTATTAGGTTGTTTCTTTTTGGAAAATTGCTTTCATTTTTAATAACACCAAATAAGTAAAACCGTATAGTATGGGCACGGGGTGCGTTCCATGGCGACACGTTTTAATGATTTAATTTCGGATATATGGTTTATAGTGCAGGCAAAATTTCCTAGTAGTTCTAAATTTATGGCTGGCAAAATTTCCCTATTTCCCAACCCAACCCATCCCGATTCCCTACCCGTCCCCAACCCGACTTTTAAGGCTGGCAAAATATACTTCAACTTTTAAATTTAGAACTACTAGGAAATAGGGAAAAGTTTGTTTGTTTTAAATCATTAAAATGCGGGCACAAATATTTGTAGTTCTAGATTTAGGGCTGGTAAAATTTCCCCATTTCCCAACCCATCCCAATTCCCTACTCGTTCCCAACCCGACGTTTGTTCCCTACCAAACTATTTAGGGCTAGAAATATTTCCAGGTTTGTATAAAATGTGAAATCATTAAAATCTTGGCACAAATGTTTGATTTCCTGGTAGTTTTAAAACATTAACATGTGAAATCATTAAACGCGGCTCCGTGTGGTTGTAAGAGAGTTCTCTCTTTTGGTGATGTTAAGAAAACCGCAGCTACTGTCAAGATAGAGCCTTTTGATGATGATGCTCCGCTCCAATCCATAGTAGATGCTTTGCCGTCCACTGAAAGACCTGTTAAGAAGAGCAAGGGAATTCAAGCATAATTAGTTTTGTCATAATATCTACCCAATGCTCAAATAACACATGAATAACATCTTTTGTCTGTAAAACTTTAATTTTGGGATGAACACATGACATATTACAAGACATTACTTTCCTCCGTAGAAGATGAATACTAATGGTTACTAATAGCATGCTTATATCTTTTCCTTTATATGAACTTTTGCTTATGTAGCAACCAACCTTGCAAATATGCTTACAACAATTGCCGCGTCCTCATCGTGTGAAATGATTGAGGTCGTTATGTTTGTGTTGACGCTCAAAATGATACACCTTACGGCATCAATATTTCACCCATTCTAAGCTAAAAGTAGTTGTTTTCGGCCAGTTATATGAACCATTTGTAGTAAATGTCATACGGGCTCATGAGTCGAGAAATTGGTATTTATTATTATTATTCCCCGATTCGATATTATTTCGTGTATTATTGGACTATTTTCGGGCAACGAGATTTGGGCCAAGTGTTTGAACGGATTACGGATGGACTAGATGGAAGAATTGGGCCTAGGGTGTTCCGGAACCTTCGGTTAAGTCGGTGGAGTGGAAAAGTACGAAAATACCCCGTAGTTGCGAAAATACTAGCCGAGATTGTGATGATTCAAGAAGCCTCGGGAACATGTTTTCTTGGAGAGGGGTAGTGTTTAGAGTTAGCTAAGTCGGTTATGCAACTATAAATAAGAGGCATAACCTCGAATTGAATGTACAATGTTCTCCAAAACAAAGTAGTTCTTTTGTTCTTTTCTTTAGTTAATTATTTTCTATGAGTTCTAGTCACGGATCCGATGGATTTGCCTTTTAAGGGAAAGATCTACGGAGGATCTACACTCAACTTGAGGGTATGACTCTTCGACTTTTTCTAGATGTAGATCTATAATTGTTCTTGTTTGATTAGTATGATGTGATTGTTAATTTAGTTCTGATGTGTAGTAGTTAGTATATTTACCCCATGTATGTATAGATCTGATTCGTTGGTGAAGAAATCATGAAATAGTGGTTGCGTTCTTCAGATCTACGACGGCCTTTATTGCTAAATCTAAATACCTAGTAAATCTTGGTTCATGATAATCGGCGCCAGCTACGTCTGATTGACTGATTTAATTTACATGTTAGTAGCCTGATCAACTATTTGCATATTATCGTAAATTAGCATGAAGGATTTACAAGGTGAATAGGAAATGGTCTTGATCGATCCTTAGGAACGTGCTAATCAATCCACGATAGGCATTTGTTTAGGGAGGTCCTCGGTTTTGAGTCGGCTATTCCTATATATATCATATTGCATGTGAATTAATATAACCAACGAAGGAGGTTAATTACAATTAGGCACCTAATGTCCGTCCCATGGAAGTAGTGTAAAATTAGAGGATAGCACCCGTTGGTGTTAAATATCTAAAATTCACCACGGGGTAGATCAATGCATTGTTTGAGGGAAATAACTAATAACTCATAGTTAAAACTAATACCTTTAAAATTCAGAGCATAGTGTTTGTGTTTGTTCTTTAAATTGATTATCATCATTGTTGGTCATTGACCTCTCTTGTTGTTCTTGATCTTGATTAATTCGTGTTTTTACGAGTCTTTATGGGATTCGACCCTTGCTACGCCGTTCACTATATCTTTGCGATAGGTCTAGTACTATTGCTAGTAATTCGTGATTGCACATCCATGACCCATCAGTTTGTATGCTATGGCTTTGAACTTTTACTTTGTAGTGTTCTGTGCTTAAAAAGTATCAAGTTGTTTCTTTTTTGGCAAATTGCTTTCCCAATCCATCCCGTTGCCAACCCAACTTTTCCGGACCCGAGTTCCACCCAACCTGTTTCCCGATTGACTTCGGGTATAAAATTGAATCCCGACGGGATCCCGAACCAGATCCGAAAGTCAATATACACATATTTTATTTTATATGTTCCTCAATTCTATTTTTATTTCTATTTTGTTAGACAATTAGAAACAAAAATAGGAATGCAGTAATATTTTGTTAAATTTTTTAATGTCGATAGTTTTTTTTAGGCCTGACACCTTGCTGCTAAAACAATTTTAGTTGTAACATGTTTTAGATTTTGTTTTGTTTTTCTTTCAATTTTGTTTAATCAAATTGAAAAAAAAAATGATAATATAAATTTCAGGATTTCGTTTCCCGACCTGACCCGAACTTTTGGGTATCCGGATCGTCGTATTCCGACACTTATAAGGTACTGGGCCGAGATGAAAATCAAATTCCTTAATCGAGTCGAGTCTGGTTGGGATCGGGTAGGATCGTTACGGAACGAGTCCGATCCTTTGCCACCCATATAGTTCTAATAGAGGATGACTAAAGAAAGGATGAGAAATGAGAATAAAAGGAAGGAAAAAAAAAAAAAGTGAAAAAGAGTACAAAAAGAAAAAGAAAAAGAAATAAAGGACGAGAAGAAAACGGGCCAACGGGCTTTGAATTGCAGGCCGACAACAGTATACTTTTATTAAGGGAAACCGCTTTCAAATCCCACATATCATGCTAAGAATCATTTTCTTGAGCTGAGTGTTAATGGCGTCAGAATGAGGAAGAAGCTGCTGGACAACCGCCATCATATCGTCCATCTCACATCTGACTAAGGTAAGGCAATTTGTCTTTATTAGTACTATTCCCGTCGCTTTACCTCCGTTTGCTGCTAAATTCAATACGGATTCTGTTCAAATTGTTCGCATTGTTGTTTTTCAGCCTTTATTGCTTATCTCGCTATGAGTACGGATTCCTTTTATTTTTGTAAGAATATGTAGCAATATCCTTTTATTGGAAGTGAACAAATGGTTGAAACGGCCTATTTCTGGGAAGGGGGATGAGGAGGAGGTATGAATTTCAAATGAAACAACAAAATCCTCTCTGCTAATAGTATTGGTATTTTATCTATGTTTTGGTTTTTTAGGTAATGTTATTCTTTATTAATGCAACGAAGTATTTGGTCATTTGTATCTGAATGAGCTGCTGCACAACAAAGATGTGAAACTTTTGTTTTATATTGTTATAGTTCTAGTGTTAAGAAAAAGAAAATGAAAAGAAAAAAAGACAGCTATAAAAATGAGTGAATTATTCGATGCTGCTTGCATTTCCATTTTATGGTCACTGTGTAAGAGAATAAAAGAGCATGTGCCATGTGGGGGTTGTTCTGAAAGAGTTTAGTAACATGTAACAGTGATGTGACTTGGAGTTCTAAGCAGGCCTTTTTTCTTTTTTTTTTTTGTTTGGAAAGTGTTCTTCTGCTAATAAGTTTCAGTTTCCATATGCTCGGTCAACATTTAAAATGGGAAGTATTCTATTTCACAAATAGGTGCTTCACAAGAGAGTTGGCGTCGTTTTTGTTGTTGTTGAATTGAATGTTTCCTCATAGCAACTCTTGGTGTTCAAATCCCCTCTATCTTTGCTTGTAATTTTACTCCGAATCTTTTCCCACTTAACTAAAGTCTTTGCCATTTAAATCTTTTGTTTGTTTGGGGAAGTTTTTTTTGCCAGTATTGCTTATCATGTAGCCAGGAGGAATACATTTTGAGGGGCATGGAAGTGTAGGAAAAGTATGTCGTTCCTTTCTAGTTGCTCAACATTTTCTGTGGCTAAAAGCATGAAATCACATCACAGCTTGTGGTTTTTGCCTACTTCATAGCACGTTCTGTTTCGCTGATTATGCAGTTAGTAGCATGAATCGTTGGTTGTATTTATCAATTTTTCGATTACATCTAAAAAATAAAAATGTAAATTTTCTGGACAATGGATAGAACTTAAGTACATGGCGTGGGTTTTCACGAGTTTTGGGAATTGTGTGATGCGCTCCTGTATGAACATACTAACATAATGGACATCAATGCATATTTGCACTGCATTCCACATTCTTGGAACACACTCTATGCTCATGCTTGGATACATTGTCATGTGCCAGCTGCCAAGTGGATGCAAATAAACATTCTACTCTCTCTTGATTTAGATATTTACTTATTTTGAGTTTTATTGTTAGAAGATGCTGGTAAACAACGAGCTACTCGTGATGTCTAGCCATGAAAGATTACATCATTTAGATAGTCAGTAAATAAGATCACCTTTAGTTAATTTCTTCTATGCGGCAATCAGTATTTTTGCGTGGGCAGTATTTTGGCTGTGTTTTAGTTTGTGAAGGATCAGATAGAAACTTCTCCCTGGTCTTTATGCATTTCTGGAAACAAATTCCCAGGTTAACTTTCTTAGGCCCTTCACTTTCATGCTGGAAGTATCCGTCTTGCTCTTAATGTGGAGTGCAAAATTATGGGGATTGTTGGCACTTACTAAAGGTTATGCTTATTGTTTATGTATAATTTGGTTGCCTTTCTTTTTATGTGGTCTTTTCCTCTATCAGATATAGGTTTTGCTTGATAATGTCTTGCAACAAACTATTAGAATTGAAAGAAAGACTTAAGGGTTGTAACTTAAATCTGGCTACTTGTCATTCTGATATGATCTTCTCTTCAGTTTGATGTAGGTCTTTTGCATGATAGAAACTGTTCTAGTGTAGTATTTAACATACCTTCGAAATGAAATCAAGGACAAAAGAGGTGTCTAGGACGCCAAACTCTAGAAGTATCCCAGGTGAAGGCCCAAATTGGATCCTTATTGCTGGTGGTGCTTTGTTGAGCACACTATCGATTCGCTTAGGATATAAGCTGAAACAGTTCCAGGACAGAAAGCAGCTCAACAATGATCGCAATGAGTTGAAAGGTTGAAAAGCTTTTATATTCCTTGTAGAAATGTCTCCTCTTTTTGGCTTGAAAATTATGTTTAATGCAGAACAAGGAAGAGCTACTGAAACAAGCAAGTCAGCAAGCTGTCAATTCCATTCCAATGCATTCTGTTGTGGCGGAGATCAAAACGGATGTTTCAGTTCTCATTCAGGTTTTGTACTTAGATCCTCAGGCTTTCATCATCATTGTTAGCATATGAAACTTCAATCTGATAGTCTGATATTTATCCTTTTCAAAGTATCTGTTAGTTAAACTGACATTTCTGTGTTACACAATGGTGTTGGTTCATACCCACTTCACTGTTTACAATTACGGTAAAAAGTATCTATTAGCAGCTAATTCAAGTACCCAAGAAATTTTCAAGGCAAACAATCGGTGGTTGTGCACATTTTTGTGCCTCAATGACTGCTTGACCTTCTCCCTTTTGTGTCTCTTGATGTGGGTTCGATGCTTATTTTTCACAATACTCTTTTCCGTTCCCGTTGATTCTATTTTTCTTTGTTATCACCCTCGTTAAATCATTTTTATGTCCTTTCCTTTGCATAAATTGTTTAGTTTATGAAGCTACAACTTTTTATTGGCATAAGCTTATTCTCAAAATTTTAAAAAAAAAAAAGGAAAAATTGCATGTGAAACCAAATAATTCATCATGCTTATTTGTGAATTGATTAAATTTTCGTGTTAGGAAGACACATTTAGCAATTTGTTGGGAGAGCATTGTGTGTGTACCATTCAAATTTTGGTTATTTCACTGAAGCATCTTGGGATTTGTATGTAAGAGCACCTGCAATAGAATCTCTAAATGATCATAAATCTATATTTTACAGATCCACCCAAAATGCAAGTGTAGCAAAATCTCTTGCTAGAAATCTAAATGCACAATCTCTAAAATTTGCGATTCATGTATCACACATTTCATATAAATCTGCAAATTTTCAGCTTCTCTCTATTCGATATTATTGCAAGTGTTCATACATGTTCAATGGTATTAATCCATATCCGTCTCTCTGAGTGCTCACACTTTCCCTTCCAATTGTTTGTTCCTATAAAACATATTATTTTCTTGCAAATTTCTTGATGATTTTGTGCCACAGATTCTAACGGCATGCTGGATGTCAAACAGCAATGTACCGAACCAAGATTTGCTGAAGCTGAAATGGTGCTTCCTCTCGTGAGGATTCCTGCTCCACCGGCATTCAGTAAAGAAAACAGCGCCGTCTGGTCATCATCATCACCACAACGTCTGGAGCTGACACAGAAGCCTTTTAACCGATCAAACAGCTCAGAATCACCGAGCATCTCTGAAGCCGGTTCAGACCTTTTCACCAACCGTGAAGTGATACAAAAGCTGAGACAGCAATTAAAGAGAAGAGATGAAATGATAATGGAGATGCAGGATCAAATAGCCGAGTTGCAAAACGCTCTGAATGCTCAGATGTCCCATTCAACCCATTTACAATCCCTTCTTGACTCGGCTAACAGAGATTATTTCGACTCAGAGAGAGAAATACAGAGGTTAAGGAAAGCAATCGCGGATTATTGTGTTGCACAAGACGGTTCTTCCACTGAGAAGCAGCATAATACCGTATTATGGCCAACTGAAGGGAGAAACAGCCATGAAAATGGATATATTAATACTGAAATGGAGTTGTTACAGGAAAAAACGAGGGAGGCAGAAAGGGTTGAGATGCTAAAACAAGAAGTGAATGAATTGAAGGAAGTTATAGAAGGAAAGGAGTATCTTCTCCAAAACTACAAAGAACAGAAGATTGAGCTTTCAACTAAGGTTAAAGAATTGCAGAACAGATTGGACTCTCAACTGCCCAATATTTTGTAGCAAAATTTATCAGCTGTGTCTGTGTATTCTTCTTTGGCTTCCACCCCCTTTTTTTCATTTGAAATTCTCATTTGATTTCTATGTTTTGTCGTGTTTTTTTTGTGGTGTGGATTTCCTTCTCGATGACCATGGTTGTTTGTCACTCGCGTGCTGTCTGATTTTCAGAGCTCGTAGGAGGTTGGAATTAGCTGTTAGCAGATCCTAGAGTCAGGTTATGTAATTATCTATTTTAGTTTGAGGTGATGAAATTTTCCGCTTAATATGGAAATTTGTATTTTTTTTCCTGGATTTTTTTTTTGGTGGAAATTTGTGTCTTTTCTCATTGTGTAGTCCTGCGGTGACAAAATATCATTCTACCATTTTTAGATTCAGACGTATAAGTTATTCATTGCTGTACGAGAACTAGTTAGAATTGTGCCTGCCGTGTGACGTGGAAGATCCATTGCTGACTTCAAATCGATAGATTGAACTGATCAATTAAACATTTACTGTATTGTTTAATTCACTAGCAATTCGACCATGAAGACATCCTAGCTTGAGGGAGGCTTTTTGTCATTGGAAACGGAGGAAAGAAAAGGCGACTAATTCCGTTAATGATAGTCAAATGATGTTTTATTAGTTTTTTTTTATAAAATTTATGATTTATTCATTTGTTTTTTTTATACAACAACGATTAAGGTACCGAAATTTTGCATAAAAATGGTACCAACATCTTATCCCATCCATGCAATGTCAACTGAAGTTAAAAAGTAAAAAGGAAAAATAATCAACCACATGATTTGATATTCGGGGGATGGTCGGGGGATGAATTGTGTGCCCTCACTATATATATATATATATATATATATATATATATATATATATATATATATATATATATATATATATATATTTGAATTAACTATCTTTTTTAATCTATATCTATATCTATATCTATATCTATCCTCATAATAAAAGTGCGATGAGGTGTTTCTAAAAAAAATGTTTCCTACCCTCGATGTTTAAAAAAGTGTTTCCTACCTAAATTGTGTTTCCCCCTATTCTTTTAATATTAATATTAATATTAATTCAATTAATTAATTTAAGTGTTTTACTTTAAAAACAAAAAGTTTTTTTTATTTTATTTTAAAGGTAGCTAGCGTGTAATATTTTTATGGATATGATTACAACATGTTAATCAAGATAGTTAACGTGTTGGTTTCTTTTTTCTTTTTCTTTTTTTTTTATAACTTTTTTCTATATGTAACGTGTTGTGTTATGTTGTTTTTGTTTTTGTTTTGTTTTTTACTTTTTTTAATCTACATGATCACCATAAGTACATCATATATTAAAATGTATTAAAAGACTATTGGTAGCTAACGTGTTTTTTCTTTTCTTTTTTCCATTTCTTTAATTGTTTTGCATTTTTGTGTTTGACAATTATCTTTTTCAGTTTTTAGAAAAATAATCCCCCCTCAATTGTTACTCTTTTTTAATTATAAAATTAATATTAATTCATTCAATTCATATGTCTATCAATAACTACTATTATCTAATCTCATATAGACTTTCATACTATATCTCACACTATTATTACTTGCTCTTTCGTCCGAACGGTGTGCGATCTCGGGTGAACCGTTTACCGTATACTAAGAACGAAGGTCATTTTTAAACTCCAATGTCTTTTGATCTACATCTCCAAAAATGATATAAATTTCACCATTTTTTTCCATGCTCTTCATTTTAAGATCTTATTTGATATCATTGCATCCCTTTTCATGTGATTCAGTGAATATCAACCGTGAATTCAGACGGTGAATTTTCAAAAATTATGTCGAAATATAGTCATTGTAGTGTTAAATAAATAAAGATGGGGATGCTGAAATAGCAGTAGGTGGAGCAACTGCTCTTCTCATGTTTTGCTGAGGTGCACTCCTTTTACCCCGACTTGTCCCGAAAGTGCTATTAACTCCCACAACCATGGCAACACAAGCATTCACCTGTCTTAATTTCTAGGGAAATTTTATGATGGTCAATGACCAACAAACTCAAGAGACATGTGTCATCATATAAATGATTATGGATATATAGATCAATTTTCAACCATCCAAATCAAGATTGAGTTTGGTAGTCATTGACCACCATAAAATTGCCTAATTTCGAAAGCCTTGTCAATCAAATATTCCATCGTATGTGGCCTTATTCTAGCCATATTATGCATGATGTCATAAGCTGATCTGTCCATCAACTGAGCCACCTTCCTCTTCAAACAATTCATAATTTTAGGTACATTTATATTTTCCCAGCTTGTAAACTTCTGTTGATATTCCATACAAATATAGCACAATGCCTAAGCATAAAGGATTGACTGGCATTGTTTGATTGTTTGGGCTTGAAGAAAAAGATCCTTAAACTCTAAATGTCATTCCAATCTTAGGCCCAGGGTTTGGCCTGAGGGAGTGTTTGATATTTTCCACAATGAAGCTTTTATCAATTCAACATGCCTCCTCAAGTTGGAATGGATGAGCCAATCCAGTTGGAAGCTCTCTTTATACTTGAACATCACGATAACCCTCGAAAGTGGCCTACTTTGCTGCCGGAGATCGTAGCATATCATCATAAGTTGGGTCAAACTAATGATAATACATCGATTCATTTACTTTTAGGTGTTCATTCTTTTTCCTTTTAACTACAATAAATTATGAGATTAAAGTATCTTTATCATGATGATTTTGGTGTTGATGGGCATTTGTTTGATGTTAGTAAAAATCATGATGTGGCGATGTTAGGGCCCTTTCCATACGAGCTATAACTGCTGATGTCATCCAACTGAATGATGACATCAACCTTGGAGTAGTGAGCTAACATATAGTAGTTAGCTTAGTGATAACGTGCTTAGCCTGAATTGAGACAACTACTATAAATAATGAGCTCTTACGATGTAATACACAACTTTTGTTATTAATAAAACCTCTATATATCATTAAAATAAAACCTCTATTTTACTCCTTTCTTCCCTATCTCTCTCTTTTCTCTCTATCCCATCTACAAATTATTTTTGGAAGACAATAACCCTGGTTTCAAATTACCAAAAACATAACATATGGTATCAGAGCCATATCCTGCCCTTGTGGAATCTCCATGGGTGAAAGTACACATTTGAAGACAATGGAAAAGTTGTGGAAGAAATAGAATAGGTTGGAGAGAATGTTCAAGTTTGCATGGAGGAGGTGCAAGAATGTAATGTGAAAATTGACGCAAAGTGCATGCTAAAATGGACATGTTCGGTCATCTATGACTACGAATCAAGCCGCAATGCAAGCTTGGATGGATTTCTGTGATGTCTATGTGACTATGTTACAAGCGTGGATGAAGAAGGCGATGGTGTGGGTGATATATTTTCACAAACACCTTCGTCTTCATCTCATCGAGAATGGAACTCACTCACCAGTTCATGATGTCTTGCTACTTACGCCACATAGGTATGAAGCTAACTTCAAATTAGCTAAAAATGAGAAATTTGAGGCGGAAGTTAAGGTTCCTAATGTCTATTTTTCTCTGTTTAATAGAGAATTGCCTAAAGAATGGATGCGGCGTAGTAAAAGATACTTTCAGATGAATGGTCTTTCAGATGATCAGCGAGTAGGCTTAGTAGAAATGCATTTTCGAGGAAAACATATGTGTGGTTTGGCAATCCGATTGAGTTTTTATTGTCCCGGATTTTATCAATACAAAACAACAAGTAATAAACCGGTTAACCTCAAGTGCAAGGATCGTAGTATGGAGGCTAGTGCCGGGTCGATCTTACGGGGAACTAGGCGTTGTGAACCCTAGCTTTTGTTTTTAACTAATTATTGTCACGAAAACTAACCTAAACGAAGAGCTAACCTAAACAAATATTGCATAAAAGTAACTAGACAGAGGAGATTAATCCAATGCTAGGGAAGATTGAAAGCGATAAACTAAACGAAACTAAAGTGCAGAAAAAGTGAACTAAAGCTAAACAATTCAAGTTTCAAGGGATTAAATCAAGTATAACGAACGAACAAGCAATTGATCCACCTATCCCATCAACATTCAATTCTAATTCGGATTATTTCGTGATCTCTATTCAAGTCGTGATTCACCTAATCGAAGGCATAAACTCCTACTCTCATAGACAAGTTCGTTTTCTAATCTTTTATCTTTCGATGTTAAAGATTACGTCTTTCTAACCTAGGTGTGAAATCTTCCGATTTCTAATCTAGAAAAAATCAATCTAATAACCTTCGTTTTATTTAGATCAAAGATCCAATCTTTTATCATGGTGATCTAAGGTTGACATGACTCTCATCATATAAACAATCATCAAAGCAAGCATCTTTCGATTAAACATGCAATAAAACATACAAAACATGATAAAAGAAACGAACTTGAAATAGGACTCACAAAATAATCACGAACTAGAAATCAACTGTTGAATTGGACGGCTTCACAACGCTTGTTCAAAGAGGTTTAGCCTCTTAGCATCTTCTTGAAGGCTTGAATTGCTTGAATGAAATACATAAATTGAAAGATCTAATCTAGAGACTTAAAAGCATAAAATTTGAGTACAAACTAAGTAAAAACGCAGCACAGCTGCCCCTAGGTTTTAGGGTTCGAATATATGATGATGTATTTGTGGAGAAAACACGCTGCTTTATATAGAAAACTAGGTCGGTTTCAGCATGGCGGCGGCTGGACGCCCGTCTGTAATGGGTGAACGCCCGTCTCCTCTTCATATGAACTTCAAATCGGGCCGAGTCATGATCAGACGCTCGTCCACCAGCGTCCACTCCTGCGTCCAAACTCTCTGAATCACTTTTCCTCTTCTGGACGCTCGTTCACTTTGGCAGACGCCCGTCCACTCTGGACGCCAGTTCAAGGTTCTGAACGTTCGTCCATTATGATCGAATTTTGATTTCTTGATCTTTATCTCTTTTATCTCTATCCCATTCCTTCATTATCTCTTATATCATCAATTAGCTCGAACTTAATCAACTTGTGATCATCTTTTGAACCTCAACCATGTATCTATAACACGTTAGAACATCGCAAAAATGTAATAATGCCCAAATAATCATAAAAACATAATTAAAACACCAAAAACAACCTATTTTGCGATCAACCCTTTTAAAATATCATTCGCTCAATATCTCCATTAAATACTCGTTTCTTATGCAAACTCATACAAATATGGGGGAAGTTAACATAGAATATAGCCTTATAAATCGTATAAAATCACCCTTAACAACTCCCCCACACTTAGCTTTTGCTCGTCCCGAGCAAAACAATACGAAAATAAGGCTCGAGAAAAGATAGACATCTCAGACAATATAACATAGATCCAATAAATCAGAAGTTCACCACTGTGTGTGTGCAAAGCCATAGAAAACTTTCACTAAATCCAAACTTGAGAAACTCAACGCAAAACTAGCTAATACCCCCTCGTAGACTAGCAATAAATGACACTCATAAGATGTACCCTACAAACGTGATATACCCCGAAGAAGATGATCGAATATATCTAGGGCCTTTCTGAAATACTCAGAGGATAATCCCTACAACATATCTATCAGTTTCTACTGGGGATAAGATAGACGATAACTTAGTCATTTATTCATTTCATAACAATTCTTAGTTGATTTAACTTGTTCACTTATAAACACACATCAGAATGAGCTCTTGCCCTGCCATAGCAGAATAGGATATTCGAGATATACCCTACCTTACTCCAATCATAAGGCAGCTTCTTCTGACTGTCGTGAGCTTTTAGTCATCATAGTGGTATAGGACATTTCGAGATAATGCCCTATCGCACCCGAATCATCGACCAGCTTCCGACACACCCAAATACTTCTTTATTAACTCAACTTTTTCATTTGACAATAAGCTACGTGTTACTTATCACATTCAAACTTCTAGATATTCACAGTATGTCATACTCGGAACTAAATACAAACTATCATAAATATCAAGATATATACGTAGCACTAAGTACATGACTTACAAGAAAATCAAAAATCACTCGTCCAAAGGGGTATAACTTTATAAATAGCTCATCATTTACTATGGCTCGTGAAAATCGATCTCAGGTGAAACAACTAATTTATCGAACATATGATATATAGCTTAAATGACTATAAAAATAACGAACATTGAATCGAATTGCCTACTCGGGACAAAACAAAAACGAAAGTGTCGAAAAATTATGAAAAATTTAAAATTTAGCTCATTTTCATAGAAACAATACGTATTGAACAAATGATTATAGATACATAGTCGACCATTCCCCTCCCCCACACTTAAACGACAACATGTCCTCATGTTGTGCAGAACGAAAGAAAAGATAAAAGACTTAGCTGATCTCAAACGTCGGTCAGGCCGGAGCCTATAGAGTGACACTTAAAACTCGCAACCGTACAATGTAGCTCGTCAAAACCGCCGAAAACGTACCTGCACGACTCGACAAACACGGAACTATCTCGGGGAAAACGGGGAGTTATACCAAAATGAAAAGATAGAGCAAAATCAACAAGAGATAAAGCATCCAATACAACCAAAAAGGAGAGACCAAGTCAAAATGAAAGTACGGGTGCCTTATGGCTTACATGATCCATCGAGAGAATAAACAGTAGCAACATCAAAAATCACAATGAACCATATAAGTAAAAAGTAGCAGAAATATACAACCAGCAGAGCTAGTGCAAATTGAAAAATAGACAAAGGAAATCAAGACTGCCCCGGTGCCGGGGTATCATCAGCCGGAGGAACAGCAGAATCAGCAGCAGTGGTGGGATCAGTGGAGGGCACAGCAGCCGTAGACGTCGTCGATGAAGGAGCCGGCTGCGTAACCGGGGCAAGAACAGTCCCAGTAGGTCTCTCCTCCGCGACCTCCTCATCATCAGGCTCTTTCTCCGCCTCAAGTACATCGGCAATAACCTGCTCGATCGCATCGGAAAAGAGGAACTCCGTATCACTCTCCGTGAAAATCAGCATATCCCTCGGTTTCTTGCCCTCCACAATGCACTTTAGCACGTACATCATGTTCTTCTGTGTCTCCTGGATATCAGTCATCCAATCTCGTAGGCTGTTGGCCATGCTGTACCGAGCCCTCTCCGCAGGAGATAAACTAGACAAGGGTGGGACCGGAGGTGGTGCCGAAGACGAACCAGGCTCACGTGCTATCTCAGCCTCAGTCTTAGTCTGACCCGAAGATTTCTCTTTCTCCCTCTGCAAGAACCTAGGATTCTTCGGTTTGTGATCGGTCTTGTACTCGGGAACTTGAGCATCATAGCACAAACTGTGAATAAGGTGCGGGACAATCAAGCACCTCGTATAAACTTTCGATTAATCGATATCTCGTCGTACAAAGCTTGCCCCACATCAACATTGAGCTTGAAGGTCAAGGCATAAAGCATCCCAAGGTCACCAATGTGGAAGTGAGTCAGGTTGTTCTTAGGTAACAACCGGTTCTGAATAAACCGACATTGGACCTTCCAATCTTCTGTCCAACTCGTGGTTACTAATTCCTTTCTATCTCCACCCGGCCTAAGTGTCCATGGTACCTCGGGGCATACCAACATCCGTAATTCCTCCAACGGATCCTCACCGGCATCTTGTTTGGCCTTTATCGCCTCCTTGTAGTCCAACCCCTCAAAATGACCCAAACCGTACTTCCCATTGATAACTGCTGGTGTAAACGGCACCTTAACCCCTCGGACAGTAACCACCCCAGTTCTCAAATCCGTCTCCGAACAATTTGCATAGAACTCACGAACGAGTGTAGCATTGACTGGAGTCCTAGGGGTTTTCATCAGTGCTTCCCACTTCCTATCCTTTAACAGCTGCACAAATGCGGGGTCCACCTTGGTGTCTAAAATGGCTCTCTCTATCAACATCGTTCGAGTCAGATAATGCTTATTATAGACCTCCATCGCCTTAGGATTGATGAATCTACGAGCAAAAGGAATAGGGATAGCTGGTCTCACTCTCCGTCGAACCGGCTCATCTCCCTCAGGCCCATTGCCTTGCTCACCCTGAGCTTCCGTCGCCCTAGTTTGCATCCTCACTAACGGCTCATCATCAGTTTCAGACCCAGATTCAGGTTCATCTTGCAAAGGAATTCTAGTTTGACCTCTAGGAGGGTTCGACGCTCTCCTATACGAATGCCCCGGTTCGGATTAACTAATGGGGGGTCTATAGTCTTTTTCTTCTTAGCCGGTTCAGTAGCAATTCCCTTACCATGCCTCTTTACTACCGCTTTACGTACCATTGTAGACTAAGGATGAACAAATGCCAACCCAAAGCCAAATTCAAATACAACCACCCGTTTATCGTCCAAACGGGATTTCCCAAACAATCCAACACCAAACCACATCAAAACAGCAATGCAGACCAACCAACGTCATCCATCAACATCCCATATCACCACAGAACAAGAAACAAGAAAAGAACAAGAAAAACAAATAAGAAAGAACTCCTATAAAACAGTCGACTCGAAGATCGACTCACAAAAAAAAACTCGCAATAATCTAGGAAAATCTTACAAAATCTTACCAAGAATGAGGATGGGACGATGATAGAACGGATTAGAAGTCCAAACAATGCCAAATTGAACCCAAAAATCAAAATTTTTTTCAAACAGTCGCACCAACTAAATTACTGAATCGGATTAATGGGTGTTTGTTGGAGGATTGGGAGTGGAAAATCGACAAGAAGGGATTGAGAGCTGTTTGTGGGGCTTTGAAGCGCCCAATTTGGTGTAGAAACAAGGATTTTAGGGCAAAAGGAGGGCAAAAGTCGGGTTTGAGGATTTGAAATTCTGAAAAAGTGAGTTTCCATCGGTTGAAGATGTATATATAGGCAGGTGCTGGACGGGCGTCTAGGAAATCGAACGCACGTTCAGCTGGAGACCACATGAACCGGACGGGCGTCCATATAAACAGACGCTCGTCCAGATACTAAATTTACATACAGCGTTGAAGGAGGTTTCTCAGACGGGCGTCCAAGAATTTTGGACGCTCGTCCAAAAAGTGTGCATGGCGGACGGGCGTCCATAGAGAAAAAATTCCAAAATCCATACAATTTAAATTTGAACTTGCATTTTCTTATTAAACTTAAATAAAATTTCAAACATACAAATAAAAATCAACGAAAAACATAAAATCACTAGAAGAAACGCTAAAACAAACAGAAAACAGTGGGTTGCCTCCCACCAAGCGCTCTTGTTTTACGTCGTTTGCTCGACGAAACAACCTAACTAACGCTAGTCTGCATAAATCTCGTCCCAATCCACCAACCGGATGAGACGGCGAAGCATATCAATAGCAGGAGGGAAATCATAGTCGTCTTGTACGCCCCAGTCATCTCCAGCCACCTCTAAACCTCTAAAATGTGAATCCTGTAGTACCAGCGCCAGATCTGTCAGCATAGGGTCATTTAGGACCGTATATGGACGTCCTATAGCTTCCTGGAGCTCCTCAGTAGTGAAGTCACTACCTCCCGAACAGCGGGGGACAATGAGAACATAGGTGATGGTCTTCGTACGGGTACTAAGCTCAAAATCTACGTGCAAGACTATAGTGCCCCCGGTCCATCGCCCTATCGTAATCGGTGGGATCCGACTAATGATGGGGAACTCCTCCGGAAGAACTCCGTAATCCATATCTAAAAAGCAAACTAACTGACAGATATAAACAGAAAAACTTAGTCAACTAAAACTTAATTAAACTAAAACTTAAATAAATATAACACTAATAGCCTAAACATAATTTAACTAATATAATAAGGGATATCTAGGATGCCTCCTAGTCGTGCTTTGGTTAATGTCGTTAGCTCGACACTGTATGAATCTAGCCTGGATCAGGCCATTTGACTTTTCTGCCAGCCACTACTTCGTGTAAGCTCTGATCAGTAGTGTGGCCGCAGAAATAGCACTTAACACATGGGGTTAAATCTTTTATAGCTTTCCAAATACGTTTAAACTTCCCCATGGTTAACCTCTTCGTCTTCTGAAGCTTCTGATGACATCTGCGTTGACGCTCCTTCCAATACTCTTCC
Organism: Gentiana straminea; assembly: GCA_036785695.1. Classification (NCBI taxonomy): domain Eukaryota; kingdom Viridiplantae; phylum Streptophyta; class Magnoliopsida; order Gentianales; family Gentianaceae; genus Gentiana; species Gentiana straminea. The sequence goes on from JAVUPR010000175.1 coordinate 1,262,333, forward strand.
ATATCCCAACTACCAGCTAGAACCTCCTCAGATTGACCAATACCGTCATTCTAGAAAACGAGTCGGGTGAAAAGTCGTCGAATTCTTCGACTTTTGTAGCACCACATCCAAGGATATCGAGAAACCGAACGGTCAAAGGCTTGTCTTTAGGCTCACCAATGTAGTGTTTGCACCTCTGTCCGTTCACTCGAAACGGCTGGTCACCATAACCTCGTAGTTCTAGAACGCCTCCGGGGAATAACGGAGAATTTCAAAGGGACCGGACCAACGTGTCCTCAACTTCCCAGAAACAAATGTAACCTAGAATTGTAAAGAAGGACTTGTTCTCCGACTCGAAACTCTCTCTTCTTAATCTTAGCATCATGGAGTAGCTTCATCTTATCCTTACTAATCTTGGCACTTTCGTAAGCCACGGAGTCCGAATTCGTCTAGCTCATGTAAGCTCGCCGTAGTCGATGTTTTCCACAAGATTGGGAATCAAAGTTCGAAACTTTGTAGCCTAATAAGCTCTATGCTCTAACTCGACGGGCGAGATGACATGGTTTCCCGTAGACCATTTGATATGGAGATGTCCCCATAGGGGTTTTATAGGCGAGTTCGTAAGCCCAAAGTACATCATCCAATTTCAAACTCCGGTCCTTTCTATGATCGTTTACCATTTTCTCCAGGATTTTCTTGATGCTCGGTTGCTTCTTTCAACCACGACCACTAGTCATCGGATGATATGGTGTGCCAGTTTTATGACGAACACCATACTTTTCAAGTACTTTCTCTAGGGGTCGGTTGCAGAAGTGCGTCCCTTCATCACTGATCAAGGCACGTGGACATCCAAACCTCACGAAGATATTCTTCTTTAGAAATTTCATTACCGTCTTATGATCATTGTGAGGAGTGGCTTGAGCCTCCACCCATTTAGACACATAGTCTACGCAGAGACTAAGATGTATTTGTTACCGCAAGATGATGGGAATGGTCCTATAAAATCGATACCCCACACATCAAAGACTTCGCATTCTAGGATGGGTTTCAAAGGCATGTCAAAACGCCTTGTCAGAGTACCGGTTCTTTGGCACCTATCACAAGCTTTACAGAAAGCTTCTGTATCTTTAAAGATCGTAGGCCAATAGAAACCGGATTGAAAGATCTTAGCAATGGTTTTCCACGGACCAAAGTGACCCCCAGTGGGTCCACTGTGGCACTGCTCAATAATATCCCGTTGCTCAGATTCAGGAACACATCTTCTTAGAAAACCATCTTTACAGATCTTAAAAAGATAAGGTTCATCCCAAACGAAATATTTCAAATCGAGAAGAACTTTTTCTTCTCCCGATAAGACATCTCCGGATCGAGATAACGGCCATGAAGGTAGTTTACAATGGAAGAATACCATGGAACCTCGGGAGGACAACCGTCTATCAACATAATGTTTTCTAGAGGAAAGTAAAGATCTATATCATCCGGATCATTCTTTTCCTCGTTTAACATTCTAGAAACGTGATCGCCACTACGTTTTCACCGCCCTTTTTGTCCTTAATTTGAACGTCAAACTCTTGTAGGGTCGGTATCCAACGTAGTAGGCGCGGTTTAGCCTCTTTCTTAGTCATCGATACCGCAAAGCGGCGTGATCGGTCCACACAATCACTTGAGCTCCCAACAAGTAACTACGGAACTTGTCCATAGCAAAAACTACGGCCAAAAGCTCATTTTCGGTAGTGGTATAGTTAACTTGAGAGGGGTTCAATGTGTGACTGGCGTAATAGATAGGTTGGAACTTCCCCTTGATCTTTTGCCCTAGAACAGCACCAACAGCATAGTTTGATGCGTCGCACATAAGCTCAAACGGTAGGTTCCAGTCGGGCGAAATAAGAATTGGAGCAGATATTAAACGATCCTTAAGCTCCTCAAACGCTTGCTTGCAGCTCTCATCAAAATTAAACTCAACGTCTTCCTTTAGTAAAGTGGACAGGGGCTTGGCTATCTTGGAGAAGTCTTGAATGAACCTTCGTAGAAGCCGACATGTCCAAGAAAACCTCTAACTTCACGCACATTTTTAGGATAGCTCATCTTCTCGATAGCTTCCACTTTTGCCCCGTCAACTTTTATACCTTTGGCGGAGATCTTGTGGCCAAGAACTATTCCCTCATCTACCATGAAATGGCATTTTTCCCAATTAAGTACTAAGTTCTTTTCCACACATCTGGATAACACTTGATCAAGATTGTCAAGGCAATCATCAAAAGACTGACCAAAAACCGAAAAATCGTCCATAAAAATCTCCATACACTTTTCTACAAGCCCGTCAAAGATAGCCAGCATACATCTTTGAAATGTGGCTGGGGCATTGCAGAGACCAAATGGCATTCGCCTATAAGCAAATGTACCATAAGGGCAGGTAAAAGTGGTCTTTTCTTGGTCAGAAATTTGGATCAATGGGTATTTGGAAGTATCCCAAATATCCATCTAGGAAGCGATAGAATGCGTGTCCCGCCGGACGCTCGAGCATCCGGTCAATGAATGGAAGGGGAAAGTGATCTTTCATGGTTACCTCATTGAGCTTTCGATAATCGATGCGGACTCGTAACCAAGTGACAAGTCTCAATGCAATTTCCTCTCCCTTCTCATTCTTCTCAATGTAATTCCACCTTTCTTGGGAACTACTTGAGTCGGGGAAACCCATTCACTATCCACGATGGCATAAATGATTCCCATGTCCGAAGTTTGATGATTTCCTTTTTAACGACTTCTTGCATATGAGGGTTGAGCCTCCTCTGGGTCGTCGTACACATTTTGCACCCTCATTTGTCTTGATCTTATGCATACGGATGTCCGGAGATATCCCTCTCGATATCTCCTACTTGCCATCCAAAAGCTTTTTCATTTTTCTTCAAGACGTTGATAAGTTTCATTTCCTCTAAACGAGAAAGCTTGGCGGATATAATCGGTGGAAGCTTGTCACCTTCTCTTAAAAACACATACTTGAGATGTTTAGGCGGTGGCTTCAACACCAAATCTGTAGGGGGGTCTTCTATACTCGACTTGAGATCTCCACTTTTCAACTCAATGTCACTGAGTTTACTCTGTGGTCCCACTGCCAAAGCTTCTCCTTCTAACAATTCTTCCTCAAAATCACCGCTAATTGATCTAGATTAACAACACCATGAGTATTTAAATTATCAACAATCGCTCGTATTCGCTCTACTGACCATGACTTGCTTATCCATATAATGGTGAAATCATCCGTCATATAATCAATGGAAAAGCCGGTTGGAGGGTCCGAGAGGGTACTTGAATGGACTTTAAGACATTGTAACTCACCTCTTGATCACCAACTCGGATAGTCACGTGCCCACCATCGCAATCGATGAGGGCTCTAGTTGTAGATAAGAAAGGTCTTCCAAGAATCGGGGGACGTTTTCATCTTTCTTTATATCTAAAACATACCAATCAACCGGAAAGGTAAATCTATCAATCGAACCAAAACGTCTTTCAGGATCCCTGAAGCTTTCTTAGAAGATCTATCAGCGAATTGTAAACTCATAGCAGTCGGTTCTAGAAGGCTTTGTAAACCGAGCTGTTTGCATACAGACATTGGCATAAGGCTTATAGAGGCACCTAAATCGCACAAAGAATTAGGGAAAACTAGACCTCCCATTACTACTGTAAGTATGAACTTACCAGGGTCACCTCTTTTAATTGGTAAGTTTTCATAATTAATCATGGAACAATCCTCACCAATTTGCCTTTCCATGCCTGCTAACTTCTTTTTCGAAGACACAACATCCTTGATAAATTTTGTATACTTAGGCATTTCGACCAAGACATCTGATAATGGAAGATTCACCTGAGTGTTTTTCAAAAGGTTTAGCACCTTTTCATACTTCTTATCCTCAATCAAGGGAATGTTGCTCTTTCTTGGTGGAAATGGAAGTTTCTTAAGGTCATTCTCAGAAAAGACTTTCTTTGAGGATGCACTTACAGCTCTGTCTTCCAGATCCTTCCAACGAACAGCTTTTTCAGATTTCTTAGTAGTCGGGGATCGGCCTCCCGACTTTCGCTTGCTTTTTCGGTCCTCGAGGGATCGGCCACTTGAGGACCTCCGGCTTTTCCACCTCTCGGGGGATCAGCCACCGAGTTTTCTCTTGCGGTTGAGGGGAGTGTAGGTGCTCGGCTTCCTCCCCGCCTTATCAATGGCGGGGAGGGGCTAGTGGTTTCCCTGATGGGAAGGACCACTAACTTGAGTACCGCTTCTCAGATTCATTGCACCGGCCTCCTCTTTACCGTATTGCATTGATGGCACGAGGTCAGTACATGGGCCTTTATTTAAGTCAGCTTGAGCAACTTGACCACCCTTTGGATTCTTTTCGGTGGCGGGCGGTACCCCCCCGGGGGCCTAGAAGCTAACTGTTCAGCCAGTTGCCCAATTTGTCTCTCAAGATTCTTCATCGATCTACTTTGCTCTTCCAACTTAGCTTCAAGATTGGTAGGTTGGGAGGAGCCTTGAGAGTTCTGGAAATTTGCAGAATAGGGCTGGTTGGGCCGACTTTGAAATTGAGAGTTTGAATTGGAAGGCCAATTCTGATTGAATTTTTGCGTAGGATTGGAAAAATTCGAGTTTTGGTTCTGATTAAACCCAGGGTTTCTATTGAAATTCTGATTCGAATTAAAATTCGAATTAGGATTGAAATTTAAAGGCGGATTAAACCCTTGGTTTTGAGAATTGCCCTGGCCAGGAAACTGATTGAACCTTTGATTGTTCTGGCCATAGAATGCATTCACTTCCGCATTCTGTCCGTTTATAGGACAGAATTTAGAAGTGTGCCCCACCTCGTCACAATTCTGACATGTGACTTGATTGTACTATCCATAATCATGGACAACATTCACTTGATAAGGTGCAGGGGGATTAAATTGACATTGGCCATTCATATGGCCCGTCTGGCAACAATTTTCACAGTACAGAACCTGAGGGTTCTTGTGGAAAAGAAGAAGTTTGATTTATCGGATGTGAAATTTGAGATGTTGCCATCTGCTGTTGCAGCATGGCTATCAAACTTTGCATATTAACTTCCCCAACCTTAGGAGGAGGAGGAGCTTGAATTTCCTGATAAGAAAGGGCGTAGTTGTACTTTGCGATGTCCTCAAACAGTGCCCATCCCTCTTCCGGTGTTTTCTTCAGAAATGCCCCACCAGAAGAGCTATTGACCATGCCTTTTGTAAGCTCGGTCAATCCACTGAAGAATGTATTGACTTGCCTTTCCAGTGGCAAGCCATGATGGGGACATTTTCTGAGAAGAGACTTGAATCTCTTCCAACATTCAAAGAACGACTCATTTTCTTTCGATAGAATGTGAAAATGTCGTTCAAACACCGGGTCGTCTTTGAAGGCGGAAGTATTGACTTAGAAATTCTCTTTCAAGTTCAGCCCAGTGTGGTGATAGATTCGAGAGGGGAGAGAGGTGTACCACTCTTTAGCCTCTCCCTTCAAAGAAAATGGGAAAAGTTTCGGCTTGATAGCATCCTCACTTACTCCTTGGATGCGTGTAGTGCCGCATATCTCTAGGAATGTATGTAAGTGGGTATGCGGATTCTCCGATTGATAACCATGAAAATAGATGCATGCCGCATCATCCGAATAAGTCCCGGTTTTAACTCAAAGGTTTGTGCAAGAATGGCCTGGAATAACTATAGCCGGGTTGACTTTGACTTCGCCTGGCATGGCGTAGTCTGCCAACGTACGTCTATTATTAGCGGCCATTATCACAAAATCAGTGATTTCTCTTGCTAGTTGATCTTCAAGATCTCGCTCGGCTCGTCTCGCGAACCGCGAACGGAAAATCCGCCCGTTTGGCCGGACTACGGTTTGCTCGGGGTCGGGGTGTATAATAACGGTCCCTTTTGACTCCGAGTTTGCATAAACCGGACCAAAAACAAGTGGAACGAAACCTAAAAGCTAAGAAAGTAAAAGCCTAAACTAAAAATTAAAAGCCTAAAGAAAAGAATGGGAAAGAAGAAAAGGAAATAAAAGTATTGAAGAAAACAGGACCAGACGGACGTCCAAAAGTTTGGACGGGCGTCCAGATGGAATTGAGATCGGACGGGCGTTTAGTGGTCCAAACGCTCGTCTGAAAGACAGAATACCTGAACGGGCGTCCAAATCTTATGGACGCTCGTCTAAGTGAATAAAAACAAAACAAAATTGATAATTTTCCAGCGGACGGGCGTCCAATATCCCAGACGCCCGTTTGGTAGCGGGAAAACTAGAACAGAAGCAGAAATTTGCGGAAAAGAAAAGAAGGTAAGATAGAACGACAGAAAAACAGAAAGACAGACGATCTAATCTCCAAGGAAACTACTAAGGGAAAGTCTTAAACCCTAATTATCTACTTAACAACTACCTAAAACAATTATCAACTAAAAACAGGAATTTAAAACGAACTAAAAATAGGAAAAATAGAAACAAACAGAACAGAAAAAAAAAAAACGAAAAACAAAAACTAGACAACCGTCCGGCTCCCCGGCAACGGCGCCAAAAACTTGTCCCGGATTTTATCAATACAAAACAACAAGTAATAAACCGGTTAACCTCAAGTGCAAGGATCGTAGTATGGAGGCTAGTGCCGGGTCGATCTTACGGGGAACTAGACTGTTGTGAACCCTAGCTTTTGTTTTTAACTAATTATTGTCACGAAAACTAACCTAAACGAAGAGCTAACCTAAACAAATATTGCATAAAAGTAACTAGACAGAGGAGATTAATCCAATGCTAGGGAAGATTGAAAGCGATAAACTAAACTAAACTAAAGTGCAGAAAAAGTAAACTAAAGCTAAACAATTCAAGTTTCAAGGGATTAAATCAAGTATAACGAACGAACAAGCAATTGATCCACCTATCCCATCAACATTCAATTCTAATTCGGATTATTTCGTGATCTCTATTCAAGTCGTGATTCACCTAATCGAAGGCATAAACTCCTACTCTCATAGACAAGTTCGTTTTCTAATCTTTTATCTTTCGATGTTAAAGATTACGTCTTTTTAACCTAGGCGTGAAATCTTCCGATTTCTAATCTAGAAAATCAATCTAATAACTTTCGTTTTATTTAGATCAAAGATCCAATCTTTTATCATGGTGATCTAAGGTTGACATGACTCTCATCATATAAACAATCATCAAAGCAAGCATCTTTCGATTAAACATGCAATAAAACATACAAAACATGATAAAAGAAACGAACTTGAAATAAGACTCACAAAATAATCACGAACTAGAAATCAACTATTGAATTGGACGGCTTCACAACGCTTGTTCAAAGAGGTTTAGCCTCTTAGAATCTTCTTGAAGGCTTGAATTGCTTGAATAAAATACATAAATTGAAAGATCTAATCTAGAGATTTAAAAGCATAAAATTTGAGTAAAAACTAAGTAAAAAGGGTTCGAATATATGATGATGTATTTGTGGAGAAAACACGCCGCTTTATATAGAAAACTAGGTCGGTTTCAAAGATGGCGGCGGCTGGACGCCCGTCCGGAATGGGTGAACGCCCGTCAACTCTTCATATGAACTTCAAATCGGGCCGAGTCATGATCGACGCTCGTCCACCGGCGTCCACTCCGCGTCCAAACTCTCTCGAATCACTTTTCCTCTTCTGGACGCTCGTTCACCCTGGCAGACGCCCGTCCACTCTGGACGCCAGTTCAAGGTTCTGAACGTTCGTCCATTATGATCGAATTTTGATTTCTTGATCTTTATCTCTTTTATCTCTATCCCATTCCTTCATTATCTCTTATATCATCAATTAGCTCGAACTTAATCAACTTTTGATCATCTTTTGAACCTCAACCATGTATCTATAACACGTAAGAACATCGCAAAAATGTAATAATGTCCAAATAATCATAAAAACATAATTAAAACACCAAAAACAACCTATTTTGCGATCAACCCTTTTAAAATATCATTCGCTCAATATCTCCATTAAATACTCGTTTCTTATGCAAACTCATACAAATATGGGGGAAATTAACATAGAATATAGCCTTATAAATCGTATAAAATCACCCTTAACAGTCCTAACGACCATGGATCATGAAAGGGGCTAAGTTCAACCAAGATGTGAGATTGATGAAGTTGAGAGGTTGTGACATTGTATGAAGGGTGAATTGAATGAAAAGGTATAATCCAATAGGCTTTGACTTCAACAAAACGGAGGTAGTATTCACAAACAAGGGAGAACAAATTAAGCTGAGAAATTACACATAAGAAGCTCAACTTAAGATGATAAGTTGCAAAAGATTTGCTAATTTTTTAGAAATGATTGCTCAGAAATTGATTGCTTAAATTTGAATAAGTGGAGGATTTTTTTTCCTCGCTCTGCGGATCCTCCCTCTTTTTAGGGTTTTCCAGCGGCGGAGTCTTCTCCGGCTGCTCCGCCCCTCCCTTTTTTTCGGAACCGGAGGAGGTCGTCACCCCATTCTCCCCCCCGACTGCAACGGTACAATTCTCCAATCTTTATCTCAACGGTCCCAGGGCAACCTTCATGCCGAGTCCCTTGAGCTCTCTGTCATTCTCCAAGCGCTCTACACAGCAGCTTCCATGGTACTCCCTGATATAATCATTGAATCGGACTCCTTACTTTGCATACAGCGTCTACAATCACCGACAAATGATTTGTCTTCGCTGGGTTGCCTAGTCTCTGATTTTTTGAGCATTGCGAAGGCCTTTACTTCTTGTTCCTTTTCCTTTGTTAAACGTACTAGCAATAGGCCTGCTCATTTTCTAGCCAAAGCAGGCTTGTCTGCTCACGACCTTATTACTTGGGGCTCTTCCCCTCCATCGGATGTAATTGACTCTTGCTTGGCCGATTTGGCGTAATAAAATTTCCGTCACCTTTCAAAAAAAATTGTGCATCTCACACTTTTCTAGACCATCAGATTGCCAACGAGGTTCAATGTCTGACATGACCAAATCACCATATGTTAATCACAACAGTTGGAAACAGAATGGTGAGTGAATTTAAGTGTCCTAACGGCCATGGATCATGAAAGGGGCTAAGTTCAACCAAGATGTGAGATTGATGAAGTTGAGAGGTTGTGACATTGTATGAAGGGTGAATTGAATGAAAAGGTATAATCCACTAGGCTTTGACTTCAACAAAACGGAGGTAGTATTCACAAACAAGGGAGAACAAATTAAGCTGAGAAATTACACATAAGAAGCTCAACTTAAGATGATAAGTTGCAAAAGATTTGCTAATTTTTTAGAAATGAGGCCTATATATTCTTAGGGAACCTCAATTTGAAGGTGTTGAACATGTAAAACTTATAGATATGCTGACTGTCAGAAGGATGAAATAGAACAATTGGTGGATCAAATGCTACAACGAGGGATTATACAACACATTAATAGTCTATTATCATCACCCTTTCTCTTTGTGAAAAAGAAAGATGGAACTTTTGTAGATATTGTGTGGATTACAAAAAGTTAAATGACTTGATTGTCAAGGATACCTACCCCATTTCACTAATCGATGAATTGTTGGATGAGTTAGGGTACTTTGTAAAATAGACCTAAGATATGTATTCTATCAGAACACGTGCGAAGCACGTGCATTTTACTAGTATAGGTAAAAACACCTAAAATGATTTGTATTTGGACCATTCATTTGAGTGTCATTAGAGCCCCCACCCCACATATATATATATATATATATATATATATATATATATATATATATATATATATATATATATCTTTCTCTATATGAAAAGAGAACAAAAAGTTCGGGAAAAAACCCACGTCCTTGTTTTCTCAACATTATTTCCGTACGGGATTTTTATTAATTGTATTGTAGTCCAGTCTGTTTGGCCCACCTAATGTCCGGCCCTTGTTTGTCATTAGGTATTGTAGCTTTCTCAGTCGCCTCATTTGGCCAAAAAAAAAAAAACAGATCGTTTGGTGGATTGTGCGGCGGTGGGGGATGCCGGATTCTTTAGTCTCCTCCACTTCTCCAGCTGTTTCTGGTGTTTATCGGTGGATCTGGTGGCTTGGAATGACGTTTGGCCGGCGTAGTACTGATGCATACCTGTTTGACGTTTCCGATTTGACAGAAAAGGCGACGCCTTTACACCATTTCTAATTAGACGTCTGATGTGGTTCCGATTTGGTAAAAAGTATTCGACTTTTTCTCGTGGATGATGCAAGATACTGATAGATTGCCTTTCAGTTTCGAATCCTCCCAAATTTGATTAAGAATTCATTTATTTTATCTTATTCTTGCAACCGGTAAGCTGTTCTTGAACCCATTTTTACGAGGATGAACGGAAAAATGATGATTATGTTTCCTCTTTTGTGTCTATTTCGTGTTTTAAATGGAAAAGACTCGATCTTTCTCTGTTGTTTTTCTAATCAGAGATTTTCATTATGTGTTGTGTCTATTTCGTGTCTAATTTGTTAATCTTTCTCTGATGTGTTTTGTGTCTAGGTGGTTTGAGTATGTAGGGTTTTCCAGATGGTGGAGTTGCGGAGGAGCCGCCACCTTTCTCTACTTTCAGAGATTGTCTTTGCCATTTGCAGGTAATTTGTCTGTGTTATCGCTATTTTGTTATTTAGAGTATTTACGGAATTTTTACTTGATTACCGACTTTGAACAGAGGATGGGCGTAAGTTTATGGAATTCTTACTTGATTACCTTACTTTTTTATGCATGCATTTGTTTTCATGAATTAAGAAGTTACTTGACGTATTTATGAGAAGTTGCTTGACGTATTTGGTCAGGCCCCTGTTTGGTTTCAGGCTGGGTTGGATCTATTTGGATCCAACTCAATATTTTATTCACCCACTATCTTATTTACTATTATTTTATTAAATTTATTATTTTATTATAATTTCTGTCACCAATCATTTCACCATCAACAAATAAAATAATATTAATCAATTCATTTTATTCATCACCTACACTATTCTACCATTACTTTATCAATATAATATTTCATTAAATTTCTCTCACCAATCATTTCTTCATCTTTACAAATTTCAATATAACATTTCAACTTTATAATCATTACTTTACATTATTTTATTTTATTTTCTCTCTCATGACTCAATCCAACCCCAATCCAACCCGAAACCAAACAAGGCTTTGCTAATATCCCATTCACTCTTGGCCTAAGCATCATCAGATTATCTCCTTATTCAGGGGATATTGTCCCGGATTTTATCAATACAAAACAACAAGTAATAAACCGGTTAACCTCAAGTGCAAGGATCGTAGTATGGAGGCTAATGCCGGGTCGATCTTACGGGGAACTAGACTGTTGTGAACCCTAGCTTTTGTTTTTAACTAATTATTGTCACGAAAACTAACCTAAACAAATATTGCATAAAAGTAACTAGACAGAGGAGATTAATCCAATGCTAGGAAAGATTGGAAGCAATAAAAACTAACTAAGTCGCGAGAAAAATAAAATAAACTAAACTAAGCTAAGCAATTCGAGTCAAGTGATTTAAATCAAATTTTAACGAACGAACGAGCAATTGTTCCACCTATCCTATCAACGTTTGATACTAATTCGGATTATTTCGTGATCTCTACTCAAGTTGTGATTCACCTATCTAAGGCATGAACACCTACTTTCGTAGACAAGTTCGTTTTCTAATCTTCGATCTTTCGATTAAAGATTAAGTCTTTCTAACCTAGGCGTGAAATCTTTCAATTTCTAATCTAGAGATTCAATCTAATAACTTTCGTTGTGATTAGATTAAAGGTCTAAACTTTTATCATGGTGTTCTAAGGTTAACATGACTTTCATCAAGCAAACAAGAAACAAAGGCACGGATCTTTCGATATAGCATGCAATCAACATATAAAAACATGATAAAGGTAACAACTTTAATAGACACTCACAAAATAATCACGAACTCGAGATCAAACCGTTGAAACGGACGGCTTCACAACGCTCGTTCAAGGAGGATTTAGCCTCCAGCATCCTTTGCACATCGAATTGTTGAATAAAAAGTACATGAAATTATCTAATCTAATCTAGAAGTTTAAGTGCATAAAACTAGAGAAAAGCTGAAGGAAAAACGCAGCCAAGCGCCCCTAAGGTTTAGGGTTCGAAAATTGTATGATTAGGGTTTGGGAAATCGCGCCTATTTATAGATTTTTAGGTCGGTTTCGCCGAGTCGGTGCCGTGGACGCCCGTCCACTATCTTGGACGCTCGTCCAGCCTCTATGAACGGAGAATGAACGCTCGTTCGAACGCGTACGAACTCTCTGAATGTAAAATACGATTCTGGACGCCAGTTCACTTTTATGGACGCCCGTCCACTACCTTGCTCTAGTATTTTGCTCATAACTTCACTTCTAGGGCTCCAAATGAGGTGATTCAACATGCGTTGGAAAGCTATTTCAATCCTCTACAACTTTCATCAAGACAACTTTCCCTGAAAGTGCCTACAAGTGTGGACAAAATCCCCATGAAGTGCCTGGTTCCGGTTTCTTTAATGATTCTTCACTTAAACATCTTTCAACTCTTCCATCTTCACGTGATCATCGTTTAAGCTCCTTACTCATCATGAAAACGTACCTAACAACTTGATAGAAACATGCAAAATGTAACATCATACGAATAAACATAAAACACCGATAAAATCACGTAAATATCTCGATTTTGCATTTAAACACATTTAAAACTCGTTTGCTCAATAAATCTAATAAGCACTTACTTTTCTATGCAATTTATCGATTATGGGAGAAATCGTTACGAAATATAACGGTATAAATCATATAAAATCACCCTTAACAACTCCCCCACACTTAAACCTTGCTCGTCCCGAGCAAAACAAAACAAAATCAAGCTCGAGATAGTATAGACATCTCAACAAATATAACATATATTCAATAACTTAGAAGTTCACCATCGTGTGTGTGCATAGCCATAGAAAACTTCCACTAAATCCAAACTTGAGGAACTCAAAGTAAAACTAGCTAATACCCCTCGTAGACTAGCAATAAATGACACTCATAAGATGCACCCTACAAACGTGACATATCCCGAAAAGAATGATCGAATATATCTAGGGCCTTTCGAAATACTCGGAGGATAATCCCTACAACATATCTATCGGTTTATGCGGGGATAAGATTAACGAAAGACTAAGTCTTATATTCATTTCATAACCAATTTCAAGTTGATTTAATTACTTCACATTTAAACACACATAGGGTGAGCTATTGCCCTCATAGTAGAATAGGACATTTCGAGATAATACCCTACCTTACTCCAATCATAAGGCAACTTTTCCTAAGCGTCGTGAGCTCTTAGTCATCATAGTGGTATAGGACATTCGTGGTATACCCTACCTCACTCAAATCATCAACTAGCTTCCGACACACCCATTTTATTCATTTAATTCAACTTTAACTTATTTTTTAACAACATTAGTTACGTGTTACTTATCACATTCAAACTTCTAGATATTCACAAGTATATCATACTACGGAACTAAATACAAACTATCATAAATCTCAAGATATATACGTAGCACTAAGCACACGACTTACAAGATAATCAAAAATACTAATCCAAAACGGGGTATAACTTTATAAAATAGCTCTTCATTCACTATGGCACGTGGAAAATAAATCTTGGTGAAACAACTAACTCATCAAAAATATGGTATAAAGCATCGATGAATATAACAAACCGAACAAAACGTGTATTGCTCTACTCGAGACAAAACACAAATTTTGAAAATTTAGCCCATTTTAGCATAGAAATAACATCATATAAGCAAATGGTAGATACATAGCGATCATTCCCCTCCCCCACACTTAAATAACAACATGTCCTCATGTTGTGCGTAAATAAAAAGAAAGAAAGAACTTAGCGATAGTAGTTCGAAAGTGGCAAGTCCGGAAGTGGTCGCGATCCGGATCCAAAAATGCTTGATGAAAGCGAGACTCGTGGACCATCCACCGGAAAACTGATATCATCTGAAACTCACAATTGCTATCGCAAGTATCCTGCATACATGAAAAACAACACAAAACGTACCTCGGGGGATAGGGGAAATTATATCACATGAAACACAAGAGATAATCGTATTAGATGGAAAAATCATCGTCCAAGGAAAAGTGCAGAACATCCAACCGTCAATTACAAATACTAAGCAGATTCACACAAAACCCTAACTAGACTAAAACTAAACGAAGACACACAAAAGAAAAACAAAAGAAAATAAACAAAACAAAAACAGATATCTAGGGTGCCCCTAGTAGCGCTTTTGGTTTATGTCGTTAGCTCGACACCATTTAAGCTCAGCCTGGGTCAGGCCATTTGACTTTTCTGCCAGCCACTACCTCGTGTAAGCTCTCATCAGTAGCGTGGCTGCAGAAACATCTCATACATGGGGTCAAATCTTTGATAGCTTTCCAAATACGTTTAAACTTCCCCATGGTTGACCTCTTCGTCTTGCCGAAGATTTTTGACAGTTGTTGCTCTTTGAAAAACTCTTCCATATCCCAACTACCGCTAGAACTTCTTCGATGGACCAACACCGTCATCCTCCGAAAACAAGTCGGGCGAAAACTCGGTAAACTCGTCGACTTTAGGGGTGCTACACCCGAGGATTTCGAGAACTTAACAATCAAAGGACTTTACCTTGGGTTCACCAATGTAATGTTTGCATCTTTGACCATTCACTCGGAACGGTTGATCACCATAACCGCGCAGCCTCTAGAACGCCCCCGGGAATGATTTGGAGAATCTCAAATGGACCGGACCAACGTGTTCTCAACTTCCCAGAAACAAATGTAACCTAGAATTGTATAAGAGAACTTGCTCGCCGACCCGGAATTCTCTCTTCTTTATCTTGGCGTCATGGAGGAGTTTCATCTTTTCCTTACTAATCCCGGCACTCTCGTAAGCCCGGAGTCTAAATTCATCAAGCTCGTGCAACCGCCGCTGCGGCCGGTGTTTGCCACAAGATTGGGAATCGAAGTTAAGAAACTTTGTAGCCCAATAAGCTCTGTGCTCTAGCTCAACTGGCAGATGGCATGGCTTACCGTAAACCATTTGATATGGCGATGTACCCATAGGGGTCTTATAGGCGATCCTATATGCCCAAAGTACATCGTCCAACTTCGAACTCCGTCTTTTCTATGACTATTCACCGTCTTCTCCAGGATTTTCTTAAGACTGCGGTTGCTTCGCTCAAACGACCACTAGTCATCGGATGATATGGTGTGCCGGTTTATGGCGAACACCATACTTCTCGAGGACTTTTTCCAAAGGTCGGTTGCGAAGTGTGTCCCTTCATCACTGATCAAGGCACGTGGACATCCAAACCTCACAAAGATGTTCTTCTTCAGAAATTTCATGACCGTTTTATGATCATTGTGAGAAGTGGCTACTGCCTCCACCCATTTCGAAACATAGTCGACGCAAACTAAGATGTATTTGTTGCCACACGATGATGGGAAAGGTCCCATAAAATCGATGCCCCATACATCAAAGACTTCGCACTCTAAGATGGGTTTCAAAGGCATGTCAAAACGCCTTGTCAGAGTTCCGGTTCTTTGACATCTATCGCAAGCTTTACGAAGGCTTCGTATCTTTAAAGATCGTCGGCCAATAGAATCCGGAATTTGGAAGATCTTAGCAACCGTTTTCCAAGGACCAAAGTGACCACCTGTGGGTCCACTATGGCATTGCTCGATTATATCGCGTTGCTCGACTCGGGAACACACCTCCTCAAAGCAAACCATCTTTGCGGATCTTGAAGAGGTAAGGTTCATCCCAAACGAAATATTTCATATCGAGAAGAACTTCTTCTTCTCTTGATAAGACATTTCGGGATCAAGGTATTTGGCATGAAGGTAGTTGACAATGGAGGAGTACCAAGGAACATCCGGAGAGCGGCCATCGATCAACATGATGTTTTCTAGAGGAAAGTAAAGATCTATATCATCGGGATCACCCTTTTCCTCACTTAACATCCTAGAAACATGATCCGCCACTACGTTCTCACCGCCCTTCTTATCTTTGATTTGAACGTCAAACTCTTGGAGGGTCGTATCCAACGCAAGAAGCGCGGTTTAGCTTCCTTTTTGGTCATGAGATACCGCAAAGCAGCGTGGTCAGTCCACACAATCACTTGAGCACCCAGCAAGTAACTACGAAACTTATCCATAGCAAAGACTACGGATAATAGTTCCTTTTCAATTGTCGTGTAGTTAACTTGAGAATGATTCAGTGTGTGACGGCATAATAGATAGGTGGAACTTTCCATTAAGCTTTTGCCCTAAGACCGCACCAACAAGCATAGTTGGATGCATCACACATAAGCTCAAAGGGTAGGTTCCGGTCGGGCGATATAAGAATTGGAGCGAGAGATCGCCTACTCTTAAGCTCCTCAAACGCGCGCTTGCAATTCTCATCAAAATCAAAAGTAACGTCTTCTTTGAGTAAAGTAGACGGGGGCTTGGCAATCTTTGAAAAGTCCTGGATGAACCTCCTATAGAAACCGACATGTCCGAGAAAACCTCGGACTTCCCGAACATTCTTAGGATAACTCATCTTCTCAATAGCTTCAACCTTAGCTCTATCTACTTCTATACCTTTGGCCGATACTTTGTGGCCAAGGACTATGCCTTCATCTACCATGAAATGGTATTTTTCCCAATTAAGCACTAAGTTCTTTTCCACACATCTAGATAACACCGATCAAGATTATTGAGGCAATCATCGAAGGATTGACCAAAGACCGAGAAATCATCCATAAAAATCTCCATGCACTTTTCAACTAGCCCGTCAAAGATTGCCATCATACACCTTTGAAAGGTGGTCTGGGGCATTACGAGACCAAACGGCATCCGCCCGTGGGGGCGAATGTACCATAAGGGCAAGTGAAAGTGGTCTTCTCTTGGTCAACGGGATCGATGGGTATCCGAAAATATCCCGAATAACCATCCAGGAAACGATAGAATGCGTGCCCCGCCGTACGCTCAAGCATCCGGTCAATGAATGGAAGGGGAAATGATCTTTCGGTGTGACCTCATTGAGCTTTCGATAATCGATACATACTCGTATCCAGTAACGAGCCTCAATGCTATCTCTTCTCCCTTCTCATTTTTCTCAATCGTAATTCCACCTTTCTTGGGAACTACTTGAGTCGGGGAAACCCATTCACCGTCGCAATGGCGTATATGATACCCATATCTAGAAGCTTTATAATTTCCTTCTTGACTACCTCTTGCATGTGAGGGTTGAGCCTTCTCTCGAGGTCGTCTAACTCGTTTTGCACCCTCCTCGTCTTGATCTTGTGCATACAGATGTCGGGAGATATCCCTCGGATATCTCCCACCCGCCATCCAAAGGCTTTCTCATTTTTGCGCGGGACGTTTAACGGTTTAAGCTCTTCTATTCGAGACGGCTTGGCGAGAGATGATCAAAGGAAGCTTGTCACCTTCTCTCGAAATACATACTTAAGATGTTTAGGCAACGGCTTCGAACCAAGTCTACGGGGGTTCCTCTAGACTTGATTTAAGATCTCCACTCCTCAACTCAACATCGTCGAGTTTACTTAGTGGCCCTACCGCCAAAGCTTCTTCTCGTAGCCCATCCTCAAAATCACCGCTAACCGGTCTAGTCTGCAGATTGACCACACCATGATTATTCGGATTATCGATCAATCGCTCATATTTCGCTTCTACGGCCCAAGACTTGCTTATCCATGAAGTCATTGAAGTCATCGACGTCTCCTCAATGGAAAAGCCGGTTGGAGAACCGGAGGGTACTTGAATAGATTTAGAAACGCTATAGCTCACCTCTTGGTCACCAACTCGGATAGTTACTTTCCCACCATCACAATCGATGAGGGCTCTAGCCGTAGATAGGAAAGGTCTTCCAAGAATCGAGAGGGACATTTTCATTTTTCTCCATATCTAAGACATACCGGTCAACGGGAAAGGTAAACCTACCAACTTGAACCAATACGTCCTTTAGGATCCCCGAGGCTTTCTTTGAAGATCTATCGCGAACCGCAAGTTCATGGTAGTGGGTTCTAGAAGACTTTGTAAACCCCCGCTTGCTTGCACAGATAATGGCATCAAGCCGATAGATGCACCCTGTGTCACATAAGGAATTTGGGAAGACTAATCCCCCCATCCGCAATGTGAGCACAAATTTTCCGGGTCGCTTCTCTTGATTGGTAAGCTTTCATAATTAACGAGAGAACACTCCTTACCAACTCGCTTGATCCATTCCTCGCTAACTTCTTCTTGGAAGATACAACATCCTTGATGAACTTTGTATACTTAGGCATCTCGACCAAGACCTCGGATAATGGCGATTTACCCGAGTATTTTTCAACAATTTAAGCACCTTTTCGTACTTCTTATCTTCGCTCAACGGGATGTTGCTCTTTCTAGGTGGAAAAGGGAAGCTTTTTCAAATCATCCTCGGAAAATACTTTCTTCGAGGACGAACTAACGGCCTTGTCTTCCAAATCTTTCCACCGAACCGTCTTTTCATTCTTTTTGTTAGTCGGGGATCGGCCCACCCGACTATCATTTAACTCATCATTCCTCAGGGGATCAGCCACCTGAGGACTTCCAATTGATTCTTTATTCCTCAAGGGATCATCCACTTGAGGAATCTCAACTCTTTCTTCTATCAGGGGATCATCCACCTGATTTGCCTTCTGCAGCCGAGGGGATGATGGTTGCTCAATTTCTCCTCCCGCCTTATCGGCGGCGGGGAGGGGCTAGTGGTTTCCCCGGAAGCCGGGGGACCACCAACTTGAGAACCACTTCTTAAGTTCATCGCACCGGCCTCCTCTTTACCGTATTGCATTATTGGCACGAGGTCGGTGCATTGGTCGTTGCTTAAATCGGCTTGAGCGACTTGACCGCCTCTTGGATTCTTTTCCGTGAAGCCGGGCAACCGCCCGACGGTCTCAGAGGCTAACCGCTCGGCCAATTGCCCGATTTGCCTCTCAAGGCTTTTCATCGTCTCGCTTTGCTCCTCCCGAAATGAACTCCATTCGGCTTTTATATCGTCCTGGTGGGAGGTGCCTTGAGAGTTTTGAAAGTTCGGGGAAATGGCGGCTTGGCCGACTTTGGAATGCGAATTAGAATTGGTGGCCAATTCGATTGAACCTTTGTCCGTGGATTGGAAGAATTATAGCTTGGGTTCTGATTATAACCAGGGTTGCTATTGAAGTTCGAATTAGGATTAAATCCCGAAGATTGATTAAACCCTTGGTTTTGGAAACTGTTCTGGCCAGAGAATTGGTTATTGAATCTCTGATTTGTCTGGCCAGAGAAAGCATTGACTTCCGCATTCTGCCCAATCATGGGACGAAGCGAGCAATATGCCCCATGCCGTCACATACTTGGCATGTGATTGGATTATGCCGTCCATAGTCATGAACAACATTGACTTGCCTGAGCAGAGGGGGAAGAAAATTGACATTGGCCAGTCATATGGCGGTCCCGACAAAGATGCTTCACAATACGAACTTGAGAGTTCGTGAAAGTGAAGGAGCCCGATAACTCGGGTAGGGGCCGGTGTGAGAGGTCGTCGGTTGAGAAGGTGCCATCTGCTTTTGCAGTATGGCAACAAGACTTTGCATAGTCACCTCTTCGACCTTGGGAGGGGGAGGAGGTGCTTGGATGGCTTGATAAGAGGGGCGTAGTTATATTTGGCAATGTCCTCGAACAATGCCCACCCCTCATCAGGTGTTTTCTTGAGAAATGCCCCACCAGAGGAACTATTGACCATGCCCTTGGTGAGCTCGGTCAATCCGCTGAAGAAAGTATGGACTTGCCTTTGCTTTGGCAAGCCATGATGGGGACACTTTCGCAGGAGAGACTTAAACCTTTTCCACGCCTCAAAGAATGATTCATTTTCCAGCTGACGGAATGTGAAGATTTCGTTCAGACAGTGGGCTGTTTTTGAAGGAGGAAAGTATTGACTTAGAAATTCCTTCTCGAGCTCCGCCCACGTAGTGATGGATTCAGAGAGGGAGAGAGTGATACCACTCGAGTGCCTCCCCCCGTAAGGAAAATGGAAATAGTTTAAGCTTGATGGCGTCCTCACTTACACCTTGGATACGGGTAGTACCGCATATTTGCAAGAATGTGTGTAAGTGGGTGTGGGGGTTTTCAGATGGGAAACCATGGAAAATTGATGCATGCTGCATCATCTGTATAAGTCCGGGTTTAAGCTCGAAGTTTGGAGCAGTAATGGTAGGCATGACGATAGCCGGGTTGATGGTGACCGTACCGGGCATGGCATAGTCGGCCAACGTCCGTCTATCTTCCGCTCGCCATTATTACTATTCTTTCGATTTCTCCCGAAAGATATTGCTCAAATTCTTGATCTAGAGCGTTTCCTTCGTCGAAACGAAGTCTCCGCCTATTGGGTCGGACTATGGTCCGCTCGGGGTCGGGGAATAGATTAGTGGTCCCTTATGACTACGAGTTTGCATAAACCGAACACCAACTCAAGGTGTTGAGCAAGAAAGGATAGAAAGTGACGAAAGGACAGACGACGGAGAGGAAAGGATAACTAAACCTAGAGGAATCAAAAACTACGAAACTTAACTACGAAAAATTTAAAAACAGAAAAACAGGAAACACCAAAAACGTGTTGAAATCTTCTGAGCCCAAAATGGAAGGGAAAACAGTGGATTTTGACCTCGAAAACGGTGTTAGACAGCCTTTGGCTGTCTGCCACGTCGTCGGCGTCGGAACGAGCTTTCCGAATTGGGGTCCTGCGCGCCAATCCGACACTCGAGCCGAAAGTTTATGGCAAAAATACTATCAAGTGCTAAAACGGACCCTTTTATCCTAAAATTTGATCGTGAAAGGTGTGGAGTCAGATGATTCAACCTTAGATGTCACCGAATCAATGTGGAAACTAGAAAGGATAGAAACAAAAACCCTACCTACGAAAAGACATCGAAACGGGGAGGACGGACGGGCGTCCAAGGTCCCGGACGGGCGTCCGCCCGGGAGGTTGAAGTGGACGGGCGTTCGAAAACCGAACGCTCGTCCGAGGGGTCGAAACGAACGAGTTGAAATTTTTACGGTGGACGGGCGTTCATAGGTATGGACGCTCGTTCATATGCAAAATTTTCCGTAAAAAGAACGAAACGATTTCGAACGAGAGAAAAGTAAAGAAAACAGAAAGCGAAAAAAAACGGGGAGAAAAAACTAATCACTAACGTAAACTTTAACCCTAATCTAAAACACCAATATCCTAACTACTTAAAGGTTAATCTTCCTAGGAATCGACCTAAAAACAGGGATTAAAACGCAGAAAACGGAAAGAAAAAAAAACTGAACTAACACAGAAAAACGAAAAACAAATAAAAACAAAAACTAGGCAAACCGTCCGGTTCCCCGGCAACGGCGCCAAAAACTTGTCCCGGATTTTATCAATACAAAACAACAAGTAATAAACCGGTTAACCTCAAGTGCAAGGATCGTAGTATGGAGGCTAATGCCGGGTCGATCTTACGGGGAACTAGACTGTTGTGAACCCTAGCTTTTGTTTTTAACTAATTATTGTCACGAAAACTAACCTAAACAAATATTGCATAAAAGTAACTAGACGAGAGGAGATTAATCCAATGCTAGGAAAGATTGGAAGCAATAAAAACTAACTAAGTCGCGAGAAAAATAAAATAAACTAAACTAAGCTAAGCAATTCGAGTCAAGTGATTTAAATCAAATTTTAACGAACGAACGAGCAATTGTTCCACCTATCCTATCAACGTTTGATACTAATTCGGATTATTTCGTGATCTCTACTCAAGTTGTGATTCACCTATCTAAGGCATGAACACCTACTTTCGTAGACAAGTTCGTTTTCTAATCTTCGATCTTTCGATTAAAGATTAAGTCTTTCTAACCTAGGCGTGAAATCTTTCAATTTCTAATCTAGAGATTCAATCTAATAACTTTCGTTGTGATTAGATTAAAGGTCTAAACTTTTGTCATGGTGTTCTAAGGTTAACATGACTTTCATCAAGCAAACAAGAAACAAAGGCACGGATCTTTCGATATAGCATGCAATCAACATATAAAAACATGATAAAGGTAACAACTTTAATAGACACTCACAAAATAATCACGAACTCGAGATCAAACCGTTGAAACGGACGGCTTCACAACGCTCGTTCAAGGAGGATTTAGCCTCCTAGCATCCTTTGCACATCGAATTGTTGAATAAAAAGTACATGAAATTATCTAATCTAATCTAGAAGTTTAAGTGCATAAAACTAGAGAAAAACTGAAGGAAAAACGCAGCCAAGCCGCCCCTAGGGTTTAGGGTTCGAAAATTGTATGATTAGGGTTTGGGAAATCGCGCCTATTTATAGATTTTTAGGTCGGTTTCGCCGAGTCGGTGCCGTGGACGCCCGTCCACTATCTTGGACGCTCGTCCAGCCTCTATGAACGGAGAATGAACGCTCGTTCGAACGCGTCTCGAACTCTCTCGAATGTAAAATACGATTCGGGACGCCGTTCACTTTTATGGACGCCCGTCCACTACCTTGCTCTAGTATTTTGCTCATAACTTCACTTCTAGGGCTCCAAATGAGGTGATTCAACATGCGTTGGAAAGCTATTTCAATCCTCTACAACTTTCATCAAGACAACTTTCCCTGAAAGTGCCTACAAGTGTGGACAAAATCCCCATGAATTGCCTGGTTCCGGTTTCTTTAATGATTCTTCACTTAAACATCTTTCAACTCTTCCATCTTCACGTGATCATCGTTTAAGCTCCTTACTCATCATGAAAACGTACCTAACAACTTGATAGAAACATGCAAAATGTAACATCATACGAATAAACATAAAACACCGATAAAATCACGTAAATATCTCGATTTTGCATTTAAACACATTTAAAACTCGTTTGCTCAATAAATCTAATAAGCACTTACTTTTCTATGCAATTTATCAGATTATGGGAGAAATCGTTACGAAATATAACGGTATAAATCACATAAAATCACCCTTAACAGATATGCAAGAACATTCCGTTCTTTCGATAAGCCATGTTTCTGACCAAGAAATTTTTGTAACATAATTATGTAGCAGATGTTGTATTGTTGTTCTTGTTGCTTTTAGTGGACTCAAACCGTGTCTCTTTTACTCATAATAGGGTGTATAGTAACATGCAATCATTGTTGATCTAACCATATTTGTTAATCATATTTAATCACCCTTGGTTTAATCATATTTTTTTTCATATTTGTCAACCGTAGCGCCTTGATAACTTATCACGTGGATAGGCATAGATATGTAGTTGTAGGAAGGTTATACCAAGTGGTATACATTAGAGCCTCTCATTTTTACTCTCTTTCACATAATACACTTTTATCGTGTGTGAGAGGTTAGAAATGAATGGTTGTAATGTATGCTACTTAGTAAAACCTTCCTACAACGGTTGTATTTTAAAATTTCACTTAAGTATATCATGCAATTCTTACCACGTAAGAAGACTCCATTTTCAATGTTTTAAGCTATCAGTTTTCTATTCATTTGGCTGGCCATCAGTTTTCTATTCATTTGGCTCTTTGGGAAGTATCTGGATTGCTCTATGGCTGAATAAAGTAAGTCCTTTGCTTCCTTTCTTTCTCCGAATTCCTCTGGTTTTTTTACTATCGTACGAATCTTTAGGCTTCACGTTTCTGTTGTTTCAGGCGTATAGCTCTCCAGCTGAAGATCCCGAGCTTAGTACAAGAGAAAGAAAGTTGATATTAGGAGGCAACGTGCCGAAGGAACCTGTCTCTTCCATTCCATGGAAACTAATTTTGTCAAAAACAAACCTGTTTGGGCTCTTATAATTTCTCATTTTTGCCAGAATTGGGGGACTTTCATTCTCCTGACATGGATGCCAACTTACTACAATCAGGTACGTTAACTGAACCATGCCGGCATGATAGGTTTTTCTGCTATAGCAAAGGCATCATTTTCATATGCACATATCCATCTGGTCTAATAGTATCTGATTCATCGATTTAACTCGGATTCTATTGTCGTTGATACCTTTTCAGGTTTTGAAGTTCAACCTTACTGAATCCGGACTCCTCTGCGTACTGCCATGGCTGACCATGGCTGTCTTTGCAAAAATAGGAGGTTGGATTGCAGATACACTTGTGAGCAGAGGTCTCTCAATAACATCTGTTCGTAAGGCAAGGCCATAAAATCTTTTCAAAGCATTTGCAGTAGATACTATAAAATTAGTTAAATCCATAAAATCTCCTTCGGTAGAATCTTTACCTAAAGCCCTCTAGATTATGCATTGCTTTTACTACACAAAATACAAATTCTCCATTCCAATTATATGCTATAAAGAAAGATTCTGATGTATTTCGCACAGAATAGAGATTCTATAAAAATAGAGAAAAGTAATGTTTGAGTCTGTAAAATAGAAGATTTGGTAAATAAACCGATGCATGTGCTCTTATTTTCACACATCTGCAATCTAAGCACACATTCTAGCAAATACTATAACATGCTTGGTATTGAGAAAGAATTGGGTTTTCAGATTCTGGTTGTCTCTTCAAAGTAAGACGAGCACTTTGGAAGGAGACAAATGTGTATAGGGATAAATACGATTTTGGTCCTTTTTGTTTCATGATTTTTGCACTTTAATCCCCAATGTTTTAATTTGACACTTTTACCCTTCATCTATACATTGTTTTTTTTAAACTTTTTCAGACCCTTTTTGCATTGTGTCAAGTTTGAGAATTTCATAGCTCAATGCTGGTTGTTGGACACATGGCACTTTGGACTAAAAATGTAAATGAAAAACGCATAGATGAGGGGTGTAAATACCAAGATCAAAGATCAGAGATAGAAGTGTAAAAGTTATGAAACAGAAGGGGCCGAATGTGTATATTTAGGTAATTTTGCAGTAAATGACTGGAATATTTGGGATGGTACAGATTATGCAGTCAATTGGATTTCTCGGCCCAGCTTTATTTCTATCATTGCTTAGCCGCGTCAAGACTCCAGCTATGGCAGTGTTGTGCATGGCATGCATCCAGGTATATACTCCCTATGTTCGTATTTAATTGAAGTAGATGTCAAAATCACACATATTAATTGAGTAAAATGCTTTGATTTTAACGATGAAAAGACTAAATTATTACAGGGAGCAAAAACGACTAATAATGCTTGTCAGTAAGGTGACTTAAACTCTACATCTGGTGGAACCAATCTGAAGACTCAGCTGGGTGATGGTCAGCTGAGAAGTGTATTCAATTCGTACATCGGTAGGGTGGAGTCTACCGAGCTTCGGCAGGTAGCTTCGGCGGGGTAACTATCGACGGGGTGATAGTCCGCCGAGTACTTGAATACGACAGGGTCCCACATCCGTTAACTCGTTATGTGACGGCTATACGGTGTCATTAAAAGGAGGACACGTGTAGGGGTATTTATGGTGCATCGTACAAAGATTCCCGGCGGCTAGGGTTTAGTGGATTTGTGCCTATAAATACGATTGTTGTCTCATTATCCGAGTGTGTTGAAATCGTAAAATTCGGTGCATAATAAAATATCTCTTTTCTCGCCCGTGGTTTTTTACCTCTCCCACCGAGAGGTTTTCCACGTTAAATCGTGTTCTTCTTGTTTCGTTATCTCCTTTGATTGTTTATGTTTGATTGCTTCTTTTCGTTTCTTGCATCCGAAGTTATCTCCATCCGTTTTATAACAAGTGGTATCAGAGAGAGGTTGGAGAAAACAATCTGTACGATCAACTTCATCTTCACCAAGACCTTCAGCAAGGTGCTAGGATCTGTGATAAAGTTGTAATCTTTAGCAAGGAAAGATGTCGGCAGTAAACGTAAAAATCGATAAATTTACGGGAAGGAACAGTTTTTGGTCCGTGGCAAATCAAGATGCGTGCACTTTTGAAACAAAGCGGGGTTTGTGGAATCCTTTATCCGACAAACCAAATACAAGTGCGCAGATTATGCCGTCTGGAAGAGAAAGCACATTCAACCATCATGTTGTGCTTATCCGATGATGTTATCACCGAGGTTGCCGAGGAAGACACCGCAGCCAAGTTGTGGAAAAAGCTTGAAAGCCCGTATATGACCAAGTCACCGACCAACAAGTTGTTGTTGAAACGAGAGGTTGTTCGGTTTGAAGATGCATGAAGGAAGTCCACCGAGGGAACATCTGGACACCGAACACAATATTGCTTGATTTAAGGAATATTGATGTTAAAATTGAAGATGAAGATGCAGCCCTAATCCCGTTGGTGTCATTACCGGCATCATATGAAAACTTTGTACGATCTTTCATAGTTGGAAAGGATACGGTAGCTTTGGAGGATGTGAGGTCCGCCTTACATGCCGGGAGCTTAGACACAAGGCCGCCGGAAAGACGGTAAAGCCGTTGGGCTAGTAGCTAGAAAAGCAATAGTGGAAAAGGATATGGGCGAGAAGAAGAAAAAGAAGTCGTGGTCCAAAGGTCCTAAGTCTACCGATGTCCGTAATTCCGTAAGGAGCGGGGACATTGGAAGTCCAATTGTCCAAGGAAGAAGAAACAGCAGGAAGGCAATTCTGGCACAGCAGCTTTGGCTACTGAGCAATCTGATGAGGATCTGGTTCTAGTTGCAGGGGATTCTACACACCACAATGATGTGTGGATACTTGATTCTGGAGCATCCTACCATATTTGTCCAAACAGGGAGTGGTTTTCTACTTATGAGCAGATAGATGGTGGTCAAATTTATATGGCCAACAGCAAGGTTTGCAAAGTTGTGGGAATTGGCTCAGTAAAGTTAAGGACAGAGGATGGTAAATTTTGTACACTGAAGGATGTAAGACATGTTCCACAGATGACCAAGAATTTGGTATCTCTCGCCTTGGACAACAAGGGGTTCAATTTCAAGGGTGAAGGTGGACAACTCGAATGTCTTCAAAGATTCGATTGTAGTCCTCAAAGGCATCAAGAGGGGAACCTTGTATATATTACAAGGATCTACCGTAGACGGCACTACCGTCGTTGCATCCTCGGCAGTTCACCGGGCCTCAACAGACTCAGTTTGTGGCACATAAGACTTGGTCACATGGGTGAAAGCGGGTATGCGGGTTCTTTCTTCAGGTTTTCTTGGGGGATATAAGGTCAAGAATCCGGACTTTTGTGAACATTGTGTGTTTGGGAAGTTGCATAGAAGTAAATTCTCAGCAGGGTTGCACAATACAAAGGCAACACTTGATTATATCCATTCAGACTGCTGGGGTCCATCAAGAGTTGAGTCATTGGGTGGTCACAGATATTTTGTGTCATTCATAGATGACTATTCAAGGATGACTTGGGTGGTGATGATGAAGAACAAAAGTGATGCATTCAGTAACTTCAAGCAGTGGAAGGCCCTAGTGGAGAATCAGTTAGGCAAGAAAATCAAGAAGCTTCGTACGATAATGGTCTGGAATTCTGCTGGACGGATTTTGATTCATTTTGTGCAGCTGAGGGTATTGCCAGACATCATATTGTAAGGAATACACCTCAGCAGAATGGTGTAGCCGAAAGGATGAATCAAACTCTTGGAGAGGGCAAGATGTATGCTTTCTCAAGCTGGTTTATCAAGGAGATTTTGGGCGTAGGTCGTAAAAACGCTTGCTACTTAATCAACGGGAGTCCTCACACAGGGATCAATCTCAAGACACCATTTGAGATGTGGTCAGGCAAGCCTGCTGACTACTCAGTTCTAAGGGTTTTTGGGAGTACAGCTTACTATCATGTTAGTGAAGGGAAGTTAGAACCAAGAGCCAAGAAGGGAGTGTTTGTGGGGTATGGTGATGGAGTGAAAGGATATAGGATTTGGTCATCAGCAGAGTCCAGAGTAATCCTCAGCAGGGACGTTGTGTTTGATGAAAATTCTATGTTAAACTCATCAGTGGGGAGGTCTACTGAGTCTGAAACCAAATCTTGAATCCGATAGTGTTGAGAAACGGTGGAGCTTCAGGTGGAGTCTACTGATATGCAACAATCAGTGGATCCAAATCAACACTATACTGATCTGGATAATGAACCAGAATCTAATCCAAGCCAGCCTGCTGAGACCTCAGCAGGGCGTCATACAAACATGGATCAGCAGAGTCTAGCTGCCGGCAGGCCTAGAAGATCTAATGTTGGGATACCTCCAAGGAGATATGGATATGATGATTTGGCTAGATATGCACTCCAAGTTGCAGAAGAAGTAGAGGTTGCTGAACCTACTACTTACGGGGAAAGCGATGACATGTACGAAGCATCCCGGTGGCATGCGCCATGGGAGATGAAATGGAGTCATTATTGAAGAATCGACTTGGGAATTGGTCAAAAAACCTACCGACAAGGGAGTTGTGACTTGTAAATGGATTTTCAAGAAAAAGGAAGGAATAACAAAGGCGAGAAGGGGTCGGGTATAAGGCACGTTTGGTTGCAAGAGGATTTCGGTCAAAAGGAAGGAGTTGACTTTGATGAAATATTTTCACCAGTGGTCAGACACACTTCAATCAGGGTGTTACTAGCAATGGTGGCACAGCAGGATCTAGAACTTGAGCAGTTGGATGTGAAAACTGCTTTTCTACATGGTGAGGTGGATAAGGAGATATACATGACACAAATTTCGAGGGGTTTTCAAGTTCCTGGAAAGGAAAATTATGTTTGCAAGTTGAAGAAATCGTTGTATGGTTTGAAGAAAGCTCCAAGGCAGTGGTATAAAAGGTTTGACAGTTTTATGCTTCAGCAGGGTTATAACAGAAGTCCATATGACTGTTGTGTTTACTTCATCATTGAAAGATGGATCATATATCTATCTTGTTCGTATGTGGATGACATGCCGATAGCCGCAAAGAAGGAAGTCCGATGTTCAAAATCGAAGAACCTTCTCGCGTCGAATTTGAAATGAAGGATTTGGGTGCAACCAAGAAAATCTTGGGGATGGAGATCCGGAGAGATAGGAGTCGAAGAAGTTGTTCTTGTCTCGGCAGGTTATGTGCGAGAAGATATTGGCCAAGTTTGGGATGTCGTCGCAAAACCAATAGATACTCCTATGGCATCAAATGTTCATTTGTCCGTTTATGCTTCACGATCGAGTTTGAAGAGAAGGAGTATATGTCAAAAGTTCCCTATGCTAGTGTGCGGTTGGCGATCGATGTATGCCATGGTTTGCACTAGGCCCGATTTGGCTCGGGCGGTCGGTGTTGTCGCGGGTTTATGGCTCAACCGGAAAGGAACACGGAAAGTGTTAAAAGGATATTCGGGTACCCGAGAGGTACGGTCGATGTTGGTCTCATTTATGGAGGTGATATCGGTCCGGTCACGAGTTACCGTGATGCCGATTATGCGCAGTGATGTTGACAGTAGAAAATCAATGATCGGTTATGTATTTACATTGGGAAATGGTGGGGGTGGAAAGCTACTCTTCGAGCTACGTAGCCTTATCAACTACCGAAGCGAGAATACATGGCTCTTACCGAAGCAAACTAAGGAGGGTATCCGGTTGAAGGGGCTAGTCGGTGATTTGGGGTTGCATCGGGATCGGCCGATATATATTGTGACGATCTTAGTGCAATATGTTTAGCCAAGGATCAGGTTCATCATGAGAGAACCAAGCATATTGATATCAGGTATCATTTTCTGAGGAATGAGAAGAGGGTTGTAGTGAAAAAGATCAGCACCAAGGCTAACCCTGCTGATATGTTCACTAAACCGGTTCGCAGAGTAAGTTCCAGCTTTGCCTGGACTTACTGAATATTCAAAGCTTATAATCTGTTTCGGAAACTTTGCGAGGCGGATCGGTGGAGTGGATCTTTGTGGAGATAGTCCGGCATGTGTACATCCGGCATTGACGAATGCATCCGGTACAAGTACATCCGGTTATGCAACTGTTTGACTCAGGGAGAGTTGAAGTCAAGGTGGAGATTTGTCGGTAAGGTGACTTAAACTCTACATCCGGTGGAACCAATCCGAAGACTCGGTGGGTGATGGTCACCGAGAAGTGTATTCAATTCCGTACATCGGTAGGGTGGAGTCACCGAGCTTCAAACGGGGTAGCTTCGAGCGGGGTAACTATCGCGGGGTGATAGTCCGCCGAGTACTTGAATACGACGGGGTCCCACATCCGTTAATTACGTTATGTGACATATATACGGTGTCATTAAAAGGAGGACACGTGTAGGGGTATTTATGGTGCATCGGACAAAGATTCCCGGCGGCTAGGGTTTAGGGATTTGTGCCTATAAATACGCTTGTTGTCTCATTATCCGAGTGTGTTGAAATCGTAAAATTCGGTGCATAATAAAATATCTCTTTTTCGCCCGTGGTTTTTTACCTCTCCCATCGAGAGGTTTTCCACGTTAAATCGTGTTCTTCTTGTTTTCGTTATCTCCTTTGATTGTTTATGTTTGATTCTTCGTTTACGTTTCGTTTCGCATCTGAAGTTATCTCCATCCGTTTTATAACAATGCTGTTTTGAAAAATGTTTAAATAGGAACGGAGGGAGTAACACTTAAACAGAATTTAATATGCTTCTGAGTTTTGTAGCCAACTTGATGATCAAATTCCATCTTTCTCAACAGGGTTCAGACGAGTTTTCGCAATCCGGGCCCCGTTATTCCGTAAGCTAATATTTTTTGGGTAACCCTTAGTATGTGTGAATATTAGAAGCTTATCACCAGCCATTTTTCTACCAATCTCCAATTATGTTACTTTTTGTCTGTTATACATTTTGTGAAGATCTTTAAAACACCCTTTTTCTCTAAAACGGAAGTAGTAGATTTCAAAGCTACGCTTTTAAACTCCATTGCTTAATTAGTCGTCAATTCCGTAATTATTGCTAAAAACCGAGGTGAAATTCGATTTTTGTTGTCGGATAGGGTGTGTTGCTGGGGCTGTCAAACACTGCCGGGGTCTTAGCTGGTGTTTAATCACAGTTGGTTTAATCATTGAATATCATAGTCTTAGTCATCATAATAATGGCGGCTTCTTCTGAGCTATATTCACACCATTCAAGATAATGGTTTTTTTTTGTTGGGGGAAGCTGAGTCATACCTCATAACCATAAACATAACCCAATTTAAAGAACTCACATAATAAATATCCATTTCCAGATTCCAACCTCAGCTCCCATTTCAAGTTCATAACATATTTGTACTCTCTCTGATTATTTACTCTACAATTCTTGTTTGTCTTAGCTGCATAATAGCTTCTGGGCTCCTGATTTCTGTTTGAAAAATTGGATTTTTTTTTTTAAGTGATTGAGTAATTTTTCAAGGGAACCCTCCAAGATTGATCATAGATAAATTAGGTTTGTTGCTTTTGCTTTCATTTTCCATTCATTGTATGCATTGTATGCACTGGTATGTATATAGTTTATTCTTAAAATGATAATGTTGATGAATATTATTCCTCAACAATCTTTATCTTCCAAGACATTTTATTTACAATTCATTTTACTGTTTTGTTCACCCAATTGATTTCATAACTGAAATAAAGAAGATAATTTCGTAATGTTGACTGCTATACCTCATTTATAAGCTGGTTTAAATGAAATGTGGATTAATAAAATGCAACATTGTATTTTATTTCAAATTTGGAAGGATGACAGCAGAAAAAATTGCAGTAGTCAACTTTAAGACAGCTGATGTTCAGATAACGCCTACAAGAGATGACAAGCAGGGACCGCATGTAATGGTTAGTAATATAAATGATGTTGTATTGACAACAGAACATATACTTATGCTTCGACTTCTTTTGTTGTAACCGTATGTAGAATTGTTCCTTCAGAAACATGTATGTATTGATTTCATGGATATGCTAGCTTCTTAAATCATCTTCCACTAAATTCCTAAATTCTTGCTGCTATATAGGGTTCTGATTTACTGAAGTTGCCAGGGCAGTTCATCGCCGTGCCTTGCACAACCAGAACTCACTAGTATATATATATATATATTATTAATATTATTTTCTTATGCAATTTGACTTTATGTGGATTCATTTTGACTAAGAGTTTTTTAACATAGAGAGTCCGGTACTCAATCATCTAAAAGTACTTAAATCATTATTGTTTTTTTTGTTAAAAAATCACATCATATTATTGCAGCAAATCAGAGTTACAAGCGGCGACAACATCATCGAGGATTTGGACCCCCAAACACAGACATTGTAAATAGAATGACCCTTTAGGTAGCAAGTGTGTGGAAATATTACCTCAACGCTTAATGAAAGAAAACTGAAAAGAAATAAATTGAGAAGCCAACTACATGCAATCAGATCAATGCATCCCAATGCAGAAAAATCCTCCGCAACCAGGTGAAGGCACTGGATGCTGACCAGGGCATCACTTTCCAACACCAAGGAGTGATAGACTAACCATTCTCCAATTGAAGACCTCACAAGATGACCACCTTATCCAAAACCTCAACCGTAGGATAGCCATCGATAAACACAAAAACAACATGTAAAACACGGCCCCATCATGATCCCTGAACAGCACTCCTAACGCATGTCAGTCCTTAAGCAGATAAGCATCAACATTGCTCTTGACTGTACCGAGCATAAGGGCCACCCACCTAGAAGGAAGTGGATTCCTCTGACCAATGCTTGAACACAAGGCATCTATGTACTCTTCTGACTCATTATAAGATGATGAGACAATGCGGCCAATATCAATTTATACACGTTCGAATAAGAAAGCACATCGAGCCTTCCATAGAGACCACATAAGAGTAGCAAGGTAAAAGATCCGACCCTCGTCACAATGAGCGGGTCCTTTGTTATTCACACATGAACACATGCCATTAAAAATATGAGGATCATTCAACCACGGCCACACATTCCTCGGGGTAACATATAGAAATAACAAATGGTTAAGTGTTTCCTCCTCCCTCCACATATCACGTGTTGCACTTCCCATCCCACACCTATTAAGATTAAAGCGGTTGCAAGACAATCATGTAAACACCGCCAAAGGAAATGCTTGATGCGTGGCCTAACAAGTAAACTCCAAGTCCGACGCCAAATCCAATATGATCCCTTCGAAGAGGAGGCACCCCTGCCCAATATCCACCCATGAAAAGGATAAAGCCAAACGATATCCACTCTTAACTGTGTATAAACCCTTTCAATCATAATGCCATATAATATTATCATGGTGTGTATTAGCTGGAAGAGGCAGACTATGGATCAACTCCGCTTTATGTGGGTAGAAAGCAGACTGAATCAACTACTTCCTCCAACAATGGGCTTGCACATCAATTAAATCCGCAATAGTAGCATCAGGCGACAAAAGAAGGAACGAGGAAGTGACCCAAAGCTATATGGAGTATTCAACCATGCATCCTAGTAAATGCGAATCAATGCACCTTTTCCGACCCGCCATCGGAGCCCTTTTACAAGCAAATTCCTCTGATTCTACGAACACTTCCAAAGAAATAAAGGTCTAGCCCCCATTCCAATATCTAAAATTTTATTATCCTAGAAGTACTTCGTGCACAAAACTCGCCTCACCAACGCATTTGGGAATTTCAAAATCCTACAAACTTGTTTTGCCAACAAGGCTAAATTAAATTCACTTAGATCTCGAAAGACAACACCTCCTAAATATTTCGGCAAGGAAAAGCATCCCACTTCCGCTAATGAATTTTTCTCGCGGTTATCCGTGCCACCATAGATAAAACGCCTATAGAGAATCTCGAGTGTATTTATGGTGGCCTCTCGGGATTGAAAAAATCTCGCATATCAAAGGTAGGGATGACTTGAATGACGCCTTTTATCATAACATTTTAACCCGCAACTCCTAAGTTTGAAGGAAGATGTTGTCTAATGATACCCCAAATTACAAATTCTTCCTAACCTTGTCTTCCGTATATGGAATAACTTTCTTCTTCGACCATCCGGTCATAAAAAGTATCCCAATGTATTTCCCATTGCAAGTACCAAAAGTAACGTTCAACATCCGACTAAACCGAAGCCGCATGCCATCGCACCACATCCTTACTAAAGTAAAGTGAAGATTTGTGAGTGTTGATTTTCTACCCCGATAACTTCTTATAGCGATAAAGCAAATCACCAATGGATTGAGTCGATCCACCGTAGCTTTGAAAATCAACAAGCTATCATCAGCAAAAAGAAGATGACTAATCATGGCCTCTTCAACTTGTCTTCCAAAAGTTACCCCTCTAGAAGTCCAATCGTCACAACTCTATTAATAAGAGTTGAAAGACCCTCAACACATATGACGAACATAAAAAGGGACATTGGATCCCGTTGACTTAGTCCCCGACATACGAGATGGCTCACCCAAAAAAAGTAACCTTTGCTAATGAATTTTATATTGCTTTCTATCATTGAAATAGTTAATAGACAGATGAGAAACTTGCACTCTAAGAAAGATAAAGCAGAAGTAATGCAAAAGTAAAGTATGGCGGAAATTGATAAAACACGAAACAAAAAGAGAACACGGTGATTTAACGTGGTTTTCGGCGTTGTGCCGAATACTCCATGGACAGAAAATGAGATATTTTACTATGCACAAAGTTACAAGGATTTCACACATATTGCATTGATTACAACATGGGTATTTATAGGCACAACTCCCTAAACCCTAACCGCCATAGGATCTTTTTCAGAACTGTCATAAATACCTCAGACATGGACCCCGGCTTCAGCTTTTATCCCCCAGATGAAACTCAGCTTAAAACTGACTTTTCTAGACTTGTAACCAACAGCTCGGATGTAGAACTCAGTTGTACTCAACAAACCTCAGGATACAAAAGCGATCGTTGTCTTCGGAAGAAACTCGGTTGCACTTCACCAACTGAATTTCACAGAACCGAATACCCTTACTCAGCCATCATTCTCAGCTCAGTTCTCACAGATTAGTTCCACTAGTTTATTCATCATTTTAAAGATCAAGTTAGTTAACTGACATAAACGTTTAAGCTCAAAACTAATTCATCATCGAACATACTTATATACCTGCCGTATTGCTATTTTTTAGAGAATTACCACGTTGCTTTGCTTACCGAATTGTTTTTCACAAGCCCATTGCGACATTAGTATTTATTTTTAATTTATTTCACTGTCATTCTCAGTAATAAACATCTATTCATTATGTCTCTTGTGACATACTAATTTGTTGGTCCAGAGTAAAGACTTGAACAAGTTCATATGGGGTGAATGAACTTGTATTTTTTAAAACTTTTCTTTTCATTTCAAAGCATTGTGGAACTAAAGCCTTTTAAACCACGTTTTTAAACCTTGATTGCATGGTCTTGGATATTATATTTTTCAAGGTTTGGGAAGCAAGTTTGTGCTTTAAGTGTAGGCCCCTGTTGTATTTCTCTTCCCAAGAGTAGAGTTTGTTCCCCCACCCCTTAGATTCTGTCTTGATTTTTTCTTTCCAATACATGGAGGATCACACTCTTTCTTTAGCATCCGGATTTCCCCCACCTTGGGTTTTGTTGGACTAAGGTTTTAAGAAGGTGGTGAACATGCATTGATGACACTATGTTTTTGAGAGGAGGGCCAGGAGTTGTCTTTGTAAAAAAAAAAAGATTCTGATGCAGTATACTTTGGATATAGATTCTCTAAGACAGAGAGATTGGTGTTTGAATCTTTAAATTAGGGAATCTGTTAGAAGATTTTGATGCAAGTGCTCTTATAAGAATAAATCGTAGTTTTCGATTTATTATATACTAATTCGATCCCACAAAAAATGTCCAATTTCGAAAATGAATTGTCCCATAAAAGTGTCCATTTAGAAAATCAATGCATCTTTTGATGCATATTTTCCAAACATGACCCTATCATATTATTTAATGTTTGTATACTCTTTTCATATTCCAAAACAAGCAATTTTTTATGAAATAGGGGTATATATGTCCATTAGTATTAAAATACAAAACATTAATTATTTTCTTAATTTGTGTATACCATAAAAAGTGCACACTTACTATAGGACGGAGATAGTGTATTTAATTTATTTTTTGAGTGGAGTATATTTAATATTGGGGAAATTGTCCAAGTAGTCTTTTTTTACTTTACTTTACTTTACGACTGTGTAGCTGTGGTTTAATCTATGATATAATGAATTGTTTGCTAGATTTTTGATGTGAAACTGGATTAGAAAGGTTCTGGGTGAAATTCAACCGTAAAACGGGGTTGTATTAAGTAGTCGTTGGTATATTCTTCTTGTTTGATCTAATCGTTTTTTTGTATTGTAGAATAACATGGAGCTCAAATATGAACTCACATCGGAAGACAGGACCAAAAAGTGTGTGATATATAACATAAGTTCGATCGATAAAGTCAAAGTCAAGTATGTGTTTGAAAAGTTAGATGCTAAACACAAAAAACTGTTTAAAGCTTATTGTTTCGGAAAGTTACTTGAAATTTTGTGAAATGAAATTGAATAAACTTGTTCATCAGTTGGTGACTAGGGTGGCAAAGTCTAAAAGGGAGGACAGAATTTGGTTTGTTGTTGGAGACAAACAACTAAGATTTAGTTTAAAAGAGTTTACGCTTGTTTGGGGACTGAATGTTGGCGAGGCTGGCTTTGCTGATCAAGAAAAAGGAAAATCTAGTCCGACTGTTACAACTTATTTGAAGAAAAATACAGCAATAAAGAGAAAGGATCTGCTCGACGTGTTTGATCACGCACGCATTACCGATCGATACAAACTGGGATTGTTGGTTGTTTTGGATTATGTTGTGTTGGGTTGTGAGGATAATTTACAGTTGGATTGGTGGTGATTTGATTTGGTGGAGGATCTGGATGCATTCAACAAGTTTCCATTGGGGAGCTTATCTTATAAAATCACCATTCACGTGTTCAATCGGGACTTAAGTGAATGGTTCAACAAGGATGTGATCAAGTATGCATTGTATGAATTCCCGCATGCTTTCATGGTATGTATTCAAATATTAGCATTATTGTAATTCAATTCTTATATAATTGTTGAATAGCTTTTGTAAATGTTATGTTATGTAGGTATGGGAAGTTGAAGCCATCCCGTATTTAGAGAAAATTGGGAAGCTTGTTAACACAAGAGGTCTTCCAAGAATGCTTTGAAATGAGAAGTGACAAAAAGGGTGACCTTTGCGAAAGTCAAAGCTCTTTTGCGGTTGAAACGAGGTTTGAATATTTTTTTAGGTAGTGTACTTAAATTTTGTTGTGGTTTTTTTGATGTTTTAATTCATATTTATGAAATGAATTCAATGTAGATAAAAGTTGTACCAAAGCTTGTTCCAAGTGTAGCTGAAACACGTAAACCATATTACGTCTCATTAATGGAACACATAGGTTATTGTAGCGACAACGGGGAGGACGATACGGAGGACAACGTGGAGGCAGTTTTTCCCACGCAAGAAAGTCCTCAACCCGATATTGCTATGGAAAAGAAGGTGGATGTTTTGAAAAAGACGGTGGATGCTTTGCAAAAGAAGGTTGATTTGATGGCGGGTAATTTAGTTTGTGAAAAATGCAAAAATGTCATCAATCCTTCTAGTGGCATGGTTGGAGGTCATGAAAAAGAGGAATCTGAAGACAAGGAATGCAACATGGAGGAGGACGTGATGGCGGATGATGGATGTGATGAGGAGGAACAATTTGAATGATGGCGGAGGACATGAAGGAAAAAAGTGCAATGGAATGTATAATGGCATTGCATACTTCTGTGATGGCAGAGGTTGAATGTGATGAAGAGGAACAATGTGAATCAAGGAGTCTGTCGGCGGAGGACATGAAGGAAAAATGTGTAAAGGAAGGTACATTTTTGAAAGTTCATATGTGTTCTTCCTATTTTATATAGTAATGAATGAAAAAAGCATGAACATTGGAATTGTGAATACTGTGTTTTGATTTAGTTGCCCTAGTAGACTCGACAACCGAGGATAAGACGGTGATTGCGGTGGAAGATGAAGATGAAGAACCGTAAGGTAGTTTTTAAAAATTAATTGAACATAATTTCGATTTATTATGTTACTGACTATTAATCCAACTAACTATTTTATTTAGAGAATGCATTGCCCTTGTTGGTACAATATGGAACACATTTGGTGCGGAAAGCGGAACATGTTAAAGTGAAGCCTCTTCTATTCATCCTTCTTAAAAGAAGGAAACATAACGTTGATGTGTATGATCCGTACCGAGAAGTGGATCCCGCGTTGATGGAGTGCTACGAAAAGTGGCTAGTTGAAGTTAGAGACGACATGTATGCCCTATTTGTGTTCCTTCAAGTAAAACTTTAAGTCCTTTGTTCATTTTATAATCATATTAATTATATATTCCGAACTGTTTTACAGGGCTTTGGTAGTGCGGTTGGATGATCACGAACTTCCATTTAGTTGTTTGAAATCTGTTGGTGATGATGGACCCATGCCAATCGTTGTAAGCCCGCTTTAATTTTAAAGTTATTAAAGTATGTGCTTTAGGGTTAGGGTTTAGTAATATATAAATTTTGGAATGCAGATTTTGGATAGTGTGTTGTGTGAGATCCGGAGACGCAGCAATGTGTACCCGGCATTGTTTGAACAAGATGTCTGTGTTCTTGATAGCCGTTTTTCATATTATGTGAAAGTTGCCTTTGAAAAACCTGTGGAAGGAAAGAAGGGGAGAAAGAGAACTAGGGATGACAAAATGAAACCGTCGAACGACGTGTTTGGAACAATTTCTAAAAATTTACGTAAAACACTATTGAACTATGTGGATGGAAAAGTTCCAAATGTAAGCAAACCTTGGTCTGTTTGCCGATATTTGTATGTTCCAATTGCTGACGTAAACCATTGGTTTGAATTGAGAATTGATTTGAACGAGCGGAAGATATGTGTGTATGATAGCCTCTCGAGTCATGTCAGAAAGGCAGTCTTAGATAGTTGGTTGGAGCCACTTCAAATCGGAATCCGGTTCATATCAAGACCTTTGTAGTGGGTTATGCGGACTGCAGTTTAGAGAAGTTCACGGTTGAGAAAGTGACAGACTTGCATGTTCAAAGAAATGGATAAGTTTGATTTCATATATTCAAATTGTAGATACATGTCTTAGTTTTTAAGTCGATTAATGTTGGTTTAACTATTTTGAATATTTTGTAGGGTTGATTGTGGCATGTGCGCCCTTAAATGGATTGAGTTCTTGATAGGGTGACAGGATGTGCAATCCTTTCGGGTTGATTACATGCCGGCGTGGAGGAAAAAGCTAGTTACGGAATTGTAGCATGGCGTTTTGAGCCATAAACATTTCCAAAGCAGTTTAATATTTTATGATGTTTTGTACGACTATTTAACATTAAATGGTTGCTCCAATTTAACATTTCTAGTTGTTTAACTTGTTATGATGTTTTGTACAATTTTTCATTAAATCCCTGCAATTTAACAATTTCATCACAAGTTTAAGTTTAAGATTTTGAATGGTATGTATGATGCATGGCAATATTAAATAGTATGATACAAATACTACATGACATCACAATTTCATCACAAGTTTAAGCTTGTTACCGACATCATTCATAATATTCGATGATGTTTGGGAAAAAAATTCTTAACGGACTTTTAATATATATTAGTTGTATTTAGGGAAATTAGGAGATGATTAAAATAAAATAAATATAAAATACTTTTATTTAGGAACTATTAAAGACTTTTAAACGAGGATATAACTAAAACAAATAAAAGTTGGTGGTTATCTTATAATGAAGGATTAAGTATGCTTTACAAAATAGGATCCTTTACTAATTCATTTACAAAACCTTTCAAATTCACCGCATTAAATTCAAGATGTACATGGAGAAGATCAATTAACTTGTTAAACTGGTGAACAAGGTTTATTTTGCTACCGTACATCATCTTCCTGTGGCTGAGATACCTGATTGGATGTCTTAATTAATTATTGACATTTAAGTGTTTTAATATGTTCAACTTTTAAGTTTTATATGTATTTGGTTAAGTTTTTCAGTTCTATCTTTTCCTCTCGTGTTTGTTTTTGGGGCTCTTGTTTAAGAAGATATATGATTGTTGTATTTGGTTAATTTTTTTATTTTATTTTATCTCAATTTTTCTTTAGAGATTATAACACATTTTATCATGAATAGTACCATAATTTTGCTCTAACAACACATAATTTTATACGGGATAATGAAAACATTTGTCAGGGGATGTAAGGATTAAAATCGTTAAAAAATTGTGAGGATTAAAATCCTTGTTTCAAAGGACAATTCCAAAACCCGTGTACATTATATTATTTTTCATAAAAAAAAAGAATTATTTTAAACAAAACTATGGTACTATTCGGGTCGGATCATTTCTACTATTTCTTTATATTTGTACATATATTAAATGGCTTTTCTGTTGTCATATATATGTTCTTTTAAAGAACCAATTATGAATTGTTATATGATAACGTCCTTAGTATTAAAGCTGTGATAGAGAAACCATGATAGGCGATTATGGTTGATGAGATCTCTAATCACTTTAATGAGTTTGATACTTAAATGTCTCAGGCGATGTACTATTAAACGGGGCATTGATAGTATAAGCGGACTAGCACGTATTAGATGTATTCGTCTTTAGGGCGGGGATAGATCTCGTCTATCGAAGTGTAGAGACACTTGGACCGTACGTGGACGTGTATTAGAGAATGCGTACGTTAGATCGACCCACTTACACGGATAAGTGTCACACTATGTGGCGTTGTGTAATTATCCTTAAGACCGGAGTCTTCATGGCATCACGGTGTGGATTGTCATGCTTTGACACTATTGAGGTTTCCCAGCCATGGGGCGATCATGCGGTAGTGATTGGGTATGATCGAAGCATGCGGAGTATACATGTTTGGTCGTCCGGGAATTGCGTATCCTATGATTGGGATCGAATATCCGAAATGGCCTTCTTATAAGGAATGTCTTACTCTCGTGAATCTTTGCAAAGTGGGAGTAAATGAGTTACTTCGAGAGAGCATGATATCCAGATTATAAGATACGGTCGTTGATGTTTTGACACTCGACTAACGACCGTATGGATACTATTACGGCGATAGGATTGTAAGTTACACGGTAAATCGTTTCACATGAAAGGTAGTAGTCATTGCATTTGACTCTTCCGATGATTGGGGGTCACGGTGTGTTGCTAGACGCTATCCCGTGATCGTTAGGCATGAAGGGCATTTTCGTAATTTGTACTTTGTGTCTACGGCCAACATATTCGGAAGCCTATCGGGTCACACACATAAGAACATCTAGCCGGATTAAAATGTGGTTATTGATGATAACCAAATAAGGAAAGTTTATCTCGAGACTATAAAGGTTATAGTGGTAAATTAATATGGTGGTATTTATTTATTATGAATAAATTAAATACAAGATATTAATAATATTATATTAATTAAAGAATATTCCGGAAGCCAATATTTGGCTATATGGGGCGCCACATTGAAGTGTATAAGATACACTTGGATTGTGCAATTTAATTAATAGTATTACCTTATATTAATATTAGATATTAATATGTATGTATAAATATATATACATCATATATGTGATATGCATCCACTTGACATATTTTAGTAGTACATATTTTATATAGATTTATATATGTGATATATATACACATGTGTAAATTGATTTATGGTAATAAAATAAAGATAGTCAATATTAGATATTGACAATATCTTGGAATATTCAATATAAGATATTGACAATATCCTAGATTTATTTAATATGAGATATTATAATAAATGAGATAAATCAATCAATTATATTTTCCTTATTTTATTGGGAAAAGGTTTTCTTCCTTTCTACTCTTCTAAGAGGCGCCACCTACACTATAAATAAGAGGTGGGTGTCAAGCTCTTTTGTACATCACAATTGCAAGAGCTCATAGTTCTTGTGTAAAATAGAGAGCATCTTTTAGAGAGTTGGAGAGAGGGGAAAAGGTCCGGTCTAGCAACCGGAGTTTTCCAATAGCAATCCATGATGGGATTCCGGCGGGTCGTTCGTGTGGACTAGCGGTAGAGGCCGAACACTTGGGCGGCTCTATGCAGAACTACTCTCCTTAGACGGTCAAAGCGTCGATCTTTTAGATCAACCAAGGTAACCACCGTCTACTATCTATTTGTTTATTGCTTAAACGAAGTCGATCTTGGGTAAAAGGAAATCAAAATTTTAAATTCCGCTGCGTTCCCGCGTAGATTTCCTAACAGGAATAACACATGGTAATCAGTAATGAGTATGATAAACACGATCCCCCTGCATTAACCCGAGATGACAAAATGGAATAACACATGGTAATCAGTAATGATTATGATAAACACGATACCCCTGCATTAACCCGAGATGACAAAGTGGAATAACACTTGGTAATCAGTAATGAATATGATAAACACGATACCCCTGCATTAACCCCAGATAACAAAATGAAATAACACATGGTAATCAGTAATGAGCATGATAAACACGATACCCTTGCATTAACCCGAGATGACAAAATAGAATAACACATGGTATGAGTAATGAGTATGATAAACACGACCCCCGTATTAACCCGAGATGAATGGCCACTTGTCTATATAAAGGTCCACTTGCAAACATAACACAAACACTTTTCACTTCATACATTCAAACATAACACACACACTTTTCACCTCAAAAAATGCCACGACATACCCAATATCAGTTACTCCCATCCACTAACCACATATACCGTTTTCATGACTATCGGGAATTCGGTATCACATAGCGGATGATGTGTTCAACGACGCACACCCTAATTGTTTTGAGAACTTAGGGGTGGCAAGAATGTTCGTGGTTAACTTGGAGATACGGCACATCCATCCAGAAGAACAACTATTGGCTTTAATGGGTCAAGCCCAGACGAAATGAGACACATTCATCGTCGGTTGCTCAATCGAGGCCGGAAATGGTTAGCTCAACACCCTGTTCGTGTCAATGTTGATGTGGTACGTGAATTTTATTGCAGTGCTTTTTCCATGCCTGATAACTGTTACGCAATTGTACGTGGAGTCCGTGTAGATTACAGTTGTGCTTTTCTTAACGACTATCTTTGTTTACCTCACTTTCCTCTTGATGTTGAGTACGTTGATGAGACTCGTGCT
The DNA here is from genome assembly GCA_036785695.1 of Gentiana straminea. NCBI lineage: Eukaryota > Viridiplantae > Streptophyta > Magnoliopsida > Gentianales > Gentianaceae > Gentiana > Gentiana straminea. Next base: position 1,305,456 of record JAVUPR010000175.1, read on the forward strand.
CTGCAAGCTGCCGTGCATTACGTTTTCCCGGGTGCAGTTAGGATTCGAAATGATGATTATGCGGAGCTCGCTTTGCCGTTGTTGAAAGTGAATGTTGGCGTCATTTTTTCCAGTTTAGGTAATTGTCACCTCATCATTCGTACACCGTTTCAGCACAACAGCTTTGCCTCATTCATACTGTCATGACTAATACACCTATTGATGTTGCTGACATAATGTTTTGTGAAATTATAAGAGTGACCGAGAGTACACGTGAAGCCGGACTTCCTTACGGGATATTCATCATCGCCAAAGCGAGCAATTTGGAGTAGATTTTTATGTGTCGATAAGATTATCGAATCATGCATCATAATGTATTAATGAACTTGTTTTATTGTAATGCCGTGTTTTAGTTATTTTTATTTGGTAATATCATTTATTGTAAGATATTTTATTATAATCCGTGCTATGTTTTCTTATTTTAATGCAATAATAATGTGTGATATATTCGATAATGTTATTATTATATATTTCATGGTTATTTTGTTGTAATATAATGTGTGATATATGTGATATATTTGTTGTAATAATGTGTGATTTTGTGGTCACTTACCCAATTCCACCAAATTCGTTTGTTTCCCTCCAAAAATTTCCCCAATTCATTCCCCAAATTTCGTTTCTAGCTATCATTTTCCCCAAAATTTGAAATTTCTTTCAAATTTCAAATGATTGAAGAAGTCTTTGTGTAATTAGAGCATAGGATCTCCCTCTCTCATCCTCCATTCATCCAATTTTCCGGTTTTGTCCGCTTCTCACCGCTCTCACCTTTTCCCCCTTCTCTCTCCCCAAGAACCCTAAATCACCTTATCCCTATCCATAATCAAGCGCATGGAGCAATGTTTTCATGAATTTACAGGTATTTCAAACCGTGTAATTTGTAGTATATATTCATCATTAAAAAGTTATATTCTTATTTGATTAATTTATGTTGCAATTAGTAAGGGTGTTTCAATCCGATTCATACAGAGCTTTCTGTTTCCGGCATAAACAACCCGTTGTTGCTTACTCTTTCATGATTTTGCAGGTATTTCAGACCGTATATTGCAATATATGTTCATCCTGAAAAAAAGTTGAAACTTAACATGTTGTTTGAAGTGATGTTTACGTTTGGTTAGGTTATTTTGGGTGTTTGATTCCGATTTTGCAGGTCTTTGACGAATTTGCAGGTATTTGATGTGGTCGTTGTAATATAGTGGTGAGTATTCATTAACTAATGATTTATAAACCGAAAGAAGTAATGCTTTTCTTCTTGTTATATCGAAACTGCTGCCATGAATACAATTTATAGGCCTTCTGCACTTTAGCTGCTTCTCCTAGGACTATACTTAGGATAATTATAATGTTTTCCAAATAATAAACATTTGAACTAGATAATTACTGCATGAGGGAGTTGGATAGCCTTGGACTCTTAGTCGGTCCACACATTCCGGGTTTATTTGATGGCATAATTGGATAAAGTTGAGTTGCATTCCTTGTACTTGTTCGACCAATTGTCTCTAAGGACTACTTTGGATAATTTTACTTGTTCTTCATTTTGAATTCTTTTTGAAGTTATCCTTTTTCGGTTGAAATTGAATTTGCCCGTCATAGTTTTGAACTTGCACGATTAAATTCAAACTTTTCTTGACTTTTGAACTTGGACATATACTTGAGCTTTATCATATGAACTTGGACACATATTTGAGACCCTATAACGAATTTGCGGGTATTTCGTTGTTGTATGTTGAATAAAATTTTCATTTTCAAAAATCCTGAACTTTCTTTAAGAATATGAATCAAAACGAAAATTTGGATCTTCTACGATTTCGAATTTTCTACCAACATAAACGAAGCTCGGCTATTTCGTGGGATATTTTGCAAGTGTGGCATTCCAAACTAAGCGCAAACATCGGTACAAAGACTAACCCGGGGAGAAAGTGCTTTGGTTGCGGTTTATACCCGGTATGAATTCTCTTAATTCGAATTGTTTTTGTTATAATTACAAAGTTTGCATTTGTTATAATAAGATTTTTTTAATTCAACGATTTAATTTCTTATCTTGCAACAACATGAACTTGAATGCAAAATTTTCCTTTGGCATGTGGACTTGTCTTCATATATTGGGTCACAACAACATGTCATTAACTCCTTTAACTTTGGTGCGGAAAGTAGTTGTCAATCAAAATGAGATGAATTGTTAAAGAACAAGCGAGAAATGGACGCGGAAAAAATGGAACAAGTTGAGATCAATATTACCGAGTTAATGAAACATTTGGATATCATGACTCAAATGTTGAGGAAGGACGAAGACAAAATTGATCGTACTGAGACACTAATTGAGAAGCTTAGGAGGGGGAACGAATCACATTCAATGAATCATAAATTATTGACTATTATGGGTTGTATTATTATGTATTTTGTATTCCATGTTGGTAATTAGCAAACATTGTGTTGTACAAACTTCAGCTCTTGGTTTCCTTAACTATTGGTATATTAACTTTTGCCAGTTACAAACTTAACATACTTGAACTTGTTAGCGAGTTACAACTTAACCTACTTGAACTTCTTATTACACTAGTTACAACTTAACATACTTGAATAAGTTATTACACTAGTTACAACTTAACATACTTAAACTTGTTATTACACTAGTAAAACTAAAAATAACATATGATATGAATGTATAGTAGTAATACATACTTGTTCCGCAAAAAGACGATTGGTAAAAAAATGTTAGAAACATGCGTGAAACATAAACATCAAACCATTCATTGGTACAACACCATCAGTTATGTTTAATTTAAATGTATCATTACAATAGCATGCGTTAAACTTAAATTCAGCCAACAATTTCAAGGCTAAACAGAAACATCACTGCCACCATCATCTTCTCCAATCAAACGTGAACAACTAGTTCTATAATGGCCTTCTTTCTTGCATTTACCACAATGTACAACCCTTTTCTCGTCTCCGATAGATTGCTTTCTCTTTTTTGATGGACGTCCGGGTAGACGCTTTGTCACCGTCGGTGCCAAAACCTTCTTGCTTAGCACATCAGCGGGATACTCACAATCTGCTTCATTTATCAAGGGAAACACACATCCAAAATAAGCTTTCCTCCAATAATCGCTGCTATAAAACCGAGTGCAATAGTCGTAGACGTGCTTTCCTATGTGCTTGACCACAACAACTGCATGATTGCGTGGAAACCTATCTAAATCGAATTTCTTGCATGTACACTTCCATACATCCAACTCAACAATGTAAGTGAACATAAATCGTTGTCACAAACCTCATACTTAACGGTTGAAACTACATTAACCTTGAACTTCCGTACTCGTTGTATATTTTTATCATTCGTTCTTCCGCACCTGGGAGTGAGCCCGGTATCACATTCTTCAAGATGTTTAATTCGTTCACCAAACCATTGCCGTAAAACCTTCCGGATACGTTCAATCAAACCAACTATTGAAAATTCTAGAGCACGCAATAACTTGTTGTTTAAAGACTCGGCATGGTTAGTTGTCATTAAATTGTAATGTACATCATTAAACATAGATCTAGACCAGAAAGGATATGATGCTTCTACCAAATACTCATCAAGTTTTTTCACATATTTCAGATAATTGAGCCCAATGCACCTTAAACTCTGCAACAATATAGGCCTTTGCAGCTGGAATAAAAAACTTCGACACATTACATTTTGGATAACGAGTCCTCAAATTCTTATGGATGTGATATACACAAAATCCATGGTGCGCTTCCTTAAACACATTACTAAATGCTGTTATGATACTGTCGGCATAAATTATTGATAGATCGTGGGTGTCACCTATAATGTCTTTTAACTTTTTGAAAAACCAAGTCCATGAAGGAATGTTTTCAAAAACAACAACAACCCACGCAATTGGAAATATTTGACGATTTCCATCTTCACACGTTGCCAGAAGTAAAACCCTTTTGTATGACGTTTTCAAATGCGTTCCGACCATAGAAATGACTCGCCACATATACTTGAACCCCTCTATACTTGTACCAAGTGCCATAAAAACAATATAAAAACTCGTCGTTTCCTTTCAATTTCCGTCACAGTTCCTGGGTTTCTGGCTTTCAACCTATAAAAATACTTAGGTAATTTTTCAAAACTCTTTTTTGGATATCCCCGAATCAATGAATTTGCATAACGCTTGGCCTTGAACGCCTTGTGATAACTTATATCATATCCAAAGTCTAACATAAAATCATTAATCATATCCCTCGGAGAGTAAATACGGTTGACGTCTTTAAACTTTGAACAAAAGTATCAGCCAACTAGCTTGAAAGAAGCAGTTTGTGATCATTCTGATGAAGCATTGGTGGGCAAGTATGCCTACTTGAATACTTTCGAACTACAAAGCGTTTAAATGCATCAACTTTGCTTACTCGCGTACGCCATTTGCATCATTTTACCGCACACACCACCACATAAATCTTTTTGGTGGAAGATTTCGTTCGAACTCAAAATGATGCTTCACAACCAACATCTCAACCTTAAATACCAACAACGATTTGTTTTTAAACAAATCTTTCACATGAATGTCTTCATCTTCAGGAATGCTCACATGAGGTACACCCACATTACTTGGAACAAATATACCATTTTCGGGTTCCATTGCATTCAAGCCATCACCACCATTCAAAGTATCAACATTTGTGGGTTCCGTTGCATTCAAGCAACCACCATCAAAGTATAACATTTGTGGAATCCGTTGGATTCAAGCCATCACCACCATTCAAATAGATTCAAGCCATCACCACCATTCAAAGTATCCATAATTGACGTTTCCTATGATTATAAAAAAGCATCTTCACCCATATGCATCAATAAATAATCTTCAAATATCTCAGTACGTTCAAATCTATCAACATTTTCTCTTCTTCTATAAAAAACCTCTTATTCAACAATTGTTTCTTCAACACATGCCTCTTGACCAACATCCATTTCAACACTTGCTTCTTGAGTACCCGATTTCAAACATGTCTCTTCAACACAATTTTCTTTACTCGCAATAACATCAACATCCATTTCAACACTTGTTTCTTGAGTTCCTGAATTCAAACATGCTTCTTCAACACATCTTTATTTAATCACAATAACATCAACATCCATTTCATCACTTGTTTCTTGAGTTCCCGTCACATAAACTACAGGATCACATGATTGTTGACTTTCAATATAATGGTCAACATGTGTTGCTTCCACATTGTCTTTTTCTTTTTTCTTTTCTTTCAAAATCGCTAATAAGATATCTTTGTTTAGATCACAAACATTCAAGAACCGTCTCACAACCTTATCACAATCAAGTGCCGTTGGTCTAGCTTTACTAACGGGGACCATAACTTTCATCTCAAAATCATACAACCTTGTATCAATTCCCAACTCTTGTTTCACCTCGTCATACAATTCATCAAATGAAATGTTCTTTCGGAGGTTTAAAATAATCGTCACTTCGTCTGTTTCACATCTTACGTACTTCCACAACAAAACACCGTCATCATTTCTTTCAACCTCAACCTGGTAACATAAATAAAAAGAAACATTTTCGAGTCTTCCTTAACCACGACGCACCAACAATAACTTGCTTTGGTTTGATTCAATAAAACAATTACGATTAAGTATAAAAAAAAGAACATGACCGAAATTTAAAAATCGTGGGTAATTCTCAATTTACCAATGGGTAATTCGAAGAACAATCACACCAAACTTTTAAAAATCAAGTAAACAACATAAAATACCTTCTTTGTTTGCTACCCGGAGTTTCGTCGTCAGATGACAGGAGCTTTGTCGTCAATGTAAGAAGAGGGAGGAGCTCTGAAAATGGGTGAATTTGGAGCTGAGTAAATGATTTGAGCTTTATTTACGATTTGAAGAAGAAATATGAAGATAACAAGACAAACTGGGGAAGAAGAAGAGAACAAGAGATTATGGCGGGGTGAAATGGCGCAGCTACGGTGAAATGGCTGGTTTTAGGGTTGGGGATTTGAGGAAAAAATCAGGGGTATTTTTTGTAAAATCAAGGGGACTGGGTCAGGTTAATAATCCCTAAATGTGTTGAATTGAGTTTTAGGGTTTTATGGTGGAATTAGGGATTTTGAATTGAGAGTCTTTGAGAAAGAATTGTTTCCAAAAAATTATATTAACAAGAGGTCAAACACACTTAATAAACCAATGCCCCTTTAAAATTTGGGTCCGCGGTTATTAAGCCTCTTTGACCAAAATTCTTGTTTATATAATTTTTCGGAAAAAGTTCTAGCTCAAAAGACTCTCAACCAACTTTTTCTCCTAACTTGCCCAAAATACCCTTTAACATGTTTAAACATGTTATACGAGTTTGAATATGTTTGAACATGTTACACAAGCCCAAATCACCCATCCGAACCCAAATCACACTCATTCGAACCCAAATCACCCATCCAAATCACACCCATTCGAACCCACTCTAACCCAAGCCCCTGAACATGTTTGAACATGTTACACGAGTTTGAACTCGTTACACAAGTTTGAACTTGTTACACGAGTTTGAACATGTAGAAAACGAGTTTGAACATGTTACACAAGCCCAAATCATACCCATTCAAACAATTTCGAACCCAAACCACACCCATTCGAACCCAAATCCCACACATTCGAATCCAAATCACCCATCTTCTTCAACCCCAAAATCCATTCAAGCACCCATGAGTTTGAACATGTAGAAAACGAGTTTGAACATGTAGAAAACGAGTTTGAACATGTAGAAAACGAGTTTGAACATGTTGCACAAGCCCAAATCATACCCATTCGAACCCAAATCACCATCCGAACCAAAATCACACTCATTCAAACCCAAATCACTCATCTTCTTCAACCCCAAAATCCATTTGAATACCCATTCGAGCATGAAGAAAAAGAGTATAAAATGGAGCATGAAGAAAATGAGTATAAAATTGGAGAAATAATAAGAAGAAAGAAGGAAGAAGAAGAAGAAGAAGAAGAAGGAAGAAATAGAGAAAAAGAAGAAAGAAGAAGAAAACGGGTAAGGGAATGGAAGAAGAAGAAGAAGAAGAAAAATGAGGAGAAGGAGAATAATAAGAAGAAAGAAAAAGAAGAAGAAGAAAGATAGAAGGGAGAGTTGAATTACATGTTCAAAATTTGAATTTGAGGAAGGGGAGAATTTGGGGAAAATTCAAGAAGGGGCATTTGAGGAATTTCAATAAATTTCGGATTTTTCTTTTTCTTTTTAAGTATGCATTTAGTCAAAAACTAAATAAGCAATGTACAAAAAAAAAAAAAAAAAGAAAGAAAGCTATTTGGCCAATTCCCCTTTTAACATTTAGGGTAAAATTGACAATTTCAAAAGATTTGGGAAAAATTAGTTTATAGTCCACTTTTTCCTCCTTAATTAAGTGCTAATCCAGCTTCAATTTTTTAGTTGCGTTAAGGACAAATAAATTCCACCGGGTGAATATACCCCTATTTGATACAACTGTCAAAAGCACACCTGAAACTCTTACCTTTCCATTTTCTTCCCTTCCCGAGCAAAATCCGATGCCGGACAATATTCCGGCATGATCAGCTGTGTTGGCCTCTTCTTTCGAAATGTAAACCTAAATCCATCAATCGAATCATAATCCACTTCCTGAATCTCACCGTTCTTCCTCAAATTCAAATCAGATGAATAAATCACTCTCGGAACAGCACAAAACCCCAATATCCAAGTCAGAATCACGTAAGAATCGTCTTTAATCTTTTCATCCACGAGGCTCTCGTTCCAAATCAGTCTGAGATCACGTTCGAATGCTGTTTCTGAAGGTAAGAACACTGTGAATCCCAGATTTTCAGGTAACATTTCCATTATTGAATTGCAGGATGTTGTCATTGATAAGCCATATTCATTTATGCTCCTCATGGTATATATATTCTCGTTCTTCATTTAGTTTGGTTCCACATGCCTTATAAGCATAGGTGGGAAAATGATGTTGTAGGCATGGTTGAAGACGAGGACAAAAAAAACAGGATATCGGTTTCATTTGAATGCGAGATCCTTAAAGCTGATAAAGAATTTGTGGATCACATACAAAAGTTCATGCCCAAGTTAGCTAGGATTGATGCTGTTGGTGAGTGTATTTCAGTTTATTTGACTTCACTACTGATTTTCTTTTTTTGGGTGTATGTGTGTGTGAATGTTCAATTTTAATTGGTGTCATCATGCCCCCCCTTTTTTTTGTCTTAAGATTCGATTGGATTCTCATCTTTTGTTTCTGTTATCCATTACAGTCTTACTTATATTATGATAACTTCCACACGATGAAGATCTCTTCGGTTTTACCTTCATAACGTGGATTCTTCTTACATTATGTTTGTGTGTTTCTTTTCATCTATCGTATGTTTATGCCTGGTAAGCAAGCCGGCTTACACGCAACATTGTCGCATCGACATTTGAGCCGTGGTTTAACGAGGTGTAAAAGAAGAAATATTTAGTACGATCATCCATGTATATGCATATATGTATTCGTGTATCTATATAAAGAAAATCAATGTTGCATCATTAAGGTAGCATGACATGTACTCGTATTGTATGAGCACCGTCTTGTTATTTTTGTAAGCTTGTTAGGAACATCATGGTCCGATTGTTGTGTCTTTACAAATGTCCAAATCATATATTTCCGTGTTTCACTCTAGGTTTGGAAATTGTCATGTGACATTTTTTTTGGTCTATACAATTAAATATAGCACATGATACCGTTAGTGATATTGTATGTCTTATATGAGCCATATATGATATTGTGTCCCTTGAATTAAGCCTTAAATGAGCCTTATGTGTGCCTTGAAGTAGTCACTTGAATTAAGCCTTAAATGAGCCACTGATACTGTGTTACTGATACTGTGCGCCTTATATGATATTGTTACTCTTATTGTGTGCCTTATATGAGCCATATATGATATTGTGTCCTTTGAATTAAGCCTTAAATGAGCCTTATATGAACCAGATATGTGTGCCTTGAAGTAATCACTTGAATTAAGCCTTAAATGAGCCACTGATACTGTGTACTGATATTGTGTTACTGATACTGTGTGCCTTATATGATATTTCATATTGTGTGCCTTATATGAGCCTTATATGATATTGTGTCCCTTGAATTAAGCCTTAAATGAGCCTTATATGAGCCAGATATGTGTGTTTTGAAGTAGTCACTTGAATTAAGCCTTAAATGAGCCACTGATACTGTGTACTAATATTGTGTTAATATAAACGCTGCGATTAAATTCGGCTTTCAAATAGTACGTCGAAAATGTATCAAATGAGGTCTCGAAATGAGGATAAAAAAAATGAACTTTGGTGAAACAATTTTGATGATTGATGTTCTAAATCAAAAGTTACGGTCGTTTATAAGAAAAACGCTCCGGTTAATGGAAATATTTTTTCGGTTTTCAAAATTTACGTCGGAAGGGTACTGTATTTGGGCTTAAAGTAAAGAGCAAAAAAAAATTGAATTTTGGTGGAAAAATTCCGATGATCGGAATTTTAAATCAAAAGTTACACGTGTTTGAGAAAGAAAAAAAAAACAAAAACAGAAACAAAACAGGATGAACCTGATGTACTCATGTATCATGTACCTGAGGACGCGCGCGAGGGTCAATTTTGTCCGTGTCAATTTTTTTTTGTCTTTTTTACAACTAAAAAAAGAAGTGTGTCATATTTATTCATTTTAGAATTTTTATTTTTTTTTTTATTTTTTTTTGTATTTTTCCATCGATCACCCAAAGATCGGATGCAGCGCTTAAAAGACCAATTTTTTTTTTTAAAGGCTTAAAAGACATATTGGCGTTGTAAAAGACATTCACAAACAGAATTTCCAAGCCACAAAAAAATTCCAGATTAGATCACCACAATTTGTTCCTTGCTATACATATATATACACACAAACGAAACATCATCCAAGAGAGGAATTGATTCACTTTGACTGGTAGTGGCAGATTTCTGAGAATATACAACATTTCGGGGGTTTCATACTTCAAACCCCCATCAGAATCATGCTCCACGAATTCAATGATTTTCAGGAGAAGATCTCCACCCAGCTGAGGCCTTGGCACAGGTCATTTCAGTTCTGGGCTCGCACAGCTGATATCTACACCGGCTATAAGGTCTGCTTTTGGGTCTTCTTTTTTCTACAGTAGTTGTGGAGGTAAAGATTTGATTTTTTTTTTTTTCTTTTCCATTTCGTAATTGGGATATGGGATGTGGGTTTGTTTGTTTTTTTTTTTTCCAGGTGTTTCAAGTAAGAGTGAGCTTTGAAAAGGATGTTTTAAAGCAAGAGGCAATGTGGGAGAGGCAACATGAACTTGCTGCTGACAAGATTTATAATATGTGCAGCGACCTTGGTGGGTTTTTCCTCAAGGTATTGAATTTACTAATTTCTTTGTCCAATTCTCAGCTTTTTTGACTTAAATGTCTGATTTATGCATACAAATGGGATTTCAATCCTTATATCTTTTGGAGTTCATATATTTCTTTTTTATGATTCACATTGATTTGCTGTTATTTAAAGGCCCTCTTATTCAAATCGTGATAAAGTTAGTTCTTCATTGTTCAACAGCCTGTGATGAAAAAGGTTTGCAGCAATGTGTGTGTTGTTCTACATACTCTAGCTAAATTAGAATCTTCAGCGTCGACTTTTTGTTGATCATGTGGAGTGATGTATAGATTACTTATTGTATTGCTGACTTTACTGAAGGGGAATTCTCAGGTATAATCAACTCGTCATTTGAAACTCCTCTCCATTTTGTCTTAGCCCTACTGGATTGATTGCTGAGAGAGCGTTTGGAATGATATTTTGTACAAACAATTGATTACAATGTTGTACTTTATTGCCCTTTCCAATTTTGTCTGTGATGTAAATTGTCTTGTACATGGTTAAATTTTCGTGCCTGTATCAGGGTATACCGTTTCTGCAATTTTTAACACTCCACTCTTGATGGCTCCTTTAGAATTTTTACTTTGAAATTTGGTTGCCAATCGGCAGATCTTCTTTTCCAAACATTACACTAACCAACTCTCGAGCTGGTTAAGATCTCTTAGAAAAAATGTGTTTTTCCAGAGAAATTAACCTGCAAATAAGCAAAAAGATTGACCATAAGAAATGGGCAATATTGATATCTAGAGCTCGTAATATGAAAAAGGGAATGTATTCCCTCCCAAAAAAAAGGGATAGCTTCCAATTTCGACTATATTAGGCTGATAACTGCGTTCTGATATTTTGTTGTATAGATTGCTCAAGTTCTCGGGAAACCTGACTTGGCACCGGCGGCATGGGTGAAAAGGCTTGTCACGCTATGTGATCAAGCCCCTGCTACCCCTTATAATTTGATCAAATTTGAGCTTGAGAAGGAGTTGGGTCAGGGTGTTGATGAGCTGTTTGAAAGGTTTGATGTCAACCCTCTTGGGTCCGCTTCAATTGCACAGGTTTGTTCCCCATGCATTGTAAGAGCTACGGTTTGAAACTAGGCCGTTGTGCAATTTGTTATATGCTGACACGATTAAAGTTGGAAGTATCTATACATTTTAGACAATGAAGCTCCACTTTCTACACAAACCTTTGTGGTTTTGAGACGAAAGTCCATGTATTCTACGATACTATCTGCTGGAATTCATCTTCTCCAGTTGTCTGAAACCGAACAAAATGAATGATATTCTGTTCATTAGCCAATAAAGAGAATTAACTCACTCCTATATTTCCTTGTGAGATTACAGAATCATTATTCATAGACAATTCAGTTGAGATATCAACCATAGAATATATAATCAGATTCTGACATCCTTAAAGTCAGTAAAGATCCGAAATATGTACAGAGTTATACTAACAGTCTTATATGATTATATCCTGACAATAATATAATCAACACCAAGCGTATCCGAAATATTTCAGGAGAAATTAGACCATCACATGGTTTTACTGTACGTTTCCAGACTACCACCTCTTTTTCGGTTCCTTCATTGTGAATTTGTGATGGTTATCTTGTGAAATGTCCTAATGTCTGTTCATAATTCTTGCACATAGTTGTTTGCACTTACTGGCCTTGTATTTTTGCAACCTAAGGGGAATAAAATGTACAGGTTCCAAATTTATATTATGTGGATTAATTAATACATCACTTAATGATACTTGAATGAAACAGGTACACCGAGCTCGAATTCGAGGTCAAAAGAATGATATTGTTGTCAAGGTGAGAGAACAGTGATAATAGTTTGATATCGTTTTACGGTGCACAGGTTTTTCTACTTACTAATTGAAATGATGGATGTAGGTGCAACATCCTGGTGTTCAAGATTTGATGATGACAGATATCAGAAACCTGCAATTTTTCGCATTATATATGCAAAAGACTGACATCAAATTCGACCTATGCTCTTTAATGAAGGAAATGGAGAAGCAGGTACTAGTGTCTATTCTTTATATCTGCAAATTTTTACTTGGTTTTTTCAGTAACGACGGTTGCATTCTGGATTTTTAATGTGGCCTTCATCATCTTCTTTTTCTCTTAATGCCTTGTAGATTGGATATGAGTTCAACTTTAAGAGGGAGGCAGATGCCATGGAAAGAATTCACCGATTTTTATATGAGAATAATAAGAGGAGTCCAGTCCAAGTGCCTCGGCTGGTGAAAAATATGGTCACTAGGCAAGTTCATGTGTGTTTTTCAGCAGCCCATTCTGTTGACGTTTCTTGGACCATTATTTCCCATTACACTATTACAGTTACATTAATATAGCATTTTACATTCTTCAGAAATCAGACAGATAAAATCCGTTTACTTGCTAATGCAAAGGCCACTAAGGCTAGCAAAAATATACGAAACATATTTTTCCCCTTCTTTTTTCGTTCATTGTAGTTGTTAATAAAACTAAGGGTACTGCGAATGAGTCATTGTTTGGCATTTTTAAGATGCACCAATCTTTTGTTATTACTTCTGATTACCTTCATTTGATATCGTACTCTGAATGCTCCCGTAAATGGCCAAATCTTTGTTCACTTGTCTGAGGTATATGTTTCTCTGTGAAATTTACTGTGTTTTCTGCTCTGATTCTGTCTCGTTAAAGTTGGTTTTCATTCTTTTGCTAATTGTTTTTTCATTTCAGTAGTAGACCCCATGGCTCCCATTGTATCACTAATCACGGCTTCTACTGTTTGTTTGTTTACTTTTTAATTATTTATTTATTTATTTTTTATAGGAAGGTGTTAGTGATGGAATATATTGATGGGACTCCAATCATGAAACTTGGAGATGAAATGGCAAAAAGAGGCATCAATCCTGGTGGTAAGGTAGCTGCAGCGGCAAAGCAGTAAGCCCTTACGTTGTATGTTTTTTCATCTATATGTTCTTTTAGTTATATATTTATGATATATGGAACGTATCCTCTGACTGAATCCTTGAGGACTTTTATAAGTTTTAAATGTTCATTTCAACTTTTAAGCATCTTCTTCTCTTTGGAAGAATGTCTCCCTGTACACTAGGCAAAAAAAGGGTTACTTGATCTTTCTATCAAAATTGGGGTTTTGAGATATGGATATACGGCGTATCAACCAGATTCGTGTATCTTGTAAAAGTATCCAAATTGTTGAAGTGTGTTGTGTTTAAATATGTAAAGTGCTCACTGTCCCCAACGACTTTGGGAGAGATGGCAATTAAACATGGTATCATAGCAGAAGGTCATGAGTTTAAACGACTTTGCACCCACTTTCACCCCAATTGATGTTATGCAAATGTTGTGCTTTACTGCTTTATTTGTCGTCTAGGATGCACGGGTACGGATACGGGATACGCGGATACTGGATACACAGATACGTGATTTTACAAAAAAAATATAGGATACGGAATACATGGGTGTATTTGTAAATAATAAAAATATAAGGACTAAACTCGTAAATAATTAAAATAAAATGTTTATATATATATATATATATATATATATATATATATATATATATATATATATATATTATAGAAATTAAGTAGGAAGATGAACTTAAGAGAAAATATAACTCTTATTATTAAACTCAACCCAATAAGGTTGGTATAAATAGGTGAAATACAAAGCATGCTTATAAAGCATAAAGAGAAAAAGTAACTTTCCTAGATAAACTAAAAAGTAAGTAATAACAACCTAGATAACCTTTATAGGGTGGTTACAAACATAATAGAGTGGTTATACTTAAGTGATCCTATCAAAAGTAATAAAGTTACACTGCTACATTTGTACACATTAAAAAATAATACTACGTAAAAGTGTTATCAACAGACTTATATTCAGCAGGGTCAGATACCCTGCTGAATTAACAGCAGACTTATATTCAGCAGACTTAAGTCTGCTGAATTAACAGCAGACTTATCCAATGTATTTCAATACTCCTCCTCAAGCTGATAGGTAGATGTCCAGCAGTCCCAATTTGTCCACACAAGCTTTTGGAAATCGATTTAGTGGAGTCCTTTGGTGAAGATATCGCCTACCCGAAGCTTGGACTTGACATGAGATAGATTAATGCTTCCATTAGTGACTTTTTCCTTAATGAAGTGTCTATCAACTTCAATGTGCTTAGTCCTATCATGTTGAACAGGATTATTGGATATATCAATAGCAGCCTTACTATCACTATATAGACACATAGGTTTGGATACATGAATTCTTAGTTCTGCCATGATTTTCTGGATCCACAGAAGCTCACAGATGCCCAAGGCAACAGCTCTGAATTCAGCTTTTGCTGTACTTCTGGCCACTACTGGTTGTTTCTTGCTCCTCCAAGAAACAAGGTTTCCAAATATAAAGATACACCACCCTGAAGTTGATTTTCCTTCTACTTTATCCCCTGCCCAGGCAGCATCAACATAGCCTTCAATTTTTGTGTTTCCTTGAGCTTTAAACAGATACCCTTCCCCGGACATCCTTTCGTAAACCTTAGGAGTCTTAATGCGCATTATAGTGGATTACCTTAGGTGAGTGCATGAACCGACTAAGTTGACTTACAAAGAAATGATATGTCCGGCCTTGTGTGAGAGAGGTAGATTAGTCTTCCTATAAGCCTCGATATTGTTCAAGGTCATAGTCTCCACCATCATCATCTTTACCAAGCTTGACAAAGACAATCAACTCGGGGTATCAAGACAGGTTTACACCCCAAGAATCCATACTCGAGAGTAAATCTAGTGGTATACTTCCTTTGAGTGAGCGTAATGCCACTTGAAGATCTAGCAACTTCTATGCCTAAGAAGTATTTGAGAGGGCCAAGGTCTTTTACATCAAATTGTTGGTGTAAGAAAGATTTGAGTTTAGCAATTTCTGAGTCTGAACTTCCAGTGATAACAATATCATCCACATACACTATCAAGATGGTGAGGTCCCATGTTTCTGAATGTTGATAGAACATAGTGTGATCTCCATGTCCCTGTATATACTTAGCAAGTTTCATAGCTTGAGTGAACCTGCTAAACCATGCCCTAGGAGACTGTTTTAGTCCATAAATGGATTTATTCAGTTTTAGGATATGGTTGGGTGTGGGTACAAAACCAGGAGGGTACTGCATGTATACCTCCTCTTGTAGTTCCCCATTCAGAAAGGCATTCTTTATGTCAAGCTGATGGAGTGGCCAATTCTTTGTTGCTGCAATTGATATGATAATTCTGACTGAGTTGAGCTTTGCAACAGGGGCAAATGTCTCATTATAGTCAACCCCCAAAGATTGAGTAAATCCCTTAGCCACAAGTCTGGCTTTGTACCTATTTACAGTCCCATCTGGATTGTGTTTGATGTTAAACAACCACCTACAACCTACAGGTTTGACCCCTTTAGGTGTAGGTATGTCATCCCAAGTGTGATTCTTCTTCAAAGCATCCAATTCTTCCATGACAAAGCCTTTCTTCCATGTGGGTGGTTTAGTGGCCCGATAGATGGTGTTTGGAGTTTGAGAGGTATCTAAGTTGGCTAAAAAAGTCCTCTCGTTTGCTCGACACTTTACCATATGACACATACCTCTCAATAGGATGTTTAGTACATTCTCTAGTACCTTTCCTTAAGGCAATGGGTAACTGAGTAGGTTCAAGATCAAGATCGCCTTGCTCATAGATAAGCTCGATTCAATTGGAGGAACAGGGAAGGTGTACGAGGAAGAGGTCGATCGGTTTTCTTTTGTCTAGTATGACTATGGGAGTAGGACTAGGAGAGTTGGTAGGCTCCTCCTCAACAGGAGTGTGGATAGGAGGAGGTGAGGCAGAGATGGTGAGATCACGAATCATCGTGGTTTCCTCATGAATGATTGTAGGAGAAGGAGAGGTAATATGGGTTTCAGCTATGGTTATAGGTGAGGAACTGAAATCAGGAATGGGTAGAGTAGTAGGGTTGTACAGAAACAAGTACTGATCACCATGGTTGTCAGGTTTTGTGTGGTAAAAGGGTTGGTCTTCAAAGAAGGTAACATCATAAGACACATAGAATTTATGGGTGTTTGGGTCAAAGCATTTGTAACCCTTTTGAGTAGCAGAATAACCAACAAATATAGTTTTTATAGCTCTAGGGTCCAGTTTGGTTTTAGTGGGGGCATGGTTATGCACGAATGCTGTGCATCCAAAGATTTTAAGAGGTAAGGTGGATACAAGTTTTGGGTTGGGGAATATGGAGTTTAGAACATCAATGGGGGTACTGAATTTCAGTATTCTGGATGGCATCCGGTTGATTAAAAAAGTGGCAAGCCGTAACACCTCACTCCAATAGAAGTTAGGGACATTATAGGTATAAAGAAAGGTTCTAGCAACTTCTAGGAGATGGCGGTTTTTTCTTTCTGCTACCCCATTTTGTTGGGGTGTGTTGGTGCAGGATGTTTGGTGAATTATACCTTTCTTGGTGACAAAGGGGTTAAGGCAGGAGTTTAGATATTCTGTTCCATTGTCAGATCTGAGGAATTGGATTTTAGTCTGGAATTGTGTTTCTATCATGTTATAGAAGTTTTCAAACAGATTAGGACTTCGATTTATGTTTCATGAAGTAGACCTGTGTGAGTCTAGTGTGATCATCAATAAACGAGACAAACCAGGGTTTGTGAATAATGTTGGTTGTTCGGGATGGTCCCCAAACATCGAGTGAATAAGCATAAATGGCTTGGATGCCTTATAAGAGACAAAGCTTAAAGACATTTCTAGTTTGTTTGCCAAAAATACAATGTTCACATTTCAAACTTTCAATACAAACATCGTAAAAGCAAGGAAGGATACATCCTTTTTAAGTAGGGAAAATTAGGATGCCCTAATCTAAAATGTAACAACATTATCCTATTACATTTAGAGTTTAAGCTAACATTAAGACCACTTCCATTCTTAGGATTGCTGCTATGGATGAGATACGTACCCTCGCATTTCCTAGCACTGCCAATCTTCATGTGTGACCCCAGATCTTGAAACTCACAGTGAGTTGAATAAAAATTAGCAACACATTTCCTATCATTGCAGAACTGGCTGACAGAGAAAAGGTTACAGTCTAGTTTTGGAACATAAAGAACAGAGTTTAGGGTGAGGTTTGGTAGGATTCTAACAAACCCTAGACCAACCACTTTGGAAGAAGAACCATCTGCAATAGTAACATAGTGATCATTATTACTATTAGTGAAAGAATGGAAAAGAGAGAAATCACCTGTCATGTGACTTGATGCCCCTGAGTCTACAATCCAAGTCTCGGTTGCATGTGCGCTTGTCCCAACCGTGGTTTCAGAAGTAGGTGGAATTCTTTTGTCAAACATCAATGCAAGAGTTTCCATCTGCTCCTTTGTGAACCCCAAATGTTGTTCTGTAGCATTGTAGGCCCTCTTCTGATCATTTCCACTTCCTTCAGCCCGGTTCTTCATAAGATGAGGGGGTTTTCCATGGAGATTCCAGCACTTCTCCTTGAGATGACCCCTTTTCTTGCAATAGTCACAAAGTAGGTTGGCCCACTGCTCATTCTTCTTGTTGTTGCCTCTGTTATACCCAACATTTGCTGCATCAAATTCAACAACTTTGAGTGCTGAGTGATTTCCACCTGGAGTTGGCAATATACCATTGCTTACACCCATAACTCCCCTCTACTTTCCTCCTTTCTCACAGCAGAAAAGGCATCCTGAATTGAAGGAAATGGAGTTTGAGCCAGAATCCTTTCCCTTGCAGCATCATAGTTGGGATTTAGACCGTACAAGAAGTCAAAGACCCTTTCTTCTTCAACAAGCTTTGCATAGATGTCACTATCCTCGCACACTTCCACCGTCTTATTGTGAGTTGATCACATTCCTCCCATAACTTGTCGAGGGTGTTGAAGTATTGGGTGACATTAAGTGCACCCCGTTTGGTTTCCTTTAGAGAGGTTTTCGACCAAAAACAAGTAGCATAATTACCTTGGTCGAATAGTTTTTAGCTATCTTATCCCGTATAGCCTTTGCGTAAGTAGTAAAGAGATGAACTTACCGATATCATCAATCATGAGTTGATGAGCCAAGATACAACAATAGCATTTTCTCGTCTCCCGTACAACATATTCGTGAGATTCTTTATTGGTCGGGGGTTTAATGGTTCCAAGTTAGTAACCAAGCTTACCTCTTCCAAAGGACATAAACACGCACGACATTGTGCCCACCGGACATAATTAGGTCCATAGAGTTTCTTTGATGTGATTTGGAGAGATGGATTATCAACTCCATTTACACTAAGAGAGATAGCAGAAGGAGTGGGAGTAGGAATTCCAGAATCAGTCATATTGAATGCTGGAAAGAAGAGAGGAAATTTTTTTTTTGGAAGTTGGATCGTTTTTTCTGAAAAAAAATCAGAGCTCTGCTACCATATAGAAATTAAGTAGGAAGATGAACTTAAGAGAAAATATAACTCTTATTATTAAACTCAACCCAATAAGGTTGGTATAAATAGGTGAAATACAAAGCATGCTTATAAAGCATAAAGAGAAAAAGTAACTTTCCTATATAAACTAAAAAGTAAGTAATAACAACCTAGATAACCTTTATAGGGTGGTTACAAACATAATAGAGTGGTTATACTCAAGTGATCCTATCAAAAGTAATAAAGTTACACTACTACATTTGTACACATTAAAAAAATAATACTACGTAAAAGTGTTATCAGCAGACTTATATTCAAGCAGGGTCAGATACCCTGCTGAATTAACAGCAGACTTATATTCAAGAGACTTAAGTCCGCCGAATTAACAACAGACTTATCCAATGTATTTCAATATATATATATATATATATATATATATATATATATATATATGTGTGTGTGTGTGTGTGTGTGTATACATATATATACGTATGTGTGTATATAACATATGTGTGTATGTATATACACATATTAAGGTTCAAGCTCATTTTTTAAGTATCATGTTCTTCGGATACTTGTATCTGTAGTCAAGATACATGTGTCCGGTAAAGTATCCAACTTTTGATAATTACAATTCGCCCCAAATACGTATCCAACGGAGTATCTGGACTATCCGTCGAGTATCAGTATCCTATACGTATCGGATACGGGATATGCTTGCAGGATGAAGAATCCGTGCATCATAGTTTGTCGTTGTGTGCCTTGTTGTCTCATGCTTTCTTTCTTTCTTTGAGGCCCATGTGTGATAGGGCGTGTTGAATTCTGTTGTGTTTAAATATGTAATTACTCACCTCTCTCAACAACTTAAACTTTTGGAAGAATCGGTATCTTTAACAGATATGGGATACATCATACATGTCTAAACCAAAATATTCTTGCAACATAGTATCCTAGTAGTTTACTGAGTCTTAAGTTCCTTACGGTTTTGCAGATATTCTTGTTACTTGAATTAAATCAATTTATTCCCTTATACTCTTGCTTTTTTGTGACAATTCAGTACTTTAGTACTCATAAAAGGGTTGACTTTGTTGGATTGCAGCAACATCCTCAAAAGCTTGACACTTGCATATGGACAAATGATACTAAAAAGTGGGTTTTTTCATGCTGATCCTCATCCTGGGAATATTCTGATATGTCGAGGTGCCCAGGCAAGTACGAACCTACTTGTTCATTGTTTCTTTGCATTATCCTTTTTTTATATTCAAAATGTTTTCCGAACTCAGAAATAAATTGCTTAAACCTTACATGGGCTTCCTTTTTTTTTTCTACGCATTCAGGTTGCTTTGCTTGATTATGGGCAAGTAAAGGATCTTCCTGACAAGCTGAGGCTCGGTTATGCTAATCTAGTGCTTGCCATTGCTGATGATGATGTTGAAAGGGTCACAGAAAGTTTCAGGTGCTATGAATTTCTAAACAGCTTTTTGTCGTGTGTGTTTAAACGAGCTCATTGTGTTTGTGAAAATAAAGAAAATGAGGCAGTATGTGTCTGTGTTTTGAAATTGATGTTAATTTAATGCTAAAAAAGAAAGAAACAAACAGAGAGTGAGAGCCCTTAGTTAGAAAAGTAGTCAGGTTTCTGTATTATGCTCATTTTGAGAGCTAATAGCAAGAATGATCCCCCATCTTTACCGAAAAGTTGTGACTTAGCCCTCTTTTTTTCGTTTTGGTTTGACCAATCCCTCATCTTTTTTTTTTTTTTTTGCAAGAATGGTCCCCCATCTTTACCAAAAAGATGTAACATAGCCCTTTTCTTTCATTTTGATTTGACCAGTCCCCCTCTTTCATTGTTTTTGCAAAATCTTTGCCGAAAAGCTGAGACTTAAGTGGACCAAAGTTGCAAAAAACATGGAAGATGAGGGACTGGTCACACCTAAACGAGAGAAGAGGGCTAAGTCACAGTTTTTCAGTAAAGACGGGGGACCATTCTTGCATTAAAAAAAATGAAATATGGGGGACTGGTCAAACCAAAACGAATGAAGAGGGCTAAGTCACAACTTTTCGGTAAAGACGGGGGACCCCGTTCTTGCTAGTAGCTCCTCATTTTGATTCAAAACTTACTCGGTTTTGTGTATCGCGTACATTCCGTGTGTCTATCCGTGGGTTAGGGAGCTTGGCATAAGTACCTTGGCTAATTGCATGGATGAGCAAAAGGAAATGCTTAACTTGGCCAAGACATTGTTTGATACAAAACTACCACCCGGCGTCAAGATGCTGCAACCCTTTTCAGATGAATCTTCAATCAAAAAAATTGCTGTCCAGGTCTGTAGAATTTTTGTGGGATCTTTTTCTAAGAGATTGTCGGGTTTATACATGTTTTGACGTTGTGGTGATGACATTGACAGGCATTTCCAGAGGAATTGTTTTCAGTTCTTCGGACCGTGCATCTACTCAGAGGGCTTAGTGTAGGTATGGGCATCAATTTTTCTTGTGCTGAACAATGGCGACCTATTGCTGAAGAAGCTTTGTACCGTTCGGGTAGATTGACAGGTAACTTTTATTTCATGTCACCACTGCAAATTCAAATGATAACTTTTATCAGAAATCTTAAAATGGCCATTTTTTATTTATTTATTTGCTTACATATTTTCTGCAGATACGAAAATAAAAAGAGGGCGAAGGCGTGGTATTGTTCAAAGTATACTGAGAAGACAGTAGGTTTCGATCTTACAAGGAGTGGTAGGCAACACCGACACGTGCTTTATAGCGGGAAATACTTGTATGAAAAGTCTCTATTACAACACGGTTCGGTGCACAACAGAGACTCTTCACTCTAGAATCTTACCACCTTCCCTTTGTAGCTTCTTGTTGTATGTCATTGTTATACAAAGTCGTGTATTCTTAGCGTTCTTCAACAAAGAAGAAAGCCTTGATTCAGATTCTTCCATATTTGATTCTTGTATGTGTCTTTTACCCCTTGGAATTGCACATCATCCAAATATTTATGTAGCCTTTATTGGCGTTTGAGAATTTATCAAAATTGAATGCTTGAAAAGGTCCCCTTTTTAAAGATTTTTTATAGCTGATTTCTATCGGCAACGTATTCAATATTAGTATTTTGATTTATTTGTTATTATTCATTTACTCCTGGCATCACACATACCTTTTTTTTTTATTTTTTATTTTTTACTTTCAACACCACAGTAGGAACGTCGGTGACACTGATGTTTCTTTTCAATATTTATTAGTGGACTGACGTTTTTCACCCGTGATATTTTTATCACTATAACGTCAGTTCCACTGATGTTATCTCTGAAAATCAACGTCAGTAACCATGACGTTATTATCGAAAACTAATATCAGTAACGTTATTTTTGGACAAAATATAATCGTGGTGCTCAAAATAAGTTTTTGAGTACCTGAAGCAATTATTGTACCGACAGTAAAACCATAGTGCTAATAGCACCCGTATTTTTATACATTTATTTTACTTTTGACCAAGTCAAAGATTATTAGGTGGAAGCCGTGTTTGATTTGGCTGCAAGAATATTTCCCAAATTATCATGATGTACCTTTGTTTGCTGCAAAATAGCTTGGATGAGTACTTTTGTATGGCTTTTCTCTAGGGAAATTCGATGCAGACAGCTTTTATGGACTCAACGGTCGGATCGTCGCGCACGTATATACAAGACAAAAACTCGTTTTTGTTTTGTATATACGCGATACGTATCCGACCGTTGAGAGTTTAACGAAGACTCCCCGCATCGAATTACCCAACCTCTCCACCCCTCTCGGAAAAGTTTGTCTGCCATAGGTGTTTTTGAAGCAAATAATGATCTTGAAGGCTCTTCTGCAGCTGGGAATAAGGTACATTTTGCCTATGATTACGTTTAGGCAACAATCTCAACAGACCAAGCAACGTCCACATTGTTGAAGAAATGGAGTTTGAAACTACCAACGCGAAGCGATGTCACTTGAAGAGCAACTAAAAGATCCCACCAAACCGAAGATATGGAATGTGTAATAAATAATCTCTCTGTCTCTACTAAAAGTTTGTTTACAAGTTGGCGGTAAAATGCAAGCCTTCTTCTCTCTCCCCGTAAAATAAATAAGCGAACCAATAGGTCTTCATGTTTGTACCTTTACTTAGTGAACTGCAGTTGTAACATAACCTAAATAACATATGTATCTACGAATGTAATATAGCCAATAAAGTGTCACCTTAACAGTGTTCGGCAATACTTGACTATATTACAAATCACACAATGAAGAAAACATCTCGAAGCTACTACATAACAACTACACAAAGAGTGCATTTGAAGGCAACAACCGTGCAGTGCACGGTGTCCTCCCACTAGTACAATGAAATTGCAAAATTAAGTGTCAAGTGGTTGTAAAAAAGATTATTTCGGTATCAACATCCGCATAGTTGCCTTGAAGAGCATCTAAACCAAAAATTACGAATCATCATCAATATTATCTTAAATATTATTTTAAAAAATATTTCATCATGTCAATTACATTATACTCTTATTAATTTATTGTGAATCATTCACATCATAGAAACGCCTCCGCTTCAAAATATACATGCTACCGAATGGAAAAAGGAATGCGATAGTCACAATCACTATGACCCCATCTTCGATGGAATACTTTCTCAATCATGTGCTTGATAAATTCATTGTAAGAATGAAAATGATGACTACTACGACCAAACGGGTCCAATAATGAAGATAAATTCATTATCTTCTCAGGGCATCTCCAACGGGAGCATGACCCGGGAGTATTTCACCATTTTGGTGGAATAGTGCTGCTCCATCGGTACACCATCTTCAACACCATTTTGATGCAAAAATTTTCTCTCACACCAAATTTTATGTTGGGTTGACCCGACACCAAATATACGTTTAACCTCTTTTTCTATTTTTTCTTCTTTTTCCCCTTTCTTTTTACAAAACAAAATATCTTATTGCACTTTTTTTGGTTGTATTTTTATTTTATTTTATATATTCCTTCTATTAGAAAAATATAATATTCTTGCTGGTTTATTATTCGGTGTAAGATGATTGGAGATGGTAGAAGATATTTGATGAGATGTACACCATTTTGATGAAATGGTGTAAGGGTGGGAGATGGCCTTACAGAACCCTTTCAGAATATCTTCACCCAATTCTTCTAAATAACTTATATAATAGTCATCCAAAAACTCATAAATATCATATCATCATCTTACATGACATATGATATACCAATGAGTCTCAAAATATGCAATAGGTTGAAGTACAAAAATCTAGTGAGACAATATACTTCTAATTTACCGCTAATCAACTCTTGCCAACTTGATATATATTTGAGGAAAGATATACATTACAAAGTCACATTTTCTTCGTTAGGCTAAATTATATACTACTACCACCACAAATTTCAGGGGCTTTTAAGGGCACCATAATAAATCGTGTAATGCCGATAATTTTGATTTAAATTGTAGATACTTTACTTGTTTAAACGCTAAAATGCATTGTAGTGAAAAGACAGAAGTTTGCAAAGGTGTCCCGACATTGTCCACACCTAAGTCCTCTTGGTGGAGCTTTTTTGTTGTCGTAAAAATAAAGAAAGAGGTTAAGGCCTGAACATGTAGCTTATCCTCAAAAGCACACAAGCCCTCTTAAATGAGGAAACATTTGGCCTACCATGGTCCAAGCCCTTGAGCTCTAGTCAAGGACGGAGCCAGGATTTAAATTTGAGGTGGGCTAATCGACTATACCGAGTTCATCGGATTGGCTGGATTAAGAGTATTTTATGGATCGAACTAAATTACGTATATTTTTTAGTGTAATAATTTTTTGTCTGAGTGGGCTTAGCCCCCCTAGCATGCCTATGTACCTCCGTCCTTGGCTCTAGTGGAGGGGACATTGGACCCTTCCATAAGAAATATTTTCTATTTTAATCTTTTAGGTTGTGCCCACCAAGTGTTTCCGAAGAAGGCCTCAAGTCTGTATAAATTGGTTTCTGGTCACGCATTGTTGTGACCGATTTCAATTACCCCCCACATACCTTGTAATATTCTGATTTTCGGGAATGGACAGACGTGTAATTTTACGAAAACGAAATATTAGTATTTCTTTTCTTTTATTGGAGTTAAGTATTTAATTGATTTTATATATATATATATATATATATATATATATATATATATATATATATAATTTTCGAATTTATGTATATAATTAAAGGGATTATTCGATTTTTGGTAATTAAGGGTGTTTATGTAAAAGAGGATTAATTGGGAGTTGGTATTTAAGGAAAATTAACACAGTTTATCCCATAACCTAAGTTAATCAAAATCATATTACACGCTCCTCTTCTCTGCGCATTAGTGAAGGAGAAACGGTTGAGGGAATTATTCAATTGGCTAAGGTGAATCTGAACCGTTTTCAGATCAGACGAGAGCTTTGGAACCGTTGTGAGAAGGGCAACGTTTGGATATCAGATTTTGGGAGTTGTTGCAGACTTTGCAAGGTTGTTGATCTGGTTTTTGGCTTGCAAATAGGTAAGAGGCTCTTCCTATGATCTCAATTATCGTTTATAAGGTTTAGATCGAGGTTAAGACGTTTTAATGCTAGAAAGATGAGTCCTTTTGTTGATTAATGATCATAGATGTTATGGTATGTTTAGATATGTTTTCCTGTGCTTAATTTGATGTTAATTGGGTTAGAAACGGATTAGAAACCGTTAAGGATCGAAATCAGAAGTTTAGGGCAGCAGGCAGAATGCGTACGCATTGGCTAGCAATGCGCACGCATTCCTGTTGCAGGATTGCAGGTTTGGCTTCTGGTTGCTGAATGCGTACGCATTCCAAAGAATGCGCACGCATTCCTTGAACAGAGAGTTCTGGTTTTGTTTTTGGTTGCTGAATGCGTACGTATTCATAAGAATGCGCACGCATTGTTCAAACAGAGAGTTTTAGCTTTGGTTCTGGTCAAGTAATGCATACGCATTGTTTGGACAGACAGTTTCAGCAGGTTTTAGAAGCAGGGAATGTGTATGCATTCCAGCTAATGCGCACACATTGCCCCCAGTTTGTGCATAAATGATGTTAAGCGACGTCTTTCAGTTTCAAACCCTTATTCATGATATGTTAACATTGTATAAATATAAACAAGCCTGAATTGAGCTTCTGATTCGTTCAGTTAAAGCACCCAATGTACTCTTAAAGGGAGTGAAGTTCGGATCCGTCGGAAGAGCATGATAGGCTTGTGCTTTGATGGATTAGTATTCATCAATGTCTGTGTATTTGCTAGGCCTTGTTAATGTCTAGTGGTCTAGGAAGAGAGTAGTAAATGGTGAGGGAGATTAATTGAAAACACTTAGGTGGTTAGTTAATCATTTTAATAAAATACGTACTTGACTAGTAAAAGATTAAACAACATGTTGGATAGACACCAATCTATATCGCGATGTGTGTGCTACCTCTGAAGGTGGAAGAACTTCGTAGGTAAAAAAAACCCTAAGTACGGAGGGACTCCACTGAGACGCGCATACTATCGGAGTCTACCTATTCTAGACTTCGTGGATATTGGTGTGATCCACTAATATGTTGGCAAGAATATCCTCAGTTTGGATATGCGTAGTGCCCTTGAGTGCGGTTGTAACATAGATAAGTTAAGTAGCAAAGTTTAGTCAATTCATGTTGATGGACATGAAATGAACCCCAGATTGAGTCGGTCACATTTAAACAACTAAACGATTAAATATATTTTCTTTATAAATCTTAATTGTTGTCATAGTTTCTCTCTTTTATTAAGTACTTTGTACTTACCTCAATGCATGTTTTTCTATGCGTTTGGGGGTGAGAAGACGAACAGGTTGAGCAAGTTTACGAGGAGGGGTTCGATGACGACGTTTGACGACGCCTCATTGAAGACTTTTCATTTATTTATTTTGTTATTCATTATTAAACTATGTTAGTACTTTTTGGGTCAGGACTTTTGGTCTTTCGAGATTTGTCGTACGTTTCTTTGGATTTCGTATTTTCCTTTGAATGTAATAAAGTTACATTTCCATCTTTAGAAGATATTTCTATTCTTGGATTATTGGGAATTTACTACCCGAGTCTTTTGCTTCCGTTTGCTTGTTTTTTATACGACGTAGTAGAGGCTTACGTATGAAATGAATTTATTTTTATTTTATACGTGCCGAACGTTCCTTTTCCGGATAAAGACTCGCTGTCCGGGAATGGGGCGTTACATACCTAGTTATTGCTTGCTAGCGAATAGATTAGTCTACTGGATGATGATGGACATGCAAAACATTGTTTCATATATGATGCCCGTAGTGTAACCTTTGGGACTGAGTTTCATTTGCAAAACACAAACGAGAGTATGGGCTAAGGCTTTTCTTATGCTTCCAAGACTTGCTAGAACTAAAGATTAGATGCCCAGCCTATACCAGAGAAATAGTTAGCAAAAGAAGCCTTGGATTAAATGATGCCTTCTGTGAATCATATTAAGGTTGTGGGCCACGAAGTCCGGCTTGAGCTCTTAAACGAGGCAGTGGCAAATCTTGTCTTGCCAAGCTCAAGTGGAGGCTAATTGAATGTAAGGGAATTCGTTCTAGATAGTGCCTACCATGAAGAAATACTATATCAAGGGTCGAGAGTCTCATGAGGTCTCAAGGGTGAGGAGTGAAAAACCAACTCAGACAAAAGCTCAAAGAGGCAAGACCCAATGCTAACCAATTAATGACCAATAAAAGGATGAATGATGAAGAAATGATGACCAAATAGCCGATCAAAGGCTCATGAATAAGGTAGTGATTGTTAGCATATATATTTATATATTATATTAGATATTTAGTATTTGACATAAAGGCATAGCTATATAAGCCTATCTTTTGTAACCTAAACCCTAATTAAGCTTCCACATATTGTTGGTAGATAATGCAAGAGCCTTTTTCTTCTCCACTTTTCTTGTTTTCTTGATTTCTTCATTGTTATACCAGTTCTAACATGGTATCAGAGATTCGATCCTATGCAAAGATAACACAACGATTTCGGACTGGTAGAAAAGCTTTTTTCTAGGTTCAGACTGATTTTCTCTGGTGTTTTGTGAGTTTTGCTTATCGTTTTTTGTGATATCTCGTGGTGTGTGGTTGAATTTTTCTTCGGTGATTGTCTTGGTAAATCTTGTTGTGAACTTAATTGTTGCTGGATTCGATTTCGTTTTAGTTTGAGTTGTGCATCTTGTTCAACATGGCTGGGGGTGATGATTTGTTGCAGACAATTAGTGTTCGTTTAGATGGTAAAAACTATTACTATTGGAGTTACGTTAATGAAAAAC
Organism: Gentiana straminea; assembly: GCA_036785695.1. NCBI lineage: Eukaryota > Viridiplantae > Streptophyta > Magnoliopsida > Gentianales > Gentianaceae > Gentiana > Gentiana straminea. Next base: position 1,333,670 of record JAVUPR010000175.1, read on the forward strand.
TTTCTGAAATGCAAGCAAATGTGGGTTTATATTTTTGGTGTTATTGTGACTCCTAAACCTGCAGATGAAAAGTATTGAATTGATGAAGAAGTGGGATACTTGTAATTCAAAGATCATTACTTGGATTAAGAACTCTGATGAAATAGAATTGGTATGCAACTGGCCAAGTATGATACTGCTAAAGAGGTTTGGGACTATTTGGAAAGGTTCTATGTGCGTTCTAATTTTGCTGTCCAATGTCCGTTGGAAGTTGATATTCGTGCCATGTCACAGAATGATCGAAGTATTCTGGAGTTTTATTTTGAAATTACTGCTATTTGGGATCAATTAGCTATGACTAAATTTGCTGAGTTGAGGGCATTTGCACCTTAAACCTAGATCGATAAAGCTTTATATTTGGAGAAATCTCTTCTTAAAAAGTTATTATTCTTGAAGACACCACTTATGCCTCTTACCTGAGATACGACGTCCGCCCTTGGATTTGTTTCATAACAAAAAGTTTTGTGGATTAGTTTTAATAGATTTGTGTAATAGTGAAATTGAAGTCGTTAAATATGACAATGATAAATTCACCATTTCAGATGTCTTTTATCCTTTTCAACCATTTTCAAACCACTTGTGTTTTTTCTTGACAATTTCTTCTCCACTATTATCTTTATAATCATTGCCCCTTGAAAATATCCGTGTCCAAATAGATAGAGCAGTATGAGAGAGAATTAAAATAGAATAAAATAAAAACATTTCCCAAGGAAGTTTTCTTTCTATTTTTTTCTTCGGTGGACATAAAAGGGCAATAGATGAGAAACAAGTGAAAGAAAACACCTCATAACAAGAAATATATTATATATATATATCTTACCTTTTAGGTACGTTAATATACGAATCCTTCAACGTCGAATTTGTCGTTTATTACCCCCCTCAGTTACTCTTCCCCTCCCGCCCCCTCCTACAATCCTCAGATCCGATCGGACGTTCCCACCACCGCCTTCAACATCCACTCTGGTCATGCCAGCTCGCGTTCTCCACTACTATGATTAACGGTGTTCCTATCTGCGTTGCTCAAGAGCTATTCGAGGTGTCTGTGCCATTCTTCAGGTCCGTAGAAGCTTATCAATTCTCGTCTTCCTCAGGTGAGTCATGCCCTTATTTTGTGCTTGGAATCTAATCGATGTCCGTTCGTTGCGAGCTAACTTTCTTCCCTCATTATTCGCACCGTCTTTGGTTAGTTCGATTTCTCTTGTGTCGCTTTTTTTTGTGTGTTGTTAATTTCAGAGTATCTCACCTCGACGCTCCAATCAGGTTTGCTTTTTATTATTGCTCTGGTTCGTTATCTTCTTCTTGTGTAGTTACAATTTATGGGTTCTTCAATTAGTTGCTGCATGTGTGTTCATTGATTGGTTTGTTCTTCGATTTTTGCTTCTCTGGTTGGTGGTTTTTTCCTCCGGGTTTGTGTGCGGTTATTTGCCTATTCGATTGGGCATTTCTTGTTGTGATAATTCTTCAATAGTCATTTACAATAATAGGTTAGTAGCAATCAGGTTTGCTTTCTATTATTACTCTTCTTCGTTGTCTTCTTCTTGTGTGGTTACATTTTATGGGTTCTTGAATTAGTTGCTGCATGTATGCTCATTGATTGGCTTGTGCGTTCATGCCTCTGTGCTGTTCTGAGCTTCAACACTTCTATTTCTGTTGTTGGTTCATGATTTTTTGATTTGTATTTCTTTGTATTCTGATTCATTTCTTTGTATCTTTGGTCGATTGTCAGAATCGAATGTCCAAAAAAAAATTTAGCAGCTCGTTCTGTATGGTTACGATCGTAATAATGTTTACCATCAATATGTATGTTTCATTGATTGGCTTGTGCATTCATGGTTCTGTGGTGTTCTGAGCCTGAATACTTCCATTTCTGGTGTTGGTTGATGACTCTGTTCATTCGTATTTCTTGATTCTTGCTTCTCCGGTTGGTTCTTTTTGCCTTCGGGTTTGTCTGTGGTTCTTTGTGTATTCGATTCGGGTTTTGTGGTTGTCATAATTCTTGAAAAGCTACTTAGAAAAATAGGTTAGCAGTTCTTTCTGTGCAATTGCGATCGGAATAATGTTTAGCATCATTACGTAATGCCATCATTACATCATAAAACCTTAAAAATACTGAAACACAATGTGACATATGCTTTGCGAAATCATTGACTCATCTAAGCTATGATCCAAAAAGGATTTTTCAAGGGAAATAATGCTATTCACCCCAAAAGAAAATATAAATAACTAGACTGTTGTTTTGTTTATTCACATATTAGTAAGCTGGCACTCAGTTGCAACAATTACACTTTAATTACAAGAACATAACGCAGGCCCAAAAAAGGAAACATCAATTACGGTATGCGATTGAAGGCTCGAAAGTTAATTTAGTGTTCCGCATTTTGTCAAATGTTTTATTCCCTCCTTTTCTTAGTTTATGCATCCGTCTCCTCAATTTTGTTTATTTAATCTCAGTGAATTAATCAGGTACAGTTTGTGATCCTCTGATAATTGATCTAGCTAGGGATAGAATTGAGCATTGTAGCCTTGATTTCTATTGTTTCTTACTATTGTACTGATAGGTCATAGGATAGGATTATAAAAAATGAGTGGAGTAGATTGTTGGTTTTTAATTCAGTTTATATTGCAGAACGAACAAACTAAGAGGAGTCAATAGTATTTTTTTCATTCTGTTCCTAGGATATATATTCATCAGTCTTGGAATGTTATGGTTGTTTTGAGGTTGTTTGGTGCAACGACCAAGTTATAGATATTTCCATTGTGAAACTCCTTGGTGAGAAGAAGAAAGACCATGAATATCAAATTCTTGATGCAGTCCTCGTCTGTCTTATGATATCTTTTCCATGCCATCATCAGTTTTTGCTTTCAAATAATGGATGTGCTGCTACATTATGAGCTCCAGGTTGCTTACGATACTAATCTTTAGGCTGAAAATGTTCAGAATCTTTGATGCTGATGTGTCTCATCTTACTCAAAACATATATAGCTCTTCCTTAATCATATCTGGCTTCTAGCATTCTGCTTTTCTGAGCACGTCGTTCAGATGCAGATGACCTGACTGCTCCACTATTGTTTTCCATTTCCACCGGAATGTCGTACGACTAATCTTGTCAGAATTTCGGTTGCTCTGGGCCTGTGTTCTGCTGTAACTATTATTTATTATTCTTAGTAGATGGATACTGAGAGGCGTACGATCGTTAATGAGAAGAGACGAAGGTCTTACGCCGCGATGAGCGAAGCTGAGAAAGAATCTTTCCTTCAACGCCGTCAAGCTCAGTATGCAGCCCGCATTAGATTATAATTCTACTTATGTTTCAACCGCACAACCATATCTCGTGTTCAGAGGTTCTCAACTGTTATTCAATCTCTGAGAGACCTGTTGGTTGCTTTTAGTTGCCGTTTTATGAGATCGTGTTCTGTCGTGCCTTCTCAACGTTTCGATTGTACATCAGACGTATTACCACCCTATATTTGACACATTCCCGTAACATCAGTTCTCCCAGTTTACCAAATGATTTTAGGAGTGTATTCTTAGTCAGAAAAACAACGATTCACTTTGCTTTGGCTTTTTAGTGTTTCTTAGTTCACACAGCAACTCCTATGGTTATAGTCGATCTCTAGATCTTGCAATGATTCTTTCTTTCCTCAAAGTCACTCTCGGCAGGTAGACTGAAACATACTGCTTCTTCACCAAATGTTGCGCTTTTACACATTATGTGATCTGTATACTCTCTCTGTAATATAGAATGTGCTGTGTGGCAGTTTGTTTTGGGCTTTTAGTGTTTATTAGTTCACAGAAAAGCTCCTATGGTTGCCGCTGTTTTATACATCTAGGAATGTGCTTAGATTCCCTACAATAATTGTTTTTATCCTGAAAGCGATTCTCACCAGGTAGACTAAATGATACTCTCTTTCCACCAAGTGTTGCGCTTTTTAACGTACCGTCATTTCTACACTCTCTCTGTCAGATTGAATGTGCTATATCGCAGTTGGTTTCCAAATTTTAGTGTTTCTTAATTCACAGCAGCTCTTAGGGTTGCCCATGCTATCTAGATCTACAAATCTCATTTTAGACAGTAGCGAAAACATACACTGTCACCTAAGCATGTACCGAGACCTGTACAGATTTGACTAACCCCCCAATATCATTGCAGAAATACGAGTTTGCTAGCAACAATCAACGAGGACCTCAATATGAAGATCATAGCGGCAAAAATCGTACCATCAACAAAGGAGTACATGGATCACAAGACCCGGACACAAAATCCTAAGTCGGATAGAGTCACAACCAACAAACATGAGTCCAACGAGACCCTAACATATGCAAAAGACACGACTTGAAAGCACTCCAGGTAAACATCTACCCAATAATCACACACTACCACCAATTCGTATGACTGCACTTGCTACAAATAAGATTACTAATCATCCTTGAACAATATTCCTCACGCAGAAAAGAACGAAGGGAAGCGACCAACAATAACAGCACAAGAAAGGCAGCAAGACACCCCCATGAAGAAAGTGAAGCTGGAGTTCCCACCAAAACCTTATGATCCTGGAACTAAAGAGCCTAACAAGTAATTCACTTACTTTTTGAAAGGACACGCGCACCAAAAAAGTAAAAAGGAAAAAAGGTGCAGGCAAGCTTCGCAGCAGAATACAGTTTTGTAACTACCAAAGAAGCAACACTTTTGTAACAACGGACAAACTTACTTTTGTCACAACCGTGTACATATTTACTAACTACGGACAAATAATGTTATGTAAATTATTCAATGGAGCGGAAAACGCAAGGGCAAACGTAAACAAACCAACTACAAAACAAGGGCTAACGTGTGCGAAGCACACATATAACAACTAGTATATATATAATTTTGAAACTCCTGTAATTTTACATATGATTTCAATTAGAAACATTTTTTCAGCCTCCTATATGAAATCGTCAGACATTTATTCTCATATATTGAAATTGTCAAACAGAACTACTGAATCATCTTCATTGTATGAACCCAGTACTTCACATAGCAATCATGTTACTGTATGAGTAGTATATATGGTGTATCAGGTTGTCTCTACATATAAGAATACATTCATTATTCACTTTTACAATTAACTTTCATTAAACATTAGTAAATCATTGTTGGAGGAGTGATATCTATTGATTAACATAGGACACATAATCCAACCATGGTTTAATTAAATGCATAATAAAAGTTGAAAGTACAAAATAGAAAATGAATGTATAATCTTACATTCTTATATATTATACCCCACCTTATCTGAGGTCGCACCACTTATATTTACTTATTTCAGAACACTCACAAATTTCTTCATCCTCGCATGTACCAACTCCATTACATCCTTGTGTAACGCAATTCTCGTCCAGCAGACCCTTGGTAATTGAGGACACATGTTTCTTTAGTAGCAAACTTCCTCGTGTCATACCTATTAATGTTGCTTCAGCTGCATATTAAAATTTCATCACCAGTGATATATTGCTTAATTAAATAACAATTATAACGAATTAATTAGTCCTATATATTAACTAACATAGACTTAACTTGCACCCAAAAAGAATTTAAAAAAATTTGCATTGAAAGTTGTCCTACATTGTATAGTTGATAAGCATGTACCGATGTACGGAAAGGTGGGTGGCTGGTAAAGGGGGTAGGGTTCGCTAGTTTTGGTTGGATGGCCTTTCAAGAAACAAAAGGTTAAGTCCTAACCATAAGGGTCTTCACTCATCTTGTCCCATAGGATTAATTAGAGGGTTTTGTAATTCAGGGGTTTGGGTATGGTTTTAGGAGAGGAAGATCTGACAAATCTTAAATCTATATATATGTTGGGTTTGGTTTCTAGATGATATTGTATATTATTTCTATGCAAAAAAATTAAATAAAAAATAAATAGTTGATAAGCATGACTAACCCGAAACGATAAGCAGAATGATAATGCAGAAAGAAAGTCGAGCCATTCCCATGCCTTGTATTCTCTACCCCTTCTTTATTTAATTTTCTTTCAATAAAACAGGCTTGTGGAAATACTACGTACTATCAATGCATGCAATGGTATTTATAAAGCATAAAGTTTTTGTCTTGTGCTATAAACGAATCTATTTGGAGATGTTTTGGGAATATTTCACAAATATCTTTCTTCACCCAATGTAAATCATGACTTGTTGATATTTTGTACCGATCCAAAGAACGCCCTCGGATTTTTCCTTAAAGGAAAAGGGTCTACTTTAAAGCCTCAATAAGGGCCCATGTGTAGAAAGACACAAGGCCTCTTGGGGTCTCAACATTTTTCGATTACGGGAAGGGCGTCGCGTATCTGTTACATGATTTTGTGACAGGTTTGTAAGGATGTTCATCATGACGTATATAAGTAGAAAGGAAAATTGTACATGATTAATCAACATACAGTACACATACAGGCAATGAACAATAGTTTGGTCCCTCTAACGGCTAGCTACACAGACACCGGAGAGGAATCCGAAAGCTCACCGACCATCACCAGAATGCCAATAGGCTCATCACAACCACCGTGTTAAACAACAGAAAATGGCAAAACTAACTTAATAACGCGACATATAGTTCACTGTAAACAATTTTAAGACAATTAATTTGTCCAAAACAATTGTATCAATAGGCCTAATCCGATTCCCAACCGAATAATAAATTCTTGTGATACAAAAGGAGATTATAAACACAGAGATTTAACTACCGAAATATGTCCGGGCTTTAATTTATTTTTTCCTACTGAAAATTAAAAATTAACGAGACGTCATACATGGATGTTGCTATGTATTAAATGGGTGGGGAGTAAGGCCACCCGAATAAAAAAAAAAAAAAATTACAATAAAAATTTAACTAGTTCGATTTAATTCACCAAATTATTTTACTACAGCCCACCCGATAATTTAAAAATTATCTATTAGTCCATCCGAAATTAAAATCCTGACTCCGTCCTTGACGTCATAATACTGAAATGTTGTTAAAAACATATTAAGAATATTACTTAGGGAAGAAGGTGTCTTTCTTAACTTTCATGGGAGAGCATCAAAAGGAAGCAAATTCCAAAAGCCAAAAGTGGGTGTCCATAATACCGGCCGAATGTTACACCGAATTAATAATAAGAATTCCCAAAACCCACGTTTTGAAACTCCTTTAAAGAAAGGATTTTTTTTTCTTTAGTTCAACAAAATGTCGGAGGTGTATTAGTGATAAATATTACTCCCTCGGTTTATTTTAATCACACAGATTAAAAAAATAATTAATATGTCTAAAATATAGTATTGAAAATGTATTTTTTTTTATTGGGTTGGTAAATAAGCTTTTAGTATTGAAAATGTTTTTTTTTTATTGGAGATGTAAATTTTTTTATTTTTTATTTTTGGCCTCAAATAGTGTTCGAACACTGGTCTTTATGTCAGGTATAGTCTAACTCACCACTAGACCGATGCACCTCGTGCGATGTAAATACTTTATTAGTAAATGAGGAAAAAATAATAATAAATGATGCATTAGAAATGTAAAATGACAGATAAATAAAAACAGAGCAAATTCTGAAATCTGACAGATAAAAAAACGAAGGGAGTATTAAAAATATAAGTATAGTAAACAATAATTCTTAAAAACTATTGAACGGATTGTCGCTGTCGGGTGTGGACGATGCAAACAATAGTTTTTTTGGGTTCTATTGGCACCCTCATTTTTACTACTCGCACCCTATTACTCCCGACACCACAAAAAATTACTTCGGTACCAAGATTTTTTTAATGAATTTAAATAACAACAACAGTGCCACTGACATTGCTGTTTAAAAACGAAAATCAGTGGCACCAACGTTTAAGTTATAAAACTGTCACAACATAGAAACATCAGTCCACACTGACGTTCCTAGTGTGGTGCCGGAAGTAGAAAAATAATAATAAAATATGGTGTTAGTAGTAAAATTGAGGGTGCCAATAGAACTCACCTAATTTTTTTTACCCACTTAGTATCTTTAGTGGCACCACACCGAAATCCCTAGGACATTCTGTAACGTCTTCAGTCTCGGGCCTAGGTCTGGTAGTATTAAATGCGTTATAAGTTATCCGCTCAACTGTTTAGACCGTCGTCCTCGCTTGGTTTAAAATGGCTAAGACGAGTTGACAAGACCTTTATGTCTCACATTTATATGAGGATGAGCAGGACATTACTTTACAGATATGAGACTTTACACCCCCCCCCCCCCCATAAGGGACTAGCGTCCTCGCCAGCACGGCCAAGACTTTTCCCAGTCTCATCCCTACGATAGTATTCTGAAGGTGTCCCCTACCGCCTCTCACGGTGTGGCACGTAGCTCCGTATGGCAGTCGGCTCTGAATATCATTCTGTAACGCCCCCAGACCCCGGACCTGGTAGCGTTAAATGAATCATAAATAATTTGGTCAACTGCTTATACCGTCCTCCTCGTTTGGCCTAAAAGAGCTAACCCGAGTTGACAAGATTTTATGTCTCATACTTATATGGGGGTGAGCAGGATATTACGTTACAAATGTAGGACTTTACACATCCGAATTCGTTTGTTGCATCATACCATCTAACTCAAATCTTCAAATATGTTCTGACACTACATTATATTCAAGATTTATAAGAAACTTTTGTGACATTACACTTTTAATTATGAATTCCTTGTCCTAACCACGGAATTACAAGTTCTTACAGTATCCACCCCACAACAACTTCCGTAAAGATCAACTTTTGAATGGTTAATGCTAGAACCGATCGATTTTTCCAAAGTAGTCTCTCAATAAGGGGAATAACTTTTGACGGTGACGTCAACATAACAAGTTATCACGTTAGATGTGTATTCATAACTTTGCTTGCTGTCACAAGTATATTGATTGATGTCATTAGAGCACACATTCCAAATTACTTCTTCCTGGAATTTAAATCAAATCTCACTAACAAATTAAATTCAACTCAAAAGGGAAATTGTACGCATTACGATATGAAAATTAACAGCATTTAAGCTTTACAAAATGACGACACCCTAATACGTACCACTATGAGGATTACCTGACACGTATGAAGATGATGAACCAATCACCCCGTCTTTTAGAACAACTACTTCAACGCTCTTTATTCAATATGAATCAGCTAATTCTATCATTGGTCGCACACAATCATCACAGCTCAACATGCATTTAGGTTTATCATGAAATGCATAATAAAGCTTCATATTCACATGCTTCATTTCAAACCATGTTTGAAATCCTATCATGAATTGAACGTACAAATCATCGGAGTTGACTCTAAGAACACATGTCTCCTCCTTGAACGAGCACATAACAATCAACATCGTTGCAAACCAAACACCTACAAAAAAGAATTTACCAACATCATAAGTTACAATGTATAAATTGCATGGAACAGTTGGAGCAAAACCTAAAATAAATCCTAACAAAAACATGATGTCTTTTACTGAAATACATCCTTATGCCCACATGATTTTTCTTTTGTTGACACAATAAAGATTTCACTGCATTGTGAAATCTTCAAGAAGAAAAACACAGACTCCACGGGTTGATCTTTTAAGGAACAATTTATTGATCCAAAATGATGTAACAGTCCAATAAAATATAAAACTACAAAAAAAAACCGTCAAAATTGAAGAAATTCAACTACGAATGATACCTAAAATGAAATCCATGAAAGCATAGAATGATCATATGTACCAGTAAAGATGAATACCTTCGGTCAACAACGGAATACACCGACCACAAACACTAGAAAAAGTGACGAAAACCGAAAAAAAATCGAGGTGAAATATGCTTGGAATGGAGAAACACATAAGTACGAATTAGAATTCTCTAGCAGCCAACATCGTAAAGGAATATTTTTCTTCAAGCCTGGGTAGAAATGAAAAGAGTGGTATTGAAGAAGGTGATTGTGTTCAATTCTAGGAATGAAAGAGTCGCAATTAGGATTTTTTTAATTCGAAGAAGAGGACTGGAAATGGGCATGAAAATTGGATGCAGAATCTAATTGCCGTTATTCAACCACATTGAATACATCCCTGAAAAAATTTGCATTTAATACAGATACATGAAAGAAAATTAGAAAATTAAATATTAAGGGTAATATTGGATATCCATTAATTTTCGTCCTTCACAACCAGTGTCTTTTTTTGTTGTCATTTTTATCCAAATTAGATTAAAAGTTGCCCTCCACAACTTTTTCCTAAAAAAACAGTGGGAAAACTGCAGTTTATGATTTTCAATCCGGTTTGGTCCAATCCAGTCGGATAGTCCGGTTTTTCAACTTCTCTTTGCACCCCTGGCTGGAGATTCAACTGATGATGAAGTAGAGAGTGAAATAGCCCTTTCTAGAGAAGCATCAGATGATAATGCACTTATGGTTCACACGGAGGATGCTGAAGAAGTATTGAATTATGTATCCAAAACTTCTGCACACAATGCATGTTCCTCCACTGCTGGTTCCATTCCAAGAAGTTCTGAACTGAATGAGACTCTATGTCATAGACTTTACAGAAACCTTCAGCCCTGTGGCCAAGTCTACAACAATTAGAGTTATTTTGACTTTGGCAGTGTCTATGAACTGGCCGGTGAACCAGATTGACATTAATAATGCCTTTCTCAAAAAACGGTTAAACCCTAACCGTGAGGGCCCCCTCGCAATGGTCCTTTTACAAGTCTACATGGAGCAACCATAAGGGTTTGTGGGCCTTTTAAGGCGTAACTTTGTGTGCAATAAACAACGCCTTGTATGGTCTAAAGCATGCCCCAAGGGCTTGGTTTGATGCTTTTAGGTCACAGATGCTTGGTTGGGGCTTCAAACAATCTATATCAGATCATTCTCTGTTCATGCTAAAACATGAAGATAAGATTATGTTTGTATTGGTCTATGTGGATGATATATTACTTACAGGAAACTCACCTTCTCTGATTCAAAGGTTTATCAAACAATTAGACTCTAAATTATCTCTTAAAGATCTAGGGCCAAGTTATTAGGGATTCAATAGGAATGCAAGTTGCTCTTAGACATTTTCTGGGAATTCAAGTTGCTAGAGACAGTTATGGTTTAAACTTGACACAGTCCTATTATGCTTCTCGGCTGCTTAAAAGGCTGAATATGGAGCATCTCAAACCTTGTCCAACACCAATGGTGGCAGGTTAACAAATAGTTTCTAAACAAGGAGAGCCATTGACTAATCCTGGGTGTATAGAAGTACCGCTGGGGCACTGCAATATCTGACTCTTACTAGGCTTGATATAGCATATACTGTGAACACTTTAAGTCAGTTTATGCAGGAACCTTGCACAGAACATTGGAAAGCTTTGAAAAGATTGTTGATGTTTATTCAGGGTACACTAAAACAAGGGTTACACTTCATTCCCAGTGATAATCTGGAATTACATGGCTTCACTGATGCCAACTGGGCAGCTTGCCTTACTGACAGGGTGTCTACTTGTGGCTATTGTGTGTATCTAGGGAATTCTATTATCACCTGGAGTTCAAAGAAGAAATCCGTAGTTGCAAGATCTAGCTGTGAGTCTGAATACATGGCTCTATCAAATCTGGGAGCAGAGATTCACTGGATCATGCAACTTCTGGGTGAGATGAAGTTTAAACTTCCAGCTATACCAGCTATGTGGTGTGATAACACATTGGCAACAACATTAGCTCAAAATCCGGTCTATCACGCTAGAACAAAACATATTGAAGTGGATATTCACTTCGTCGGAAACTTGGTTCTTGATAAGAAGCTCAAAGTATGCTACATACCATCATCAGTTCAAGTGGCAGATATATTTACTAAGCCACTGCCTATTGCCGTTTTCTGTACATTCAAAGCCAAACTCAATGTGACTGATTCACATAACCGTTGGAGATGAGGAGAAAAGATTAAGGGTATTAATAATTAAAGATGTGTGGTGAGATTAGGTGACATGTGTCACATAGATAGACTATGTCACTAGATTTTGTTATACCATTTTCTGATATATGTACCAAGACAAAATCTATAGTTGTATTATCCGTATGACAAGAAAATAAGGAAACATTTGTGCTGCTCTCATCCTCCCTTCCTTCAATGGGGTTTGCTTTCTGTAAATCAAACTTCAGGAGACCAAACATTTTGCACCTATATAAAAGAAGAAATAAATTTAAACACAACCGTAAACATGGATTGTATGTGTCCTCTTTAGAGTCCATGGAGCTTTTGAGCACACAATCATCATAAAATCACCAAGCAAACTTGTTTATTGAAGTTTTATTTATTTATTTTTGTTTTTTAAAAAATCATTTGTCCCAGTTGGAACGGACAAATTTTATAATACAACCGTCAGAAGAATTTGTTGCAAGCGCATACATTACAACCATTCATTTCTAACATCTCACACACGATAAAAGTGTATTATGTGAAAGAGAGTAAAAATGAGAGGCTCTAATGTATGCCACTTGGTACAACCTTCTTACAACCGTTGCACCATAAAGTCTCTCGTTGGAACGATGGTGGATATATAGAAATCCGGATCGTTTGCTGTTGTTACAGCTGACTGTGATCCAATTCTCATTGTGTTTTAATTAATTTTTTTAAGTTTTGACTGGAAATTCCCTTTGTACCCCTACCCCCCAGTGCACACAGCATGGCTACCGTGAAAGTGATACAACAGAGGATCCTTCCCTGGATATATAGGGGTGGTGAAGATCCATTGTTTTGCACGTGGAAGAAGCGGGCCCAAGCTTTCTTCTCCATTAGACTTCATTCACCCTCCCAAATCAAACCGAACTGAAATGTAACATGAAATGCATAAACGAACCGTAGTCATAAAACTTTTGTAGGTACACCTGCAATACGCTCAAAGTTGCCAGACAAAGCCCTCGGTTCAGACAGATTTCTAATTTCTTCAACTCCTAATTTTCTGCTGTACTAGACTAAATATACAGGTAATTTGCAAAGCATCAAAACGACACCTTGTCTATACTCTAGTTTTTGTTCTTGTTTTTTTAAACCTAAGTACAAAAATGGCTGCCATTTGATATGAATGAAGTTCCTTGTGAATCATTGGGGCTGCAACGACAAGTCTCCTCCCAAATCCGTGATCAGTTTGTCCATGCTGTACAACATGGCTGTAGTAGGAAGAAAGAAATTTAATGAATATTGATTGTAACAAAAGGTATAGAAGGCTTCCTGCATGAGTTTATAAATTTCAACAGATTTTGCACAAGTTTGTACTAGTTACTTTACTACCACATGAATTATTGACAATGAAATAGTATTGCCTCACAAGCCCTGTAAAAAATGGTTATACCCTAACCATGAGGGCCCCCCACCCCCGATCCCACGGGAATGTGGGAGAGTTAATCGTGTAACCTGTAGCTCGAGTCGGGGCTTGTCGGTTCTCCATCACCGAAGGGTGTTATCAATCGGAAATCAACCCTTTTTACGGGAATCGAACCGCTGACCTCCAGCTTAGGGTCCGGCTGTCATTATAACACCCCGCTCCTCACCACTAGACCATATCCAGGGGATCTCACAAGCCCTGTAGAATCTCTACATTATGGAGTATTCTTTACAAGTTCTAAGCCTTCAGATTCATCCAAAATGTAAGTGCAACAACAAGAATCTCTTACTTTTATCTCTAAAATATAGTAGTAGAATTTACGATACATATAACACATTTTACATAGATCTGGAGATCTTCAACTTTTCTCACTAAATATAGATTCTGACGCATTTCACTCTATTTTGAGGTTATGTAAATTGAAAAAAAGATGGTGTTTGAGTCTAAAGTTGAGAATAATGGGCAGAAGCGAATTCTCTAATAAGCCTTGATAGAAGAGTTGCACAGAATAGGCAAGCAGGAAGCAAAACACAAGTATGCCAACTAATGCAAAAACATGAAAAATAAAAATAAACACGATTTTCGTGATATGATCAGCTAATGGAATGTTATTGTCTAAGGAGGATAACCACTCACCCATAAATGAGGCAGAACTCATGGAATTCTGCAAAAATAAAATAAAATTACAGGGGATGATACACTGGCTAAAAGATGGTACCCAAAAGAACATACATGAAGTAAAGGAAAGGAAAAGTGAATAAGAACACAGTACCACAAGACTTGAAAAGGACTGAGCCTCCTTTGGGACATGTGAATGCTCTGGAGAACAGTTTTCAAACAGATTAGACTTTTTCAATCAAGCATAGGCATAGTGCACTCTACCAGAAGCATTTCAATGATTTCTATACTAAACAAACCTTGTGGCAAGTCACCATGTTTGGAAAGGAAATCAGCAAAGCTAGCTAGTAGTGTTTCTTGATTCTTGCTGACGTCATCGCTTAATGGTGGTTGCACCGGCTGCGTACCATTTCCCTTAGGACATTCAGTATTCACTCCACAAGTCAAACTGCCATGAATTGTTCGGAATCAGTAACAAATAAATCATTATCTTCAGATATTTCACGAAGGAGAAGAGAAACGCCATTAACTTTTGATGTAAATTTTCCATTGGAATGCTCCCATCTTGTGATTGAAACACAGATTCAGAATCCTTCCGTGGCATTACAACCGTACTCGCATTCTTCAAACTCTCCTGGCAAATCAAGACAGATTTCACAGTTGCGTGCAGAAACTGTTAAGGATGTCATTTGGGTGGAAAAAGATAAAACTGTAAATCATGCTGTAAATAATACCTTCAATACACTTATGAAAGATACTGAATCAGCGACGCTCGGAAAACGCATTGCAAACTTCTGTAACTGCACCATGACAACATCACATCAACATATTATTTGCTTAAACTCGATGACAGATGAAGATAAGCACCTTTTATGCTACCAAAAGTCTTGCCAGGTTGTTCTAGATGTTTGCATTAATCTACTTGGCAATACGGGGACATGCATTACCAAACTGTCCCGAATAAAGGTTGAAAAAAAGCATACTTGGCCGTTCGAGTCCTTGTAGCTTGCAAGTACAACTCTTCCACCTTTTGCAGGATTCTCAGAAGCACATGAAGTCAAGGGCCAAGAAAAATGCAGCTTGGAAATGAAATGTTCTTCCTGCAACACATTATGAGTGACAAATCATCACATATTAGTCTCACATTCTAATTGCATGATTATGTTGTGTCTAATAATACAGAAGGAAGCTGAAGTACCGTCATAACACTATATCAAAAGAAGTCACAACAAAAGTTAATATGAAATAGGATTTATAACAAAGTACAATTTAATCAAGTAGTGCACAGACACTGCCAAAACATTCATAAAGTTAATAAGATCAAGAGGATAAGCAACACGGTGATCAATCGTACGAATGGCCGGAAAGAAAAGCCAAGTGAAAAAACAGATACAAACGGACATAGCCTCCTAATTTTCCAGAATAACTCTATTACATTCGAGTAGTCAAACCAACTTTTCAGGTAAGAAATCAGTTCTTATACGAAATTAACAAAGTCCAGAAAGAACACAAGCAAGGGAAGAGAAAGAACTGTATCTAGGCACCAAACTGGCCTATAGTATATGAAACTATGGGTATTTCTTAAAATCAGATAGATCAAAATCAAATGCATTCTTAGAAAGGGTAGTCTAAAAGAGCCATCTCATTTTACAAAAATAAACTTTCTTATGACTGCCGTGTACATCAACAACAATTGTAGTAAATTTTCATAAACTCATACTAGTTATATAGTATAGATACTGTGGGAGCAACACTTAGAGAGGCAGGCCACAACAATTAAATTCAACAAGTATTTATTAGGAATTTGAAACAACTGTTATGAAATTCATATCGAATAAAAGATGCAGAAGTTTTCCATCGAAACCATGGAAAAGGGCTCTCATCCTCAAGCTCTTAGGGAAATCCATTACCTAAGGGTGCTTGTGCAAGGAGTTGAAAAATTATAGGGTATCTATTTGTTGTCTGGTAAGGATAAAGAACGCTCGCAAACTTGAAACCTTCTTAGACCCCTCAGTCAGCATATAAATCGGGTTCTCAATGGGAGACGGGAATGATATCCTAGGTCCTGAAGATAAGAAAGTTGATAAGTACGAACGGAAGCACACTGCTGACCTACTATGGAACTTAATTGTGGAGGGTGGACTTCTTGATTTAGGATTCCCAGGCGGTCATGCCCTGCTTCCACTTGAGCGAATGGTCAGGAAGGTGCTGTCAGGATTCAGCATAGAACTGATAAAAAGTCTGTTCAACAGACTTTGGAGAAGTCTTTTCCCTGAAGCTTCTATTCATCACTTCACTAGACTTCATTCAGACCACTACCCCTTCTTTTCTTTCTGGTCTAACTCACCTATACCCTCTTTGCAAGTTTCCAAGCCACTGGATTCAGCATCCATATTTTGATGACTTTATGCAGCCGGCTTGGGTGACACTTGGTTCAGATATTAGTAAATCTTTCCCAATACTCCATAAGCATATCTCTCTCTAGAGTAAGAAGGTGTTTGTTACTATTAAAGCTCGTAAGAACACATGCAAGGACAGAATTGCAGGCCTACTACAGATTGCTATCAAACCTTCAAGTGTTCTCCTTAAACTTGAAGCATCTCTCCTTGTGAAATACCGAGATCTTAGAGAGGAAGAAACTTATTAGATGCAAAAAAGCTAAACATCAATGGCTTGGCGATGAGGAAAGAAATGCGAGGTATTTCCACACTTCTATCATTCACAAGGCTAAAGAACACATTAAACAACTGCAAGATTCTGCCGGCAATTGGACCATCAATGATCAAGAAATGGAAAGAATCGCCTAAGATCATTTTAAGTACAATCAATCACGTACTACACAAAACACGGCCAAAACATTCATCATATATTTTAGAATGGTCAAGGAGCAACTATGACTTAGTGCTCCAGCACCCCATATTTCTAGAAAAAACCAACCCACTTATTCAAAATTTCCACAATTCTAAAAAAAAAAAAATCATGGGTTGCACAAGTATGACTTTCTTGATTCATGATCACCCTAAAATAAGTGACACTCAGCTCATAAAGCGAATTAGATCAAAAGGATAAGCTACTTGGTGGTCAATCATACAAATGACCAACTGAAAGAGAGGCTAAGTGAAAAAAACAGTTACAAACTAATATAGCCTCCTAGTTTTGTAGAATAAAACTATATTACATCACAGTAGCCAAACCAAATTTTCAGGTAAGAATTCATATCTTAAACATAAATTAAAAAAGTCCAGAGAAAATTCAAGCAAGGGAAGAAAACAAAACTGTATCTAGGCATCAAACTGAGCCTATAGTAAATGAAACTATGGGTATGTCACACAATCAGTTAAATGAAAATCAAATGCATTCTTGGAAAGGATAGGCTAAACAAGACACCTAAATTAACACAATATCCTTATGACTGTCCATACATCAACAACAATTGTAGTAAACTTTCATAAACTCTGTACAAATTGATTTGCATTAACACTGTGTGAGCAACACTTATAGAAGCAGGCCTCAACAATTAAATTCAACAAGTATTTATCAAGAAGTAAAACACAGCTGCCATAAAAAATTCATTTCCAATAACAGAGTCCCTAATAATAAAGCATCTGATTTGCAACACAAAATCATTATCAAGCATATCTCTTTAAAAGCCAGGCAAGGAGTCAAAAAAAGATCTAAAAACTTAAGGCAGTAAGACATGTCTAATTTTCCAATCAACTTGCTCCCAAAATCATGCTAATATCACTGCCTACATAGGGAATACAATCTCCACTGCCCATAAAACAGAGTATCAAACAACAGAATCTATAGGTCATTCAGTAAATAAGAACACTATATAGACAAATAACTCAAAAAATACTGCAAATAACACACGGAAAGGGTAAATAAAGCAAATAAAAAAAAAGTGCTGCCAAGGAATTACAAAACCCCTAACCCCACGGAATTACAAAACCCCTAACCCATGTATGAAAGATGAAAAAAAAAACGGCCATACAAAGAGCAATAATGTACTGACATGGTTTTTGCCGGAGACGGAGATGATGAGCTTGACATCAGACTCCGAATTTGCAGCGCCAGAGCCATACAAAAGGCGTAAAGAGGCAACAGAGGAAGAAGAAAGCCATGAACCACCCATCTTCCGAAGATTGGGAACATCACAGAAAGGGATGAGGGAATCAGAGAGAGTGGTATTTGACTGAGCATGGAATGAGGCGGTTGTGTGGTTGAAGAAGACAGCGTACTGTATCTGGTATTCCCTTTGTGTTGGAGACATTGTTTGAGGCAGAGGCAAAATCAATGGCGAATGGAGCTTTGATACTAACTATAACACCTATTTAGTATGCAGCCATTGTTTCTCTCTTCGTTTCTAACACTTTTTTCATCTCTTTAGTTTTTTTTTTTTTTCCTTTTGGAGAAATGTTCACGTGAGGAAGAAGATTGAGAATGGTTTTATTGAAAGTTAATGATTTTTTAATTTATTTGAAATTTTTTTTAAAACCGATAACTGGGCCACGTTGCACACATCGATTGGCGGGATGAAAAAGACAGACAGCAGTAGTATTTTCCTGTTTCTTGCGGTGCACCCAACACTTTGCAGCTAACACCTGTCCATATTTGATTCGTTCGTACTGCCTATAATATACTGTTATTATAATAACACATTGCAGAAGTTGTTTTAATAATAATGATACGGACACGACCGTTGTATGATACTACATCTGTCTCATAATAAGTGTTTATTTTTTTAAAATGAATTGTCTCTTAAAAACTGTCTATTTAAAAAAACAATACATTATTTAACCTATTTTTCAAATATACTCCTATCACAGCAATTAATGTTTATATATTCACTTTATATTTCAAAAGAGAATTTAATATTTTATAGGGTATATATTTCCTTCACTACTTAAAATACAACATATTAATTATTTTCTTAATATGTTTGAATCACTAAAAGTTGACAATTTTTATGAGACAGAGGTAGTAATAATTAGTGACACAACGCTAATTTATATTGTGATCATGATTAGTCTAAATCATGATCATTTCAGACTTATGTTTATCAACGTTATAGATGTTGCGTCGCTGCTATACGCGTATCAGTACTACTGTTTTAATTGATTACCCTTCCTTCTAAAAAATAAAAAAAAAAGACCTATATATCAAGGGTAAAAGAAAACAAAAACATAGAACGATGATGAAAGACAAAGAAAATTGAGGAAAAAATAAAAAATAAATGGAATTATCGATTTCTTTTTTTTTTGAGGAATTATCGATTTCTCAATCTGTAAATTCTACATATAGCAATTAACCCAAATGGCTCACATTTATTGACCAAAACACCTGGTTTTAGCTTATAATGGGTGAAATGTTGATGCCGTAGGATATACAGTTTTAATCGTCATCGGTAATCGCCTTGATCAAACCTCGATCCAACGTTGGATTATGTGTGATCAACCGTGAGCAAAGTAATCCCCTTGACCGAACCTCGATCTAACATTGGATTATGTGTGATCTACCGTGAGCACAATAATCGCCTACATCGAACCTCGATCAAACATCAGATTATGTGTGATCAACCTCGAGCATATTAATCCCCTTGACCGAACCTCGATCCAATGTCGGATTATATGTGATCAACGCTGAGCACAGTAATCCCCTTGACCGAACCTCGATCCAACGTCGGATTATGTGTGATCAACCACCAGCACAGTAATCGCCTTGATCGAACATCGATCTTATGTCGCATTATGTGTGATCAACCTCAAGCATAGTAATCGCCTTGATCAAACCTCGATAGAACATCGGATTATATGTGATCAACCTCGAGCATAATAATCCCTTTGACCAAACCTCGATCCAACGTCGGATTATGTGTGATCAACCCTGAGCACAGTAATCCCCTTCACCGAACCTCAATCTAACGTTCGATTATATGTAATCAACCCCTGAGCACATTAATCACATTGACCAAACCTCAATCCAGTACTGATTATGTGTGATCAACCCTGGAGCACATTGCCTTGACCGAACCTCGATCCAACATCGTATTATTGCTGGATATACATAAACCCGAATCCGGATCCGATCCATAATTGGATCGTCAGATCTGATTCACAGCACCGATCAAGACGCTCGATCATGCACAACGGAAGCTACGAATAAATTCGCATGCGAATTTACCACGATTTGATTCACACAAATAATTAATATAACTACGAGAATGTTGAAAATTTACCTTATTTAAGAGGAATAGTAAATCGACAGATGGAGAAGCCGCAGTTTTCCGGATTGTATCTCCTAGCGACGACTGGTGCACGTCAATCCTCCGCAGAACCTCCTCGAATATGCCCAAGAAAAACCCTATGTTTTTTCTTCTCTTAATGACTAGAACAAGAAACTAATTTTTCTCTTCTATTTGGGGATAAGTAGCGCAAATTATGAATGTATATTGTGTTGTGAAGAACTCTCTTTATATAGAAAAATATGTCAAGAGAGAGTTATTTTTTTCACACCACAATTACCTATTCCCATAAGGAAAAGATATTTGCGATAAGATAAGAGATAATCTCAATAAATGACATAATGATTATAAAATCAATCTCTTATTTTTTCATTAATTATCTAACAAATAAATAATTAATTACACATGTGACATAATCTAGGAAAATCACTTCTCATAATTTTCTCACTATGTGTGGCGCAATTATTGATCTAAAATGGCGTTGATAATCTAGGTCTGTTTGGTTTTGGGAGAAACTCTCTTTTTAATAGCAAAATAACTAATAATTTGAGAGTTTATCTTTTACACACAAATTTATCTTTTCCTTTAGGAAAACAAAAACCTTATCCATTAGGAAAACGAATTTCTTATTTATCCAATAAGAAAACTAATTTCTTATTTATAATTATTTAATAATTACATTATCCACATTATAATTAATTAAGAGAAAATTTCTTTTCCCAAAATCAAAAAAATATGGCGCTATTTTTTATGCCATTTGGGATAATAGAAAATGTCTTTTCTATATTACATATTATTTACCAAATAAATAATATTCGCATATTCGTTAAATAGACCAACTATTTAATTTATTCTCGAGGTTCCATAAAAGGAGAAAACACTCGCGTGTTAGGAGCCAACCCTGGGACCAATGGACCTATAACCAAGTAAATTATAATAAAATGAATAAAATATTCATCGTACATAATATTTCTACTCAACTTATTAATTCCGGAATTACGCCACCATAAATCCGAAACTGAACTCTATCGATTATTGATATAACTTATTCTCAAAATGTCGAGTCGATAAGTGTCCATTGATATAATCATTACTTATGAACTAACCCTCTATAGACTATCCATAAAGAAGCGGGATTATTTCCGTAAACCTTCTTCAATACATCTCATCCTTATTTACCATCAACCCACTAGCGATCAATTTGTTCATAACCAATACGAACTCCCGGGATCGATCAGTTTCTAGGATTAACAAATAAGGGGATTGTCTTTCTACTTCCCGCAGGAAGGAATAGATTCCATATCTGTGAGACACACACTCCTCACTCATCCCAGAATAGTGCCAACGTGAAAGTGATTCGGACCGCGCCTCTTAGCGATCCTTTACGAACACATCAAACCCTATCCTGAAACAAATAGGAGTCTGTAATCACTTCAGGATTAAGGTTAATCCATATATGATCATCTTGTGATTTAATAAGATTTCTCAATCACGGAATTATATGAGAAATGCAGATTAAATCGGTCCAGTCATATATGACTACATCATATATAAATGCCCTACTTAGATAACCAATATCGATGGTCCGGAAAAGACGGTCACACCATAAAGTGTTCTGAGCGCATTAATGGTGGTTTAATCAATAGACCCCATACTTTGATTATGTTCACCACGGACTAACAGTTCAAGTGTATCACCATAAACTTAATCATCATGTGTGACACACACTAAGTTATATGGCTACGTATGATACGACTTGGGGTTTTCAGCAGTGTATTACATATAAGCACAAAGCAAATAATAAGATGAGAATAATTCTGTCATTTATTAATTATAAAAACAATTACAGAAATTGTCTTTCGGGCGCTACTTCCAACAATTGTGTTATGAACCCCGAGCACAATAATCGCTTTGCCAAACCTCGATCCATTGTCGGATTACGAGTGATCAACCCTGTGCACAGTAATCGCCTTGACCGAACCTCGATCCATTATCGGATGGCGAGTTATCAACCCCGAGCATAGTAATCGCCTTAACTAAACCTCGATCAACCTTAAATCTAATGTTGGATCATAAGCTGAATCGAGTTTTCTATGACTTATTCACCTTCAATTTGTAAAAAGTTTAATTCGATTTGATTTTTTTTTTGAGTTTGAGCTCAGATCAAGCTACTTGAATATTTTTTGCATATACAAGCATTCCACCCTAAACCCCAACTCAAAATTCTTCTTCGTAAGAAAACTCCAAACTCCATGGTATCGGCTTCTACTCTCAACCCTATTCCATTGGCTACCATTATTGCCAAAGCAATTTTTGATATTTCCAAAGCAAAAATAGTGTGTTGAACAAATGATGCATGTGTAATATGCCTTGGTTATACCAATTTTAGCCTTGGCAATACTAATGGCCTAAGTCCCTTGGGCTTCCACACATCGAGCTTGAATCAGATCACTGATTGCGCTTCGCCCTCTGCCGCTCTACAGCTTATGTCCTCCGGCTCTCCGATGCGTGCTCCGGCTCTCCCATGCGCGCTCCGGCTCTTGTATCACCGATGCGCATCGCTGAATCAAGTTTATTCTTGCGTTGGTCGTTTTATTAGTTCACTAGGAAGGAACTTTCCAAAGCTCATTTTTTTGTGCCATATTGCTTAGCTTGTTTCTATCAAAATATGACATAAGCCACCTCACCCGACTATCAATTTTCATTGGTGGTTCCGGATGATTGACGGTATAGGGCTTTCACTTCATATCTCCAATTCATACATCAGAGAATCAATTGTCAGATCCTCTATTACTTTCTTTTACAATTCATCATATAAAGTAGATTTTAGAACAAGTATTGTTGTCATGTTTTCTTCGTCATTTCCCATAGATTTCCTTGTACAAAATCCTTTATCATACTTTTGAAATTCAACAAAATTACAGATATGTATCCACATTGCATCTGCATCCGAATTAGCCAGTAACAATATCCTCTTCCAATAGCAGATTTTAAAGTCAAGAATTCAACTAAAAAACTACAACAAATTGATGTTGTCAAAGAGAATCAAAGATCAAACAACATGAATCCTGATAATTTATTGAGAATAATTGGATCAAAATGAAAAGCAGCATATCCTAAAGCAAAAAAAATGAATAGCAGGGGAAAATGATTTAACCGATGAATTCAACAACACATTACATGTGGCTAAAAATCCACAGTTCTCATGCGTTCAAAACCCTAAATCGCATCTGTAACGCCTCCAGACCCCGGGTCTGGTAGAGTCAAATAAGTCATAAATTGTCCGGTCAACTTCTTAGACCGCCGTCCTCGCATGGTCTAAAAGGGCTAACCAGAGTTGACAAGACCTTTATGTCTCACACTTATATAGGGTGAGCATTCTACTACTTTACCGATATGGGACTATACATTCTCCCCCCTATAAGGGACTAGCGTCCTCGCCAGGACAACCAAGACTTGTCCCATTTTCGTCCCTACCAAAGGTAACTAGAGACCATCCTTACACCGTCTCTAACTAGGGGTGCACATGGTCCGGTTTTCCGGTTTTTCTGGTTTTTTCACTTTCAAAACCAAACTATTTTTTACGGTTTTCAAATTCACAAACCAAAACCGAACCATAATAAAACCATTTTATTCGGTCCGATTTGGATCGGATTGGTTCCGGTTTTTCCCGGTTTTTTGTCTTCTCTATTCTTTTATATATATATATATATATATATATATATATATATATGTGTGTGTGTGTGTGTGTGTGTGTGTGTGTGTGTGTGTGTGTGTGTGTATAAAAACATACAATATGATATTGTCAATTGTCATACTTTCCACTTTGGCCGATCATATAAAGCCTACGTAAACTATTTTGTTTCATCTTCTCATAGGTCCTATTAGGTTTGGGCCAAAACCTACGTGTGTGAGTGAGGTAGTTGATTGTAGTATTAATAGATATGGTCTGAGATATTACTTATTTACATGTAGTGATAGTTAAGGGGATTTTATTTGCACCACACCTAATCTACTCGTGCACTATAGTAGAACCGACTTTTTGTGTAAGCATTGTGATAACCGACTTTGATTAAAGGCCCCCATAATCAATAGTGATATATATATATATATATATATATATATATATATATATATATATATATATATATATATATATATATATATATATAGACATATACATACATATATACAAACACAAACACACAAATACATACATAGACACATGTAAATAGAAAGGAAAGGTTCTCCTCGGACCATAAGAATCTCTTTCTCTCCCTAGACCAGTTATTTCACGGTTTGGTTTCTTACTATACAAAAACCAACCAAAAAACCATGGTTTGTTTTTCCGGTTTGGACCGGTTGGTTTGGTTTCCGATTATTTTGTTCACCCCTATCTCTAACGGTGTAGGGCATAGTTTCGTCTGATGGTCGGCCTCGAATACCATTTCGTAACGCCCTGCACCCCGGTCCAGTAGCGTCAAATGAGTTATAAATGATTCGGTCAACTGCTTAGACCGCCGTGCTCACTTGGTCTAAAATGGCTAACCCGAGTTGACAAGACCTTTATGTCTCACACTTATAAGATGGTAAGCATTCTACAATTTTACCGATGTGGGACTTTACAGCATCCCGGGTCATCTTAGATTCATCATAAATTATCACTAACCATGCAGCAATTGCAGCATGCATAAGCAAAAACCCATGTGCTAATAAAAGAAGTGTGTGGTACTTACAAGTCAACCCCCACCCTGCAGACATGTAGTGACTATGAGACGATGGTTTTCCTTGTCGAGCACCAAGCAGGAACAAGAGCGAGGATTGTTCGGCAAGTTCGCAAGTCGATCATACCAGTTGGATGCATTTTTCCTCCGACATTCAAAGCTCAGTCGGGCAATTGATAAACCTGACACCAATTTTTAATTCAGGAAATGTAGTTTTTTTTTTATTTTTTTATTTTTTTTTTTTAATTTTTAAAAGCTTTGGGGTATTTGAAGTATTGTATATTCTATTAGAGAAGGAAGTGTATAAACAATTGCTCCATGCACAATATGAATTTGGTAGAGACCTATTAAATTCATAAGTTCGATTATTACCTATTTACCTTATTTTGATGGGTGAGATCACGAACATCAATCCGTTGCAGCATTCTTAAAACCTATATATGCGCTGTTAAGAATACGACCTCTAGATTGTTCAAGGCCGACCTACCAATTAACCACCAAACTAACATCTCAAGTCAGACTGGAAAAAAGTAATTTGAGCACTCTTTGGTGTTGTTAGACCTTCAAACCACTTGTAAAAGACCTTAAGATAGAGGAAAGTCTCCTCGTAAAGATCTCCTGAAGCCTAAGTTAGTAAATGGTCATCGTTTTTTTTTTTGAACGTATGCTTCAAAAAATGTAAAAGTGAGTGTACATAATCCATTTAAAAATAGAGAGGTTTATACGACGTAACCAAAGAATACGAGTTTATCATCACGGTAACATAATGGTGCCGTGTCCGGATTGTGGCATATTGAACGTGAGTGTGAGGAAAAAGAGTGTACCAATTCATATCCTGACATATAGTAGTAGTAGAGAGACCACATATCAAAAGCAAAGACGTAACGTGTATGTTCTGAGTGATCTTATGCCTTGAGCCAGAGCCCTATTAGTACGTAGCATCAATATGACCTATTAGGTATAGGAAGGACAAAGGCTTGTCAATTTGTGTTTAAGGTGTCTCCAGCCTCAAGGGCGAAAGCACGTTGAGCACAAGGCTTGCGTAAGGCCTCCTCATATGACAAGCCTATTGAAGGCGTGGAGACTTCGCCCACAATAGATCATATCTTAACCTGCCTTACAGGAGACCTTGCATTTCGAGTTCTTTAAAGGCTTCCTATATGATGAACCTACCTTTTAGCCCTCAGTGTTATCAATCAGACATCCACATGTCATGTGTCAAAGCGGTTATTTTAGGGCTCTCATGGCAATGGTATATGTACGTAGAGTCTTTCTATGATGAAATGATTACATGCATCTTTGTAGAGTCATATATATATATATATATATATATATATATATATATATATATATATATATATATATATATATATATATATATAAATCGCGAATATGATCCAAGTAATAAATGCCCATGTTTCTTTTGGGTCCCAATTCCAATACGACCCCCATGCTTCATTAGCCCATACTGCTCCCGAAAGAATACCTATGGTTAAAAATAAAAACCTAAACTAATAACCCGATAACTCCGTAGGGAAAACCATACATACGTCCTATATATATCTTTCTATGATGAAACGATTACATGCATATCTCTCTCTAAATATATATCATATATATGTATATACATATATATCTTTCTATGATGAAATGATTATATGCATATCTCTCTCTATATATAAATGAAGCTAGCCAATGAATTGATTTGTAGATAAGTCTATATATGGTGTTAAAATAGGTTACTGTCTACATTAATGTTGTTAGCAAAGCATGTGAAAGAGGTAAAAGAATTCATGGTACAATTGGAAGAATAGATAATAATTCATATCACCCCCATGACCGGGAAATACTTGTGTGGTGTCTTAACTCTTATAGAGAAACTCTGTGTTTCAATATAAACCACACATTTTAATTCTATATTTAACTGTGTGGTTCTAATCGTTTTATCCGTCACTTCACCTCAAAATCTCATCTCCACACAAGTATTTCCCCAATATTAATTTGTTAGATGAGTTGTCATAGTCATCATTTTCATTGTACCTTTTTTTTCTTTCTATTATCTTTGTCTTCATTCCTTTCCATCCACACAAAATTCTCTTTGGCATTTCTTTCTTTCTTTACTGTACACATCTCATGTCAGTGTTATTATTATTATTTAACTTCTTTTGCTTCTCATGAATATTCAAAGGACAGCCTCTCTATTAGGGTTTTCCTCTTTGAGAGTATGCCCTCAAAATATATTTAAAATATAACTGAACCACTCATTCATTATTGGTTCCCAAAACAGCACACTTTCACCTTTCAAGAAACAAAGCAAGAAAGAAATTCCTCAAACAGGGAAAGAAAAGGTAATCATCTTTCTGTTCTTTTTTCAGAATTAACCTAGATCACACAGTGTATGATAATTTAAGTTTTATTTTTTTGCTTTAATTTTTTAGTTCATGTTTTCTTTTATATACAAGGTCAGCTTCTCAAGGGAGTTAATGTGAAATACTTTAACACAACAGATGTACTTTTCTATTTATTTTTATTTTTTCTTTTTTTCTTTCCAGTCATGAATAATGATATATAGGGTTTATATGTATTGAAAAAAAAAATTGAATAGTTGGCTCTTGCATTCAAATAACTGAATTATGTGAAGAAGATTATGAAATCTGTATCATATAACTTGAAATGGGGTGGTGGTGTTTGAGATTAATGCAAGAGGGGGGGTGGGGGTGGGGGGGGGGGGGAGGGATGGAGATTAGGGTAAGCCAGTTAGTGATAACATAATTCACATCACTTAATATAAGAGCCAGTGTATGATAAGAATGTAATAATTATATTTCAGAGTATAACATTTTTATCATTATAAAAGAGAAAAGAATTTTACAAAATATTGATTTTTATGAATCTTGAAACTTTTTCAGTATAATAGAAATTAATCGAGTGACAGCTAGTATGTTTTCTTCTACACATATCACTTTATCCGGTCCGTTGCACAGTCTTTCCCCTAAAAACATGTATTGTCATGAAAATTTGACATCTGACAATCCCAGCAGTTAAGTAAAGTGGTGATGCAATTTCCAATCTTCATACAAGTAGACTTTGGTCTCAACAATTGACAGATCAAAAGAACTTCTCTAATCTCCCAAGTTGTAGTCGGGAGTCATGCTATAGACACGACGATTGTGTTATAACGAGTGACACAATTTTAACTTTCATATAATACTTGTAGTGGATGGACATCAGAATCAATAGGTACTGCATCATATTCAACTGTGAAAATATGTGTTGTGTCATCGTTATGTCACAACCGTTGTTGAAGTACCATCTTTCCAAAAAAAACTTAAGCTGATGAAGATGCATATAATTAAAATTTTACACACTTTAACACGTCTCCTTAAATGTGGGCCTATAACATATAAAAAAAAGGGACAGTGGTTTAAAAGGACAAAAAAGAAGGAAAAATAGAAATGAGGACAGAGGAAATATAAAATGGGTGATAAAGACAAATCTACTGTTCATAACCCCAAATCCACTGGTTTCTGCAGTGGAACTGACCTCAAATTTTATGTTTCACTATAACAGTGGAATAATGACATGTCAATTTTACCCGAATTTTTTTTTCCACTGTACTCATTGCATATTTCTAGGTTCAAATTGCTTTTTCTAATAATAAACCCTAAAAAAAATACTTGGCATGAGATGGAACTATGAAGCATGTGCTATAATATTAACCATAAACAAAGACAACATATTTCTTATCAATTTATGTACCAAGTAAAATAAGAAAATAACTCATGATAAAACAAGAAAACCCCATTTCCCCTTCTTGAATTATGGTCGCCTGATTGTGCATATATATATATATTTTTTTTATTTATCTACTTTTATTTTTTGTATTTTTTTTCCCATAGGAAAATGGCTTCATCAAGCTCATACAATACTCCTTGCGCTGCTTGCAAGTTCTTGAGGAGGAAATGCTTGCCTGGCTGCATATTTGCCCCCTATTTTCCTCCGGAAGAACCGCAAAAATTCGCGAATGTGCACAGAATCTTTGGGGCAAGCAATGTGACCAAGCTTCTAAATGAACTCCTCCCACATCAAAGAGAAGATGCAGTGAATTCACTAGCATACGAAGCTGAAGCTCGAGTTAGAGATCCGGTTTATGGTTGTGTAGGTGCCATTTCGTTCCTACAAAGACAAGTCGAACGTCTCCAAAAGGAGCTCGATGCTGCCAATGCGGATTTGATCCGTTATGCTTGCAACGAAATCACCACGAGTGCAATACCGATTGTACCTTCATCTCATAGGGTGATGAACACATTTTATCAAACACCTAGTATCCAACCGCCGGTTCCTCGCCAAGTGTCAACTGAGTTGACTAGAAGAAGTGGTGGCAACGACGACGGAGGCCTAGGATTTAATCAAACACCTTCTTTTTCATTCTCATATTCTTCTAATATCCCTTGGAATGGAAACCAATCCGGAGATTTCCGGCTTGGAGGAAATTTCGGGGGAAACTTATGAGATTTCTTCGTTTCTCCCCTTTTCGGGTGAAATGTCGCCGGAAACCGTTAGATCATGCATGTATGAGAAATCTCATGCATAATCTAAGGGTTTCTGGCAATTCTACCTAGAAAAAGAGAAAAGACACTGCGGTTTTTTGACCTGATTATTTTTTTTTACATGGAAACCCTCTCAGATCTGGTAATAAAATTTCAAGAATGATATATGTATTTTTTAAAAGTCTTTGCTATGAGGGAACATTCAAAGGTTCCTTCCCTGGTATTTTCATGGTTCATGCTTAGAAAATAAGGCTGCCATTGAAATGTGGCAGTTTTTTCTTTTCTTTTTCTTCACATGTTTGCAAATAGTGAAATTGTGTGGATGTTTATATATATACAATTCGTTATTTTAATTAGAAGGAGAATACAAGTGTGGATCCTTTGAATTATTTGTCAAGTGTCAACAACTATACAACTGTAGGAGAATTTCCCACTTGAACTTTCTACATTTTGTTGGTTTTGTTTTTATTTTTTTTTTTAAAACAGAAAACATGAACTTTGTGCTCTATTTGTACCCGCCCCGGAAGCCAAGCTACAACCGTAAACGAGACGTTCAACACGTATTAATGAGTTAGTCTCATGAAACATGTCATCCTCTTCGGCCAAAGTTTAAAAGAAAAAGGTAGATACAAAAAATGGCACAACTACCTTATTCAAACCCTAATGACATGAAACTAAACTAATAAATGAATAATAATATAACCTCAAACATCCGGTCTACGGTTCCTTCTCAAATTCATCAAAATCATCAAACACCTACATCTTGAGAAAAATGGAGACAAGAACATGATTTATTCCAATAGCTAGCGAGTATAAGCGTCAATTGGAATATCCCACACTTTACCAACCGGGAGAGGTAACGATGGGATTGTTTTTATACAAAATTATCATTTAAAAATTAGTAAAGTAGGTTTATTAATGCATGAAATGCAAAGAACTTTATAACACTATATAGCCTATGACCCTATCCGAAAGTCATAAGTCTAGGGTAAGTCGTATGATGCGTCCCCATCAATGAGTCAACTTGCAATGGCCACAAAGGTTATCATGAGATTAAACAGTACCTAACCACTAACATAGACAAAGGCAAAATGAATGTTATGATATGCAGGTTGAACACATAAGAAACATATGTTGTCACAACAACTCATTGCACAACACTTCAACTATCATTCTTTCTACCCATCCTAAAATCCTAACATCAATTTAACAATAACTTAATTGGTGTTGTAATCGATTTTCAATGAACAACACACACAAGAACATAATTTCAAGAATTTATGCCCTCACGGTGGGTCTGCTAGGACTGTCTCAGTTGTGGTGGTGACAACTCCCGAAAACCTCACTCGAGTCACAAACCCAGTATATGTGTTCAGGCTGAGCATCAACGGGTACCTCCTCTTTCTCAGCAACATCAGCCAGTAACTCAGCAAACTTGGACACTGTAACAATAAGACAAAAGAGTCAGTATAAGAACTTGATAACCAAAAAACAGAAAACATAACAAATGTAAAGACCCTACAGGTTTCATATTCCTCTTTACTTAGCTCCTTGTAGAGATCAGGGCCAGCAGTTGGCAGTTTAGCAGAATCAATCAACGCAGAAGAGTACTTCTTTATGCCAATATAAATTCCACTCTTCTGGATATAATCTATCAGTTTTTTATCAACGTCTGTGGGCCAAGGATCGCTACCCAAATCGGCGGTATTCCAACTACCCAGGTCAAGCTCCACCTCAGGACAAAGGAAGAAGAACCGATGCTTCCAGTTTTTGTAAGAGGTCTCTCCCTTCTCGATGAACCGGACGTCCTTCAAGAAGTCTCCTCGGCGTGGAAAACAATAGTACCCGGCCTGGTCAGGCACCTGCTTACACTGGTGGAAGAGCCGAAAATACTTAACGGTGAAGGGGATGCAGGCACACCGGCCCTTATACCATTGGCAAAATCCAGACTCGTGCTATACCTTTTCTCTGCATTATGGCGAGGACCTGCTCGCGAGATCTGTTTAAAAGGATAAAAATCCCTTTTTCTGAAGTGCGACTTTCTTTCCTAACTGGTCTGACACCGGTGCTGCAACTCGGTCCCATACTGTCGTGCGTTTTCTATCAGGTCTGTCGTCAGATTTATCTTTCTTAGAACTTTCCGCCTCTCTCTTTAAACGGTTGGCTTCCTCACCCTGGCAGTGCTTGTAAGCCAGGTCCATGCACTCTTCCATAGATCTCGGAAGTCGGCTATTTAATTTAGCGTATAATCGACCTTCTCGTAGACCAGCTACGAAAGAGGTGATTAGGAGGTGCTCCTCTACGTTCCTGACCTGCCTGGACTCTTCATTGAACCTCTTCAGGTATTGCAGCACAATTTCCTCCTTTCTCTGCCTGATGGTGAGGAGGTATGTGGCGTTTCTCTGGAACGGTTTGGCCGTGACGAAAGCTTCCAGAAACCTCCTTGCCAAGGTTTCAAAGTTGCTGATTGACTGAGGTGGCAATTTCCTAAACCACTCACAGGCCCTGCCCGTAAGTAAGGCCGGAAAAGCTTTGCACTTCATCTCTTCTGCTGCACAGTCCAGGTTCATATGGGTTAGATATTGAAATAGGTGATCTTGGGGATCCTTGGTGCCTTCATAGGGTTCCAACTTAGGCACCTTGAACCTCTCTGGACATGGGTAATTCAGGATCTACTCTGAAAACGGAGACTCGAACGACAGGTCATCTGATTTCCGACCTAAAATTCCATGGAGCTCTACTCGTGCAGCCTTCTGGGCTTGGGTGTTCACCTGTTTTTTCCATGCGTTAGAGGTGGAGGATAGGGTGTCCCCTCTATCATCCTTGCACTGTTGGTTGTTCTGAGGAGCGTTGTTTTCTGGAGCTTCTTCCTCTCGCCCCTTTAGGGCTAAACCCAACACACTTTTAAACGCTGTCATGTCAAGATTTTGTAACGCCTCCAACAAGGCTTGTTGGGCAGGGTCTGCCATTACCTCTTCTTGCTGATGTTGGTGCTGGCTAGTGGTAGCATTAGGGTCTTTTTCTCCTCCTTCTGTCTGTCCAGCAGCTATTGCAGTGAGATCGGTTTCCTGGATTATTGAACCTGGGTCTTTTTCCCTGTATTTTTTGGTGGTGCCATCGCTTGTTCTTGATGAGATCGCTGAAAGAGGCCCTTCTTCTCGCGCCAATTGACGATGCTGGATATCGTCGGGTATATAATCCGGGCTTAAATTACTCTTAGAACGATTTGTCAAGAACTATCTAATGGTGGGGATGGTGATTGTGGTTTGATTTAGACTGAGCCTGAGAGTTAGTTTCTCTCAAGTTGCCTAAGTATCTAACGTATGTAATTGGAATCAAGTCTCCCGTATTTCATTAGGGTTTATTCATATAGGGGCGTCTCACCTCACATTCCTTGCTCTGCAAGTATAGAATTTATTTCTTGGTCCCTAAGGATTAATTCGAGTAAATCCCTTCGATGAGGGATAATTAAGACTATATTTAAATTATAAGATCAATGTCCTATAATCACGGGATTCTCCCTATCGTTATCCCATTATATATGCATATGTGTGAATCATCAGTATAAGAAAAGACCCAGACGTCCTGCGTTAGGCTCCCCAGGTCGTCTCGACCTGGGTTGCATGACCTACCCTCCGTTATGATCGAGCCGTCCTGCGGTGGTAAGGCCGGGAAGGGCAAGGCTGACCTACCACCTGGGGTCAGGCCTGGATAACATGGGGCCTTTCGCCTCAATGCTCCCTTACTTATTTATTACAAGGTCGTTCTTTGAATGACACGTGGCTAGGTCTACCCCGGCCATCGTCAATATGCATATCCAGATATTTGTCCATGACAGTTTCCCAATAGAATGTTCAAAAAATAAACTTCAGAAATCAATGTAAAAACTCATATTGAATCTTCTTGAATGCAAACCACCCTACCTCGGTGTAGACTTCTTGAATCTCATGTTCTAACAACTTCTGTAAATTTTCTCACTGCTGGAATAAATTGAAACCAACAAAATGATATTGCAATCCCTCACAAGAAGTACATGTTATTGCAATCCCACTCCATATAAGAAGTATATGTTATTGCAATCCCTCACAAGAAGTAAATTCCGTAAAGATTAGATTTATATCGAGACAAAAATACCCCTCACGAGGAGTACATGTTATCGCAATGCCTCTCCTTATAAGAAGTTGTATTCTCAAATCTTGGCATACCTGGGAGACAAAAAAACTCAGGCTACTTTTTGAGCATCTTCCTCTCCAGATCTTGAGTGTCTTCCTAAGATGGATGATTGCTCCACTACACTTTCACTAGGTCTCCACACTGATTCTTGAATGCGGACCTTGTTCCATTTTCAAAACTGTAATTGGTCTTCATGTTATCAACTTAGGAACAACATCCGCCATGTGCTTATGCTTTGTCAAGCACTTACAAAGCAAAATTACATGGAGCACATTATGAACTCAAGATAAACTTGTTGGAAACTCAATACGATAAGACAAACAACCTTTCCTCTCGGTGATCTTATAGGGTCTAACATATTTGGGACTCAACTTACCTTTTATCCCAAAACATTTAACTCCCCTCACTAAAGATGCCTTAGATACACATTGTCACGATCCTTAAACTCAAGAGGTTTTGTCTCTTATCTTCCTATTAATTCTGACATTATTGAGCTTTCTACAACCTATCTTGTATCATAACAACTTTCTCCTTAGCTTTCTTGACTAACTCAGGCCCTGTAACTTGCTTTTCTCCTGCCTTATCCCAATAAGTAGGAGTGCAGTATTTTATTGTCTACAAAGCTTCAAAAGTTTCAACTCCCAATCATTCACGGTAAATGTAGTTATACAAAAACATAGCCAAATATATATATTGAACCCAATAGCCTCCCAACTCTAGGGCACAAGCCATAAACATGTCCTATAGAGTCCTAATAGTCCTCTATGAGTGACCACTAGTATGAGGATGAAAAACAGTATTAAACTTCAACATACTCTATACCCAAGGCCTCTTGCAAACTGTGCCAAAACTGAGAATAAAAATGGCTACATTTATATGAAACAATGGTAACCGGAACTCCATGCAATATTACTTTCCAAGCAACATACAACTCTGCTAACTCACTTGTTTTGGTATCGACAATCGCTAGAGGACATGTTTATCAGTCTAAAATAAGACTGACAAACATTATTTGTCAGCCTATCAACGATCACTCATATCATATTCTTTCCACCTTGCACTTTAGGTCAACTTGTCATGAAGTCCAAAGTGATCTTTTACAATTCCACTCTGTAATATACAAAGTATTTAAATACCCTATAGGTCTTGGATATTCTACCTTGATCTTTTGATAGATCACACATTGA
Source organism: Gentiana straminea (assembly GCA_036785695.1). Lineage (NCBI taxonomy): Eukaryota > Viridiplantae > Streptophyta > Magnoliopsida > Gentianales > Gentianaceae > Gentiana > Gentiana straminea. The sequence goes on from JAVUPR010000175.1 coordinate 1,368,556, forward strand.
GACATATACATGGCTATGCCTCTCTTCAACCCATGCCACAAAAAGTGTTCTTTCAGCTCTCTGTACATTTTATTGCTTTTATGATGAACTATAAACCTAGGTAAGCTTGCTTCATCCAAATATTCCTTTCTCAAGATTCTGTCTTTGGGTACACACGAATAGTTCTTGAACCAGATACTTGCATATTTTTCAAGAAGGATGTAAGACTTAGGATTATCCAAGGTTTTCTCATTCATCTATTGTAAGAACATATTATTTGCCTAATCTTCAATAATTCTAGTTGGAAAGCGGTTCAACATACATAACTCCAGCTACAACACGCTCCATTACCTCAAGCATCAAACTGTCAAACAACATGACAAACTCTTTCTAACTAATCAAAGCCGTATCGGATCTTAACTTGAATAGTCTGCCACTAGATTCCCTTTCTCATGGTGATTTTTATGTCTAACTCATAATCTCTTAAGAATTCTAACCTCAGTTGCGTCATGTTGAGCTCTGGCTATATTAAAATATATTTAAAACTCTTGTGGTCAGTGAAAACCTTACATTGTATACCATAAAGTTAATGGTGCCAAATTTTCAAAGCAAAGACCACAACTGCCAGTCCAAAATCATGTATACGGACATTTATTCAATGCACCTTCAACTCATTTAGATGCACAAGCTATAACTTTCCCTTGTTGCATTAACATACAACCCAAAACTTACCCACAAGCATCAGTATAAATATCATATGATTCACATTTCTCAAGTTGGCATAGAATATGAGTTGTGATCAACTTCTCTTTCAAGGTCAAGAAATCATGATCACATTTATTAATCCAATCAAACTGGACTTCAATCTGAGAGCAACTTTGTCAAACGCCAAGGAACCCATGAGAAATCTCGGGCAAGTATCCGGTAATAGCCTACCAAACCCAAGAAATGTTTTATATCTAGTGCATTTGTAGGTCTTGGCCACTTAGTCACTGTGTATGTCTCCACTGGGTCCACTAAAACTCTATCCCGGGACATTATATGACCTAGAACGCAACTTCTTCTAACAAGAACTTGCACTTGCTAAACATGGTATACAACTTTATTTCCTATGAGTGATGTAAGAGTTCAACATGTTTCTATCCGTGTGGTGCCCTAAACCTAATCAGGTGATCATTATTACTATGCTTTTGTGTTTGTACATATGATAAATTGCACATAATTTTATTAATTGCAAAAACATAAGTACTATTTTGTTGGCTTGATTGCACCAAACCTCTATTCATACATATAGTATTTGTTCTCTATGCACTTTCATAATTGCTACAAGCCTTCATCTTCATCCGGTGGAGTAGTAAGTGGAGAAGAGAGTTGTTCTAAGTCGATTTCAACTTTTTTATTAATTAAACATGTAGTTGATGTTTTAACACATAAAAGATGTTGTATGTGTGTTGTATCATTGAATAACCTAAGTACATTCTTCATTTGTGTCTTGATCATCAATGCAGAAGCCATGTATGATGTATATCAGTAATTTAAACACATAATTTGTGCCAAAATTTCAAGTCTAAAAGACTTCAGTGGCACTAGTATGTCACATATATAATATAGAATGTAATACCAGTAAAACTTATAGCAATGTTAGATAGTTAGAGTATATGATGATAAGAACAATTTTATGTCTTGTAAGATGAATGTATCATGTAACAACTTAATTAAGACATGTATAATTGCTCATACAATTATTGTATGTATTTCTTACAACAAATAAGTTGTCTGAGCTAAAACCAAGGAATGATGAACTCAGAGTAAGGTGCATGACGCTACTGAAAGCCAAACAGAAAGTTCCCAAATTTTGTAGAGTTTCCTCACTCTGAAAAGGTTAAGTGGTTGATTAACATGTCATCAGGAACTTGTACGATAATCACTTGAGAAAATAAGGATTTTGAAATTGGTTGAAAGTTGAAAGATGCAGCAATATATCATTGTACTATATATGAGTAACAGAATTTAGAAAAACATCTTAAAGAGGAGATTCTTTTGAAGAAAAGGCATATTGTAAGACAAGGTGGTTGCGACGGACTCATGCTGGTTTGAAATAAAAGATAATAAGCATTTACACGAGTACCCTGAGAGTAAAACCATAACAGAAGACGTCAGACACCGAACTTGGAAACATTTAATACAAAGAGGAAAACCGTTTGGACTTATGAATGATAGGGACAAAATTTACAGTGAAGAAGCTTTTTGGTCTGAAATCAAGAATGAAAAATGTCCTCAAAGTGATGAAAATATGATATTGAAAAGATTTGTATGGATACAAATTGGAATCAAATGTTTAGGAGAGTTTTATGCATTGAAGAAGACCCATGAATAACGAAGAAAACAGCCTCGGGAAAAGTCGAATAAGGTTGGGTCGAGGGAGTTATCCCAGGCTCTCCACCATTGGGGTTAAGAAATTATTGATACAACTCACTCAAAGTTTTTTAAAAAGTCTTGATTTAAAAAGGAACGAATTGTAGAAGCTTGGAAGTGACAACTTGATAATAACTGAAGTCTAACTAATGATTAACTGGAGAGCTTAGAAAGTAACTTGGTAAACAACTATTATGTACTTGAAACGGGAATTCAAAAGTTCATACCAAACAAGCCATGAATAAGTCCAAAATGAAATGTTTACAAAAGAGGTTAAATATCTACCGGAACACAATGATGCATACTTAGAAAAGAGAATGCCTTATTGAGAGAAGAAAGGTCAACCGAATCAAAGCATATTTTTCTAAGGGTATTTAAAGATGAACACAAGTGTTGGACTTATTTTTAAGTTTTAGTGATGAGTGCCAGACTAGCTGTTATAGTGCAAAGGCAAAAAGATGTCTAGATTTTATGTATAGGTTTATTAGAGTTTGATTTTGTATAGGTTTGATCAAACAAGCACTGTAAAAGGTCAGCTGACTTACATCAGCAGACTAGTCTAGATCAGTAGGGTAGCTAAGTCAGTAGACTTGTCAGTAACCTGCTTAAGACTAAAGGCTGAGGGCTCAAACTCAGTAATTGAAGGCTAAGGGATCAAACTTAGTAACTAAAGTCAAGGATATGGAATCAGAATTTAGGGAAGTCTGTGATGACCTAAACTGATTACATATACCTTGTGTACAAGGTCGAAGTTCCACAAGTTAAGTGGTGATTGAAACTTAGTTATATGCAAGAAGGTTTAATCTAACTTCATAAATAAAAGTTAGATAAAAGACAGTAAGCTGAAGTGTTTTTAAACACAGCAAAACAAGGATAAGTTTACTGATGTGTATGTCAGCAGGCTTATGCTCTCAAGAACCTGCTGGACACATATTTCGATTTAATCAAAGGCTACATTGGATGATTACAAGAAAGGGACAGCTAATAACCTCTGATTTATCAAACAAATCAATGGTTAAGATCAAATGGACGTTGGAACGATTCAGACCTTTATCCAATGGATACAAGTCAAAAGGTGGACAGACTGTAAACTGTCAAAAAGCAGTCTGACTGTGTCAGTACTATGAACAGTGCCAGAAAGCAAGTCAAATAGGACAAATCTGAAATGGCTATGTTTGAATTTCAAACATAAGTCACAAGGACTCCTACCTATAAATAGAGGACTCCTAATTCAGATACAAATGATGAAAATTGATGAACATTAAGAGAAAAATACAGATAATCCTGAGCTTCGATTTCTGATCAAGAAAAACACCCTACTGACCCTACTGAGCTTTAATCTACTGATCCAGAGAAATTCTTCAAGTGTAATCTGCATTCAAGCTGCATCAAGTTTACACACTTGAAGACATCAAACTGCTGATCATTTCATCCTGATTAAGCTGCTGAAAGCTGAATCACTTATTTGATTAAATCTTTCTTTTACAAGAAATCGATTGAAGACAGTGAAGCATCCTTGGGTGTGAAAGACCGTTGTTTGTGGTGGAGCTGGTGAAGAGGCAATCCTACCCTTCAAGGACCAGTGGAAGACTTTGGAGCAAACAATCCTACCTGTTCCAAGTGTTCGGTTTGTGAAGCCATAGTTATTGGTGAAGGACAAGCAAGTTAGGGATTTTTGTAACGACTACATCAAAGATCTCTAGTGAATTACCTCCAACATCACGGGAGAAGAGTGGACTGACAGGATTACACCACCTGGAACCACTATAAAATCTGCCAACTTACTTTCTGCATTTATATTCTGCACTTAGTTCATATAACACATCAATCTACTGAATCTAGCAACTGAATTCACACACATATACAACTGAGTATCTAATACTTAGTATCATATTTAACAACAAGTAATAAGGCTTAATTTTTGATATATTTCCGCTGCACAAATTCTGTAAACTCAACAAATCGACGGACTGCGAGTGTCGACGGACTATCGAAGTATCGGCAGGCTGCTGAAGTTGCTGAGCTTGTTAACTCCAAAAGTTTTAAGTGTTAAGTTTATTCACCCCCCTCTAAACTTAACCAAAGCCTTTTCAAGGGACCAACAATTGGTATCAGTGTAGTGCTTCTGTTCTGAAGTAATCCTACTTGTTGTGCTTGTGAAAATACTTTGAAAACTTTTTCAAGTTACTGATTTTCAAAAGCTTTGCAACATGGATAACAACCAGTATGCTAGAACAATGTTGATGTGCTCTTTAGATCGTTTTGATGAGTATAAACGTCGTATGCAGGCTTATCTAGCTGCAACACATGACGAAATAATGGATGTGCTGACAGATGGACCACTGGAAATTACCAAGTCAGTAACAGTGGGTGATGAGACACAGTACATTCCAAAACCAAAAAGGGAATGGACTGCTAAAGATAGAAAAAGAGCAAATCTCAACAATATTGCTATTGATAGCATATATAGAACTTTGAATAGCAATATGTACATGAAGGTGAAAGATTGCAAGACTGCAAAGGAACTATTGGACAAGTTACAATTAATCTATGAAGGCACTGATGCAATCAAAAAGAACAAGATCAGTGTGGCCAAGAAGAAGTTCCAGGAGTTCATGAAACCAAATGAATCCATTGAAAAAATGGAATCAAGATTCAATGCAATCATGGATGAACTCACCCTACTGAGTGTGAAGTACTCACAGGAAGAAATCAACTCAAAAATCTTGGAAGCATTACCTGCAAAAGAAGTTTGGGAGATGAAGGTGACTGCCATAGAAGAAATGAGGAGTTTGCATGAAGAAGACACCTTCAAACTTTTTTCAGATCTTAAGGCCTATGAATTTAGCAAAAAGCTTGTGCCTGAAACTGAAAAAGAAGAGCCAAAGACCACTGCATTGGCTGCTTCACATCAAGAAGAGACATCAAGAGCTCAAAATGATCTACTGGATGAGATGCAAGAGCAGATTGCCCAACTGAGCAAGAAGATCAGGATGATGAAAAATGGAAAGAGTTCTCCAAGGAATTTCACAAAGAAATTCAGTGAAAAGAAGAAGGATGAATCAAAGAAAGATAATGATTACTTGTGCTATCATTGCAAGAAGCCAGGACACTTCAAACCTGATTGTCCTGAATTAAAACAGAAAAAGGAACCTGATTATCTTTGCTTTAATTGCAAGAAGCCTGGACATTTCGGACCGATTTGCCCGGACCTACTGAAGACCAAACGTCAAGAAAGAAGACATGGCAAGAAGGCTATGGTTGCTGAAGACGAATAAGGATATGAAGTAGAATCAGAAAAGGGAAATGAGTCTGATGATACTGCACTTGTTGCTGAGATGGAAGATTATGCTTTAATGGCTAACATGGATGAAACAGAGGAGGTATACAATACTGTATCTATAAACACTCCTGCTTGGAAGTAATTGGAATCAACCTGTGGTTCAAATCCTAAAAATTCTGACAATGAAGAAACTTTGGATGCCATCCTTAATCAAGCGAGGATAATACAATCTGGTTATGAGATTGTGAAGGTCGAAAAAGAAGCTCTTCAATCAGAAGTTGAAAGATTTGCTGAATTAAGAATTCTCAAAGGAAAGGAAAAAAAAGTCAGACAGAATCATCATAAACCTGCTGAACCTTCAGGAGCTGCTGAGTCTGCTGAACCATCTTGTTCCTCCACTGCATTCAAATCTGTAAAGCCTTCTGGTGATAGAACATGGCTTGGATTTGGAACTCAACAATCCAATAAGAGTGGATCCAGTAAGGTCACTGAACCTAGTACCAGAATTGGTCCTAAGTTTGTGCCTGCACAAGATCCAACTCCCAAAAGGGTTGCTGAGGATGTAAAACCTACTGAGAAAGCTTCAAGGAAGCAAAATCAGAAGTCAAGGAAGTCAACAACTCCTAATAAAAGGAATAAATCTAAAAATAGGATTGCTGTGCCTTCTAGACCTGCTGATAGCAGACCTGCTACCAAGTCTGGTGGACCACAAAAAGGGAAAAACCAGAAATATTCCAAGGATAAGAATCCTAAACCCAAAAATGCAAATCATTCAAGGGATACATATCTCAGGGGCAAAGGTAGATTGTTCCCTACTGATGATGATTGGAATATTCCTGTACCTAATGCTAGAAACAACATAAATAACCATGCTGCTAGGGTAAAACCTAAGCAATGGAATCAGCAGAGGGCTCAGTAGAGGACTTATACAAGGCCTCAGCAGGGACCTCAGCAGACTCCATATTACAGGGTTGTTCCTAACAGACAGCAAACCTATGGTTATCCTAGTGCTTCTAATAAAAGAAATCACTTTAAACAACATTATATTCCAAAAGGCCAGAAAACATATGTGAATCCTACACAACCAATTGTTAGACCTTATGGATGTGAAGAATACATGTATGAACCAAAGCATGATACCTTTCAAAGAAGACCTTATGGAAACTTGCCAATGGTCATGCTTACCACTGACCATTATGGACCCAAACAGGTTTGGGTACCTAAAATGCATTAACTTTGTTTTGTAGGGTGTCTGGTACTTTGACAGTGGATGTTCCAGACATATGACAAAGAATAAGCACTGTTTGTCGAATTTTGTGGCAAAGGATGGTCCAAGAGTGAATTTTGGCAACAAGAATACACCTAGATACACAAGAGGATATGGCACACTTGTGAGAAATGGACTAACAATCAGGAATGTGGCATATGTGGAAGGACTGGACTACAACCTACTGAGCACTGGACAATTCTGTGACATGGGATACATGGTCACTTTTGACAAAAACACTTGTACTGTCATTAGTGAAAGAGGTGATCAAGTTGTGTCGGCTGGAAAAAGACAACAAAACATGTATGTTGTGGATTGGTCTACTACTGTTCCAGAAACATGCCTGATTGTGCATACCAAGTCAGAACTCAATTGGTTATGGCATAAGAAGTTGAATCATCTAAATTTTGATGATATAAATCAGTTGGTGAAGAAGAAAGCGGTGATTGGCTTACCCGAGATCACATTCAAGAAGGATGCTATATGTGATGCATGTCAGCAAGGTAAACAGACAAAGTCAAGCTTCAAGTCAAAGACTAAACAATCAACAAAAAGAGTTTTGGAGTTGATGCATATGGATCTATTTGGACCAGTAATACCAACCAGTGTAACAGGAAAGAAATACACCTTGGTGGTTGTGGATGATTATTCAAGGTACACTTGGGTGATATTTATGAACAAGAAAAGTGAAACACTTCAAAAGATGCCTGAACTTTTGAAGAGATTACAGAATGAGAAAAGTTTGACAGTAGTAAAGATCAGATCAGACAAGGGTACTGAATTTCTCAATAAAGTTATAAGAGAATATTGTGAACAGAATGGTGTACTACATCAACTTGCTGCAACTTGTACACCTCAGCAAAATAGGGTTGCTGAAAGAAGAAATAGAACTCTAAAAGAAGCATGAAGAACTATGATTTGTGAAGCATTGCCACCTGAAAGATACTGGGCTGAAGCAGTCAATACAACATGCTATACACAAAACAGAACTTCAGTGAACAAGAAGCTGCTGAAGACACCTTATGAGATTTGGAATGGAAGAAAACCTAATATATCATTTTTCCATCCATTTGGAAGCAAATGTTTTATCTTGAATCATAAGGAACAATTGAAGACATTCCAACCAAAATCAGATGAAGGAATTTTCTTGGGATATTCTTCAGTCAGTAAGGCATTCAGTGTACTGAACAAAAGGTCACTGAAACATGAAGAAACAATACATGTTGTATTTGATGAACCTAAGTTCACTGGAATGGAAGATGAAGCTTCAGAACCTGTTGAGAATCAATAAGTCACTGATCCAGAATGTGTTGATGTTTTGGAAAGATTCAATGACTTAAAGGTTTCTGATTCTGCCCCTGCTGAACACCCTGCTGGAAATACTACTGATGCAACAATTGAAGCAATTCAAGGATCTGCTGAACCCCTTGTTGAAGAAACAGTAGACCCTACTGAAGATGATGTTCCAGAGAATCAATCTAACCAGAATCCACAATGGTTAAGGGATCACCCTGCTGAACAAGTCATTGGCAATATACTGCAAGGTGTAAGGACTAGAAGACAATTAGAAGCAATGTTTACTTGTTTTCTATCTCAAATGGAACCTAAAGTTGTTGAAGAAGCAATTTCAGACCCAGATTGGATAATTGCTATGCAAGAAGAATTGAATGAATTTGAAAGAAATCAAGTTTGGACACTAGTGGAAAGGCCAAGTCATGCAAATATAATTGGTACAAAATGGGTATACAAAAACAAACTTGATGAATCTGGTACCATTGTAAGGAATAAGGCCAGACTAGTGGCAAAAGGATATTCTCAAGCAGAAGGAATAGATTTTGATGAGACATATGCCCCTGTTGCAAGATTGGAAGCTATTAGATTATTCCTGGCACATGCTGCTTATAAAAACTTCAAAGTATATCAGATGGATGTCAAAAGTGCATTTTTGAATGGCATTCTGGAAGAGGAGGTGTATGTTTAGCAACCTCCTGGATTTGAAGTTAAAGATCAAGAAGATAAAGTGTATAGACTCAACAAAGCACTTTATGGTTTGAAACAAGCAGCAAGAGCATGGTATGAGACTCTATCTCAATTCTTGGTGGACAATGGTTTTACAAAATGCACCATTGATAAGACTCTTTTCAGAATCAATGAAGGAAACAACACTCTGTTGGTACAAATTTATGTTGATGACATAATTTTTGGTTCTGAAAATGAATTGCTATGTGAGAAGTTTGCAAATCTAATGAAGAGTAAATTCCAAATGAGTATCATGGGAGAAATGAACTACTTTTTGGGATTGCAAGTCAAACAGATGAAAGATGGAATCTTCATTCATCAAACCAAGTATACCAAGGAGTTACAAAAGAAATTTGGTATGGAAAACAGCACCAAGATATCAACTCCTATGAGTACAAACATTAGATTGGATGAAGACAAAGAAGGCAAAGATGTTGATTAGACCTTATACCAAACGATGATAGGCAGTCTGCTATAGGTGTTTGTGCAAGATTTCAATCAAAACCTAAAGAAAGTCATTTAGGTGCAGTCAAAAGAATTCTCAAGTATCTAAAAGAAACTTTGGGAGTAGGGATATGGTATTCAAAAGATGGAAGCTTCAAGGTTATATCCTACTCAGATTCAGACTATGCTGGATGCAAGATTGATAGAAAAATCTCCACATGAACATGTCAGTTAATGGGAAATAGACTGGTTTCCTGGTTTAGCAAGAAACAGAATTCTATATCAACTTCCACTGCTGAGGCTGAATATATTGCTGCTGTAAGTTGCTGTGCACAAATACTTTGGTTATGACAACAATTAAGGGATTATGGAATTGAAGAAAGATAAATTCCAATCATGTGTGACAACACAAGTGCAATTACAATCACAGAAAATCCTGTCTTGCACTCAAGAACCAAGCACGTTGATGTGAGACATCATTTTATAAGAGATCATGTTGAAAAGAAAGATGTGGTGGTTCTTTACATCCCTACTGAAGAACAACTTGCTGATATTTTCACTAAACCTTTGGATAGTGAAAGATTTGCTAAACTAAGGACTGAACTTGGAATTATAAAAGTTGACTGATACAATCTTAATCAGTAGTGTACTGGAATTCACCAAGGGGATTAGTCTTTGCTATGTTGGGTGAGCTCACTTAGAAGATTAGTCATTGGTATCAACAATTCCATGTACTTATGGTTGGACAATTGAGCAAATGAAGTTGCCAAGGGGATTGGTCATTGGTATTAAACTTCGTCTTGTATTATCAATTGGACAATGCAAAAGGAATTAAACATCAGCAGAGTGACTCTATCAGCAGGTTGCTGAGACTTCTCTATCAGCAGGCTGCTGAGACAGTTTACTGATGACAAGGCTGCTGAGGGAAACGTTACACAGTCAAACTTACTAAAGTCAAAAAGAAAATGGCGGGATATTTATTCTATCCTTATAACCGCAGTTAACACGATCTGACGGTTATAAAACGTTATGGAAAAGTAATAGTGTTGGAAATAAAATTTATGTTTTTTTTGATGATTCATCGCTTATTCAGTTAATATTCTAAACCCCACTGATGAAGTGTCATAACTAGCTGTTATAGTGCAAAGCAAGAAGATGTCTAGATATCAATGTATAGGATTTATTAGAGTCTGATATTTGTATAAGTTAAATCAGACAAGCACTGTAATAGTTCTAGGCTGGAACTGAGAAAGTAAGAAACTGAGATTTAGAGAAACTGAACAATAGAACATACCAGCATCAAACTGAAGAAGATAAGTTCGCTGAGGGACACAGACTCAGTTGGATTATCTAAGAAGACTGAAGAACTGAGGGTCACAGACTCAGTTATTGAAGATTGAAGAACTGAGGGTTATGAAGACCAAATCGAGACTGTAAAGTTAGACTTCAGGCAAGATTGTGGTGACCTGAACTGACTTTATGGATCTTGTATGATGACCTAAAAATCATAAGGACAATGAATTCTTAGATGATAATGAGTCATGGTGTACTCTGATTAAGTCAATTATAATCAGATGAAAACTGGAGTACTGATATTTGAAGAAGAGTAAAATCTCAGTTAATGCTCCAAGTCAGTCAAGAAACTGACGAGTGATAAACTCAGTATAAAACTGATAAGGAAACTCAATTTTATATGTCAGTCATCCATTAAACTGATCGTACAGTCGAACGTTGTAAAGGAAGCAAATTCATTGGATGAGTTACTGATACAGCAGAACGGTCAGAAAATATAGCCGTTGCAAGATTCAAGCAGGATGAACGTTGAATGAACCCCTATAAATAGACCACCTCTACAACGTCAAAAAGAAGAGTGTGTGCGGAAAAAGAGCGGGAAAACTAAAAAGAATCTATTTAGTCAAGAGAAATTTAATTAAGGGGGAAAGCCAAATTCAAAAGAATACCTGCTAAGCACTTAATTGCAAGATCGAGAAATTTCTTCAAGTGTTCAAAGTGCATTCAAGCTTAATCAAGTTCACTCATTTGAAGAAACATAGAGCCGTGCTTAATTTAACCATCGAGAAGAAAAGCTCAAATCACAGTTGAATCATAGTTATTGATTCAAAGTCTCAACTTTGATTTTATCAAAGGTTTAGACTGTGAAACACCAAGAAGGTGTGAAGGACAGTTGAGTGTAGTCGGAAGAGGCGTGTTTGTGATGAGTGGTGAAGAAGCAATTCTACCCTCCGGGACTAGTGGTTCAAAAGTTGAAGAGCGACAATCCTACCTGTTCTACAAGTGTTTAGATAGTGAAGCTAGGGATTAGTCAAGGACTCTTTGTAACCGGGCCATCTCAATGAAGTTCTAGTGGAATTTTCCTCCGCACCACAGGGGAAGAGAGGATTGACAGGATTACACCACCTGGAACCTCTATAAATCTTGTCTATTTACTTTACGCATTCATTTACTTTATTATAGTTATATTTATGTGGTTTTCACTCCGAAACTAATATTACTAGTTGTTAAAGGCTAATTTATATCCGCTGCCAGTTAACAAGACCAAATATAAGTCAGTATTGACTTATACTCAATTGAGTTAGCTGAACTCCGCACAAGTTTCAGGACAGGAACAAAACTGAGCTGAGTATCAGTTTGAGTTTGACAGAAACTCAGTTCCTGGGGCTTCTCCAGTTTGGGAAGAGTTTTTGGTGACAATTTTATTCACCCCCCCTCTAAACTTGTGTTAGCCTTTCCAAGGGACCAACAATTGGTATCGGAGCGGTTCTTCTAGTTCAAAGGGATCCAGATTAGTTCATTCCGATACCAACAATTGGTATCGGAGCAAGTTCTTCCCTAGAGGAGATCCGAGCTGTTACTGCTTAAGTTATGAACCAGTTGTTGACAATCCTTACTGTACTTCATTTAAATGAATACATCTAGAATTAGGAATTGGCTAAATAACCCCCTGACTGACTACCTGCATAATGTTGTCTATGATTTCCAAGATCAAGTATTTGAAAGGTTCAGTAATACAAGCTCTCACACAAATCCTAAACCTCATTTCAGTTATGATGAAGACATTGAGTTTAATGCGAAAATTGATGATGAATCCAGAGGATTTCCATCCCTGACCGATCTTTCAAAAGAAGCAGAAAGAGAGTTACTGCGAGTAGCTAATTATATAGAAGAAGAACTGACCAAAGATCCATCCAGTGCAAAAGCCAAAGATATTGACGAGACTCTACCTACAAGTCATGGAGGTGAAAGTGATGAAGAAATCATACCGCTAGGAGCTACACAGGCAAAAGCTGCTGATAAAGGAAAACAAGTCCTAATTGATGATGATTCCTCGACAGAAGATCTACCTATCAAAAATCAGGAGGTAATCGCATCTACATCCAAAGACTCACACTATCATGAACAATCAAAGAAATGATGATTTCAATAAAACCTTGGACATACTCATAGAGAAATTAGAGGCAACTCAAAAGAATTATGAGAATGTCAAAAAGGAGAAAAAGTTATTGAAAACTGAAATTTCAAGATTGAATCGAAATCAATCTAGTCAAAACTAATAATGGAACCAAGGTAATTCGACCAACTCGATGAACTAACAAAAGTTATAAACATCAAAGAATCATCAGTTGATCCAATTTCCAGAGTTTAATTCAAACCAGGAAAACCATTTGGAGATAGATCTGGTTTAGGGTTTGATAATCAGTATAATTCTAAGTTCAGACCAAGATCAGTTGCAATAAAATTTGTGACTACTCAAAAGTCAGAAAACTGATAAAGTTATTAGAACTGACAAAAAGTCAGCACAATCCAACGCACAAACTGATAAAACTGAAAAATCAGTTGGTAAATTTCACCAGGCCAACAAATTTTACAGAAAGACTCAGAAGGCTAAAAACATTAAAACTGATCGGAGATCAGTAAGAAAAATCTTCAAGTCACATTCATCTAAGAATGTAGATCATAAATGGAGTAACAGACTCAAAGGGAAAGGAAGATTATTTCCCACTGATGAAGATTGGAATGAACCATCACATCAGTTTCACAAAATGAACAAACCTAAAACTGTGAAGGCAAAACAAGAAAAATTTGTGAAAGCTGACTTTACTCAGTCAAAATATCAAGAGAGGTATAAAGTTAAAAATAAAATTGTACCATCAAAAAATAATCAGTTAGGACCCAAACAGATATGGGTACCAAAAATTTCTTATTTCGTTTTGCAGGAGAAAACCCGCTAAACTGAGAATTGAAAAGTGGAATTCATAAAACTAAGTTGTATTTACAACTGAGTTTTTGAATTCAGCACAAGGACAAAACTAAACATATACAGCTATTGATACACCGTACCTACTCTATTCACTATTTTCTAGCTACAGATGTCAAGAAAAGGGTGGTCCTTCTCAATCTAAACCGTCCGTATCTTCCACTCATCCCCCTTTTCACAATCTCAAAATATTTATGACAAGACGTTCTAATGTCCCACTCAATTCTTAACTACCCCTACTACAAATTATAAATACCCAGAATTTTCTTTTGTAATTTCTTACGTTTAAATTTTTGAATCCACTCTCTGAATCTCAAATTTTCAAAATATTCAATCAAATCTAGAAAAATGACTTTCACTCTTGTTGAACCCGGAATGATCGTATCTCTTGAACAGTATATTGCAAAATATATTGATCAAACTCTAGTCAATTCAATTGCAACAAAAATCCGAAAAATTAAAGGTTTGGATGCTGTTTTCAACATCGATCTGAAAAGTGTATGTTTAGAAAGCATTGGAGACTTCTATCAATTTGGTAGAACAACTGTAGAAGGAGAAGACACACAAACCTACATCACTACTGTCAATGATAAGGAGATCAAGGTCACCGAAGATCTAATTGCAGAAATCTTTGGATTTGACAAATCCGGAGGATCAGCAGCCATCAAGTTGACTAAGGAACAAAAGGAGAAACTATGGAGAGATATAGCGATTAGTGGAGAATCCGCCATCTCACAGACCGGGAGCACAAGCTTACTCAAGCTAGAGTTCAATTTTCTCTCAAAAATGTTAGCAAACTGCGTCATTGGAAATGTAGGAAACTTTAGCAATCTATCTGGAGAAAAATTAGATTTGCTATATGTGATTTGGTTTGGAAAAGATTTCAATTGGGCAAGATATATATTTGATCAACTGATAGCACAGTCAATTGACGCACCCAAGAAGAAGACCGATGAAAAGAAAGGTCGATTTTATCACAAGAAAACTCTTGCATTAGTTGTCCAAAGAATATTAGACCATTTTGGAGTCGCAAAGAGAAAAGAAACACCAGTGGCTGATGGGAAAATTGTCATTAAGGAAGAAAAAGTTGGAAAAGGAAAGCTGAGAAATCTGTGACTGAACCCAAGAAGAAGAAAAGCAGGAAATCGAAGAAACCTGCAACTAGAGATGAAGTTTTAGAATAGATTGAAGATCTTAAGAAAATAAGAAAACAGTTGGATGAAACAGAAAAAGGCATCATTGATCAAGTAACTGAGAAATCAATAGAAGTGTCACCAACACAAGAAGCAAGAACTAAAGTTGCTGACAGATCAGCACCAGTAGTGAGAATTGAAGAAAATCTCACCGAATCTCTTCCAGTTTCGGTAACTGGAGTTTTACCAATTCAAGAACCAGCTACACAATCACAAGAAATGGAAATTGTAAAAGAAACTGAAGTTGTCAACAGAGAACAGACTGTTGAAACTGATTTGCAGAAAGAAGCTGAAACTCAGGGGGAACAGACCCTGAGAACGGAGCCTGATGATGAAGAATCCGATTGTGATGAAAGACTGATTGATGAAACAACATTAAATATGCTTATGTTGCTTTCAAAATCTAAGTCTACTTCTCAAGAATCTGTCCCCAGATTAGAACAAGAGGAAATAGTTAAAGAATCTTCAATTCCTCACTCTGAGGAAAAGGAGGCTGAAGCAGAGAAAGAATCAACCAAGGTTATTCACTTGGAGGAGCAAGTCAATGAAGATGAACCTACTGAGAAAACAATGGATGAAGTTCCTTTTGCTGATTTGGAATTTGAACCTACTGAAAAACAAGTTGCTGAAGAACTTGTAAGTGAGAAAGTTATGGAAACTGAGCCGACAATCTCAGTTTCAGTTATTGAGAAAGAGACATCAATCGTCCCAGACACTGCTGAGGGAGGAATCAGCAGAACAGATCTTATGGAAACTGATGATGTTGCAAGAACTGATCCCAAGCAAAATGAAGTTTCTATTCAAGAAGAAGACCATGAGATCACAAGAGAATCAGAAGATACTCTCACTCCATTTAAATACACATCTGATCATGGATAACTTATGAAAGCTGATTATGAGCGATTGAGCATATATAGAACTTGGAAACTCAGTTCCATTGACAATCAAAGAAGTGAGCAAGCAGAAATGGAAGCTATTGAGAAATGGGTATTTGATTTATACAACATTTCAAGTCTATCGGAAGTAATCAATACCGATGAGTTCATAGATCAAGGATATGCGCTAATCAGAAACAATTATTGGATTGAAGCCAAAACTGATGGAAATTTCAAGAAAAATGATGATGATGATTTTCAGGAAGATCCCAACTTACAAAAAGGGATTCTTGCCTCTATACAAGAAAAGGAAACTGCAACAGAACTGAATACTGATGATGATTCTAGTAGTTCTGGAGAAAGCAGTGAAAGTTCAAAAAAGTGTATCTGAAACACAGTAAGACGAAGAACAAGAAGGAGGTTACCAATCTCCCACTGACAAGTCTACACTTGAAATAGCAAGAACTATGGCAAACATGCCTAGTGAAGAAGTTAGATGATGAACTCGACGTACATCTATCACCAGCAAAAGCTATTGATCCATCAAGCTTGGAAGAAGCTAAGAGACAATCTGAAGAGTGAAGACAATCGACTGAATATAGAGAAAAACTGAATCAAGTTGTTCTCTCACCTCTAAAGAAGGCTAAACCAACTGAGGTGAGACAAATAAAGGAAAAGAACAACAAGCAGGAAGTTCAAAAGATTTGCCCACTCAAGTGGATCTCATTAAGTTTTACCATAATGAGATAATAAGAATTCAGAAAGACGATAACAGCTTATTTGGAAAGGTTCTACATGCCTTAGAAGCCAGCAAAGATGAAAGAAGCAATCTTGAAAAGAAAATGGATGTCGTCAATGATAACTGTCAAAACACCATGCTTGAGCTTTGGAAAACAACCATCGAGCATGATGCAAGAAGAGATGAAACTCAAGATAGATGGGAAGTTATACTTAACAATCTGGCAGATAGAATGATCTTAATGGAACAAGGTATGAAGGACTCAGTTGTGGGTCAAACCATTTTGGCATCAACTCAACAAACCTTGAACGCTTACATCAAAAGCCTGATTCATAAAGATGATGTCAATAAGGGGGAACGTTTGGATATCTTAAAAGTCCATGCAGCTGAGATGCCACAAGTCCTTACAAATGTTGATGATAAATTGGATGAACTGAAGAAAGCAAGAGGATATTTCACAGATGAAGAAATGAAACTGATTGTTAAATACTCAGAGCCTACTGCCAAAAGAGTTGGTTTGGATTCTCGTCTATACAGTTTATTCAGAAACTTACCAGAAAGGGAAGGGGTATCAAAAGAAGAATCTCTAGAATCGTTCCTACACATGCAGAAGGTGCTCATGCACTACTGGAATAAACTGAAGAAATGGGAAGAAGATGGTACCATAGATAGAGAATCAGAGAAAATTGAAAATTGAAAAGGCTGAACCTGAATTTGTTAATAATCTACTGAGCACAGCCACCAATGAAAGATTGAGGGCAACTGTCTTCACTTTTGCAGTTCTTTTCAAAAACAAGTTTTTCAAGAAGAGCAATCTATGTCAATCATGGAATATTTGGGCAAGCATCCATGGAATTGAAAGCTCAGCTACAAATGATGTTATGAGATCTTTTGCAGAAAGTTACGATAATCAAGTTTCTCAATCTGCCATGTAAAAAGAAACTATCTTCTAGTTCCTTTTATCATGTTGTATTTTATTACTCTATCTTGTAACTCAATTATCGAATAAATTCTTTCTCAGTTTCTCAGTTCATTGCGTTATTTTGTTTTATCTTTTTGCATTGCTTTTAAGGAGGGTATTGACATCATCAAAAATGGGGAAATTGTTGGAAATAAAATTTATTTTTTGATGATGATTCATCGCTTATTCAGTTAATATTCTAAACCCCACTGATGAAGTGTCATAACTAGCTGTTATAGTGCAAAGCAAGAAGATGTCTAGATATCAATGTATAGGATTTATTAGAGTCTGATATATGTATAAGTTAAATCTGACAAGCACTATAATAGTTCTAGGCTGGAACTTAGAAAGTAAGAAACTGAGATTTAGAGAAACTGAACAATAGAACATACCAGCATCAAACTGAAGAAGATAAGTTCACTGAGGGACACATGCTCAATTGGCTTATCTAAGAAGACTGAATAACTGAGGGTCACAGACTCAGTTATTGAAGATTGAAGAACTGAGGGTTCAAACTCAGTTATGAAGACCAAATCGAGACTGTAAAGTTAGACTTCAGGAAAGATTGTGGTGACCTGAACTGACTTTATGGATCTTGTATGAAGACCTAAGAATCATAAGAACAATGAATTCTTAGATGATAATGAGTCATGGTGTACTCTGATTAAGTCAATTATAATCAGATGAAAACTGGAGTACTAATATTTGTAGAAGAGTAAAATCTCAGTTAATGCTCCAAGTCAGTCAAGAAATTGACGAGTGATAAACTCAGTATAAAACTGATAAGGAAACTCAGTTTTATATGTTAGTCATCCATTAAACTGATCGTACAGTCGAACGTTATAAAGGAAGCAAATTCATTGGATGAGTTACTGACACAGCAGAACGGTCAGAAAATATAGCCGTTGCAAGATTCAAGCAGGATGAACGTTGAATGAACCCCTATAAATACACCACCTCTACAACGTTAAAAAGAAGAGTGTGTGTGGAAAAAGAGCAGGAAAACTAAAAAGAATCTATTTAGTCAAGAGAAATTTAATTAAGGAGGAAAGCCAAATTCAAAAGAATACCTGCTAAGCACTTAATTGCAAGATCGAGAAATTTCTTCAAGTGTTCAAAGTGCATTCAAGCTTAATCAAGTTCACTCATTTGAAGAAACACAGAGCCGTGCTTAATTTAACCATCCAGAAGAAAAGCTCAAATCACAGTTGAATCATAGTTATTGATTCAAAGTCTCAACTTTGATTTTATCAAAGGTTTAGACTGTGAAACACCTAGAAGGTGTGAAGGACAGTTGAGTGCAGTCAGGAAGAATGTGTTTGTGATGAGCTGGTGAAGAGGCAAATCTACCCTCCAGGGACCAGTGGTTCAAACAGTTGAAGAGCATCAATCCTACCTGTTCTACAAGTGTTTAGATAGTGAAGCTAGGGATTAGTCAAGGACTATTTGCTTAGGACTCTTTGTAACCGGGCCATCTCAAAGAAGTTCTAATGGAATTTTCCTCCGCACCACAGGGGAAGAGAGGATTGACAGGATTACACCACCTGGAACCTCTATAAATCTTGTCTATTTACTCTACGCATTCATTTACTTTATTATAGTTATATTTATGTGGTTTTCACTCCGAAACTAAGCTAACTAGTTGTTAAAGGCTAATTTATATCCGCTGCCAGTTAACAAGACCAAATATAAGTCAGTATTGACTTATACTCAGTTGAGTTAGCTGAACTCCTCACAAGTTTCTGGACAGGAACAAAACTGAGCTGAGTATCAGTTTGAGTTTGACAGAAACTCAGTTCCTGGGGCTTCTCCAGTTTGGGAAAAGTTTTTGGTGACAAGTTTATTCACCCCTCCTCTAAACTTGTGTTAGCCTTTCCAATAGACCAACAAATAGGCTACGTGTCAAGACATCATTCACTCAAATTTAATCGTGGTTAATGCACAGTATGCATTCTGACAGTTTCAACCATATCTACCTATATATATACAGACCTATACACAGAGGCTACTTACAAAAACTCAGATCGATTCTCTCTGCGTATACACTATGTGAACACAGATTTGAGAGCTATCTTCTTCATCTTTTTCTTACAAAAATGTCAAAGAAGGATGAGGTTCATATTGGAACCAGTCAGAGTGTAAGAGGATATGTTACTGACTGTAACTCCACTGAGTTAGCCATTAATATTGGACGAAGAATCAGACGGTTTGCTGGGCTAGAAGGTGTTATAAACAGAAGATTGGAACGAATCTCTTATGTCAATGTGTTAGAATTCTAGAAAAACATTGTCATACATAAAGGTAGAGAGGCCTTCACTACTACTGTTAATGGAAGAGAGATTGAAATATCCTCAGACCTACTGAGAGAGGTGTTTGGGTTTGCACCTGGAAACAATGCACCCACCAATCCAGAAGCAATGAATCTACCAAGAATGAAGGTTGTCGATCCAATAAAGACGAGATGATACAATTGCTTCAAATCGGGCATCAATGTGAGGTATATTGGTTTTGAGTACAACCCTTGAGCAAGGCGATTGCCAAAACCATTTTGGGATTTGTTGGAAGCCTAGATACGCTGTCTGGATCCAAAATAGACCTGCTGATCATCATCTGCAGAAGTATGAAGTTTGATTGGGCTGGATTCTTCATACACTACATGAAGAAAGTGTATATTGAAGATAGAGATGGTACAAGGAAGTCCAAGGTCAAGCCTAATGGTTCAAAACCTGCTGAATCATTTTCAGATACCTGATGTTTTATCTGAAAAGATTAACAAATCCAGATTCAAGCCAGAAGTTGGTACTCTTATCCCTGGTCTGGATGATGATGAAGATGTAGATGATGAGGCTACTGAAAGTGATGGTAATGATGGAGTTGATGATGCTGGTGGTGAGCAGGTTAAGAAAGTTGTTAAACCTGCTGCACCCAAGAAGGTCACTGAAATGAGAAAGGCTACTGATACAAGGAAAATCATAGAAATGTTAAAGCCTAGAAAACAAGGAAGCAAACAGCAGAGACTGCTGAGTCTGCCGAGGGTTCAGTAGAGGTTAAGGTTACTAACCCTGATATTGCAAAGAAAAAAAACTGTTGCTGAAATCTTGAAGGAGCAACATAAGGAAGCCAGTAAGAAGAGGAAAGCTGCTGAAATTGAAACAGAAGATCTTTCCAAAAGAATGAAGGAAATTGCCAAGAAAAGGAAACATGGCAAAGGTAAACAATTGAAAACTTTGGAGGCTCAAAGGCAACAACAAGAAGAAGAAGAAGTTGGAGAGGCTATTGAGGCTGAGCCCTTAACAATTATCAAGCCTACTGAGGATGTAGAGGTTGTTATTGAGCAACCTACCGAAGAATCACACAAGAACCGCCGGAACCGAGCCTATTGTTGAAGTTGTTGAATCCTCCCGTAAAAAGGCCGCCGAGCCTATCGAAATTGCACAAGTTGTTGTTGAGCAACTTGTAGAAGAACCACAACAAGCTACCGAGTCTACACTGCTTTGTGGAAGTGGAAAAGTTGGTACAAGACCCGTAAGTCCTGCAATAGTTCGGGGGAAGAGCGATCGTGCTAACCCCGCGATGAGCATATAAGTCAGGGAGAACCAAGTGTGGTACAGATGGAGGTAGTAGGGACTAACATACAACCTGAGCAACCTACTGACTTAGAAGCATCTGTGGAAGAAACTCTGAATTTACTTGTTGGGACCTTTGGAGGTCAGCAAGGTACTGCAACAGCTCCCAGAAAACCAACCATGCCATTTGAGAGACATGAGAAGAAGAAGAAAGAGGAGTTTGTTGACCCTAAACTCCTACTGGTTGCAAACTACTTTCAATGGACGTTTGGATTTTACAAGAGACAAAAGCTAGCTGCAGAACCAATGACAGATTTTGAAGAATGGGCTTTTGAGAAGTTGGGAGTGGAAAATTTGCTGGATCTGGTTGATACCTCCTTATTGCAATCAAGACAGATGAACAACAGAAGGAAGAGGGTATCAAGTTCAGGGACCACAGAGATGAATCAGCCAGTGATGATTCATCATCTGCTTCTGGTGGTGATCACCCTTCTGGTCCAGGAGAAGTCAGTGGAACCGCTATGATTATTGAACCAAGGGTAGAGCAGTCTACCGGTGCTGAACAATCCACTGAGAGGCAACAAACTGAACAAATGGATGAGGATCTGGAGAATCTCACCATGGATGATCTGGAGGCACAAATCAATGAGGGAATATCTATTTGTGCAAACATGATGGTTGGTGAGATAGACCCTTTATTTGTTGTAGAACCTGCTGAGCATGTTGATGATCAGCAGACTGTGGATTCTGATGAAGAAAGGATAATTGATATTAGTGAGCCTGATGTCAGTTCAGAGGATTCAATTCAATTTCAAGACTGGATTGACACTGAGGACACTCTAACCAAGATTGCAAATTTTCTAAGAATGATCTCTGACTTTAGGGAATTTCAAAAAGAAAATATGGATATATTCCCTGAACAAGTTGTTGTGGCATAGGTGGTACAGGTTGCTGAGGTACAAACAACACCTGGACAAAGATTGGAACAGGAGGTACAGGCTGCTGAGTCTCAAACAGCACTGGACAAAGGTTGGAACAATCTTTGGGTTTGGAGGAAACACCTGCTGCTGTTGTTGAACAGGCTGCTGTAGTGGAGCCTACTGGAGACAAGACCACTGTAGGGAAAGATGGTCAGCAGAGTGGTTTTATTGATGAGGATGAGCAGCTGCTGGACTATGACTATAGTGATGAGGAGTTTCAAATGCCTGAGGAAGAAGATATTGATGATGAACCTCAACAGACATTTGTACCAATTTTTTAAGAGCCTGCTCTTGATCCTATTCTGGAAGAATTCCAAGGACCTAACCTTGCTGGAAGGGATATGAGCTATGCTTTGGTTATCAGCAGACATAGGCAACAATACAATGTAGAAGAGCCTGCTGATGGAGCTGATGGAGGAATGGCTGGTGGGGTACCAACATATGTTTTGGATGAGTTGAGGACTGTCAGAAATTACATTGCAAATTTAAGAACTCAACTTGACAGGCAAGAGCAGAGATTTGAAGATTTATTGAACCTAGTGGAGAATAGAGGAAGAACCACTGAAACTGTTGCTTCCAATATAACCTCTACTCAGTATGCTCTTGCTGACCTTGCTCAAGATGTGAAGGGAATTAACCAAGGAAATAAACTGAAGGACAAGTTTCTGAAAGACCAATTTGCATCAATTCATCAAAAACTTGACAAGCTTGATGAGACACTTAAGCCTGCTGTGGCTGAATCTGCTGGAACACTGCAACCTACTGTACTAGATCCTAAAGTCACCGAGAGGATAACTCTATTGGAGCAAACTTTGCAAGGAAGGATTACAGCTGTTGACACTAGGACTGAAATTATGGAGGGTCAACTGAACAACTTAGTGCTCACACATGAGAGTGTACATGGTCTGCTGTCCCGTTTTGTTGATGATGTCAATAAGGGGGAAGAGAGCCAAACAGCAGTAGCAAAAGAGGCTGCCAGAATCTTTGCTAAGAAAAGATGGGAAGAGGATACTAATGCTTTTAGGGAGCCTGCACCTGGCAGACTTCCATTTACTGATGATCTTCTCAAAGAATACAAAAAGGTTTACTATAATAAGAGGAGACCCTATCATGGCAAAGGTTTTCATGAAGGTTTAACCTCCTTTTTGGGCTTAAAGTTCTGGGAAGCAAGAGTTAAAGCCATGAGGGCTACACACAGAGGTGGAAGAGGTGGTAGAGGTGGAAGAAGTTTACCTACTACAAATGCAAATGAGTCACTTAATGAGTTTAAAGAAGTATACATGCGTTTAGGCTTTAGAGTACATCAGATCAACCTTACACTACCTGAAGCATGGCATTGGTGGAAAGAAGTGAATCCTCATATTGATTTCTCTCTGATTGAAAATGAATGGATGAGAGATATGATCGAGAGATAAGAGCTTACCGGGAACAAGTGGAGAAAGCAAGAGAAGAAAGGAAAGAAGACAAAGTAGATCAAAGATACTTTATCTGTTTTATCATTTCCGTATCTAGACTGTAATACTCTTGAACAACTGATTATAATGAGATATCACAACATTTGTTCTGTTTTTGTTTTTAATCTTTTTGCTTTGCTGTTAGGAGGGTATTGACATCATCACCAAAAAGGGGAAAATTGTTGAACTTATTTTTTAATTTTAGTGATGAGTGCCAGACTAGCTGTTATAGTGCAAAGGCAAAAAGATGTCTAGATTTTATGAATAGGTTTATTAGAGTTTGATTTTGTATAGGTTTGATCATACAAGCACTGTAAAAGGTCAGCTGACTTACATCAGCAGAATAGTCTAGATCAGTAGGGTAGCTGAGTCAGTAGACTTGTCAGTAACCTGCTGAAGACTGAAGGCTGAGGGCTCAAACTCAGTAATTGAAGGCTAAGGGATCAAACTTAGTAACTAAAGTCAAGGATATAGAATCAAAATTTAGGGAAGTGTGTGATGACCTAAACTGATTACATATACCTTGTGTACAAGGTCTAAGTTCCACAAGTTAAGTGGTGATTGGAACTTAGTTATATGCGAAAAGGTGTAATCTAACTTCATAAATAAAAGTTAGATAAAAGACAGGAAGCTGAAGTGTTTTTAAACACAGCAAAACAAGGATAAGTTTACTGATGTGTATATCAGTAGGCTTATGCTCTCAGGAACCTGCGGGACACATATTTTGATTTAATCAAAGGCTACATTGGAAGATTACAAGAAAGGGACAGCTAACAACCTCTGATTTATCAAACAAATCAATGGTTATGATCAAATGGACGTTGGAAAGATTCAGACCTTTATCCAATGGATACAAGTCAAAGGGTGGACGGATGTAGATCGTCAAAAAGCGATCGACCGTGTCGTGTCAGTGCAATGAACAGTGACAAGAAAGCAAGTCAAATGGGACAAATCTGAAACGGCTATGTTTGAATTTCAAACATAAGTCACAAGGACTCCTACCTATAAATAGAGGACTCCTAATTCAGATACAAATGATGAAAATTGATGAACATTAAGAGAAAAATACAGATAATCATAAGCTTCGATTTTTGATCAAGAAAAACACCCTGCTGACCCCACTGAGCTTTAATCTACTGATCCAGAGAAAATTTTCAAGTGTAATCTGCAGTCAAGCTGCATCAAGTTTACACACTTGAAGACATCAAGTTGCTGATCATTTCATCCTGATCAAGCTGCTGAAAGCTGAATCACTTATTTGATTCAAACTTTCTTTTACAAGAAATCTACTGAAGACAGTGAAGCATCCTTGGGTGTGAAAGACTGTTGTTTGTGGTGGAGCTGGTGAAGAGACAATCCTACCCTTCAAGGACCAGTGGAAGACTTTGGAGCAGAAATCCTACCTGTTCCAAGTGCTCAGTTTGTGAAGCCCTAGTTATTGGTGAAGGACAAGCAACTTAGGGATTTTTGTAACAGCTACATCAAAGATCTCTAGTGAATTACCTCCAACATCACAGGAGAAGAGTGGGTCGACATGATTACACCACCGGAACCACTATAAAATCGCCTACTTACTTTCGCATTTATATTCGCACTTAGTTTATATAACACATCAATCTACTTGAATCTAGCAACTAAATTCACACACATATACTACCGAGTATATAATACTTAGTATCATATTTAACAACAAGTAATAAGGCTTAATTTTTGATATATTTCCGCCGCACAAATTCAAGTAAACTCAACGCGTGAGACTGCGAGTGTCGCAGACCATCGAAGTATCGCCATTCTCTTCGAAGTTCTTGAGCTTGTTAACTCCAAAAGTTTTAAGTGTTAAGTTTATTCACCCCCTCTAAACTTAACCAAAGCCTTTTCAAGGGACCAACAACAAGTAAGCAAAAAGGTTTTATCAGACATGATTTAAGGAGGAAGTTGAAATCTAGTGCAACAATTTTAAAAGTAGATGGAGCTTGTTTTCTTGATTCATAAAATTAAAACGGTGAGATCCTCTTTCAAAGAAAATATAGGGCAGTATACTTTTAAGATAAAATAAGGAAAGGGAAAAAAATTCCCAAGCTTTAAAACTTCCAAAGAATGTGGTACCAGTTGCTCTGGAGATTGATTGGTTGAAAGGAGCGAATGAACATACGGACAATAAAAGTGCCTTGTTGGAAGGTAACTGCATGCATTTCTCACGACCGGTAAGTGCCAAAATGTTAACCCTTACAATCTTCGTATTGTATTCCTCAGTATAGATAAAATTCAAACTAGTGGGATCATCTTCCTAAGATTACTCTTGTTACCTTATCAATTTCAATGCCTCAATCCTAGGGTCAAAAGGTGGGGATTACCATACCGGATCATGCGGATGAGAAGTAGAAGTTATTCTTTGCAACATGTCTTCAATGGTTGGTTGGTCCGAATAAAATTGATTTTGAGTATGGAGAAAGATAAAATTTACAGATCTTAGAGTTTTCTCGGTGTTCTAAAAAAATAAGGCCATTGAAGGGATACAACTTGTATAAAATGAAGAAAAGAATGTACTGCAGTAGATTTGTCGAAGGAAAGTTCATCTTGTTTCACATTCTACTAAAGACCATTTATTTTGATTAAAAAGCTAATGCAAGGAGAGAAGGTAAGGAATATACAAGTGTGTAGAATTTTTCAGAAATTATGGAGTAGAGTAAGTGACTTAACACCGAAAGCAAATACGTGGAAAAAAATTATTTGCACGTGTTGCAAGAAGTAAGGTCATAAAAAGGGCGATGAAAACCTTACGTTAATGGTAAAGAAACCTCCCACTATGAAAATACCGGATAACTGGGTTGCACCATGAATTAAAAGTCAGAAATAGTTCAATCGTATGTTGTTGCGAGTCAGAACAAGCCGAAAGTTTTGAGAAACGGTGATTCAATGGCAACAAGTGGAGATAGATCTAGAAGGTTCAAAGAAGGCGAGGGGTGCAAGCATGATTGTTGAAATAGTGTCCTAAACCCAATCGGGTTGGACCGATCCGACCGGGTCGGGCTATTTACAGCCAATTTAGTTCATGTAATAACTTTATTATGATTAATAAAAAACACTTTTGTTATTATATATTTTGCTTGTCTTCATGTTATTGAATATGTATATAGTAACGTCCTTATTATTAAACTATGATAGAGAAACCGTGATACTGATTATGGTTGATGAGATCTCTATTCACCTTAATAAGTTTGATACTTTTTTTTTTTTTGGTTAAATGTAAATATATTGAACCAAGGTATGCAAACTACAAGAGCTCCATCCTAAACAAAAGTACTAGGCTAGTATCTACAAAATGTTGAGAAGAGGTTAGATTTGTTGATTTCAGGAAGCATAAGACCCCTGAGGTTAGATTTGTTTAGATTTGTTGATACTTAAATGTCTCTAGTCGTGTGTACTGTCATACGGGACTTTGATAGTATGATTAGACTAGCACGTATTGGATGTCTTCTGTCTTATTGAAGATAGCGATAGATCTTGTCTATCGGAGTGTAGAGACACTTGGACTGTACGTGGACGTGTATTAGAGAATGCGTATGTTAGAGTGGCCCACTTATATTAAGTGTCGCAATATGTGGCAGTTGTGTAATTATTCTGAGACCGAGTCTTCATGGCATCACGGTGGGGATTGCCATGCTTTGACACTATTGAGGTTTCCCCTAACATGGGGCGATCATGCGGTTGTGCTCGGGCGTGATACTGAAGCATGCGTAGGATACATGTTTGTTCATCCGGAAATTGCGTATCCTATGATTAGGAGTAAATATCCGAAATGGCCTTTTTATAAGGAATGTCTAGCTCTCGTGAATCTTTGCAAAGTGGGAGTAAATGAGTTATTCCGAGAGAGAAAGATATCCAAATTATAAGATACGATCGTTGATGTACTAACACTTGAAATACGATCATATGGATATTATTACAGCGATAGGATTCTATTTACACGGTAACTGTTTCACATGAAAGGTAGTAGTCATTGCTTTTGACTCTTCCGATTATTGGGGGTCACGGTGTGTTGCTAGACACTATCCCGTGATCATTAGATATGAAGGGCATTTTCGTAATTTTCACTTTGTGTCTACAGGCAACATATTCGGAAGCCTATTGGGTCACACACATAAGAACATCTAGCCGGATTAAAATGCAGTTATAGTGATAACCAAATAAGGAAAGTTTATCTCGACTATAAAGTGTTATGGTGATTAAATTAATATGCCGTTATTTATTTATTATGAATAAATTAAATACAAGATATTAATTATATTGATTAATTAAAGAATATTCCGGATGCCAATTTGTTGGCTAAAGGGGGCGCAGATACTGGTGTATAAGATACACTTGGATTGTGCAATTTAATTAATAATATTATCATATATTAATATTGGATATTAATTGGGTTTTGAAAAATGGATTTATGGTAATAAGATAAAGATATTCAATATTAGATATTGGCAATATCTTAGATTTATTTAATATAAGATATTAAATTAAAAGTGATAAATCAATCAAAGTGATTTTCCTTATTTTATTAGGAAAATGTTTTCGCTCTCATCAATCTACTAGGAAGCTTCTCCTAATCAGATTAGAGGCTAAACGGGCGCCACTTCACCTATAAAAGAAAGGGGTTGACTAGCTCTTTTGTACATCACAATTCCAAGAGTTCATAATTCTTGTGAAAAATAGAGAGCTTCTTCTAGAGGGTTTTAGAGAGAGAGAAAAGGCCGGTCTAACAACCGGATTTTTCTAGTAGCAATCCAAGAAAGATTCCTGCGAGGTGCTCGTGTGGATATCGATAGAGGCCGGACACGTGGATGGCTCACGCGCACTACTACTCTCCATTGATGGTCAAAGTGTCAATCTATTAGATCAAGTAAGGTAATCACCGTCAACTACTTAACGTGTTTATTGTATTAAACGAAGTCGATCTTGGGATCGGAAATCAAATTTTAAATTCCGCTTCGTTATGATTTCCTAACAAATATGTCTAACAAAACCTAATTTTAAAAGTCAAATCTTAAGTCATAACCTTAAAACTTCTACCGCAATCCTTCACTTAAGAGGTTTCACACTTTACTGCCACACGACCAAAACTTAAGGTTTCCGAACATACGTGTCTCATCACTTAAAAGACCAACTTAAGTCAATACTTAAGAAACCTAACTCAAGGAAGCTTACAAAGCTAAGAATTTACTCTGTGATACCAACTTTGACACACCGTTTCCGAACACCGAGTCCTTATCTAGAAATGAACGCCCGTCATGTATATAACTCGTATTAATACCAGATTATATACGTAAGACTTAAAAATACAACATCAAAGTAATATTTTGAAAATTAAAATGACTCGGGAATCATACATAACGAGAGGTAGAAGAGGAAAACCCAATGTCAAAACCATTACAACATTTGTAGTCCGAGGATTCAACGACAATCCACAAGTCCAAAAGTTTACAAGGTACAATCGCTTTACAAAACTATACAATGGCCCCAAAAGATAGTCTAACTTATTATCTTTGCATAAAACCGAGATATAAACAATAGCACTTCAAAGCATTCTGAGGTCACTCCTCGAAGTACTCGTAATCACAATCCTCACCGTAACTTGCATCACCTTCTCAGGGTGGGAACAATATAACGAGGGGTAAGTACATGCGTACTTAGAAGGGAGTAGAAGCATTAAATTTGTACAAATAACAACAAAATATATACATCATGAAAATTCTACACACACTACCAAGTATGTTATAAATGCACACTCCCCTCCAAAGCTAGACCCAATAGAAACTTATGCAACAAGGAATGTGTTACATAAAAGTCCAAGGACACTTTGTGAGGGGAAGAGTGCACCACGACACATTCGATCTCTTATATGGAATAGGGCACCCCGCCATAAGTGGAGTCGAAGGCCAAAGGTCTCCCCGACCCTAGGGCATCGAATCTCTTAGCAACAAAAAAGAAACGTGCCTCACTAAGGACAAGAATTCTTCAACTTTTAGACCACAAGTATGAATTTATGCATTCAAACTAGCCATCTAAGTTCATTGCACATAAAAAGGCTTATATGGAATACTAGACCTAAGGTAACTCTATGCTACATGACCTAGAACGTGTCACAGAATACCAGTTTCTAATCCAATATCCACAAGCCTAAAAGATAAAATTTTCAATGATCTCAAGCTTTCCCCCCGCAGAGGGTCTCCATAAGGTGCAGAGCCAAATCCACTAGAAACCGAACCCTTAACTTTTCCATATAACAAGAACGATATTGACAACCAATAATCAATATCACATAAGGCCAAATGAAATGTCTTCCTATGCTCACGTGAGTCATAATGCAGTGCCTAAGAGCATTAGAACACCCATATTTAAATTTACAACAAACCACAAACGGCTCTACACTAAGGCATGCTTGAAAATGGATCGAAAAATCATTTCTGCACAATCAAGGCCTTAGGCAAACGCCGAAGGCACCTTAGGCGTGCATCTACATATGCTGCAATATTCCTGCACTCTCTGATCTATTAGGCCCCCCCTCAAATCCCCTTAAGCACGCGCCTAACTGCCTAGGAGCCTATAAATTCTTCAAACATCCTAGCTCATTTCCAAGGAATTTTCTCACACATGAAACCCTCACTTCACGCCCAAAACATGCTAAAAACATACCCAAGCAATACATACAAATTCTAAACATCATATAATTACTAGAACATGAATTTAATAGAAATAGATTCAAATGGAACATCTCTACCTCAAAATCTTCAAGCAAGAACTTGAATGCAAACTCCGAACTTTGAAGAACTTTCAAGCTAGGCTCTTTCCTTAAAACCTACATCATAGCCAAAGATTTCTGAGCCTTATTTATGTTAGGAAATCAACTAGTTTAATGTAGCAGAATTTAAAATTTGATTTCCGATCCCAAGATCGACTTCGTTTAATACAATAAACACGTTAAGTAGTTGACGGTGATTACATTGCTTGATCTAATAGATCGACACTTTGACCGTCAATGGAGAGTAGTAGTGCATGCGAGCCGTCCACGTGTCCGGCCTCTATCGATATCCATACGAGCACCTCGCCGGAATCCTCCTTGGACTGCTACTAGAAAAACCCGGTTGCTAGACTGGCCTTTTCTTTCTCTATAAAAACCCTCTCTAAGAAGCTCTCAGTTTTTCCACAAGAATTATGAACTCTTGTAATTGTGATGTAAAAAAGAGCTAGCCAGCCCCTTCCTAGTAGATTGATGAGAAAGAAAACATTTTCCTAATAAAATAAGGAAAATCACTTTGATTGATTTATCTCTTTTAATTTAATACCTTATATTAAATAAATCAAAGATATTGCCAATATCTAATATTGAATATGTAATATCCCGAAATTTTGACTTCCTAATTAATTAGTAAAAGATCTAGTTATTTGGGAAATTATGGGATTTATAATTGTACGGAGAGATTTAGTAATAATTAAAAAGGAGTTTTAATAAGGAGTTTTAATCACTTAATAAAAGGATTTTCACCCCTTTTCTCCCTTATTTTCCCCAAAACAGAAATTTTCAGCCCAAAACCCCCTTGCCGCCGACCCCCTTGTAAGGAAGAAGGAGAGGGAAAAATCTCTCCTTGGTGTTTAGGAATTCGTCATCGGTGATCGCTGTTTTCTTTTTATAGATTCGGACTTCGTGGAGGAGCGATTTTAGCTCGATAGCAGAGGGTTCTCAAGAAACGCAGCTTAACCGGTAAGAATATTTCTATGTTTTGAGCTCCGTTTGGATACTTGGCTTTGTTGTGTATGGATAGTGGTGTGTTTTTGCATTGGTTGAAACCTATAGTTGATATGATGCTTTTGTATGGAGTTTCGGGCTTAAAGTGTTGTTTTGTCGTCGTGTTGTGGAGAAACGGCTCGAAATCGCGTAGAGAGCCGTTAGGGTTCTAGTCGAAACCCGTGTTGGACGAGCGTCCGATTTATGCGGACGGGCGTCCGCCCGGGTACATTTCGAACGGGCGTCGGGATTAGCCGGACGGGCGTCGGGGTGTTAAATTTGATTCGGGATGGGAGTTCTTAGTGGACGGGCGTCTGGGTTAAGGGGACGGGCGTCCGGGTTACCTGGACGGGCATCTGGGTTACCTGGACGGGCGTCTGAGGGGTTGTTTTACATTCAGGATCTAACTCTGATGTGTTGGACGGGCGTCCGATGGTTTGGACGGGCGTCCAAGCAGAAGTCTTTGGACGGGCGTCCGGCCTTCCAAACGGGCGTCCGCCTATATTGTTTCCTTCGTTGTGGGTTGTTGGCTAGTCTTACGAACATGTTCAGTGGGTTATGCTTTGGTGAGTTAAGAATTTTGGTGTCTTGGTGAGATTCGGATTTTGGGCATCGAAGTTCGTAGACCCGTAGTGGTTGGGCCGGAAAGGGTAGCACCCGAAGCCGGGAACCCGGGAAGGTTTCCTTACGACTTCAGTGTCCTTAGTGTACTTGGGGAGTTGCAGACAGTGATGTGGTCGGGCCGGATAGGGTAACACCCGAAGCCGGGAACCCGGGAAGGTTTCCTTGCACCCCAGTACGTGGTGGTCCACCTAGTTATGGTACCATTGGGTGACCTCTAGGATCCTCCTCTCCATGGCTTTACCCTTTTGAGGGATGTGCACATTCGGGACCTTTAGGTGGTTAGTTGTGAAGTATGGTGTCCGTTATGGTTGGTCGTAACTTTTATTGATTTGTTGGGTCCTGCATAAATTGGGGGTACCCTTCATGGGTTGGCTTTACCTTATGTACACTAGATTTATTCTTACTCAACTTTGTAGTTGACGGTTTGTACTTTCGTTTGACCCTGCTATGATCCATTTATGGGGAGCAGATTCTTAGCAGGTATTCCTATGGATGTTTGCTTGTTGCTGGGATGTCATGGGGTTTGAGAGCCACGTAGTCGCAGTCACATGTCGTCTACATTATTTGAAATTTGAAATTTTAAAGATTTTGACGTTCCGCATAATTTCATTTACTTCAGGATATTTGTACTCACTTTAATACTTTCTCTCAAAATAATGAATGGTGAATGTTTATTTTCTTTCTGTTGTGGAATGTTGAATGTTACCGCCACGACTGTGTGTCGTGATGAGTGGCACTACAGTGACCAATACCGGCGGCCGACGGGATTGGGAACCGGGGTGTTACAGAATATCTTTATCTTATTACCATAAATATATTTTTCCAAA
This sequence comes from Gentiana straminea, assembly GCA_036785695.1. Classification (NCBI taxonomy): domain Eukaryota; kingdom Viridiplantae; phylum Streptophyta; class Magnoliopsida; order Gentianales; family Gentianaceae; genus Gentiana; species Gentiana straminea. The sequence goes on from JAVUPR010000175.1 coordinate 1,401,235, forward strand.
ATCAATTAATATCCAATATTAATATATGATAATATCATTAATTAAATTGCACAATCCAAGTATATCTCATACACTACAGTATGCGCCCCATGTGCCAAAATTGGCATCCGTAATATTATTTAATTAATTAATATAATTAATATCTTGTATTTAATTTATTCATAATAAATTATATCGTCATATTAATTTAATCAATATAACACTTTATAGTCGAGATAAACTTTCCTTATTTGGTTATCACTATAACCGCATTTTAATCCGGCTAGATGTTCTTATGTGTGTGCCCCAATAGGCTTTCGAATATGTTGGCCGTAGATACAAAGTGCAAATTATGAAAATTCCCTTCATACCTAACGATCACGGAATAGCGTCTAGCAACACACCGTGACCCCCAATCATCGGAAGAGTCAAAAGCAATGACTACTACCTTTCATGTGAAACAGTTACCATGTAAATAGTATCCTATCGCTGTAATAATATCCATACCATCGTATCTCGAGTGTCAGTACATCAACGATCGTATCTTATAATCTGGAGATCATGCTCTCTCGGAATAACTAATTTACTCCCACTTTGCAAAGATTCACGAAAGCTAGACATTCCTTATAAGAAGGCCAGTTCAAATATTTACTCCTAATCATATGCGTGATTTTCGGACGAACAAACATGTATCCTACACGTGCTTCAATAACACACCCGAGCACTTCCACATGATCGCCCCCATGGCTACGGGAAACTTCAATAGTGTCAAAGCATGACAATCCACACCGTGATGCCATGAAGACTCTAGTCTCAGGATAATTACACAACTGCCACATACTGCGACACTTAATGTAAGTGGGCTAGTCTAACGTACGCATTCTCTAATACCCATCCACGTACAGTCCATGTGTCCCTACACTTATATAGACGATATTTATACCTATCTTCAATAAGATAGAAGACATCCAGTACGTGGTTGTCTAATAATACCATCAAAGTCCTGTTTGACAACAAATACGACTAGAGACATTTAAGTATCAAACTTATTAAGGTGAATAGAGATCTCATCAACCATAATCAGTATCATTGTTTCTCTATCACAGTTTAATACTAACGACGTTACTATATATATTCAATAACATGAAGATAAGCAAGATATATAATAACAAAAGTGCTTTTGTTAATGATAATAAAGTTATTAAATTAACTAAATAGACTGTAAATGACCCGACCCTGTCGGATCTGGTCTAACCCGATTGGGTTTAGGACACTATTTCAACAATTTAACCTTCTATTTAACCAAGAATCTAAGAAACTTAAGAATTAGGTAGATGAGTTTTCTTATTTCTTACCCAAATGAAATTCTTGTGTCAAAGTGAAGCCTTCATCAAGATGATCTTCTTGTCGTGAAAAATCTACAATTCCAAGTAGAAGAAAATGACTTAGTTTGAAGAACTCCCATTTTTACCCCTTATTTTCTTTTAACTCTTTTCTTTCTCTTACCAAAGTTTTGATATGCCTGGACTGCAATCCGGCCCGCGGATCCTAATTCAGGTCCGTCCGGCCATTAAAACAATGGACAAGGCCAACGGCCATTGTAGTCCGTACGTGTATAAGGCATTATGGGACCGCAGGCCATTGGCCTCGCCTCAAACCTTTCTTATCGCCCTTGCGGGCCTAAGGAAAGGCAAGGGCCAGCCCGCCTATCCCCAGGCTATTAGGTCTGCCAGCGACCCGAGCCCATAAAATCAGAGGAGCAAGCTACAACCCAAGGGTGATATGACATGTGTATTGGGTCCGCCCACATCAGTCAGCCAGACAACTATCAGCTTAATTAATATTGCATTGTACTTAATTATGTCTTATTGTCACTACCTAAATCCTAATCTATAGCTTGCCTATAAATAGAGGCTCAATGTAACATTTTACATATACACAATTTATGAAAGCAAGGCAAACTCCGCAAAATTCTCTCTATCATTTTGCACCACAACTTTTACATTTTTGGCCACCATATTCACTATTTCATCGCCGTGCACCACCGCCTTCTATACAACAACACCGCCAGATATCCACCATCAAACACCACAAATACTACCGTGATAATTTCTACATTATCATTTGGCTCTGTTACCGGGAAAGATCAAGCTTTTCAGTCTTTTCTAGTGTACGGCACCGCCGTATGTTCATCTTCTATGGCGGCATAGAGAAAATCTTCATCATCTTATCCAGTTTTTTAGAGATTCTTCATCAAAAAGCTATCAGGATCCTCTCAATCATCAAGAAAGCATAATTCCAACACTAAACGAAAGGTAAGCTCCACGAATATTGAATGAAATCCACGAGTTTACGCTTGAATCATCGCCTCTCTTATTTAGTTTTTGTCTAAGACCTCGCCGGAGCCATGTTCTTCATTTTCCGTTCAGATTTTGCATCTTTTAAGCAAGATTTCAGTTCTTTAAGCTTTTCATTTGTGTAAGTGAGCAAGAACACATGATAAACTGAGTTTGCACTTGAGAAATCGTCACTCTTAGTACATTCACGTCAAGGATTTTCATCAACAATCCTTTCCGGCGTGTTAGCTTGCTTGTTCTGGGTTTTGTTGATCTAAGAACATAGTACACCAGAATCATAAGGGAATAGAGGTATATTCTTTGACTTCCTATTTGAATCATCACAGTTGTCCTTGATTTTTCGATATTCCATTCCTAGAACCGTCATCAGCTCTCCGGTAATGTCTTTATCGACAAAATCCTTTGGCCTGCCGCCGACAAGATCAGATAGTACAAGGTTGTTAATGTGTTAGAAGATAATTGGTCTTTTAGAGAGAACAACAAGTTGACACAGTACAATGTCATGTAGTAAGGACAAGCAGTTGGTCCCACACACTCCAGCTAGATGGACCACTCAGGATCCTCCATGTATTGATAACGTGTAAGTGACAGGGGAAAATCCACGAGCGCTGCACTATGACAGGTACCCACGGAGGAATCCTCCAAGAGATGCACGCAAAATCATCACTCAGAAAGCGAGGTCAAGGGAGATCCTCACAGAGACCACTGGTCATCGGCATGGAAAGGCAATTTTAGGGACCTCGAGACCACAACTGAGTCATAGGGTGACCTCAGAAAAGATACCGGGATTTATGGAAGATCCAGACGTGATAACAGCTGAAAATTATACGGATTATGTTGAGAAAGCTTATCTTGCCAACTCTCTTCTCGTGGCCAACAGTCAGCCACCTAAGCCGCCCCTAGCACCACCCACTTTTAGTGCCGGGGCAAACATTGAAGACCCTCAGCGAAGGCAGCGGAGTCGATCTAAACACATTGAGTTAGAGGAGAGTGTTCAATCCTCCGGACGTCAAGGCCACAAGAGAGGTCTGATCGCGTGTAAGTCACTAACGTCGATATTACTAGCAAGAATACTAGGTACATCATAGTATAGTAAATGCGAGTCAAGGTCGATCCCACAGCGACAATGCAACTTTAATTATAAACGATTCTGACCTAATTAAGAAGCAAAATAGAAGCGTTCATGGACCAACAATAAAAATAAAAAAAACTTGGTATTTTTACCCCTCTTCTCACCAATCTAATAACTTGGATTAGTTGATCGTTACGTTTACTTCCCCACATAATTTCCTTAAATTAATCGATCGAGCTTTTGATTTAATTATCAGCTACGGGTGCAACTCCTTACCCTATCTACTCCGACAATGGTATTAGACAATCTATACACAAGCTACCCTCCTTACTTGGTCCGTAATAGCCCATACGCATAAAGAACTAGAATTGCTGATATCGAGCGCTAACTCATACCGCTAACCCACCGAGCTGTCGACACTGATCCGCTCGTTCTTAGGGTCCATTCAAGCCTATGTCCAAACTAACACTTCACAATTTGTATTTCATGCATGTTTTACGATTACAATAAGCAGATTGGCCAGATCTAACCTACTATTAATTAAACCTGTCGATCAACGTAGCTGTAGTGAATCCTAGTTTTAGGTTTTCTAAATATTGCCACGGTAAACCGGTATAGACCGCCGGTTTACCGGGGTCAGATTTTCCTATTCTTGGATCTACATTGCTTAATTATGATTAATCAAAGTAAATTATGGGGTCTTTAAACATGTAGATTAACTAAAACTAATAAATACGAACAGATCTACCATATTGAAGACAAAAAGGAACGTTCAAAGCTTCATACCTTCAACAATGGAGATCTAGCTCGATCTACTCAAGCTAGAGATGGTAGAGAAAGGGAGAAAACTAGAAATAACTCCTCAAAAGCTTGGAATAACTTTATTTCATCAAATTATATAATGTAATTGATGATTCAATAATAAGATATGTAAGATATTCAGTTTTGCGGCCTTATATAGATACAATGACCGACTTATGACTCTCAGAAACCCTAACCGACCTAGTAGAGGCGGCATAATCGATTTCATGTCCAACAAGCCCTCGATTTACCGGCCTTAGCCCTCGGTAAACCGGGCTGATTTTTCCCCTTTTTCTTTAGTAGACTTCTTCTTGGACTTCTTTTACTTGGCCCAACATGCTCCTTTGGTCCAGATCCATTCTCCAATGCTCTAGATTTGGTACATCCTATAAAACACATAAAACAAGACAAAACTGTACAAAATCATCAGGAAAAGAACATAGATGCAGAATTATGATCCTGGGAACACGCACATAGCATTTAACACATATTCCATACAATAACGAGCCTATCCATCCTCTCTTGAGCAGAATTCAGGGTGAATAAGGGTATAATTAATGGTACCATTTAGGGCATTATCAAGGTCCTGAAAGAGATGATCAAAAGAGATCCGCTTTACAACGATTGGGAAACAATGAAAAGAGGATCAGCACTGTCCGACAAGATTCCGAAGTCGGTACCAAAGGGGAATGTCTATTATCCCACTTACAACTACTACCAAGGAACATCTTGACCTTATGATTGGATCACGACTTTCTAGAGCCGTATCATACTAGTGACTCCGAATAAAACCGCCTGGTGTGTGGCCCTTGCAGGCAGTATACAAGACCGGGTGGCATCATGGATCCGAAATCTTGCTCCTGGTTTGATTCAGAGTTGGGAAGATTTAATGAGTAAGTTCTTAGTAGAGTTTGAGTTGAAGGAAAGGCCGAAAAAGATGATCGAGGATCTGTACAACATTCGTCAAAAGCTAGCTGACCCGAGTCGGAGTTACTATGCCAGGTTCATGACAGTTTATGATCAAACAAAAAATATTCCCGACAACGACGTCATGACGTGTTTCCTCACTAGGATAGCCAAAGGTCCAATGAAAACCCATTTCGCCTTGCACCCCACATAAATCTTAAGTGATTTATTAGACAGGGCTCAGAAACATGAACTAAGCAAAGCAGCGCCCTCACCTTCACCTAAGCACAAGGTAAAAAGTGAGCCCAACCCCCCAAGAAAGGACCACAGGGAAGATCGCAGAAAAACTAAGAATCAAGAGAGGGAAGTAAGGAAGCTAGTAAAGTTCAATGAACGCGAGTTCACTTCACTCAACATAAAACCAACTCAGATCTTGTATGAGATTTATGATCGGTTACCACCGCTGAGCCTATGAAGACCGATCTGAAAAACCATGATGAATCAAAATATTGCGATTATCACAAAGAGCACTGACACATAACTGATGAGTGCATCACCTTGAGGAGACTAATCTTAAAGTTGATCAGGTATAGATCCCTAAGCAAGTACAAGAAAGATGATCAACAACCCCGTAGATACACAAATAAAATCCGAGTGATCTTGGAGGAGTTCCCAAGCAATAATCAGCTCAAGAACCAGATTAACTCCATCAATGACAGGGATTTCGAGAAGCCAATCATTTTGGGTGGCTCCGAGCAAGCCATAACTTTCACGCGAAGTGAATTTTCGGTCCTGCCAGGGGCAATGGAAGTGTCAATTGTGATCCAAGTAGGCATCAACAATTTTGGGGTGAATCGAGTTTTACTGGATACCGGGGCTGGCAGAGATATCAATTATCTGGACAACCTTAAGCAGATTGGTTATGGAGAATCAAGACTGAGACCTTACATAGGAATGTTGGAGGGATTCTCCAACGACAAAGTTAGAGTCATGGGAACCATATATCTGGACATCGAGATCGAGGATTATGAGCCCACACGCATCGAAAAGGTATATTTTCTTGTGGTTGATCTACATTCTTGATCGTGTGTAAGTCACTAACTTCGATATTACTAGCAAGAATACTAGGTACATCATAGAATAGTAAATGCGAGTCAAGGTCGATCCCACATAGGCAATGCAACTTTAAGTATAAACGATTCTAATCTAATTAAAAGGCGACATAGAGGTGGTCATTGACCAAAAATAAATATGAAAGAAATTTGGTGTATCTACCCCTCTTCCCACCGATCTACTAACTTGGGATTAGTTAATCTTTATATTTACTTCCCCACATAATTTGCTTAAATTAATCGAGCGAGCTTTTAATTTAGTTTTAAGCTATGGGTGCAACTCCTAACCCTATCTACTCCGACCATGGTAGTAGACAATCTATCCACAAGCTACCCTTCCTAATTGGTCCGTAATAGCTCATACGCATAAAGAACTAGAAATGATGATATCGAGTGCTAACTCATATTGCTAACCCGCCTAGACAGCTGTCGACGCTGATCAGCACGTTCCTAGGGTTCATCAAAACTATGTCCAAATTAACACTTCACTATTCGTATCATGTTAATTTTATGATTACAATAAGCAGATTGGCCAGATCTAACCTACTGTTAATTCAAACTGTCGATCAACGTAGTTGTAGTGAATCCTCCAGATTAAGTTGTCTAAATATTACCTCGGTAAACTGGTATAGACCGCCGGTTTACCGGGGTCAGCTTTTCTTAATTCTGGATCTACATTGCTCAATTATGATTAATCTAAGTAAATCATAGGGTTGTTAAACATGCAGATTAACAAAACCACATAAATGCGAATAGATCTACCATATTGAGGACAAAAAGGAACGTTCAAAGCTTCATACCTTCAACAATGGAGATCTAGCTCGATCTACTCAAGCTAGAGATGGTAGAGAAAGAGAGAAAACCAGAAATAACTCCTCAAAAGCTTGGAATAACTTTATTTCATCAAATTATATAATGTAATTGAAGATTCAATAATAAGATATGAAAGCATTTTAGTTCCGCGGCCTTATATAGATACAATGACCGACTTATGACTCTCAAAAACCCTAACCGACCTAGACAATGCGGCAGAATCGATTTCGTGTCCCACAAGGCCCTCGGTTTACCGGACCTAGCCCTCGGTAAACCGGCCTGACCTTTCTTCTTTTTCTTCAGCAGATTTCTTCTTGGACTTCTTTTACTCGGTCCAACATACTTCATTTAGTCCAGATCATTTCTCCAATGCTCCAGATTGAGTACATCCTATAAAACACATAAAACGAGACAAAACAGTACCAAATCTTTAGGAAAATAACATAGATGCAGAATTACGATCCTAGGAACATGCACATAGCATTTAAGGCATATTCCACACAATAACGAGCCTATCTATCCCCCCTTGAGTAGAATTCGGGGTGAATAAAGGTATGATTATTGGTACCATTTAGGGCGTTATCAACTACCCCCCACTTAGCTTTTGATCGTCCCAAGAAAAAAGGCGAAAAGAAAACAACATCCTGATCAGTATACAAGTTAATTAAAAACAACTATGCCTCACAAAGTCAAGATCAAGATCATGCCACCCATATCCATCAGTAATGCATTAAACACTATTCACATCATGAGCCTGTGTGTGTGTGCAATAACTTTCACACCCACTTAGTAATGCAGACAATCTCACATTACGTCAACCCGTACTCGAACTAACCAGTCTCGAACATGTTATTTATTAATCAAATTAGATGGCAAGGCGGATCGAGAACCGAGTATGTATTACTCTTAGGCTCGCGTTTATCAGTCTATGCAAACGTCGTGCGTCTTACGCTCCATAGACTCAATTTTTTCCAAAGAGAATATAGATGTATATATTTGAATGCACTTCTCTTTATTGGCAGGTGAACTCTCATTGATTTATCTATCTTCACGGACTCACTCTTGATAAACTATCGAATCCGAAATTCCTTTTCCTTTATAAGCGTCAGTGAAACATAATTTGGATAAAGCTAGGGCCAACTCTAGTCAAAGCAATATGCTATCGACTACACACCAAGGGATGCGAGTTATACGTGCTTAAAATGGTGGGTCATAACAGAATATGCGCTTACTACGGCACTACTTCAGAAGTGGGCACTTACTTTCACTTGTACATTATGGAACAAAGATGAAGTCAATTAACTCAAAAAGATCAAAGATATCATACTTTTTTCGAAATTCTGTTGAAATGAATCAAAGTCTAACTGGTGAACAGTGAGTCAAAGAGAATCAAGATAATCACGCAATTCACGGAATATAATGCTAAGAAGCTAAGTGACACCCCGTACCCCCTACTTAATCGAAACCTTGTCCCTAATGTGGAGGATGAAAAATGAAAAACGAAAAGGAACTTAATTAGCTTCATTAAAGGTGGAGCCAAAGAAGAATTGGATCGTCTGGAAACACATCGGGCTTATGTAAGTAGTCCACGAATAATCTATGCTAAGTAACTCAAACAAACCAAGAGAAATAGTGGTGACAAGAAATCGTATAGTAAAATTGCAGCAGTAAATGATAAAATAAATAACTCCAAACAATTTAAGCCGTCAAAATCATTATATTAATAAAATTCTGCTACATCAACTATATAGGAAATAAAAATAAGAAAAATGGAAAATAACAACAATGAAAAGAAAGAAAAACTAGTCCTCCTCATAATAATCCTCCCAGTCATCTCTAGGCTCAAAACCTGGAGGTGGAGGCAGCAACGGTAGAAGATAATGCTCGGTGATGTGGGGCAGTCCTAGGTGGTGGGGTCGTAGGAGACACTCCTAGAAAGTCTATAATTCTATCCATCTTGCGATGCAGACTCGCAATTTCTCTCGAGTGCTCCTTTAGCAAGGCTCTCTGAGATCGAGGTGTTCCGAGGACCAGAGTACGCTCCCTCTCTCCTCTCGAACCGACCCGTCTCGGTATGCGTTGAACCGATTGCAAACTGATAATCAGCTCAGGGTCATCCTAATCGTCATTGACTAGAACTTTGACCTCGTCCTCCAAAGCAAACTTGTCAATCATTGGCCCATATAGCAATTGCTCTCGCTCAGACATAGCGGCAATGTCATGAATGCGGCTATGCATCATTAGACCGATGTTGACTGGAGATCCCTGCTCCAGATAAAACATCAACTCCGCCCTCTTAGTGGTGACATAGACCGTGTGCTTAGTCGGTAGAAGGCGGGCAAAAACAAATCTGATGACCATATTCCGACCCCAAGATAATTCACTTTCCAGGAAGATGGTGGGGGCTCCCATAGGGTTGCGCTTCCATTGCACCCCGAAATAATCAGCTATCATCTGCATCCTCTCAAGATCTTCAACATTGCTCGAGGATGTGTACTCATCTGGGCCCACTGGTGGATTGCGAACCCCATAATATTCGTTGATCCGCTCAATCGAAAAGTCCACCTTTACTACACAGACCATCGCAAAAGTAGCTCCTAGGTTATGCGAAAGATATGCATAAAACTCTCTTACCACCGTAGCATTGAACCGCGTCGGTGCCTCAGGCATATCCAAAATGTCTTGTACTTGTAGGTCTGTCGGCAAGATCATACCACAATCGTCCAATTCTACTCCTCGTTCTCGGGCAACCGGTCTCCCGTTCCAATGCCTTCAGAACGATTCATAGATGAAATTGCTCAACCCCGTCTATCAAGGGGTTAGCATCTCCGTAAACAAACTGGTGACCACTTGGACGAGGGGTTGTTCTGCTACGCTTCGGACCTATTCTGAATGATAACAGAAGCTGATGATGAAGCTAATCCGGAAAAAGTACCCTCGGTAAACCGGAGGTAAGCCTCAATTTACCGGTCTGAATTTTTGAGGTTTCTTTCTCGGACTATGCTCTGATGAAGAAAGAAGAAAAACTGTAGCAGCTACACCTTGCAGCACCACTACAAATTAGCATAGGAATGGAAAATGGGTGTTTTGGTTGTGAAATGAAAGAAAAAGGTTTGATTTTGGTGGAGGTATAGTGGTGATGGTGGTGGTGATAGGGGCCGAATTTCTTTTTTAGAAGAAGAAGAAATGGAAGAAGTGTGGTGATTTGAGAAGATGATAGTAGATGCGAATGATGATAATGGTGGTGGAAAGGTGGTTTAAATAGGAGAAATGATGGAAGGTGGAAGGATTTGGTGGGATATTGGGTAGAGGAGTAATTAGGGTGGGGGATTTGAGGGGGTGATTGATGGGATGGAGGTGGAGTTATGGTGACTGGTAGCGTTCTGATACAACGTGTGTCCTCCACGTGTCTCTGAAAATTCTGCTTTTAAATCAAACACTCAGAAATTTGAAAATCTTAGCTCGGTAAACCGGAGGTGACCCTCGGTTTACCGGTGCTTCTTTTTCCCAGATTTCTCTGTACTCCTTCACTGCACATTTTATTTTATCACACTGCTCAATCCTGACCTCAAATTGACTAGTCTCTTACACCTTTTGTTGCTATCTCCGACTCGATCCTAACCTACTTCACTAGAATCCACAACGAGTAAAAAAAACCTTCCCAACAACCATCGGTTTCAAGCCTAAGGGTGCGGTAGGATGAAAAAAGCTCGTCCCTTCATCCATTTACTTTTATTCATTCCTAATCTACCAAAGGGTTCAAGAGAATAGTTCTGAGTTTAAAGTCATTAGCTTGACTTACCTTCGGTCCTTCAATCAATCAAAAGTTGGGGCCTTAACTCGCCAAACTCGCATCTTTGAGGTTCCAACCATCATGCACTTCCCTTCTCGTTGATCATTACCTTTCAAGAGTGCCTTTTCACGGTTTTCCATAGAAACTTTCTGAGCTCTCTTCATAACATGCCTCTCTCTCTTTGCTCGTGTGCTAGGTCATCCTCTGTTTTGAGATTTAAACTTTATACCCAAGGATTCCACATTTTCCACTTTAAGCTCTAATCCGTCACTGCTTCTGTGAGCACCTTGTTGTGGTCCTTCTCTTCACTCTCTCTAAGCATTAACCTCATGAATTCCTGCTGAACAGTTTCTACTACAACCTCTCGTTGCCTATGCGCTTCCTTCTCTATCTCTGTGATTTCTACTTTTCCCGAATCATAAGCCATCTTGCAACTTTCCGGCCTATTATCTAGGGCCTCTAAGATTTTGAAAGATACTGCATCATTGTTCAATCTTAAAGTGATCTCCCCATTATCAAAGTCCATGATTGCTCTACTTGTTGCTAAGAAAGGTCCTCCTAACAAAACTGGGGCACTTGGGTCCTCTGGCACGTCTATAACCGTGAAATCAATTGGAACAGTGAACCTTCCTGCCGTTATCGTGCACTTCCTAAGCAGACCGGCAGGAATATCTCTAATCCTATCAACAGAGGTCATAGTTCTGGTTTGATTCATAACGACTGGAAACTTAATCTTCTGGTAGAGGGATAAAGGTAGAATGTTACAACTTGAACCATACTCGCAAAGACCTAAACCTACAGATATACCATTGATAGAGATTGGGAGTCGAAATGTTCCAGGGTCTAGTAACTTTTCTACAGTATCAGAATCTGGGTAATCCTCAAAATCTGAGAACATGGTGTCCAGATCCTCCTCCGGATCATCGGAGTCATAATCGGACGATATATCAATTAGCTCGATAGGAAACGTACCTGGCCGATAAGTCTCATACTTTACGGGTTTTCCTTGCTTCCCGTTTAAGAGCTTCAGTCTCCTCCTTCAACTGCTTCTTATCAGCCTCTTTTTGCTCTCTGGCTTCTGATCCAGGGTACACAGAGATTGGTTTGATGTTCAACACAGTATGAGGCATTGTGTCTAGCCTTAATTGCTTTTTCTTGACTAAATTTCCGAAGTGCCCGGATACTTCCTACAAAAGAGACAAAATAAAACAAAGAAAAGGTTAGCAACTCCCGCTTCAGTTGGGGATGAGCCCAACTGTTGCGGACCTACTAACTAAAATCAACAAGAATAAACATAGAATAACAGGGATTGTCAGAATTCAATTTTCTGAACCTCAGTAAACCGGAGGTAAACCTCGGTAAACCGGGCCAAGAATTTCTCCTTCTGGCAGATTAACAAGGGCAGGTTTGATCCAGAACGACTCAGGACTCAAAAGAAAAGAAAATAAAAACGACTTCTTAATCAGAATTAAACGTTTATCTTTAAAATTGGCCATTGTCCCCGGCAATGGCGCCAAAAATCTTGATCGCGTGTAAGTCACTAACGTCGATATTACTAGCAAGAATACTAGGTATTTCATAGTATAGTAAATGCGAGTCAAGGTCGATCCCACAGAGACAATGCAACTTTAAGTATAAATGATTCTAATCTAATTAAGATGCGACATAGAGGTGGTCATTGACCAACAATAAGCATGAAAGAAACATGGTATTTCTCCCCCTCTTCTCACCGATCAACTAACTTGGATTAGTTAATCTTTATATTTACTTCCCCACATAATTTCCTTAATTAATCGAGCGAGCTTTTAATTCATTTTTAAGCTACGGGTGCAACTCCTAACAGTATCTACTCCGACCATGGTAGTAGACAATCTATACGCAAGCTACCCTCCTTAATTGGTCCGTAATAGGCCATACGCATAAAGAACTAGAATTGCCGATATCGAGCGCTAACTCATACCGCTAACCCACCTAGACAACTGTCAACACTGATCAACACGTTACTAGGGTCCATCAAAACTATGTCCAAATTAACACTTCACTATTCATTTTTCATGTTAATTTCACGATTACAATAAGCAGATTGGCCAGATCTAACCTACTGTTAATTAAACATGTCGATCAACATAGTTGTAGTGAATCCTATAGATTAAGTTGATTAAATATTGCCTCGGTAAACCGGCATAGACCGCCGGTTTACAGGGGTCAGCTTTTCTTAATTCTAGATCTATATTTCTCAATTACGATTAATCTAAGTAAATAATGGGGTTGTTAAACATGCAGATTAACTAAAGCACATAAATACGAATAGATCTACCATATTGAAGACAAAAAGAAACGTTCAAAGCTTCATACCTTCAACAATGGATATCTAGCTCGATCTACTCAAGCTAGAGATGGTAGAGAAAGGGAGAAAACCTGAAATAACTCATCAAGGGCTTGGAATAACTTTATTTCATCAAATTATATAATGTAATTGAAGATTCAATAATAAGTTATGAACGCTTTTCAGTTCTTGTGGCCTTATATTGATACAATGACCGACTTATGACTCTTAGAAACCTTAACCGACCTATACAATGCGGCAGAATTGATTTCGTGTCCCACGAGGCCCTCGGTTTACCGGACCTAGCCCTCGGTAAACCGGGATGACCTTTCTTCTTTTTCTTCAGCAGATTTCTTCTTGGACTTCTTTTACCCGGCCCAACATACTTATTTTAGTCCAGATTCATTCTCCAATGCTCCAAATTTGGTACATCCTATAAAACACATAAAACGAGACAAAACAGTAACAAATCTTCGGGAAAATAACATAGATACAGAATTACGATCCTGGAAACACGCACATAGAATTTAACACATATTCCACACAATAACGAGCCTATCTATCCTCTCTTGAGCAGAATTCAGCGTGAATAAAGGTATAATGATTGGCACCATTTAGGGCGTTATCAATTTTCACTACACCGCGATCTTGGGGATCCCCGCACTCAGAAAATTTCATATTGTCGTCTTGGTGCCGCATCATCGAGCCAAGTTTTATACTAAAGAAGGAGTAGGGATCGCCCTAAGTCGGCCACACTTTGAACTAGATCACATAACCAAAAATTAGACCGACTACAAAGACCGAGGTGACTACAAGAGACCCTAGACCGACCTCACCGAGTCCTCAACGGTTCCGAGTCAAGTCAATGTAGTCCAAGAGTCCGCACCACACGAGGTCAAATGTGAAACTCTGCAAATGAGGGATAAACTAGATTTTACGGCACATGATGAGTTGGTCGAGGTCATAGTGAACGAGAAGTACCACGACCAAAAGATAAAAATTGGAGCACAGTTGGCTGAACGAGAGAATGAGGATATGGTGTCGCAACTCAAGGTGAATCTGGACGCCTTCGCATGGGTTGTGACGGACATAAGGGGCATTGAGCTTGAAGTCTCTTTGTATTATCTGAATATCGGCCCCAACTTTAAGCTGACCAACAGAAAACACGTCAGTTCTCCCAAGAGAAAGAGATCACTATTAAAGTTGAAGTTGAAAAACTTGTGCAAGCAAGATTTATTAAGGAGCTAGCATACCCCACTTGTTTGGCTAATGTTGTTATGGTCAAAAGACACAATGGTAAATCGAGAATGTGTGTGGACTTCACCAATTTGAACAAGGCATGCCCAAAAGATCCATATGCTTTGCCAAGAATTGATAGGATGGTCGATGAGATCGCAGGGTTCAAGATTCTAAGTTTTCTAGACGCTTACTCTGGCTATCATCAGGTGAAAATGGCGGACTACGACAAAAAGATAACAGTGTTTAGAGCCACAGTCAGCCTCTATTATTATGAGATGATGTCATTTGGTTTGAAGAACATGGGCTCAACCTACTTGAGAATGGTCAACAAGGTTTTTGTGCCACAGATTGGGAAAAACATGGAAGCGTATATTTTGACGATATGGTCGTCAAGTCGGCCTGCAACAACCACGCAGCTGACCTCAAATAGACATTTGACAATGTCAAGAAGCATTCAATGAAACTCAATCCAGCGAATTGCAATTTTGGGGTTCAAGCAGGGAAATTTCTGAGGTTCAGGGTCAGTCAGAGAGGGATTGAGGAGAACACATAAAAAATTGAATCACTCTTGAATATGAAAGAGCCAACATGCATCAGAGAAGTGCAAAGGCTAAATGTCAGAATCTTTGCCTTGGAAGATTCATCTCTAAATCTGCTGACTACAACGTGATCCTGGGGATTCCCGTACTCAGAAAATTTCATATGGTCGTCTCGGTGCCGCATCATCGAGCCAAGTTTTATACTAAAGAAGGAGTAGGGATCGCCCTAAGTCGGTCACACTTTCTACTAGATCACATAACCAAAAATCGGACCGACTACAAAGACCGAGGTGACTACAAGCGACCCCAGAACGACCTCACCGAGTCCTCAACGGTTCTAAGTCAAGTCAATGTAGTCAAAAAGTTTGCACCACATGAGGTCAAATGTGAAACTCTACAAATGAGGGATAAACCAGATTTTACGGCACATGATGAGTTGGTCGATGTCATAGTGAATGAAAAGTACCATGACCAAAAGATTAAAATTGGAGTACAGTTGGCTGAATGAGAGAAAGAGGAGATGGTGTTTGAACTCAAGGCAAATCTGGACGCCTTCGCTTGGGTTGTGACGGACATAAGGGGCATTGAGCTCGAAGTCGCTTTGCATTATCTGAATGTCGGCCCCAACTTTAAGCCGAACCAAGTGAATGATTTGTCCCCTTTGAGTACTGTCCCAAACCAAGTGAATGATTTGTCCCCTTTGAGCATCGCCTGTGAGATCAGACCAATCTGCTGACAACTGTCTCCCGAACCACTTTTGTCAGTCCACTTCTATGTGATAATTTGTTTCTATATTTAGCGGCCTCACACCGGTTTGTCGCCGCTGTTATAGTCAATGAAGGCGGAACCTTCCAAAAACCTATATATTATGTAAGCAAGTCTCCCAGTCCCATTGAGAGTCATTATTTTAATATAGAAAAGTTATCCCACTCGCTTGTTATTGCTACCCGAAAACTAAGAGCTTATTTTTCTTTGCATACTATTATTGTACTTTATGACAACCTGCTATGCCAAGTACTACATCGGCCTCTCTAGACGATTGCTCCGCTGGGCAATTGAGTTAACAGAATTTGACATTCGCTACGAGCCCCGAAAAGCAATCAAAGCTCGATCCTTGGCCAATTTTATGGCAGAAATAATCTTCAACAAAGAATAGCCCGCAGAGTAGCCTAGTCCGCAACCCGTCAGTGAACCAAGAACTTTAAGAATGTCCGTGCCGCAACGGCGAGTCATTATTGGAAGCTATACGTTGATGGGGCCATGAACCAAAATGGTTGTGGGGCCAGGATCATATTCCTCGAGCTGGGTACATCTGATGAAATCGAGAAAGCGTTAAAATTTGATTTCACCGCATCGAATACTAAAGCGGAATATGAATCCGTCATCGTGGGTCTAGTGCTCACACAATCCATGAACATGGAAAATATTGAAGTCTATTGTGATTCATAACTAGTGGTTTATCAAGTGTTGGGTTCCCACGAGGTTAAAGACGAAACATTGCGGAATTACATCGACTTAGTCTGGAAATTGAAGAGCGGCTTCAACTATTACGAATTCATCAAAATAGGCCGTGAGAAGAACATGAGAGCTGATTATTTGTCTAAGTTATCAGCTGAAGAAGAAGTAGCAATTCATCAGTAATGGTTGAATATCTTTCCGAGCCCGCCATTAGTCGGACCGAAATCATAGATATTCAACCAACGGCCCCATGTGGGATCGACGAGATCAGAGCATATATTGAACATGGAACACTTCCCACTGATCCGAAACAGGCTCAGGCTTTATGGGAAAGGTCAGTAAGTTGCACTATCTTAAACGGCATTTTGTATAAAATGTCATTTTCCAAACATTTACTGCGATGCGTGCGACCATAAGAGGTACAAGGTTTTTTATGTGAACTACATGAGGGAATGTGTGGGGCCATCCTGCGAGCCGCACTCTAGCCTAAAAAGCTATATTAGTCGGATACTATTGGTCTGATCTCACAGGCGACGCTTAAAGATATGCTAGAGAATGTTCTTAGGAACATTTTATAGTTTTGATGATGGCCTTGCTAGCTGTTAAAACAAGCCTGAAATAAGTTAGTATTACTTTTATAGGCTTTAATTAGACGTATGACATTTGTATAAGTTGGTAAGACAAGCACTGTAATAGTCTGGTAGGCCGGCTCTGTAAAAATGGAAGACCAGTAGAGAATACATAGCCAAGGCACCAGCGCAGTGAAGTGAAGACCTATGGACTGAGTTACGACCAGAGAAGTCCGTGATGACCTTGGGTAAGTCTAAGATAAGATTACAAGTGATGAAACTCAATTTTTTATAATATGGTGTACACTGATCTCACATAAAATAAGGATCGGTAAAGTAAATGGTTATCGGCTGATAAACAACAGAGAAGCAACAACCAAGTAAAGATCGAGCAACCAAGTAAAAGCAGTCACTTGACCGGTGTAGTAACCAATGAAGCATTCAAGTGAACGAAACATTGAACCAGCGAAGTAAAAGAGAAGCAGCCAAGTCAAGTAAGCTGCTAGTACTCAATCTAAAAAACACGGAAAATATGGAAGATCAATCAGTAAATGTAGAATCAATCAAGGACGGATTTTGTGATGAACGTTTGATGAAAATCCGGATCACCAAAATCAAGGAGGATTAAATCAAGACAGAATCAAGGATTATTTTGAGCAATAAATAGCCAACGGACGGAATTTCAAAATCAAGGGATTTACGGCTATAACTAGAAGGCGTTGTTAGAGATGAAAAAATACACAAACACAAGAATAAGGACACTCACGAATTTTACAAGTGTCAAAACTCTGTCAAAATCACAAGCCTTTGTTCTGAGCTTCAAAGAAATATCAAGAAAATCAATCTCAGGAAACAGAGATCGAAAGTCAAATCCAGAACTGAGTATTGACCAAGTTTTGTGAATCCCATTCACATCTTTTTGTTCAGCAATTGAATCAGATATTCTGAGAAGGAATTGCACCACATTGTGATAGCTGCTGAAGGATTTGTTCCGCATGAGCAGTGTTAAAAATGAGTCACTGAAGCTTTTGCATCTAGGGGGTGATAGTCTGTAGATTGTGAAGCTTGTGTAGCCAAGGACAATCATAACTATTGTAGAGGTGAAAAAAATAGTGAATTCCTCCAATCATCACAGGAGAAGAGTGAATTAGGGATTACACCACCCTGAACCGCTATATGTTTTTGTGTTCATTTTACTTTATGCGCTTTACTTTTAGCACTTACTTTCTGTCATTTACTTACTTTGTGTGTGCTTGGTTAATTAATTTGAAAAGAAGTTTTAAACGGGTTTTATTTCCACTGCACAAAAGCTATTTGTCAAGAAATTTTTTTGAACTCCATATATAGTCATTCACCCCCTGACTATATACTCACCCTTCTCTAGGACCAACAAATGTGATAAGTGCCAACGCTTCGCCGACATGCTAGACTACCTCAATTGAACAAAGTATCGTCGTCGCCATATGGCCTTTTGATATGTGGGGAATTGATCTTGTTGGTCCCAGAGAAGGGTAAAACTATAGTCAGAGGGGGGGGGGGTGGTGAATGACTATAGTGGAGTTTCAAAAACATTTGTTGTGTTTAAAAGCTTTTGGGCAGCGGATAAGTCCCTTCTTACTATGCTATTTCCAAGCAATTTAGAAAATCACATATATAGATTATAATCTAGGCAAATTAAATGAATGCAGTAAAGTAAATTGCAGAAAGTAAATTGACACAAGGCTTATAGTGGTTCAGGGTGGTGTTATCCCTTAATCCACTCTTCTCCTATGATGATTGGAGGAATTCACTATTGTTTTCACAGATACAATAGTAAGATTGTCCTTGACTTCCCAAGCTTCACAATCTACAAGACTATCACTCCTTGGCTGCAACAGCTTCAGTGATTCAGTCTCTTTCAATACTCCTAGAGATCAAATCCTTCAGCAGCTATCACAAACACAACTCCTTCTCAGATGACTTCTGATTCAGTTGCTTCAGTTTATTGTGAATAAGATTCACAAGCTTGATTGATCAATCTCAGTGCTAAATATAAAATTGTAGTTCTGATGTCTGAGTTGATCTCTAGATGAATCCTTGTAAGTTTAGAGAGAAGGCTTTTCAAATTGACAGGGTTTCTGCTTGATTTTCTTTTTCTTGATCGTTGTTTTCACATGTCTATCAATGCCTTCTATTTATAGCCTTGAGTATCCTTGATTTGAAATTCCGTCCATTGGCTATATTAATGAGGGGAATAATCCTTGATTTTATTCTTGATTCCCCCTTAATTACATTCTCCTTGATTTCAGTGATCTGATTTTTCTTCAGATGTATAGCAGAAAATCCGTCCTTGATTGATCCTCTATTGATTGTGCATTAAATGCATGATCCTCTGAATCTTCATCATATTTCAATTTTGTTCTGATAAGGATTACTTCGCCATTCTCTGAACGGTTGAGTGATCCATCTGACTTTGCCGTTTAGATCTTCCTTCGCTGTTTATGCCTTTACTTAGCCGAAAGTCAGTTTACTTTGCCGATTCACTGTTTCCTTCGTTACTTCAGTTTAAGGAGAATCTTTGTACTTCACTGATCATTGGTTTGGGTGAGATCAGTGTACACCATATTAAGTTTCATCACTTGAACCATAACTTAGACTTATCCAAGGTCATCACAGACTTCCTTGGTTATAAGTCATACCATTAAGTCTTCATTGCTTCCCTGCATGTACTTGGCTAGCTTCACTCTGCCGAATGTCTGTTTACTTTGCCGTCCTACCAACTAGTACAATACTTGTCTGACTTAACTTATACAATATGTCAGACTCTAAGTAAAGACTTATACAGAGAATTCTAACTTATTTCAAGCTTGCTATAACAGCTAGAATGGCCATCATCAAAACATAATAAAATGTTCCTAACAGATCTCATCGGTCCGTTCCATAAAGGAAAATATGGTTGCAAGTTCGTCGTCGTCGCCGTTTATTATTTTCTAAAATGGATTGAAGCTAAAGATTTAGCGAAGACCACATCTAAAGATATAATCTATTTCTTACTTGACCAGGTCTAGACTCGCTTCGGAGTCTCAAGGGCAACAGTTTCAGACCATGGTCTACAGTTCAGGGACACATTTGAGTTATGCACCGAACATAATGTGAAACATTGGAAATCTTTAGTGTGCTATCCACAAGGAAATTGTCAAGCCGAAAATGCCAACAAACAAGTTCTCTGGGCAATTAAAAGAAGTCTGGATGAGAAAGGGAGAAGGTTATATGAGCTACCTGTGGTCTTATGGTCACTCCGAACGTCATGAAAAATGACGACAAGGAAAACTCCTTTTGCCCTAACTTATGGTTCGGAAGCCATGGCACCAGTTGAAATAGAATTTCCAAGCATAAGAGTCTTGCACTTTAGTGAAGCTGAGAATCCGATAACAAGACAGCCTTAACTCGCTCTGTTAGAGGAAAAGCGGATAAAGTCTTATGGCCGCCCAGTAAATTGCAATCAAGCCGAAAGAGACACCATGATAAGCGAGTCCGCAATCATTCTTTTGCGGTTGGCGATTTTGTCTTACTTAAAAGGGAGGCCGTATGGCACAACGCCACTAAGGAAAGTTATCAGAGAACTGGGAAGGCCTGCTCCAAATATCGTGAATAGTAAAAAAGGGAACTTATGTTATGAACGACAAATAAGGCCGTGAATACAACAGGCCTTGGAACGCAGACAATTTAAAGAGGTACTACATGTAAATTCAGTGCAGGTTATGGCGACCACTCTTGTTTATTCAAACTCGGAGTGACCACGTTTTCTTTATTTTGGAACTCACCTCACCATGAGTGAAGGATATAGCTATCTTTTGTATCATTCATTAGCTTGTTTTTTGTTGAGTACAACATTAAAAATTATACTTTTGATTTTTACAAGTACCCAATCCGCCCTCTGAAGCGGGGCGGGGCAAATTAAAGTTTGATTTTTACATGTGTCCGCATTTATTTTACATCATGCGTTTGCGTTCAAATATTATTGTTACGAGTATCAGCCTCGACATCTATTTTAGACAAGCTGGTCACTCGAGAGGTCTCAATCATGCCTAAAACAAGGGGCCGTAAAGTGGAAATTTTCAAAATACGCACCACGTTTTTCGGTCCCGTCATCTATTTCAGTCAAGCTCGCAGAAAAGTGCCAACGACCTTTCTTGAAACAATGGGGCCACACTTTGGATGTTTCGACTCGGCTAGAGTTTAACGGAAACTGCTCAGATTTTATGATCAATTATTTTTAGAGAGCTTGATTTTTAGCGCCAACCTAGCCAAAAACAAGGGGGCCGTATACGTTTATGTTTGTCGGACTAAATTGGTGGATTTGAAAAATATCCTCCATCTCCTTTATCATCAATCGAAGGTTTATTGCATTCAAAGTAGGAGGATCCTAGATCAGCTCATTCCTCTCCGCATGTTTGGCTGCGAAATCAGCTAGTTGGTCGGTGGTGTAAGGAAGGTCAGGATGATAAGTTTTCATAAATGGATCATTCTGATCCATGAGCAGTAACTTCCTCAAAGTCACCAAATCAGGGGCATTATCGGCTTGGAGCATTCTACAACATCGAGCGATGTGATAGAACCCCTGATCAAAGTTGTCTTCCCTAGCTATCTCAAGCTCCGTAGAATGACTCTCAAAATCCTTCTGGAGATTGGCCTTAACTGTAGCTAAATGATCCGCCAAATCAGCCACGGATTTCCTCTCCAGCTCATATTTCACCACCGCGTTCTCCTTTACGGCCTTGAGCTCGTCCATCAATGCGACAACCTCTTGCCCTCTTTTAACTTCAATATCTTTCTCAGAAAGAAGCTTGGTATTCTCTGATCGGAGTTTCTCGACCTCAGAGAGAAGTTGCTTGTGTGTCTTCTGAAGCTCACTCGATCCTTTCTCGGCACGCTCAGCCCGATCATCCGACTGGAACTTTGCCTTCTAAGCGTTCTTCAGTTTTTCCAATGCCTCAGATCGAGCAGGTATCCCGATCGAGATTTATTATTAGACCGGGCTTGGAAACATGGATTAAGCAAAGCGGCGCTCTCACCTTCAAGCACAAGGTAAAAATCGAGCCCAACCCCCCAAGAAAAGTCTGCAGGGAAGATCGCAGCAAAACTCAAAGTCAAGAGAGGGAAGTGAGGAAGCCAGTAAAGTTCAATGAAAGCGAGTTCACTCCACTGAACGTAAAACCAACTCAGATCTTGTACGAGATTCACGATCGGTTACCACCGCCGAGGCCCTTGAAGATCGTTCCGGAAAACCGTGATGAATCGAAATATTGCGATTATCACAAAGACCACAGACACCTAAATGAAGAGTGCATCACCTTGAGGAGTCTAATCGTAAAGTTGATCATGGATGGATCCCTAAGCAATTACAAGAAAGATGATCGACAGCCCTGTAGATATGCAAACGAAATCCGAGTGATCTTAGAGGGGTTACCGAGCAATAATCAGCTAAAAAACTAGATTACTCCATCAATATTAGGGATTTCGAGAAGCCAGTCATTTTGGGTGACTCCGAGCAAGCCATAACTTTCACGCGAAGTGAATTAGTGGGCCCGCCAAAGGCAATGGAAGTGTCAATTGTGATTCAAGTAGGCACCAACAATTTTGGGGTGAATCGAGTTTTACTGGATACCGGGGCTGGAAGAGATATCTTTTATCTGGAAAACCTTAAGCAGATTGGTTATGGAGAATAAAGACTGAGACCTTACATAGGCATGTTGCAGGGATTCTCCAACAACAAAGTTAGAGTCATGGGAACCGTTGATCTAACGTCGACATCAAGGATTATGAGCCCACACGCATCGAAAAGGTAAATTTTCTTGTGGTTGATCAACATTCTCACTACACCGCGATCCTGGGGATCCCTGCACTTAGAAAATTTCATATGTTCGTCTCAGTGCAGCATCAGCGGGCCAAAATTTTTACTAAAGAAGGAGTCGGGATCGCCGTAAGTCGGCCACACTTTCTACTAGATCACATGACCGAAAATTAGACCGACTACAGAGACCGAGGTTACTACAAGAGACCCCGGACTGACTTCACCGAGTCCTCAACGGATCCAAGTCAAGTCAAGGTAGTCAAAGAGTCCGCACCACACGAGGGTGAATGTGAAACTCTGCAAATGAGGGATGAACCAGATTTTACAGTGCAAGATGATTTGGTGGAGGTCATAGTGAACAGAAGTACCCCGACCAAAATATTAAAAATAGAGCACAGTTGACTGAACGAGAGAAAGATGAGCTGGTGTCGCAACTCAAGGCGAATGTGGACGCATTCGCTTGGGTTATGATGGACATGAGGGGTGTTGAGCCCAAAGTAGCTTTGCATTATATGAATGTCGACCCCAACTTTAAGCCGAACCAACAAAAAACATGTCAATTCTCCCACGAGAAAGAGATCACTATTAAATTTGAAGTTGAAAAACTTGTGCAAGCAGGAATTATTAAGGAGCTAGCATACTCAACGTGGTTGGCCAATGTTGTCATGGTCAAAAAACACAATGGTAAATGGAGAATGTGTGTGGACTTCACCAATTTGAACAAGGCATACCCGAAGGATCCATATGCTTTACCAAGGATTGATAGGATGGTCGATGGGATCGTAGGGTTCGAGATGCTAAGTTTTTTGGACGCTTACTCTGGTTATTATCAGGTGAAAATAGTGGACTACGACAAAAAGATGACAAGGTTTAGAGCCGTAGGCGGCGTCTATTATTATAAGATGATACCATTTGGTTTGAAGAACGTGGGCTCAACCTACTAGAGAATGGTCAACAAGGTTTTTGTGCCGCAGATTGGGAAAAACATGGAAGCATTTATTGATGATATGGTTGTCAAGTCGGCCTGCAGCAACCACGCAGCCGACCTCAAATAGACATTTGACAATGTCAAGAAGCATTCATTGAAACTCAATATAGGGAAGTGCACTTATGGGGTTCGAGCAGGGAAATTTCTGAGGTTCATGGTCAGTCAGACAGGGATTAAGGCGGAACCATAAAAAATTGAAGCACTCTTTAATATGAAAGAGCCAACATGCATCGGAGAAGTGCAAAGGCGGAATGTCAGAGTCATTGCCTTGGAAGATTCATCTCTAAATCTGCTAACAAATGCCTCCCCTTCTTCAAAGTACTCAAAGGGGACAAATCTTTCACTTTGACTGAGGAGTGCTCCCGAGCATTCAAAGATCTCATAGCTTATATAGGGAGTCTGTCACTTTTGGCAGTCCACTTCTAGGTGATAAGTTGTTTCTATATTTAGCGGCTTCACACCGGTTTGCGCCTCTGTTCTTGTCAAGGAAGGCGGAACCTTCCAAAAACCTGTCTACTAAGTAGGCAAGTCTCTCAGTCCTGTTGAGAGTCGTTATTTTAATATAGAAAAGTTAGCCTACTCGCTTGTTATTGCTGCCCGAAAATTAAGGGATTACTTTTTTTCGCATACTATTATTGTACTGTCTGACAGCCAGCTACGCCATGTACTACATCGGCCTGATCTCTAATCCGATTACTCCATTGGGCTATTGAGTTAACAGAATTTGACATTCGCTAAGAGACCCGGAAAGCAATCAAAGCCCAGTCCTTGGCCGATTTTATAGCAGAAACGAGCTTCAACGATGAACAGCCCGCAGAGCCACCTAGTCCGCAACCCGTCAGCAAACCAAACACTTCAAGAATGTCTGCGCCCCAACGGCTGAGTGATTTTTGGAAGCTATACGTTGACGGGGCCACGAACCAAAATGGTTGTAGGGCCGGAATCATATTGCTCGAGCCGGGTACATTTGATGAAATTGAGAAAGCGTTAAGATTTGACTTCACCACATCGAATAATCAAACGGAATATGAATCTGTCATCGCCGGTCTAGAGCTCGCACAATCCATGAACGTGGAAAATATTGAAGTCTATTCATAACTAGTTGTTTATCAAGTGCGGGTTCCTACGAGGCTAAAGACGAAACATTACGGAAATAACTTGACATAGTCTGGAAATTGAAGAGCGGGTTCAACTATTGCGAATTCATCAAAATAGGCCGTGAGAAGAACATGAGAGCTGATTATTTGTCTAAGTTATTTGATGAAGAAAAGTAAGCAATTCATCGGTAATGGTTGAATATCTTTCCGAGCCCGCCATCAGTCGGACCGAAATCATGGATATTCAACCAGCGGCCCCATGATGGATCAACGAGATCAGAGCGTATATTGAAGATGGAACGCTTCCCACCGATCCAAAATAGGCTCAGGTTTTAAGGAAAAGGTCAGACGTTACACTATCTTTAACGGCATTTTATATAGAAAGTCCTTTTCCAAACCATTACTGCGGTGCGTGCGACCATAAGAGGTACAAGGAATTTTATCTCAACTACATGAGGGAATGTATGGGGGATATCCTGCGAGCCGCACACTAGCCCAACAAGCTATATTATCCGGATACTATTGTTTTGAGCTCACAGGACGTCTCAAAGATATGCTAGAGAATGTTGTTAGGAACATTTTATAGTTTTGATGATGGTCATGCTAGTTGTTAAAAAAAGCCTGAAATACGTTAGTATTGCTTATATAGGCTTTACTTAGAAGTCTGACATTTGTATAAGTTGGTCAGACAAGCATTGTAATAGTCTGGTAGGCCAGCTTAGTAAAATTGGAAGAGAGTAAAGATAGCCAAGGCTCCAGCACAATTTAGTGAAGTGAAGACCTATGGACTGACTTGCAGTCAGAGAAGTCTGTGATGACCTTGGGTAAGTCTAGGATAAGATTACAAGTGATGAAACTCAATTTTTCTATAATATGGTGTACATTGATTTCACATAAACTAAGGATCAGTGAAGTAAATGGTTATCGGTTGATAAACAACAGAGTAGCAACAACCAAGTAAAGATCAACCAGCCAAGTAAAACCAGTCACTTGACCAGTTAAGTAACCAAGGAAGCAGTCAAGTGAACGAAACACTGAACCAGTGAAACAATGGACAAGGCCGTCAGCCACGGTAGTCCGTACGTGTATAAGCCATTATGGGACAACAGGCCATTGGCCCCGCCTCATACCTTTCTATCACCTTTGCAGGCCCAAGGAAAGGCAAGAGGGACAGCCCTCTTATCCCTAGGTTAATACGCCCACCAGCGACCCGAGCCCACAATAGCAGAGGAGCAAGCTACAACCCAAGGGTGATAAGACAATTGTATTGGGTCCGCCCCACATCAGACCGCCAGACAACTACTAGCTTAATTAATATCGCATTGTACTTAATGAATTATTGTCATTGTTAGGAAATCTACGGGGGAACGCAGCGGAATTCAAAATTTTATTTCCTTTGACCAGGATCGACTTCCTTTAAGCAATAAACATATAAACTAGTAGACGGTGGTTACCTTGGTTGGTCTAAAAGATCGACGCTTTGACCGTCTAAAGAGAGTAGTGGTGCATGGAGCCGCCCAAGCGTTCGGCCTCTACCGCAAGTCCACACGAACAATCCGCCGGAATCCACCATTGGATTGCTACTAGAAAAATTCAGTTGCTAGACCTGCCTTTTTTCTCACTCTCTAAACTCTTTCTAAGAAGCTCTCTATTTTTCACAAGAATTATTAGCTCTTGAAATTGTGATGTTCAAAAGAGCTAGCCAACCCTTTTCTTTTATAGTAGAAAGTGGAGCCCTATTGTCCTAATCTGATTAGGAGAAGCTTCCAAGAAGATAGATGAAAGAGAAAATCTTTTCCCAATAAAATAAGGAAAATCCCTTTGATTGATTTATCTCATTTATTATAATATCTTATATTAAATAAAAACTAAATATTGTCAATAACTTATATTGAATATATTTATCTTATTACCATAAATCTATTTCTTGCAAAAATCAATTAATATCTAATATTAATATATGATATTCTTATTAATTAAATTGCACAAACCAAATGTATCCAATACACTTTTAAAAAAGGCGTCCCTTCTCCCCACTAATTTGGGAATTAAGATTTTGTTTAATTAATATAATACTATGATTAATTAATTCACAAAATACATGTATATCATATATATATATATATATATATATATATATATATATATATATATATATATATATATTCAAAATATATGTATTTATATACATATTTAATTAATCAACATAATTAATATCCCGTATTATATTTATTCATAATAAATAAATACCACCATATTAATTTACCACTATAACCTTTATAGTATGAGATAAATTCTTTCCTTATTTGGTTATCAACTATAACTGCATTTTAATCCGGCTAGATGTTCTTATGTGAGTGGCCCGATAGGCTTTCGAATATGTTGGCCGTAGACACAAAGTACAAATTACGAAAATGCCCTTCATGCCTAACGATCACGGAATAGCGTCTAGCAACACACCGTGACCCCCAATCATCAGAAGAGTCAAATGCAATGACTACTACCTTTCATGTGAAACAGTTACCATATAAACATAATCCTATCGCTGTAATAATATCCATACAGTCGTTCGTCGAGTGTCAAACATCAACGACCGTATCTTATAATCTGGATATCATGCTCTCTTGAAGTAACTCATTTACTTCCACTTTGCAAAGATTCATGAGAGTAAGACATTCCTTATAAGAAGCCCTTTCGGATATTCACCCTACTAATAGGGTACGCGATTCCCAGACGACCAAACATGTATACTCCACATGCTTCAGTATCACACTCAATCACTATCATATGATCGCCCCGTGGCTAGGGGAAAACCTCAATAGTGTCAAAGAATGACAATCCACACCGTGATTCCATGTAGACTCCGGTCCTAAGGATAATTACACAACCGCCACATAGTGTGACTCTTAACAGTGTAAGTGGGTCAGTTTAACATACGCAATCTCTAATACACGTCCACGTACAATCCAAGTGTCTCTACACTTCGATAGATGAGATATATCCCTACCCTTAAAGACAAAAGACATCTAATACGTGCTAGCCTATTTGTACTATCAATGCGATGTTTAAAATAGTACATCAGCCTAGAGACATTTAAAGTATCAAACTTATTAAAGTGATTAGAGATCTCATCAACCATAATCGCCTATCATGGTTTCTCTATCACAGTTTAATACTAAGGACGTTATCATATAAAAATTCATAATTGGTTTTTTAAAAGAACAAATATATGACAACAGAAAAGCCATTTAATATATATGTATAAACATAAAGAAATAGTAGAAATGATCTGACCCGGTCAGATCCGGTCAAACCCGATTGGGTTTAGGACACTATTTCAACAGTCATTACCTAAACCGTAGGATCAATGTAACATTTTACATATACATTTATGAAAGCAAGGCAAACTCAGCCAAATTCTCTCTAGGATTTTGCTGCACCACTTTTACATTTTTATGCCACCATATTCACTATTTCATCACCGTGTACCACTCGCTTCTATACAAAAACACCGCCAGATATCCACCCCCAAACACGACAAATACTACTGTGATAATTTTGACAATATCAAGTTCTAACACGCAAGAAGAGAAATGAGGTGATAGTGTAGTGTGAGAATGATGCTGTATGATGGCAAGGTGGAATGTTTAGAAAATGTGAAGTGTTTTGTGAGTGTATCGTGTAGATGTTCTGATGAGGTGTCGGGGTGATTGTATGAGGTGTATAAGGTTTGGTGTAATGAGAAGGTGGAAGTGTAGGTGAGGTGTTTGAAAGGTGGAGAGGTGAGGTGGCATGATGATATAGTGTATTATTGAATAATGTCCCAGTTACTGTTAGGTCCCAATACAGTAGAAGTTTTGATGCTACCAAAATAGTTTGTTTAGAAACCAAGTATAAACCTGCTTAGTAGTCTGACATACGAATTGTAGAGGATTAGTCAGACCTTGCTTGTATTTGTAGAATCCATGTTAGTCTAGGCTTGAAAATTGGAAGACAAGAAGACTAGAAGACCAGAAGACCACACTCTTGTCCATTTGTCAAGCTGACTACTCTAGTCTGAATATTCATAAAGCAGACCAGCAAGAGAAAAGAAATGAGACGAGTATTGAAGATCCAGACGAGTCAAGATTTAGACCAGGGACAACAAATGCTCACATGTGACTAAAAAGATATACGAAGTGATAAATTAAAGGGCGTGTAGCCATCCATCCTATCAACATTTGAACTAACGGCTTCAAAATCATACAAGTGGAGAAATGGCATTGGATGCTATAAATTTATCATCTAGAAGCCAACAATGACAAGCTCCAACAGATAAAAGCGGAAAGGGCCAATTCGAAAAGTTCAAGTGACAACTCAGCATTGAATCAGACCCACTCATCTTCTCTATGGTACACCTACCCTACGAAGGGTATATAAGGATGAAGATCAACAACAAAAAAGAGAGAGAGTTCTGGAGTTATGTTCTTGAAAAATCTAAAAGGCCTTCTCAGATTCAATCTAAACAAGAACAAGATCTTCATCTCAAAGCTTACTAATCCAGATCTAGAAATCAAGCAGATCATCAACAAAGCTTCAAAGAAATATCTAGAGATCTACTTGGTCAAGAGAGCTGCAACTTAAACCTCAAAGTCAGATTCAGCAAAAGCTCTCATGTTTGTATCATTAACTTGATACAACACAACCTCTATTCAACAATCAAGTTCTCAAGAAACTGGTGAACCTGTTGAAGCATCTGCAGCGTGAAGGAACGACGAAGAAGACAGACGAGCTGTTGGAGAAAGGGAGTTCTTCAGACAAGCTGCGTGCAAATAGACCATTGAAGCATCTACGGGGTATGCTGCATCAGCGAGGTATCAAGGATTGGCTATTTAGAGTGTGAAGCATCTGCGGGGTGTCAAGTAAACTTGCCTATTGTATTAGTCTAGAGTACAATATTGATACCTCCCAAGTCACGGGAGGAGTGGTCATATAGGAGATTACGCCCCGAAGATCGATAACACTTCTTGTCTCATTTACTTTCAGCACTTTTCATTCAGTATTTGCATACTCTACATCACACTACCCAGCACTGAAAACCAAGCTCAATGATTATTTTAAACTAAATCATTATTGCGCTGCATTTACTTTTTGAGGATAATCCGACCAGTAAAACCAGACGAGCTACTTGCTAGTGTGTTCTTACTGATTAGACTCATTCATTAAGTAAGAAACTCCAAAATCGAAAAGAGTTCATTCACTCCCCCTTCCTCTCTGAACTCTTCAAAGTCTTGTATTACGGACCAACACTTATACACTACAGTTAAAACGGTAAAGAATTATAGTGATACACCATAAATACCTGAAATGACTTAAATGCCCTTTCATGAAATTTACAGGTATCACAACCATGCCCTTCTTTTCTTCTACTTTGACAACCGTATATACGAAAGTAATTACTACATCTGTCCTAAAATGTAAGTCCGTTTAGCTTTTTGGTTTTGTCTCGTAATATAAATCTATTTAGAAAGCCATTGAAGCATTTATTACATTTTATATTTTTACCCCTCATTTATTATATACTCACCCACTTTTCAGTACTTCCATTAATAAAAGTCAAATGTCATTTTGGACTTTTTTTCATCAAATTTAACGACACATAATCAATTTAACCAAATTTTTTAATATGTGTGAAAAATTCCAAATGAACTCACATTTTGGGTTGGAGGTAGTATTTAATATCCAGAATACTCTTACATAAAAATTTGGAAGGACCTTATTCCAAAATCTTGGGCATCGTTAATTGGATTTTCAAATACGATACGGATTGGTAGAAATTGACCAATTTTGGCCGATTTATCGTCTCGTTGCATTGTATTTGTTGAAATCGTCCGGTTTTTACCGCTACGAATCCAATTCAAGTCTATTACGTTGGTAACTTTGTATCGGTGTCTATCAAGTCGGATACGATACGGCCGAGTCATACCATACTCGGCCGAGACTTTGAACAATGGTTGGGAAACGACAAGTTTCAAGAATTATGAAAAAAAATTGGTTACCTTTCATTCATCATAATGGTATACAATTTTGGACTTCCCATTCTATCTATAACGTCAAAACTACACCGCTATAAATTAAATAATTACAATGCATCCATAAATAGCAATATATATATATATATATATCGTAATACCCCTCTCAAGGTGGAGCGTGGAGATCTCAAACGCCCAACTTGCACAGTAAAAACTCGAATTGTTTCCGTCCCAAAGCTTTGGTAAAAATATCCGCCAATTAAGTCTTCCTAGGAAAATAGGAGGGAATAATCAAACCATCTGTGATAGCATCACGCACAAAATGGCAATTGGCCTCAATATGTTTGGTTCGGTCATGAAATACAAAATTTTGAGCAATGTACAGTGCAGACTGACTATCAAAAAATAACCGGATACCAGGAGGATGATGCACACCTAAATCCGGGAGAAGTTGCTTAAGCCACTTCAATTCACACGTGAGAGATGCCATAGAACAATATTTCGCTTTTGCCGAAGACCGAGAAACCACAGATTGCTTCTTGGATTTTTTGGATATGGGGGACAAACCAAGGAAAGTGAACCAACCACTCATCGATCGTCTACTCAAAAGACAACTAGCCCATGAGAATAACACCAACCTTCAAGAGCTAGAGAGCTATCAGAACATAACCGAATTTCCTGACCGGGATGTTTTTGCAAGTATCGCACAACCTGAAGTTCCTCATCCCCATGTTCAACACGAGGAGCCTGGATAAACTGAGAGAGAATATGAACCGAGTATGCCAGATCAGGACGCGTCACACCTAGATAAATCAACCGCCCCACCAATCGCCGAAATTTTTCTGGATCATCAAGAAGGGGCCTTTCGGCCAGGGCCAGTTTATGATTATGTTCAATAAGGAAGTCGGCTGGTTTGGCCCAATGTAACCCCACCTTGTAAATTATGTTGAGTTCATACCTACGCTGGTTCAAAAAAATTATGGATTTGTTCCAGGAAATATCGAACCAAGGAAGTACTTAAGCACATCGAGATCCTTCATTTTAAAACGTTGACTCAGATATGTCTTGAATTTAGTCATTTCGATTGTGTCATTACCTGCAATGATCATATCATCCACGAATACAAGCACATTAAGCTGGACATCGTTACGATACTTGGTAAACAAAGAATAATCCGAATATGACTAACGGAACCCATATGCATTTAATGCCGATGCAAGCTTCGCAAACCAACACCGCGGTCCTGCTTCAAACTATATAAGGATTTTTGCATGCGATATACCAATCCAAATCGATTTTACTCAAAACAAGGAGGGATATTCATGTAAATATCTTCCTCCAAATATCCACGCAAAAATGCATTATTGACATCCATCTAATGAATGTCCCAATTTTTAGTAGCTGTCACACTAAGAAACGTACGAACAGTGACCATCTTTGTTACAGGAGAAAATGTGTCATTACAATCCAAACCCTCCGCTTGATGATGCCAAAATGCAACCAAACGAGCCTTGAAATGCTGCAACCGACCATGCTCATCATACTTTTCGGTGTAGACCCATTTACTTCCCAATGCTTTTTTCCAGGGAGGTAAAGGTTGCAATTCACATGTACCCTGATCATCCAATGCCTTAACTTCCTCGGATATAGCCTTACACCATCCATCATTTTTCATAGCTTCCTTAAAAGTTTTAGGAGGAGTCCCTGCAGTAATAGCAGTGAGATACTTACGGTGCTTGTCAAAAAGTAAATCATAAGTAAAAAATCGCGTAAGAGGGTAAGGATTACTATTGGTCCCTTGAAAAGGATTTGGTTAAGTTTAGACGGGGAGGGGGGGGTGAATAAACTTAACACTTAAAACTTTTGGAGTTAACAAACTGAATAACTTCAGCAGCCTGCTGACTGTTGATTTCACTGAATTTGTTGCAGCGGAATATATTCAAATTAAAACTTATTACTTGTTGTTAAAATATGATACCAAGTATTAGATACTCAGTAGTGTAAGTGTGTGATTCAGTTGCTAGTTTCAGTAGGATGATGTGCTAAATATACTAAATGCAGAATGTAAATGCAGAAAGTAAGTAGGAAATTTTTTATAGTGGTTCCAGGTGGTATAATCTTGTCAGTCCACTGTTCTCCTGTGATGTTGGAGGTAAGTCACTAGAGATCTTTGAGGTTGTAGTTTCAAAAATCCCTAAGTTGTTTGTCTTTCACCAATAACTATGGCTTCACACACTGAACACTTGGAACAGGTAAGATTGTTGCTCCAAAGTCTTCCACTGGTCCTTGAAGGGTAGGATTGCCTCTTCACCAGCTCCACCACAAACAACAGTTCTTGACACCCAAAGATGCTTCACTGTCTTCAGCAGGTTTCTTGTAAAAGAAAGTTTGAATCAAGTAAGTGATTCAGCTTTCAGCAGCTTGATCAGGATGAAATGATCAGCAGCTTGATGTTTTCAAGTGTGTAAACTTGATGTAGCTTTATAACAGATTACACTTGAAAAAGTTTACTGGATCAGTAGCTTTTAGGTTCAGTAGTGTCAGCAGGATGACTTCTTGATAAGAATCTGAAGCTCAAGATTAATTGTTATTTTTCTCTCAGAAATCATCACTTGTTTCTGTATCAGGGGTCTTCTATTTATAGGTGAGAATCCTTGTGACTTATGTTTGAAATTCAAACATAGCCGTTTCAGATTTGTCCCTTTCATGACTTGCATTCTGTCCCTGTACATAGTACTGACACTGTCAGTTTACTTTTTGACAATTTTCAAACTGTTCACCCTTTGACTTGTATCCATTGGATAAAGCTCAGTTTCTTTTCAACGTCCCTTTAATCTTAGCCATTGATTTGTTGACAAAATCAAGAGTTGTTATCCGTCATTTTCCTTGTAATATTTCAATGTAGCCTTTGATTAAATCGAGATATATGTTCAACAGGTTCCTTGAGTGTAAGTCTGCTGAAATGCATATCAGTCAGCTGGTCCAAAGTTGCTATGTTTATAAAGCACTGCAGCTGACTTCTCTTTTATCTAACTTTTTATCCTAAAGTTAGATTACACCGTTTTGATCATAACAAAGTTCCAATCACCACTTTACTTATGGAACTTAGACCTTGTACACAAGGTATATGTAATCAGTTTGGGTCATCGCAGACTTCCCTAAATTCTGATTCCATATCCTTGACTTTAAATACTAAGTTTGATCCCTTTTCCTTCAATAACTGAGTTTGAGCCCTCAGTCTTCAGTATTCAGCAGGTTCCTAAACTAGTCTACTGACTCAGGTACCCCTACTGATCTAGACAGGTCTGCTGATGAAAGTCATCTGACATTTTACAGTGCTTGTTTGATCAAACCTATACAAAGATCAAACTCTAATAAGCCTATACATTTGATCTAGACATCTTTTTGCCTTTGCTCTATAACAGCTAGTCTGGCACTCATCACTAAAACTTAAAATAAGTCCAACAATTTCCCCTTTTTGGTGATGATGCCAATACCCTCCTTACAGCAAAGCAAAAAGAGTAAAAACCAAAACAGAACAAATTCAGTCAATTCTCATTATAATCAGTTTGTTCAAATGTTATTACAATCTAGATTCAGCAAAAATAAAAAGCATGTGTAAGTATACTAATCTAGTTCATTCTTTCTCTTTCTTGTCTTTATTTCTCTTGCTGCTCATGATATTCCCTTATATCTCTAACCATTTCTCTCATCCATTGATTTTCAATAAGGGAAAAATCAATATGGGGGTTCACTTCCTTCCACCATTTCCATGCCTCAGGTATAGTAAGGTTAATTTGGTGTACTCTAAACCCAAAACGCATGTACAACTGCTTGAACTCATCCAATGAATCTCTTGCCGATGTAGTGGGTAGACTTCTTCCACCTCTTCCACCTTTTCCACCTCTACCACCTCTTGTGAGAAGATCTTAGAGTTTTGACCCTGGCTTCCCAAAATTTCAGTCCAAAGAAGGAATTTAGCCCTTCATGAAAGCCCTTGTCATGGTAAGGTCTCCTCTTATTGTAATATAGCTTTTTGTATTCCTTGAAGAGGTCATCAGTCAGTTGAAGTCTGCCAGGTGCAGGTTCTCTGAATGCATTGGTGTCAGCCTCCCATTTCTTTTGTGCAAAAATTCTAGCAACCTCTTTTGCTACTGCTGTTTGGCTCTCTTCCCCCTTATTGAGATCATCAACAAAACGGGACAGCAGACCATGAACACTCTCCTGTGTGATCAGCAAGTTGTTCAGTTGACCCTCCATGATTTCGTTCTAGTGTCAACCGCAAAGTGATCCTTCCTTCAATTGTCTCCGCTCCAAGAGATTGATCCTCTCGTAATTTAAGGATCCAATCCCGGCAGGTGAAGTGCTCCCGCAGTTCGGCCCACGCAGCTTGGGTGCCTCGCAAGCTTGTCAAGTTTTTGATGAATGGAGGCAAACTGTTCTTTCAAGAGCTTCTCCTTCAGTGTATTGCCATGTTTAATGCCTCTCACATATTGAGTTAGATCAGCAAGAGCATATTGAGTGGAAGTAATGTTGGAAGCAACTGTTTCAATAGTTCTTCCTCTATTTTCGACCAAGTTCATTAAATCTTCAAATCTTTGCTCTTGTCTGTCAAGTTGAGTTCTTAACCTTGTAATGTCACTTCTGACTGCCCTCAACTCATCCAACACCTGTGCTGGTACCCCACCAGCCATTCCACCAGCCATATGTCCAGCAGCTTCATCAGTAGGCTCTTTAACATTGTATTGTGCCCTCTGTCTGCTGACAACCATGGCCCAGGTCATATCCCTTCCAGCAGGGTTAGGACCTTCCTCAATTATATCTTCAAACATTTCATCCAAGATTTGATCTTGGGCAGGTTCCTCAAAAATTGGTATAAATGCCTGTTGTGGTTCAGCAACAATAGGTTCTTCCTCAGACATTTGAAACTCCTCATCACCGAAGTCATAGTCTAGCAGCTATTCATCCTCATCAATATCAGCAGCCTGCTGACTATCCTTCCTTTCAGTGACTTTAACTCCAGTAGGCTCTACTTCAGTAGCCTGTTCTTCAAAAATTGCAGGGTTTTCCTCCAAACCCATTGTGAGTTCCAACCTTTGTCCAGTCTTCGTTTGATCCTCGGCAACTGTACCACCAGCTTCCGACCTTTGTTGAGTCTTTCGTTTGATCCTCGCCACTCGAACCTCCTCAAAACCAATGGTGATCCTTCAAGGCCCATCACCATGTCCAATCTCTATCCAATCACTGTCTGTTCCTCAGTGAGTAGGACTCTCTCTTCCACAAGAATAAAAGGAAAAGTAGCCAAGTTTTCCTCTAGTGATCCTCTGGCATCAGCAATCTTCTGTAAAGTATCAGTAGATTTAGATATAGTGCCCTGAGTATCAATCCACTCTTGATATTGAACTTAATCTTCAGAACTGATATCAGGCTCACTATGTTCAAAAACCCTTTCCTCATCAAGATTTTCAGTCTGCTGATCATAAAAATTCACATCAGACTCCACAGCCTTGAATGTACCAGATGTGCCAACCAACTTGTTACCTCCAAAGTTTATGTCGTCATTGATCAGAGCTTCTAAATCATCTATAGTAAGATCCTCCAGATCTTCATCCATTTGACCCAGTCTGCTGGCCCTCAGCAGACTTGCCAGCATCAGTGGACTGTTCTATTCTTGGTTCATTTAACAGTGCATTTCCACTGGCTTCTCCTTGATGTGGGGGATGACCATCATTAGAGTCAGATGATGAAGAATCATCATTATCTGGTCCATCCCTAGGATCCTTAAACATGATACCTTCTTCTTTCTTTTGTTCATCAATGAGTTCTATCAATCTCATTTCCAGCAAAGAAGTATCAACCAAGTCAAGTAAGTTATCCACTCCTAACTTTTCAAAGGCCTATTCCTCCAAGTCTGTCATAGGATCAGCAGCTGATTTTTGTCTCTTGTAAAACCCAAACTTCCATTGAAAGTAATCAGCAACCAGCTGGAGTTTAGGATCAACATACCCTTTCTTCTTTTTCTTTTATTTCCTTTCAAAGGGCATATATGGCTTTTTGGGAGCTGTTTGTTCACTTTGTTGACCTCCAAAGGTCTCAACAAGCAGATTCAAAGTTTCCTCAACAGATGCATTTAGGTCAGTAGGTTCCTCTGGTTGTAAATTTGTACCTACCACCTCCATCTGTTCGACACTTGGTTCCCCTTGACTTACATGCTCATCAGCAGGGTCAGGAATAGATTGCTCTTCCCTCTGAATTATTGCAGAAATGGCAGGGTCTTGTACCGTCGTATCAATTTCCACAAGAAAGTGCATTCGGTAGCAGTCTCTCGTGGCTCTTCGCAAGTTGCTCAACAACAACTTCTACAGCTTCAGTAGGTTCAACAACCTCTTCTTCTACTTCCCTTTGAGCCTCTAGAATCCTCAACTGTTTCCCTTTTCCATGTGTCCTTTACTTTGCTATTTCCTTCATTCTCTTAGAAGGTTGTTCAGCTTCAACCTCAGTAGCCTTCCTCTTTCTACTGTCTTCCCTCTGTTGCTCTTTCAAGATTTCAGCAGCAGACTTCTTCCTTGTAACTTCAGCAGGGTCAGTAACTTCAATTTCAACTGGACCCTCGACAGACTCGAGATCTCGTGTTTGCTTCCTTGTTTTCCTAGGCTTTAGCAACTCGGTGATTATTCGGTGTCGTAGCCTTCCTCTTCTCAGCAACTTTCTTAGGTGTAGCAGATTTAACAACTTGCTCAACCTACTCACCACCAGTATCATCATCCCCATCATTGTCACTCTCAGTTTCTTCATCATCTATATCTTCATCATCATCTAGTCCAAGAATAGGATAACTGATCTACTTCTTATATCTGGACTTGTTTAGTTTTTCAGGTGCAACATCAGGTATCTAAAAATGATTCATCAAAGTCTGAATCAGTAGACCTAGGGGCTTGGTTTTGGACTTCCGTATACTATCTCTATCTTCAGGAAACACCTTCTTCATGTAGTGTATAAAGAATCCAGCCCAATCAAAATTCATACTTCTATAGATGATGATCAGTAGGTCTATCTTGTGTCTAGAAAATGTATCTAGACTCCCACTGAATCCCAAAATGGTCTTGGCAATTAACTTGCTCAGTAGATTATATTCAAATCCAATGTGCCTTACATTAATGCCTAGAGATGATGGTATAGTCTCATTTATCTTTATTGTATCAACAAACTTCATTCTTGGCAGGTTCATCATTTCTAGATTGGTAGGAGCACCATTTCCAGGTCCAAAATGAAATACTTCTCTCAGTAGATCTGAAGTAATTTCAATCTCTCTACCATTAACCGTTGTAGTGAAGGCCTCTCTACCTTCATGTATGACTATGTTCTTCCATAATTCCAAAACGTTGACATATGAAATTCTCTCCAATCTTCTATTGATAACATTTTCTAAACCAGTAACTCTTCTGATTCTTCTTCCAATGTTGATGGCTAACTCAGTTGTATGAGAGTCAGTAACATATCCTCTCACACTTTGACTAGTTCCAATATGAACATCAGCTTTATCCGCCATTAGAAATGAGAAAGATGAAGAAGAAAGGTTTTCAAATCTGTGTTCACACAAAGTATTTGCAGAGAAGTATCAATCTGAGAGTTGTAAGTAGGAACTCTGTGTATATGTCTGTATGTATAGAGAAAGGTAGTTGAAACTGTCAGATAATGCACTGTACACGTACTGTAGCATTAACCACGATTAAATTTGGAATGAATGAGATCTTGCCATGCGTCCCATAACTGATCAATAAAGAGTTGTAACCGTCCGATCGTGTAACTGCGGTTATAAAGATAAGATAATTATCCCGGTCTTTTGCTTTTTGACTTTGTGGAAGTTTGACTGTGTAACGTATGTCTCAGCAGCTTTTGCCATCAGTAGACATGGCTCAGCAGCCTGCTGATAAGGATGCCTCAGCAGTCTGCTGACAATGTTACTCTGCTGATCTCCAATTCTTCTTATTTTTTCC
Organism: Gentiana straminea; assembly: GCA_036785695.1. Taxonomy (NCBI): domain Eukaryota; kingdom Viridiplantae; phylum Streptophyta; class Magnoliopsida; order Gentianales; family Gentianaceae; genus Gentiana; species Gentiana straminea. The sequence goes on from JAVUPR010000175.1 coordinate 1,440,125, forward strand.
AACTGATAATACAAGATGAAGTTTAATACCAATGACTGATCTGTCAAGTGAGCTCACCCAACAGGACAAAGACCAATCCCCTTGGAAACTTCATTTGCTCAATTGTCCAAGCATAAAAAAGTACATGGAATTGTTGATACCAATGACTAATCTGCTAAGTGAGCTCACCCAACATAGCAAAGACTAATCCCCTTGGTGAATTCCAGTACATTGCTGATTAAAGATGTATCAGTCAACTTTTATAATTCCAAGTTCAATCCTTAGTTTAGCAAATATTTCACCATCCAATGGTTTTGTGAAAATATCAGCAAGTTGATCTTCATTAGGGATGTAAAGAACCACCACATCTTTCTTTTCAACATGATCTCTTATAAAATGATGTCTCACATCAATATGCTTGGTTCTTGAGTGCAAAACAGATTTTCTGTGATTGCAATTGCACTTGTGTTGTCACACATTATAGGAATTTCTCTTTCTTCAATTCCATAATCCCTTAATTGTTGTCTTAACCACAATATTTTTGCACATCAACTTCCAGCAGCAATGTATTCAGCCTCAACAGTGGAAGTTGATATAGAATTTTGTTTCTTACTGAACCGGGAAACCAAATCTATTTCCCATCAGGCGACAGGTTCCTATGGTGCTTTTTCTATCAATCTTGCATCCAACATATTCAGAATCTGAGTAGGATATAACCTTGAAGCTTCCATCTTTTGAATACCATATCCCTACTTCCAAAGTCTCTTTTAGATACTTTAGAATCCTTTTGACTGCAGCTAGATGACTTTCTTTTGGTTTAGATTGAAATCTTGCACAAACACCTACAGCAAAGGATATATCAGGTCTGCTGGTAGTAAGGTACATCAGACTGCCTATCATCCTTCTGTATCAAGTCTAATCAACATCTCTGCCTTCTTTATCTTCATCCAATCTTATGTTTGTACTCATAGGAGTTGATACATTGGTGCTGTTCTCCATACCAAATTTCTTCAGTAGCTCCTTGGTATACTTGGTTTGATGAATGAAGATTCCATCTTTCATCTGTTTGACTTGTAAACCCAAGAAATAGTTCATTTCTCCCATCATACTCATTTGGAATTTACTTTTCATAAGATTAGCAAATTTCTCACATAGCAATTCATTTTCAGAACCAAAAATTATGTCATCAACATAAATCTGTACCAGCAGCGTGTTGTCTCCTTCATTGATTCTGAAAAGAGTCTTGTCAATGGTTCCTTTGGTAAAACCATTGTCCACCAAGAATTGAGATAGGGTTTCATACCATGCTCTTGGTGCCTGTTTCAAACCATAAAGTGCTTTATTAAGTCTGTACTTCAAAAATGCCAAGAATTGAGATAGGGTTTCATACCATGCTCTTGGATCCAGTATCTTCTTGGTCTTTAACTTCTAAACCAGGAGGTTGCTGAACATAGACCTCCTCATCCAGAATGCCATTCAAAAAATGCACTTTTGACATCCATCTGATATACTTTGAAGTTTTTATAAGCAGCATATGCCAAGAATAATCTTATAGCTTCCAATCTTGCAACATGGGCATATCTCTCATGAAAATCTATTCCTTCTGCTTGAGAATAGCCTTTTGCTACTAGTCTGGCCTTATTCTTTACAATGGTACCAGATTCATCCAATTTTTTTCTGTATACCCATTTGGTTCCAATTATATTGGCATGATTAGGCCTTTCCACTAGTGTCCAAACTTGATTTCTTTCAAATTCATTCAATTCTTCTTGCATAGGAATTATCCAATCTGGATCTGATATTCCTTCTTCAACAACTTTAGGTTCTATTTGAGATAGAAAACATGTAAACATTGCTTCTAATTGTCTTCTAGTCCTTACATCTTGCTGTATATTGCCAATAACTTGCTCAGCAGGGTGATCCCTTAACCATTGTGGATTTTGGTTAGAATGATTCTCAGGAACATCATCTTCAGTAGGGTCTGCCGTTGCTTGACAAGGGTTCAACAGATCCTTGAACTGCCTCAGTTGTTGCATTAGTAGTGTTACCAGCAGGGTGTTCAGCAGGGGCAGAGTCAGAAACCCTTAACTCATTTATCCTTTCCAAAACATCAACACATTCTGGATCAGTGACTTGTTTATTCTCAGCAGGTTCTGAAGCTTCATCTTCCATTCCAGTGAACTTAGGTTCATCAAATACAACATGTATTGTTTCTTCATGTTTCAGTGTCCTTTTATTCAGTACCCTGAATGCCTTGCTGACAGAAGAGTATCCCAAGAAGATTCATTCATCTGATTTAGGTTGGAATGTCTTCAATTGCTCCTTATGATTTAGAATAAAACATTTTCTTCCAAATGGATAGAAATAGGATATATTAGGTTTCCTTCCATTCCAAATCTCATAAGGTGTCTTCAGCTGACTTCTTGTTCACCGAGGTTGTTTTGTGTATAGCAAGTTGTATTGATCAAGGCTCTTGACCCAATATCTTTCGAGTAAAAGTGCTTCACAAATCATAGTTCTTCCCGCTTCTTTTAAAGTCATGTTTCTTCTCTCAGCAACCCTATTTTGCTGAGGTGTACCAAAAGTAGCGATTGATGTAGCACACCATTCTTCTCACAGTATTCTCTTATAACTTTATTGAGAAATTCAGTACCCTTGTCTGTTCTGATCTTCACTACTGTCAAACTTTTCTCATTTTGCAATCTCTTCAAAAGTTCAGGGATATTTTGAAGTGTTTCACTTTTCTTGTTCATGAATACTACCCAAGTGTATCTTGAATAATCATCCACAACTACTATAGTGTACTTCTTTCCTATCACACTTGTTGGTGTTACTGGTCCAAATAGATCCATGTGCATCAGCTCCAAAACACTTTTTGTTGACTACTTAGTCTTTGACTTGAAGCTTGATTTAGTCTGTTTACCTTGCTGATAAGCATCACATATAGCATCATTTTTGAATATTATCTCAGGTAAACCAATCACCAGTTCTTCTTCATCAACTGATTGATATCATCAAAGGTTAGATGATTTAACTTTTTATGGCATAACCAATTGAATTCTGATTTGGTATGCACAATCAGGCATGTATCTGGAACAGCAGTAGACCAATCCACAATATACATGTTTTGTTGTCTTCTTCCAGCCAACATGACTTGATCACCTCTTTCACTAATGACAATACATGTGTTCTTGTCAAAAGTGACCTTGTAACCCATGTCACAAAACTGTCCAGTGCTCAGTAGGTTGTAGTCCAGTCCTTCCACAAATGCAACATTCCTGATGGTTAGTCCATTTATCACAAGTGTGCTATATCCTTTTGTGTATCCTGGTGTGTTCTTATTGCCAAAATTCACTCTTGGACCATCCTTTGCCACATAATTTGACAAACAATGCTTATTCTTTGTCATATGTCTGGAACATCCACTGTCAAAGTACCAGACACCCTACAAAACAAAGTTAATGTGTTTTAGGTACCCAAAACTGTTTGGGTCCATAGTGGTCAGTGGTAAGCATGACCCTTGGCAAGTTTCCATAAGGTCTTCTTTGAAAAGTGTTATACTTTTGTTCATAATGTATTCTACACATCCATAAGGTCTAACATTTGGTTGTGTAGGATTCACATATGCTTTCTGGCCTTTTGGTATGTAATCCTGTTTAGATTGATTTATATTGTTAGAAGTACCAGCATAACCATAGGTTTGCTGTCTGTTAGGAGCAGCCTTGTGATATGGAGTCTGCTGAGGTCCCTGCTGAGGTCTTGTATAAGTCCTCTGCTGAGTCCTCTATTGATTTCATTGCTGAGGTTTTACCCTAGCAGCATGGTTATACCTGTTGTTTCTAGCAGTATGATCAGGAATATTCCAATCATCATCAGTAGGGAATAATCTACCTTTCCTCCTGAGATAAGTATCCCTAGAATGATTGACATTTTTAGGTTTAGGATTCTTATCCTTGGAATATTTTTGATTTTCGCCTTTTTGTGGTCCAGCAGACTTGGTAGCAGGTCTGTAGAAGGTACAACAGTCCTACTTTTAGATTTATTCTTTTTGTTAGGTGCTGTTGACCTTTTTGACTTCTGATTTTGCTTTCTTGAAGTTTTCTCAGTAGGCTTCATTGCAACAGCAACCTTTTTGGGAGTTGGATCTTGTGCAGGCACAAACTTAGGACCAATTCTGGTACTAGGTTCAGTAACCTTACTGGATCCAATCCTATTAGATTGTTGAGTTCCAAATCCAAGGCATGTTCTCTCACCATAAGGTTTTCCAGATTTGAATGCAGTGAAGGAAGAAGATTGTTCAGCAGATTCAGCAGCTACTGAGTGTATAGCAGGCTTATGCTGATTCTGTCCAACCTCTTTTTCCTTTCCCTTGAGAATTCTTAACTCAGCTTTTAACCTTTCAACTTCTGTTTGAAGATCTTCTTTTTCAGCCTTCACAATCTCATAACCAGATTATATTATCCTCAGTTGATTAAGGATGGCATCCAAAGTTTCTTCATTGTCAGAATTTTTAGGATTTGAACCACAAGTTGATTCACAATCACTTTCAGCAGGAGTGTTTATAGATACATAATTGTATACCTCATTTGTTTGATCCATATTTGCCATTAAAGGATAATCATCCATATCAGCAACAAGTGCAGTATCATCAGATTCATTTCCTTTTTCTGATTCAACTTCATATCCTGATTCATCTTCAGCAACCATAGCTTTCTTGCCAGATCTTCTTTGCTGACTTTTGCTCTTCAGTAGGTTTGGACAATCAGGTCTGAAATGTTCAGGCTTCTTGTAGTTAAAGCAAAGATAATCAGGTTCCGTCGAATTTAGAGAGAGAATCTCTCATTGGCGATTTGGGCGACTAGGGTTTCCACCTTGCCAATTTCGATCTAATTGCTGCATTTAATGCGTACTTTTGATTCTTTCTTACAATCATTTATTACAAATAACTGTCCTAACAGCTTGCATTCATTTTGCTGAATTTCCTGGTGTTTTTTCGTTAATTTTGGTCCCCTCATGGGACAGAAACCGAAAAAGAAAAGTGTATCGAGTTCAGCTTCGAAATCGAAGAAATTGGAAGAATCTGCACCAATTGTTGCTCTCCCTGCCCCTAATGTTGGTGATTCTACCCCCTCTGTTGCAGAGAAGGTCACCGGAGAAGCAGCGGTCGGAAAAGATGGGGGTTCATGGCCCAGTACGGAACTGACCAAGTCGGGTTCTTCAACAGCGATTGCAATTTCTACTGGAAATTCGAAGGAGTTGGAGACTGGAAAAACCAAGCAGGCAAATGAAGCAGCTGGTAATAAAGATTCGAAGATTGCAGCTATGGCTACGAATGCCGGAAGTGATAACCGGAACGCTGATATGGTGGCCCCTGTTCCGATTTCTTCAAACCCCAATGTTTTTAAGGCTGCAAAATATCTATCTGGAACAAACAATGTTAATCTGACCTCCAAAGAAGCTTCTTCGACTGGAAAAGCCACCAATTTGGAAGAAACACCTGCTGTTCCGATTGATACTGTGGAAGACACCCCTGTTATTTCATCTAAGCCCACAGCTGCTGCTAATTCGAATGAGAAACAGGTATCAACTGATGTATTGCCTATTATTTATGTTGAAAATGCTACTGGAAATGTTACTATGACTGCTGCTCGTAATAATGCTAATGAAGATGGTATAATAGCTGTGGGTAAAGGTGTTTGTGAACCTCTAAAAACTGTTGATGTAGGGACTGGAGTTGTTAACAAAAATTCAGTGGGGCTTCTACTAATAAGGTCCCTGCTGTGACTGTGGAATTGCCTAAGGCTCCTTATGGGGCTCCTGATTATATTGGTTATGTTGGTGATGATGTTGAGAAATCTAATGGAGAAGGGCCTGCACCTTGGGTCAATCTGTTTGGAGATAATAGAGAGATTACTAATGGATTTAAATTAAAAGAAGATCTAGATAGAGTTAAACCTAATGTTGTTAGCTTCAAGGATATGGAAATTGAAGAAGATGAACTAGGAAAGCTCAGTTTGGTGGGGTATTTTGCCTTTAGGCACCCTGGCAAGGAAGGTGTTCAAAAAATGGTTAACTCCTGGCCAGCAAAATGCAGATTTTATCAACACACATCTGGCTGGCTAGTATTCACATTTGGGAACATAGCTGATATGGATAAAGTGTTGTTGGGGGGTCCTTATTATGTTTATGGTAGGACTCTGTTACTGAAAAGGATGCCCAAAATGTTTCATTTTAGCATGAAGGAATTCTCTATTGTGCCTGTTTGGCTTCAGCTTCGTAATTTGCCCTTGGCTTTCTGGAAGCCTGATTATCTTAGTAGCATCTGTACTTTTGTGGGTTCCCCTCTGTACACTGATCAATGCACTGTTACTAAGGAGATGATCAGTTTTGCTAGATGTTTGGTTGAAGTGGATGTGAAAAGCAACCTACCAAAGATCATTCCCATTATCTTACCTAATGGGGAATTACTGGAACAGGCTGTTTTATATGAGAATCTACCCAAATATTGTGACAAATGTATGATGCTGGGGCATGCTCAAGATACTTGCAGGGGTCAGGGTTTAGCTGAACCTCAATTGTATGTGAGAAGACTGCCTAAAGGAGTAGGGAGACAGCCAAACTCCAACTCTGCTGCTCCTAGAAAATAGGGTACTGCTGCTACTACTAAAGCTGGCACTAATGCACCAAATTCTGAGACTGATATCCCAAGAAATAAACCTAGAAGGAGAAGAAACAAGAAAAAACCTGTGGTACATGATGAAAGATTTGTGTTCCCAGATGATAATAACATCCCATTTGGTGCAAAAAGAGGTCTTAATTTCAATGATGAAGGCTCTGGTGTGGACAGAGCAAAGGAAACTGATGGAGCTGTTGAAGATACTGATTTTGATGGAGGTACTACTGAGGATGGGGGTATCTCTGATGTTCCAGACAGGGCAGGTTCAAGCAAACAGAAAGGAGTGGCAGTTGAGGATACTAAGGTTCGAAGAACTCCTAACAAATCTTCCTACACACTTGCTGATTTGGAATTCAAAGAAGTGGAAAACAAAAAGAAAAAAACAGCTGGCTCACAAGGGGCTAAGTCAAAGGCATCTGGTAGATTTACCACACCTATTAAACCTGTCAAAGGAGGGTTCATGCCTCCTATTAGACAGAAATGATAGGATTCTGGAATATTAGGGGATTCAACAGAGCTACTAAGCAAGTTGGGGTGGTCAATTATGTTAGGCAGCACCAGCTTGCACTGTTTGGAGTCCTTGAAACTAAGTTAACTACTGAAGCTAGGGATAATTTACTCAGAATTAGACTTGCTGGTTGGTCTAGTTTCGATAATTTTGATAGCCATGGCCATATCAGGATTCTCATTTTTTGGGATCCTGGAAAGGTTTATGTTCAGGTCCTTGATTTTGGTGATCAGTGGATTCATTGTGAGGTGAAGATTCTGGTTTCTGGGGCTGTTTTTGTAATCACCTTTGTTTATGGCTTGCACTCTGTGGGCACCAGGAGACCTCTTTGGGACAAGCTGGTGGAACTGAGTAATTTTGGGCTGCCTTGGGTGGTTTGTGGTGACTTCAACAGTGTGTTTGAGCCAGGAGAAAGGCAGGGTACAATTGATACTACTGAATATGAGATGCAAGATCCACAAGAGTGCTGTATTACCACTGGACTTTCTACTATGAGATCAGCTGGGCAATTTTACACTTGGACTGGGAAAAATGTTGTCTCCTGAATTGACAGGGTCCTTGTTAACTCCTTGTGGTTTGATCTCTTCCATAGTGCATTGGCTTTCTTTGATCCTGCTGGAGTACATTCTGACCACTCTCCTTGCAGGATCAGTTTAAATGATGACACTGTCAGCAACAAAAGATCTTTTAAATTTTACAACATGTGGACCTCTCATGCCTCTTTTTTAGAAACTGTGCAGGATGTTTGGAGAACCTTTGTGCCTGGTACTGCTATGTTCAGGTTATGCAAAAATTTGAAGGCTCTGAAAAGGCCTTTGAAGGAGTTGAACAAGAAGCATTTCAGCCATATTTCCTCAAAGGCTGCTGCTGCAATGGCTGACCTTGAGCAGGCTCAATCATAGCACCTTGGTGATCCTGGGAATCAGCTACTGGCTGATGCTGCTGATGAAAAAAGAAAGAAGTGCCAGTTCTTGGTGGATGCAGAAAGAAGTTTCTTATCTCAGAAGGCTAAAGGGCATTTTCAGGCTAATAGTGACAGAAGCACCAGATTCTTTCATTCTTTGATAAAGAGCAACAGGGCCAGAAATCACATCAGTACTGTTCAACATGATGATGGTACCTTTACTACCTCTTATTCTCAGGTTTCTGATGCTTTTTTGGATTTCTTTACTGGCTTACTTGGCAATACTACTGATTGTGCTCCTATTGATCCTGCTGTGTTATCTGAGGGTCCTACTCTTCCTGATGTTTGTCTTGAGGACTTGGTTTCTGAGGTTACTGTGGAGGATATTAACAGGTGGTTTTCAGTAAGGATGATAACAAGGCCCCTGTACCTGATGGTTATTCTGTGGGATTCCTCAAGAAAGCCTGGAATATTATTGGTGCAGATGTTACTGCTGCTGTTCTGGAATTCTTTAGACATGGTACTCTCTTAAAACAAGTTAATCATGCTGTGATTGCTTTGGTGCCAAAAAGTTCTCATGCCTCAGCTGTGAAGGATTACAGGCCTATCTCTTGTTGCAATGTGGTCTATAAAATTATCTCCAAGTTACTTGCTGCAAGACTTTCCAAAGTGCTGCCTTTTATTATTAATGAGGCCCAGACTGGGTTTGTACAGGAAAGGAGCATGCTGGATAACATTTTTCTGTGTCAAGAGCTTCTTAGAGAGTACAATATCACAAGATCTACACAAAAATGCATGATCAAAGTTGATATCAAGAAAGCTTTTGACTCTATACACTGGGGGTTTCTGAAGATTATGTTGGAGCAGCTTGGTTTTCCTACCAGATTTATTCAGTGGATTATGGCTTGCATTACTACTCCATCTTTCTCCATTTCTATTAATGGCGATATGCAGGGGTTCTTTAAGGGCAAAAGAGGATTGAGACAAGGTGATCCCATCTCACCCTTTCTTTTTGTGATTGGCATGGAGTATCTCTCTAGACAGCTGACTGCTTTGGGCAAGAATCCTGCTTTCAGACATCATCACAACTGTAAGGAGCTTGGTATTATTCATTTGGCCTTTGCAGATGATCTTATGCTTTTTTCCAAGGCTGATCCTACTTCTTTGGGCTTGCTTATGGGGTGCCTGCATCAATTTGGGGACTGTTCTGGACTTCTGGCTAATCTTAATAAATCTGATATTTATTTTGCTGGGATCAATGATACTTTGAAGGAAGAACTGCTGCAGATTTCTGGTATGTCTGAAGGTGAAATGCCCTTCAGATATTTGGGTATCCCTCGGGCTCCTTCTAAGCTACTGGTGGCAGACTATGGCCCTTTGTTTTCTAAATTGACTGAGTACTTTGGCAAGTGGCAAGGCTCTACACTTTCTTATGCTGGCAGATTGGAACTCAATAGATCTGTAATACAGGGTTTCCTTTGCTTCTGGATGGGGGTTTTCCCTATTATCAGTAAGGTGGCTAGAAGACTGGATGAAATGTGTATGAAATTCCTTCGGGGGGTGCTTTAGACTCTAGGAGAAGGCCTCTTGTCCCCTGGAACCAAGTGTGCTTACCCAAGGATAAAGGCTAGAAACCTTGCTCTTTTGACTAGGAATTTATGGAACTTGCATTCTGAGAAGCAGTCCCTGTGGGTAAAATAGATACACCACTTCTATTTCAAAGGTGATTCTGTGTGGTCTTTTGCTCCTACTAGAAGAGTCTCCCATCTGATGAAGGCTATCTTGAATTCAGAGACTTGATGGTGAATGGTGTGGGCACTGAAGGAGGAGCTGTTTGCTTGCTAAATAAATGGAAAATAGGAAGGAAAATTAGTACTGGGGCAGCCTATGACTTTTTCAGGCCCCAAGGCAACAAGGTTTGGTGGAGTAATGTGGTGTGGAACTGCGGGGCTACACCCAAACACTGTGTCATCCTCTGGCTTGCAACAATTGGGAAACTTTTGACTAAAGACAGGCTGTTTTACTTGGATGATCTCACTTGTGCCCTTTGTGATTCAGCCCCTGAATCTATTAGCCACTTGTTCTTTCAATGCAGGGTTACAAAGAAGATTTGGGATGAGATGAGATCTTGGCTGGGGTTGCGTATGTTAGTTTCAATATCGTCGGATCAATCATGGATTGACCCAATTACACAGCGGAAGTATCGGATCTAGATCTAAACGAAACAAAATACATAAATAAAAGATCTAAACCTACAAGGGGGTTTAGGAGCCTACCTTTTTATGGTGCTTAACTCCAAGAACAAAAGGTCACCAAGAACACATGTTTGAGAAGCCACAGTCTTCCAACGTGTGTCTCCCAGCAACACCAGGTGGATGGTGTTTCCCGCCGCCGGACCTCCTTGATATGCTACCGGAAAAATCCCGAAGATTTTTCCAACTCGAACCCTAAGAATAGAGGCCGAAATTTTCAGCCAATTTCTCTTGTGAATAGTGACATGAATAGTGTGTTTTAAAAGGCTTGGAAGAACTCTCTTTATATAGGAGAGTAAGACTTAACCTCCAAGGATTAAATAATTAATACAAAATCAATTATAATAATCCTTTTCCAAATAAAAGATAAATAAAATAATTATCCCAAACAAATTAGGATAAATCATATTATTATCCTATATTCTATGAATTATCAATTAACTAATAAAAGATAAATCACATGTCAAATAATTATCCAAGAAAACTAATTTCTTAATAATATTTAACATCAAAACTTGCGACACCTTTAATTAAAAGGGTTCACACGCATCTTTCATATATTTGACCAATTAGATCAAAAAAGAAAAGTCAACACACTAATTTGGGCCGAGTCCACGAAAAATGTCTTTTCCGTGTATTTAATTATTTAGTCCAACTAAACAATTAATCCACATATCAAATTAAATAGCCCAATCCACTATTTAATTATAATTGAGGTGCAACGACGAGAAACCTATATGCTATGTTAGGAGGCACGTCGGGGACCATGGACCCATATTCAGTAGCTACAATAAATTAGATAAAATTATTCGTCAGACAGAATAATTATATCCAACCTATTAATTCCGGGATTACACCACCATAAACCCGAAACTGAACTCTATCGAATATAGATAACTTACACTCAAATTATGAGTCAAAAGCGTCCACTGATATAATCATTACATACGGATAAATCCTCCATAGACTGTTCACTTCGATTCGGGATATTTCCGTAAACCCTTCTCGAAACATATTATCCTTATTTACCATTAACCCCTAGTGATCAATTAGTTCATATTCAATATAATATGAACTCGGCCGATCGATCAGTTTCTAGGGTCAACAAATAAGGGAACTGTCTCTCTACTTCCCGAGGGAAGGAATGGATTCCATATCGTGATAGCACGGACCACTCACTCATTCCGGAATAGAGCCAACGAGAAGTGTTGGACCACATACTTCGAAGTGATCCTTACTAACACATCAAACTCTACCCTAGTCTAAAATCGTACGTGATCACCTCGGGATTAAGATTAATCCATACATGATCATCTTGTGATTCGATAAGACTTCTCGATTACGGAATTATATCGAGAACTCAAATCAAATCGGTCCAGCCCTATATGATTATCATCATATATAAATGCCCCACTAGGTACCCTATTACCGACGGTCCGGATAAGGCTGTCACACCTAAAGTGTTACGGGCGCATTAATAGCAAATTAATCATGAGACCCATCTCGATTAATAAACGCTACGGACTAAGTTAATTTTAAGTACATCTCACTAACTCAATCCTCTTGTGTATAGCCATACACCGAGTTATGTGATTACATAAACGAGGTACTTAGGGTTTTCAGTAGTGTCTTAATTATAAGCATACATGCATATAATAAGATGAATTATTAATTCTGTCCTAAAACAATTATATAATTGTCTTTCGCGCACTATACCTTACAATCTCCCACTTGCACGAAAGGCAAGTGGATTAATTGTTTTAGAGCACACCCTTATTTATCTATATCTACAACATTCTCCCACTTGCTCAAAACAGGTGAGACGAATCCCTCAAATCTGTACCCTCCAAGCGCATCTTAGTAATTCATCCTTCCAAGCACGACCGGAGTGTGCCGCCGCAGGGTAGGTCAGTGACCCGGCGCGTACTCAGAATCCGAATACCATGTGACTTGGCACACTGATCAGGTAGGATGTCGGCTAGAGTCAATCTTTGGGATCGAAACATCGCCTTTCCATCTAATCCGGTGGTACGATATCAATATGCCTTTGATTCAACACCGAGGACGAAATCGACTTAACGATCATCCTTCATCTGACCTAAAGTCAGAATCAGTGTCATCACTTATATTATAGTTTGCACCTGAATATACTAGCATATTATTCCTCATTCTCCCGAAGATACTTGAGGATTCACTAAACATCCCATTTCGTATTCATCCTCAGGTTTAGATAACCATTCTGAGAGGTAGGGTAGACTACATCGTTGAATGTTGCATAAATGCAAGAATATCTTAACCAGGTGAATGGATGGGATTGCCAATGATCGATTCTTGCGGATTTGAGCGAATCAAATCCTTTAGAATGAATCCCGATGGCATGTCGACTCGACTTCGAGATAACACACCCATGTTGTTTCCAAGCTGTTTCGGTGTTACCGTTCACAAACACTAATCTACATACTACTTTACTAATATTGATGCCAAGTCTACAAAAGACTTATCAACATTACGGTCAAGTCCACATATTAAAATATATTACTTTGAAATGACCTAGAGGTTTGCTTTAATCCCCAAAGGATATAAGCTATAGCAGGCATCCTGCCAAAGGTTCTTTCTGAATAAATTAAGATACCATTAGTCTCGCAAAAAGGTCTTAGGGAATCACCCCTATTTTCTGCTTTGTAACGAATCCGTTATTTGTTCTTAGCTAAAACCCTTCTGTTCTGAATGAATTCAGATTCCGTTGTTCGGCAAGGAAGTCTTAGGGAATCATCCTGATGACGGTCAAGTTATAAAAATAACTCGATACCTAAATAACCAACTAGCAAGAGAACTAGGTTCAATCGTAGTATAGCTAGATAGAGTCGAGGTCGATCCCACAGAGACTCGGCTTAAACAAGTACAACGTTATTAAACTAAAAATAGATTAAAGGGCGGTCTACGACCAACAATAACGTAGAAATAAAGATTGACACGATAGAAAACACAAAGACTAACAATACGACACAAGACACTAAACACTTGTTTTTATGGTTTTATAAGACTCTAACAAACGGTATTGATTACGCTAGTAGTAATTACTCCCTCATATATGTATATCTAAGCCGAGACGGAAAGACATTAAGGTTGATTATATTTTGGCTACGGGAGCCATCCCCTAAAGCGGATCTACTTCGTGAACGGATAGAAGATCCCTATGCTTAATTACGAATCCTTCCTTGGACAGTATAGAACATCATATAACAAGCATGCTATACCAAACTAGGGATGCCGATCTAAAATCGTCACCTCGTCTAGGCAACCACCGTGGACAGGTTGGCACACCTCCTAAACGATCGGCTAACTTATGTCCTATTTAACATGGCAATTTTCACAATATATCATATTAATTTACGAGAACGATGTAACAACTTGGCCAGATCTATTACATGTGTATATGAAAAACAGAAAGCACGACGTAGCCGAAGTCGTTCACAGAAAATTACTAGAATCTTGATGGCTAGATCTAACCATATAGACCGTGGTAGATCTAGACCGGTGACTCTAGAATTTGCTCGTAAAACGCCTTCGTACGACTTAGATCTACATGAATATGGGTTTGTTAATTAACTACATCACGAACTCAATACACAAACGACTACTCCATAACGAAATAAAATAGATCTACGAATAAAAACGACATATTTGGATAGACATTACCCTTGTAAACGGAGGGTCCTCTGATCCTTTAATGCAATCTCTAATCGATGAATCCATCGCCTCCGTGATGAAGCAACATAATATAAAATAAAAAGAACTATATTGATAAACTAAAAGTATTGTAGTATTGTGTTTTGTAGGTTGGTGGTTTTCTCAGCATCGTGGCTGTTGTTTATATAGGAGTTGTAGCCGACATAGGGAGAATCCAGAAGATATGCACGCATTAATCTGATTAGGCTCGGGTGACCGAACAGTTACGCTTGGTCGACCGAATGGTTACGCTCGGTCGACCGAATGGCATGGCTCGGTCGACCAAGCCTCCCTCTTTACGCGTTTTCAATTTCGCTTCATCTGACTTGTTGCCCACTTCACTCTTCTATGCTGATCTGATTTGTCTCTTCATTAATGCTCCGATTTTCTTCCTTATTTATCTTGAGATTTCCCGATTGCATGACAATTATCCTCCCGATTCGTTACGATCTGCGAAATCAGCATTTATCACACAATTAATTGCTCTTTTATAATAAAAACAGATAAATACCAATTATCACATTAATAATCACTTATCATTAAATAATAAATATAAACACGTGATTTAATATGAAATATATATAATTAACTCTGATTTAAGGTTAGAATTGATGACATAAATAGGTATATTTTAACTGTCATCAAAATGCCCCCCACTTAAACTTTGCTTCGTCCCGAACAAAGCATCAATAAGTCATTCCCCAAGACAACATTTTCCGTGGTCAACTCATACTTACACAAGAAACTCGAGTCAACTCATACCGGTCATGCTCATCGATAAGAATTATTCATTACTCGCTATGAATCGAAGTGATTGTGTGCATGTGCATTGGTTTTATATAAATGTAGCAAGATTAGAGCTTATGCAGACTTCATATCAAAATTCACCAACATCCGCATTCATACTTCTTATGCCTCGCAATGGTGAAAGCACTAGAACAATAAGCAAGAGCGTATCTATAGGGTTTTTGGACTTGGAGACCGAGTACCACTCAAAGCCTCTAACAATTTAATTTTTTTCAATTTTGCATATTTTTCGAATACTACTAATCTCAAGGAAGAAAACTTTTCGTAGAGTATCCCCCTATCTTAGATTAAGCATAGCATCGAATATTACCACAAGCGCGGGGCTACTTTGGTAATGTTACTACAAGCCAAGTGTTTTAATGCACTGTCAAAACACAGGTACGTCCCAAGCTTATTACTCCGCTTTTGTTGGCTAGAAGATCAGAATACATCAGTCGACAAATATCGACACTCGGTCCTCATAACCAATTATCTACGCAATGTACACATATTTCTTTCAAGTATTATAACTCATGTGGTACTAAACGATTCACATGTTGAGTAGTTGAACAATACCTAACTATTTGCAATTGTTGGCATGAATATCCTTAAGCTTACTAACAATTTATCGCAAAAGTATAATATGATCACATACTCACGCAACTTGGTTCCTTTCCTATCAATTCTAAGTATAAGAACTTCACAAGTTTAAGGGTACAAGTTCAACAACTTGGCATTTATCCATGAAATTTTTTAAAATTTTGCTCAATATTGCCTCAATATTCCGTTCCTCTTTACTTTTTCAACATATAGCTAAGTCCCTTGCCCCCCACTTAAACATGGCATTGTCCTCAATGACAAAAATAAATGAGAGTAAGAAAAAAGACTTAGCTCTGGAAACGGCTCCCAAGTGAAGGAACAATATCGGAGTAAACCTCAGCACGTCGTGGAGAGACAGACATATCATGCATAAACAAACAAGCTCCACGAAATTGTCAAATACCATGTCTATGGAAGTTATAAAATAATGTGGCAGTAATTAGATATAAATATCTAAAAACAGTTTAAGCCACTTTACTTTATACTGCCATGGACAATACCAAAAGGGATTTAAACCTAAATAAAAACTCACATGACGGCTATCAAGGAAAAAACCTCGTTTATTCCGAACTTAGACTCGGAACATGGCGAGATGAAAAAAAACCGTGATAGGCGCATGCTACTTTATTCAAAGCAAAAACAAAAACAAATCTAAAAGAAAGTATTAAGAAAAAGTTCTATGGTTATAGTCGTTAGCTCGACTGTACTCACATGATGGTCTAGTTGTAACTAGGATTTCCTAGAGTAAGTACTTCTTCCTCCCTATCAAATTGATTCCCGAGGTAATGCTTTACTCGGTGGCCATTCACCACAAAAGTCTTTTGATCATCCGGGTGACTTACCTCTACTGGCTCCGGAAGGAAATACTTTACTCACTTTATAAGGACCAAACCATCTTGATTTTAGCTTTCCCGGGAAGAGTTTCAAGCGCGAATTGTAAACAAGAACCATATCACCCACCTTAAAGGTGCGGTCAAGGATCTTTTTATCATGAAATCTCTTAGTGCGCTCTTTATAGATTCGAGCATTCTCGTAAGCTTCAATGCGAAACTCTTCTAGGCGAGTTAATTCCAACAATCTCTTTTCTCCGGCTAAACTTTCATCTAAATTCAACATACGAGTAGCCCATAAGGCACGGTGCTCAAGTTCAACCGTTAGATGACACGCTTTCCCAAAAACAATGCGGTACGGGGACATACCTATGGAAGTCTTATACGCAGTCCGATAAGCCCATAAAGCGTCATCTAACTTCAACGACCAATCTTTCCTTGTTGGGTTCACAGTCTTCTCTAGAATGCGCTTAATCTCTCGGTTCGTGACCTCAACTTGACCACTTGTTTGAGGATGATAAGCGGTAGCTAACTTATGTCTCACCCCGTACTTGGCCATTAACTTCTCAAATGGCTTATTACAGAAATGGCTCCCATTATCACTAATGATGGCACGAGGGATTCCAAACCGCGTGAAGATATTTTTCTTTAAAAACCGCAGTACAAACTTTGCATCATTGGTAGGTGAAGCAATTTCCTCAACCCATTTAGACACATAGTCGACTGCCACCAAAATATAGCGGTTTGAAACAGATGAAGTGAAAGGTCCCACAAAATCAATTCCCCATACATCAAAGAGTTCTGGTTCTAGGATACTCCTTAGTTGCATTTCATGTCTCCTCGAGATATTGCCCGTCATTTGGCATGAATGACAGGATCTAGCATATTCATGCGCGAGTTTTGTAAAGATTTGGCCGGTAGAAACCACATTGGAGAACTTTAGCGCTAGTCTTGTCCCCTCCATAGTGTCCTCCCGTTTCATAAGTATGGCAATGTTTAAGTATATCGGGGAATTCACTCTCAGGAACACATCATCTAAAGATGTTGTCTGAGCAACGCTTAAAACGATAGGGTTCATCCCAATAATAGTGTTTAAGGTCCGCAAATAACTTCTTCTTTTGCCGCTTGGTTCAAGTCTGGTGGTAAATATCTCCCGGATAAATAATTCACATAATCTTTAAACCATGGTTGTTGCTTTCAGCCTTAACAACCTCACTTCGCGAAGATATTTCGCGCAATCACTATTCCCTAAAATGGTAGAGATGGAGGATAATTGCTCGTCGGGGGCTTTTCTAAGGGGGTGTGAATGCCTCCTCGGGCTCTTTCTCCTTATCCCTAACATTCTCTACATTTTCCTTGTTCTTTGGGATTGATGGAGTAAGCTCCTTTTCAATTCTAGTCATTATTGCGTTCACATCCCTAGGGTTCCTATCGGTGTTGCTTGAAAATCCCCCGGGAGGTCCGGTTGACGAGTTGTTCGGCCTAATTGTCCTATTTGATGAGAGAGATTATGGACTAAGGCTTCTTGGTTGGTGACTTTGGCATCATTCTCTTGACAAGTATTGGTGAAAGTTTGTAGCCAAGTCGGTAATGGATTTCGCTAATTGATTCACAGTGTCAGACATTGTGTTACTCATCTTTTCAAGCGCAACTTCCCAACCGTAAGTTTGAGCTTGCTGAGGTACATAAGTGTTGTGTGGTTTTACCCCTTCATTTGGATCACTCCATCGGAATTCAGGTTGGTCATGATTTGGTTTGTAACCTTCATAGTGATTACCATGTCTCCTAATGTAATTGGCTTCTTTAGTACCCGCATTCTCTAATGGCCTAGTCGTTTCCGTCCCTTTTCTAGTCTCTACTCGTACAATCCTCTCATGCATACCATCCACCTTATCATTTATGAGCAATAGAGTATTTAGGATCTTATGCGATACATCCTCCTCAAGATTATCGGCCATCTTCACAGTTGCTATTTCACCACCTCCCCATTGGCTATTCATTGCTATATGCTCCATCTTTCCTCGTGCCTCCTCAGGAGATAAAAGAACAAACGCTCCATTGCTGGAGGCATCTACTCGTATCTCTCAACCCATGGTAAAAGGTTTGCATTAAAATCCATAGAGGGATATCATGATGAGGGCACTTCCTCATGGACTCCTTAAAACGTTCCCAAGCTTGATCAAAACTCTCCCCAGGTTGCTTCGCTTGAACCCCAAGATATCTTGGCGTAACTTAAAGGTCTTTCCTATAGGGAAGTACTTATTCATGAACTTTTGCAGCAGTTCCTCCCAGGTTGTGAGCCTTTAAAGAAAAAAGCCATTGCTTAGCTTTATCTTTCAAAGTGAAAGGGAAAAGTTTTATCTTAATGTTATCCTCGGGAACCAGTTCTGGCTTCACGGTACTAACGATCTCTAAGAAGTTCATCACGTGAATGCCAGGATCTTCATTCGGGTTACCATGAAAAGTGGATAGTTTGTCACCATTTGAATGACATTAGGTTTCGGGTGATAAATCTCAGCAGCATTTTTAGGCACTACGATAGCAGGGATGAATTGTTCAATGGTGGGCGTTGCATAGCTTTGCAAAGTACGCCTTTCCCATGCAGCCACAGCTTGGTTAACAAAATTTGCATTATTAAAATTATTCCCATTTACCTGGTTGGCTTCATTCAGTAATCCTTCCATGTCTGAGTCAGATTGATGTGCTCCTTCAGATTTTTCCTCGCCTTGCTCTTCGATTGGATCCTCGGAAATCTAGGTAGCTTGCTTGTTTTTTTTTGTTTTTTTATTTATTTTTTATTTGCAAGACAAAAACAAAATTAAACAATTAAAATACGCCAAGGCTACTGCCTTTGGCGAGACTCTAAAATAGACAAAAATAGAAAAAAACAATAAACTAGTAGAAACTTTAAAGGCTAATCCTAGACTCAATAAATAAAAACTAAACTAAAACAGACTCAAAAAATATAAAAACACAAGGCAGAAACTGTGTAAAACAAAACAGAACAGAAACAGAAAAAGAAAAAATAATAATAATAATAATAATAAATTCTCGGTTGACCGAGAACTGTGGTTCGGTCGACCGAACTCTTTTTATTTATTTATTTATTTATATTTTTTTTGAATGACACTGTTTAATATACAGACTCTTATTCACAATATTTACGAATCTATTTTTAATAAAATAAGCTATACTCAATTTAATGACACGAGTCCCCGGCAACGGCGCCAAAAACTTGATGACGGTCAAGTTATAAAAATAACTCCATACCTAAATAACCAACTAGCAAGAGAACTAGGTTCAATCGTAGTATAGCTAGATAGAGTCGAGGTCAATCCCACAGAGACTCGGCTTAAACAAGTACAACGTTATTAAACTAAAAATAGATTAAAGGGCGGTCTACGACCAACAATAACGTAGAAATAAAGATTGACACGATAGAAAACACAAAGACTAACAATACGACACAAGACACTAAACACTTGTTTTTATGGTTTTATAAGACTCTAACAAACGGTATTGATTACGCTAGTAGTAATTACTCCCCCATATATGTATATCTAAGCCGAGACGAAAAGACATTAAGGTTGATTATATCTTGGCTACGGGAGCCATCCTCTAAACTCGGATCTACTTCGTGAACGGATAGAAGATCTTTATGCTTAATTACGAATCCTTCCTTGGACGGGATAGAACATCATATAACAAGCATGCTATACCAAACTAGGGATGCCGATCTAAAATCGTCACCTCGTCTAGGCAACCACCGTGGACAAGTTGGCACACCTCCTAAACGATCGGCTAACTTATGTCCTATTTAACATGGCAACTTTCACAATATATCATATTAATTTACGAGAACGATGTAACAAATTGGCCGGATCTATTACATGTGTATATGAAAAACGAAAGCACGACGTAGCCGAAGTCGTTCACGTAAAATTACTAGAATCTTGATGGCTAGATCTAACCATATAGACCGTGGTAGATCTAGACCGGTGACTCTAGAATTTGCTCGTAAAACGCCTTCGTACGACTTAGATCTACATGAATATGGGTTTGTTAATTAACTACATCACGAAATCAATACACAAACGACTACTCCATAACGAAATAAAATAGATCTACGAATAAAAACGACATATTTGGATAGACATTACCCTCGTAAACGGATGGTCCTCTGATCCTTTAATGCAATCTCTAATCGATGAATCCATCGCCTCCGTGATGAAGCAACATAATATAAAATAAAAAGAACTATATTGATAAACTAAAAGTATTGTAGTATTGTGTTTTGTAGGTTGGTGGTTTTCTCAGCATCGTGGCTGCTCTTTATATAGGAGTTGTAGCCGACATAGGGAGAATCCAGAAGATATGCACGCATTAATCCGATTAGGCTCGGGTGACCGAACAAGTTACGCTCGGTCGACCGAATGGTTACGCTCGGTCGACCGAATGGCATGGCTCGGTCGACCGAGCCTCCCTCTTTACGCGTTTTCAATTTCGCTTCGTCTGACTTGTTCCCCACTTCACTCTTCTATGCTGATCTGATTTGTCTCTTCATTAATGCTCCGGTTTTCTTCCTTATTTATCTTGAGATTTCCCGATTGCATGACAATTATCCTCCCGATTCGTTACGATCTGCGAAATCATCATTTATCACACAATTAATTGCTCTTTTATAATAAAAACAGCTAAATACCAATTATCACATTAATAATCACTTATCATTAAATAATAAATATAAACACGTGATTTAATATGAAATATATATAATTAACTCTGATTTAAGGTTAGAATTGATGACATAAATAGGTATATTTTAACTGTCATCACACCCCTATTTCCCGCTTTCTGACGAAATCAAGCAAGACTGAGTGGTAAGAGAGATCACGGTCTGGTTAACTCTCTACCTTTTATGGAATCACCTCTAAATTACTCAGCTTTGCGGTGAAAGTTAAACTTTCCTATTCAATCGACTCTTCTCCGTGTAGTTCCAATTACTCCCACTGGGCCTGAGATACTCAGGTGGTTCTACAAGAGTTCCAACAGAACTGGAGTATCAAACTCCATTCACGGGGTTATGGCTTTTAAACCAACCTCTATGATCGGGATCCTATACGGCCCACGAAGGACTATAGGTCATCAATCTACCCTATAGACCGTAAGGTCCCGCAATGGGTAATGGACAAACCATACTCCCATTGCGTTCGGGGTGGATTGATATACCGATCTAGTTTAGTAGTTCTTATTAGTGTTATCACCAATCGCCGGTGTTGGATGTGGATTGAACACATCGTTAGTAACATCTTGAGTACAAATACTTCAAGATCCAAGGTTGTTATTTATAGACTCTATCAGACCGAGTTTGACAGTATAACCGTCATTCTCTGATTTTATGAGTTTTATAACCAACCTTTACTCAATGCATTAAGATATTTCACATCCTGAATGTGTACACAAAATTTCCAGTCCTACCTTCAAGCACTCAGTGCTAAATGCCTCTATTTACGGAAGTGGGGTGAACCGAATTCACTCCTTATCCACAAATGCTTAGGCATCTTTTTGGTAGACTTCTCGGTTTTTCATAACAACGTAAACCGTTATTTTGCAACCAATATCTTAAATGAGTTCAGCAGCGTATCATAGCACATCAATAACTATATAAGGCAAATTTATGGTGTATCCCTTAGTGAAAACATTTCACTGGGAGGCAGGCCGAGCATCAGTCCCGAAGACTACGCAACAACCTATTTATGAGTATGGAATACTCTATCTCTGGTGAAATCAGAGATTTCCTCCAAATATTTTTGAATAAACTTACCGGAGTTTCGAGTAGTTATCAGACAATATGTCACTACTCAGAAGCTCCCACTAGCTTGTATCTTTCATATGACCCCGAAGGTCAATATGAACAAGCTATGTAACTTCTTTGAATCTATTACCCTTTCCCGATTGAAAGGAAACTTAGGCATTGTTCCTTTGAGACAGGGTTCCTTTGACTGGGAGATAGGAATCACCCTAAGCCAGTCTGCAGATCTTATTGTTAGGGAATATGCACTAATTAATAGTATATAAATAAGTGTTTATTGAAATACGGAAACCATTTGCGTTTATATATTTTAAGATGTGTTACTAATACCTTTTCAACAATGATTAGTGGTTCTGACTTTATCAAACAAAAGTCCGAGTCTTGGATTCGTGCTACGACTGTTATATTCATCGTCAATAAGACAAACAAATTATCCTATTGAAAATGAATACGTTCGTTCCCAACGAATCCGAACACATAAAATGAATTTTCTGTGATGCTCAAGAATTGAATCCGAGATTCATTTCCTTATATCACTCCCACTAGTCAATCTGAAATAACTGCCCGTTGTCTATTTTTATTTATCGTTTAATGCAAAGCTACCTAGTTCTTCCAAAGAACTTAGCTTTCGAGAAAATTGCTAAGGATGCATTGGTCAGTGATCCGAAATCACTTTCCTTATCCTCTAATTTCCAATTCATTAATTTTTCGGTTTAGCCTTAAAACTACTTAGTTTGGATGACTAACACGTGTAAACATTCTTTACCATTCTCGACTTTCCTTAAAAGGAAATAGTCTTTTCCTTATATGGAAACAGTCTTGAACTAGCAGTTCGTTCGAGTAGACTCTATTCTTGAACTGTGGGATGTTCAGTGTTACTTGCTTGGACTATCGGTTTTTCTAATCGTCAAATCATAAGACCAAAGCTCCGACTAGTTTATCGGTTCCAAATACCGTCTAACTAGCAACACTTTGTATTTATGATTTTTCAAAGATCAGAAAATCTCCAGAACTAAGCTCCCACTAGTTTATCAGTTCCAAATACTGTCTAACTAGTAACGCTTATTCTTGTTTTTCCAATGAATGGAGAAACTCTTGTGCATTCCATTACACATTTCTAATTATTCAGAAAAACAACAAATCATAAGACTAAGGCTCCCACTAGTTTATCGGTTCCAAATACCGTCTAACTAGCAACGCCTTATATATATATATATATATATGATTTTCCAAATTTTCAATTAGAAATTTGATGTGTAATTACACTTTTAAAATTCACTAAATGAATTTTATCTAATAGTCCTATGTCATCTTTTGTAAACTAAGTATGGTCGTCTCTCGTTCAACACGAGTGACACCCGTGACATACCTCTACAATGTCACTTAAGTTTTTAATGGCTCAAGAGAAAAATTTCTTCCGAAAAGTTAACTGCATTTATTGATAATTACAACGTACTTGTTACTTTCCACATTTTTATTGAAGTCCTATTACTAACGAGTTTAGTAACCTAGAGGTTTAGTTGTAAATAAAATGACAGAAAGTTAAATTCAAAAATAAATTTTCACTACTAGATTTATATTTTAGGAATAATAAACTATAAAGTCTATCCTACCATTCCAAGGATTTAATCTCACACCTCAGTGCCGCCGCAGGGTCAGTCAAAGAGACGATGATTAAACTGAGACAATCTCTCTCAATGATTAATCTTCGAGAATCAAACATCTCACGGGAATCAGACATCCCGGACCTTAATCACTGATTACCTTCCTTTTCTAGCCTAGATATTTCGAAAATATCCATAAAGAGTGTGACCTACTATATCGGATCTCAAAGTACGCCCCAAGTATGCCGCCGCAGGTCGGTCGGTGACTCAACGAGTACCCGAAATCCTATCCTTTCGGAAACCAAGCCTTGAATTTTGATAGGGGTGAACACCACCCGCGGGGGCCGGAATCAAAGAGGCTCGAGGCGTCACCCTTCTCTCACGTGCTTGCATCTATAGTAGAGGCCGTGGGGTTGGCTGTCGCCTTCCCCGCTCCCACTCAATATTTTGAAAAAGTGGTCGGTTTACTAATTACCGTTGCGGTCTTGACAATAAGAAACAATAAATCAAAGTACTCCGAATAGGGTCGGTTATGTAGGCCAGCCTACACTATCTTATTCGTTGGAACATATGTGACAGTTCAGGCCAATCCGGCAAGAGAAGCCCCGTTTAGCCCGAAGGCTTATCGGCTATGCTAAGTCCTGTTGAACTGCTGTAACGTACATCACACGTGGAGGGGAGTCGATTGAGCCGAAGCTCGGTTGAACTCGCCCAACCATGGTTAGACCATTTCCGAACCCATGTACTAAGATTCTCCGATTTCTAAATTGTAACCCAAAGCGTAATCTCGTTTCGTTTAAGGTGGGTTCACTAAGAAGCCATCACCGAAAAGCTCAACGATTTATCCAAGTGGGATTCACCGAGAATCCATCACTAAAATCGTAACGATTGACAAAACCCGGGTCCTCGGTTTTTATAATTAGCTACTTATTATTTAACTACCACATATTAAATTAATAAGCATTCATACTAATTATTCGAGTTATACGTGCCTAATTTATTCGAAATAAACTAGCTACATGTATTCATTGGAATGGAATCATGATATGATGCATGTCATGGTAATTTTCCGGTTATATCATACACGAAAAAATAACAGAAAAAATAAACACCGAGATGGATCGTTGGTACCCCCGTATCTAACCTATTAAAAAAAACACAAACCCTAACTAGGGTTTACTATTTTCTAATCTGCTGCTGCTGCGTATTATCGATGATCGGAAATCCAAACGAACCTTGATCATCATGAAACTTTATGGATCTGTTCTTCACTCCGCCTAATTCAATCTGAACGGTTCGATCTTCGTTTCAATGGTCCAATTTTCTCCAGCAATCCGCCGATCTAACTGCTGCATCTGTTTATAACTGCGGCGCATCAGTGTCTTCCTGGGGACGATCGGGCATCGAGAAAAATCCCGATCGACCTTAAATTTCTAGGGCTTGTTCATAACTCCATGGTAGTCGATCTGAACGGTCGGATCTTCGTTTCAACGGTCCAATATCTTCCAGAAATTCGACGAACTCACAGCTAGGGTTTTAATGCCTGCTGTGCTTTTCTGTTACAGCAGCAACTTTATAGCAGCGATCGGACATCGAGATCGAATCCGATCGTCACGAAATTTTGAGGGCATGTTATTCAACTTTTATTCTTAATTCTGACCGGAGGGATTGTCGTTTCAACGGCTCAAACTCCGGGAAAAAATAAAAAACGGAACAGCAACAAAACAGATCTACTTCTAGGAAATTAAAATTACAAAATTTCCTATACTCATATAAACGAATTTATATGAGTTTACAATAGATCTAACGAGTAAACAATACCAACCCCAATCCATCTCTTCAACCACAACATATCAAAGCATTCATCATCATGATTTTCGAAAAAAAACAATGCAATCTAAACATGCAATTTCCACTCCTAGATCTAAAATTCACATACTTTGATTGAACGACCAAAGGCTCCGATACCACTTGTTAGTTTCAATATCATCGGATCAATCATGGATTGACCCGATTAGACAGCGGAAATATCGGATCTAGATCTAAACGAAACAAAATACATAAATAAAAGATCTAAACCTACAAGGGGGTTTAGGAGCCTACCTTTTTATGGTGCTTAACTCCAAGAACAAAAGGTCTCAAAGAACACGTGTTTGAGAAGCCACAGTCTTCCAACGTGTGTCTCCCAGCAACACCAGGTGGATGGTGTTTCCCGCCGCCGGACCTCCTTGATATGCTACCGGAAAAATCCCGAAGATTTTTCCAACTCGAACCCTAAGAATAGAGGCCGAAATTTTCAGTCAATTTCTCTTGTGAATAGTGACGTGAATAGTGTGTTTTAAAAGGCTTGGAAGAACTCTCTTTATATAGGAGAGTAAAACTTAACCTCCAAGGATTAAATAATTAATACAAAATCAATTATAATAATCCTTTTCCAAATAAAAGATAAATAAAATAATTATCCCAAACAAATTAGGATAAATCATATTATTATCCTATATTCTATGAATTATCAATTAACAAATAAAAGATAAATCACATGTCAAATAATTATCCAAGAAAACTAATTTCTTAATAATATTTAACATCAAAACTTGCGACACCTTTAATTAAAAGGGTTCACACGCATCTTTCCTATATTTGACCAATTAGATCAAAAAAGAAAAGTCAACACACTAATTTGGGCCGAGTCCACGAAAAATGTCTTTTCCGTGTATTTAATTATTTAGTCCAACTAAACAATTAATCCACATATCAAATTAAATAGCCCAATCCACTATTTAATTATAATTGAGGTGCAACGACGAGAAACCTATATGCTATGTTAGGAGCCACGTCGGGGACCATGGACCCATATTCAGTAGCTACAATAAATTAGATAAAATTATTCGTCAGACAGAATAATTATATCCAACCTATTAATTCCGGGATTACAACACCATAAACCCGAAACTGAACTCTATCGAATATAGATAACTTACACTCAAATTATGAGTCGAAAGCGTCCACTGATATAATCATTACATACGGATAAATCCTCCATAGATCGTTCACTTCGATTCGGGATATTTCCGTAAACCCTTCTCGAAACATATTATCCTTATTTACCATTAACCCCCTAGTGATCAATTAGTTCATATTCAATATAATATGAACTCGGCCGATCGATCGCCTTCTAGGGTCAACAAATAAGGGAACTGTCTCTCTACTTCCCGAGGGAGGGAATGGATTCCATATTCGTGATAGCACGGACCACTCACTCATTCCGGAATAGAGCCAACGAGAAGTGTTGGCCACATACTTCGAAGTGATCCTTACTAACACATCAAACTCTACCCTAGTCTAAGCAAGTCGTCGTGATCACCTCGGGATTAAGATTAATCCATACATGATCATCTTGGGATTCGATAAGACTTCTCGATTACGGAATTATATCGAGAACTCAAATCAAATCGGTCCAAATTAGCCCTATATGATTATCATCATATATAAATGCCCCACTAGGTACCCTATTACCGACGGTCCAGATAAGACTCGTCACACCTAAAGTGTTCGGGGCGCATTAATAGCAAATTAATCATGAGACCCATACTCGATTAATAAACGCTACGGACTAAGTTAATTTTAAGTACATCTCACTAACTCAATCCTCTTGTGTATAGCCATACACTGAGTTATGTGATTACATAAACGAGGTACTTAGGGTTTTCAGTAGTGTCTTAATTATAAGCATACATGCATATAATAAGATGAATTATTAATTCTGTCCTAAAACAATTATATAATTGTCTTTCGCGCACTATACCTTACAGCGTAGGCAAATGACCACTCTTTGCAGCACCCTTAAATGGCTCAAGAGAGAAGCAAGAGGCTCAAGTTTGAGGTCTAGATCTAGAAGACTGGTGGTGGCAGCAGCTTGTTACTACATTTGGAATATAAGGAATAAAAAAATCATGGAAGGCTCAGGTATAAATGAGGCTGCTGTGATCAAGAACATCAAGACTCACGTTTTTTACATTCTTCATGCATTGTACCCCCACTGATTAGTGATTAGTGTTTTGTGTTTCTCCCCTCCATTTTATTTGATTGGGTTTGAGGATGGTGGAGCAGTAGCTTGCCGCTACTTTACTTTTGCACACTAGATAGATAGATGGGGCGTCCCCTTTCCTTTGTTTGGTGTTGGCATGTTGCCTGTTTGCATGAGTTTCTAGCTAAACTCTGGAATTTTTTTTTTTGGGATATGCTCTTTTAGTGCTTCTTTGCATCAAGTCTCCTGGGTTTTGATGTGGAGAGGCACTATTATGACCCTGGTTTTGTTAGTTTGGGATATGCTCTGCTGAATGCACCTGGTGTAGACGGTATGACCCCAGTTTGGATTTTGTACTCAGGGTGTACTTGTACATACCTTTGGTTATATATAATTTACATTTTAACCAAAAAAAAAGATAATCAGGTTCCTTCTTCTGTTTTAGTTCAGGACAGTCAGGTTTGAAGTGTTCTGGTTTCTTGCATTGATAGCACAAATAATCATTGCCTTTCTTGGATTCATCCTTCTTCTTTTCACTAGATTTCTTTGTGAAATTCTTTGGAGAACCCTTTCCAGTTTTCATCATTCTGATTTTCTTGCTCAGTAGGGAAATTTTCTCTTGCATCTCATCCAGTAGATCATCTTGAGCTCCTGAATTTTCTTCTTGACGTGTAGCAGCCACTGCAGTGGTCTTTGGTTCTTCCGTTTCAGTTTCAGGTGCAAGTTTCTTACTGAATTCATAAGCCTTGAGGTCTGAAAATAACTTGAAAGTATCATCTTCATGTAAACTTCTCATCTCTTCTATGGCAGTCACCTTCATCTCCCAAACTTCTTTTGCAGGTAAAGCTTCTAAATTTTTTGAATTGATTTCTTCTTTTGAATACTTTACACTCAGTAGGGTGAGTTCATCCATGATTGCATTTAATCTTGACTCTATTTGTTCAATAGTTTCATTTGGTTTCATTTTGAACTCTTGAAACTTCTGTTTTTGCCACACTGATTTTGTTCCTCTTGATTGCATCAGTGCCTTCACAAATTAATTGCAACTTATCCCAAAGTTCTTTTGCAGTCTTGCAATCTTTCACTTTCATGTACATATTGCTATCCAAGGTTCTGTATATGATATCAATAGCAATATTATTGAGGTTTGCTCTTTTTCTATCTTCAGCATTCCATTCTCTTTTTGGCTTTGGAATGTACTGAGTTTGATTATCCACTGTTATAGCTTTTGTGATTTCTAGTGGTCCATCAGTCAGCACATCCATCATCTCATCATGCGTTGCAGCTAGAAAAGCCTGCATACAACGTTTATACTCATCAAAACGATCTAACGAACACATCAACATTGTTCTAACATACTGGTTGTTATCCATGATGGAAAGCTTTGAAAATCAGAAACTTGAAAAAGTTTTCAAAGTATTTTCACAAGCACAACAAGTAGGATTACTTGTAACGAAGCTAATCGCTCGATACCAATTGTTGGTCCCGAGAAGGCTTTGGTTAAGTTTAGAGGGGGTGAATAAACTTAACACTTAAAACTTTTGGAGTTAACAAACTCAGCAACTTCAGCAGCCTGCTGACTGCTCAGTAGTCTGCTGACTGTCGATTTCACTGAATTTGTTGTAGCGGAATATATTCAAATTAAGCCTTATTACTTGTTGTTAAAATATGATACCAAGTATTAGATACTCAGTAGTGTAAGTGTGTGATTCAGTTGCTAGTTTTAGTAGGATGATGTGCTAAATATACTAAATGCAGAATGTAAATGCAGAAAGTAAGTAGGCAATTTTTTATAGTGGTTCCAGGTGGTGTAATCCTGTCAGTCCACTCTTCTCCTGTGATGTTGGAGGTAATTCCCTAAAGATCTTTGAGGTTGCAGTTACAAAAATCCCTAAGTTGTTTGTCTTTCACCAATAACTATGGCTTCACAAACTGAACACTTGGAACAGGTAGGATTGCTACTCCAAAGTCTTCCACTGGTCCTTCAGGGGTATGATTGCCTCTTCACCAGCTCCACGACAAACAATAGTTCTTGACACCCAAAGATGCTTCACTGTCTTCAGGAGGTTTCTTGTAAAAGAAAGTTTGAATCAAGTAAGTGATTCAGCTTTCAGAAGCTTGATGTTTTCAAGTGTGTAAACTTGATGTAGCTTGATAACAGATTACACTTGAAAAAGTTTACTGGATCAGTAGCTTTTAGGTTCAGTAGTGTCAGCAGGGTGACTTCTTGATAAGAATCTGAAGCTCAAGATTAATTGTTATTTTTCTCTCAAATATCATCACTTGTTTTTGTATCTGGGGTCTTCTATTTATAGATGAGAATCCTTGTGACTTATGTTTAAAATTCAAACATAGCCATTTCAGATTTGTACCTTTCATGACTTGCATTCTGTCCCTGTACATAGTACTGACACTGTCAGTTTACTTTTTGACAGTTTTCAGACTGTTCACCCATTGACATGTATCCATTGGATAAACCTCTGTTTCTTTCCAACGTCCCTTTAATATTAGCCATTGATTTGTTGACAAAATCAAGAGTTGTTATCTGTCATTTTCCTTGTAATCTTCCAATGTAGCCTTTGATTAAATCGAGATATATGTTCAGCAAGTTCCTTGAGTGTAAGTCTGCTGAAATGCATATCAGTCAGCTGGTCCAAAGTTGCTGTGTTTATAAAACACTGCAGCAGACTTCTCTTATATCTAACTTTTTTTCCTGAAGTTAGATTACACCATTTTGATTATAACAAAGTTCCAACCACCACTTTACTTATGGAACTTAGACCTTGTACACAAGGTATATGTAATCAGTTTAGGTCGTCATAGACTTCCCTAAATTCTGATTCCATATCCTTGACTTTAAATACTAAGTTTGATCCATTAGCCTTCAATAACTGAGTTTGAGCCCTCAGCCTTCAGTCTTCAGCAGGTTCCTAAACTAGTCTACTGACTTAGGTAGCCTACTGATCTTGATAGGTCTGCTGATGAAAGTCAGCTGACCTTTTACAGTGCTTGTTTGATCAAACCTATACAAAGATCAAACTCTAATAAGCCTATATATTTGATCTATACATCTTTTTGCCTTTGCTCTATAACAGCTAGTCTGGCACTCATCACTAAAACTTAAAATAAGTCCAACAATTACCCCGAGGATGCTGTTGAAGCAGGTGAACAAGATGCTGGACTTTTCTTTCCCACTATAGTATGAGTAACAAAATCTTGAAACCAAGAGTTAGGGATCTTCTGTCGTCGTCCTCTACTCAATTCCTCCATTACAAGGGTTATAAGGTGGAAGGGGAGCATGTTTATCAGGAGTAACATTTTCTACATGGTGACTCCCCTCTCAACCGGTGTGACCGGTTCTGGTATGTTTACCGGTTGAGGGGGAGATGTAGAAAAAACATCATCTTCATACACTTCATTGGCTACATTCGGGTTGGGTTAGTTAGATCGAGTCACGCGAGATTCAGAAAAAGAATAAACATGTTCATAAAATTTTATATCCCGAGATATAAAAATCTCCTCCGTAAAGATCAAAGAGTCCAACCTTTCTTATCGAAAGGATATCCAATCAACACACACTTACGACTACGACTATCAAATTTATTTTTAGAAGGGCGATGTTCATGTGCATAAAACAAGCATCCCAAGACATGAAGCATAGAAAAATCAGGTGACTTTCCAAAAAAACATTCCTAAGGAGATTTGTAATTAAGAACGCTAGATGGAGTTTGGTTAATTAGATGTGATGCTGCCAACACACATTCTCCCCAAAACTGAAGGGGTAGTTGACCCTCGAAACGAATTGCCCGGGCCACATTCAAGATATGTCTATGTTTATGTTCTACACGACCATTCTGCTGAGGGTTGCTCACACACGACGTTTCAAAAATTATCCCATGTTATCTAAAATAAGGATTAAGACACCTAAATTCGGTCCCATTATCACTATGCACCTGCTTAATAGTCGCATCAAATTGGCATGAAACTAATGCAACAAAGTCCAAGAACATAGTTTCAACCTCTTTTTTATTCAACAACAAATAAATCCAAACAGACCGAGAAAAGTCATCAACAATTGTCAAGAAATAAGTGGCTCCACATGTCGAGGGAGTACCGTAAGGACCCCCAAATCACAATGACCCAGTTCACAAATAAGACTTGCACGACTTTCACCCACAAAAAATTGTTCACGTGGCTGCTTTGCTCTAAAACAAACATCACAACCATCCTTATTTAAATTCTTAGAAATAATAGTATTTGGAATATGTCTAAGAACCTTTTCTTACGGGTACCCCAAACAACGGTGCCACAACTCCATAGACTCCTTTCCATCAATAGCCAAGATCCTTGCTTCCGGAACTCTACGGAAAAAGAAAATTCCATCTCTCCGTTCACCCTGTCCAATGAACGTCATCGTCACTCGGTCCTGCATAATACATAATCAAGAAGATAGTTGAATGTAAAAGTCATATTCATCCAAAAATTGAGTGACAGAAAGAAAATTGCAAGTCAAATTCGGGACGTATAATACATTTTGCAATTTTAAATTTCCTGGTAATATCACAGTGCCCTTATGCGAAGTATGAGAGGTAGTGCCATCCGGTAGGCCAATTGGGCATTTATCAATTTCGTGAACAGCTATTGACAAATCTAAGCACCTAGTTCATGATTTGTCGCTCCTGTGTCGATAATCCACGATAACTGCGCTGACATTTGATCTTTCGGTTTAGGTAATTTGAGAAAATCAAGGATGATTTGCCATTGTAGTGAGGTGACATTGGAAAACCCATCTTTCCCAGAAGTAGCAGTCTTTTCGTTCACAACAAACATATTTTCCCTAATATAAAACCTAGATGTCGATTTCACAGAAAACAACACCAAACCGCAGCATTTTGGTCGTGGGTTTATACAAATAGATTGAACCGTCCAAAAATAATTTCCACCGTTCAGATTGTAGAACATAAAGAGACGAACACGCCCTCAAAATTTCGTAATGACCGGAGTACGTTTCAATGTCCGATCGATGCTGGAAAGTTTCTTCTGTAACAATACGCATCAGTTCGGTCGCAGTAAATTTCAGAGAAATTGAACCTTCCAAACAGAAATTCCAACATTCAGATTGTAGAAGAAACAATTACGAACAGCCCCTCCAAATTTCGTCACGATCGAAATCCATTTCAATGTCCAATCGTCGCTGGAAAATGTCTGCTAAAAGAGTTAATAAAGAAGCGTTTTTTTTTCTTTCAGAAAACTAGGATCGTTAACACTGATAAGATTCAAAGAATTGTGAAAAATATTTTGTTTACCTTTCATTCATCACAATGGTACAATTTATTATACAAGTTAAGGCTTCTCCTTCTTCTATCTATAATATCCAAACCAAACCACCCCGCTATAAAATAATTACAATACATCCATAAATTTCAATATATATAATAACAAGACTCAGGAGAACTCAGGTCATGACGCATCATGTTTCCATTCCCTCTTTCTGTGCCAAAAAAAAAAGGGTACCGTTTCGGATAGTAAAGCACTGTATAACGTCCCCCTATATAGCTTAGGTTATGCTATATATCTGACTAATTTCTTTAATTTGGTTGCTTTATAACGGTGTTACATCGATCCTTCTGTCATGAAAACGAACACAAACAGTCCTTTTCACCACTTGGTCTTCAGCTTTTCTAACACCTCACATGCAGTCGAATGTGACAGAGTTGGAAAAGGTAGGCCCTTAATTTACTATTCATACAAAGAAAAAGAAGAAGGTAGCGGGACAGTTTTGGTCCGCCGATTGAATTAAGGCCATGGATTTAAGGATTCAGGTCGATGTATATTTCTCTTTTGTTCCTTTACTGTAACGCTAAGGTGTAATACAATAGTTTAACCTATGTCATTTGTACAGGAAAGACATTTATGCATAATTTAAGGGAGCCACGTACGGTTCACCAATTCAATGGAATATTGAAATGTTCTAGCTAAAGACACAACTGATTGGTTTGTTACATGGGATATGGTATTTCTCACGGTATCTCTACAAAATATTTTTCATGATTTGAATTTTTTAGTAATAGTTTGCGATCGACGATCCACTGGCAATGAAGGGGGCATAGCCCGATCGTAAGGGCTCTAGGGAACCGAGAACTTGAAGAAGATGAAGTCGGGTTTCATTGATTTTCGAAATTTAAGTTTACATAGACAATCCTGCACCTATATATAGTAGTACACTGCAACTAATTACTCAAGAAAACAGTTCGAACTAACTGAATTGTTTGAAACAACCTTCTACCGTTTTTGGTTGAAGGTGTTCGATGAAATGTCTTTAAGACATTTTACGTGGCTTTGTGTTCATCCCATGTCATTGTTTGCTGGGCTGCCTGCTGAGCATATGCATCATTCATTTCAACCCCCCCTCAAGCCAAACTAGGATTAGAAAAGATGTTGGAGATGAATAGCTTGTGCTAAATGTGGTTGAGTATAGGACCATCCAATGGTTTAGGCAAGATGTCTACCAACTTGTTTTGTGTAGTAACATGTAGAAGTTTGACTAGGCCGGATTACACATTTTCCCTCACTACATGGCAATCAATCTCTATATGATTTGTTCTCTCATGGAAGACTGGATTATGAGCAATGTGAATTGCACTTTCACTGTCACCGAACATAGGAATAGGCGTGGGAACAAAAACTTGCAAGTCTTGAAGAATGTAGAGAAGCTTTTGCAGTTCACACACTCCTAATGCCATTGCTCTATAATCAGCCTCTGCTGAACTTCTGCTAACATTTGGTTGTTTCATTGACTTTTAAGAGATCAAGGTTGTTCCTAAAAACATGCAATAACCTGTAATAGACCTTCTTGTATCATGACAACCTCCCTAGTCCAAGTCAGTAAAAGTTGTGAGTCTAAGATCATTGCTTGCTGGGAATAACATGCCTTGTGTTAAGGCCAATTTGATGTACCTAAGAAGACTGTTAGAAGCTTGTAAATGGTTGATTGTAGGATCAGCTAAAAATTGACTGAGTTGATGAACAACATAAGAGAGTTCTGGCTAGAAGTGGTTAAGTACATAAGTTTCCCATTCAAACTTCTATACATTGTATTGTCAGGTAGAAATTCTGAATCACCATTCTATAGATAAACCTTGCTCTGCATTGGGGTTTTGGCAGGTTTACAACTTGAAAAACCATACTCTTGAAGCAAATTTAGGGCATATTTCCCTTGACAGACATAAATACCCTTGTCTGACCTAGCAACCTCCAATCCTAAGAAATACTTAAGCTCTACCAGATCTTTCATCTAAAACAAGTCATGTAATTAGGATTTTAACTCAGAAATTAGTGCCATGCCATCACTAGCTAGAACTATGTCATATACATAGACTAAGGCAACAATGAATGAATTTGAGGTCTTTTATAACCTAAATTATGCAAAGCCTCTGTGAGCTTGCAATTCCACTACCTACTTGCTTGTCATCATAACCCATAAAAGGACTTGATAAGCTTGCAAACTTTTTCTTTTGGAGCATCAAAACCCCATGGAAGTATCATATATACCTCCTCTGTCAAGTCAACATGCAAATTGTTGACATCAAGCTGATGTAGATGTAATCCCTTAGAAGCTGCTAATGCAAGCAATACCTTTATTGTATTTATTTGTGCTGTTGGGGAAAATATTTCCCCATTGTCTATACCATAGGTTTGTATGTATCTTTTTGCAACCAACCTAGCCTTACACCTCTCAATTGAACCATATGCTTTGCATTTAACCTTATATACCCATTTACAGCCTATTGGTTTTTTTCCTGTTGGTAAATCTATTATTTTCCATGTATAAGTACTGACTAATGCATCAATCTTCTTTTGCATAGCTTCCTGCCATTCTCTCTGTTGCAAAGCTTGATTATAGGCTGTTGGATTTGGAATTTTGTCCACTGCTATAACAAAAGACTTGTACTTATCATAAATGTTATGAAAACTGGTAGTGGAATCCAGAGGTAATGAGTGGTTTGAGAAATCTGGTTGCATATATAATCATTAAGAAAGGAAGGGGCTTCTCGTCCCTGCTGGATCTTCTAACATTCACTAGATTGGAATGATAATCAGAAGTTTCAGAACTATATCATTGTGATGTGAGGATGATCCTCCCCATAATGAATAGAAATAACTGATGAACCAACAACATTGGGATGTGCTACTCAAGGAGCAGAAAACCGAGGGATATCACTGTTATTAGAAACATAGGGCACAGGAAAAGATCAATTGTTCTATGATGGTGCATTATGTAGTGTAAGATAAGGAAAAAGCTGCTCATGAAAGACAACATTTCTGGAAACAAAAACTACTCGTGTAGACAAGTACAGTGTATATCCTTTTTATTGTCAGCATGTCCTAGATTAGCACATGCTCTTGCCCTCGCATCAAACTTTGTCCTTGAAGCAGGTAATTTGGAAGAGAAAACAAGATATACAAAACCCCTTAAGGTTTCATATATGGGTTGTTTATTATAAAGCACAAAGAAAGGATACTTATTGTTAAGTATAGGGGTAGGCAGCATGTTATTAAGCCTAAGAAGTTGTGTATTATAGGGGTAGGGGTAGGCAGCATTTGTTTATTATAAAGCACAAATGGCTTAATCTATAGTGCCATAACATATCTTATGTAATCTTATCTAACAAAGGAAGTTGTGTACAAGCGGTAGCTAAGGTAGTATGAGCAGAACATTCTGATGTGAGCACATATAAGCCTCTATCTTCCTTAGCTAATCCAATCATCTTCCCATTGGATTTGTCCTGCATCAAACACTTGTCAGCAACAAAAATAACATATGCATTTTAGTTATTAGTAAGCCTATTAATGAAGATCAAATTGTACTTAAAACCAGACACACACAACACATGTGACAGAACTAAGTCTACATTGATCTTAACTGTAATGCCCCGTCCCCGGATACCGAGTCCTTACCTGGAAAATAACGTTCAGCGCTTATAATATTAAATAAATTCAATATTATACGTAAGCCTCTACTGTATCGTATCGAGTTTAGCATTAACGGAAGCTATAAGACTCGGGTGTATTTATTTTCTTTTTATCAAGAATAAAAACAAACATACTCAATATGGAAAGATGTCTCATTACAACGATTAACAAATCTCACAACCATACGATGACTTAAAAGAAAGGTAAAAACAACAAACTTGTCTTACAAGGAAAACAAAATGAGAGTACAACATTTCTTTGAAGGAAAAGCAACATAGTCTAATACATAGTTCAACAAATCAATAAATGAACAGTCTAGCATAGCATATGAAGAATGATCACATATCATCCTCGAAGTCCTCATCAAACTCCTACTCAACATGTTCATCTTCTCAACCCCAAACACAAACAAACATGTATTTGAGTTAAGTACAAGGGTACTTAGTAAGAAACATAAGATATTACGTTAATTAAGTTTCATTAAGAAGAATTTACATAATTATCAAATTGTCTTTATGTGACTGACACAGCACTAGGATTCACTTCATTCTCATCAACATGTCATGACTATTTGTTTCTAACTTAGCTCAAGTTTGTTACATCGGCACTCAAGGGCACTACACATGATGCTACCCACCACGAGGCATAGTTTGCAACATATTAGTGAATCACACCAATAGCTATGGGTATGACCCGATAGTATACACGTTCGGTGAAGTCCCACTATTATATAGCCATTTAAAGGCCAGTAAAGTTATTCACTTTATCTGACCGCCAACACATAGCGATATAGTCTAGTGCCTTACCAAGAGTAACATGATGTTTAGTCTTTTACTATACACTTATGTAGTTTATTACTGATTAACTAACCACCTAAGTATTTTCAAGATAAAACTCATTTGACAGCCCTACTCTATCTCTTAGACTCTAGACATAACAGCCTAAACACGTACACATACATTGATGAATACTAATTCACCAAAGCACAAGCCTATCATGCTCTTCCGACGGTCCCAAACTTCAACTCTTATGAAGAACCCATTCGGTGCTGGAGCTAAATGCATCAGAAGCTTAATCAAGGCTTGTCCATGTTCAGTTAGCATTATTAGACCAAGAAGCCACATTTAACACTGGCCTCAGGGCTCAAATCTCACAAAAACCCAATACATGGCCCAATGCACGCAAACATACTCAATGCACATGCATTGATCGTCTAGAAACATTCAAGATGCTTCTGTTCAGACAATACACATGCATGCCCACTCAATGCACGTGCACAAAACTCTCTGAATCCTAAAGTTAACTTCTAGGGTGACAATATACGTGCATGGATGCTCAATGCGCACACCCAAAGCTCCTAGTATCCGTTTTCCCACTCTCTGGTCCCGCAATGCGCATGCATCTCACCAATACGCACGCATTGGACTAAAAACTGCCCTAAAAACAGTTTTTCTACACCTTTACGAATCGAAACCTTTTCCAACATGTTCAACATCGATTTAAGCAGCAAAACAGCAGAATTACATGACTTTAACATAGTATAGCATCAGATACTTTACACATCAACAACTAGGCATGATTTTTAACATCAACCACATAAAAACACAACCTTAACTTCTTAAACTCAAATTAAAGCGATAGAGAAGTTCTTCTTACTTCATCAAAGCACAACTTTAAAGAAAAATTCAAACAAATCTGCAACACCACCTCAAACTTCAGCAAAACCTATTTGATCCGTAACCAATTTAAGATCTAATCAGGATCAAGGTTTCTAACTATTCAGAACTACGAAATACACAACCCTCTTCAACCAAACATGATCAAAACGTGATGAATCCAAGATTAGGGTTATTTTCATACATTGATAAAACTTCAAGCTTTTAGTATCAAAACAATCCCATCATCACGCTGACACTGTTGCTCTACTCAAATATGAATTTGAGCAAGAACTTTGTGAGATAAAAGGAAAAGTCTCTTTTGCCTTCTTGTTTTCTCTCGGAGGACAAGTTCGAACTTTTGTTTTCTCTGATTATTCTGACAACTTCCCAGACATAATGGGGGAGGTTATTTCCCAAAACTAACTCCCACCAT
Source organism: Gentiana straminea (assembly GCA_036785695.1). Classification (NCBI taxonomy): domain Eukaryota; kingdom Viridiplantae; phylum Streptophyta; class Magnoliopsida; order Gentianales; family Gentianaceae; genus Gentiana; species Gentiana straminea. Next base: position 1,478,896 of record JAVUPR010000175.1, read on the forward strand.
TATTTTCCATTATTCATTAATTAATTCCCCAATACAAATTAATACCTCATTTTAATTTATTTATAAAATAACTTTAATCCAATAATATGTTAAACATAATATTTCGTTTTCGTAAAATGACATGTTTGCCCTTTTGACGTGTCCCCACTGGGTGTTCAGTCTAACCGGCAGTGTACTGGGTCAACTGTAGCCTAGTTGGTGAGTCAAGGTCATATCCCACAAGGAGTGTGTTGGTTAACCACCGATTAAGTTCATATTTTCGATCCAAGTCGCAATTTGTGTAAACGATAAGTAGCACGTAAAATAGATAAACTCAATGAAAAATGGAACTAACGAAGATAATGCTTTGATCCAATGGACTTTCCTTGACTATGATAAAGTTGTCTACATAACTTCCTTCCTAAAATGTTCAAGAGTGTGAACCGGTGTGTTCCTCGACTAGCAACCCCCCTTCTTCTGAATGACTGAGATCAATCTATGCCTTCTCCTTGACTTAGGCACCCTAAGTCTAATGATTCAATATGATATGAACTTGAACACGAACCGAAGCTACCCTTGGATAAGAAACCAAATTCCACTTAAGGTCGGTTTTACCTTCCGATCCTTCTACCCTTTTCCCACACTCAATATACCCTTTCGGTCTCTACCAAGTGTGTATATGCAAGCTAGGGTTAATCACTTCCTAGATTACTAGCAACAACAACAAGTAGAAGAAGGTTCAACACTACAAGAAACTCAAATGCAAAACTACCAACTCATTCACAATCGAAAGAATCCATTTTCACATCACATTATCTTGGCTAGCTAAGAAACTAGCCACTCATGGTTATGAACTCCAACATGTCAAGGTTGTAATGCATAACAATAAGAACAATTAAATCAAGTAAGGGATAAGAAATATACCAATCACAAGCCAACAACTTGAAAAAGGAAACCTTGCATTCAACCTTCAAAAGCTCCAATGGAGAGAGTGTATCCCAAAAGAAACAAACTTTTCCAACTAGAATCCATCCAAGGAATCGAAACAAGAATTCTTAATGTTTGCACATGCAATTTAAGTGCTAAAGTCATGATAATTTTGGCTGAATGAGCCTTGAAAGTGGAAGTGCCTTCAAGATAGAGAAAAAGTTGTATTTTGTCAGCCCCTCTTCGAAATAAAGTCAAGAATAAGCTTTAAAAATTGAAATCCGGGGTTCTCGGCGTCAGCCAACTATGCACTCGGCGTATGCCAACCTCTGACAGGTAGTTGGGTGAATAGAATCATTAAAGGCGGCTCAGGCTCTCAACTGTCAAATTCCGGCGTCCACCGCCTGTGCACTCGGTGTGCGCCGACTTCTACTCTTAGCTTGATTCTTTAACTTCGTCAACAAGAAACCTCTCTAAAGCTAGATGGACTATTCCATGCTCTTCCAAAACTCACATCTAACCTGGGTATCTGCCAAACAAAGCCAAAAATGATACTCCGCATAATTCTGATAACAAAATTTGGCATAAAAGCCTAAAAATATGGGGTTAGATAATTCAAAATTATTTACAATTTTTGATCTATTTCACCACATAATTGCATGAATTTGATGTAAAAGCACCACTAAAAGCTTAAGAATTGGGATAAAATGCATCATCCGGTTGCCTTACATCACCTTTCCTGAAAATCAGAATATTACACAACATGTCCTACAAAATTAATAGGTACATTCTGACCATTAGGCAAAGTGACAGAGACCCCATAAACTTTCTTTTTAGCGAGAAACAAAGTGCTATCAAATATAATATGGTCTTTGGCACCTAAATCCCCAATCCAACAGTTGGAAGACAAACCTTAGACCTTTGTAGGTTCTGGGTTAAAATTAGTAGTAAAAGCAGTCACTTTATTCACAAAAAGATAACTAGAATCTAATTTAGTGGCTTCTATCATTATCACCATTTGATTAACTTGTTAAAATTGAATGATCTAAGACTGATGATTCTGAACTGGTACTACATTGAACTCAGAATTTGAAAGCAAATCTTGAGTATCATCTTGACTAATGATATTAACCCTAGCTTTAGACTTGAAACATGAAGGGTACCTATGTTTTTTTTGTAGCATTTGTCCACTGTATGACCATTAAAACCATAGTATGAACATTGAAACTTCTTGTTATTGGTGTTAGGTCTGTTAAAATTTGATGTACCAGACTGATTTCTAGCAGTAGATTGACTTCTAGATCTATCATGCCCTAGCACTTGATTAACAAAAGCGCTGGCATCAAAACCTTGAGGATTCCCCAAAGAACATGGAGCTTGCCTCTCAAATTTTATAATCATGGAAACTGCTTACTATTTCAGATCTCAAAGTACGCCCCGAGTATGCCGCCACAAGGTCGGTCAGTGACTCGACGAGTACCCAAAATCCTATCTTTTCGTAGACCAAACCTTGAATTTTGATAGGGGTGAAGGCCATCCGCAGGGGGCCGTAATCAAATCGGCTCGAGGCATCACCCTTCTCTCACGTGCTTGCATCAATAGTAGAGGCTGAGGGATCGGTTGTCACATTCCCCGCTCCCACTCATTATTTTGAAATTAAGTAGTCTCTTTAGGATTTTAGAATTTTCAAATAATCCAAAAAACAATAGATCCTGAATATTTAATATAATCCTCCCACTAGTTCATCGGTTCCAAATACCGTCTAACTAGTGTCACAATATCCACGATCCTCCAATTTTATGTATTAAAATTATTTTGTGTAGACACTACACAAATAAAATTCACAAAGAATTTTATTATCCTAATATGTCATGATATAAGTTTTAGTATTTTAGAATTTTTTCAATAAATCGAAAAACAATAAATCAAGAAAAACAATCACTAACTTACCTTCCAAATACCGTCTAGTTGGTGTCCAATTTTTCATGATTTTCCAATTTTTGATTATCAAAGTTCTAATTTATGTAGACACTACATAACCTAAACCCCGAAGGTTTCATAATCTCAAATTAAGTTTATCATGTGAATTTTATATCCCGATAAAATTTTGTTTCCTTTAATTAATTTAATTTATTTTTAATCAAAATTAATTATCATGTTGATACATGTCTAATTAATTTCAATATTAATTTTCTACATGTATGCATATGCTAGGAGTGGAATTCATGAATATAATGCATAGCATTGTTATATCACATAAATAATCATACAAGAAAATAAATGCGAAAAATAAACCACTAAGATGGACCGTTGGTACCCCCGTATCTAATCTATAAATTAAATAATTAAACCCTACGTTCATAAAATTTCTAATCTTTAATGAACTGCTGCCGCTGCTTGGTATATAATTTTCTGGTCCAGATCTTCAATAAAAGCCCTTCTAGCTGAGTTGGTTGAAGCTCCTTCTTCCTTCATCACCGCCCGAGTTTGATTCCCCATTGTTTTTTTATAGTTTTAATTTTTTTTTCCGAACTGGAAAAAAAAGAAAAAAATACAAAAAACATTTCAGGATTTTATACGGCCAAGGGGAATTGAACTCAGGTCTGCGCACAATTGAACCTGTGACTTGACCACTGTGCCGTGGCTTTTATTCTTCAAAGTCTTCGTCCGAATTAATTAAATAGGCCTTCGGCCGAATAAAAAAATTTGCAGAAAATTATAATTGCAAAAATAAATTACATGATATCCTATACCCAGAAAAATGGGTTTACAATAGATCTAACGGTAAACAGATACCAACCATAATCCATCTCGTCAACCAAAACATTCAATCGCATAAAAAAATTAAAAGATGCAATTTTATTCTATCCACTCCTTATTAATTAATTATGCAATCAAGATTGAAAAATTGTTTTAACCTGGCTCCGATACCACATGCTGGATATACAGAAACCCGAATCCGGATCCGATCCATAATTGGATCGTCAGATCTGATTCTTAGCACTGATCGAGACACTCGATCTTGCACAGTGGAAGCTACGAATAAATTCGCATGCGATTTTACCACGATTAGATTCGCATAAATAATTAATACAACTATGAGAAGGTTGAAGATTTACCTAAATGGAGAGGAAGAAATAGTCGACCAAATGGGAGAAGCCGCAGTCTTCTGGATTGTATCTCCTAGAGACGACAGGTGGGCGTCGATCCTCGCCGTAGAACCTTCTCGAATATGCCCAAGAAAAACCCTATTTTTTCTCCTCTTAATGACTAGAACAAGAAACTAATTTTTCTCTCATTTTTTCCAAGTGTGGCGCAAATTTTGTGTGTATTTTGTGCTAGGAGGAAATCTCTTTATATAGGAAAATAACTAGTCAAGAGAGTTATTATTTTCACACCACAATTACCCATTCCCACAAGGAAATAAATTTGCCAAAAGATAAGAGATAATTCCCAAAAAACCAATCTCTTATTTTTCCATTAATTATCCAACAAATAGATAATTAATTTATTACACATGTGACATAATCTAGGAAAAATTCTTTTCCTAACTATATCAACAAGGGGCGCCACTTTTATGTCATTATCTTAATAGAAAATATCTTTTCTATTTTACATATTATTTACCAAATAAATAATATTGCATATTCATTAAATAGACCAACTATTTAATTTATTTTCGAGGTTCCATAAAACGAGAAAACACTCTCATGTTATGAGCCAACTTGGGGACCATTGACCTATAACTAGTAGGTACAATAAATTAAATAAAATATTCATCGAAGAGAATATTTCTACTTATTTCATTAATTCCGGAATTACGCCACCATAAATCCGAAACTGAACTCTATCGATTATAGATATAACTTATTCTCAAAACGTCGAGTCGAGTCCATAAGTGTCCATTGATATAATCATTACAATGCAAACTAGTGATCAATTAGTTCATAACCAATACGAACTCTGCGGATCGATCAGTTTCTAGAATTAACAAATAAGGGGATCGTCTTTCTACTTCCTGCAGGAAGGAATGGATTCCATATCTATGAGACACACACTTCTCACTCATTCCAGAATAGTGCCAACGTGAAAGTGATTAGGACCGTGCCTCTTAGCGATCCTTAACGAACACATCAAACCCTATCCTGAAACCAGTAGGAGTATGCAATCACTTCAGGATTAAGGTTAATCCATATATGATCATCTTGTGATTTAATGAGATTTCTCAATCACGGAAGTATATGAGAAACACAGATTAAATCGGTCCAGTCCTATATGACTCTCATCATATATAAATGCCCTACTTAGACAACCAATGTCGACGGTCCGGATAAGACGGCCACACCATAAAGTGTTCTGGGTGTATTAATGGTGGTTTAATCAATAGACCCCATACTTTGATTAAGTTCATCACGGACTAATAGTTCAAGTGTATCACCATAAACTTAATCCTCATGTGTGACATGCTAAGTTATATGGCTACATATGATACGACTTGGGGTGTTCAGCAGTGTATTAAATATAAGCACAAAGCAAATAATAAGATGAAATAAAATTTTTCATTTATTAAATAAAAACAATTACATAAATTGTCTTTCTGGCATTACACCTAACAATCTCCCACTGGCCCGTAATGACAAACAACAATTGTTTTTAGAGTACACCCTATTACATTTATCTATCTACTACACATTTCTTCCACTTGCTACAAAGCAGATGAGACATGTCTCTCACTCCCATACCCTTCAAGTGCTTGTCAAAGACATTAGATGCCAGCGTCTTGGTAAACGGATCAGCTAGGTTGTCGGCCGAGGCGATCTTTAGGACCGAAATGTTGCCCCTATGCACGATCTCTCTGACCAGATGGTACTTTCTCTCTATATACTTTGATCTCTTGTGACTTCTCGGTTTCTTCAAATTCGACACCGCTCCATTGTGGTCACAATAAAGTGGTATTGGATCATTTATATTCGGAATTACATCCAAATCACCAAGAAACTTCTTGAGCCATACCGCTTCCTTAGCTACCTCAGAGGCTGCTATGTATTCGGCTTCCATAGTTGAATCGGCAATGCTGGGTAGCTTTACGCTTCTCCAAACTACGGCTTCACCACCAAGAGTAAGCATTGAGCCTGAGATCGACTTACGATCATCCTTATCTGACTGAAAGGCAGAACCAGTGTAGCCTACAATATTCAGGTCTGCTCCTGAATACACAAGCATATAATTCCTCATTCTTTTTAGATACTTGAGGAGATTCTTTACTGCTGTCCAGTGCTCCATGCATGGATTTGACTGAAAACGACTGATCAATCCCACGCCGTAGCAGATGTCCGGTCTTGTACACAACCTTGCATACATCAGACTTCCAACTGCAGATGCGTAAGGAATATGTCACATGCTCTCAAGTTCCTCAAGGGTTTGAGGACACTGTTTCTTAGAGAGAGCTATGCCATGACGGGTTGGTAGGAAACCCTTCTTTGCATTTTGCATACTATAACGCAGCATCATCTTATCAATGTAAGATGCCTGGGTGATGAGAGACAAATTAATGATCATTATTACGACATTTTACCCCAATATTGATACCACTTTGAGCATTATTGTACCAATTTAAGTCAATAATTACTTAATTTTATCCAAATGTATAAGTAGTAATTATTATATAAATTATTGTATTTTACTAGGTTTTATACCGGTTTAGTGATATGTGATAAAAATATGATAAAAATTACTATATTTTATAAACGTTTTATTTTTCACTATTATGTTAAAACTAAAAATATCATAACTAAAGACTGTAATATTAACCTAAAAAGAGTTAGTAAAATTCAACGCAGTTTACGAACTTTTATTGTCAGATTTACTCGTGGTTCGTTTCTTTGTATTCAGGTAAGAAAGATAAGATTTACTACGGAGACAGAACTAAAGACTGGATAACGAGACGAGAGTTTTGCCTGACTGAAGAAGGATTACTTGGAACCCAATGCCATACTTGGAGCCCAAGGCCATCAAAATATTCCACGTAACGACATGTTTCGAGCCTAAAAAGATGTATTTTGATGGATGGAAGAATGTGCCATAAGCTAACGAGTTCAAACGGATCAATTGTCCTGAATGCTTCTACCGTAAATTATCTACGACAGACATTTGACCCAACTTAGAGGCATTTTATGGGGAAGACTTCTTCATGAAAGTTTTAGATCTTCAAATGAGCTTTCCAATGCATTTTGAATCATGTCAATCGGAGGTCTACAACTCAAGTTATGGTCGTTTTACCAAACAGCTGTGAAGAATCTTTATAAATCGTCAAACGTCGCAAAAGAGCTTTTACCGGCGCAAACCGGCCCTTTAGCGGCGCACGCCGGAAAAATGCAGATTTTTGTCCAATTTGATGCATGTTACTTGCAATGATGATCAATATTCCCTAAAATCCTCCCACATGCTATATCTACCTATATATACTCCCCCATTTTCATCTCTTCTTGCTGGCCCCTTCTTTTCCCTTCTTCTTCGTCCCTTTCTTTTTCTTTCTTTTTGTTTTTTTTTATTGCATACACTTGTATATATATATATATATGTATATATATATATATACACACACACACACACACATCCCAAAATATATATATACATCCATATATATATATTTCATCTATCTTCTTCCCTTCTTTTATTTTTATTTTGGGCCCTTATATATACATATGTCTATGTATGTATATATATGTTTTTATGTGTATAAATAAATAGAGTAGTATCGTTGTAATGCTTGGATTTATTATCGAGGATTGTTGTCTCGGAAGCCGTTGTTACTTTCACGAGGATTAGGCTCCAATTCAGCAGTTATAATCGGTAATTTTCTAATGTTATTATGTTTATTATTTCTATCTATTTATATACATATATACATATTAGTAGTAGTAATATCTAGCCAAGATATGAATCTGAATTAGTTAATCTTTTTGGTAAAATGGATGATCGACTCTGGTAATAATGATTAAAACCAATTATAATGAATTTTTTTTTTACCTGAGCTTAATGAAACGTTAATATTGACATAGCTAATCAATATAAACAGAATCGTAACCTAATGACGAACTAAACGGTGAAGTTAGGATATGAGAAAAAAGGTAGAAAAACCGGAGGGTAAAAATGGCCGAGTGAAAACGTGACAAAGGAATCCTATTTCCTACCCGGGGGCCGATTTGTCTTGGAAAAGATGAATCTTATTAAATTTGTGCTCAAGATCATAATAATGTTAAAATCAACGGTTTAATTGAAACTAACACCGGAAAGTTAAATCGATCCGCCTGACAACCGGAGCCTTTTGAATAACATCGGCCGTCTGACAAACGGAATAACCTCTTTTATCCGGGGTAGATTTGTACTCGGTACTGCTCGTACTAACCGAGATTAGCATGGGGCGTTGTGGAGATTAAACTAATGACAATTTGACATATGACAATTTCATACGCTCGTGTGAGGAGAAGTTGTCTAGCTTAGAGTACACCGGTTCATATATAATTGACCTCCTTGCATCAAGGAAAAGATCTCGTCTCATTTATTTCTACTAAAAAGAGATCGTAATTCAGTAAAGTATTCTTGGCTAGATCTCAAAAATATCTATATATATCTGTACTTATATTTATATATTATATTTACTGTTTTACTAACATCTAACTAATCTAACGATCTAACCCGATAAAATGGTAAAACTGCGACTTAGATCGAGTTAATAATAGCTTCTTGGTGTTTAACCACACTTTGAATTAGATCTTCATTTCCCTGAGGATACGACCTGACTCACCAGACTAGCACTACAATTTGACCCGGTACACTGCCGGTAAGGATTGATAGCCTAGAAACAGTCCGTCAGCTTTCTGGCGCCGTTGCCGGGGAAACGACGCTAATTCATTGTGTTCGAATGGTTTCTACTTGTATTAACTCAAAATTCTCGAGGATAAGTCAACACTCTTCTTATCACATTTCTATTTTTATTTTCCGTTGGTATCTACCTTCTTTTAGTTACCAATTTTCTTCTTCTACTAATTTCGAGTTATTTTCTATTTTCGATAGTAGAAAGTAAACGCGGTTCGTTTATTTTTGTTGGTACCTACCTATTGGTAAGATACCAATTTCGAAAAAAAAAAAAAAAAAAAAAAAAAAAAAATTACACTCGGTAAATACCGAGTGGAGTCGGTAATTACCGAGAAAAAAAAAAGTGGTTTTTTTTATCGATTTCGTGTTATTTTCTATTCGATATTTTCTATTCCACAAGAATTGTCAAATCGAGTTACGAAAATGGCCGAAACCGTTGGTGAAACACCTGAACAAGGGATTGCTCATGCTCAAGGGCATGGCCAAAACCTTAATCAGAATTGACCTCAACCTAATAACCAGAATCAGAATAATAGAAATAATCAGAATCGGAATAAGCATAATCGAAACCAGCCTAACCCGAGACCTATATGTGATCAGACCATAAGAATATTTACTGTTTTACTAACATCTAACTAATCTAACGATCTAACCCGATAAAATGGTAAAAACTGCGACTTAGATCGAGTTAATAATAGCTTCTTGGTGTTTAACCACACTTTGAATTAGATCTTCATTTCCCTGAGGATACGACCTGACTCACCGTAGACTAGCACTACAATTTGACCCGGTACACCGCCGGTAAGGATTGATAGCCTAGAAACGTCCGTCGCTTTTCTCGGCGCCGTTGCCGGGGAAACGACGCTAATTCATTGTGTTCGAATGGTTTCTACTTGTATTAGCTCAAAATTCTCGAGGATAAGTCAACACTCTTCTTATCACATTTCTATTTTTATTTTCCGTTGGTATCTACATTCTTTTAGTTACCAATTTTCTTCTTCTACTAATTTCGAGTTATTTTCTATTTTCGATAGTAGAAAGTAAACGCGGTTCGTTTATTTTTGTTGGTACCTACCTATTGGTAAGATACCAATTTCGAAAAAAAAATAAAAATAAAAATAAAAATTACACTCGGTAAATACCGAGTGGAGTCGATAATTACCGAGAAAAAAAAAAGTGGTTTTTTTATCGATTTCGTGTTATTTTCTATTCGATATTTTCTATTCCACAAGAATTGTCAAATCGAGTTACGAAAATGGCCGAAACCGTTGGTGAAACACCTGAACAAGGGATTGCTCATGCTCAAGGGCATGGCCAAAACCTTAATCAGAATTTACCTCAACCTAATAACCAGAATCAGAATAATAGAAATAATCAGAATCGGAATAAGCATAATCGAAACCAGCCTAACCCGAGACCTATATGTGATCAGACCATAAGAAGGAACCAGATTAATAATCCAATTCTTTTACCCAATAGAGGAGCAAATAATTTCGAAATAAAATCTCATCTTTTTGGTTTAATTGACACAAGAGCCCAATTTCTAGGAGAAGATGATGAGGATCCACATCACCATCTCTATCTTTTCGAAGAATTGTGTAATACAGCTAAAAGTCAAGGTGCTCATTATGAATTAATGAGGATGTCTATGTTTCCTTTTTCTTTAAAAGGAAGAGCACGAGATTGGTTTCTGTCACTTCCACATCATTCATTGACTAGTTGGAAGGATATTCAAACCGAGTTCTTAAAGCAGTATTTTACTCCTGGTAAAAAATTGGAATTAATAGTCGAGATTGCTAACTTTAGACAAGGATCTGAAGAAACGTTTGGGAATGCTTGGGAAAGATTTAAAAAGCTATTAAGAGTTTGTCCCGATCATGGTTATTCCTTAGAAATGCAAATCCAACTTTTCTGTCGTAAATTAAGGAAAAACTTACGTGCAGATGTAGATCATGCATGTGGTGGTTCGTTAATGACGAGTGAAGCTCAAATAGTTTACGATGCTATAGAACAGATTTCCAAAAACAATCGAATGTGGGAAACCGGTTCTAGCACAAGAAAAGTAGCATTTGCAGGAGAAAGTACATCGAATACAGAAGTCCTAGCACACTTGGAGAATTTGAGTAGGAAATTTGACGGCTTATTAGCCAGAAAAAATGTAAACTCAGAAAATATCTTACCAAATGAATACTCAAGTCATGATAACGTGTCATTAGGGATGGAAGAACCAGAAGGATATTCAAGGGAAAAGGTGAGTTTTTTACAACAAAGATAGGAATTTGAACAACGCGTATTCAAACTCGTTTAATGCTATTAGAAGAAATCACCCTACTTTTCGTTGGTCTGAAAACCCTAGTAAGCAAGGACAACCACCGTATCCAGTTCAATATAAGAATCCATATACTAATAAAGTTTATCAAGGAGATACCTCGAATCAGAACCTACAATCATTACCTAGACCGTATCCACAACATACCACTCAAAGCATACCAGTCATCCAAAGTTCAACTCAACCTGAAGGAGTTAACAAATGGGAGAAATTAATGGAAAATCTGATGGGTATGATGTCAACTCAAGCTCAAAATATGGAAACCATGATGACTTCTATAGGTACAAGTCACTAAGGATATGAGTACGTTGAAAACATCTATAAGTGGACATGATACCAGAATGAGAATTGTAGAAGCTTCCGGAATTTGGAATATCATTTGAGTAGAGAGGGAGAACGTAAAAACAGTAAACCTCCAAGAGAGCTGCCAAGTAATAGTGAAAGAAACCCGAAAGAGGTAACTGCTGTTATTACTAGAAGTGGAAGAATCTATGGAAGTAATGGATTAGAAAACATCAGAATTAATGAAGTAGAGAATGATTTAGATGGTACATATGAGAAAAACATGGAATCTAAAGAGGAAGAGGACATTATTGAAGATTTCCTAAGACAGAACGTATATATTGAACCTGGAAGTAAGGATGAGGAATGGGTCAAGGTTCCTAGAATATTGAAAAATCCAAGAATGAGTAGGACCTTGACCAATGATCATGTTGAGAATGAATCAAGTTTGGAAAGGCCAATTCAAATCGAACCTTATCCGGCTCAACCCAAATTCACCTCGATTCAATCTGATAGGGCAGCACCATATCCAGTGCATATTTTGAAGAAAAATGTAAAGAATGATGACAGACGTTGTCCTCAAAAGGCACAATCATTCCAGGAAGCTTTACCATCTTCGTTTAACGACAAGGGTAAGGGAGGTATACATTCTAACCCTACTTTAATTGATCTTGAATTACTTCCCCATTCCCCGAAAAAGGAAATCAAAGAGATGAAGTTGGATAAGAAGTATGCACATTTTCTTGACACTTTTCGGCACTTAACTATTAATATGCCTTTCATTGAAGCTCTAATCAATATGCCGGAATATGGTAAGTTTCTTAAAGACATACTATCCAGAAAGAAACGGTTGGAAGAATATGAGACGGTGTGTCTAAGTGAGGAGTGTTCCGCCGTGCTTCAACACAAGCTTCCTCCTAAACTTAAAGATCCTGGTAGTTTTACTATCCCATGTGAAATTGGGGGACTTTTGTTTGAGAAGGCGCTTTGTGATCTCGGTGCAAGCATAAACCTCATGTCCTATAATGATTTCATGAAACTTGGCATATGTAAGCTTAAGCGTACGGAGATGACTCTCCAACTTGCAGATAGATCTATTAAACATCCTAAAGGAGTCATCGAAGACGTGTTGGTTAAGGTAGATAAATTTTACTTCCCCGTCGATTTTGTTGTTATGGATATGGAGGTAGGGAGTGCACCCCTTATCCTCGGTAGACCATTTTTAGCAACGGTGGGAGCTGTGATCGATGTTCGTAAGGGAGAGCTTAGTTTGGGAGTGAGTGATGAGCGTGTTGTCTTCAACATTTACATTCCATTGAATTATCCATGCACTACACTAGAATCTTATTCTTGTGTGAACACTTTGTGTCCCCTTGTTGTGGATCATACTAACACGCAGGTAGTTGAAGAAGATGACTCTATCAAGGCTCACAAACCGAAAGCTCGAAAATCAAAGGAAAAGGTCAAGAACCGTTGGATTCGACGTCATTCGTCTAACATATGTTGGAGACCAGTGTTGATAAAAAAGACGGATGCGGTACGTGAGGATGACCCACCACTTGTGCATTAAAAACTGAAGCAAAAGAGGCTCTAGCTATAAACTATAAATATAGTGAAATCACGGGTACTATCCTTCCTATTTACTCATTAAGCATTTATTTATAGTTGATTCGTGTGCTTAATTGTTACATGCTTTGGTGAGTAATTGTTAGAAGTATCCCATTTAGTTTAGTATATTATATTAGTTGTTTAAGTTTGTCGAGCAAACGACGTTAACCAAAAGCGCTACCGGGAGGCAGCCCGCAAAAATGTTAAATATAATAATTACTCATACTTTGGATGATACTTTGCGAATACTTCGGATTGATTTTCATTTTGTTTCACCAAGTCTTAGGATGAATGATTGAATGTCATTAAAAAAGGGAATGATTAGGTGGTTATCCGAAAATCCCGATGGAGAAAAAAGAGAAAAATTCAAATGCGTCATTTCTTGGACTTAGGTTGTTCGAACGATTTGAAATAACCCTCGAGGATCCGGGTATAAAAGACTCGGAGTTAATACTTTGCCATACGTTACATTTCATGATCTAGTCTCGTTTTAAATTTCAAATAACGTGTGACATGTATTAGTTCAAATACTATGGAATTGAGGAGGTCATAACTTTAACCCACCCACCCACCCTTTAATATCATCCGAGTATTTGTTTTGACTTGTTTTAGTGCACCATTGCTTTCCCAACAACTTATTTACACTCAATTTACATTGAGGACAATGTAAGTTCGTAAGTGGGGAGTGGAGTCGTTGGTCTAGCAATGGAATTAATGTTTATTTTGTATCAATAAATCCCTTAGTTTTCGAATTTTTTTTTCGAGCATTATTTGAAGAGAGGATAGTGGAAATTGAAAAGGCTTGTCACACACACACTCTGTTATACATTTATATTAAGGTTAAAGCCTGGTTGTAATTCTAATGGTTGTATTATCTGGTTGTCCATTATATCTTATATCTTCATGAATTTATCTCTCATTCATTTTGTTTTATCGCTTGTTTTGCTCGAGGACGACCAAAAGCTAAGTGGGGAGTTGTGAGGAGAGACAAATTAATGATCATTATTACGACATTTTACCCCAATATTGATACCACTTTGAGCATTATTGTACCAATTTAAGTCAATAATTACTTAATTTTATCCAAATGTATAAGTAGTAATTATTATATAAATTATTGTATTTTACTAGGTTTTATACCGGTTTAGTGATATGTGATAAAAATATGATAAAAATTACTATATTTTATAAACGTTTTATTTTTCACTATTATGTTAAAACTAAAAATATCATAACTAAAGACCGTAATATTAACCTAAAAAGAGTCAAGTAAAATTCAACGCAAGTTTACGAACTTTTATTGTCGATTTACTCGCGGTTCGTTTCTTTGTATTCAGGTAAGAAAGATAAGATTTACTACGGAGACAGAACTAAAGACTGGATAACGAGACGAGAGCTTTGCCTGACTGAAGAAGGATTACTTGGAACCCAATGCCATACTTGGAGCCCAAGGCCATCAAAATATTCCACGTAACGACATGTTTCGAGCCTAAAAATATGTATTTTGATGGATGGAAGAATGTGCCATAAGCTAACGAGTTCAAACGGATCAATTGTCCTGAATGCTTCTACCGTAAAATATCTACGACAGACATTTGACCCAACTTAGAGGCATTTTATGGGGAAGACTTCTTCATGAAAGTTTTAGATCTTAAAATGAGCTTTCCAACGCATTTTGAATCATGTCAATCGGAGGTCTACAACTCAAGTTATGGTCGTTTTACCAAACAGCTGTGAAGAATCTTTATAAATCGTCAAACGTCGCAAAAGAGCTTTTACCGGCGTAAACCGGCCCTTTAGCGGCGCAGCCGGAAGAATGCAGATTTTTGTCCAATTTGATGCATGTTACTTGCAATGATGATCAATATTCCCTAAAATCCTCCCACATGCTATATCTACCTATATATACTCCCCCATTTTCATCTCTTCTTCCTGGCCCCTTCTTTTCCCTTCTTCTTCGTCCCTTTCTTTTTCTTTCTTTTTGTTTTTTTTATTGCATACACTTGTATATATATATATATACACACACACACACACATCCCAAAATATATATATACATCCATATATATATATTTCATCTATCTTCTTCCCTTCTTTTATTTTTATTTTGGGCCCTTATATATACATATGTCTATGTATGTATATATATGTTTTTATGTGTATAAATAAATAGAGTAGTATCGTTGTAATGCTTGGATTTATTATCGAGGATTGTTGTCTCGGAAGCCGTTGTTACTTTCACGAGGATTAGGCTCCAATTCAGCAAAGGTTGTAATCGGTAATTTTCTAATGTTATTATGTTTATTATTTCTATCTATTTATATACATATATATATTAGTAGTAGTAATATCTAGCCAAGATATGAATCGAATTAGTTAATCTTTTTGGTAAAATGGATGATCGACTCTGGTAATAATGATTAAAACCAATTATAATGAATTTTTTTTTTACCTGAGCTTAATGAAACGTTAATATTGACATAGCTAATCAATATAAACAGAATCGTAACCTAATGACGAACTAAACGGTGAAGTTAGGATATGAGAAAAAAGGTAGAAAAACCGGAGGGTAAAAATGGCCGAGTGAAAACGTGACAAAGGAATCCTATTTCCTACCCGGGGGCAGATTTGTCTTGGGAAAGATGAATCTTATTAAATTTGTGCTCAAATCATAATAATGTTAAAATCAACGGTTTAATTGAAACTAACACCGGAAAGTTAAATCGATCCGCCTGACAACCGGAGCCTTTTGAATAACATCGGCCGTCTGACAAACGGAATAACCTCTTTTATCCGGGGTAGATTTGTACTCGGTACCTGTTCAGACTAACTGAGATTAGCATGGGGCAGTTGTGGAGATTAAACTAATGACAATTTGACATATGACAATTTCATACGCTCGTGTGAGGAGAAGTTGTCTAGCTTGTGAGTACACCGGTTCATATATAATTGACCTCCTTGCATCAAGGAAAAGATCCGTCTCATTTATTTCTACTAAAAAGAGATCGTAATTCAAGAAAGTATTCTTGGCTAGATCTCAAAAATATCTATATATATCCGTACTTATATTTATATATTATATTTATCGTTTTACTAACATCTAACTAATCTAACGATCTAACCCGATAAAATGGTAAAAACTCGCGACTTAGATCGAGTTAATAATAGCTTCTTGGTGTTTAACCACACTTTGAATTAGATCTTCATTTCCCTGAGGATACGACCTGACTCACCAGACTAGCACTACAATTTGACCCGGTACACTGCCGGTAAGGATTGATAGCCTAGAAACAGTCCGTCACTGGGACAAAGCCAACATCTTGTTCTTCTGATCCTGAATGAGTTGGATCCCTAGAACATAGCTTGCATCTCCCAAATCTTTCATTTGGAAATGTGTGGCTAACCAACTTTTAACATCAGACAAAAACCCCTTATTGTTTGCAATTAGCAGGATGTCATCCACATACAATACCAAGAATGCCACATTTTCCTTAACGATGCGCTTGTATACACAAGGCTCATTAGGATTTTGTTCAAACCGAAAGACTTGATGGTATCATCAAATCTATGGTTCCAAGACCGAGATGCTTGCTTTAACCCATAAATGGATTTGAGCAACTTGTACACTTTGTGCTCTTGGCCTTTCTCAATGAAACCTTCTGGTTGCTGCATATATATTTCCTCGTCAAGATAGCCATTTAGAAAAGCCGTCTTAACATCCATCTGCCAGATTTCATAATCTAAGCATGCAGCAATCGAAAGAAGAATACGAATGGACTTTAGCATGGCCACAGGTGAGAAAGTCTCCTCATAGTCGACTCCCTCTCTCTGGGTGTAACCCTTTGCCACTAGCCTAATTTTGAAGGTTTCAACCTTCCCATCCACTCCCCTCTTTCTCTTGTAGATCCATTTACTGCCTATGGGCCGTACACCTTCAGGGCAATCCATAAGTTTCCAGACTGTGTTAGAGTACACGGACTCCATTTCTTGGTTCATTGCGTCAATCCATTTATTCTTGTCAGAATTATCCATAGCCCTTCGAAAGGACAACGGATCATCCTCCACTCTATCAGAGACGGCAATATTTGCCTCCTCTTGCATGTCATACCGAATGGGTGGCCGAACCACCGTTTCGATACGTCTGAGTAGTCTAGGATTCTCTAGATCAACTGTGGCATTATCAATGTTATTTGTGACATGAGGTGTCACCAGTGGTCTGACCGTGTCAGAAAGTAACTCTTCGAGTATTACTTTACTTTGAGGTTTGAAGTCTGTCATATACTGATCCTCGAGAAACGTGGCATTAGTTGAAACTATCATCTTGTTATCTTCTGGATCATAAAACAAACCTCCTCTCGTTCCTTTAGGATAGCCTACAAACAGACATACTTTCGTACGTGCTTGTAATTTGCTAGTCTTATATTCCGGCACATGTGCAGGACATCCCCAAATGCGAAAGTGGCGTATGCTAACGCTCCGCTCCTTCTATAAGTCCAGAGGTATCTTTTCGACAGACTTTGACGGAACCAAATTCAATATGTGAAACGCTGTTTGTAAAGCATATTCCCAAAAGGAAATTGGCAGTGATGTGTAGCTCATCATTGACCTGATCTTGTCAATCAATGTTCTGTTTCTCCTCTCAGCAACTCCATTTTGCTGAGGTGTCCTGGGTGCGGAACGCTGGGAACAGATCCCATGTTCGAAGTGGAAATTAGTGAAGTCAGTATCCAAGTACTCGCCTCCTCAATCAGAACGAAGGCACTTTAATGATTTACCCAGTTGCCTTTCGGCCTCTACATGTAATTCCTTAAACTTACTAAAAGCTTCGGACTTCCTGTGCAAAAGATAAACATATCCATATCTCGAGTAGTTATTGATGAAAGTCATAAAATACTCGAAACCACCCCTAGCCTGTATATTCATCGGACCACACAAGTCTGAATGTACTAATTCCAAAGGTTCTTGGGCTCTATTTACCTTTGATGAGAAGGGTCGTTTAGTCATTTTTACCTCCAGGCAAGATTCACAGACTGGGAGTGTGTCAATAGATAACTCACTCAATGGACCACCCTTGGCCAGTCTTTTGATTCTTTCCAAGGAAATATGACCAAGTCTTAGATGCCAAAGGTATATTTTATCATGGTGAGAAACTTTCTGTCTTTTAACAGATTTTTGATGTTCTACTTTAAACATTTCAGTCTAAGCAGTGGAGTTTCTATCACTTTAATAAAATACAATCCGTTTTTCAAAATTGCAGAACAAATATCACGACCATTTCTGGAAATGACAATTTTATTACTATCAAAAGAAAGAGAATATGATTGTTCTTGCAACATTGAAACTGAAATTAAATTTCTACAGAAATTTGGAACAAAATAAACATGGTTTAAAACCAAGAATTTATTGCCAAAACATAAACTAACTACTCCCACTGCTCTAGCTGAAACCACTGCATTGCCAACTCTCATCGTCAGCGTGCCTTCCTCTAGCTCTTGATACGAACTAAGGATCTGCAAAGAAGAACAAACATGGTTAGTAGCTCTAGAATCTAGTATCCAAGTTGACACATCTTTAGCTACTGTATAGGATTCCAAGACTAGTAATTCAAAATCACATGTCTTATCCTAGCCCTTGTTCTCAAGGCCTTTCCCTTCCTTAGCCTCTTTGAGGTATGCTAGACAATGGCACCTCCAATGTCCTACCTCATAGCAATGGAAACATTTCCCCTTGGGCTTGGAAGTTGCCTGTTTAGCCTTCTTCTTCATCGGCTTTGCACGACTCTCTTCACGTTTTGGCTGTTTTGCCTACTTTGCCTTGGGCTTATTCTTGACTCCAGAGCTTGATGCCTTAGCTTTAGCCACGTGGGCCTCGGATTTTGCTTCCTCTTCTCAGATTCTTCCAGAGGAGATAGCTTCGAACACTTGCAGTTTATTAATCAACTGAGTCAGATCAAATTTGAGTTTGTTCATGACATAGTTACTCTTGAACTGGAGGAACTCAGGTGTAAGTGATTCTGAGATCATACTCACTTGAGTTGAATCATCAAATCTAGAGCCATGAGTCTCAACATCAGCAAAGTAGTTAATCATGTTCATCACATGACCAGTTACCGACTGACCTTTCCTCATTTTGGCATTTATGGCTAACTTGATATCCTCATGTCTTGCTTGATCAGATGGGGCACCAAACATGGAAATAAGAGAGTCCATGATTTCTCGCGCACTCTCCATGTTCTCGTGCTTGGTCCTTATGATCTCCGACATGGAGGCCAGCATTATGCCACGAGCCTTATTGTCTGCCTCTACCCATCGCTTATGGTCATCGCGTATAGCTCGTGAAGCGTTCATGGGAGGAGTCGGCGGACAATCCTCAGACAGGTCAACCTTAACGCTTTCGAAGATGAGTGCAACATTCATGTTACTTTTCCACTTTTTAAAGTTGTTTCCGGTCAATTTTTCATTTAGCAGATTAGTTACTTGAGAAGACATTATGCTGTAGAATAAAAATGACAAAAATAAATCAAATCATACAACACAACAAAATATGATTTTAGGAATAATAAACGTGATGTTATGCATGTAGTTTATCCTACCATTCCAAGGATTTAACCTCACATCATGCTGCCGCCGCAGGGTCGGTATCAGTATAATGACGATTAATCTAAGACAATCTCTCTCAACAATTAACCATTAAGAATCAAACATCTTTTATTTAACTGTTGATTACCTTCCTTTTTCAGCAAATATATTTTCATAAAATATCCTTTTGAGTGTGACCTACTATTTCAGATCTCAAAGTATGCCCCGACCGAGTATGCCGCCGTAGGGTTGGTCAGTGACTCGACGAGAACCCAAAATCATATCCTTTCGGAGACCAAGTCTTGAATTTTTATAGGGGTGAATCCATCCGCAGGGGGCCGTAATCAAAGCGGCTCGAGGCGTCACCCTTCTCTCACATGCTTGCATCAATAGTAGAGGCCGAGGGGCCGGTTGTCACCTTCCCCGCTCCCACTCGTTATTTTGAAATTAGGTAGTCTCTTTAGGATTTTAGAATTTTCAAATAATCAAAAAAAACAATAGATCATAAATATTTAATATAATCCTCCCACTAGTTCATCGGTTCCAAATACCGTCTAACTAGTGACACTATATCCACGATCCTCTAATTTTATGGATTAAAATTCTTTTGTGTAGACACTACACAAATAAAATTCACCAAGAATTTTATTATCCTAATATGTCATGATTTAAGTTTTAGGATTTTAGAAATTTTTCGATAAATCAAGAAAAACAATCACTAACTTATCGGTTCTAAATACCGTCTAGTTGGTGTCAAATTTTTCATGATTTTCCAATTTTTGATTATCAAAGTTCTAATTTATGTAGACACTACATAACCTAAACCCCGAAGGATTCTTAATCCCAAATTAAGTTTATCATGTGAATTTTATATCCTGATAAAGTTCCGTTTTCTTTAATTTATTTAATTTATTTTTAATCTAAATTAATTATCGTGTTGATACATGTCTAATTAATTTCAATATTAATTTTCTACATGTATGCATATACTAGGAGTGGAATTCATGAATATGATGCATGTCATTGTTATATCACATAAATAATTATACAAGAAAATAAATGCCAAAAATAAACCATTGAGATGAGACGCTTGCCAGATTTATCTACATATCTAACCTATAAATTAAATAATTAAACCCTACGTTCAAAAAATTTCTAATCTTTAATGAACCGCCGCCGCTGCTTGGTATATAATTTTCAGGTCCAGATCTTCAATAAAAGCCCTTCTAGCTAAGTTGGTTGACGCTCATTCTTCCTTCATCACCACCCGAGTTCAATTCCCCTTTTTTTCGTTTTTCTTTTTTTTTTTTCTATCGTTTTAAATTTTTTTTTCTGAACAGAAAATAAAATTAAAAAAAAAATTAGAATTTTATACGGCCAAGGGGATTCGAACTCAGTGTCTATGCACAATTGAACATGTGACTTGACCACTATGCCACGGCTTTTATTCTTCAAAGTCTTCGTCCGAATTAATTAAATAGGCCTTCGGCCGTATAAAAAAATTGCAGAAAATTAAAATTGCAAAAATAAATTACATGATATCCTATACCAAAAAAAGGCTTACAATAGATCTAACGGTAAACTGATACCAACCCCAATCCATCTCGTCAACCAAAACATTCAATTGCATAAAAAAAATTAAAATATGCAATTTTATTCTATTCCACTCCTTATTAATTAATTATGCAATCAAGATCGCAAAATCGTTTTAACCTGGCTCCGATACCACATGCTGGATAATACAGAAACCCGAATCCGGATCCGATCCATAATTGGATCGTCTAGATCTGATTCGCAGCACCGATCGAGACACTTGATCTTGTGCAGCGGAAGCTACGAATAAATTCGCGTGCAATTTTACCACGATTTGATTCGCATAAATAATTAATACAACTACGAGAAGGTTGAAGATTTACCTAAACGGAGAGGAAGAAATAGTCGACCAAAGGGGAGAAGCCGCAGTCTTCCGGATTGTATCTTTAGCGACGACTGGTGGACGTCGATCCTCGCCGTAGAACCTCCTCGAATATGCCCTAGTTTTTCTCCTCTTAATGACTAGAACAAGAAACTAATTTTTCTCTCCTTTTTTCCAAGTGTGGCACAAATTTTGTGTGTATTTTGTGCCAGGAGGAACTCTCTTTATATAGGCAAATAACTAGTCAAGAGAGTCATCATTTTCACACCACAATTACCTATTCCCACAAGGAAAAGATATTTGCCAAAAGATAAGAGATAATTCCCAAAAAATCAATCTCTTATTTTTCCATTAATTATCCAACAAATAGATAATTAATTTATTACACATGTGACATAATCTAGGAAAATTTCTTTTCCTAACTATATCAACAAGGGGCGCCACTTTTATGTCATTATCTTTATAGAAAATGTCTTTTCTATTTTACATAATATTTACCAAATAAATAATATTGCATAATCATTAAATAGACCAACTATTTAATTTATTTTCGAGGTTCCATAAAACGAGAAAACACTCGCGTGTTAGGAGCCAACCCAGGGACCATGGACCTATAACCAGTAGCTACAATAAATTAAATAAAATATTCATCGAACTGAATATTTCTACTTAATTCATTAATTCCGGAATTACGCCACCATAAATCCAAAACTGAACTCTATCGTTTATAGGTATAACTTATTCTCAAAACGTCGAGTCGAGTTGATAAGTGTCCATTGATATAATCATTACATATAAACTAACCCTCCATAGACTATCCGTAATGAAGCGGGATTGTTTCCGTAAACCTTCTTCAATACATCTTATCCTTATTTACCATTAACCCACTAGTGATCAATTAGTTCATAACCAATACGAACTCCACGGATCGATCAGTTTCTAGGATTAACAAATAAGGGGATCGTCTTTCTACTACCCGCAGGAAGGAATGGATTCCATATCTGTGAGACACACACTTCTCACTCATTCCATAATAGTGCCAACGTGAAAGTGATTAGGACCGCGCCTCTTAGCGATCCTTAACGAACACATCAAACCCTATCCTGAAACCAGTAGGAGTATGCAATCACTTCAGGATTAAGGTTAATCCATATATGATCATCTTGTGATTTAATGAGATTTCTCAATCACGGAATTATATGAGAAACGCAGATTAAATCGGTCTAGTCCTATATGACTCTCATCATATATAAATGCCCCACTTAGACAACCAATGTCGACGGTCCGGATAAGACGGCCACACCATAAAGTGTTCTGGCGCATTAATGGTGGTTTAATCAATAGATCTCATACTTTGATTAAGTTCAGTACAGACTAATAGTTCAAGTGTATCACCATAAACTTAATCCTCATTTGTGACACACACTAAGTTATATGGCTACATATGATACTACTTGGGGTTTTCAGGAGTGTATTTAATATAAGCTCAAAGCAAATAATAAGATGAAATAAAAACTGTCATTTATTAAATAAAAACAATTACATAAATTGTCTTTCGGCCATTACACCTAACAGTATGTACTGTCAAATGGGATATTGATAGTATGATTAGACTAGCATGTATTGTATGTCTTATATCTTATAGAAGGTAGAGATAGATCTCGTCTATCAAAGTGTAGAGACACTTGGACTGTACGTGAACGTGTATTAGAGAATGCGTACGTTAGACTGACCAACTTACATTAAGTGTCACACTATGTGGCGGTTGTGTAATTATCCTTAAGACTGGAGTCTTCATTGCATCATGGTGTGGATTGTCAACCTTTGACACTATTGAGATTTCCCCTACCCACGGGGCGATCATGCGGTAGTGATTGGGTATGATATTGAAGCATACGGAGTATACATGTTTGGTCGTCTGGGAATCGCGTATCCTGTGATTGAGATTGAATATCCGAAATGGCCTTCTTATAAGGAATGTTTAGCTCTCGAGAATCTTTTCAAAGTGGGAGTAAATGTGCTATTCCGAGAGAGAATGATATCCAGATTATAAGATACGATCGTTAATGTATTGACACTCGAGATGCGATCGTATGGATATTATTACAGCGGTAGGATTTTAATTTACACAGTAACTGTTTCATATGAAAGGTAGTAGTCATTGCATTTGACTCTTCCGTTGATTGGGATTCACGGTGTGTTGCTAGACGCTATCCTGTGATCGTTAGGCATGAAGGGCATTTTTGTAATTTGCACTTTGTGTCTACGGCGAACCTATTCGGAAGCCTATCGGGTCACACATATGAACATTGAGTCGGATTAAAATGCGGTTATAGTTGATAGCCAAATAAGGAAAGCTTATCTCAAGACTATAAAGATTATAGTGGCAAATTAATATGATGGTATTTATTTATTATGAATAAATAAAATACAAGATATTAATTATTTAATTAATTAAAGAATATTCCGGATGTCAATATTGGCATATGGGGCGCAGAACACATGTGTATAAGATACACTTGGATTGTGCAATTTAATTAATAAGATTACTATAATATTAATATTGGATATTAATCGATTTTGGAAAAATAGATTTATGTTAATAAGATAAATATATTCAATATAAGATATTTGCAATATTTAGATTTTATTTAATATAATATTTTATAATAAAAGAGATAAATCAATCTAAGAGATTTTCCTTATCTTATTGGGAAAATGTTTTTCTCTTTCATCTATCTTCTAGGAAGTTTCTCCTGATCAGTTTAGGAGACCTAGGGGCGCCACCTCCCCTATATAAGAAAGGGGTTGGCTAGCTCTTTTGTACATCACAATTCCAAGAGCTAATAGTTCTTGAGTAAAATAGAGAGCTTCCTATAGAGTGTTAGAGATAGAGAAAAAGGCCGGTCTAGCAGCCGGATTTTTCTGATAGCAATCCAAGGAGGATTCCGGCGAGGAGTTCGTGTGGATCAACGATAGAGGCCGGACGCGTAGACGGCTTGCGCATAGGACTACTCTCAGTTGACGGTCAAAGCGACGATCTTATAGATCATCCAAGGTATATTCCGTCAAACTAGTTAACGTGTTTATTGCATTAAACGAAGACGATCTAGAAAAGGAAATCAAAATTTTAAATTCCTCTACGTTAAACTAGTGATTTCCTAACATAGCTTTACCTCAAGAACAATAATGGATTCCTCCAACATCACAGGAGAAGAGTTGACTATCAGATTACACCACTCTGAACCACTATAAACCTTGTGTTTTTATTTATGCACTTTACTTTTTTGAATTTGCTTTCAGTACTTAGCTTGTATCTGCTTGCTTACCAGACCAATACTGCACTGCACATTCAGTTTTAAAGAACAACATTTAAAAGCCTTTATTTATCCGCTGTATAAAACACATGTGAGGTGAGTAGTCAGCTGACTAATCTGTCAGTCGAGTTTTAAACTCTAGAAAAGTTTTCAAGTATCAAGTTTATTCACTCACCTTCAACTTGATCTAAGTCTTTCCAAGGGACCAACAAATTTAAATTATCACATTACTAGTACAAAAGTGTCATTTCAGATAGTTGTTACTTGTTTTTATTAAAGATGCAAATAATATTATATTGATTACGAAACTATATTTTAATGCAAAGTAATATACACGACAAATACAAATGAATTGAAAAAATCACCGGAAACTTTCACTTTTGATATGATAAATAAATTGACTACATATATAAATATACATACACATGTGTACAGTAAAATATATGTGAATATACGTATAAATATTGAAATTTGATTTTAATTGTATATGACTATCTATATTCAAACTTGCTCATGAGTTGTCGAGTCGAGTTTTGCATTACTTGAGTATTGTTCATAGAATTTTCGAGCCGAGTCAATTTTGAGTTTGAGATGATTTAAACCGAATCGATTTGAATTTCGACTTGAGTGAATTTCGAGCTATTCACGAGTAGCTTGAATCGCTTATACCTATATTCCAAGCAGAGCTTTGAGTAGCTGATGGGCTAAAAGGGGCTGAGATTCCTGCACTCTTAGCTGTGGGAGAACTAGTGACTAGAGATGTTAAGCCAGAGACTATGATAACAACAAGGGGCTTAGATTTTATTCATGGATTATCTTAGATTTTATTCATGGATTATCTGTCTTAATTCTCAAACGCAAAGATGCCTTTTAGGCTTTACACCTCATCTAACAAACCATCAAACAAAGTAACGGAAAGTTTATTTTTATTTTTTTATTCTGTTAGAAAATAGACGAAAGACGAAAGATTTTGTTTAAACCAAACAATCAGATTACAACAAAACTAACCCTCGGCTAGACTAAACACCCAGTACATCACTGGACTACGGTCCAGCACAAGGCTGGACTACAACTCGAGAGAACCCTAACCAGACCTAAGCTACAACAAGGCCAAGTAATTGATTAGAATGAGGCATCACTACAAGAAAAAAAAAACCTTTTAATTTGCCACACAAAACAAAAAAGTGTTGCTATAAACCTAATTTTAACCACACTAGCGTGGCAAATAAGTCTAGTTAAGTATGTATTAGCCACACATTTTTGTTGTCGTGTCAAATAGTGTTTTTCTTGTTGTGCGTTCAGAGCAGAAGTGAATACAATTATTTTTGGAAAATTGATGGTTAAAATGGAATATTTTAAATGATATGTCATATTGGGCCTATTGGGCTTAAGTGTGTGAATGGAAAGTGTTATGGAAAGGAAAAATGGGAAGAAGCTATTTCTCCCACATTGGTTGGAAAAAGGGAAAAGAGTCAATATTTATATGATGTTGTTTTAGTGTAGTTGGAATAAGAAACCAACATTATACACGATCTCGCGCGCAGGGGGATTGGATTTCATCTTGGTTTACCCTTGGGCATGCGCATGCCCGCGTGTCCTGCGTACACGAATGCAGCTCGATTCGAAGGTTCACAGTCCGAGTCAGAAACATATCGACAAATCAGCAGAAAATCTTCTTCCTTCTACCTTTCTTATGAAACTAGAGAGTTCAAGCAACAAAGTTCTTAAGCAGCAGAAAGCGTGGTTCATCTTGTCGCTGCTAACCGTTCTATCCCGGGAGACCTACGTTCCGTTGAAACTCCAAGCACTCGACTGTATTCGATTCAGTTGTGTTTTCGTTTTAATTGTAATTGTATTCTAGTCAATGTAATCAGATTGTGCCCCATCTTACAACAATCTGAAGACTAATTCGTGTTTCTGTATCGGTGAGCCGAGGACAGAATAATTCTGGTTCATTGACTGAATTGAAAACAAACAGTAAACTGTTGTTTACGAATCGAAGGCTCGTTTTCTGTTTCAAAACAGAATTATAAACGGAGCAGAATTTTTCGTGGAGTGGTCGTCTAAGATACTCACGAATATTTTGAGTAATCAGATAGGATTCTCAAACGATTTGTTCAAGAATTTGGATAGAAACAAGTTCGAGATTGTTTTATATAATAAAAACAATTTCGAGATCGTTTTATATATTATTGAAAGAAATTTAACAGAAACAATTTTGAGATTGTTTTAATTGGTATAGTTCAGTTCACGAACGTTCTATACAGTATTGAAAGGAATTTAATCCTTGTGTGTTAAATTTCAGAAATGGCAACCAGTGAAGGACAAAAAAGGGCTGATGATTAGACTCAAGCTTTGGTCCAGCATGTGCCGAATCGAGTTGTTGCTCCTCTGAATCAGCATGAGAGGCCTGAAAAATTCAATGGGCTGAATTTTAAGAGAAGGCAACAAAAGATGATGTTTTATCTCACAACATTGCGTTTGGCTAAATTCCTGACTGAGGATCCACCAACAACTGAAGGAGAGCCAAACCAAGATTTTATGTTCGCAATTGATGAATGGAAACAATCTAATTATCTTTGTAGACATTATACAATGAATTGTTTAGTTGACTCATTGTATGATGTATATTGTGAGAAAAAGAATGCAAAAGAATTGTGGGATGCATTAGATAAGAAATATAGAACTGAAGATGCAGGTACAAATAAATTTGTAGCTCGCAGGTTCTTGGAATACAAGATGGTGCATTCTAGACCACTCATGGAACAGGTGGAAGAATTTCAGTTCATTCTTCATGAAATTCAAGCTGAAAAAATGGAGCTTAGTGAGACTTTTCAAGTCGCACGTGTAATTGAAAAATTACCTAACGGTTGGAGATATTTCAAGAATTACCTTAAACATAAGCGAAAGGAGATAAGCGCGGAAGATCTTGTTGTTAGGCTTCGTATTGAAAATGACAATAAGAAGTCTGATAAAAGAGGAAACATTTCTAATAATTTTCCAAGAGCTAATATGCTGGAACATGGCCAAAGCTCGAAAAAGAAGAACAAATTTGTGAAAGGGTCTAAATCTGTTGACTGAAAGCTGCCAACGAAGAAGGTTTCTGAAGCAAATATTGTTCAAGGCATGGAAGATATTGATCTTTGTGCTATTGTGTCAGAGGTGAACATGGTGGATTCAAATCCAAGAGAATGGTGGGTAGACACAGGAGCTACAAAGCATGTGTGCTCCAACAGGGATGTGTTTACTAAGTTCGAGCCAGCTCAAGAGAATGAGACTTTATTCATGGGAAACTCGGCTACTTCTGCTATAGCTGGAAAAGGTGAAGTAATTCTCAAGATGACTTCTGGCAAGCATCTGACTCTGAAGAATGTGCTATATGTCCCAGATATGCGTAAGAATCTGGTGTCTGAAGTGCTATTGAATAAAAATGGCTTCCGTCTTGTTTTAGAGTCCGACAAGTTTACTTTGACTAAGAGTGGTATGTATGTCGGTAAGGGGTATGCATGTAATGGCATGGTGAAGCTGAATGTAATGGCTTTTAAGCCAAACAATATTAATAATAATATTTCCGGTTCTGCTTACTTGGTTGAGTCTCCTTCCTTATGGCATGGTAGACTAGGACATGTTAATTACGATTCCCCGCGTAGATTAATAAATCTAAAACATATCCCCAAATTCGATATTGATAAGGAACATAAGTGTGAAACTTGTGTTGAAGCAAAATTAACAAGTGCGTCTTTTCAAAATGTTGAAAGAAATACGCAACCACTCGACTTGATACATAGCGACGTGTGTGATTTTAAAGTTGTGCAATCGAGAGGTGGAAATAATTATTTTACTACCTTTATCGATGATTGCACTAAGTATTGCTATGCATACTTGTTAAAAGGAAAATATGAAGCGATATATAAATTTATTCTATTCACAAAAGAAGTTGAAAATCAACATGGGAAAAAGATCAAAACACTCCGAAGTGATAGAGGTGGTGAATACTTGGTACCACTCAGTGACTTTTGTGCTGAACATGGGATTATACATGATATAATTGCACCTTGGTCTCCACAGTCAAACGGAGTGGCTGAGAGGAAAAATCGAACATTGAAAGAAATGATGAATTCAATGTTGTTAAGTTCAGGA
This sequence comes from Gentiana straminea, assembly GCA_036785695.1. Lineage (NCBI taxonomy): Eukaryota > Viridiplantae > Streptophyta > Magnoliopsida > Gentianales > Gentianaceae > Gentiana > Gentiana straminea. Next base: position 1,507,849 of record JAVUPR010000175.1, read on the forward strand.
GTGTCACAAAACTTGTGGGGGGAAGCTATCATATCTAGCAATTATCTTTTGAATAAGATACCCCGAAAGAAACAAGAGAAAACTCCTTATGAACTATGGAAGGTAAACCTCCATCCTACAAATACTTTCAAGTATAGGGGTGCCTTGCAAAAGTGCTCGTACCTACACCCAAAGTAGTAAAGATAGGATCAAAAACTGTTGATTGTATATTCATTGGATATGCACACACTAGTAGTGCTTATCGGTTTCTTGTGTATAAATCAGATAATCTTGAAATACACAAAACTACGATAATGGAATCAAGAAATGCATCATTCTTTGAGAATGTATTCCCGGCTAAAATAAATGAACCTAGTTCATTAAAGCGTGTTCATGTTCAGGATCACCCTTCTGAACAAGTGAATGAGGAAGAGCCAACTGAGGTTGAGCCAAGAAGAAGTAAAAGGTCGAGGACTGAAAAATCTTTTGGTAAAGATTTTATCACATATATGATAGAGAGAAATCCTCAAAATTTCAAGGAGGCGACAAATTCTTCTGAAGGTCCAATGTGGAAATAAGCAATAAATAGTGAAATAAATTCTATATTGCAAAATCATACATGGGAGTTAGTTGATCTACCTCCAGGATGTAAACCACTAGGATCAAAATGGATCTTCAAAAGGAAATGAAACCTGATGGATATATTCATAAATATAAGGCCAGACTGGTAATAAAAGGTTACAGTCAAAAAGAAGGTCTTGACTATTTTGATACATATTCTCCAGTAACGAGAATAACATCCATTAGGATGGTACTTGCTATAGCCATTTTGCGTAATTTACAAGTACACCAGATGGATGTAAAAACAACTTTCTTAAATGGAGATTTAGATGAAGAAATCTACATGGAACAACCTGAGGGTTTTTCTAGCCCAGGACAAGATAAGAAAGTGTGTAAATTAGTTAAGTCTTTGTATGGCTTAAAACAAGCACCAAAACAATGGCATGAGAAATTTGATCATGTTATGCTTGAAAAGGGTTTCAAAACCAATGAATGTGATAAATGCATTTACATGAAAGAAACAAAAGATGGCTATGTCATTTTGTGTCTTTACGTTGATGACATGCTTATTATTGGAAGCAATGATAAGATGATCAAATCTACCAAAGATATGTTAAACGCCATATTTGAAATGAAAGATATGGGTTTAGCAGAGATGATACTGGGAATTAGAATTACAAGAAATTCTAATGGTCTCATTTTGAGTCAATCTAATTATTGATAAAATCCTGGAAAATTCAATAAAGATGATTCAAATGAAGCCAGAACTCCGATAGATCAGAGTCAGCCTTTGTTAAAGAATAAAGGTGAAAGTGTGTCTCAATTAGAGTACGCAAGGATTATTGGAAGTCTAATGTAGTTAATGAGTTGTACTAGACATGATATCGCTTATGCTATTGGCAAGCTAAGCAGATATACTAGTAATCCGAGTAATGATCATTGGAAAGCTATAGTGAGGTTACTGAGATATTTAAGATATACTCGTAAGTATGGCCTTCACTATACAAGAGAACCTACTATTATAGAAGGATATACTGATGCAAATTGGATATCAGATTCAAAGGATTCAAAATCAACAAGTGGTTTTGTATTCATATTAGGAGGTGGAGCTGTGTCTTGGAAATCTTCTAAACAAATTGTGATAACCAAATCCATATTGGAATCTGAGTTTGTAGCTTTAGATAAATGTGGAGAAGAGGTAGAATGGTGGCATCAATTCCTAGAGGATGTTCCTCAATGGCCAAAACATGTGCCAGGAATATGTATTCACTGTGATAGTCAATCTGCGATTGGACAAGCACAGAACAAAATGTATAATGGTAAGTCAAGGCATATACGTCGAAGACATAACTCCATTAGACAACTACTCTCTACTTGTATGATTACCTTAGACTATGTTAAGTCAGAGGATAATATTGCGGATCCACTAACCAAAGGATTAAATAGAGAAGTAGTTACAAAGTCATCAATAGGAATGGGACTAAAGCCCATGGAATAAACTTTTGTGAAGGAAAAGCCTACCTTGTAGATTGGAGATCCCAAGATCTTGGTTCAAAGGGACAACCTAACTGTAAAATTAGAGATCACTGTGTGGGGGGGGGGGGGGGTTACCCTCCATCTCATTCCTAAGATGAAAAATAGTGAGAACGAGGATAAGCTTACCGGTAAAGCTTTTAATGATTTTTGTAAGAAGAATAATTCGAGAAATTCTAAATTACAGAATCACCTACGTGAGAGAGAAGAGGGGCTGCTTCAAAGGGAATTGTATAGGGCGCAATTCTTAGAAACTCTTGCAGCACCAGGCAGATGTCCACGGCCAAAATGGACATAACTACAAGAACTAAATGTTGCTAGGTAGATGCATTGTGGTAAATATGTCATCGTTTACATCAACATCAGAATAGTTCAAGGACATCGCGTCTACTAATCAGCTAGTAAAGTAAACATATCTTATCAAGGGAAGGTTCAAAGGTGTTGGACTTATTTTTAAGTTTTAGTGATGAGTGCCAGACTAGCTGTAACAGAGCAAAGGCAAAAAGATGTCTAGATCAAATTTGTAGGTTTATTAGAGTTTGATTTTGTATAGGTTTGATCAAACAAACACTGTAAAAGGTCAGCTGACTTACATCAGCAGACTAGTCTAGATCATTAGGGTAGCTGAGTCAGTAGACTTGTCAGGAACCTGCTGAAGACTGAAGGCTGAGGGCTCAAACTCAGTTAATGAAGGCTAAGGGATCAAACTTAGTAATTAAAGCCAAGGATATGGAATCAGAATTCAGGGAAGTCTGTGATGACATAAACTGATTACATATATCTTGTGTACAAGGTCTAAGTTCCACAAGTTAAGTGGTGGTTGGAACTTAGTTATATGCAAAAAGTTGTAATCTAACTTCATAAATAAAAGTTAGATAAAAGACAGTTAGCTGAAGTGTTTTTAAACGCAACAAAATAAGGATCAGCTTACTGATGTGTATATCAGCAGACTTATGCTCTTAGGAACCGGCTGGACACATATTTCGATTATTCAAAGGTTACATTGGAAGATTACAAAGAAAGGGACAGCTAACAACCTCTGATTTATCAAACAAATCAATGGTTAGGATCAAAGGGACGTTGGGATGATTCAGACCTTTATCCAATGGTTAAAAGTAAAAGGGTGGACAGACTGTAGACTGTCAAAAAGCAGTCTGACTGTGTCGTACTATGAAAAGTGACAGAAATCAAGTCAAATGGGACAAATCTGAAATGGCTATGTTTGAATTTCAAACATAAGTCACAAGGACTCCTACCTATAAATAGTGGACTCTTAATTCAGATACAGATGATGAAAATTGATGAACATTAAGAGAAAAATACAGATAATCCTGAGCTTCGATTTCTGATCAAGAAAAACACTCTGCTGACCCTACTGAGCTTTAATCTACTGATCCAGAGAAATTCTTCAAGTGTAATCTGCATTCAAACTGCATCAAGTTTACACACTTGAAGACATCAAGCTGCTGTTTATTTCATCCTGATCAAGCTGCTGAAAGATGAATCACTTACTTGATTCAATCTTTCTTTTACAAGAAATCTACTGAAGACAGTGAATCATCCTTGGGTGTGAAAGACTGTTGTTTGTGGTGGAGCTGGTGAAGAAGCAATCCTACCCTTCAAGGACCAGTGGAAGACTTTGGAGCATCAATCCTACCTGTTCCAAGTGTTCAGTTTGTGAAGCCATAGTTATTGGTGAAGGACAAGCAACTTACGGACTTTTGTAACAGCTACATCAAAGATCTCTAGTGAATTACCTCCAACATCACACGGGAGAAGAGTGGAATGACAGGATTACACCACCGGAACCACTATAAAATCGCCTACCTACTTACTTTCGCATTTATATTACGCACTTAGTTTATCTAACACATCAATCTACCGAATCTAGCAACTGAATTCACACACATACACTACTGAGTATCTAATGCTTGGTATCATATTTAACAACAAGTAATAAGGCTTAATTTTTGATATATTTCCGTAGCACAAATTCAGTAAACTCAACAGCCAGCAGACTACTGAGTGTCAGCAGACTACTGAAGTATCAGTAGGCTGCTCAAGTTGCTGAGTTTGTTAACTCCAAAAGTTTTAAGTGTTAAGTTTATTCACCCCCCCCTCTAAACTTAACCAAAGCCTTTTCCAGGGACCAACAATTGGTATCGGAGCAGTGCTTCTGTTCTGAAGTACTCCTACTTGTTGTGCTTGTGAAAATACTTTGAAAACTTTTTCAAGTTACTGATTTTCATAGCTTTGCATCATGGATAACAACCAGTATGCTAGAACAATGTTGATGTGTTCTTTAGATCATTTTGATGAGTATAAACGTCGTATGCAGGCTTATCTAGCTGCAACACATGATGAAATGATGGATGTGCTGACAGATGGACCACTGGAAATTACCAAGTCAGTAACAGTGGGTGATGAGACACATACATTCCAAAACCAAAAAAGTAATGGACTGCTGAAGATAGAAAAAAGGAAAATCTCAACAATATTGCTATTGATATCATATACAGAACTTCGGATAGAAATATGTACATGAAGGTGAAAGATTTCATGACTGCAAAGGAACTATGGGACAAGTTACAATTAATCTGTGAAGGCACTGATGCAATCAAAAAGAACAAGATCAGTGTGGCCAAGAAGAAGTTCCAGGAGTTCAATATGAAACCAAATGAAACCATTGAAAAAATGGAATCAAGATTCAATACAATCATGGATGAACTCACCCTACTGAGTGTGAATTACTCACAGGAAGAAATCAACTCAAAAATCTTGGAAGCATTACCTGAAAAAAAAAGTTTGGGAGATGAAAGTGACTTCCATAGAAGAAATGAGGAGCTTGCATGAAGAAGACACCTTCAAACTGTTTTTAGATCTTAAGGCCTATGAATTTAGCTAAAAGCTTGTGCCAGAAACTGAAAAAGAAGAGCCAAAGACCACTGCATTGGCTGCTTCACATCAAGAAGAGACATCATGAGCACAAGATGATCTACTGATGGAGGTCAAGTTAAACTATTAACTCGATGCCTACTAACTCACTAGCAAGAGAACTAGGTTCAATTGTAGTACAGCCAGATAGAGTCGAGGTCGATCCCACAGAGACTCGGCACAAATAAAATACAACTTTATTCTATTAGAACTAAATTGAAAAGGCGGTCTACGACCAACTACGTGCAATAAATAAAATAGTGACAACCACAATACACAAAAGACCACAAAGACAAACGAAAGACTACGAAGCACGGATAATACTGTTGATATTATCTAAACAAATAGTATTGATTACGCTAGTAGATTATAACTCCCCCATGTGAATTAGGATGATAACGAGACAAAACAAACGTTAAAGATTAATTATTATGACTACGGGAGTCATCCCCTAAGGTAGATTTAGTTCCAATTAGGCCCTCTAAATCATCGTGCCTCCATCACGTGACTTCGCTTTTTAAGGCCTCCATCTCATATAACTTCTGACACAATTACGAGACTAGGGATGCCGGTATAAACCGTAACCTCATCTAAGCAACATTCCTAGGGTAAGGCGTACTTCTTAGATGCCGATTCAATCTATATCCTAAGTAACAATCACTTTTTGAGTTTCATGTTAAATTATGATGACGAATAACTAAGTTGATCGGGTTTAATTACTCGTTTTAATTCCAAATCGAGAGAATCGACGTAGTCGAAGCCGATCATAATATTGCCCTACACATCACCACGCTCGGTCGACCGGACGACAACACTCGGGCGACCGAATGACATGCCTCGGTCGACCGAACACAGTTCTGTGTCGGAACAAATCATGATTACTTCTTAACGTTTCTAACCTAAACACATGGGTTCGTAAATAAATCTACATCACGCAATCAATACAAATTAAACTACTCCATAGTAAAATACATCAGATCTACAAATAAAGATTGCATAATTGAATAGTCATACCCTCGAAGACGAGAGTGACTCCCACTCTGTAATGCGCTCCCTAATCAGAGAATCCGATGAATCCACAATGAAAGAACATAAAGAAAATAAAACTAAAACTTAAAAGCTAAAATTGTATGAATTGTTTTTGTGTTGTAGTGGTGTGTCTTCTCAATTTCGTAGCTGCTGCTTATATAGAAGATTTTGCCGACATAGGATGGATCTAGAAGATATGCACGCGTTTTCGGTTTGGATAGCCTCGGGTGACCGAACCTCCTGCCTCGGTCGACCGAATGAAGCGGCTCGGTCGACCGAGCCTCTTTTTTGCACATTTTAAACGCGTTTCTTGTCTAACTTGTTCCCCACTGCATTCTTCCGTGCTGATCTGATTTGTCTCTTGATTAATGCTCCGATTTTCTTCCTTATTATCTTGAGATTTCGAATTAAATGATATTTATCCTCCCGATTTATCATGATCTGCAAAATCGCATTTATCACACAAATAAATTGCTCTTTTTATAAAAAACGGCTAAATACCAATTATCATTTTAATAATCACTTATCATTAAATAATAAATATAAACACGTGATTAAATATGAAATATATACAATTTAACTCTGATTTAAGGTTAGAATTGATGACATAAATAGGTATATTTTAACCGTCATCAAAATGCCCCCACTTAAACTTTGCTTCGTCCCGAACAAAGCATCAACAAGTCATTCCCCAAGATAACATTTTCTGTGGTCAACTCATACTTACACAAGAAACCCGAGTCAACTCATACCAGTCATGCTCATAAGATAAGCATTATTCACTACTCACTATGAATCGAAGTGATTGTGTGCATGTGCATTGGTTTTATATAAATGTAGCAAGATTAGAGTTTATGCAGACTTCATATCAAAATTTCACCAACATCAGCATTCACACTTCTTATGCCTCGCAATGGTTAAAGCACTAGAACAATAAGCAAGAGTGTATCTATAGGGTTTTTGGACTTGGAGACCGAGTACTACTCGAAGCCTCTGAAAATTCGAAAATTTTCAATTTTTGCATATTTTTCGAATACTACTAATCTCAAGGAAGAAAACTTTTCATAGAGTATCCCCCTATCTTAGATTAAGCATAGCATCGAATATTACCACAAGCGCGGGGCTACTTTGGTAATGTTACTACAAACCCAAAGTGTTTTAATGCGTTGTCAAAACACGGTACGTCCCAAGCTTATTACTCCGCTTTTGTTGGCTAGAAGATCGAGAATACATCGTCGACAAATGTCGACACTAGTCCTCATAACCAATTATCTACGCAATGTACACATACTTTTTTCAATTATTATAACTCATGCGGTACTAAGCGATTCACATGTTGAGTAATTGAACAATACCTAACTACTTGCAATTGTTGGCATGAAATTCCTTAAGTCTACTAACGATTTATCGCAAAAGTATAATATGACCACGTACTCACGCAACTTGGTTCACTTCCTATCAATTCTTAGTATAAGACCTCACAAGTTTAAGGGTACGAGTTAAACATCTTGGCATTTATCCATAAAAATTTTTAAATTTGGCTCAATATTGTCTCAGTATTCCGTTCCCCTTGACCTTTTCAACATATAGCACAATATATAGCTAAGTCCCCTGCCCCCCACTTAAACATGGAATTGTCCTCAATGACAAAAATAAATGAGAGTTCAAAATGAAAGACTTAGCTCTAGAAACGGTTCCCAAGTAAAGGAACATTATCGGAGTAATCATCGGCACAGCGTGGAGAGACAGACACATCCTGTATGAACAAACAAGCTCCACGAGATCATCAAATACCATGTCGATGGAAGTTATAAAATAATATGGCAGTAATTAGATATAGATATCTAAAAACAGTTTAAGCCACTTTATTTTATACTGCCATGGACAAGACCAAAAGGGATTTAAACCTAAATAAAAACTCACATGACGGCTATCAAGGAAAAAACCTCGTTTATTCCGAACTTAGACTCGGAACATGGCGAGATGAAAAAAACCGTGATAGGCGCATGCTACTTTATTAAAAAGAGAAACGAAAAAGATAGTTATAAGTAGTAGTTCTAAGTTTATAGTCGCTAGCTCGACTCAGCTCAAGATGGTTTATTCATAGACAGGGTCATCGAGGTACAAAACCTCCTCCTCAGCAGCAGGCGGAAGCCCGTGATAATGCTTAAGACGATGTCCATTGACCACAAATCTAGACTCGTCTTTAAAATTTAATAGCTCCACCGCTCCAGAAGGAAAGACTCGTTGTACTTGAAATGGGCCGTACCATCTTGATTTCAACTTACCCGGGAAGAGTCTTAAGCGCGAATTGTACAAGAGAACCAGATCACCCTCTTGAAAGGTCCTCTCCAGAATCTTTTTGTCATGAAACTTCTTCGTGCGCTCCTTGAAAATCTTGGCATTCTCGTATGCCTCTAAACGAAACTCCTCCAGGCGAGTTAATTCTAACATCCTTTTCTCACCGGCCAACGTCTCATCAAAATTTAGCATCCTTGTTGCCCACATGGCCCGGTGCTCCAGTTCCACGGGTAGATGACATGCCTTTCCAAAAACAATTCTGTATGGCGACATTCCAATCGAGGTTTTATATGCGTCCTATAAGCCCATAAAGCGTCGTCTAAACGTAACGACCAATCCTTCCTAGTCGTATTAACAGTTTTCTCCGGGATGCGCTTTATCTCTCGATTGGTGACTTCTACCCGGCCACTAGTCCGGGGGTGATAAGCGGTTGCTAGCTTATGTCGAACCCCATACTTAATCATCGACCTTTCAAAAGGTTTATTACAAAAATGACTACCATTGTCGCTTATAATCGCCCTAGGCGTCCCAAACCTTGTAAAAATGTTCTTCTTCAAGAATCTAACCACAACCCTAGCATCGTTGGTAGGGGAAGCAATGGCCTCAACCCATTTGGATACATAATCAACAGCAACTAAGATATATCGGTTAGATAATGATGAAGTGAAAGGTCCAACAAAATCTATTCCCCAAACGTCAAAAAGCTCCACTTCTAAGATGCTCTTGAGTGGCATCTCATTCCTCCTTGAAATATTACTCCGTCATTTGACAAGCATGACTTGCCTTTGCATATTGGTGTGCATCCTTAAACAATGTCGGCCAATAAAACCCGCATTGGAGGACCTTGGCCGCATTTTATCTCCCCCGTAGTGTCCTCCAACTTCATAAGAATGACAATGCTTCAGGATATCATTATACTCTTCCTCTGGCACACATCTTCGAAAAACATTATCAGATCCTAGCTTAAACAAGTACGGTTCATCCCAATAATAGTGTCTAAGATCTTTAAAGAATTTTTTCCTTTCTAGGACAGTGAGATTTTGTGGCAGGTACTTTGCGGATAGATAATTGACAAACAAACTAAACCATGGTTGCTTCTTCTCCTTCACAACCTCTATTCGCGAAGAAACTGCAGCACAATCATTATGTCCCCTGATGGTGGTGATGGAGAAAAGTTGCTCATCAGGAAAAGATTCTCCTATCTCTGGTAATTCCTCACCATCCTCTAATTGTAAACGCGATAGATGATCGGCCACCACGTTCTCACTTCCTTTCTTATCTCGGATTTCTACGTCAAATTCTTGCAGCAGTAGAATCCATCTCAACAATCTAGGCTTTGAATCTTGCTTTGCTAGGAGATACTTAAGAGCCGCATGGTCAGTCCACACAGTGACTTTAGATCCCACTAAGTAAGATCTAAATTTGTCAAAAGCAAAGATAACGGCCAAAAGTTCCTTCTCCGTTGTGGCGTAATTTCTTTGGGCAACATTCAAAGTCTGACTTGCATAATAGATAAGTCTGAAGATCTTGTCTTTTCTTTGACCCAAAGCGGCGCTAACAGCAGTATCACTCGCATCACACATCAGCTCAAACGGAAGATCCCAATCCGGTGCGACCAGAACGGGTGCAGTAATCGGTCTACTTTTTATTTCGTTGAAAGCTTTTATGCACTCATTAGAAAACACGAATGGCACATCCTTGGCCAATAATTCAGTGAGAGGTCTAGAGATTAAGGAAAAGTCCTTGATAAACCTACGATAAAATCCGGCGTGGCCTAAAAAACCTCGCAAAGTTTTAAGATTAGTAGGTGGAGGTAGTTTCTCGATCACCTCAACTTTGGCTCTATCCACCTCTATACCGTTCTTTGATATGCGGTGGCCTAGTACTATACCTTCCGTAACCATCAAATGACACTTCTCCCGAGTTAAGCACAAGATTAGTCTCTTCACATCTCTTCAATACTCGTGCTAGATGTGTGAGACATGAATCGAAGTCGTCTCCAAACACGGAGAAATCATCCATAAATATTTCCAAGAAATCTTCTACCATATCCGCAAATAATGACATCATACACCGTTGAAATGTTGCGGGGGCGTTGCACAATCCAAATGGCATTCGATTATACGCAAATGTCCCATATGGGCATGTAAATGTTGTTTTCTCACGATCTTCGGGCGAGATGTGGATTTGATAGTATCCCGAATAACCGTCGAGAAAACAATAGAAAGCATGCCCGCTCAGTCTCTCGAGCATTTGATCGATGAAGGGAAGAGGAAAGTGGTCCTTACGAGTTGCATCATTTAGTTTCCTAAAATCTATGCATACTCGATGACCAGTGATTAGCCTCACAGGAATTAACTCATTCAACTCATTGGCTTGCACCGTCAATCCTCCCTTCTTGGGAACTACGTGGATAGGGCTTACCCATTCGCTATCAGCAATTGGAAATATAATTCCCATTTCTAGCATTTTTATAACCTCATCCCTAACCACGTCCTTTAATTGTGGGGTTAAACGCCTCTGAGGTTGTGCAACCGCTTTCTTTTCAGGGTCCACGGAGATCTTGTGCATACATACGCTAGGACTAATGCCCTTAACGTCAGCTATGGTCCATCCAAATGCTCCGCGGTACTCTCTCAGAACTCTCATTAGTTTCTCCTCTTGTAAGTTCGTCAAGGAAGAAGATATAATTAGCGGCAACGTCTCATCTTGAAGAAATACATACTTCAAATTTGCAGGAAGAGGTTTTAAAGTCAAATTTGTGGGAGGTTCTTCCAAAGAGGTCTTCAACTTTTGACCAGTGAGTTTGAGTTCGAAGTACTTATGCCACGTTGGTCTATGATAGAATCTTTCAATCTCTGCCGCACTTACTTCCTCTACAGGTCTTGGGGTCCCTCTACTACATCCTGGCCATATCATCTTCTCCTCCTCATTACTCACGTACTTGACTTCATCTTCTTCTTCTAGAACAGCATCCAAGAAATCCTTTATGCTTTCATGTTGTTGAAATTCTTGAACGATCCTATCAATGGAATCCAACATGAAACATGCATCCTCTCCATCATCAGGTTGCTTCATAGTGTCGAAGACATTGAATGCAACTCTTTCTTCGTTCACTCTTAACACCAACTCGCCTTTGTAAACATCAATTAGCGTTCTACTAGTGGCCATGAAAGGTCTCCCTAATATCAAGGGCACTTCGTAGTTAGCTTCCATATCTAATACCACAAAGTCGACAGGAAATACGAACTTTTCAACTCTTACTACACATCTTCAACCACTCCACACGGTTCCTTGACAGAACGGTCAGCTAACTGCAATGTGATTGAGGTCTTCTTAAGATCTTTCATGCCTAGCTTCCGAAAAATAGATAGTGGCATCAGGTTCACGCTAGCTCCTAGATCACACAAAGCTTTGTTCAAACATACGTTACCTATGGTGCAGGGAATGAGAAAGCTTCCCGGATCATTGCATTTTGGGGGTAACTTATGTTGAAGAATGGCTGAGCACTCCTCATTAAGGCATATGGTCTCTAAATCTAGAAGTTTCCTTTTAGTTGAGACGGCGTCTTTTAAAAACTTGGTGTACTCAGGCATTTCAGCTAGTGCTTCAACTAGGGGTATATTGATTTGTAACTTACTAAACATATCCACGAACTTCTTATACCTCTTATTATCAAACTTAGGCTTCGGTTTTGGTGGGGGATAAGGTAGAGTTGAAGGATCGACATCAGTGAAAATTGGATACTTGTTGTTGTAAAGTTCAACTCTAGGGCCAGCAGGTTCTTTATACGTTCCTTGCTCAGGCAAAGTCTCGGAAGTATTAGTCTCATTGCTTGGCTCACCATACTTATTCTTTGTGACTTTCTCTTGCAGGGATGGTGGAGTTACTTCTTTTCCACTCCTTGTCATGATCGCATTCAAGTCCTTAGGGTTCTTCTCTGTGTTGCTGGGCAACCCTTCCCGGAGGTCTAGTTGAGACTTGCTCGCCTAGTTGTCCTACCCGGTGCGTGAGATTTTGAACTAAAGCTTCCCGATTGGTTACTTTGGCATCTCGTCTTCGACAATATTGGCTAAAGTTAGTGGCTAACTCAGCCATAGATTTTGAAAGTTGACCCATATTGTCGTGACGACATTACTCGCTTTTTCTATTGCGGCTTCCCAACCAAAAGTTTTAGTCCGTCGTGGTACATAAGTGGTAGGCGGTTTAGGCCTTTCTCCGCGTTAATGTCACTATATCGGAATCCAGGATGGTTATGATTAGGTCTGTACCCTCCCCCGACATAATTGGCTTCTTCAGTGCCAGCATTCTCACCTTGAGGTGCTACCTCGATTCCAGCCCCTTTCTCTACTCTTGTCATCCTCTCTTGCATCCCATCCACCTTATCGTTGATAACAGAAAGTTGTTCTAAGATTTTGGTAGATGCACTATCATCAAATATATCAGCGGCCATCTTCACAGTAGCTATGTCATTGCCTCCCCATTGGCTATTCATCGCTATTTGCTCCATCTTCCCTTGTGCCTCCTCAGGAGATAAAAGAACAAACGCTCCATTGCTGGAGGCGTCTACTCTAATTTTCTCAGTCTCTCTCAACCCATGGTAAAAAGTTTGCATTAGAAGCCAAAGAGAGATGTCATGAAGAGGACACTTCCTCATAGCTTCCTTGAAACGCTCCCAAGCTTGATCAAAACTCTCCCCAGGTTGTTGCTTAAATCCTAGGATATCTTGGCGTAACTTAAAGGTTTTTCCCAAGGGGAAATACTTATTCATGAACTTTTGCAACAATTGTTCCCAAGTAGTGATAGATCCAGCCTCTAAAGAGAGAAGCCATTGCTTAGCTTTATCTTTCAAAGTGAAAGGGAAAAGCTTAAGACGAATGTTCCCCTCCGGGATTAATTCTGGTTTCACAGTGCTAACGATTTCCAAGAAATTCGTCACGTGAACACCAGGATCCTCGTTTTGGACTCCATGAAAAGTAGAATAATTGGTCACCATTTGAATTACATTAGGCCTAGGGTGATAGACTTCCGCAGCATCTTGCGGTGCTACGATAGCGGGAATGAATTGTTCAATAGTGGGCGTTGCATAACTTTGCAAAGTGCGCCTCGCTCCTTGAACTAGGGCTTGGTTCTCATTATTAGCATTTGCATTCACATTATTGGCATTATTAATAACAGGATTAATAACAGGATTAGGTACCTGGTTTGGATTGACTGGGTTGCCTTCCATTTCTGTTTCAGATTCGGAATGCTCAGAATGGTCGGTTGTATGTCCTTCTTCCGCTCCTTGCTCGCTTTCCTCAAGATTTGGATCCTCTTCTCCTTGTTTAGCCAGTTCCCTAGCTAACTTCCTATTCCTTCTTGCAAATTTTTCTATCTCAGGATTATATGGTTCAAGCGGTTCCTTCGATTTCCGAGTAGCGTACTATAAAATAATAAACAACAATAAAACAATTAATCACTAGTAAAGGCTAGGCCTTTAACTAACTAAACGAAACTAAAACAGACTCGAAATAAGTTTGAGAAAAGAAAACGTAAATAAAAAATGTAAGCGTAATATTGTAAACCGATACGTAATGTAAACGAAAAGAAAACTAATTCTCGGTCGACCGAGAGCTGTTGTTTGGTCGACCGAACGCCACTTTTTTTTTTTTTTTACGACACTGTTTTAATATACAGACTCTTATTCACAGAATATTCACGAATCCAGTCCTAACAAAATAAACTATATCTCAATTTAATGACTCGAGTCCCCGGCAACGGCGCCAAAAACTTGATGGAGGTCAAGTTAAACTATTAACTCGATGCCTACTAACTCACTAGCAAGAGAACTAGGTTCAATTGTAGTACAGCCAGATAGAGTCGAGGTCGATCCCATAGAGACTCGGCACAAATAAAATACAACTTTATTCTATTAGAACTAAATTGAAAAGGCGGTCTACGACCAACTACGTGCAATAAATAAAATAGTGACAACCACAAGACACAAAAGACCACAAAGACAAACGAAAGACTACGAAGCACGGATAATACGGTTGATATTATCTAAACAAATAGTATTGATTACGCTAGTAGATTATAACTCCCCCATGTGAATTAGGATGATAACGAGACAAAACAAACGTTAAAGATTAATTATTATGACTACGGGAGTCATCCCCCAAGGTAGATTTAGTTCCAATTAGGCCCTCTAAATCATCGTGCCTCCATCACGTGACTTCGCTTTTTAAGGCCTCCATCTCATATAACTTCTGACACAATTACGAGACTAGGGATGCCGGTATAAACCGTAACCTCATCTAAGCAACATTCCTAGGGTAAGGCGTACTTCTTAGATGCCGATTCAATCTATATCCTAAGTAACAATCACTTTTTGAGTTTCATGTTAAATTATGATGACGAATAACTAAGTTGATCAGGTTTAATTACTCGTTTTAATTCCAAATCAGAGAATCGACGTAGTCGAAGCCGATCATAATATTGCCCTACACATCACCACGCTCGGTCGACCGGACGACAAGCACTCGGGCGACCGAATGACATGCCTCGGTCGACCGAACACGCTTCCGTGTCGGAACAAATCATGATTACTTCTTAACGTTTCTAACCTAAACACATGGGTTCGTAAATAAATCTACATCACGCAATCAATACAAATAAAACTACTCCATAGTAAAATACATCAGATCTACAAATAAAGATTGCATAATTGAATAGTCATACCCTCGAAGACGAGAGTGACTCCCACTCTGTAATGCGCTCCCTAATCGGAGAATCCGATGAATCCATAATGAAAGAACATAAAGAAAATAAAACTAAAACTTAAAAGCTAAAATTGTATGAATTGTTTTTGTGTTGTAGTGGTGTGTCTTCTCAATTTCGTAGCTGCTGCTTATATAGAAGATTTTGCCGACATAGGATGGATCTAGAAGATATGCACGCGTTTTCGGTTTGGATAGCCTCGGGTGACCGAACCTCCTGCCTCGGTCGACCGAATGAAGCGGCTCGGTCGACCGAGCCTCCTTTTTGCACATTTTAAACGCGTTTCTTGTCTAACTTGTTCCCCACTGCATTCTTCCATGCTGATCTGATTTGTCTCTTGATTAATGCTCCGATTTTCTTCCTTATTATCTTGAGATTTCGAATTAAATGATATTTATCCTCCCGATTTATCATGATCTGCAAAATCGCATTTATCACACAAATAAATTGCTCTTTTTTAAAAAAAACGACTAAATACCAATTATCATTTTAATAATCACTTATCATTAAATAATAAATATAAACACGTGATTAAATATGAAATATATACAATTTAACTCTGATTTAAGGTTAGAATTGATGACATAAATAGGTATATTTTAACCGTCATCATCTACTGGATGAGATGCAAGAGCAGATTGCCCTACTGAGCAAGAAAATAAGGATGATGAAAAATGGAAACGGTTCTCCAAGGAATTTCACAAAGAAATTCAGTGAAAAGTAGAAGGACGAATCAAAGAAAGATAATGATTACTTGTGCTATCATTGCAAGAAGCCAGGACACTTCAAACCTGATTGTCCTGAATTAAAACAGAAAAAGAACCTGATTATCTTTGCTTTAAATGCAAGAAGCCTGGACATTTCAGACCTGACTGTCCAGACCTACAGAAAACAAAAAGTCAACAAAGAAGACATGGCAAGAAGGCTATGGTTGCTGTAGATGAATCAGGATATGAAGTAGATTCAGAAAAGGGAAATAATCTGATGATACTGCACTTGTTGCTGAGATGGAAGATTATGCTTTAATGGCTAACATGGATGAAACAGAGGAGGTATACAATATTGTATCTATAAACACTCCTGCTGAAAGTGATTGTGAATCAACCTGTGGTTCAAATCCTAAAAAAATATATTCTGACAATGAAGAAACTTTGGATGCCATCCTTAATCAACTGAGGATAATACAATCTGGTTATGAGATTGTGAAGGCTGAAAAAGAAGCTCTTCAATCAGAAGTTGAAAGATTAAATACTGAATTAAGAATTCTCAAAGGAAAGGAAAAAAAAGTCAGACAGAATCAGTATAAGCCTGCTCAACCTTCAGTAGCTGCTGAGTCTGCTGAACCATCATGTTCCTCCACTGCATTAAAATCTGGAAAGCCTTATGGTGATAGAACGGGGCTTGGATTTGGAACTCAACAATCCAATAAGAGTGGATCCAAGAAGGTCACCGAACCTAGTACCGTAATTGGTCCTAAGTTTGTGCTCGCACAAGATCCAACTCCCAAAAGTGGTTGCCGAGACAAGAAAGCCTACTGAGAAAGCTTCAAGGAAGCAAAATCAGAAGTCAAAGAAGTCAACAGCTCCTAATAAAAAGAATAAATCTAAAAATAGGACTGATTTGCCTTCTAGACCTGCTGATAGCAGACCTGCTACCAAGTCTGCTGGACCACAAAAAGGGAAAAACCAAAAATATTCCAAGGATAAGAATCCTAAACCCAAAAAGGCAAATCATTCAAGGGATACTTATCTCAAGGGGGAAGGTAGATTGTTCCCTACTGATGATGATTGGAATATTCCCGCACCTATCGCTAGAAACAACGAAATAACCATGCTGCTAGGGTAAAACCTAAGCAATGGAATCAGCAGAGGGCTCAGCAGAGGACTTGTACAAGGCCTCAGCAGGGACCTCAGCAGACTCCATATTACAGGGTTGTACCTAATAGAAAGCAAACCTATGGTTATCCTAGTGCTTCTAATAAAAGAAATCACTTTAAACAGCATTATATTCCAAAAGGCCAAAAAACATATGTGAATCCTACACAACCAATTGTTAGACCTTATGGATGTGTAGAATACATTTATGAACCAAAGTATGATACCTTTCAAAGAAGACCTTATGGAAACTTGCCAAGGGTCATGCTTGCCACTGACCATTATGGACCCAAACAGGTTTGGGTACCTAAAATGCATTAACTTTGTCTTGTAGGGTGTCTGGTACTTTGACAGTGGATGTTCCAGACATATGACAAAGAATAAACACTGTTTGTCAAATTTTATGGCAAATGATAGTCCAAGAGTGAATTTTGGCAACAAGAATACACCTGGATACACAAAAGGATATGGCACACTTGTGAGAAATGGACTAACAATCAGGAATGTTGCATATGTGGAAGGACTGGACTACAACCTACTGAGCACTGGACAATTCTGTGACAAGGGATACAAGGTCACTTTGGACAAAAACACTTGTACTGTCATTAGTGAGAGAGGTGATCAAGTTGTGTTGGCTGGAAAAAGACAACAAAACATGTATGTTGTGGATTGGTCTACTGCTGTTCCAGAAACATGCCTGATTGTGCATACCAAGTCAGAACATAATTGGTTATGGCATAAGAAGTTGAATCATCTAAATTTTGATGATATAAATCAGTTGGTAAAGAAGAAACTGGTGATTGGTTTACCTGAGATCACATTCAAGAAGGATGCTATATGTGATGCATGTCAGCAAGGTAAATAGACAAAGTCAAGCTTCAAGTCAAAGACTAAACAATCAACAAAAAGAGTTTTGGAGCTGATGCACATGGATCTATTTGGACCAGTAACACCAACAAGTGTAACAGGAAAGAAATACACCTTGGTGGTTGTGGATGATTATTCAAGGTACACTTGGGTGATATTTATGAACAAGAAAAGTGAAACACTTCAAAAGATGCCTGAACTTTTGAAGATATTACAGAATGAGAAAAGTTTGACAATAGTAAAGATCAGATCAGACAAGGGTACTGAATTTCTCAATAAAGTTATAAGAGAATATTGTGAACAGATTGGTGTAATACATCAACTTGCTGCTACTGGTACACCTCAGCAAAATAGGGTTGCTGAAAGAAGAAACAGAACTCTAAAAGAAGCAGGAAGAACCATGATTTGTGAAACATTGCTACCTGAAAGATATTGGACGAAGAATCAGACGGTTTGTTGGGCTAGAAGGTGTTATCAACAGAAGATTGGAACGAATCTCTTATGTCAATGTGTTGGAATTTTGGAAAAACATTGTCATACATGAAGGTAGAGAGGCCTTCACTACAACTGTAAATGGAAGAGAGATTGAAATATCCTCAGATCTACTGAGAGAGGTGATTGGGTTTGCACCTGGAAACAATGCACCCACCAATCCAGAAGCAATGAATCTACCAAGAATGAAGTTTGTGGATTCAATAAAGACAGATGATACAATTGCTTCAAATCCGGGCATCAATGTGAGATATATTGGTTTTGAGTACAACCCGTGAGCAAATTGATTGCCAAAACCATTTTGGGATTTGTTGGAAGCCTAGATACTTTATCAGGACCCAAAATAGACTTGCTGATCATCATCTGCCGAAGTATGAAGTTTGATTGGGCTGGATTCTTCATACACTACATGAAGAAAGTGTGTATTGAAGATAGAGATGGTACAAGGAAGTCCAAGGTCAAGCCTTTAGGTCTAATGGTTCAAACCCTGCTGAATCATTTTCAGATACCTGATGTTTTATCTGAAAAGATTAACAAATCCAGATTCAAACCAGAAGTTGGTACTCCTATCCCTGGTCTGGATGATGATGAAGATGTAGATGATGAGGCTACTGAAAGTGATGGTAATGATGGAGATGATAATACTGGTGGTGAGCAGGTTAAGAAAGTTGTGAAACCTGCTGCACCCAAGAAGGTCACTGAAAAGAGAAAGGCTGCTGATACAAGGAAAATAACAGAATTGCTAAAGCCTAGAAAGACAAGGAAGCAAACAACACAGACTACTGAGTCTGCTGAGGGTCTAGCTAAAACTGAGATTACTGACCCTACTGTAGTTGCAAGAAAAAGACTGTTGCTGAAATTTTGAAGGAGCAACAAAAGGAAGCCAGTAGAAAGAGGAAGTCTACTGAGATTGAAACAGAGGAACTATCCAAAAGAATGAAAGAGATTGCCAAGAAAAAGAAACATGGCAAAGGCAAGCAGTTGAAAATTCTAAAGGCTCAAAGGCAAGAAGAAGAAGAAGAAGAAAAAGTAGGAGAGGCTATTGAGGCTGAGCCCTAACTGAAGAATCACAGCAAACTGCTGGAACTGAGCCTGCTGTTGAAGTTGTTGAATCCTCCCCAGTAAAGGCTGCTGAGCCTACTGAAATTGCACAAGCTGTTGTTGAGAAACTTGTAGAAGAACCACAGCAAGCTACTGAGTCTACACCTGCTGTGGAAGTGGAAAAGTTGGTACAAGACCCTGCAAGTCCTGCAATAGTTCAGGGGGAAGAGCAATCTGTTGCTAACCCTGCTGATGAGCATATAAATCAGGGGGAACCAAGTGTAGTACAGATGGAGGTAGTAGGGACCAACATACAATCTGATCAACCTACTGACCTAGAAGTATCTATGGAAAAGACTTTAAATTTACTTGTTGAGACCTTTAGAGGTCAGCAAGGTACTGAAACAGCTCCTAGAAAGTCATTCATGCCCTTTGAAAGACCAGAGAAAATGAAGAAAGAAGGGTATGTTGATCCAAAGCTCCTGTTGGTGGCTGATTATTTCCACTGGAAGTTTGGATTTACAAAAGACAAAAGCCAGCTGCAGAACCAATGACAGACTTTGAAGAATGGGCTTTTGAAAAGTTGGGAGTGGAAAATTTGTTAGATCTGATTGATACCTCTCTATTGCAATCAAGACTGATGGACCTTTTTGATGAACAAAAGAAGGAGGAAGGTATCAAGTGCAGGGACCCAAGAGATGACAGTGATGACTCATCATCATCTGATTCTGGAGGTGATTATCCATCAGGTCCAGGAGGAACCAGTGGAACTGCAATGATTATTGAACCAAATGTAGGGCGATCCCACCGGTACGGACAAGTCATCGAGGACGACAAGCTGAACAGATGGATGAGGATCTAGAGGATCTCCCCATAGATGGTCTGGAGGCCCTGATCAATGATGGAATAAGTCATGGAGGAAATAGATTGGCTGGTGTTCCTGATGATTTATTTGTTGTTGAACTTTTTGAACAACCTGAAGATCAGCAAAATGTAGATTTGGATGAAGAGAGGATTACTGATCGTAGTGAACCTGATGTCAATTCTGAGGATTCAGTTCAATATCAAGACTGGATTGACACTGAGAACACCCTAACCAAAACTGCAAATTTTCTGAGAAGGATTGCAGACATTGGGGAATTTCAAAAAGAAAACATGGATTTATTCCCTGAACAGGTTATTGTGGCACAAATTGCACCAGAACCAAGGAAGGAAGTGGAGGTACATGTTGCTGAGGATCAGACAGCACCTGAACACAGGTTGGAACAGGAGGTACAGGCTGCTGAGGTACAGACACTGGACAAAGGTTGGAACCAGATATGGGTTTGGAGGAAACCCCTGCTATTGAAGAACATGCTACTATAGTGGAGCCTACTGGAGGAAAGGTCACTGTAGGGAAAGATAGTTAGCAGACTGTTGTTGTTGATGAAGATGAATAGCTGGTCGACTTGACGGACTGTTTCTAGGCTATACAATCCTTACCGGCAGTGTACTAGGTCAAATTGTAGTGCTAGTATGGTGAGTCAGGTGTCGAATCCTCAGGGAAGCGTGTGGTAATTCAGAGTGTGGTCAAACACCAAGAATTTCGTTATTAATTCAATCTAAGTCGCAGTTTTTTACCAAGTAAATAATTTCTAAACTACTAAAACAACAAATAAATGCATAATACTAATATAGATGTATATAGATATATATATATATATATATATATATATATATATATATATATATATATATATATATATATATATATATATATATATAAAATATATATATATATATATATATAGATATAAATATATATAGGTACCAATATAATAAATACTAATATAGATACTAATAATATTATTAGAAATTAGCCAAGAATATGTTATTGAATTACAATCTCTTTTTAGTTCAATGGATGTGCTCGATCTTCCTTTTTAGGTCTAATTGATTACGTGAAACGATATACTCCTAAGCTCAACAATTCCTCCTCACACGAGCGTATGAAATTGTCATATGTCTAATCCTCTCGTCCCGTGTCATCTTAATCATGGGTCACTCCCGTTTTGTCATACGGCCAGTATTTTAAGATCTGTCGATTAAACAGGTGATTTCAACGTAATAATCTCTCGAGTACAAATATTTTGCCCCCGGGATAGGAAATAGGATTCCGTTTGTCAGACGGCCATTTTTACCCTCCGGTCTTTCTATCCACGATCTCATAACCTAACTTCTCTGGTCTGTTCATCATTAGATTACGACTCCATTTATATTGGTTAATTACGCAGTACAAACATGCCATTAAGTTCAAATAGAAAGAGATTCATCATAATCGATTTTAATTAGATTTTAACATAGTCATCATCCATTTCCTTAAAAAAGATAAAACTAATTCAATTTCATATCTTGGCTAGATATTTAGTTAGCCTAATATCATTATAACTATTATATAGATACTAATAATAACAAACAAACATAAATACATTAGAAAATTACCAGATTACAATTGAAGCATCAGAGTCGTATTCTCCGGAAATAGCAACTCTTCTAACAACAACGAGCCTTGATAAGTCTTCTAAGTATTACAACGATACTTATACAACATTATTATTTCGGCGAGTGCCTTCTGTCGTTTTACGTATTAACTAACTAAAGATAAGATATATATATATATATATATATAATAGAACTATATATATATATATATATATATATATATATATATATATATATATATATATATATATATATATATATATATATATATATATATATATATATATATATAAGTGATATATATATTGGTACAACTCCAAACATACGCAAATGATGGAGTATTTATAGGCAGGGGTAGTACACCGGAGTGTGCCGGCCCCTTCCCGGCGCGTGCCGGTGCTATAGTGCATATTCCTTTGTCAGACTCCCATGTGCTTGAAATGATGAAGATTCCGGCCCGTGCTGGTTTTTTCCGGTTCGTGCCGAACTGTCAAAATATCAGTTGTTTGGTAAAATGAGTTGTAGACCTCCGATTGACGTGATTCAAAGTGCGTTGGAAAGCTCATTTGAAGATCTAAAACTTTCATGAAGAACTCTTCCCCAGAAAATGCCTTTAAGTTGGGTCAAATGTCCGTCGAAGATATTTTACGGTAGAAGCACTTAGGACAATTGATCCGTTTGAACTTGTAAGCTTATGGCATCTTCTTCTATCCCTCAAAAGATATGTTTTTAGGCTCAAAAAGTGTCGTCACTTGGGATCTTGTAAACGTATAATCCTGCAATAAATTACCAAAACACCAAACGTAAATCCGACACGATACTCCGGTTACTAAACCGGTACAAAACTTATAAAAAACTTATAAAAATACGATAATTTATATAATAATACTACTTACACATTTGGATAAAACTTAGTAATTATGACTTGAATTGGTACAATAATGCTCAAAGTGTTATCAATATTAGGGTAAAATGTCATAATAATGATTGACAATTTGTCGCTCATCACAACTCCCCACTTAGCTTTTGGTCGTCCTCGAGCAAAACAAGCGATAAAAATTGAATGAGGGACAAATTCATGAAGATATAAATGTAAGGGACAACCAGATGTTGCAACCATTGAATTACAACCAGGCGTTAACCTTAATATAAGTGTATAACGAGTGTGTGTATGAACAAATCTCTTAAAATTATTATCAAGCAATTAATTATGATATCATGAAGGCAATACTTGTAAAATACAAACCATAGGCTTAAGAATGATACCAATCTCCACTAATCGAGGCATTTGGAGTCAAGAAGTTAGATCGGGTAGGACTTGAAGGGTTATAACGTTAGGCCAGGGTAATTTCGGTTAATCGAAAAGGATATTTTGAGAACTGGAGAAAAAGAAGTACGAGTGAACATAATCAATTCATGTACCACCTCATCTCTACCATACAAACCATCCAAACTCCTTTTTGATTACTTTCAACACTTTGGGAACCATAGGATACTAACATACTCGAACTCATTGCCAAACTCGACTATGTTTTAAGCGTCATGAGGTGAGATCGAATACATTAGCACCTATCTAACTATCCCAACTCTAACATCATAAAAATAACTTGAACTCATCACTTTGATTCCAACCCCTTATTTCTATATACATCCAAACTTTTATTCATTGGGAACTTCTCAAATTATTTTGAACTTTTTTTTTCTGTTTTTTTTTTTGGCCCAAAAACCGAGCCCCAGGCTCAACACCGAGCTCTTCCTATCCTTATAGCTCAAAACCAAGAAACATCAACCCAACTAGAAACATCATTTCCCCCATCGGGTTTAGGCTTATTTGGCTTTGGTAGGGTCAAAGAGACACCCTAACCGTCATCCGTAACTTCGATTCCAAACACCTTTCTATTTCGCCTCGAAAGGATATCAAGCCTAAGTTCTAGTTGCTATGGAAGCGTTCTTACATGATATCATACAAAAGTTGCATGTTATCAAAAGATTGAAACTATACGTACACAAGGAATTCATGTTACACAAATAGATTTCGGGTTAAAATGCACTTACGGTTCACGTTGGTTATATACATCCAAATTGATCATTACATCTTCAAATCCATGAAATATACGCCTTGTACAATTTATTTTAATCAACTAAATAATGCTCGAAAAAAAATCGAAAACTAAGGGATTTATTGATACAAAATAAGCCTTAATGTCATTGCTAGACCAATCACGACTCCACTCCCCACTTACGAACTTACATTGTCCCCAATGTAAAGTGAGTGTAAATAAGTTGTTGGGAAAGCAATGGGGCACTAAAATAAGTCAAAACAAATACTGGGATGATAAAAAAGGGTGGGTGGGTGGGTCAAAGTTATGACCGTTGTGTGTGCAAATGAAATAAAAGTGTGTGGAGTGTGACAGTGTAGTGACAAAAGGTAGATAAACACTGAGTCTTTTATACCCAATTTTCAAGGGTTATTTCAAATCGTTCTATCAACCTTAGTCCAAGAAATGATGCATTTGAATTTTCTCTGTTTTCCATCGGGATTTTCGGATAACCACCTAATCGTTCCCGTTTTAATGACATTCAAACATTCATCCTGAGACTTGGTGAAACAAAATGGAAATCAATCCGAAGTATTAGCAAAGTATCATCCCAAGTATGAGGATAGTATCATCCAAAGTATGAGTAATTATTATATTTAACATTTTTACGGGCTGCCTCCCGGTAGCGCTTTTGTTTAACGTCGTTTGCTCGACAGACTTAAACAACCAAAATGATAATGATTAATTAATATAATATATTAAACAAAAAGAGATACTTCTAACAATTACTCACCAAAGCATTTAGCAATTAAGTACACGAACCAACTAGAAATAAATGCTTAAGGGTAAATAGGAAGGATAGTACCCATGTTTTCACTATATTTATAGTCTATAGCTAGACTTTTCCTTGCTTAGGTCTCTAATGCACCGGTGGTGGGTCATCCTCACGCACCGCATCCTTCTTTTTTATCAATACCGGTCTCCCACCTAGATTAGAAAATTTCCACCAAATCCAACGATTCTTGACCTTTTCCTTTGATTTTCGAGCTTTCGGTTTGCGAGCCTTCACATTATTGCTGGAGTCATCTTCTTCAACTACCTGCGTGATAGTACGATCCACAACAAGGGGACACAATGGATCCACACAAGAACAAGATTCTAGTGTAGTGCATGGATATTTCAATGGAATGTAAATGTTGAAGACAACACGCTCATCATTCACTCCCAAACTAAGCTCTCCCTTACGAACATCGATCACAGCTTCCACTGTTGCTAAAAATGGTCTACCGAGGATAAGGGGTGTATTGTACCCCACCTCCATATCCATAACAACAAAATCGACGGGGAAGTAAAATTTATCAACCTTAACCAACACGTCTTCGATGACTCCTTTAGGATGTTTAATAGATCTATCTGCAAGTTGAAGAGTCATCTCCGTACGCTTAAGCTTACATATGCCAAGTTTCATGAAATCATTATAGGACATGAGGTTTATGCTCGCACCGAGATCACATAGTACCTTTTCAAACAAAAGTCCCCCAATATCACATGGGATAGTAAAACTACCCGGATCTTTAAGTTTAGGAGGAAGCTTGTGTTGAAGCACGGCGGAACACTCCTCACTTAGACACACCGTCTCATATTCTTCCAACCGTTTCTTTCTCGATAGTATGTCCTTAAGAAACTTACCATATTCCGGCATATTGATTAGAGCTTCAATGAAAGGGATATTAATAGTTAAGTGTCAAGAAAACGTGCATACTTGTTATCCAACATCATCTTTTTCATTTCCTTTTTCGGGGAATAGGGAAGTAATTCAAGATCAATTAAAGTAGGGTTAGAATGTATACCTCTCTTACCCTTGTCGTTAGAAGAAGATGGTGAAGATTCTTTGAATGTTTGTGCATTAGAAGGACACCGTTTGTCATTATTCTGCACCTTTTTCTGTAAAATCTGCACTGGATTTTGTGCTGCCCTGTCAGGTTGAACCGAGGTGAAATGGGGTTGAGCCGGATAAGGTTCGGTTTGAATTGGCCCTTTCAAACTTGATTCCTTTCCAACCTGCTCATTGAACAAGGTCCTCAAATAACTCGATCTTGGATTTTTCAATATTCTAGGAACCTTGACCCGTTCCTCATCCTCACTTTCAGGTTCAATATATCTGTTTTGTCTTCGGAAATCTTCAATAATTTCTTCTTCCTCTTTAGTGAATTCAGGTTCATCTTTACTTTCCATGTTCTTTTTAAATTTACCATCTAAATCATCCTCTACTTCATTATTTCGAATTTTTCTAATCCATTACTTCCACAGATTCTTCCACTTCTGGTAATAACAGCATTTACCTCTCTCGGGTTTCTTTCAGTATTACTTGGTAATCCTCCTGGAGGTCTACTGTTTTTACGTTCTCCTTCTCTACTCAAGTGATCTTCCATATTTCTTACTGAAGCTTCTATAGTTCTCATTCCGGTGTCATGTCCACTCATGGATGTTTTTAACGTACTCATATCCTTAGTGGCTGTACCTATAGAAGTTATCATAGTTTCCATATTTTGAGCTTGAGTAGATACTACACCCATCATATTTTCCATTAGTTTTTCCCATTTATCAACTCCTTCAGGTTGAGTTGAACTTTGGGTGACTGGTATACTTTGAGTGGTGTGTTGTGGATATGATCTAGGTAATGATTGTGGGTTCTGATTCGCGGTATCTCCTTGATAAACTTGATTACTATATGAATTCTTATATTGAACTGGATACGGTGGTTGTCCTTGCTTACTAGGGTTTTTAGACGAACGAAAATTAGGGTGATCTCTTCTAATAGCATTAAACGAGTTTGAATACGCGTTGTTCAAATTTTTATGCTGTTGTAAAAAACTCACCTCCTCCCTTGAATATCCTTCTGGTTCTTCTATCCCTAATGACATATTATTATGATTTGAGTAGTCATTCGTTAAATTATTTTCTGAGTTAATATTCTTACTAGCTTGTAAGCCGTCAAATTTCCTACTCAAATTCTCCAAGTGTGCTAGAACTTCCGTATTCGATGTACATTCTCCGCAAATGCTACTTTTCTTGTGCTAGAACCGGTTTCCCACATTCGGTTATTTTTGGAAATCTTTTCAATAGCATCGTAAACTAATTGGGCTTCACTCATCATTAAAGAACCACCACATGCATGATCAACGTCTGCACGTGAGTCTTTTCTTAGTTTACGACAGAAAAGTTGGATTTGCATATCTAAGGAATAACCATGATCGGGACAAGCTCTTAATAGTTTTTTAAATCTTTCCCAAGCATTCCCAAGCGTTTCTTCAGATCCTTGTCTAAAGTTAGCAATTTCGACTCTTAATTCCAAATTCCTCCCCGGAGTAAAATATTGTTTTAAGAACTCGGTTTGAATCTCCTCCCAACTTTTCAATGAGTGATGTGGGAGTGACATAAACCAATCTCGTGCTCTTCCTTTTAAAGAAAAAGGAAACATAGACATCCTCGTTAATTCACGATGAGCACCTTGACTTTTGGCTTTATTACACAATTCTTCTTAAAGATAGAGGTGATGATGTGGATCTTCATCATCTTCTCCTAAGAATTGGGCTCTTGTGTCAATTAAACCAAAAAGATGACATTTTATTTCGAAATTATTTGCTCCTTCATTAGGTAAACGAATTGGATTATTAGTCTGGTTTCTAATTACGGCCTGATCACAGATAGGTCTCGGGTTTGGTAGGTTAGGATTATTACGATTATTCTGGTTCCGGTTCTGATTATTTCTATTATTAGGATTCTGGTTATTTGGTATTGGTAGATTTTGATTAAGGTTTTGTCCATGTCCTTGGGCATGAGCAATCCCTTGTTCAGGTGTTTCATCACTGGTTTCGGCCATTCTCGTTTCTAGATTTGACGATGATTCGTCAGGATTTCCTTGACTAGTATGACCACGTTTACTCTCTACTCTTAACTGCCTTTCGTAAGTATTTATGTCAGGCTTATAATGAGTGAGTGGGGCCTTACCGCTTCTGGTCATCAACTATCGAAAAGAGAAAATAACTCGAAATTGATAAAAATAAAAATTGGTAACTTACCTATAAGGTAAGTAGTAACGAAAAATAAAAAAGAAATGTGATAGGAAGAGTGTTGACTTATCCTCGAGAATTTTGAACTATTACAAGTAGTAACCAAAGACACAATGAATTAGCGTCGTCTCCCCGGCAACGGCGCCAGAAAGCTGACGGACTGTTTCTAGGCTATACAATCCTTACCGGCAATGTACCAGGTCAAATTGTAGTGCTAGTATGGTGAGTCAAGTGTCGAATCCTCAGGGAAGCGTGTGGTAATTCAGAGTGTGGTCAAACACCATGAAACTATTATTAACTCAATCTAAGTCGCAGTTTTTTACCAAGTAATTAATCTCTAAACTACTAAAACAGTAAATAAATGCATAATACTAATATAGATATATATAGATACATAAATATATATATAAATATATAGATATATATATATATATATATATCTATACATATATATCCGATCACTATTTTATATATTGTATATATATATATATTATATATATATATATATATAAAATATATATATATATATATATATGAACCCACTTATATATATATATATATATATATATATATATATATATATATATATAGGTACCAATATAATAATACTAATATAGATACTAGTAATATTATTAGAAACACTAGCCAAGAATATGTTATTGAATTACAATCTCTTTTTAGTTCAATGGATGTGCTCGATCTTCCTTTTTAGGTCTAATTGATTACGTGAAACGGTATACTCCTAAGCTCAACAATTCCTCCTCACACGAGCGTATGAAATTGTCATATGTCTAATCCTCTGTCCAGTGTCATCTTAATCATGGGTCACTCCCGTTTTGTCATACGGCCAGTATTTTAAGATCTGTCGATTAAACAAGTGATTTCAACGTAATAATCTCTCGAGTATAAATATTCTGCCCCCGGGATAGGAAATAGGATTCCGTTTGTCAGACGGCCATTTTTACCCTCCGGTCTTTCTATCCACGATCTCATAACCTAACTTCTCTGGTCAGTTCATCATTAGATTACGACTCCGTTTATATTGGTTAATTACGTCAGTACAAACATGCCATTAAGTTCAAATAGAAAGAGATTCATCATAATAGATTTTTATTAGATTTTAACATAGTCATCATCCATTTCCTTAAAAAGATAAAACTAATTCAATTTCATATCTTGGCAAGATATTAAGTTAGCCTAATATCATTATAACTATTATATAGATACTAATATAAACAACAAACATAAATACATTAGAAAATTACCAGATTACAATTGTAGAGTCAGAGCCGTATTCTCCGGAAATAGCAACTCTTCTAACAACAACGAGCCTTGATAAGTCTTCTAAGTATTATAACGATACTTATACTACATTATTTTTTGGCAAAGTGCCTTATACCGTATTTACGAACTATTAACTAACTAAAGATAAGATATATATATATATATATATATATATATATATATATATATATATATATATATATATATATAAGTGATATATATATTGGTACAACTCCAAACATCCGCAAATGATGGAGTAATTATAGGCAGGGGTAGTACACCGACGCGTGCCGGTTCTACAGTGCATATTCCCTTGTCAGACTCTCATGTGCTTGAAATGATGAAGATTCCGGCCCGTGCCGAACTGTCAAAATATCAGCTGTTTAGTAAAATGAGTTGTAGACCTCCGATTGATGTGATTCAAAGTGCGTTGGAAAGCTCATTTGAAGATCTAAAACTTTCATGAAGAACTCTTCCCCAGAAAATGCCTTTAAGTTGGGTCAAATGTCCGTCGAAGATATTTTACGGTAGAAGCACATAGGACAATTGATTTGAATTTGTAAGCTTATGGCATCTTCTTCTATCCCTCAAAAGGTATGTTTTTAGGCTCAAAAAGTGTCGTCACTTGGGATCTTGGTAAACGAATAATCCTACAATAAATTACCAAAACACCAAACGTAAATCCGACACGATACTCCGGTTACTAAACCGGTACAAAACTTATAAAAAACTTATAAAAATACGATAATTTATATAATAATACTACTTACACATTTGGATAAAACTTAGTAATTATGACTTGAATTGGTATAATAATGCTCAAAGTGTTATCAATATTATGGTAAAATGTCATAATAATGATTGACAATTTGTCGCTCATCAGGACTATGACTACATTGATGAGGAATTTCAAATGCCTGAAGAAGACCATACAGATGACGAACCACAACAGGCATTTGTACCAGTGTTGGAAGAACCTGCTATTGATCCTATCTTGGAGGAGTACCAAGGCCCTAACCTTGCTGGAAGGGATATGAGCTATGCCTTGGTGATCAGCAGTCAGAGGCAACAATACAATGTAGAAGAGCCTACTGATGGACCTGCTGGAGGAATGGCTGGTGGGGTAATAGCACATGTCCTGGATGAGTTGAGGGCTGTCAGGAGTGACATAACACAGTTAAGAACTCACCTTGATAGACAGGAACAAAGGTTTGAAGAACTGATGAATCTAGTGGATAACAATAGAAAGTCTACTGAGACAGTTTCTTCAAGATACACATTTACTCAGTATGCCATTCAAGATACACATTTTCCAAGGCATGTGATTTTGCTAAAAATCGAATTCGATCGGGACGTATGACGTTCCCTAATCTTATCTCTGCCTTATGTGCTACCCTTGAAGTTCCAGTTTTACCCTCAGATAGGATTATGTCTCCTTATATTCCATCCATTGGTCTGAAATTAACTGACTTGCCTGCTGGTAGAATAGATTATAATAACCCCAATCGCCAGCAGCAACCATCACCACCTCCACCTCCTGTTCATACTCCTACACCTCAAGCTCCTCGACAGACACAGCCGATTCAGGGACATGATAGCCAGATTGAGGCTATGTTTCAGCATATTGTTCAGTCCCAGGCTAGGACTGATGCCAACATAGATTTAGGATTCGAGAGAAATCGGCAGTGGGCTGAGGATTTAAGGATTGGCCAGAGAGGTCACAGGGCCTTCATAAATACCATAGATCCCAGGTTTGCAGAGATTTCTGATACATATCCTCAGAGTCAGCCTGATCCCTATACTTTGACTGATTGGATTCCCCCTATTCCACCACCTGTTATATTCCAGGATTATATTCCGTCATCTGTAGGACATGGTGGTATGTTTACAGGTTCAGTAGATACATCGATGGGTATGGGAAGAGTCACTTTAGTTGCCGACGTGACAGCTGGTCTTAGCTCAATAGGATTGGAAGGTTCAGTAACAATGGCAACTATGCAGGCTCAGACTACTTTTCATGCATCTACGTCAGCAGTTCCACCTCAGATGAGCTATGGATTGCATACAACTCAGTCTCTAGGGGCTGAATTCACTTCTTATGGATCGTTTGGGACGTTTTCAGCTCAGTTTGACTCGTCTTATGACATAGATGTTGATTATGATGAGGATGAGTGATTTGGATGAACTTTTCATTTTCTTTGGTGTATGACTATCTACTTTGGTATGATTTTGTACTCTTACGCACATTTTAATTTTAACCGTTTGATGCACTCTACGGTTAGTGCACTTTTTTTATTTACAACTTTTCATATTTTCAAAGTTTTATTCAAAGTTATTATGCATGTTCTAGAGAAAAATCTACACATATACACAAAAAGAACATGCTGGAACAATCTATAGAGAAAAACTCTCTGATCGTGAATAGTAGGACCGGCACGCGCCGGAACCTACCCGGCACGCGCCGGTGTTGTGTACTACCGACATCACTCAGATTTTTTCCTCTTTGGATCAGTTGTTTCAATAAATGGAAACTGATCCAGCATTCCTGAAATGCCTATTCACTCCAATTAGCTTCTTGTTTTCCTACCAAAAGCATATAAAAAATGTCTGATCATTCGTCCGTTAACAGTTATTCTCCCCCACATACTCCAAATTCCGTACTTCCTAACTTTTATTCTCCGTTTTTCACTCCAATTCCTTACAACTACATGAATAATCCAGTTCACAACCCTTTTATAAGCAATTTCAACCAGTCACCAGTGCTAATTGAAAAAGGTTTAAATTTTCGAAAATTAGATAATTGGGCATTCATTAGGATAGAAGGGGATGGATGGGAGCGTTTTTGTCGTATGCCAAGAGGTAGAATTAATGTTACTTTGGTAAGAGAATTTTATTCTATTCTCTCAGAAGCTACTACTGTGGAGTTGACACATGCTATCACCATTCGAGGTGTTGTTGTTCCTTTTACTTCTACCATAATAAATCAAATTTTCTATATACCCCCAGTTCAAACAGCACCAACTAGTCATTTTGAGTATCAGTGGAGGCTCGATACAGCTGAAGGAGTCATTAACAAATGTGAGGAATCTTACCAAGTCCTATTCCCACATTATAATACAAATCGAGATGTCTCCACAGCTGCATTACTTCCCCGTCTTAGAACATGGAAACGTTTCATCAATACACGAGTTTATCCAACTGCTGATTTTTCGGAAATCAGTGATGATGAAATGTTGCTATTATATGCAATAACATGTGGAGCAGTTATAGATTGGGGAGTACTGATTCAGAAGGCTGCTGTTAGTTTTGCGTTTGGGAGAAGACCAATCCGTCAGTCTATGCCTTTCGCATGGCTGATTTCTAAAATATGTGTACGTTTAGCTAGGATACCGGAAAGAGCGACCGATGAATTCTTTCCAGCTCGCCTTCCTCAGGTGGGGTTTTTACCAGTCGATATTCCGGGAGGATCTTCAAGCGGGGAGAATTAGATGGTTATGTTGGTAGTAAGAAAGGAATAATACTAAAGTTATAATGAAAGTAGTAAAGGAAAGAATAAGTTAGTAGTTTAATAATAACTTAGTTTAAGTTTTTGTTTTAGTAGTAACTTGTATTTTTCATTTTTCTAGTTTTAATAATGTAATATAAGTGTATGTTTTTAATTTTGTTTTTATATATAGTTTTCTTTTATGCTATAAACGCTCGTCTGTTTGACACATCAAATAATTCAACCACTAAAAAATTCATTTTAATTTCTAACCAACTTTTTACTACTCATTAGACATCGAGCCGACGCCAATTCGTAAGTGGGGAGTAGAGTTTGGTTAATAAATAAATTGTATTTAATATATCAACTGCTTAAACACTTAGTTTAATTTTTCTTAAGGAAATAAATGGAATAATATATAATTATTATAATATGGATAGTATATTTAGAGAGAATGAATTTCTAATTAAGTAAAGTAATCTCGATATATTATAACTATATTATTTATGTCTATTTTAGATTTTAACAAGATTTTAAGTATGTATACCTAGATAAATATTATGAAATATTTTTTTTCATGAAATTAGACAAAAGTTACTTATAATTATAATGAAATTTTAGAATGATTTTCTTTTCAAGACGAGTATGAATTTGGAATCGGATTAGGGATGACAATTTTTGGCATAACTTTGACAAACTATAGCCAAATAAGCCAACCCGAATGTAATTTCCATTTTTGTCCCCACCTCAGCCTTGTAGAGTGATCAAGACCTCACTCGAAATTAGCCATTATGATTAACCTAGATATAACCGACCTTTAACTTAATTTGGTCTACATTTCCTTGAAATCCCGCAAGTTTAGTATGCACTTATGGATAGCGGTAACGACATCGAAATTAAAGAGTCGATACGATAAAATGACAAGAACTGAGATTGGTATTATTATTCGGATGGACATTTCTATAAAAACATATGTAAAATGTATTTGTGTTTGTTCGTAAAAAAAAAGGTCATTAGAATTCAACAGTATCAGGATGTTACTGATCGAGATATTTTTGATCAAAAGTTGAGGTGTAAGTACGTACGACTTGCTTCTGTCTCTTTTGATTTTTCTTTGTTATCCTTTCGATTAGCCAATTACCCTGAGCCTAAACGTTATAAGCCAATTTGCCAACTACTTGACCTAGTCCTTGATTCTGAAAATTCATATAGTGGAGATTACAAAGTTATTCTAAATATTTTATTTATATTTATTAAGTAATTCAGGTAGAATTTCATTTAGATAATATTTTATAACTAATCTATCAAGTTGTACACACTTTTTATCTTCTTAACAATCTCAGACAGACAAAATTAATATAACTATAATATTGACAATATACGTTACTAAGTTAAAAATTTAATCTAAACAAGTTATATTATTTGCATTATAACTTTTTATATATTATTATCGCTTATTTTGTTCGAGGACGATCAAAAGCTAAGTGGGGAGTAGTTGATATATGATAAAAATATAACTATATTATATGACTTTTTATTACGTATTTATAATATTATCGTATAATTTCATAAAAATATAACCTAAAACTTATAAAAAAACCTAATTAGTTATAAATAGATATTATCGTAAAAAATTAGTATAAATTATAGCTTTTGTTGTCAGATTTACCGGGGGAATTGTTTTATTACTGATACAGGATGAATACGATGAAAATCTGAAGAATCGATAGCGAAAGAATGACAGAAATCCCGACAGATATTTTTTATAATTCGGCACAAACCGGATTAAGCCGGCACGCGCCGGAATCTTCATCATTTCAAGCACATGGGTCTGACACAAAGGAATATGCACTGTAGCACCGGCACGAGCCGGCCTACTACTACTTGCTTATAAATACTCCACCATTTGCGGCTTTGGGGAAGAGACCAATATTTATATATCACTTATATATATATATATATATATATATATATATATATATATATATATATATATCTTATCTTTACTTAGTTTCTAATACCGTAAATATAGTAGAAGGCATTCTGCCGAAATAATAACGTAGTATAAGTATCGTTCTAATACTTAGAAGACTTATCAAGGCTCGTTGTTGTTAGAAGAGTTGCTATTTCCGGAAAATACGGCTCTGACTCTACAATTGTAATTTGGTAATTTTCTAATGTATTTGTGTTTGTTCATTTATATTAGTATCTATATATTAGTTATAATGATATTAGGCTAACTCTATATCTAGCCAAGATCTGTAATTGAATTAATTTTATCTTTTTAGGGAAATGGATGATTACTATGTTAAAAATTGGATTAAAATCAATTATGATGAATCTTTTTCTACTTAAACATAATTTCCAGTTCATATTGACATGATTAACCAATATGAACAGAATCGTAACCTAATGATGAACTGACCAGAGAAGTTAGGATATGAGATCAAGGGTAGAAAAACCGGAGGGTAAAAATGGCCGTATGACAAACGGAATCCTATTTCCTACCCGGGGGCAGAATATTTGTACTCAAGAGATTATTACGTTGAAATCACCTATTTAATCGAAGGATCTTAAATATTGGCCGAATGACAAAACGGAGTAACCGACTTTAAGATGACATTGGACAGAGGACTAGACATATGGCAATTTCATACGCTCGTGTGAGGAGGAATTGTTGAGCTTAGGAGTACACCGTTTCACCTAATTGATTGGACCTAAAAAAGGGAAGATCGAGCACATCCATTGAACTAAAAAGAGATTGTAATTCAATAACATATTCTTGGCTAGTTTCTAATAATATTACTAGTATTTATATTAGTACTTATTATACTGGTGCCTATATATATTTATATATATATATATATGTGTGTATTTCTATATAGCTATATATATACTTATGTATCTATATATATCTATATTAGTATTATGCATTTATTTACTGTTTTAGTAGTTTAGAGATTATTTACTTGGTAAAAACTGCGACTTAGATTGAGTTAATAACAGCTTCTTGGTGTTTAAACCACACTCTGAATTACCACACGTTTCCCTGAGGATTCGACACCTGACTCACCACACTAGCACTACAATTTGACCCGGTACACTGCCGGTAAGGATTGTATAACCTAGGTTTCGTCTGTAGACTGTCAAAAACCAGTCTGACCGTGTCAGTACTATGAACAGTGACAGAAAGCAAGTCAAATGGGACAAATCTGAAATGGCTATGTTTGAATTTCAAACATAAGTTACAAGGACTCCTACCTATAAATAGAGGACTCCTAATTCAGATACAGATGATGAAAATTGATGAACATTAAGAGAAAAATACAGATAATCCAGAGCTTCGATTTCTGATCAATAAAAACACCATGTTGACCCTACCGAGCTTTAATCTACTGATCCAGAGAAATTCTTCAAGTGTAATCTGCATTCAAGCTGCATCAAGTTTACACACTTGAAGACATCAAGCTGCTGATCATTTTATCTTGATCAAGCTGCTGAAAGCTGAGTCACTTACTTGATTCAATCTTTCTTTTAAAAGAAATCTACTGAGGACAGTGAAGCATCCTTGGGTGTGAAAGACTGTTGTTTGTGGTGGAGCTGGTGAAGAGGCAATTCTACCCTTCAAGGACCAGTGGAAGACTTTGGAGCAGCAATCCTACCTGTTCCAAGTGTTCAGTTTGTGAAGCCATAGTTATTGGTGAAGGACAAGCAACTTAGGGACTTTTGTAACATCTACATCAAAGATCTCTAGTGAATTACCTCCAACATCATAGGAGAAGAGTGGAATGACAGGATTACATCACCTGGAACCACTATAAAATCTGCCTACTTACTTTCTGCATTTATATTCTGCACTTAGTTTATCTAACACATCAATCTACTGAATCTAGCAACTGAATTCACACACATACACTACTGAGTATCTAATGCTTGGTATCATATTTAACAACAAGTAATAAGGCTTAATTTTTTATGTATTTCCATTTGCACAAATTCAAGTAAACTCAAGCGTCGCCAGACTGCGAGTGTCGACGGACTATGAAGTATCGCGAGGCTGCGTTGAAGTTGCTTGAGTTTGTTAACTCCAAAAGTTTTAAGTGTTAAGTTTCTTCACCCCCCCCCCCCCCCCCCCCCCTCTAAACTTAACCAAAGGCTTTTCAAGGGACCAACAAAAGGGTCACACCTATCTATCCTATGCATTCATCTACCACTGAACTCTCTATGTCATTCTTAGAGCCTTTGCTAGGGTTTTACACAATTTCCATTCATGTGGGGGATTGTTGGAAAATTGATGGTTAAAATGGAATATTTTAAATGATATGTCATATTGGGCCTATTAGGCTTAAGTGTGTGAATGGAAAATGTTATGGAAAGGAAAAATGGGAAGAAGCTATTTCTCCCACATTGGTTGGAAGAAGGGAAAAGAGTCAAATATTTATATGATGCTGTTTTAGTGTAGTTGGAATAAGAAACCAACATTATAAACGATCTCGCGCGTGCAGGAGGGGTGCAAATCCAATCCGTATTTCACCTTGGTTTAACCTTGGGCTTGTGCATGCCCGCGTGTCCTGCGTACATGAATGCAGCTCGATTCGAAGGTTCACAGTCCGAGTCAGTTTTGCATT
Organism: Gentiana straminea; assembly: GCA_036785695.1. NCBI lineage: Eukaryota > Viridiplantae > Streptophyta > Magnoliopsida > Gentianales > Gentianaceae > Gentiana > Gentiana straminea. Next base: position 1,545,211 of record JAVUPR010000175.1, read on the forward strand.
AATTTTATTTTTCAATGCTGAAATCAGCCTTGAATGCCGCTGAGATGACTGCTCCTATTAAGCTGAGGCTTTTGGTTTTTCCAGTTCTGCTACACTTATGACATTCAATTCATTTTGAGACTGTTCTGTTCCATCATCTTTTCACTTCCTCTACTAGAGCCTATAAATTCTGTTGTATTTTGCTTCATCAAAAAGAGATAGAGACAGAAGCATATCGAAAAATCAGCAGAAAATCTTATACCTTCTACTTTTCTTATGAAACTAGAGAGTTCAAGCAACAAAGTTCTTAAGCAGCTGAAAGCATGGTGCATCTTGTCGCTGCTAACCATTCTATCCTGGGAGACTAACGTTCCGTTGAAACTCCAAGCACTCGACGGTGATGGGCCGAATTAGTCTTAAGGAAATTGTGTTCAACACAGGGCTCGGTTCAGTTCATCTTGTTAATTCATTTTCATTTTGCAATTGTAATTAGATTCAGTTGTGTTTTTGTTTTAATTGTAATTGTATTCTAGTCAATGTAATCAGATTTTGCCCCATCTTGCAACAATTATTCATTCTCAAAGCCTATTCAATACTCGACAACACAACAAAAGACTATGAAACAGATACACGAAATAACAACAGACAATAAAAAAATTTTTTGTCTCTCTACAAAGCAATAGATACACCGCAGAAAGGTGTCTGCCACCTATAGCTGCTGATTGTTACCAACAAATCACCCTATAAAAGGTAAGACAACAAACAGATCTGAAATAGAACCACCAAGCAATCACCCTTTTGTCGCTAGAGCTGAGCCACGCCGACGAACCTGCCTCATATCCAATAAGAGCGACTCAGATCTAGCCCATACCACCACGTGTAAGAAAAATCTTGTAGAGAAAGATGAGAAAAACAAGCTAAAGTTCCTGATGGGTTGAGGAGGAGAAGCATCAGCCAGCCCAAAAGAGGCTCCAGCCGTTGTCCTCCTCTCGTAGCAGAGGGAAAGAGGATAAAAAAACAGCTACCAGAGTAAGAGAGAAAAGCCAGAGCGGCGAAAATAGAGAGATAGGAAGGAAAAAGCTAGGGGTTCACATGGTCCGGTTTCCGGTTTTTTTCACCACTTTTAAAAACAAACCAAATTTTACAATTCCAAAATTTACAAACCAAAACCAAACTATAAACTAGGTAAAACCATTTTATTCGGTCCGGTTTGGATTGACTTGGTTCCAGCTTTTTTATATATATATATATATATATATATATATATATATATATATATATATATATATGTGTGTGTGTGTGTGTGTGTGTGTGTGTGTGTGTGTGTGTGTGTGTGTGTAATATTCCGATTTTCGGTAAAGGGTATACGTGTCATCTTGAGAAAACGAAATATTATACTTATTATAATTATGGATTAAGTTAAAAAGAAACAAAGGGAAAAGAGTTAAATTGAATTATTTAAGGGAAATAAATTGGCAATAACTACTTGGGAGTTATTTTCTACAAAAGTAAAACATCCCATTAAGTTATGGGAGTTGTCAAAAAAAGAGGAGATCGAAGTTCGAACTGTTGTCTCTCAAAATCAGAAAAGGCACAAGAGAGAATCCTTCAAATTCTCACAAGGATATTGGTGAAATTCATATTCAAGTAGAGAAAAGGAATCAGCGTGAAGAGAGCGTTCTTTTGATACCAAAGGCTTGGAGTTTTGAGAAGGCCTTGTTTGAAGCTTTAGAAAGTGATGCAGATTTCTTGAAGTTTTGGATTTGGATTGCTTATAACAAGTAATAGGGTTTTCATGTTGAGCAATTGAGGTTTTATAATGTTCGGGTTCAGTTTTGTGTAGTTTTGATGTTAAAATCCATGCCTAAGTGTGGTTGTTGAGGTATGAGATATTGTGACATGTTTAGAACCTGTTTTACTGCTCTTTTTGGGTTAAATTGCAGTCAAAATGGTTGGGATCATGTTGAAAATCGTAAAATGCATAAAATGTTTGGTTTGGGGCAGTTTTGACCCTTTAGCTCGTGCTGAAGGAGTTTTAACGTTCGCCAAATGAGTCCAGAAAGTAGGCAGGAAGTGCAGAGAGCTTTCAGCGCTCACCAATAGGGTTTTAGAGTTTGCTGAAAGTTAAACAGAATGTGCAAAAATATTAGAGAGCTTTTAGCGCGTGCCGAAAAGGCATTAGCGTGCTAACCTTGAGCAGAAACCAGGCAGTACTCTGTTCTAGTTTCAGCATGAGCTGAAAGGGCTCAGTGCACACTAAAATTGGGATAGAAGGCTATGCAAATTGCTGTTGTATGTTATGCACGAGTCAAAGGCGTTTAGCACGCGCCGAATCCACTGATTTGCTTTTGAGTGCTTTAAGCTACGGTTTGAGTTTTGAATGTTGTTTCTTGATCTAATAACATTATATAAACATGAACAAGCCATGATTTAGCTTTTGATGTGTTTAGTTCAGGTGGCAAATGGATTCTTACTAAGATTTGAAGTTCAGGACCGTCGGAAGAGCATGATTGGCCCTATGCTTTGATGGATTAGTATCCATCAATGTATGTGTATGTGTTAGGCTTGTCATGCCTAGTTGTTTAAGTGAGGGAGTAGAAGGATAAGTGAGCACTTGCCTTGAAAACACTTAGGAGGCTAGTTAATAATTAATAGCATACATTCTTGTGTAGTTAAAAGCCTAAACATCATGTTATTCTTCGTAAGGCCAAGACAATATTACGATGTGTTGTGTGGTCAGTATAAAGTGAATTAATCTGCTGGCCTTTAAGGGTTACCAAGAGTAGAGGGACTTCGTGGCTATTAGTGTGATCCACTAATAGGTTGCAACCAGTTGCTTCATGGTGAGTAGCACCATGCGTAGTGTTCTTGAATACTCATGTAACAAAGATAAGCTAAAATAGAAATAAGTAGGATCTCATGATATGTTGATGAGCATGACGTGAACCCTAAAGTTTGAGTCATGTTCATGAAAGACAACTTAATTAGTAATTGATTAACCTTTCGTTATAAAATTGAGTTGTTCAATAGCTTCTACCTTTTACTAAGTACTTTTGTACTTACCTATATTGCATATTTGTTTGTATGCTTTGTGGGGTGCGAAGATGAACATATTGAGCCAGAGTTTGACGATGGCTTCGAGGATGATGTGTGATCATGCCTTGCTTTGCCATGCTAGACTATTCTCATATTTTTATTAGTTGTTGTAATGCCCGACTATGTTACTTTCCATTTCCAACAATGTTGTATTTCTTTTTATTTCAAGACATGTTGTACTTTTTCTTTCAGACTTGCTGTAATGTTGTAAGGCATGGATATCATTGTTGTAAGCTTTCCTTTTTATCTTTAGTTTTTGGATGACACTTTATTCTAGCAGCATTTTGATGAGAGACAAATTGTCGATCATTATTATGACATTTTACCCCATTTCTGATACCACTTTGAGCATTATTGTACCAATTTGACCCATAATTTGCTTAGTTTCATCCAAATGTGTAAATAGTAATTATTATATAAAATATCATATTTTGAAAGGTTTTGTACCAGTTATAGTAACCGAAGCGTCGTGTCGGGTTTACGCTTGGTATTTTGGTGTTGTATTGCAGGATTATAGGTTGAACAAGACCCCGAGTGATGCCACGTGTTGAGCATAAACACGTCTTTTTATCGCTAGAAGAGTGTGCCGAAAGCTTACAAGTTCAAATGGATTATTTGTCTTTTGCGTTTCTACCATATCATACATTCAACGAACATTTGACCAATCTTAGAGGCGTTTTCTGGAGAGGACGTATTCATGAACGTTGTAGATAATGAAATGAGCTTTCCAACGCATATTGAATCACATCCATCAGAGCTTTACAACTCAAATTATGATCATTCAACTGAGCTGCTCGAAGAATCGGCGCACGCCAACTTATCGTGGAGTACGCCAAACACCACTGTAGCTATACAGAGAGTTTTTTCCCATAATTGGCGCACACCAGACCTATAATGGCGCGCGCCAAAGCGTTGCAGAAGAATTTTCAGCTTTTAAAACCCATTTTTGGATCTATTTATCACCACTTACTATTCCATCTTCTTTTCCAACCCCATCTTGGAAGCTCTTGGAGACAAAACTGCCCCAAGGGGCTCTTCCAGCCAAATATTTCTTAGAATTTAGCTCTTAACTATTTTGTATACATTAAGGATTTGTATTTTGGTTTTGTAGAATGGATTAGTGGAAGAAGTTCATCTCCTTGGATGTAAAAACCATTTGAAGCTCTTGCAAATTGAATGAAGCTTCAGATTTCAAGTTTGTAGCTTGTTATTGGTAAATTCTTAACTTTTACCTTGTGTTAATTGCTCTCATTGATATTAATTCAAGCTTTGACATGTTGGAATCTATATCCATGAGTGGCTAGTTCTACACTAGCCAAGATTATGTAGTTGTGATAGTTTAAACTCTATTAGTTGATTGGCAATATTAGTTTGCATTTCATAGCTTCATGTGTGTAGTATATATTTTCCTATCTACATTGTATTGCTTGTTTGTGTTGGATTGATCACCTAGAACTTGCACACACACACACACACTTAGTTGAGACCGAAAGGAGATGCTTGGTGTGGGCGAAGGGATATGAGAACCGGAAGGTGAAATCGGCCTTAAGTGGAACTCGATTTCTTATATATCCAGGGAGTATTGACATTGTCATTGCATTCAAGTTCGTATCATGTTGAATCATTAGGTATAGGACATTAAGACCAAGGAGGAGACATAGAGTAGTTTCATACACTTGTATGAGGGGGAATTACTGGATTAGAGAGTGCACCGATAACACACACTTGAACACCAAAGGAAGATTGGTAGGTAGTTCATTCCCATGATACTAGAAGATATATACTTGATCATTGCATTGTCTTGGCTAGGATTTTTATCATTTTATCAACCTTTGTAGTAGTAGATTCTTAGATATATTTACTTTCTTGTAATATTGCGACTTAGATCAAGATAATAAAAGCTTTTCGGTGTTCAACCTCACACTCCTCGTGGATACGACCTTGACCACTAGACTAGACTACACTGCCGGTATGATTGGACATCTAGGAAAGTTCGATCAAGTTTTTGGCACCGTTGCCGGGGATTGTGTAACGGCTGATACTCATATTAGCTAGAAAATTCTTGAGAATAAGTCAATCTTTTTCTAATCTCTTTTCTATTTTATTTCTTTGGTGCTTACCATCTTTGGTAAGTCACCAAGTTGTTCTAGTTGTGTTCTTGTTGTTTTCTATCTTGTAGTTGATGAACCGTTCTCTACTGGTAAGGCCCCCGATACTCCTTACATCCCAGATATGAACACTTATATTAAGGATCGTTTATTTGAGAGAAATGTTGGCCAAGCTCGTAGTGAATTGGATCTTGGTGAAGCATCTTCACAAGAGTCATTAAACCAAGAAGAGGAAATGAATGAGATACAAGGAATGGTAAAAGAAGGGCATAACCATAAAAATGCCCAAGTTGAACAAAATCTCTTAAATCCAAATGACTATCCTCCACCACCACCACAAGAACCATATCCACAAAGTCCACCACCTCAACTCGAACCACCACCACCAATTCATCCACCACCCTAAGAACCATATACATATGAACCACCCCCAAATCTACCTTACCAAGATAGACCGCTTTGTGAGCAAGCCATTCAAAAAAAAATGAACTTCATAATCTTATTCGGCTACCTCACATTGATGCAAAAAACTTTTCAATAAAGTCTCATATGTTTGGTCTAATGGAGAGTAGAGCTCAATTCCATGGAAAAGCCAATGATGACCCGCGTTCACATCTTTATAACCTTGAAGAAATATGCGATACATGATTCCAAAATAGTGCTTGTCAAGAATTTACCCGTCTTGCATTATTTCCTTTTTATTTGAAGGGTCAAGCAAAGGAATGAGGAAGAAATTTTGAGAGAAATGGCGGTGATAAATAAGAGGGTTGATGAATTACAAGCAGGGAAGAGAGAGTTGAAGCATCAAGAATGTGATGATATGACATTTGGTGTTTTTAATATCGAAGAATTATCAAACTCCGATGTATCTACACAAGAAGAAATTGGTTTATTGAGACAACATCGAGATTTGAACAACACTCACACCAATGTTATTGATCCACCACTTATAGCACAACAAACCCCGAACCAAACAAAAGAGGATGTGGCCAATTTAAGAAAATTATTGGAGAACTTGATGGGAGTTATGGCTACTCAAGCCACCAATATGCAAACAATGATTAATCCTATTGGTGTGATGTACCAAGATGTTGGAAATTTGAAAACATCTATTGTGGGAATGAGAACGATGGAAGCATCAATAAGAGGTATTGAAGACCTTCTGATTAGGGAAGGCAAGAGAAATAGTAGTAGACCACCGGGTGGATTACCAAGCAATATCTAGAGAAACCTGAGTGGAGTCAATGCTATCATCACTCGAAGTGGAAGAATATGTGAAAGTAATAGAGTGGAAATTTATGGGAACAATGAAGTTGAAGATGGTTTGGATAAGGAAATTGGAGAAAGAGAAATGAGTGAAGAAGAGGAAGAGATCGTTGAAGGTTTCTTGAAAAATGATGGCTATGTCAGGGTGAAGAAAGAAGAAGAAAGGATAAAAGTCCCGAGAATATTGAAAAATCCAAGATTGAGTGATTTGAGGACTTATTAAATGAACCAAGCAAAACGGCTCAGGCCGAAGATGCATTGGCGCAGGCCATTTACAAAGAAAAGAAAATAGATACTTTGGCAAGATAAATGGCTCAGGCCAATGATACATTGGCGCAGGCCAATTATACACAGAAAGTTTTTGAAGTCGATTCAAGAAAATTGGCGCACAACGAAGATGCTTGGCGCCCACCGTCAGCCCAAATTTTGAGAATAACTTCTACCACTTCATCAAATGACAAGGGTAAGGGATGTATAACTTCTAATCCTAAAATTATTGATCTTGCGTCACTTCCCTATCTCCCTCGAGAGGAAATTAAAAAGAAGAAGTTGGATAAGAAGTATGCACGTTTTCTTGACACTTTTCGGCACTTGAATATTAATATCCCTTTCATCGAAGCTCTCACTAATATGCCGGCGTATGGTAAGATTATTAAGGACATTCTATCCAACAAGAAATGGTTGGAAGAATATGAGATGGTGTGTCTAAGAAAGGAGTGTTCTGTCGTGCTTCAACATAAGCTTCCTCCTAAGCTTAAAGACCCGGGAGTTTTACGATCCTGAGTGAGATTGGGGACATTTGTTTAAGAATGCGCTATGTGATCTTGGTGCGAGCATAAACCTCATGTCCTATGATGATTTTATGAAACTTGGCATAGGCAAGCTTAAGCATACGGAGATGACTCTCCAACTTGCGGATCGGTCCATTAAACGTCCAAAGGGAGTCATTGAGGATGTACTAGTAAAGGTCGATAAATTTTACTTCCCCATCAATTTTGTTGTTATGGATATGGAGGAAGGGTACACTACACCTCATATCCTCGGTAGACTATTTTTAGCAACGGGGAAGGCTGTGATCGATGTCTGTAAGGGAGAGCTTAGTTTGGGAGTGAATGATGAGCGAGTTGTCTTCAACATCTACACTTCCTTGAAATATCCACGCACTACACTAGAATCTTGTTCTTTTGTGGACACTTCGTGTCCCCTTGTTGTGGATCGTACTAACACGCATGTAGTTGAAGAAGACATGAGCAATAATGTGAAAACTCGCAAATCGAAAGCTCGGAAATCAAAGGAAAAGGTCAAGAACCGTTAGGATTGGTGGTATTCGTCTACATTATGTTGGAGACCGGTATTGTTGAAAAAGACGGATGCGGTGCATAAGGATGACCCACCACCCGTGCATTAAAGAAATGTGCCATGCATAAGTCTAGCTATAGACTATAAATTTAGCACTTTTGGTACTATCTTTCTTTTTTACTCTTAAGCATTATCTTTTGGTGGGCTTTCGTGCTTTTTTGCTACAAGCTTATGTGAGTAATTGTTAGTGGTATCCATGCACGATAATCTGTATAATCCATGTTTCTACCGTATAACTCCATACTTGATGATCTGTATAATTTCCATCATTTCTACCGTATAATCCCGTTGAGAAAACGACGTTAAACAAAAGCGCTACCGGGAGGCAGCGCGTAAAAGTTTGGTATAACATTTTTGCTCTTTTGTGAGGCCCGGTGTGGCCAATGATCCTTTTATCCCTACATTTTGGTTGATACTTTGCTAGTATTTGGGATTGCTTTTCATTTCATTGGTTGTCTTTCATGTTCATGACCACCCACCCTCCATTTTATGGCATCCCGGTACTTGTTTTGACTTGTTTTGGTGCACTATTTCTTTTCCAACCACTATGCATTAGGGACAATGCTGTTGGATGTAATATCCCGGATGGATCTAGATCCGCCCGATTACGCAGCGGAATAACAAGGATCACGATCAATATAACATTAAAGCACATAATTTAATATCTACCTACAAGAAGGTTAGATCTACTCACAAATCAAAAGATAAGCTGAGATCCAAAGAATATGCCGAGATCCGAGAATCGAGAAGCCATAGTCTTCCGATGTGTATCTCCAAGCAACAACTGGTGGAAGCCGATTCTTGATGCTTGACCTCCTTGATATGCTACACGGAAAATCCTTAAGATTTTCCCAACTCAAACCCTAAGCTTTGGCCAAATTCCTTAGCTTATTTTGTGTGTATGTATGCGCATTATGTTGATAGAAAAGGCTTAGGAGAACTCTCTTTATATAGGAGAGAAATCATTGTCCTCCAAGGATTTAATAATTAATACAAAATCAATTATAATAATCCTTTTCCATAAAAGATACTCCTAGAATAATCTAGAATAAATCTAGAATATTTAAGGATCAATCTAATATATTTTCTTTAATTAATTATTTAACAAATAAACAATTAATCACATGTCTTATAATTATCAAGAAAACTAATTCCTTAATAATTACCAAGACACAAAACATGCCCAATACTAGAAAATTAGGGTTCACACGAAATGTCACATAATGGGCCGAGTCCACGAAAAATGTCTTTTCCATGTATTTTATTATTTAGTCCAATAAATAATAAGTCGCACATCAATTAAATCGTCCAACTACTTAATTATTATTGAGGCCCAACGTCAAGAAACATATGCATGTTAGGAGTCACATCGGGGACCATAGACCTATAACCAGCAGCTACAATAAATTAAATAAAATTATTCATCGAACAGAATAATTCTTATTCAATCTATTAATTCTGGAATTACGCCACCATAAACCCGAAACTGAACTCTATCGATTATAGATATATACTTACACTCTAATCATTGAGTAAAAGCGTCCATTGATATAATCATTACATACGGATAAATCCTCCATAGACTGTTCGTATTGATTTGGGATATTTCCATAAACCCTTCTCAAAACATCTTATCCTTATTTACCATTAACCCCCTAGTGATCAATTAGTTCATAACTAATATAAAATGAACTGGGCCCATCGATCAGTTTCTAGGATTAACAAATAAGGGAACTGTCGGTCTACTTCCCGCAGGAAGGAATGGATTCCATATATGTGAAGTCACAGACTAGTCACTCATTCCAGAATAGAGCCAACGAGAAGTGTTCAGATCACATGTATCCAAGTGATCCTTAACTAACATATCAAACCCTACTTTGAACCAAGCAGGAGACTGTGCTCACATCAGGATTGAGATTAATCTATATATGATCATCTTGTGATTCGATAAGATTTCTCGATCACGGAATTATATCGAGAATTCAAATCAAATCGGTCCAGTCCTATATGATAGACATCGTATATAAATGCCCCACTAGGTACCCTATACCGACGCTCCAGATAAGACGGTCACACCGTTAAGTGTTCTGGGCGCATTATTGGTATATTAATCATGAGACCCATACTCTGATTAAATTCACCACGGACTAACTAGTTTTAAGCATATCATCACTAACTCAATCCTCGTGTGTATGCCATACACCGAGTTATGTGATTACATACCGATATACTTAGGGTTTTCAGCAGTGTATAATATAAGCATAAATGCAAATATTAAGATGAATTATAAATCTGTCAAATACAATTACAGAAATTGTCTTTCGGGCACTACACTAACAATCTCCCACTTGCACGAAAGGCAAGTGATTAATTGTTTAGAGCATACCCCTTATACACAACCTTATACACAACATTCTCCCACTTGCTCTGAAAGCAAATGAGATATATCCCTCAATTCCATACCCGCCAAGTGCATCAAACCATTTAGATGTCAAAATACACTCTGAGTGTGCTGCCACAGGGTCGGTTGGTGACTCGGTGAGTATGCGACATCTAAATGCCACGCGACTTAGTATACTGATCCGTTAGGTTGTCAGCTCGAGACGATCTTTATGATTGTAACGTCGCCGGTCCATCCAATCAGGTGGTACTCTCCCAATATGCTTTTTTTGACCTCTAGTGACTGCGAAGATCCTTATCAGCTACCTCTCCACTGTTTTCACAATAAAGTGGTATCGGCTTACCAGATCTGGAATTACTCCCAGACATGGAAGGAAATCCTCAATCTGACTTAAAGTCAGAATCACACGAGTAAACACTAAGCCCGAGATTGACTTAACGATCATCCTTAATCTGACTTAAAGTCAGAATCAGTGTAATCATTTATATTCACGTTTGCACCTGAATATACTAGCATATTATTCTTCGTTCTCCAAAGATACTTGAGGACGTACCCATGTTGTTTCCAACTGTTTCAGATAACACACCCATGTTGTTTCCAACTGTTTCAGTGTTACCATTCATGAACACTAATGTATATACTACTTTACCAATACTGACATGCAGTCTATGAAAGACTTATCAATATTCTGGTCAAGTACATACTGGAAATATATGACTTTTAAATGACCTAGAGGTTTGCTTTGATCCTTAGAGGATATAAGCCTTGGTTCCTGAATCAATTCAGATTCCGTTTGATTGGCAAGAAAGTCTCAGGGAGTTACCCCTATTTCCTGCTTTCTAACGAAATCATGCATTTATTCTTAGCTAAAACCCTTATGTTCCGAATGAATTCAGATTCCATTTGTTCGGCAAGAAAGTCTTAGGGTATCACCCCTATTTTCTGCTTTCTAATGGAATCAAACAAGACCGAGTGGTGAGAGAGTTCATGGTCTGGTTAACTCTCTACTTGTTAGGGAATCACCCCTAGACCACTCAGCTTTGTACCGAAAGTTAAACTTTCTATTCATTCGACTCTTATCATGTAGATCCAATTACTCCCACTGGGCCTGACACTCAGGTGGTTCTACTAGAGTGTGAACAGAACTAGAGTACCAAAACTCCATTCATAGGGTTATGGCTTTTAAACCAACCTCTATTGATCAGAATCCTATACAGCCCACAAGGAACCATAGGTTATCAATCACCTCTGTAAACTGAAAAGTCTTCGGAAAACCATAATAGGTAATGGTTAAACCATACTCCCATTGCATTCTTGGTGGATTGATATTCTGATCTAGTAGTAATTATCAGTGTTATCACCAACAACCAATGTTGGGCATGGTCTGATCTAATCAGTTAGTAACTACCTTGAGTAACCGTACTCCAAAGTCCAAGGTTGTTATTCATAGACCCTTTCAGAATGGGTTTTGACAGTATAACCGTCACTTTCTGATCTTAAGAATCTTATAACCAGCCTTTACTCAACATATAAGATATTGCACGAACAGTCGTCATCTGAACGTGTACGCAAAATTTCCAGTCCTACCTTCAAGCACTAAGTGCTAAATGCCTATATTCACGGAAGTTGGGTGAACCGAATTCACTCCTTATCCACAAATTTGTAAGCATCTTCTAGGTAGACTTCTCGGTTTTACATGATAGTGTAAACCGTTATTTCGCAACCAATATCTTAAATGAGTTAAGTAGTGTATTGTAGCACATTAATAACTATATGAGGCAAATTTATGGTGCTATCCGTCAGTGGATAAATTCCACTGGGAGGCAGGCCGAGCATCAGTCCCAGGACTATGCTATGGCCTATTACTGAGCATGGAATACTCTATCTCTGGCGAAATCAAAGATACCTCCAAATATCTTAGATAATCTTACTGGCATTTCGAGTAGTTGTCTGACGAGATGTCACTACTCAGAAGCTCCTTCTAACTTGTATCTTTCATAAGACCCCGAAGGTCATTATGAACAAGCTATGTTACTTCTTTAAATCTATTACCATTTCCCGATTGAAAGGAAGCTTAGTCGTTGTTCCTTATGAGACAGTGTTCCTTGACTAAGAGATAGGAATCACCCTAAGCCAGTCTTCAGATCTTGTCTTTAGGAAATATGCACTAATTAATAGGGTATGAAGAAGTGTTTATCTAAATACGGAAACCTTTTCCCTTTAATAGTTTAAGATGTGTTACATATACCTTTTTAGCATTTCTGAGTGGTTCTAACTTTATCAAACAAAAGTCCGAGTCTTGGATTCGTGCTACAAATGTCATATTCACTTTTTATAAGACAAACAAATTATCGAATTGAAAGTGAATCCATTTGTTCCAACGAATCTGAAAACAGAAAATAATTTTTTTGTGATATTCAAGGATTGAATACGAAATTCATTTCCTTATATCACTCCCACTATTCTAGCTGAAATAACTGCCCGTTGTCTACTCTATTTATCGTTTAATGCATAGCTACCTTGTTCTTCCAAAGAACTTAGCTTTCGAGGAAATCGTTAAGGATGCATTGGTCAGTGATCCGAAATCAACTTCATTATCCTCTGATTTTCTATTTATTAATATTCCGGTTTAGCCTTAAAACTACTTAGTTTAGATGACTAACACGTATAGACATTCTTTCCCATTCTTGACTTTCCTTATATGGAAACAGTCTTGAACTAGCAGTTCATTTGAGTAGACACTACTCGTGAACTGTGGGATGTCTAATGATAGTGTTACTCGTTTGGACTATTTGATTTTTCTAATAAATCAACAAATCATAAGGTTAAAGCTCCCACTAGTTTATCGGTTCCAAATACCGTCTAACTAGCAATGCTTTATTTTTGATTTTTCGAGAGATTAGAAAATCACCGAACTAAGCTCCCACTAGTTTATTGGTTCCAAATACCGTCTAACTAGTAATGCTTTGTTCATGTTTTTCCAGGAATGGAAAAACTCTTGTGCAGTCTCTTACACATTTCTAATGATTCAGAAAAACAACAAATCATAAGAATAAAGCTCCCACTAGTTTATCGGTTCAAAATACCGTCTAACTAGCAACACTTTATTTATGATTTCCCAATTTTTCAATTAGAAATTTCTTGTGTGATTACTCACACAATTAAAATTCACTAATAGAATTTTATATAGTCCTACATCATCTTTGAACTAAGTGCATCTCTCGTTCAACACGAGTGACAGTAGTGACATACCTATACTATGTCACTTAAGATTTAAAGGCTCAAGAGGAATATCTCTTCCGAAATTTAATTGCATTCTTCGATGAGTTCAACGTTCTTGTTACTTTCCACTTTTAACGAAGTCATTACACTAGCAATTTAGTAGCCTAGAGATGATAGTTGTAAACAAAATTTATAGAAAAAATTCATACATACACGACTAGATAAATTTTAGGAATTATAAACTGTAAAAGTCTATCCTACCATTCCAAGGATTTAACCTCACATCGTAACGCCGCCTAGGGGGTCGGTATCAGCATGATGACGGTTAAACTGAGACAATCTCTCTCGATGATTAAACTTTGAGAATCAAACATCTCATGGGAATCGTACATCCCATACTTTAATCGTTGATTACCTTCCTTTTTCAACCAAGATATTTCCTAAAATATCCTGATGAGTGTGACCTACTATATCTGACCTTTAAGTACGCCCTGAGTATGCCTATGTAGGGCAGGTCAGTGACCCGGCGAGTCCTCAAGATCCTATCCTTTCGGAGACCAAGCCTTGAATTTTGATAGAAGTGAACACCATCCGAAGGGGGCCGAAATCAAAGCGGCACGAGGCATCACCATTCTCTCACTTGCTTGCATCTATAGTAGAGGCCGTGGGGTCGGCTGTCGCCTTCCCCGCTCCCACTCAATATTTTGAAAAAGTGGTGGGTTTACTGATTGCGGTTTTGGACTTGACAATATTTTAAGAAACAACAAATCATGTACCCGAATGGTGTCGGTGATGTAGGCAAGCCTACCCGTCTTATTCGTTGGAACATATGTGACTATCAGTCGGATCCGGCTAAGAGAAGCCCCGTTTAGCCGTAAAGGCTTGTCGGATATGCTATCTTGCCGAACCCCCGTGCAATTGTCACACGTGGAGGGTGAGTCGATCGAGCCATAGCTCAGTTGAACTTACCCAACCAGGGTTAGACCATTTCCGAACCCATTTATCATGATTTTCTGATTACTTAAATTGTCAAACTTTTCCGTAGACACTACGGAACAAACCCGCAATCTCGTTCCGGTTTAAGGTGGGATTCACCGAGAATCCATCACCGAAAACTTAACGATTGACAAAACCCGATTCCTCGGTTCTTTAATTAGTTTTTAAATAATTAATTCCCACAACAATTAATTAAATATTAAAATAATTAATCGAGTGGAATACATGCCTAATTAATTATCCAGAATTAAATAGCTACATGTATGCATATAGAGTGGAATTCATGATATGATGCATGTCATGGCAATTTTCCGGTTCTACGCATACATCCTAAGCATACATACTAGTGCAGAAAATAAACATCAAGATGGACCGTTGGCACCCCGCGTATCTAACCTATTAGAAAATAAATAAATAAAGCCTTAACTAGGGTTTACTAATTTTTAATACAATCTGCTGCAGATCCGTTTCATCGATGATCGGGCATCCAAACGAACTCTGATTGTCACGAAACATTACGGGCCTGTTCTGCACTCCTCCTGATTCAATATGGACGGTTGGATCCGAGTTTTGATGTCCCAATTTTCTCCAGAAAACCGCCGATGCAACTGCTCCATCTGTTTATAACTGCAGCGCAGCAGTGTCTTGACGGGGCCGATCGGGCTTCGAGACAAAACCCGATCGACCTGAAAATTTTAGGGCTAGTACATGACTCCATTTTAGTCAATCTGAACGGTCGGATCTATGTTTCAACGTTCCAAACTCTTCCAGAAATTCGACGAACTCACAGCTAGGGTTTTTTAAGGCTGCTGTGCTTTTCTGTTACAACAGTAAATTTATAGCAGCGATCTGATATTGAGAGGAACTCCGATCGACACCAAATTTTGAGGACTTGATCAGAAACTTTTGATCCTTATTCTAACCGTACAGATCATCGTTTCAACGGCTCAATCAACGGGAAAAACCGAAAAACCGAACAGCAACAAAACAGATCTATTTCTAGGAAATTTAAAATTACATCAACAAATAAATTACAAGATTTCCTATACTCATATAAAGAATTTATATTAGTTTATAATAGATCTAACGGGTAAACAGTGCCAACCCCAATCCATCTCTTCAACCACAACAACCAATCACATATGCATATTTAAAAAAATATCTACATGCAATTCCACTCCTAGCTAGATCTATCAATTATATACTTTAATTTATATATCGGAGGCTTAGATACCACTTGTTGGATGTAATATCGCCGGACGGATCTAGATCCGCCCGATTATGCAGCGGAATAACAAGGATCACGATCAATATAACATTAAAGCACATAAATTAAGATCTACCTACAAGAAGGTTAGATCTACTTACCAATCAAAAGATAAGCCGAGATCCAAAGAATAAGCCGAGATCCGAGAATCGAGAAGCCATAGTCTTCCAATGTGTATCTCCAAGCAACAATTGGTGGAAGCCGATTCTTGATCCTTGACATCCTTGACATGCTACCCGGAAAATCCCGAAGATTTTTCCAACTCAAACCCTTAGCTTTGGCCAAATTCCTTAGCTTATTTTGTGTGTATGTATGCGCATTATGTTGATTAAAAGGCTTAGGGGAACACTCTTTATATAGGAGAGAAATTATTGTCCTCCAAGGATTTAATAATTAATACAAAATCAATTATAATAATCCTTTTCCATAAAAGATACTCCAAGAATAATCTAGAATAAATCTAGAATATTTAAGGATCAATCTAATATATTTTCCTTAACTAATTATTTAAAAAATAAACAATTAATCACATGTCTTATAATTATCAAGAAAACTAATTCCATAATAATTACCAAGACACAAAACACGCCCCAAATACTAGAAAATTAGGGTTCACACGAAATTTCACATAATGGGCCGAGTCCACGAAAAATGTCTTTCCCATGTATTTTATTATTTAGTCCAATAAATAATAAATCGCACATCATTTAAATAGTCCAACTACTTAATTATTATTGATGCCCAACGTCAAGAAACATATGCATGTTAGGAGCTACATCGGGGACCATGGACCTATAACCAGTAGCTACAATAAATTAAATAAAATTATTCATCGAACAGAACAATTCTTATACAATCTATTAATTCCGGGATTACACCACCCTAAACCCAAAACTGAACTCTATCGATTATAGATATATACTTACACTCTAATCATTGAGTAAAAGCGTCCATTGATATAATCATTACATATGGATAAATCCTCCATAGACTCTTTGTTCGTTTTGATTTGGGATACTTCCGTAAACCCTTCTCAAAACATCTTATCCTTATTTACAATTAACCCCCTAGTGATCAATTAGTTCATAAGTAATATAATATGAACTGGGCCCATCGATCAGTTTCTAGGATTAACAAATAATGGAACTGTATGTCTACTCTTCCAGCAGGAAGGAATGGATTCCATATCTGTGAAGTCATAGACTAGTCACTCATTCCAGAATAGAGCCAACGAGAAGTGTTCATATCACATGTATCCAAGTGATCCTTAACTAACACATCAAACCCTACTTTGAACCAAGCGATGGCGCGTGATCACATCAGGATTGAGATTAATCCATATATGATCATCTTGTGATTCGATAAGATTTCTCGATCACGGAATTATATCGAGAATTCAAATCAAATCGGTCAAGTCCTATATGATAGACATCATATATAAATGCCCTACTTGGTGCCCTATACCGACGGTCAGGATAAGACGGTCACACCGTTATGTGTTCTGGGCGCATTATTGGTATATTAATCATGAGACCCATACTCAGATTAAATTCACCACAGACTAACTAGTTTAAGCATATCATCACTAACTCAATCCTCGTGTGTATGCCATACAATGAGTTATGTGATTACATACCGATATACTTAGGGTTTTCAGCAGTATATACTATAAGCATAAATGCAAATATTAAGATGAATTATAAAACCTGTCAAAAACAATTACAGAAATTGTCTTTCGGGCACTACACCTAACAAATGCAAGTTCGTAAGTGGAGTGTGGAGTCGTGGTTGGTCTAGCAATGGCATTAGTGCTTATTTTGTATCAAAAAATCCCTTAGTTTTTTTATTTTTATTTTATCTTTTTCGAGCATTATCTAGTTGATTAAAATAAACTGTATAAGGCATATATTTCATGGATTTGAAGTTGTAATGATCAATTTGGATGTGTATAACCAATGTGAACTGTAAGTGCTTTTTACCCCCAAATCTATTTGTGTAACATGAATTCCTTGTGCACGTATAGTCTCAATCTTTTGTTAACATGCAACTTTGGTATGATATCATGTAAGAATGCTTCCATAGCAATTAGAACTTAGGCTTGATATCCTTTCGAGGTGAAATAGAAATGTGTTTGGAGTTGGAGTTAGGGATGACAGTCATATGGCATTTCTTTGACTCGACCATAGCCAAATGGCATTCCTGAACATATTTTCCGCCTGTCCCCATCTCAGCCTTTGTGGAGTGGTGAGACCCCACTCGAAAATAGTCATTCGTGATTAACCTCATTATAATCTGACTCTTAGCCTAATTTTGGTCTACATTCCCTTGATGTCCCGCAAGTTTAGCAAGTTTCTATGTATTGTGTGGAGATGACTTTGGGAGTTGAGAGTTGGATGAAATTGTTGGCACAAAGTTGAGATGATACCTTACCAATTTCGGAGTCCATTGGTGTATATATGTTTCTTATTTCATAAAAAAAAAGAAGAAAGAAAAAAAATTCCAAAAAATCCAAAATCCAAAAAATGTTTCCAAAAAAGAAATAAAGCTCAATGACGTTGTAAATAAAATTCAATAAATGGTGAGTCTTGAAGCAATTTTTAAGGACAAGTTCAACAAGTCCAAGTAATGTGTGTTTGGGTGACAAATCAATTGAGGTGGTACTTTATCTCTTATGTTTATTGTTGAGGAGACGTCTTAGGCAATTATGCGAGAGATTTGGAGATGCCAATTCAAAACAATTGGAATGGGTGTAGATTCTTAATATTCTCTTTGATTTATCCTTTTATCCCTTTGATTAGCCAACTACCCGGGGCTAACGTTACAAGCTTGCAAGTCCTACCGACCTATCTTCTTGACACTGAATGCATCAATTGGTGGAGATTGGTATCATTCTTAAGCCTACGGATTGAATTTTATAAGTGTTGCATGCATGATCTCAACTTTAGTTGTTTGATAACAATTTTGAGCGACTATTCACACACACACTCCGTTACACACTTAGATTGAGGTTAACATGTGATTATGTATCGAATGGTTGCATCGTCCAGTTGTCCCATACATCTTATATCTTCATGAATTTGTCCCTCATTCATTTTGTTTGATCATTTGTTTTGCTCGAGGATGACCAAAAGCTAAGTGAGGAGTTATGATGAGAGACAAATTGTCGCTCATTATTATGACATTTTACCTCATTTCTGATACCACTTTGAGCATTATTGTACCAATTTGTGCCATTATTTGCTTAGTTTCATCCAGATGTGTATAGTAATTATTATATAAAATATCATATTTTGATAGGTTTTGTACTGGTTATAGTGACCGGAGCGTCGTGTCGGGTTTACGCTAGGTATTTTGGTATTGTGTTGTAGGATTATAGGTTGACCAAGACCCCGAGTGACGCCATGTGTTGAGAATAAACACGTCTTTTGATGGCTAAAAGAGTGTTCCGGAAGCTTACGAGTTCAAACGGATCATTTGTCTTTTGCGTTTCTACCCTAGCATACATTCAATAGACATTTGACCCTGCTTAGAGGCTTTTTCTTGAGATTACTTATTCATTAAAGTTGTAGATCAAGACACGAGCTTTCCAACGCATCTTGAATCACATCAATCGAAGCTCTACAACTCAATTTATGGTCATTTTGCTGAGCTCCTGGAAGAATCGGCGCACGCCAACTTATCGTGGCGTACGCCAAACGTCAATGTAGCTATACAGAGAGTTTTTCTTCATAATTGGGACATGCAAGACCTATAATGGCGCGCGCCAACACGTCGCAGAAGCAATTTTCAACTTTTAAAATCCATTTTTGGATCTATTTATCACCACTTACTATTCCATCTTCTTCTCCAAACCTATCTTGGAAGCTCTTGGAGGAAAAACCGCCCCAAGAGGCTCTTCTAGCCAAAATTTCTTAGAATTTAGCTCTTAAGTACTTTGTAAACATTAAGGATTTGTATTGTGGTTTTCTAGAATGGATTAGTGGACGAAGTTCATCTCCCTGGATGTACCAAAACCATTTGGAGCTCTTGCAAATTGAATGATGTTTTGAATTTCAAGTTTGTAGCTTGTTATTAGTGAATTCTTAACTTTTACTTTGTGTTAATTGCTCTCATTGATATGAATTCAAGCTTTGACATGTTGGAATCTATATCCATGAGTGACTAGCTCTACACTAGCCAAGATTATGTATTTGTGATAGTTTAATCTCTATTAGTTGAATGGGAATGTTAGTTTACATTTCATAGCTTCATGTGTGTAGTATATCTTTTACTATCTACATTGTATTTTGTTAAGGGTGTTTTTATATGTTTTATAAGGCTATATTTTATGATAATTTCCCCCGTATTTGTATAATTTGCATAAGAAATAAGTGTTTAGATAGAAATATTGAGCATGTGGTGTTTTTAATAAGTTAATCGCAAAAATAGTCAATTTATGTGTTTTATTGGTGAATTTATATTTAATTTGACATTATTACATTTTTGCGATATTTTTATGTGTTATAGATGCACAAATTCAAGCTCAAGAGGTGTTTCAAAGATGATCAAGTCGGATTTAATTAAAGAGGAAGAGATAATGATGATTTACCTTGAAGAAAAAGAGATAAAGATGGAAAAATCAAGATGAAGTTGATTCTGGACTGGCGTCCAGAAGCTTGAATCAGCGTCCAGACTGGACGAGCGTCCACCATCTCCAAACGAGCGTCCAGTTGAGAAATTTGATACAGAGAGTTTGGACGCTAGGTGGACGGGCGTCTGAAGCAAGTCCAAATCCATCTGGACGGGCGTTCACAAGAATGGACGGGCGTCCATCGGCCAACTTTGCAGCGCCGCATTTGTTTTCTATATATACAGCGCGTTTTCTCTACCTTAAGGATACCATATACTCATTATTCGAAACCCTAAACCTAGGGGCGGCTTTAGGCTGCGTTTTTACTTCTTTTATTCCAGTTTTTATGTTCCAAATTCTAGATTAAAAGTAGGCAGTTTTATGTTAGTTTTTCCTACAATTCCAAGTTTCCAGAGGATGTTGAGAGGCTAAGCTTCATCAAACGAGCATTGTGAAGCCATCCTACACGTTTTGATTCCGTTTCTGCGATTATATTGTGAGTTTTACCTAAAGTTGTTTCCTTATTACATGTTTATATTGTTCAATTGCAATTGTATCGAAAGATTTGCATGTTATGATTGTCTTATGTTGATGAAAGTCTCTATAAGCCTTAGATCACCATGATAAGGAATAGTTGTTTAATCTATCATAACGAGAGTTAATAGGTTAGATTGCTAGGTTAAAGTTTACACCTTTGCTTCGTAAAATCGTTAATCTTAAATCGAAAGATATAGATTAATAGGTGAATTACCTAAGAAATTAGGGTTCATGTTCTATACAAGGTGAAATCACAACTTGGTTAGAAAACGCAATATAATCGAGATAGGAATTGATACTTGTTAGGATAGGTGGATCAATCGCTCGTTTGTTCATTAAAACTTGAATTTAATCCCGTGAAACTTGAATTGTCTAGATTAGTTACTTTTATTTCATATTAGTTTTAGTTTAAATAGTTCGCAACCCGTATCTTTCCTGGCTTTAGATCATATCTTCTGTCCAGTTTTACGTTTTAGTTAAGTTTGTTTTTAGTTTCGTTTAGTTTTATCCGCTGTTTAGATTAGTTTTAATTTCGTGACATAGTTTGATTAGACAAAAACTAGGGTTAACAATCGCCAGTTCCCCGTAAGATCGACCCGGTATCAACCTCTATACTACGATCCTTATACTTGAGGAAATATCGGATTTATAAATATTATTACTTGTTTGTTTTTGTTAATAAAATCCGTGACAAGTTTTTGGCGCCGTTGCCGGGGAACCGGACGGTTGCCTAGTTTTTGTTTTTCGTTTTTCTTGTTTTTTATTTCGTTTTAATTCCTGTTTTTAGTTGATAATCGTTTAGGTTAGTAGGATATTAGAGTTTTAGTTAGGGATTAAGATCTTCTCTTTATATAGTTCCCTTGTGATTAGTTCTTTCTTTCTATCTGTTTTTCTGTTTTCCTTTTCCTGCTGTTCTTCTCCATTCCTGCTTCGTTTTCTACTTCCAAACGGGCGTCTAGACCAGTGGACGCCCGTCTGTTCTAAAATTTTCAACTCTGAACCGTTTTTAACCAGTTGGACGAGCGTCCATCCAATTTGGACGTCCGTCCACTTCTTCAACCTATCGGACGAGCTTTTGGATTTCCAGACGCCCGTCTAGTTCAAATTCCAGCCAGACGCCCGTCCAGGTTTCTGGACGTCCGTCTGTGCCCTTGTCTTAACCATTTTCATTTCTTTTTCTCTTCTTAGGCTTTAATTTTTAGTTAGGCTTTTAATTTCTTATTCTTTAGGTTGCTCTCACTTGTTTTTGGTCAAGTTTATGCAAACTCGGAGTCAAAAGGGACCGTTACTATACACCCCTGACCCCGAGCGAACCGTAGTCCGGCCAAACAGGCGGATCTTCCATTCTGTGGTTCTGGCAGGCAGAGCCGAGCAAGATCTTGAGGATCAGTTAGCCAATGAGATCACCGATTTTGTAATAATGGCTGCTAATGATAGACGTACGTTGGCGGACTACGCCATGCCCGGCGCAAGCCATCACGATCAACCCGGCTATTGTCATTCCGGCCATCACCGCACGTACTTTCGAGCTAAAGCCTGGACTTATTCGGATGATGCATCATGCATCTATTTTCCATGGTTACCAGTCAGAGAATCCCCATACTCACTTACATACGTTCTTAGAGATATGCGGCACCACACGCATCCAAGGAGTAAGTGAGGATGCCATCAAACCGAAACTCTTTCCATTTTCGTTGAAGGGAGAAGCTAAGGAGTGGTATAGCTCTCCCCTCCGAATCTATTACCACCGGGCCGAACTCGAAAAGGAGTTCTTGAGTCAATACTTCCCACCTTCAAAAACGACCCCGGTGTTTAAACGAGATTTTCATTTTTTACCAGAAAGAGAATGAATCCTTCTTCGATTGTTGGAAGAGATTCAAATCTCTGCTTAGAAAGTGTCCCCACCATGGCTTGCCACTGCAACAGAAAGTCAACACCTTCTTTAGTGGATTGACCGAGCTTACAAAAGTCATGGTCAATATAGTTCATCTGGTGGGGCGTTTCTGAAGAAAACGCCTGATGAGGGATGGGCACTGTTTGAGGATATTGCAAAGTACAACTACGCCCCCTCTTATCAAGCCATTCAAGCACCTCCTCCTCCTAAGGTAGATGAGGTAAACATGCAAAGTTTGATCGCCATGCTGCAGGAGCAGATGGCGCATCTCAAGTTTCAAATCCGATAAATCAAACTTCTTCTTTTCCACAAAACCCTCAGGTTCTGTACTGCGAAAACTGCTGTCAGACTGGCCATATAGATGGCCAGTGTCAATTCAATCCCCCTGCACCTTATCAAGTGAATGTTGTTCATGATTATGGACAGTATATCCAAGTCACATGTCAAAATTGTGACGAGGTGGGGCACACATCTAAATTATGTCCTATGAACGGGAAGAATGCGGAAGTAAATGCGTTCTATGGCCAGAACAATCAAAGGTCTAATCAAGTTTCTGGCCAGAATAATTTCCAAAACCACGGGTTTAATCAATCCTCCAGTTTCAATCCTAATTCGAATTTTAATTCGAATCAAAATTTCAATAGAAACCCTGGTTTTAATCAGAACCAAAACTCAAATTTTTTCAATCCTGCTCAAAGATTCAATCAAAATTGGCCTTCCAATTCAAATTCTCAATTTCAAAGTCGGCCCAGCCAGCCCTTTGCTCAAAATTTCCAAAACTCTCAAGGCCCCTCCCAATCTAACAATCTTGAGGCTAAATTAGAGGAGCAAAATAAAAGTATCCAACTCTTGATGACTACAAATAAGAACCTTGAGAGGCAAATTGGACAACTGGCTGAGCAGTTAGCTTCAAGACCCCCAGGGCAACTGCCCAGTGTCACTGAGAAGAATCCAAAGGGTGGTCAAGTTGCTCAAACCGACTTGAACAAAGGCCCGTGTACTGACCTCGTACCTTTAATTCCTTACGGTAGAGAGGAGGTCAGTGCAATGAATTTAAGAAGTGGTACTCAAGTTAGTGGTCCTTCCCACCAGGGAAACCACTAGCCCTCCTGCCATTGATAAGGCAGGAGGGGAAGCTGAGCACCTACACTCCCCTTGGCCGAAAGAGAATACTCAGGTGGCTGATCCCCTGAGAGGTGAAAAAGTTGGAAGTCCTCAGGTGGCTGATCCCCTGAGGAGTGAAGAAACAAGTGGAAGTCAGGAGGCTGATCCCCTGACTAATAAACAGATTGAAAAGGCTGTTAGGTGGAAGGATCTGGAAGACAAAGCTGTCAATGCATCCTCAAAGAAAATCTTTTCTGAAAGTGATCTGAAGAAGCTTTCATTTCCACCACGAAAGAGCAACATCCCTTTAAGTGAGGATAAGAAGTATGAAAAGGTGCTGAATCTTTTGAAAAATACTCAGGTAAATCTTCCATTATCCGAGGTCTTGGTTGAAATGCCTAAGTATACAAAATTTATCAAGGATGTTGTTTCTTCAAAAAGGAAGTTGTCAGACATGGAAAGGCTGATTGGTGAGGATTGTTCAATGATCAATTACGAAGACTTACCAACCAAGAGAGGTGACCCCGGAAAGTTCGTGCTTACAGTGTTAATGGGAGACCTGGTCTTCCCTAACTCTTTGTGTGACTCGGGTGCATCTATAAGCCTCATGCCTTTGTCTGTGTGTAAACAGCTGGGTTTAATTGATCTTCTAGAGCCCACTACCATGAATTTGCAATTCGCTGATAGATCTTCTAAGAAAGCAGCGGGAATCTTAAAAGACGTACTTGTTCAAATTGATAGATTTACCTTTCCCGTTGACTGGTACGTCCTGGACATTGAAAAAGATGAAAATGTCCCCCTGATTCTTGGAAGACCCTTTTTGTCTACAGCTAGAGCCCTCATTGACTGCGATGGCGGGCGAGTGACGATCCGTGTTGGTGATCAAGAGGTAAGCTATAATGTTTCCAAATCCATTCAAATACCCTCTGGGTCCTCCAACCGGTTTTTCCATTGAGGAGACGTCTGATGACTTCGATGATTTGATGGAAAAGCAAGTCATGGCTGTTGCAACGGAGTATGAGCGACTGGTTGATAATTTGAATAATCATGGTGTGGTAAGTCTAGAGCAGTTAGAAGCTGAATTTAAGGATGAGTTGTTGGAAGGTGAAGCTTTGGCAGTGGGACCGCTCAGTAAACTCAGCGATGTTCAGTTGAAAGGTGGAGATCTTAAGTCTAGTTTAGAAGACCCCCCTGCAGATTTGGTGATGAAGTCGTTGCCTAAACATCTTAAGTATGTGTTTTTAAGAGAAGGTGACAAGCTTCCTTTAATTATATCTGCCAAGCTGTCTCGTTTAGAGGAAATGAAATTAATCAACGTCTTGAAAAAGAATGAAAAAGCCTTTGGATGGCAAGTAGGAGATATCAGAGGGATATCTCCTGACATCTGTATGCATAAGATCAAGACCAACGAGGGTGCGAAATGTGTCAGACAGCCCCAGAGGAGGCTCAACCCTCATATGCAAGAGGTGGTTAAGAAAGAAATCATCAAACTTCTGGACATGGGAATCATCTATGCCATCGCTGATAGTGAATGGGTTTCCCCAACTCAAGTAGTTCCCAAGAAAGGTGGAATTACGATTGAGAAGAATGAGAAGGGAGAGGAAATAGCATTGAGACTTGTCACTGGTTACAGAGTCTACATCGATTATCGAAAGCTCAATGAGGTAACCATGAAAGATCATTTTCCCCTTCCATTCATTGACCAGATGCTTGAGCATCTGGCGGGACACGCATTCTACTGCTTCCTAGATGGATATTCAGGATACTTCCAGATACCCATTGATCCAGCTGACCAAGAAAAGACCACTTTCACTTGCCCTTATGGTACATTCGCTTACAGGCGAATGCCATTTGGTCTCTCGCAATGCCCTGACTACATTTCAAAGATGTATGCTGGCTATCTTTGACGGGCTAGTAGAAAAGTGTATGGAAATCTTTATGGACGATTTTTCAGTCTTTGGTCAGTCTTTTGATGATTGTCTTGACAATCTTGATGAAGTGTTATCCAGATGCGTAGAAAAGAACTTAGTGCTCAATTGGGAAAAATGCCATTTCATGGTTGATGAGGGAATAGTTCTTGGCCACAAGATCTCCGCCAAGGGTATAGAAGTTGACAGGGCAAAAGTAGAAGCTATCGAGAAGATGAGTTATCCCAAGAATGTGCGTGAAGTAAGAGGCTTTCTTGGACATGTCGGTTTCTACAGAAGATTCATTCAAGACTTCTCCAAGATAGCCAAGCCCCTGTCTACTTTACTTAAAGAAGACGTTGAGTTCAATTTTGATGAGAGCTGCAAGCAAGCGTTTGAGGAGCTTAAGGACCGTTTAATTTCTGCTCCAATTCTCATATCGCCTGACTGGAACTTACCTTTTGAGCTTATGTGCGACGCATCCAACTATGCAGTTGGTGCTGTTTTAGGACAAAAAATCAAAGGGAGATTCCAGCCAATCTATTACGCCAGTCACACTGAATCCTTCTCAAGTTAACTATACTACTACTGAAAAGGAATTATTGGCCGTAGTCTTTGCTATGGACAAGTTTCGGAGTTACTTGTTAGGAGCTCAAGTGATTGTGTGGACTGACCACGCTGCTTTGTGGTATCTGATGACTAAGAAGGAAGCTAAACCGCGCCTACTGCGTTGGATATTGACCCTACAAGAGTTTGACGTTCAAATTAAAGACAAAAAGGGTAGTGAAAACGTAGTGGCTGATCACGTTTCGAGAATGCTAAGTGAGGAAAAGGATGATCCAGACGATATAGATCTTTAATTTCCTCTAGAGAACATTATGCTTATCGACGGTTGTCAACCTGACGTTCCATGGTATTCTTCCATTGTAAATTACCTTCATGCCCGATATCTCGATGCAGAATTGTCCTATCAGGAGAAGAAAAAGTTCTTCTCTGATTTGAAATCTTTCGTTTGGGATGAACCTTATCTTTTTAAGATCTGTAAAGATGGTCTGCTTAGAATATGTGTTCCAGAATCTGAGCAACGTGATATTATTGAGCATTGCCACAGTGGACCCACTGGAGATCACTTTGGTCCTTGGAAAACCATTGCTAAGATCTTCCAATCCGGTTTCTATTGGCCCACGATCTTTAAGGACACAGAAGCTTTCTGTAAAGCTTGTGATAGGTGTCAAAGAACCGGAACCTTGACAAGGCGTTTTGACATGCCTTTGAAACCCATCCTAGAATGCGAAGTCTTTGATGTATGGGGTATCGATTTTATGGGACCATTCCCATCATCTTGTGGTAACAAATACATCTTAGTCTGCGTGGATTACGTGTCGAAATGGGTGGAGGCTCAAGCCACTCCTCACAATGATCATAAGACGGTCATGAAATTTCTAAAGAAAAACATCTTCGTGAGGTTTGGATGTCCACATGCCTTGATCAGTGATGAAGGGACGCATTTCTGCAACCGACCCCTAGAGAAAGTTCTTGTAAAGTATGGTGTTCGTCATAAGACTGGCACACCATATCATCCTATGACTAGTGGTCAGGTTGAAAGGAGCAACCAAAGTATTAAGAAAATCCTGGAAAAACGGTCAACAGTCATAGAAAAGACTGGAGTTTGAAGTTGGATGATGTACTATGGGCATACAGGACCGCCTATAAGACTCCTATGGGTACATCTCCATATCAAATGGTTTATGGTAAGCCATGTCATCCGCCAGTCGAGTTAGAGCATAGAGCTTATTGGGCTACAAAGTTTCTGAACTTTGATTCCCAATCTTGTGGTAAGCACCGACCGCAGTTAGCAGTTGCATGAGTTGGACGAATTCAGACTCCAGGCCTACAAAAGCACCAGGATTAGCAAAGATAAGATGAAACCCCTCCATGACACCAAAATTAAGAAAAGATAATTCCATGTTGGGGAACAAGTTTTATTATACAATTCCAGGTTACATCTGTTCCCTGGTAAGCTGAGGACACGATGGTCCGGTCCCTTTGAGATTCTCCAAATCATTCCTGGAGGCGTCTGAGAACTACGGGGTTATGGTGACCAACCGTTTAGAGTGAATGGTCAAAGGTGTAAGCACTACATTGGTGAACCTAAGGAAAAGCCTTTGATTGTTCGTTTCCTCGATATCCTCGGGTGTGGGGCTACAAAAGTCGAAGAATTTGACGAGTTTTCACCCGACCTGTTTTCAGAGGATGACGGTAGTGGTCGATCTGAAGAAGTTCTAGCAGGTAGTTGGGATATGGAAGAATATGAGAGGGAGCGTCAGTTGAAACGTCATCAGAAGACTCAGAAGACTCAGAAGTCAACCATGGGGAAATTCAAACGTGTTTGGAAAGATATCAAAGATTTCACCCCATGTGTTAAGTGTTGTTTCTGCAGCCGAACTACTGATCAAAGTCTAGACGAGGTAGTGGCTGGCAGAAAAGTCAAATGGCCTGATCTAGGCTGAACTTTAAACGGTGTCGAGCTAACGACATTAACCAAAAGCGCCACTAGGAGGCATCCTAGATATCGTTAGCTTTAGTTGTTTTTGTTTTGTGCTTTTGTAGTTTTAGTATTTAAGTTTAGCTTACTAAGTTTTACTTATTTGTTTATATCTGTCAGTTAGTTGTGCTTTCTAGATATAGATTTCGGAGTTCTACCAGAGGAGTTACCTTTCCTTAGGAGGATCCCACTTATCACTGTAGATGACGGCCCGGGAGGGACTATCGTGTTGCACGTAGATTTTGATATTAGTACCCGCATCAGGACTGTCACCTATGTTCTTATTGTTCCCCGCTGTTCGGGAGGTGGAGACTTTACTACTGAGGAGTTGCAGGCAGCTCTAGGACGTCCGTACACAATCCTCAATGATCCAATGCTGACAGATTTAGCGCTAGTGCTGCAAGCTGAACATTTTCGAGGTGTTGATGTAGCTGGTGAGGACTGGGGTCTGCAGGATGAGTATGATTTCCCTCCGGCAATTGACATGCTCCGCCGTCTTATTCGGGTGATAGATTGGTCAGAAATTTACGATGACTAGCATTGTTAGGTTGTTTCGTCGAGAAAACGACGTAAAACAAAAGCGCTTGGTCGGAGGCAACCCACTGTTTCCTTTTTGTTTTTATTTATTTCCTAGTAATTTTGTGTACTTCGTTGATTTCCATTTGTATTTTTGAAGTTTTATTTTAGTTTAATGAGAAACGGCTATTTGAATTTAAATTACATGAAAATTTGATAATTTTGTTGAGAGACTGCACTGGACGCCCGTCTTGAGGACTGGACGTCCGTCTGCCCTGTGTATCTATTGGACGCCCGTCCAACATTTTGGACGGCCGTCCGATTATTTCCCTCCAATCATGTTCAAGTTTTAAATGTTTGGACGAGCGTCTGAAAATCAGGATGCCCGTCCAGTTCATATAATTTCCAGCTGGACGCCCGTCCGCTGAGTTGGACGAGCGTCCCATAGCTGTCTATATATACCCCCCCTTCGATGAACCCTCACTTTTCATAATTTCAAACGCGAAAAACCGACCCTTTCCCCTCCTTTTGCCCTAAAATCTTCGATTCTAAACCATTTCAAGCGATTCAAAGGGCCATAGACGGCTCTTGATCCCCTCTCTTTGATTTTCATAGCCAAATTCCCCAACACACCATCATTTTTGAGAATCAGAGCCCTTTTCAGTCCGACTTTTTGAGGAAAATATCCGATTTTGGAAGCCACCTTGGTGTTGTTTGGACTAATTTTTATCTCGATCAGCATCCACTCACCTTACTTGGTAAGTTAGTAACAACTTTTCTAGATTTCATTCACGTTTTTGTGAGTTCGATCTTTGGGTCGGCTCGTTCACTTGAATATTATCTTATTTCGTTCTTTTTTTCTTCTGGTTTTGTGGTTTCTTTCTACTCTGTTATTGTGCTGTGGTGTTGTGATGGATGATGAATGGGTCGTTTGGTGTTGATTATGGTTGTGGTTGGTGGTTTGGTTGTTTTGAAATCCCGATTTGGATGTTAAACGGGTACTTTTTTTTGAATTGGGATTGTTTTAGTCTAGGATTGAATCATGGTGCATAAGAAGGCGGTAGTCAAGAGGCATGGTAAGGATGTGGCCAGGGAGGCCGGGAAGAAGCGGAAAGAGTTTGATCCCACCTTAGTTGATCCAAACCGAGGTGTTAGCATTCGTGAGCAACCCCACAGAGCCACCCAAACTAGGGCTACTTTGAGGAATGAGCCAACCTCGGAATCTGAAACGGATGATGATATTCCCTTGGTGAGGATGCCTAGAGGTCAGAGAGGTGGAGCGTCGTCCAGGGTTGAGGAGGCTATGGATGCCCCTCGGGAAGAGGAACCGGTGGAGACTAGGGCTGCATAACCGAGAAAAAAGCAAAAACCGTTGCCCCTATGCCTATGCCCCGTAGATTCGTAAACCCTAGAGCCCACAACGCTTACACTAAACACTATTTCTCGAGGACCATGTTGATTGAGAGGGCTACGTTGGAGGCGAAGGTAGATCCGGGTTTCGTCAAGTTGCTAAAAGACCGGAAATGGGATGCCTTGATGACGATCCCGACTACCCCGGTCAATGGTTCCCTAGTTCGGGAATTTTATGCTAATTGCTCGGAGACCAACTTGGAGACGGGGGTAGTTGTGGTTCGAGGGGTTGAAGTTCCGTTTACACCGGAGGTGATTAATCGGAAGTATAACTTGGCGGCCTTTGAGGGACGGGATTATAAGGAAGAGATTGTTCATAGACAGAGTGCGGGGCGAGATCCTTTGGAGGAGTTACGGTTGAGAGTTTGCCCGGAGGTGGCTTGGACATTGAGGCTGGGTGGAGACCGGAAAGAGTTAGTCACCACTACCTGGACGGAAGATTGGAAAGTCCAGTGTAGGTTTATTCAGAGTCGGTTGTTACCAAAGAACAACTTGACGCATTCTCATATTGGTGATCTAGGCATGCTCTATGCGTTGACTTTTGGACTAAATGTGAATGTGGGACAAGCATTATACGATGAGGTGACTATCAATCAGAAGATTTATACACGTAGCTTGATTATCCCTCACTTGATCCACAGTTTGTGTCTTGATGCCGGTGTGCCTGAGTATGGAGCGGATCATAGACCGAAGAACCCGAGGCCTATACAGAGAGAGAAGGGTAAGCCTTCGGGACATTCTGAGTCGGGGGCACCACAGGAGCCTGGTTCGTCATCAGCACCGCCTCGAGCATCCTCACTTCCTACTATATCTCCCTCGGTCCGGATGAGGTTGAGTATGGGCAACGGTGTTCGGAACTCGGTTGGAGGATATTCGGACTACGCAAAACAACATTTTGACGATTCTCATAAAGTGTATCAGTGAGGGCCGGCAGCCGAGGGATGACAGAATCTTCGCTCCGAGCACCATGGATTATAGCTATTCTGATGCGATTGAGCAGGCCATTGCGGATGTTTTGGAGGAATCTGAGTCTTCTTCGGATGAGGAGCAGCCTGACTCTCCTGCGGGTGATGTACCTCCGGCTGATGATTCTGTGGCTCTGGCGCAGCCATGATTTTATTTGTCTATTTTTGATTTTGATTTGTCCTAGATACTGTGATTGTATATTTTTGCTACGTTTGATTCCGTGATTCGTTGTATTTTTCATTTAGCTACTATTTATTCTTTCCAATGGATCATGTAAGCCATAAGGCATCAGTACTTTCCTCTCTACATTGTTTAAACTTGTGGATGCGTTTAATGTTTCATCTTTTGATATTACTCGGCTTTGCTATATCTTTCCATACTGGTATAATTCCCCATTTCCCCCGAGATGTTTCCGTGTTTGTCAAGTCGTGCAGGTATATTTTTAACGGTTT
The DNA here is from genome assembly GCA_036785695.1 of Gentiana straminea. Taxonomy (NCBI): domain Eukaryota; kingdom Viridiplantae; phylum Streptophyta; class Magnoliopsida; order Gentianales; family Gentianaceae; genus Gentiana; species Gentiana straminea. The sequence goes on from JAVUPR010000175.1 coordinate 1,576,845, forward strand.
TGTCGAGCTACATTGTATGATTCCGAGTTTTAAGTGTCACTACGTAGGCTCCGGCCTGACCGACGATTCGAGTACCTGTTAAAATCAGCTAAGTTCTTTCTCCATTTACTTTCTGCACAACATGAGGACATGTTGCTCTTTAAGTGTGGGGGAGGGGGATGATTTGATATATATCATCACATTTGCTTAATTCGTTATGTTTCTATGCAAAATGAGCTAAAAATGAGCTAGAATTTTCGAATTTTCAAAATTTTCCGACATTTTGTTTTTGTTTGGTCCCGAGTAGGCAATTCCATTCTATGTTCGTTATTTTTATAGTCATTCAAGCTATATATCATTTGTTTGATAAGTTAGTTGTTTCACCTGAGATCTATTTTTCACGAGCCATAGTAAGCGATGAGCTAATTTATAAAGTTATACCCCTTTTCGACAAGTGATTTTTGATTTTCCCATAAGTCATGTGCTTAGTGCTACGTATATATCTTGAGATTTATGATAGTTTGTATTTAGATCCGAAGTATGATATACTGTGAATATCTAAGTTTTGAATGTGATAAGTAACACGTAACTTATTGTCAAATGAAAAAGTTGAGTTTATGATGAATTAATTGGGTGTGTCAAAAGCTAGTCGATGATTTGGGTGCGATAGGGTATACCACGTATGTCCTATACCACTATGATGACCAAAAGCTCACGACAGTTAGAAAAGGCTGCCTTATGATATGAGTAAGGTAGGGTATATCTCGACTATCCTATTCTGCTATGACAGGGCAATGGCTCATTCTGATGTGCGTTTAAAAGTGGAATAGTTAAATCAACTTATATAAGAAGTGGTATGAAATGAATGAAAGACTAAGTTATCGTCTATCTTATCCCCAGTAGAAACTGATTGATATGCTGTAGGGATTATCCTCTGAGTATTTCAGAAAGGCCCTAGATATATTCGATCATTCTTTTCGAGATACTTCATGTTTGTAGGGTACATCTTATGAGTGTCATTTATTGCTAGTCTACGAGGGGGTAGTAGCTAGTTTTGCTTTGAGTTTCTCAAGTTTGGATTTAGTGGAAGTTTTCTATGGCTTTGCACACGCACAGTGGTGAACCTCTGATTTATTGGATCTATGATATATCGTCTGAGATGTCTATCTTTTTTTTCCGAGCCTTGGTTTTTGTTTTGTTTTGCTCGGGACGAGCAAAAGCTTAAGTGTGGGGGAGTTGTTAAGGGTGTTTTTATATGTTTTATAAGGCTATATTTTATGATAATTTCCCCCGTATTTGTATAATTTGCATAAGAAATAAGTGTTTAGATGGAAATATTGAGCATGTGGTGTTTTTAATAAGTTAATCGCAAAATTAGTCAATTTATGCGTTTTATTGGTGAATTTATGTTTAATTGGACATTATTACATTTTTGCGATATTTTTATGTGTTATAGATGCACAAATTCGAGCTCAAGAGGTGTTTCAAAGATGATCAAGTCGGATTTAATTAAAGAGGAAGAGATAATGATGATTTACATTGAAGAAAGAGAGATAAAGATGGAAAAATCAAGATGAAGTTGATTCTGGACTGGCGTCCAGAAGCTTGATCAGCGTCCAGACTGGACGAGCGTCCACCATCTCCAAACGAGCGTTCAGTTGAGAAATTTGATACAGAGAGTTTGGACGCTGGGTGGACGGGCGTCTGAAGCAAGTCCAAATCCATCTGGACGGGCGTTCACAAGAATGGACGGGCGTCCTTCGGCCGACTTAGCAGCGCCGCCTTTGTTTTCTATATATACAGCACGTTTTCTCTACCTTAAGGATACCATATACTCATTATTCGAAACCCTAAACCTAGGGGCGGCTTTAGGCTGCGTTTTTACTTCTTTTATTCCAGTTTTTATGTTCCAAATTCTAGATTAAAAGTAGGCAGTTTTATGTTAGTTTTTCCTGCAATTCCAAGTTTCTAGAGGATGTTGAGAGGCTAAGCTTCATCAAACGAGCATTGTGAAGCCATCCTACACATTTTGATTCCGTTTCTGCGATTATATTGTGAGTTTTACCTAAAGTTGTTTCCTTATTACATGTTTATATTGTTCAATTGCAATTGTATCGAAAGATTTGCATGTTATGATTGTCTTATGTTGATGAAAGTCTCTATAAGCCTTAGATCACCATGATAAGGAATAGTTGTTTAATCTATCATAACGAGAGTTAATAGGTTAGATTGCTAGGTTAAAGTTTACAATTTTGCTTCGTAAAATCGTTAATCTTAAATCGAAAGATATAGATTAATAGGTGAATTACCTAAGAAATTAGGGTTCATGTTCTAGACAAGGTGAAATCACAACTTGGTTAGAAAACGCAATATAATCGATATAGGAATTGATACTTGTTAGGATAGGTGGATCAATCGCTCGTTTGTTCATTAAAACTTGAATTTAATCCCGTGAAACTTGAATTGTCTAGATTAGTTACTTTTATTTCATATTAGTTTTAGTTTAAATAGTTCGCAACCCGTATCTTTCCTGGCTTTAGATCATATCTTCTGTCCAGTTTTACGTTTTAGTTAAGTTTGTTTTTAGTTTCGTTTAGTTTTATCCGCTGTTTAGATTAGTTTTTTGTGACATAGTTTGATTAGACAAAAACTAGGGTTAACAATCGCCAGTTCCCCGTAAGATCGACCCGGTATCAACCTCTATACTACGATCCTTATACTTGAGGAAATATCGGATTTATAAATATTATTACTTGTTTGTTTTTGTTAATAAAATCCGTGACATATTTCTTGTTTATGTTGGATTGATCACCTATCACTTGCACACACACACACTTAGTTGAGACCGGAAGGAGATGCTTGGTGTGGGAGAAGAGATGGGAGAACCGGAAGGTAAAATCGATCTTAAGTGGAACTCTATTTCTTATCCGGGGAGCATTGTCATTGCATTCCAGTTTGTATCATGTTGAATCATTAGGTCTAGGACACTTAGACCAAGGAGAAGACATAGAGTAGTTTCATACACTCGTATGAGGGGGAATTACTAGTTAGAGAGTGCACCAATAACACACGCTTGAACACTATTGAAAGGTTGGTAGGTAGTTCATTCCCATGATACTAGTAGAGATATATTTGATCATTGCATTGTCTTGGCTAGGCGTTTTATCATTTTATCACCCTTTGTAGTAGTAGATTCTTAGATATATTTACTTTCTTGTAATATTGCGACTTAGATCACGATAATAATAGCTTTTCGGTGTTCAACCACACAATCCCCGTGGATACGACTTTGACCACTAGACTAGACTACAATTGACCCTGTATACTGCCGGTAAAATTGGACATCTAGAAAAGTCTGATCACATTTATGTTTTCACACGAGTATTATTAGCTTCCGTTTTGCTTAACTCGATATGAAGATTTAAAGGCTTATGTATAATATTGAATTTATTTAATTTTATACGTGCCACACGTTCTTTTCCGGATAAGGACTCGGTATCCGAGAACAGGGCGTTACAGTATATGAGTGCGTACGGTGTATATACATACACAGAATATGATATTGTCATATTTTCAATTAGGCTGATCATATAAAACCATGTAAACTATTTTATTTCATCTTGTTATAGGTCCCTTTTTGCTAGGGCCACAACCTACGTGTGTGAGGTAGTTGGTTGAAGTATTAATAGATAATCGACGGAGATATTACTTATTTACACGTAGTAATTTAAGGTACTATTATTTTAACAACACTCAATCTACTTGTGCACCCATTTACCTGCGCACCACAGTAATTTTCGTAGGTGCATTGTGAGAACCGACTTTGATTAAAACCCTCATAATTATTATTGTCGTTATACATAGACTTACACACACACATACATACATATATATATATATATATATATATATATATATATATATATATATATATATATATATATATATATATATAAACACAAAACTAAAACTAAAACACAAATATATATCCGGTTTGGTCCGGTTTTTATTTTAAGAAACCAAAACTAAATTGTTTTTCGGGGTTTGGTTTTCTACAATACAACCAAATCACGGTTTAGGCTTTTCCAGTTTGGACCGGTATGATTCTACCGGTTGGTTTGGTTTCCGATTTTATTATCACCCAAAAAAAACAGATAAGAAAGGGCATAAAAAACAAGGGAAAAGCCACCTCCCACATGTCGCCGGATGGGCGGAGGAGGATACACAAAACGGGTTCAGTAAAAGCAGAGAGAAGACACAAAATTAAATGTTTCTCGTAAAGGAAAACATTTTACTAGTTGATCACTCTTATTTAATTTATAGTTAGAAAAGTTGGTTATATAGCACTAAGTTTATATTGTCCACAAATCGTATGGTTTAGACATTAACTTTGTTAATTCGTAGTCTATATTGGTAGTATTTCATCTTATCTCTATTATTTCGTCTAATCAAATATTCGCTGACAAAGTTGACTCCCATGTTTGGAACTTGAACTTAATGAGCGTTATCTGCGTTGCAGTTCTGAAGGATTTTATTCGTCGAGTCTCGGTTGGTGATACCGCTTCATCTGTTGTGTTCCCTATTTGGCGATGGAATGCTTATGTGCCGTCGAAAGTCAACATCTTCAGCTGGAAAGCCTACCTTGATATACTTCCGACAAGAGTCAATTTGGTTGACGATGCCCAAAATTGACCTTACCAACGTGTCGCATCCACATCAACATAATAATAAATAAAGATAGAGAAAAACCTCCATCAAGGGCCAGGGCCCCCAGCACCCGGGCTGCATGAGCTCGGTCTGTTGGACTTATTTCTTAGTTTTGATGATGAGTGCCATACTAGTCGTTATAGTGCAAAGGCAAAAAGATGTCTAGATCAAATGTATAGGTTTATTAGAGTTTGATTCATAAATAGGTTTGATCAAACAAGCACCGTAAAGGGCCGCCGGTTGATATCGCAGACCGGTCTAGGCCGCAGGGTAGATAGGTCGCAGACTAGTCTTGAACCCGCCGAAGACCGAAGACCGAAGGCCGAGGGTTCAAACTCGCAAATGAAGGCTAAGGGATCAAACTTAGTATTTAAAGTCAAGGATATGGAATCGAATTTAGGCAAGTCCGTGATGACCTAAACCGATTACATATACCTTGTGTGAAGGTCTAAGTTCCATAAGTTGGATGATGTTTGGAACTTGGTTATAATTAAAATGGTGTAATCTAACTTCACAAATAAAAGTTAGATAAAAGAAATCACCGCATTACATTTTATACACAAGAAATTGTCGTTCAAATAGATCGATAGGTACTTCAAACAGATCGATGAACCCGCCGATATTATACCTCGATTAATTCAAGATTATTGGAAGATTACATGGATAAGGACAACCAACTACCTCTCGACTTATCAAGGAAATCAAAGGCCGAGATTAAAAAGACGTTGGGATGATTTATATTTTTATCCATTGGATACAAGTCAAAGTGGGTGGACAGACTGCACTGTCAAAAAGGAATTCTGACAGTGTCAGTCCTATGAATAGTGACAGACTGCAAATCAGATAGGACAAAAACAAGGAACGGTCACATTTGAATTTCAAATACAAGTCACATGCATTCCTACCTATAAATAGAGGACTTTCAACTCAGAAAAAGATGATGAATTTTGGATAAACTTTAAGTGATAACTCTGAGCTGAAAAACACCCTGCTGAACTTACTGAGCATAAAGCTGCTGATCTAGAGAATTTCTTCAAGTGCATTCTGTATTCAAGCTACATCAAGATTACACACTTGAAGACTGCAAGCTGCTGATTACTTCATCCTAATCAAGTTGCTGCAACTGAATCATTTACTTGATTCAATCTTTATTTTATAAAGAACCCGCCGAAGACAAGTGAAGCATCCGTTGGGTGTGAAAGATCGTTGTTTGTGGTGGAGCCGGTGAAGAGGCAATCCTACCCTTCAAGGACCAAGTGGAAGACTCAGAGCAAAGAATCCTACCGTTCCCGCTTTCGCCTTGTGAAGCCATAGTTATTGGTGAAGGACAAACAACTTAGGAATCTTTGTAACAGCCTACATCAAAGATCTCTAGTGAATTTCCTCCAACATCACAGAGAAGAGTGGACCGACAGGATTACGCCACCCGGAACCACTATAAAATCTCGCCTACTTACTTTCGCATTTAATTTCGCACTTAGTTTATCCTACATATCAACCTACCGAATCTAGCAACCGAAATCACACACTTGCACTACCGAGTATCTAATACTTAGTATCATATTTAACAACAAGTATTAAGGCTTAATTTTGATTTAATTCCGCCGCACAAATTCAAAGAAACTCAACTATCGCAGACTATCGTTTATCGCCAGTTATCGAAGTCTCGCAGACTCTCGAAGTATCAGACCGCCGAAGTTGCGTAATTTGTTAACTCCAAAGTTTTAAGTGTTAAGTTTATTCACCCCCCCCCCCCCCTCTAAACTTAACCAAAGCCTTTTCAAGGGACCAACAATTGGTATCGGAGCAAAGGCTTCGTTCGAAGGAATCCTACTTGTTGTGCTTGTGAAAATTCTTTAAAACTTTCTTTCAAGTTACCGATTTTCAAAGACTTGCATCATGGATAACACACAAGATGCTAGAACTATGTTGATGTGTTCTCTAGATAGATTTGATGAGTATAAACGTCGAATGCAAAGCTTACCTTGCCGCAACTCATGATGAGATGATGGATGTACTAACCGATGGACCACCGGAGATTACTAAGGCAAGAATAAGTGGGTGATACAACCGAGTACATTCCTAAACCAAAAAGAGAATGGAATGCGTAAGATTTAAAAAGAGCAAACCTCAACAACATTGCTATTGATATCATTTATAGAACTTTGGATAGCAATATGTACATGAAGGTTAAAGATTGCAAAACCGCTAAGGAACTTTGGGACAAGATACATTTGATCCGTGAAGGCACCGATGCAATAAAGAAGAACAAAATCGTTGTGGCCGTAAAGAGGTTTCAAAAGTTCAAGATGTCGCCAAATGAAACCATTGAGCAAATGGAGTCAAGATTCAATGCAATCCCGGATGAACTTACCCCGCCGAGTGTAAGTTATTCAAAAGAGGAAATAAACACCAAAATATTGGAAGCTCTACCCGCAAGAGATGTTTGGAAAATGAAGGTGACCGCAATTGAAGAAATGAGAAAGTTGCATGAAGAAGATACCTTCAAATTGTTTTCGCATCTAAAGGCCTATGAATTCAAAGCAAAAAGCTTGTACCCGAGATCGAAAAGGAAGAGCCAAAGACCATCGCATTGGTCGCTTCACATCATGAAGAAACTTCAGGAGGACAGGATGATATGCTGGATGAGATGCAAGAACAGATTGCCCTACTGAGCAAGAAAATCAGGATGATGAAGACTGGAAAGGCAACTACAAGAAATTTTACAAAGAGGCCTACTGAAAGAAGGAAAGAAGAACCAAAGAAAGATAATGACTATATGTGCTTTCATTGCAAGAAACCAGGACACTTCAAACCTGACTGTCCTGAGTTAAAACAAGGCAAGGAACCTGATTATCTTTGCTTCAATTGCAAGAAGCCTGGACATTTTAGACCTGACTGTCCAGACTTGCTGAAGACCAAAAGTCAACAAAGAAGACATGGCAAGAAGGCTATGGTTGCCGAAGATGAATCGTGTATGAAGTGGAATCGAAAAGTGGAAATGAATCGATGACACCGCACCGGTTGCCGATATGGAGGATTATGCTTTGATGGCCAATATGGATGAAACCGAGGAGGTATACAACACCGTATCCATCAACACTCCCGCCGGAAGTGATTGTGAATCAACCCGTGGTTCAAATCCTAGAAATTCGACAACAATGAGACTTTGGATGCCATCCTTAATCAATCGAGGATAATACAATCTGGTTGGCGAGATTGTGAAGGCCGAAAAAGAAGCTCTTGAATTGGAAGTTGGAAGATTGAAAGTCGAATTAAGTGGTTCTCAAAGGTAAGGAAAAAGATGTTGGACGAATCAAGATAAGTCCGTCGAACATCCAAGCAGCCTCTCGAATCCGCTCGAACCATCTTGTTCCAATACCGCATACAAATCGAGAAAGCCTTATGGGGATAGAACAGGCTTGGATTTGGAACTCAAAGAATCTAACAAGAATGGATCCAAGAAGGTTACCGAACCTAGTACCGTAATTGGTCCTAAGTTTGTACCGCACTAGATCCAACTCCCAGTAAGGTTGCTGAAGCAGTAAAACCCAATGAGAATGCTTCAAGGAAGCAAAATCAGAGGTCAAAGAAGTCAACAGCCTCCTAATAAAAAGAATAAATCTAAAAATAGGATCGATGTGCCTTCCAAGCTCGCCGATAGCGCACTCGCTACCAAGTCCGTCGAACCACGTAAGGGTAAGAAACAGAAATATTCCAAGGATAAGAATCCTAAACCCAAAAATGTTAATCATTCAATGGATACTTATCTCGGGGGAAAGGTAGATCGTTTCCCACCGATGATGATTGGAATATTCCCGCATCTAATGCTAGAAACAACAAGTATAACCAAGCCGCTAGTGGTAAAACCTAGGCAATCGGGATCAAGCAGAGGACTTACACAAGACCTCAAACAGACTCCATATTACGTATCGTTCCTAACCGTACGCAAACAAAGGTTATACTAATGCTTCTAACACCAAGAATCACTTTAAACAAGATTATAAACCAAAAGGCCGTAAAACATATGTGATTCCTACACAACCTATCGTTAGAACTTATGGATGTGTGGAATACATGTATGAACCAAAGTATGAACCAAAGTATGACACATTCAGAGAAGACCTTATGGAAACATACCAAGGGTCATGCTTGCCACCGACCACTATGGACCCAAACAGTTTGGGTACCTAAAATGCATTAACTTTGTTTTGTAGGTGTCCGGTACTTTGACAAAGGATGTTCCGTACACATGACAAAGAATAAGCACCGTTTAACAAACTTTGTGGCAAAAGATGGTCCAAGGGTGAATTTTGGCAACAAGAATACACCCGGATATACAAGAGGATATGGCACACTTATCGAAATGGACTTACAATCAAGAATGTTGCATATGTGGAAGGACCGGACTACAACTTGCCGAGCACCGGACAATTCCGTGACATGGGATACAAGGTCACTTTTGACAAAGACAACCGTATTGTCATTAGTGAAAGAGGTGATCAAGTTGTACTTGTCGGTAGAAGACAACAGAACATGTATGTTGTGGATTGGTCTACCGTAGCCTCCAGTAAACTCGCTTCGATTGTGCATACCAAATCGAACTCAATTGGTTATGGCACAAGAAGTTAAATCACTTAAACTTTGATGACATCAATCAGCTTGGTGAAGAAGAAGTCGGTGATTGGTTTACCCGAGATCACATTCAAAAAGGATGCTATATGTGATGCATGTCACAGGTAAACAGATAAAGTCAAGTTTCAAATCAAAGACCAAACAATCAACTAATAGAGTGTTGGAGCCGATGCACATGGATCTTTTTGGACCAATAACTCCAACAAGTGTAACAGAAAGAAGTACACTTTAGTGGTTGTGGATGATTATTCAAGGTATACTTGGGTGATTTTTATGAACAAGAAAAGTGAAACACTTCAAAGCATGCCTAATCTTTTGAAGAGATTACAAAATGAGAAAAGTTTAACAAGAATAAAGATAAGATCGATCGTGGTACCGAATTTCTCAACAAAGTTATAAGAGAATATTGTGAAACGTAATGGTGTACTACATCAACTTGTCGTCGTCGGTACACCTCAAAGAAATGGGGTTGCCGAAAGAAGAAACAGAACTTTAAAGGAAGTGAAGAACAATGATTTGTGAAGCATTGCTACCCGAAAGATATTGGGTCAAGCAAGAATACAAGATGCTATACACAAAACAACATCAAGAAACAAGAAGCCGCCGAAGACACCTTATGAGGTTTGGAATGGAAGGAAACCTAACATATCTTATTTCCATCCATTTGGAAGCAAATGTTTCATTCTAAATCATAAAGTTCATTTGAAAACATTCCAACCAAAATCGATGAAGGAATATTCTTGGGATATTCTTCTCGCCACAGAGCATTCGTGGTACCGAACAAGAGGTCACCGAAACATGAGGAAACAATCCATGTTGTGTTTGATGAACCTAAGTTTACCGGTATGGAAGATGAAGATTGTGGACCCGCCGAGAATCAACAAGTCACCGATCCAGATTGTGTTGAAGTTTTGGAAAGATTCAATGACTTGAAAGTTTCTGATATTGCCCCTGCTGAACACCCTGCTGGTAATGTTACTGATGCAACAACTGAAGCAGTTCAAGGATCTGCTGAACCCCCTGTAGAAGAAGCTACAGCAGCAGACCCTACCGAAGATGATGTTCCCGAAAATCAAAATAACCAAAATCCACAATGGTTAAGGAATCACCCCGTCGAACAAGTTATTGGCAATGTACAAAGCAAGGTGTGAGGACTAAGACAACCGGAAGCTATGTTTACTTGTTTTCTATCTCAAATGGAACCAAAAGTTGTTGAAGAAGCTATTTCGCATCCGATTGGATAATAGCTATGCAAGAAGAATAAAATGAATTTGAAAGAAATCAAGTTTGTACACTAGTTGAGAGGCCAAGTCATGCAAATATCATTGGTACTAAGTGGGTATATAGAAATAAACTTGATGAATCTGGTACCATTGTGAGGAATAAGGCCGTACTAGTTGCAAAAGGCTATTCTCAAGGTAAGGAATAGATTTTGATGAAACTTATGCACCCGTTGCAAGATTGGAAGCTATCGATTATTCTTGGCACATGCCGCATATAAGAACTTCAAGGTATATCAAATGGATGTCAAAAGTGCATTTTTGAATGGCATTTTAGAGGAGGAAGTGTATGTACAAGAACCTCCCGGATTTGAAGTTAAAGATCAAGAAGATAAAGTGTATAGACTCAACAAAGCACTTTATGGATTAAAACAAGCACCAAGAGCTTGGTATGAGACTCTATCTCAATTCTTGGTGGACAATGGATTCACAAAAGGGACCATTGACAAGACACTTTTCGTAATCGTTGAAGGGACAAAGACCCCGTCGGGTACAGACATTTATGTGGATGACATAATTTTTGGTTCTGAAAATGATTTACTTTGTGAAAAGTTTGCAAATCTAATGAAGAGCAAATTCCAAATGAGTATGATGGGAGAAATGAATTACTTTTTGGGATTGCAAGTTAAACAGATGAAAGATGGAATCTTCATTCATCAAACCAAGTACACCAAGGAGTTGCTGAAGAAGTTTGGTATGGAAAACAGCACTAAGAACTCAACTCCTATGAGTACAAACATCGATTGGATGAAGATAAAGAAGGCAAGGATGTTGATCGACCTTATACGTAAGGATGATAGGTACCGTGTACCTAATCGCCACAGACTCGATATATCCTTTGCCGTAGGTGTTTGTGCAAGATTTCAATCTAAACCTAAAGAAAGTCATTTAGGTGCAAACAAGAGAGTTCTCAAGTATCTAAAAGAGACTTTGGGAGTAGTGGATATGGTATTCCAAGGAAGGAAGCTTCAAAGTCATATCTTACTCGATTCTCGATTATGCCGGATGCAAGATTGATAGAAAAGCACCTCAGAACCCGTCGCTAACGGGAAATAGATCGGTTTCCCGGTTTAGCAAGAAAAGAATTCTATTTCAACTTCCACTGCTGAAGCTGAATACATTGCTGCTGGAAGTTGCTGTGCACAAGTACTATGGCTAAGACAACAATTAAGGGATTATGGAATTGAAGAAAAGGAAATTCCAATTATGTGTGATAACACAAGTGCAATTGCAATCACGTAAAATCCCGTTTTGCACTCAAGAACCAAGCACATTGATGTGAGACATCATTTTATAAGAGATCATGTTGAAAAGAAAGATGTGGTGGTTCTATACATCCCTACTGAAGATCAACTTGCCGATATTTTCACTAAACCACTTGATAGTGAAAGATTTGCCAAATTAAGGACCGAACTTGGAATTATAAAAGTTGATCGACATTCAAAGAAAGTACCGGAATTCACCAAGCGGGATTAGTCTTTGCTATGTTGGGTGAGCTCACTTAGCAGCATTAGTCATTGGTATCAACAATTCCATGTACTTATGTTTGGACAATTGAGCAAATGAGGTTGCCAAGGGGATTGGTCTTTGTCATTTTGGGTGAGCTCACTTGACAGATCAGTCATTGGTATTAAACTTCATCTTGTATTATCAATTGAACAAAACAAGAAGAAAACAAGGATCAACAGAGTACTTATGTCAGCAGGCTGCTGAAGCCTATTTATCAGCAGACTGCTGAGCCCACCCTGCTGAGGTTCACCCTGCTGGATGGAACGTTACTCAGCCAAAGTTATTAAAGTCAAAAAGCATATTGGCGGGATATTTATTTTATCTTTATAACCGCAGCTTAACACGATCTAACGGTTATCATACGTTATGGAACACGTGTCAAACCAAAGCATTTATTCGATTAATCATGGTTGACATGGATGTACGTGCACTGACAGTTTCAACCACCCACTCGTCTATATATTCAGGCTATCTTACAACAGAATCTCTACTTGCAAATCTGCTTTATCACTGCGATTTCTACACTGTGTGAACACAGATTTGAGATTCAATCTTCTTCATCTAATTCTTCTCTTACAAATGGCGGAAAAGGTTGATGTCCAAATAGAATCAAGCCAAAGTGTTAGAGGTTTTGTTGAAGATGCAAACAGAACTGAACTAGCCATTAACATTGGTCGAAGAATAAGGAGATATGCCGGTCTGGAGAATGTGTTGAATATAATACTGGAAACAATTTCTTATACAAATGTTGTCAGCTTCTGGAGAAATATTCAGATACAGGAAGGAACTGAAGCATTTAAAACTCGCCGTGAATGGGCAAGAAATTGAAGTTTCCCCTGTGTTGCCGAGAGAAGTTTTTGGATTTGTTGAAGTGGTGGATGGCTCAGCCAATCCTGAAGCAATGGGATTGGACAAAATGGCGTTTGTTGATCAGATTAAAACAAATGCAGCCACCAAATCCGTTCCAGGCATCAACTGCAAACATATTGGAAGTGAATACAGTCTGCTGAGCAAACTGATTGCTAAAAACATATTGGGACTAGTTGGAAGTATGGACACTCTATCAGGACCCAAGATAGAGTTGATGATTATCATCTGCAGGAGCATGAAGTTTGATTGGGCTAGATACTTCATCCATTATATGAAGAAGGTCTTCAAGGAAGAAAAGAGGGAAAGAGGAAGTCCAAGGCCCCGCCCTTAGGATTGATGGTTCGTACCCCGCCGAATCATCCGGGAATCCCCGATGTAGCACTCCGAAAAGATCAATCGCCTAGATACAAGAAGGAAATTGATGATGCTATCCCCGGTCTAGATGATGATGAAGAGGTTGCCGGAGAGGCCGCCGATGATGATAATGATGGAGATGATGGTGATGTCGGTGGTGAGCAAGGTGTCAAGCAATCTAAAAGGATAACTATTAAACCTGCTGCACCCAAGAAAGCTGCTGAGAAAAGAAAGGGTGGAAGTACAAAGAAAATAACTGAAGTTTCAAAGCCTTCAAAGAAAACAAGAAAGGAAACAACACAGACTGCTGAGTCTGCTGAGGGTCAAGTGGAGGTTACTGACCCTGCTGTTGCTGCAAGAAAAACTGTTGTTGAAATATTGAGAGAACAACAGAAGGAAGCCAGTAGAAAGAGGAAGTCTACTGTGACTGAAAAGAATGATGAACCCATTTCCAAGAGGAGAAAAGAGATTGTCCATAAACAGAAACATGGAAAAGGGAAAGAACTCAAAAACTTGGAGGCTCAAAGAATCCAAGAGGAAGCATCAGTAGAAGAAGAAGAAGAGGCTGTTGAGGCTGAGCCCTTGACCATAATCAGGCCTGTGGAGATTACTGACTCCTCACCTGAAGAGGTAGTCAAGTCTACTGATGATGGACAAAGTTGTTGTTGAGCAACCGTTGAAGATATACAGCAGCCTACCGACCCCGAGCCCGCCGTAGTATCTACCGAAGAACCACGCAAACCACCGAACCCGAACTCGCCGTGGTAGTTGAAGAGGTAATTGAAGACTTGGTTGAAGACCCCGCAAGTGTGGCAAGAACTCGGGGAAGAAGAGTACCGTCGCTAACCCCGCCGATGAGCATGTAAGTCGTGGGAACCAAGTGTGGTACGATGGAAGTAGTAGGCACAAATGTACAATCTCAAAGAACCTACCGACTTTCAAACATCCGTTGAAGAAACCATGAACTTACTTGTTGGAACCTTTGGAGGTCAACAAGGCACCGGAGTCGCTCCCAGAGATCTTTCATGCCCTTTGAAAGGCATGTGAAAGAAAGGAAGAAAAACAAGAGTATGTAGATCCCAAACTTCGTAAAATTGCCGACTATTTCCAATGGAAGTTTGGTTTCTACAAGAGACAAAAGCCACCGCCGAACCCATGACAGATTTTGAAGAATGGGCTTTTGAAAAATTGGGAGTAGAGAACCCCATCGGATCTAGTTGATACCACCCCGCCGCAATCAAGGCCGATGGATTTGTTTGATGAACAAAAAGAGGAAGGTATCAAGTTTAGAGATCCAAGAGATGGTGATGATGATTCTTCCTCATCATCGATTCTAGAGGAGATTTCCCCTCCGGACCAGGAGCAACCAGCCTGGGACCGCATTAATCATTGAACCACCCGCACAACAACCCACTAATATCGGTAAGTCCGTCGAGGGCCGCCAGACCGGAGAGATGGACGAGGATCTACAGGATCTCACCATGGATGATCTGGAAGCATTGATCAATGAAGGAATCAATCTGAGTGCTGGTAGGCTAGCTGATGAACCAAGTACATTCCATGTTGTAGAGCCTACTGCACAAACTGAACCTGAACTGAGTGAGGATTCAGATGGAGAAAAGGTTACTGATTTCAATGAACCTAGTGCCAGCTCAGAAGAATCCATTGAATATCAAGATGGTTTTGACTTTGAGGGCATTCTTACTAAAACTGCCATCATCCTACACAAGATTGGTCATGCAGAAGGATTCCAAGTGGATAATGAGGCTATATTCAATCCACAGAGAATTGAAGAGGAGGTACAGGTTGCTGGGCTACAAACAGGACACCGGACAAAGGTTGGAACATGAGGTACAAAGCCGCCGAGTCTCAAACAAGACTCGGACAAAGGTTGGAACCCGATTTGGGTTTGGAGGAAACCCCCGTTGTTGCCGAGGTCGCCGTAGTGGAGCCTACCGGAGGCAAGACCACCGAAGGAAAAGATGGTCGCAGACCGTCGTTAATGAAGATGAGCAAACCGCCGGACTTTGACTTCGTTGATGAGGAGTTTCGTATGCCCGAAGAAGAAAATATTGATGTTAATCCCCCCTCGTGCATTTGTACCGTTTTTGAGGAACCTCGCCATTGATCCTATCCCGGAGGAATATGAAGGACCTAACCCCGCCGGACCGGATAGAGTAGGGCAATGGTAGTAAGCAATCGCAGGCCACAATATAAATGGAGGAGCTCGTCGATGAAGCCACCGGTGGAAGGATGACCAAAGGAAGTACCGCTGAAGTACTAAATGAGTTAAGAACTCGTAAGGCATGATATGCAAAGCTTAAGGACACAACTGGATAGACAGGAAGAGAGATTTGAAGAACTGATGAAGATGGTAAATGAAAACAGACAATCTACTGCCACAGTTGCTTCAAACTTCACATCTACTCAAAATGCTGTGAATGATCTGATACTAGATGTGAGGGGCATCAAGGTTGGAAATACTGCAAAAGATCAATTTCTGAAAGATCAATTTATTTCTATCCATCAGAAACTTGACAACCTTGCTGCAACACCTAAACCTACTGAGCCTGCTGCTGCTGCACAACATCCTGCTATGCCTGATCCCAAACTTACTGAAAGAATCAATCTACTGGAGGAGACCTTGCAATCAAGGATTACTTCACTTGATACAAGAACTGGAGCTATAGAAGGTCAATTGAATAGAGTGGTCATCTCACAGAGGGTATTCATGGCCTCATATCCCGTTTTGTTGATGATGTCACTAAGGGGGAAGAGGGCCAATCACCAGCAAAGAAAGGAGGCCGCAAGACTTTTTGCACGTAAGAGATGGCAAGATGATACTAATGCCTTTAGCAACCCGCACCGCAGTTCAACTTACCGATGATCTTCTTAGACAATACAAGAAGGAGTATTACAACAGGAGGAAACCTTATCAAAATAAAGGGTTTCATGAAGGACTGGACTCTTTCTTGGGATTGAAATTTTGGGAAGCAAGGGTTAGAGCCTTAAGGGCAAGCAACAGAGGTGGAAGAGGTGGAAGAAGTGGCAGAGGTGATAGGAACTTGCCTATCACAAAAGCAAAGGATTCACTTGAAGAGTTTAAAGAACTGTATATGAAGTTTGGTTTCAGAGTGAATCAGATAAACCTTATCCTGCCTGAAGCTTGGAACTGGTGGAAACAAGTTAATCCCTACATTGATTTTACACTGATTGAAAATGAATGGATGAGGGATATGATAGAATAGATCAGAGCCTATCAAGAGCAAGCTGAGAAGGCTAGACAAGAAAGAGAAAAGAGACAATAGATCAGCATACTTACATTACTTTATCTTTGCTGTATCTAGTTTGTAATAGCTTTGAACAAATGATTTTAATGAAAGATGAGTACTTGTTCTATTTTTGTCTTAATCTTTTTGCTTTGCTGATTAGGTGAGGGTAGTGGCATCATCACCAAAAAGGGGGAAATTGTTGGACTTATTTCTTAGTTTTGATGATGAGTGCCATACTAGCTGTTATAGTGCAAAGGCAAAAAGATGTCTAGATCAAATGTATAGGTTTATTAGAGTTTGATTCATAAATAGGTTTGATCAAACAAGCATCGTAAAGGCCGCCGGTTGATATCGCAGATCGGTCTAGTCGCAGGGTAGATAGGTCGCAGACTAGTCTTGAACCCGCCGAAGACCGAAGACCGAAGGCCGAGGGTTCAAACTCGCAAATGAAGGCTAAGGGATCAAACTTAGTATTTAAAGTCAAGGATATGGAATCGAATTTAGGCAAGTCCGTGATGACCTAAACCGATTACATATACCTTGTGTGTGAAGGTCTAAGTTCCATAAGTTGGATGATGTTTGGAACTTGGTTATAATTAAAATGGTGTAATCTAACTTCACAAATAAAAGTTAGATAAAAGAAATCAGCTGCATTACATTTTATACACAAGAAATTGTCGTTCAAAGTACTTCAAATAGATCGATAGGTACTTCAGCAGACTGATGAACCTGCTGATATTATACCTCGATTAATTCAAGATTATTGGAAGATTACATGGATAAGGACAGCCAACTACCTCTGACTTATCAAGGAAATCAAAGGCTGAGATTAAAAAGACGTTGGGATGATTTATATTTTTATCCATTGGATACAAGTCAAAGGGTGGACAGATCGCACCGTCAAAAGGAATTTCGACAAAGTTGTCGGTCCTATGAATAGTGACAGATCGCAAATCGATGGGACAAAAACAAGGAACGGTCACATTTGAATTTCAAATACAAGTCACATGCATTCCTACCTATAAATAGAGGACTTTCAACTCAGAAAAAGATGATGAATTTTGGATAAACTTTAAGTGATAACTCTGAGCTGAAAAACACCCTGCTGAACTTACTGAGCATAAAGCTGCTGATCTAGAGAATTTCTTCAAGTGCATTCTGTATTCAAGCTACATCAAGATTACACACTTGAAGACTGCAAGCTGCTGATTACATCATCCTAATCAAGCTGCTGTAACTGAATCATTTACTTGATTCAATCTTTATTTTATAAAGAACCCGTCGAAGACAAGAAGCATCCGTGGGTGTGAAAGATCGTTGTTTGTGGTGGAGCCGGTGAAGAGGCAATCCTACCCTTCAAGGACCAAGTGGAAGACTCAGAGCAAAGAATCCTACCGTTCCCGCTTTCGCCTTGTGAAGCCATAGTTATTGGTGAAGGACAAACAACTTAGGAATCTTTGTAACAAGCCTACATCAAAGATCTCTAGTGAATTTCCTCCAACATCACAGAGAAGAGTGGACCGACAGATTACGCCACCCGGAACCACTATAAAATCTCGCCTACTTACTTTCGCATTTAATTTCGCACTTAGTTTATCCTACATATCAACCTACCGAATCTAGCAACCGAAATCACACACTTGCACTACCGAGTATCTAATACTTAGTATCATATTTAACAACAAGTATTAAGGCTTAATTTTGATTTAATTCCGCCGCACAAATTCAAACTCAAACTCAACTATCAAGCAGACTACCGTTTATCGCCAGTTATCGAAGTCTCAAAGCCTTTTCAGACTATCCCGAAGTATCGAAACAGACCGCCGAAGTTGCGAATTTGTTAACTCCAAAGTTTTAAGTGTTAAGTTTATTCACCCCCACCCCCCCCCTCTAAACTTAACCAAAGCCTTTTCAAGGGACCAACAAACCCAATCGGGTTGGACCGGATCCGACCGGGTCGGATCATTTCTACTATTTCTTTATGTTTATATATATATTAAATGGCTTTTCTCGTTGTCATATATATGTTCTTTTAAAGAACCAATTATGAATTGTTATATGATAACGTCCTTAGTATTAAACCGTGATAGAGAAACCATGATAGGCGATTATGGTTGATGAGATCTCTAATCACTTTAATAAGTTTGATACTTAAATGTCTCTAGCCGATGTACTATTAAACGGGGCATTGATAGTATGAACAAAGCTAGCACGTATTAGATGTCTTCTCGTCTTTAGGCGGGGATAGATCTCGTCTATCTAAGTGTAGAGACACTTGGACCGTACGTGGACGTGTATTAGAGAATGCGTACGTTAGACTGACCCACTTACACGGATAAGTGTCACACCATGTGACGGTTGTATAATTATCCTTTTGACCGGAGTCTTCATGGTATCACGGTGTGGATTGTCATGCTTTGACACTATTGAGGTTTCCCCTAACCACGGGGCGATCATGCGGTAGTGATTGGGTGATGATCGAAGCATGCGGAGTATACATGATTGGTCGTCCGGGAATCGCGTATCCTATTATTGGGATCGAATATCCGAAATGGCCTTCTTATAAGGAATGTCTTGTTCTCGTGAATCTTTGCAAAGTGGGAGTAAATGTGTTACTTCGAGAGAGCATGATATCCAGATTATAAGATACGGTCGTTGATGTTTTGACACTCGACGTACGACCGTATGGATATTATTACAGCGATAGGATTGTAAGTTACACGGTAACTGTTTCACATGAAAGGTAGTAGTCATTGCATTTGACTCTTCCGATGATTGGGGGTCACGGTGTGTTGCTAGATGCTATCCCGTGATCGTTAGGCATGAAGGGCATTTTCGTAATTTGCACTTTGTGTCTACGGCCAACATATTCGGAAGCCTATCGGGTCACACACATATGAACATCTAGCCGGATTAAAATGTGGTTATAGATGATAACCAAATAAGGAAAGTTTATCTCGAGACTATAAGGGTTATAGTGGTAAATTAATATGGTGGTATTTATTTATTATGAATAAATTAAATACAAGATATTAATAATAATTATATTAATTAAAGAATATTCCGGTAGCCAATTAATGGCTAAAGGTGGCGCAATTTTGGAGTGTATAAGATACACTTGGATTGTGCAATGTAATTAATGGTGTTACCATATATTAATATAAGATATTAATATATATATATTATACACACATGCGTGTGTGAAGTACATTTGAGATGTACATGCGCACTAATTTAGTGTGCACATATAATATATATAGATTTATATATATGTGATATATGCACATTGTGTAAATTGATTTATGGTAATATAATAAAAGGTAAATATTGTCAATATAAAATATTGACAATATCTTGGAAATATTCAATATAAGATATTGACAAAATCCTAGATTTATTTAATATGAGATATTATAATAAATGAGATAAATCAATCAAATATATTTTCCTTATTTTATTGGGAAAATGTTTTCTTCTCTTCCACTCTAGTATGTGGCGCCACTTTCCCTATAAATAGGAAGTGGGTGTCAAGCTCTTTTATATATCACAATTGCAAGAGCTCATAGTTCTTGTGTAAAATAGAGAGCATCTTTTAGAGAGTTGGAGAGAGGGGAAAAGGGCCGGTCTAGCAACCGGAGTTTTCTAATAGCAATCCATGACGGGATTCCGGCGGGTCGTTCGTGTGGACTAGCGGTAGAGGCCGAACACTTGGGCGGCTCTATGCAGAACTACTCTCCTTAGACGGTCAAAGCGTCGATCTTTTAGATCAATCAAGGTAACCACCGTCTACTAACTCATTTGTTTATTGCTTAAACGAAGTCGATCCTGGTTAAAAGGAAATAAAATTTTAAATTCCGTTGCGTTCCCTCGTAGATTTCCTAACAGTGGTATCGGAGAAAGCTTCGAGCTTAAGCAATAAGCATGTTAAATTGCGTAGTTAATTTTATCGTTTAAATCACGTGATTAAAAGATGAAAGATTTTTGATTCGCAAAAGTGATACATGAAAAAAAAAAAAAAAACAAGATCGGGTGGTGCTCGGCCGACTGGCGGCGGCTGGACGGCGGCGGCGGCAGCAGGGCAACCTGCTGCCGGTAGTCGGTTGACCGGTCAATGCTGGCAGATCTCCAAATTTTTTGTTTTGTGTATTTTGTGATTCAATATGGTTCATAGTTGTGATTGTTAATTTCCTTTTGTTTAGTTGTGTCATGTGGCTAACCAATGGTTCAAATAGTTTGGGCATTGGGATGCCACATGGCAATAAAATAATAATGGTTTTTCCAAACCTTTTTTGGAATAGGCCTAAAGCCCTTTCCAAATATTTGATTTGGGAAAAGGCTAGCTGAGCCACTTCCAAAATTTTGATTTTAGAAAGTGGCCGTGCCTAAACCAAAATTATTTGGCATTTCCAAATATTTGATTTGGAATAAAGCCTAGCCCTTTCCAAATATTTGATTTGTAAAAGGCCTAGGCCTAAGCCACTTCCAAAATTTTGATTTTGGAAAATGGCCAGGCCTAAGCCAAATTTGGTTTAGGAAACCAAAGGCATCCCTTTTGATTACGAATCAAAAGGAAAGAAACAAAAGAGAAATAATTTTAATTTTGATTTATTTTGGAATAGTTCTAATTAATTAAAATTAAAATTAAAATCGTTTAAAATTAATCGTTAATTTTATTTCGATTAAAATCATTTAATTAATTAAATGTTAATTAGTTAATTGATTGGGTAAAATTATTTAATAGATTAAATGTTAATTGATTAATTGAGACGCAAGTAGTTAAATTTTAATTTTATCTTTTTCATAAGATTTTATTGTATGGATTAGATATAGTAGATATAATATGATTATATGGACCCCGATTGATCATGGACTCGACCGATAGGATAGATGTGAATGATTTAATTTTTCTGTTGGTTTAAAATTTGTCCTAGGCCGTTATGAAGAGCGTGACCTAGTTTATTTTCTGCATTTATCCCATTCCCGTTGACTCCCCCCGTGTGCGGCGGGTGTATTTATTTTATAAGATAGAATTAAATGTAACAAGAATGGAGCAGAAGATGTAGACCAAAGAAATAAGAATAAAGATCCCATTGGAGAATGGCGCATTAAAGATCCTATTGGCGGTTGCAGCTACCTTAGATTGTGACCCGCGGTTTCGTCAGTTTGTATTCGAAACCGCACCTAGGAAAAGTCCATGATCATACCGGTTACTTTATGCATTTATTTATTTTGTGCTTGTATTTATTTTATATGATACGATAGATGCATGACTAGGCACGATCTAGATAAATGTGTAGGATGTATGTTTATAGAGATAGACATATTTATGATCAGACCATGATTAAAAATTAATTAAGTGAATTAATTTACATAAATACTTCCACCTCAAAAGAATCAAGTTGAAATTGCCTCCCCATATTATAATGACGGTGAAGAGCCCTTGTTCGGATCCAACTCATCAGCCAAAGCAGGGGGTTGACCTACCTCGGGTATATCGTCATTATCGAGATATGATCGTATGAGATCTCACGAATATTGGGGTTATGACTTGACTAAGAATTCTCTCGGCCACCATCCAAAGCGGGGTCGTTTGGATTTTAGAGGCAAGGGTTTGACTACTTCATAAGATGAAAATTGTCAAAGAGTTGACTAGTCAAACAACAAGAGTCGTATAAGATACGATTGACAAAGGGTTGTTGTCTACCTATTAGACTATTTTCGGCCCACCAAACCCAAAGCGGGGTCGGGGTAGTTTAGTGGGATCTTGTCCACTAAAGAAATTAATAATTCTTGAAAGTCAATTGGAAGTAGTTGACTAGTGGGAGCAAAATCATAAATCAAAAAGACCATTTTTGATTTTGCGTGTATAAACAACAACACTCTTTTATCATTATTTTATGTTGTAGTTTTAGCAAACTTTATATTTATGTTTAATTCTCGATTAGTAAAACCAAATTATGACTGTTACCTTTTGAGAAATGTTCTCAAATATGGTTAAGTAATTTTAATCCTTTTAAAATGAGCAATGACACGAGAGATCCTGTTGTAGTAGTTAGAGACAAGGAGGCTACATATTTGATGGAGTACTCCAAAGCTTTAATTATTAATGAAAGCGGAATCTCATGATATGATTAAATCATTTGAAATAAGTTTCAACGAATTAGTCATATATTGGATACGATCCAAGATGATCATTCAGTCATACGATGACAATTAATTCAAACGTTGAATAAGAATGACCACATCTAATTTTGGAAAGGTTGTTTTAAAAATTGTAAGATTTAAGTATCTACTTAATTCTATCATTGCTTAAAGGTTAATTAAATAGTCAATGTTTTGAATACGATTCAAAAGGATGAATAAACTATTTAATATACTTTAGATTTTCTTTATGAAAGGAAATTAAAGACATGGCTCTTGTGATCTTTCTTAAGTCTTATGAAGACTACACTAAGAAATATTTACAAGTGCTTAAAGGATTAAAAAGGAAAGTTAGGGCATGTGCTTAAATAGAGAACTTATTGAAGTTTCTATTCTAGGCAAGTGAGTTGAGATAAATCTATCTAAATTCAAAGTCAACTCTAAGATATATGATACCTTACGAGTGTGATTAAATTAGAAAGATTAAATGCAGATATGGAAGGTGAAGCAAACGTTGTGACACTTACCATACTCTGGATCTAGTAAACTGATAAGGGAACTAAATAAATGTTATTATATTCCGGTTCTTATGAAGAACATACTTTCAGTTATTTGTTAGGATTTAGTAGACATATTCAATTGTAAAGAATAAATGTTATTCCGATAAAGTTGGAAGGTCACTGAATCTAACATACTAGATTGTTGTCACTATATAGTTGATATATGTGATGAGATCTCAACTAAATATTTGTGTGGCTGTTATCCTTAATATTTGTGGTTGTTCTAGACATAATCTCTCTGGGAGGGAAGCGTGTAATTAAACGTCATTCTGATGATGTTGAACCATATGATTATGAATCATGTGGGTAATACGTATCTTACCTAAAGATGACTAAAATACCCTTTTATGAAAAGGTTGTAAAATCTAGAAAAATTGTCTGAAGCCTAAACATACCGATGTTTGTTGGCTTGTGACAATTAATCCCACAAATAATTGTTTGTTAAATCTCTATGACTATTTTTAGAAATAGTCAAGTGTACTCAGTGAAGTGCATAATTCGGAAGCCCGAAAAGTTTGAGCTAGTACGAATAAGAGATTGACGAGCTACTTAGGAATTAATCTTCAATTGGATTGAAGTAATTAATACCTGAAGGGTGTTTCAGAAGTCGTCTGAAAAGGAATAAGATTCTCCCTTGAAGGATACCATCTTTGGGATACGCAATTAGATTGTGTTCCCAAAATGGAAATAACACTTTATATGATAAAGGTGTGACGCAAGCCATGCGATGTATCCCTTACCCGTTTCAGGACAGTGCCCTTACACTTAACCGAGTTCCAAAGATAAAGGTTGAATAAATTCCATATTAGATATGGAAGGCGATAATGTCAAATCTATCCTAACCGATAATTTGAAGTTGTCACAAGCAAAGTCAGAAAGGCTTGGAGCCTAGTACGACATATGCAACTTTGTGGAATATCTCAGCAAGCACGCTAGATATTATTTACTCCTCCGCGGAGCAAAAGGTGTTTGTCTCCAAACATGCTGTCTTCTAGAGGAAGTGTTTCTTCCAAGAGAAACAGTGGGAGTGAATCAGATCTCAAAAGAGTTTGAGAACCACAAAGATATATAACGAGAGCAGACGCCGCATAGCGATGAGGTGTAGAACACTGCTCAATGCACACAAAAGTTCTGTAAGTCTGTGGATAACCTCAAGCCTGAAAAGGCTGCTGGTATGTTCATCTAGAAGAATGAATATCTCACGACTTATGAAGGAATGTTTGAAAGGCAAGATTGAGAGATATGGCCAGGAGCCATAATATCTGAACTAGATTCCATCAGTGACAACCAGGTTATGAACCTAGTCTGTCTTACCTAAGGGGAATGTCCCTGAAAGGCTGACATGGATAGTAATATGATTACCATCATGCTATAGTGACGGCTGAGGGGTACGGGGTGTAAACCTTGTAATTACCTTTATGCTGCCAGCTGAGCCCAGTTCTATTTAGATGATGCTCGTTATAACTTGATATCATGGCTATATGATAGTGTTGAAGACGTTGGGCATATAGCTCGATGTTCATAGACGTTAACATGATATGTAAGCTCATGAGATCCATTTATGGACTCAAACAAGTTTCTCTAGACGGTTTCTTTGTTTGATAATCAAAGGAGTTTGATTTAGTCAAAAGAAGAATATGCCCAATGTGCAAGATGGATAGTGGGAGTGTGTTACGATTTTTGAGTAAGGTATTAGATATCTCTCTCGAGAATTAATACCCCATGTCACAGTCAATTAGTGTTTGGTAGTTCAAGGTCTTTACGAAAGCACTTGGATTAGCAGTTCTTATTTTAATAAATGAGAATCTATAGTGATAGATTTAACTGCTGTTAGATTATTGTTTACCTATATAGATATGATGCTAAAAGAAGTTTAGCATAGATCGCAAGATCTATCTGTGTTAGGACGTTGGTCCTAAAGATGAGGTGAAAGATGATGATGCTTATGGAAGGTTTCCTTCGCTACTACGATAGAAACCATCATAAAGGTAATGCCAGATGTTCATAGTCCATGAATAGTCATGAGCAAGTATGAAAGTAAATCTGATGAATGTCGAGAATATCCTTAAACAAGTTAAGGAAAGGTTCATAGTTTATTGAAACTTGGAAATAAATAAACGTAGATATACAAACGTATATCCTGAGTCTTATGAAGGCGAGTGGGAGCTACAGTCTGGGTTTGCAGTCACTTTGATTAAGTGATACAGGGAGCTGGAAATGTTCTAGCCTATGGGTCACTATAAACTCTACAACTTAGCCAAAACACAGTAGTGCCTTAGAGGCGCAGCGGGAGCAGTACATGGATCTAGAAGGTTCATTCCTGAACCTTGTACGGTTGTTCCACCTTTTCTATATAGTTGATATAGTAAGTGGATTCATTGCTTGAAGCAAGGACCAGGGTCTCGTCAGAGATTCGTGTGTGTGTTGAGGCGGTTCCTTTGACTTGGTCATTTGGAACATGATATGAAGATAGTCCGAGTCCCCATGGATAGCGATCCGTTTATGGCTAGGTCTGGTTGCGAGTATTACATGAGATTCTTGTGTTTCAACTTGGTCTTGTGTGTGCAAGTGATTGGTTTTAGGCCAAGTGGGAGATTGTTGGAATAGTGTCCTAAACCCAATCGGGTTGGACCGGATCCGACCGGGTCGGATCATTTCTACTATTTCTTTATGTTTATATATATATTAAATGGCTTTTCTGTTGTCATATATATGTTCTTTTAAAGAACCAATTATGAATTGTTATATGATAACGTCCTTAGTATTAAACCGTGATAGAGAAACCATGATAGGCGATTATGGTTGATGAGATCTCTAATCACTTTAATAAGTTTGATACTTAAATGTC
The DNA here is from genome assembly GCA_036785695.1 of Gentiana straminea. Taxonomy (NCBI): domain Eukaryota; kingdom Viridiplantae; phylum Streptophyta; class Magnoliopsida; order Gentianales; family Gentianaceae; genus Gentiana; species Gentiana straminea. The sequence continues at coordinate 1,603,000 of JAVUPR010000175.1, forward strand.
TCTAGCCGATGTACTATTAAACAGGGCATTGATAGTATGAACAAAGCTAGCACGTATTAGATGTCTTCGTCTTTAGGGCAGTGGATAGATCTCGTCTATCGAAGTGTGTAGAGACACTTGGACCGTACGTGGACGTGTATTAGAGAATGCGTACGTTAGACTGACCCACTTACACGGATAAGTGTCACACCATGTGACGGTTGTGTAATTATCCTTTTGACCGGAGTCTTCATGGCATCACGGTGTGGATTGTCATGCTTTGACACTATTGAGGTTTCCCCTAACCATGGGACGATCATGCGGTAGTGATTGGGTATGATACTGAAGCATGCGTAGTATACATGATTGGTCGTCCGGGAATCGCGTATCCTATGATTGGGATCGAATATCCGAAATGGCCTTCTTATAAGGAATGTCTTGTTCTCGTGAATCTTTGCAAAGTGGGAGTAAATGTGTTACTTCGAGAGAGCATGATATCCAGATTATAAGATACGGTCGTTGATGTTTTGACACTCGACGTACGACCGTATGGATATTATTACAGCGATAGGATTGTAAGTTAAACGGTAACTGTTTCACATGAAAGGTAGTAGTCATTGCATTTGACTCTTCCGATGATTGGGGGTCACGGTGTGTTGCTAGATGCTATCCCGTGATCGTTAGGCATGAAGGGCATTTTCGTAATTTGCACTTTGTGTCTACGGCCAACATATTCGGAAGCCTATCGGGTCACACACATATGAACATCTAGCCGGATTAAAATGTGGTTATAGATGATAACCAAATAAGGAAAGTTTATCTCGAGACTATAAGGGTTATAGTGGTAAATTAATATGGTGGTATTTATATATTATGAATAAATTAAATACAAGATATTAATAATAATTATATTAATTAAAGAATATTCCGGTAGCCAATTAATGGCTAAAGGTGGCGCAATTTTGGAGTGTATAAGATACACTTGGATTGTGCAATTTAATTAATGGTGTTACCATATATTAATATAAGATATTAATATTATGTATATTATACACACATGCGTGTGTGAAGTACATTTGAGATGTACATGCGCACTAATTTAGTGTGCACATATAATATATATAGATTTATATATATGTGATATATGCACATGTGTGAATTGATTTATGGTAATATAATAAAAGATAAATATTGTCAATATAAGATATTGACAATATCTTGGAAATATTCAATATAAGATATTGACAAAATCCTAGATTTATTTAATATGAGATATTATAATAAATGAGATAAATCAATCAAATATATTTTCCTTATTTTATTGGGAAAATGTTTTTTTCTCTTCCACTCTAGTATGTGGCGCCACTTTCCCTATAAATAGGAAGTGGGTGTCAAGCTCTTTTATATATCACAATTGCAAGAGCTCATAGTTCTTGTGTAAAATAGAGAGCATCTTTTAGAGAGTTTGAGAGAGGGGAAAAGGGCCGGTCTAGCAACCGGAGTTTTCCAATAGCAATCCATGATGGGATTCCGGCGGGCTGTTCGTGTGGACTAGCGGTAGAGGCCGAACACTTGGGCGGCTCTATGCAGAACTACTCTCCTTAGACGGTCAAAGCGTCGATCTTTTAGATCAACCAAGGTAACCACCGTCTACTAACTCATATGTTTATTGCTTAAACGAAGTCGATCCTGGTTAAAAGGAAATAAAATTTTAAATTCCGCTGCGTTCCCGCGTAGATTTCCTAACAGTCTCTAGGAGAACAGCCCTGGATTTACCATCGACAATTTTTGGAATCGTCAAATGGCGCTATAAGGAGGGTCTCCTACTGACAACTTCGTTCAAAATCGAATAGAAAAAAACACAGTCAGATCTACAGCCAATATCTAGAGATTGAGCCATCAAAATGAAATTTCCACCGTCCAGATAGAAAAAGAAGGTGTTATGAATAAGCCCTCCCATGCCGATCGGAGTCCGTTTCGATGACCGATCGTTGCCGTAAAGTTGATGCTGCTGTATAACCAAAAAACGCAGCAGTCAGATCGGTGTATTATTGCCAGAGATTGAACCGTTGAAATGCAAATTCCACCATGCAGATTGAAGAAGAATGAGGGACGAACAAGATCTCCAACATTTGTGCCGATCAGAGTCCATTTCAATGCCCGATAGTCGCCGTAAAGTTGCTGTTGCTGCTGTATCACCAAAAAACGCAGCAGTTACATCGGCGGCCAATTTTCAGAGATTGAGCCGTTGAAAAAATTATTTCCACCGTTCATATTGATGAAGAAAGAGGGAAAAATAATCCCTCCAAATTTCGTGTCGATCGGTGTCCGTTTCGATACCCGATTGTCGCCGCCAAGTTGCTGCAGTAACACTAAAATAAGCTGCGAGTTTTCTTCCTTATTCTCCAATATCCGAGCCGAACTCCCCTGCTTTCCAGATTTGAGCTCTCAAGATACAAGTTCTCATCGGGTTTTATCTCTACAACTTTTTTATAATCACGCTTATTCATTTTTTGGAACTCTCCCGACCTAAAGATTCGGGACGAGCTTTCTTATATTTGGAACTCGCCTTCGGGCGAGCCTTCTATAAGTCCGAATTTAATTTGACATCATATTTGGAACTCGCCTTTGGGTGAGCCTTCTATAAGTCCGAATTTAGTGCAGCATCATATTTGGAACTCGCCTTCGGGTGAGCCTTCTATAAGTCTGACTTCAGGTCGGCATCATATTTGGAACTCGCCTTCGAGCGAGCCATCTATAAGTCCGATTTATATTTAGAACTCGCCTTCGGGCAATCCTTCTATATGTCTGACTTCAGGTCGGCATCATATTTGGAACTCCCCTTCCGGCGAGCCTTCTATAAGTGTGACTTTAGGTAGGCATCATATTTGGAACTCGCCTTCCGGCGAGACTTCTATAAATCCGACTTCAGGTCCGCATCATATTAGGAACTCACCTTCGGGCGAGCCTTCTATAAGTCCGACTTCAGGTCGGCATCATATTTGGAACTCGCCTTCGGGCGAGCTTTCTATAAGTCCGGCTTCAGGTCGGCATCATATTTGGAACTCGCCTTTGGGCGAGATTTCTATAATTCCGGCTTCAGGTAGGCATCATGTTTGGAACTCGCCTTCGGGTGAGCCTTCTTCGTAAGTACGACTTCGGTCGGCATCATATTTGGAACTCGCCTTCGGGCGAGCCTTCTCTAAGTCCGGCTTCGGTCGGCATCATATTTGGAACTCGCCTTCGGGCGAGCCTTCTGTAAGTCCGGCTTCAGGTCGGCCTTATATTTGGAACTCGCCTTCGGGTGAGCCTTCTGTAAGTCTGACTTCAGGTCGGCCTCATATTTGGAACTCGCCTTCGGGCGAGCCTTCTGTAAGTCCGACTTCTGGTCAGCATCATATTTGGAACTCGCCTGTGAGCGAGCCTTCTAAAAGACCGAATTCAGTTCGACACCAACAGATTACACCAATAAGCAAACGGTACGTTGATTTACTATTATTTTATTTTCCATTATGCATGGTTTTTATTGATTTTACGGGACAAACACACATGCAACTCTTACATGCAAGAAGTCAGTTCAACCTAGCCCTACTCGCTTTGCTTTTAAATGTGAAGTCAGCATTAGCCTGGCCCTGCTCGTCCTAAACTTTTAAACAAGAAGTTAGCACCAGCCTGGCCCTGCTCGTCCAATACTTTTACGTGAGAAGTCAGTCCAACCTGGTCCTTCTCGCCGTGCTTTTAAACGAGAAGTCAGCACTGGCCTGGCCCTGCTCGTCCAATAGTTTTTTGCGAGAAGTCAGTCCAACATGGCCCTGCTCTCCGCGCTTTTAAACGATAAGTCAACATTAGCCTGGCCCTGGTCATCCTAAACTTTTAAACAAGAAGTCAGCACTAGCCTGGCCCTGCTCGTCCAATTCTTTTACGTGAGAATTCAGTCCAACCTGGCCCTGCTCGCCGTGCTTTTAAACGAGAAGTCAGCACTAGCCTGGCCCTGCTCATCCAATACTTTTACGCGAGAAGTCAGTCCAACCTGGACCTGCTCGCCGTGCTTCTAAACAAGAAGTCAGCACTAGCCTGGCCCTATTCGTCCAATACTTTTACACGAGAAGTCAGTCCGAACTGGCCCAGCTCGTCCAACAATGTGCGGAGCAGTCGGCCGCCCTGAATGCCACAACTCTATGCGCCATCATCACATCGGTACGATCAACAACACCTCTAGTACACCAATCAGTCAAGCCCGTGATAAGGACATCGTCCAATCAGGTTCTCCTTAATGCTGTTTTAATGTAATATTGACTCGTTCTATTGTGTATTTAATCAAAAGCTCAAACTCACTGAAATAGTCAGAAATACTTCCGACTCCATTAAAATATGATACCTGAGCCCCACCCGCGTACCGGCTCAAAAACGTACGTGAGGTCTGACAGATCTGACCCAGCTCGCAGAAATTTAATATGAGAAGTAAGCAAAACTTCTGACTCGTTTCACCAAAAAGTGACATCCGCGCATCCCACGTCGGATCAAATGAACATGCCCAATAAACTGTCTACAGGCCAGACAAGCCAACCTCCGTAGGGCGGATTCCACTCTAAACGCTATAGTTGACACTTGAGCTCCGCAGGTCGGACTAAACATGATCAACAGAGACCAAACGAATAAAGTCTGCATGATAAACTCAAATAATTAAGTCTATAGGCCAGACTCAAGATTAGACAAACAAACAACCAAGTATGCCATCGAAAAACTGTAAGTTAATGCATGGCCTACTGAAGGGCAAGATGTCCCGGTTGTAAAGCACTCAAGAGACTAAAAGTTTGGATTAAGAAAACTCATCAAGAGTAAAATCCCAATTCAGTAGAACTTACATCCAAGCTCCCTAGCACGGACTCTGCGTAAAATCAAATCTGTAAGACAGATTCAACCTAAGCATCGCAGGTCGAACTCAGCGAACTCAGTGAAGTTTGTCAGACAAGTCGAACTAGAACCAAAGCCCGCAGGTCAGACTCAATTGAGCTCCACAGATCGGACTCAAGAAGTTTGTAAACCAATCTCTTCAAGTCTGCAAGTCGGACTTAGCTGCATTCGTTGTCCGTAGGACAAACTCGAGAAAAAGCATAACAAAACCTTTAGTATGCCATCCAAAACTACAAGTTAATGCATGGCATACTAGAGGGCAAGATACGATTAAAACAAGTACTTAAAGAAGTGCTCGGAATAAAGTTAAGGTTGAGAACTTAATGAAATACTCCTTCTATTATCAAATTGTACCGAGTACACTTTCATTTGAAATAAAATTAAAAAAAATAATCTACAAGTCCACAAGCCTACGGACCTAAGAATCAGGGGCTGGACTCTGATGTCTCAAAAGAAGCAAGAAACAAGCAGCCACAACACGACACGAGTACTCGGACACAATGTCCACTCCCACCGGGAAGTCATTCAGACGGTTGTCATAGGCCGCACTGATGCTCAACTTATAAAAAGCCTTGCGGGGGAGATTCCTGACAAAGTCAACAATCTGAACCTTTGCCTTATCAACCCCAAGGTATAGCCATGGTTAGGCCGACCTTGCCTCAGGTCGGCAATCTTCTTCAAATCTCCAATAAACTTTCCTGACCCGGGGAGAACATCCTAACCAATCCCGGTTCTCTGAAAGTAAGAAACTCTATCAAAGTACAACACTCGAGTAAGAAAATCAAGCTTCTTGAAGTCAGTGCCAGCTAGCTCCATGTCAGTCATCCCAGAGATCGGCTCATGTTCCACAGGCCAGGCTTAATAAAGTCTGCAGGACATGCAATCTGCGCTTCGCATCCGGCTCACCAAGCATATGTCAACTAAAAAGTACATTGAGTCCGCTTTATAGTGCAGCATCGTAGCCCGTCCGCTTAATAAGGCGAGAAGTTAGCCCAATCTGGCCCTGCTCGCCGTAAAGTATAAAGCTAGAAGTCAGTCTGATAAGCCTCAAGCAAATCTTCTGTACGCCCGACTCCAGCTCGGCATCGTAGTTAAAGCTCGCCCCCGAGCGAGTCTTCTCAAAATTGTGGCCTTACGCTCTCAAGCCGGATGCGCTTAAAACCGGTCTCTACCTAAGCACAACACCAGTGCACTACGCTATATGAGCCTTACGTTATCTAAGTAGATCGCTCTAGAACAAGTCACCTCAACAAATGGTGTATCAAGTCGTTACAACTTTACACCATGACTCTCGTATACACATCTGAAAGCTGGAAGAGTACGGGGTCATTGATGTATCGAATCAGTCCAAGTCCCCTAGTTCCGGAAAGAGCCCATGGATCCGAACCTAGCCCATACGTAAGCCCAGAAACGGATAGGCCCCTCAGCCTAGCTAGTCCGCCCCTTAATACGGTGGACCAGGCCAAGCACAATCAAACCCACCTTGCACCATCACGATTCATGTCATGATCCAAGGCAACGGAAATGAAGTAACAAGCAGCTAGCTTGATACAAAGCACTGGGGGCTCGACCCGCTCGCCCCTCCAGTCCGCCATCCTTCAATGCGAACAAAGCCAACGCAACTAGGCAACAAAGTTCATAAACAACCATCTCATGCCTCAAAGGCTGTCATTTCTCCAGCTCTTCAGCTCGACACTCTAAGACTGATCTTGGTTCGGCAGCTTCCCAGTTTGCCAGCTCGTCCAACAGCCTGGTGACAACCTACTCATGGCCCTATAAATAGCAGCATCACACCTTTGACAAAAGGGTGCTATCATCTTCGAAGAACTACATAAATTGGGCTTGATCCCTTAGAAGCTAAGGGTACGTAAGAAACCTTCTACGGCTCAGCTCATAATCACAACACATCTTTTTCTTCATCCTTGTTCTTGAGCGCCATCGTGCAACCACCATCATGGGCTAAAACGCCTTGAATTCTGCAAAGCCATAGCAGAGTTACAACGGAACTCTACCAGATTGGCAGAATGATCCGCGTATCAACTCTTCAAGTCTTGAGAACCGTGGCCGAGCTACAACCTTAAGCAGATCCTAGCCGGCCCCCACAGCCCGCCTAGATCCGGGGGCTTGGCGACGATGCCCAAAATTGACCGTAACCACGCGTCGCCTCTACATCAGCACAATAATAAATGAAGATAAAGAAAAGCGTCCATCAAAGGCCAGAACCCTCAGTACCCGAGCTGCATGAGCTCGGTCACCATCCTCCGACCCCTTTAGGTCGGCTTGTACTTGTGATCAAACCAGCCCCTGCCCGACCCTATAGGTCGGCTTAAGTCCCTCTCGGACCAACCTCTTCACACATAAGAATCCGAGCTGATCCCAGCTCGGCTATCTTTCCCGACCTCCGTAGGTCGGCCCAAACACAGAAGGGTTCAGCTAGTTCAGCTCGGGCCATCTAAGTTGGCCAGAGTCCATCCTCAATCGTATTTCTCACGTGTGTGATAATCAGATAAATATGGGAAGAATCCCACATATTTAATACTCTGATTCTAGCATTCAAATATATCCATAATTATCTCCTAAAATTAAGGAGATTAAATCGTAGTTATTGATGACGGAAAAATTCACTGTTATTATTATAACTTCACCCCACTTCTGATACCATTTTGAGCATTTATATATCAAATCAAGTCATTAATTCCTTAGATTTATCTAAATACGTAATTAGTAAGTATTATATAAAATATCGTGTTTTTATAAGTTTTTGTACCGATTTTAGTAAATCGGAGTGTCGTGTCGGATTTACGCTTGGTATTTTGGTGCTTTATTGCAGATTTCTAGGTAAATCAAGGCCCCGAGAATCGAAATTTTGAAATATAATCATATCTCTGAAAGGATTTAGAGAATGTCACGAGCTTAAGTGGTCAATCGAATTGCTTAAGTGGTCAAGTGGCTAATCGATTTGATTTAGTGGTAATCGAGAAATATCTTTGACAAACGAATGGCTCATCAAAACGACATTTTCTGAAGAAGAGTCCTTCATTTAAGTTGTAGATTTTTCCAAGAGCTTTCCGATGCCTCTTGAATCATGTTCTTTGGAGATCCAGAACTCGAGATATGAATTTTAGAAGTTTTATTCCAAAATATATAATTTTATCCGGAAATCGGATAATTAAAGGGGATAATTAAAGCGATGATGAATGTGATGATTACACCGGCCCGGTCCGGCTATGACCCGGCCCGGTCCGGCCTTAACTAATTTTGCCTATAAATAGACTGAATGCTATCACAGAATAAATGCCCCTTGCTTCGGCCATTTCTTTTCTTTTCTTGTTTGTAGTAGTAACATATATATATAATTTCCTTTTCTTTCGTTTGTTTCATTTTTTATTTATTTATAGTATCTAGCTATATATATCCATCTATATATATACATATATATTTATCTAACTATATATATATATATATATATATATATATATATATATATATATATATATATATATATATATATATCTATATATATATATATATATATATATATATATATATATATATATATAGCTAGATATATATATATATATATATATATATATATATATATATATATAGATAGTTAGATATATATATATATATATATATATATATATATATATATATATATATATATATATATCTAGCTATATATATATATATATATATATATATATATATCTAGCTATATATATATATATATATATATATATATATATATATATATATATATATATATATATATATATATATATATATATATATATATATATATATATATAAGTACCAAAAATATATATATTACCTTATATATATATATTTCCTAATCCCTAGTAGTAGTATATATATATAGGCATTATGCCATAAATAATATAGTAGCCGTAGTACCGTTGTAATCGTTGTAATGATAGTTATCGAAAGATCGTTGTTGTTGAAGTCGTAACTATTTCCGGAGAATACGGTCTCCGAATCAACAGTTGAAATCTGAAATGATTTTAAGCAATCATACGATGATGAGAGGCTAAAGCACGTTGGAACAAGCCTTGTGAAACCGATTCTTAGCAACATCTCGATTTCGACTTTTGGATTGTTTTGTGAGTTTTTATCAAAGTGTGTATCTTTATTATGTTCTTATTGATTATGCAATTTAAATCGAGAGATGGTTGCTGTTTGTTCTTTAACGTTTGATGAGAATCGTCGTTAAACCTTAGATCACCGTAGTAAAGATTAGATTTTTAACCTAAAAATAACGAGAGTTGTTAGGTTAATATCTAGGCTGCTAGATTGAGAAATCTTACACCTTTGTTATGGAAGCATTAATCTTTAAGATCGAGAGATGAGAGATTAATAGGCGAATTTTCTAAAAGATTAGAAATTCATACTTTTGATAGGTGAACCACAATCTTTATTAAATCATCACTAGACACTCTAGAGTAGAAATTAAGGGTTGCAGGAATCGGTGGATCATTGCTTGTTCATTGTTAAATTAATTGAGAAAAATCGTTTGTGCTGTCTTGCTTCGTTTTCATCGTAGTAATTGTAGCAAGTTTATAATTATAGTTTTAGTTATAAAATAGGAACAACTTAGTTAGTTCGGTTCATAATTATCTTTCCTGGCTTTAGATCTTTGATCTTCTGTCCAGTTTATTTTTGTTGTTTTCGTTTTTAGTTTTGTTTTGTGTAAATTTTAGTAATAATAATAGTTGTGACAAGGTTAGAAAAATTATTAAGAACTAGATAAACCTCGATTCCCTATGGACTCGACTCCGGTTTTAATCGCTATACTACGATCCCTGCACTTGGGATAGACCGGATTTAATTTATTACTTGTTATATTTTGCTGAGCATAAAATCCGAGACAACTTTTTGGCGCCGTTGCCGGGGACTCGGTACGGTTGTCTAGTTTTTGTTAATTAATTTTTTTTCTTAAGTTTGTGCCCTTAGTGTTTCTGTTTTCTTTCCTTAAAAAAAATTATTTTTGGTTTATGCAAACTCGGAGTCAGAAAGGCCCACTGCTTTACACCCCTGACCTCGAACGAACCATAGTCAGACCAAACAGGCGAAGAGTCCGTCCTTCGGCTCTTCCTGACGAAGAGAACACGGCTGAACTAGATTTCGAACGACGTTTAGCAGAGGAGATTGAAGAAATCATTATCATGGCTGCGAATGAAAGACACACGTTGGCTGACTACACCCCGCCCGGTGAAGTCGAGTCAACCCAAGCTAGCCGTTTTACCAGCTATTAATGCACCAACCTTCGAACTTAAACCAGGTCTTATTCAAATGATGCAACACGCATCTATCTTTCATGGTTTTCAATCTGAGAATCCTCACACTCACGTACACACATTTTTAGAAATATGTGGTACAACTCGCATACAAGGAGTTAGTGAGGATGCAATTAAATTGAAATTGTTTCCTTTTTCCTTAAGAGGGGAAGCGAAAGAGTGGTACAACTCTCTTCCTGCCGAGTCGATTACAACCTGGGCTGAACTCGAGCACGAGTTCCTGAGTCAATATTTCCCACCATCCAAAACAGCCCAGTGCTTGAGTGAAATCTTCACATTTTTCCAAAAGGAAAATGAATCTTTCTTTGATGTTTGGAAGAGATTTAAGGCTCTCCTGCGGAAATGCCCTCATTATGGTTTAGACTTGCAGAGGCAAGTCAACACTTTCTTCAGTGGATTGACCAAACTCACCAAGGGTATGGCCAATATTTCATCAGGAGGGGCATTTTTAAGAAAAACGCCTGAAGAGGGATGGCAGTTATTTGAAGATATTTCCAAGTACAACTACGCCCATTCATCTCACGCTATCCAGACACCTCCTCCACCTAGGATCGAGGAGCTGAACAGGCAAAATCAGATCGCCATGCTACAACAGCAGGTGGAAGCTCTCAAAATATCCTCTAATCCTACAAATCAGAACCAGTAATTTCCTCAGAACTCTCATGTTCTGTTCTGTGAAAGTTGTTGTCAGCCTGGCCATTTGGTTGGCCAGTGTCACTTTCTTTCCCATCCCGCGTATCAAGTCAATACTATCCGAATCGGGACAAGCGGTCCCTACCACATGTCGACATGTGATAATGTGGGGCATACCGCTCGTTTTCGTCCCATGGGTGGACGTAACGCCGAAGTTAATACTTTCAACGGCCAAAGCAAAATCGAGATTCCACAATCGCCTTCTCGGCAAAGCAATTTTCAAAACCAGGGTTTTAATCAAAATCCGAACTTCAATCGAACCATAATATGAATTTTCCTAATCAAAATCGAGGTTCAACCGAATCGGCCGAACAATCCAAATCCTATGTTTCAAAGTCGGTATATCCAATCTTTTCCACAAAACTTTCGTAATTCTCAAGGCCCCTCTCAATCTAGTAATCTTGACACTAAATTGGATTCCTATCGAAGGAGAAGCGAATAATAATTTCCAATTCCTTCTCGCTCAATCAAGAATCTTGAAAGGCGCTCGGTCAAGTAGCCGACCAAAAGCTTCTAGACCCTCGTGCGCTACCCGGCCTTCACTGAGAAGAACCCTGATGAGCTTAAATTTACCCCTCGAAAATATATTTATAAAGACTCGTAACTGTGGGTATACCAACTCTCTAACCAGCAGAGTACCGGGTCAGATTGTTAGGATAGCTACAAGAGTACGAGGTCGATCCCAAGGGAAACGTGGTTGTGAGTACCAAAGTGAACGTGTTTCTTAGTCTAGGCGATCAAAGTTTTTGGATTGTTTTTATACTATAACGATGCTAAAGATAGAAAAGAAAGAAAATTAAGAACATAGCCGAACCATGATCAAAATAGCTAATTTCAACCCCAAGGATAGACAAAACCGGGAGTGTGCATTATAACAAACGAACTCTCACATTCAATCTCACGGGTGCGTGCTCCTAATTCTGATGTTAAGATCTGAACAACTCTCCTTTAACATCCTATGTGAGGTTACTTAATTCTCTTTTTAGAAAACCGATTATCCTAACATGATTAAGTGTTGTGAGACGCTTGATATAACCCTCGTTACGGAAACAAGTCCAAAAATTACTCGGTCGAAGTTACTACCGATTCATACTCATCAACGTACTACACCAAACATCTTAACGCGAATGTGTCAAAGCAGTAAACCGAAGTTTTACCTAATCCATGGTCTACCCGAAAGACTCCGTGAAACAACTTGTCATCGTTGGCTCAAGAACCACCCGGCACTTCATAGTTCAACCCCGGGGTCTAACACTAAACTACACTAATCTAGACTACCACATTCAAGTTACTATGTTGATAATAAAACACCGATGAGCGCGGGCCTGAATTCACGACCTAAAACCCCGGTATGTTTTACCTCCCGATCTTAGAACCCTTTTTCCCACACCATTCTCTCTGAACAACTCTCAAGAATGATGTGTGTGATTTTTGACCTAGGTAGCTAATCTAGCCCAAATCCGTTATAACAAGTTCTAAGACGTGAAATATGTGAGATATAACAATAAAAAGCACTACACACTCCCAATTTTATCTTCCAAAGGTTGATTTCACCAAATTTTACATGATTCAGCTATGTGACTACTTTAGCTAATCATAACAACGAAAATAACAACGAAATATAAATATATATCTAAATACATACATATATATATAAATACTAGTATATAGATATATATGCGTATATATAGATATATACATATAACAAGAAAGAAAAGAAACAAAACGAAAGAAAACAAAACGGAAATAAAATAACTACAAACTATATAGATATACGTATAGATATATATAAAGATATATATAGATATAGATATATATAATATACGTATATATATATATATATATATATATATATATATATATATATATATATATATATATATATATATATATATATGTATTTATACTAATTGCATAAAAATGAAAGAAAGCAATAAAAGAAAAACGGAAACGAAATTATATTAATACGATAACTAGTCGGGTTATTACACCGACATTATAACTACATATATATCTAATTTAGGCCCCCCCCCCCCCCCCAAAACATAAATTAAAAGAAAGGAAAAGATGAATGAGGATGGGGAAGGAGAGGGGCAAGGAAGAAGGAATGGAAATGGGGGAGTATATATAGGGAGAGATATACAAATATATATATATATATATATATATATATATATATATATATATATATATATATATATAAGAGCACATGCGTGGGATATCATTTAGAAGCATGTGGGATGTAATGATGAATCCTCACATGTCCTCACATGTCCTCACATGCCCTCACATGCCCTCACATGCACCACATGGGAGAATATAATCAAGTTGGGAGAATATCTCCACTTTTCCCGGCGTTTCTATTGCGGCGCTTATCGATAAAATAGTCATAACTTGAGTTGTAGACCTCCAATTGACGTGATTCAAAATGCGTTGGAAAGCTCATTTGAATATCTACAACTTTTATGCAGAACTCTTCCCCAGAAAATGCCTCTAAGTTGGGTCAAATGTCTGTCGAAGATATTTTACGGTAGAAGCATTCAGGACAATTGATCCGTTTGAACTCGTTAGCTTATGGCACATTCTTCCATCCATCAAAATACATCTTTTTAGGCCTCAAAACATGTCGTTACGTGGAATCTTTGTCAATGTATAATCCTGCAATGAACCACCAAAACACCAAACGTAAATCCGACACGACACTCCGGTTACTAAACCGGTACAAAAAATAGTAAAAACATTATATTTTATATAATACTTACTACTAACGTACTTAGATAAATCTAAGGAATTTATGACTCGAAATGACATAATAACTTTCAAAATGGTATCAGAAGTGGGGTAAATTGTTATAATAATAACAGTGAATTTTTCCCTCATCACAACCCCCCACTTAGCTTTTGGTCGTCCTCGAACAAAACAAGCGATAAAATAAAATGAATGAGGAAAAATTCATGCAAAGATAATACGGACAACCAGACGATATAACCATTAGAATTACAACCAGGCGTTAACCTCAATATAAATGTATAACAGAGTGTGTGTGTGACAAGCCTTTTCAATTTCCACTATCCTCTCTTGAATAATTCAAGCAATACGCACAAATATCCATTCAGACAGTCCTAATGACTTTCCTAGGTATAGGCAGTAACAGTTCCACACAAAGTCCTCCCGTGTACTTATTAGGATAATCCCTAAAGCATATCATTCAGTTTATACTGGGGATAGTCAGAAGGTAAGTAAGTTTTCAACCATGCTTAACCAAATTGTCATTTTTTTTTCTCACATTTGTAGCATATGCCTTCATTCCCAGCAATAGGACGTTTCGTGATAACCCCCTAGCTGGACTACTATCATCAGGCAGTTGCCCTCTTTCCCAAAGAATAGGACATTTCGTGATAACACCCTAGCCGGACTACTATCATCGGGCGCGTCGGGAGCTTTTAAACCTCATAGTGATATAGGACGTTTCGTGATAACGCCCTACCGCACTCAAATCATTGGTAGCTACATCCGGCATATATATAGTTCTCACTTATTTTGACATTCTTTCTATCACATTCAAACCTTCGATATTCACAAGATACATGTTCAAAAATTAGGTACTAAGTTACCGCAATTATCTCTAGGATAACCACTAGAATACCGAATGGATACGCTTTAAAATTTTCGCTTCAATATCAAAGGCTTACGTGAACAATGAATTCATGTTACACAAATAAATTTGGGGTTAAAATGCACTTACGGTTCACTTTGGTTATATACATCCACATTGATCATTACATCATCAAATCCATGAAATATATACCTTATACAATTTATTTTAATCAACTCATTAATGCTCGAAAAATGAAAAACTAAGGGACTAAACACTTACTGCCATTGCTAGACCAACCACGTCTCTACCCCCCACTTACGAACTTGCATTATCCTTAAAGCATAGTGAATGAGATAGAGATGAAGACTTAACTTATAAACCTGGCAGAAAGATGCTATCGAATCCCGTAACAACCATGAGAAAGCACAACCCGAATCCCTATACAAAAACAATCAAAGCAAAGCAAACACGGGACATGGTCCTCGTGCCAAAATATGCAAAAGGGATATGGGGATAATAAGATAATGGCCCTGTTACGTCAGAAAATTCGATAGCAATATATATATCAAATCATAAAAGCTTTAGATGGAAAAATAACCTTACACGGTAAAACACAGAACATCTAAGAATATACGTATCACATGAGCATATATCATAGTCAAGTCGCCTATTCCTAAATTCATTTTTTATTACACACAGTTTTATTAAGGTGGGAATACTCACCACTATACTACAACGACTAGAAATTTGAAACAGACTAGATTATAAAATGAAATGTATGAAAAAGTATTGAGTCTTTTATACCCAGATCCTCAAGGGTTCAACAACCTAAGTCCAAGAAATGATGTATTTGAATGTTTTCTTTATACTCCCTCGGGATTTTCGGATAACTACCTAATCGTTCCCTTTTAATGACATTCAAACATTCATCCTGAGACTTGGTTGTGCTTTGTGTTCATCTTTCATACAGATTCTACATTTCATTAAGACTAGGCTTATCCAAATTATTATTATTTAACGGGCTGCCTCCCGGTAGCGCTTTTGTTTAACGTCGTTTGCTCGACATGGTGACTCTAAACAGACCCAATCAACCAAAATCTGAACTCAAGAAGATCAATAGCTTAAGAAAAATTAACAATGCGAGAACCATTGAAATT
Organism: Gentiana straminea; assembly: GCA_036785695.1. Taxonomy (NCBI): domain Eukaryota; kingdom Viridiplantae; phylum Streptophyta; class Magnoliopsida; order Gentianales; family Gentianaceae; genus Gentiana; species Gentiana straminea. Next base: position 1,618,659 of record JAVUPR010000175.1, read on the forward strand.
ATATTGTCTAGAAACGTACCTCGTTTGGCCCTCGATGTTATCTCCTCCCAGCCAGAGAATCTTCTTTTATCAGCCTATCGAACCATCTTCTTTTGAAAATCACCATAAAGCTCATCCATTGGGGAGTATATGAACTGAATCGCAGAAAATTCATCCTCACAGAGTGGACGAATATAGTAATCCGGGACCGTCATATCAACTATTACCAACTTTCCCAGTGGCTTTACCGAAGATGGCCGATCAATCTCTTGCTCCTCTAACTCTGAAATCTCATTATAGCAAACTGAATCCTCAACCTTTTTCTCGACCTGAACTTCTTCGGTGATAACATCATCATCCTTAACCACCTCACATGTCTCTCGCCTCTTTCACATACCTCACTAATTCAATCAATTTCCCCACCTTGTCTTGAAGATTTCTTATGGCGGCGTCGCATTTCTATCGAACTCTTGCATATCCTTCTTTAATTGAATCAAATTCTCGTCCAAAAGAGTAATCGCTCCATTTGAATGTCGGTGAGGTCTTCTTGCAGGCGGGGGAAAACCGATCATACCGACTTTGATTCATTGGAGGTGAGTAGTAGTCCTCTTGCCATTCCGGCACCGATCGTGTGGCCGAATCGGGTGAAGCTATCAACGTGCCGAGTATGAACACCATAATCCCGATAAGCACTAGTGGTTCGGATAACCCTCATAATATTGTGGTTCATAACTCGAATAACCATAATTTCGATCCGGGTATGCACTAGGGCAATTATAGGACCAAGAACCTTGGTTATTCCGCCGTTGATACCGAGGCTCGACAAGAACCGTTGTTGATAAGGTTGGTAGAGGTATTGTTGTTCAGGTGAGTGGTATTGATTGAAAAATTCATCCATTTAAGCTCAAACTGCAAGATCTCAGAAAACAACACGAAAACAATAAAATTTTTCTTTTTTTTTCTCTTTTTTTATTTTTTTTTTATTTATTTATTTTTTTAGGTAGCCGAAGGCCCTAAGCCTCAGTTCTAGATGGACTTACAAGATATCAACCTAATATAACAACCCCGTAAAGAGATTGGGTTAAGTACCAAAGTCGTATTCAAACCGAGTTCAGGACAATATCACTTCAGCATCCCAAGACTCTTATCGAAAGTAAAATAAAAATAAAAACCTAGGCCCAAGCCTTCGGTTCACTTACAAGATATCACAACAATATCACACATTTCCCCGGCAACGGCGCCAATTTTGATGAGCTTAAATTTACCCCTCGAAAATATATTTATAAAGACTCGTAACTGTGGGTAAACCAACTCTCTAACCAGCAGAGTACCGGGTCAGATTGTTAGGATAGCTACAGGAGTACGAGGTCGATCCCAAGGGAAACGTGGTTGTGAGTACCAAAGTGAACGTGTTTCTTAGTCTAGGCGATCAAAGTTTTTGGATTGTTTTTATACTATAACGATGCTAAAGATAGAAAAGAAAGAAAGACAATTTAACTACTTGGTTTAAAAGATATATTTAAGAACATAGCCGAACCATGATCAAAATAGCTAATTTCAACCCCAAGGATATACAAAACCGGGAGTGTGCATTATAACAAACGAACTCTCACATTCAATCTCACGGGTGCGTGCTCCTAATTCTGATGTTAAGATCTGAACAACTCTCCTTTAACATCCTATGTGAGGTTACTTAATTCTCTTTTTAGAAAACCGATTATCCTAACATGATTAAGTGTTGTGAGACGCTTGATATAACCCTCGTTACGGAAACAAGTCCAAAAATTACTCGGTCGAAGTTACTACCGATTCATACTCATCAACGTACTACACCAAACATCTTAACGCGAATGTGTCAAAGCAGTAAACCGAAGTTTTACCTAATCCATGGTCTACCCGAAAGACTCCGTGAAACAACTTGTCATCGTTGGCTCAAGAACCACCCGGCACTTCATAGTTCAACCCCGGGGTCTAACACTAAACTACCCTAATCTAGACTACCACATTCAAGTTACTATGTTGAGTAATAAAACACCGATGAGCGCGGGCTTGAATTTACGACCTAAAACCCCGGTATGTTTTACCTCCCGATCTTAGAACCCTTTTTCCCACACCATTCTCTCTGAACAACTCTCAAGAATGATGTGTGTGATTTTTGACCTAGGTAGCTAATCTAGCCCAAATCCGTTATAACAAGTTCTAAGACGTGAAATATGTGAGATATAACAATAAAAAGCACTACACACTCCCAATTTTATCTTCCAAAGGTTGATTTCACCAAATTTTACATGATTCAGCTATGTGACTACTTTAGCTAATCATAACAACGAAAATAACAATGAAATATAAATATATATCTAAATACATACATATATATATAAATACTAGTATATAGATATATATGCGTATATATAGATATATACATATAACAAGAAAGAAAAGAAACAAAACGAAAGAAAACAAAACGGAAATAAAATAACTACGCCTATATAGATATACGTATAGATATATATAAAGATATATATAGATATATATATATATATATATATATATATATATATATATATATATATATATATATATATATATATATATATATATATTTATACTAATTGCATAAAAATGAAAGAAAGCAATAAAAGAAAAACGGAACGAAATTATATTAATACGATAACTAGTCGGGTTATTACACCGACATTATAACTACATATATATCTAATTTAGGCCCCCCAAAACATAAATTAAAAGAAAGGAAAAGATGAAGGAGGATGGGGAAGGAGAGGGGCAAGGAAGAAGGAATGGAAATGGGGGAGTATATATAGGGAGAGATATACATATATATATATATATATATATATATATATATATATATATATATATATATATATATATATATATATATATATAAGAGCACATGCGTGGGATATCATTTAGAAGCATGTGGGATGTAATGATGAATCCTCACATGTCCTCACATGTCCTCACATGCCCTCACATGCACCACATGGGAGAATATAATCAAGTTGGGAGAATATCTCCACTTTTCCCGGCGTTTCTATTGCGGCGCGTATCGATAAAATAGTCATAACTTGAGTTTTAGACCTCCAATTGACGTGATTCAAAATGCGTTGGAAATCTCATTTGAATATCTACAACCTTTATGAAGAACTCTTCCCCAGAAAATGCCTCTAAGTTGGGTCAAATGTCTATCGAAGATATTTTACGGTAGAAGCATTCAGGACAATTGATCCGTTTGAACTCGTTAGCTTATGGCACATTCTTCCATCCATCAAAATACATCTTTTTAGGCCTCAAAACATGTCGTTACGTGGAATCTTTGTCAATGTATAATCCTGCAATGAACCACCAAAACACCAAACGTAAATCCGACACGACACTCCGGTTACTAAACCGGTACAAAAACTAGTAAAAACATTATATTTTATATAATACTTACTACTAACGTACTTAGATAAATCTAAGGAATTTATGACTCGAAATGACATAATAACGCTCAAAATGGTATCAGAAGTGGGGTAAATTGTTATAATAATAACAGTGAATTTTTCCCTCATCAAACCCCAAAGGTGGTCAAGTGGCTCAAACTGAGTTAAATCAAAGCCAATGCACTGATCTAGTTCCCACAATTCCCTATGGTAGAGAAGAGGCCAGTGCTATGAATTTAAGATCCAGCACTCAGATTAGTGGTCCCCCGAACCAGGGAAACCACTAACCCCTCCTGCCAATGATGAGGCAGGAGGGGAAGTCGTACATCCATGCCCCCCGGTTCTAGATGATAGTACTCAGGTGGCTGATCCCCTGAGAAATGAAGAGTTTTGTGGAAATCAGGTGGCTGATCCCCTGACTGGCAAGAAAGGTGAAAAGGTGGTGAGGTGGAAAGATTTGGAAGATAAAGCTGTTAGTTCATCCTCAAAGAAAGTGTTTTATGAGAATGATTTAAAGAAACTTCCATTTCCACCCAGAAAAAATAACATCTCCTTGCATGAAGACAAAAAGTATGAGAAAGTGCTTAATCTTCTTAAGAATACTCAGGTAAATCTTCCATTATCTGATGTTTTAGTTGAGATGCCTAAGTATACAAAGTTCATCAAGGATGTTGTGTCTTCCAAAAAGAAGCTCGAAGACATGGATCAGTTAATTGGTGAGAACCGCTCCGTGATTGGTTATGATGAGTTGCCAATCAAGAGGGGTGACCCCGGGAAATTTGTGCTCACATTGTTGATGGGAGGTTTAGTCTTCCCAAATTCTTTATGTGACCTAGGTGCATCCATTAGTCTGATGCCATTGTCTGTTTGTAAACAGCTCTGTTTAGATAATCTTTTAGAACCCACAACCATGAATCTTCAATTCGCTGATAGATCTTCCAAGAAAGCTGCTGGGATATTAAAGGATGTTTTAGTTCAAATTGATAGATTCACTTTCCCAGTTGACTGGTACGTCCTAGACATCGATAATGATTAGAATGTTCCTTTAATACTCGACAGACCTTTTCTTTCTACAGCCAGAGCCCTCATTGATTGTGATGGTGGCAAAGTGACTATACGAGTTGGTGATCAGGAGGTGAGCTACAATGTCTCTAAAGCTATTCAGAGACCCTCTAATTATCCAACTGGCTTCTCCATTGAGGACATGTCAGATGACTTTAACGACTATATGGAAAAGCAAGTCATGGCTGTTGAGACTGAATATGAGCGATTAGTGGAGAATCTGAATAATCATGGTTGGGTAAATCTAGAACGACTAGGAGCTGAAGTTGATGAAGGCTCGTTGAATGGTAAAGCTTTGGCAGTAGGACCACTAAGTAAACTCAGTGATGTTGAGTTGAAAAGTGGGGAGCTTAAATCTAGTTTAGAAGAACCACCTGCGGATTTGGTACTGAAGCCTTTGCCTCAAAGACTCGAAATACGTTTTCTTGAGAGAAGGTGACAAGATTCCTTTAATTATCTCTGCCAAGTTATCCCGGTTAGAAGAAATGAAGTTGTTGAATGTGTTAAGGAAGAATGAAAAGGCTTTTGGATGGCAAGTGGGAGACATTAGAGGGATATCTCCTGACATATGCATGCACAAGATCAAAACTGAAGAGGGTGCTAAGTGTGTTAGACAGCCCCAGAGGAGGCTCAACCCTCACATGCAGGAGGTGGTTAAGAAAGAGATTATCAAGCTTTTGGGCATGGGTATTATTTTTGCAATTGTCGACAAAGTGAATGGGTGTCCCCTACTCAAGTAGTTCCTAAGAAAGGAGGAATTATTATAGAAAAGAATGAAAAGGGTGAAGAAATAGCATTGAGACTAGTAACTGGTTATAGAGTCTGTATTGACTACAGAAAACTTAATGAAGTTACGATGAAAGATCATTTCCCCCTTCCTTTCATTGACCAGATGCTTGAGCGTCTGGCTGGACATGCATTCTACTATTTCCTTGATGGATATTCTAGATACTTCCAGATACCCATAGACCCAGTCGACCAAGAAAAGACCACTTTCACTTGCCCTTATGGTACATTCGCTTATAGGCGAATGCCATTCGGTCTTTGCAATGCCCTGCCTACATTCCAAAGATGCATGTCGGCAATCTTTGATGGGCTTGTTGAAAAGTGTATGGAGATATTCATGGATGATTTCTCAGTCTTTGGTCAATCTTTTGATCACTGTCTTGATAATCTTGATCAAGTATTATCCCACTGTGTGGAGAAGAACTTAGTCCTAAACTGGGAAAAATGTCATTTTATGGTAGACAAAGGAATAGTTCTTGGCCACAAGATATCAAAAAGAGGAATGGAAGTAGATAGGGCAAAAGTTGAGGCTATAGAGAAGATGAAATTCCCTAAAAATGTGCGTGAAGTAAGAGGTTTCCTTGGACACGTTGGTTTTTATAGGAGGTTCATTAAGGATTTTTCCAAGATAGCTAAGCCCCTTTCCACTTTACTCAGAGAAGATGTTGTTTTCAATTTTGATGATAGTTGCAAGCATGCGTTTGATGAGCTTAAAAGTCAACTGATTTCCGCCCCGATCCTTATCTCTCCTGACTGGAACCTACCCTTTGAACTCATGTGCGATGCATCCAACTACGCCGTTGGTGCAGCCTTAGGTCAGCGAATTAAGGGAAAATTCCAGCCCATCTCTTACGCCAGTCACACACTGAACCCCACACAAGTGAACTACACAACCACTGAAAAGGAATTATTGGCTGTAGTCTTTGCTATGGACAAATTTCGTAGTTACTTGTTGGGCGCCTCGCCACCGTTTGGACCGACCACGCCGCTCGCGCTATCTTATGACAAAGAAAGATGCTAAACCGTGCTTACTACGTTGGATACCGATCCCGCAAGAATTCGATGTTCAAATTAAGGATAAAAAGGGCAAAGTGAAAACGTAGTAGCGCATCATGTTTCTAGAATGCGTAATGATGAAAAGAAAGAACCCGAAGAGATAGACCTTTACTTTCCTCTCGAGCATGTTATGCATATAGACGAGTGCACACCGGATGTTCCATGGTTTGCCTCTATCGTCAACTACCCGCATTCCCAGTATTTAAATCCAGAATTTTCATATCAGGAGAAGAAGAAATTTTTCTCTGATTTGAAAACCTTCGTGTGGGATGAACCTTACCTCTTTAAAATCTGTAATATGGATTGTTGAGAAGATGTGTCCCCGAATCAGAGCAACGAGATATCATTGAACAATGCCACAGTGGACCTACTGGTGGCCACTTTGGTCCCTGGAAAACCGTTGCTAAAATATTTCAGTCTGGTTTCTATTGGCCCACGATCTTCAAGGATTCAAAAGCCTTCTGCAAGGCTTGTGATAGGTGCCAACGAACCGGTGCTCTAACTAGGCATTTTGACATGCCATTAAAGCCCATTTTAGAATGTGAGGTCTTTGATGTATGGGGTATTGATTTTATGGGCCCGTTTCCATCTTCCTGTGGAAACAAATACATCTTAGTCTGCGTTGACTACGTATCAAAATGGGTGGAGGCTCAAGCCACTTCTCGCAATGACCACAAAACGGTCATGAACTTTCTCAAGAAAAATATATTCATGAGATTTGGATGTCCCCGTGCCTTAATCAGTGATGAGGGAACGCACTTCTGCAACAGGCCACTAGAAAAAGTCCTTGAGAAATATGGTGTCTGACACAAAATTGGCACACCATATCACCCTATGACTAGGGGCCAGGTCGAGAGAAGTAATTAGAGTTTGAAAAGGATCCTGGAAAAAGTTGTGAACAGTCATAGAAAGGATTGGAGTCTCAAACTGGATGAAGTGCTATGGGCATACCGTACTGCCTATAAAACTCCAATGGGTACATCTCCCTATCAGATGGTGTATGGAAAACCATGCCATTTTGCCAGTCGAATTAGAGCATAAAGCATATTGGGCCATTAAGTTCTTGAACTTTAATGCCCAGTCATGTGGTGAACATCGACTGATGCAGTTGCATGAATTGGATGAGTTTAGACTCCGGGCCTACGAGAGTGCCAGGATTAGCAAGGACCGAATGAAACTCCTTCATGATGCTAAAATCAAGAAGCGAGAATTTCAAGTTGGGGAGCAAGTCTTACTTTATAATTCCAGGTTGCATCTGTTTCCTGGAAAGTTGAGGACGCGTTGGTCCGGCCCCTTTGAAATTCATCAAATTATTGCCGGAGGTGTTTTAGCCGAGGGTCATGGTGACCAGCCATTTAGAGTGAATGGTCAAAGGTGCAAGCACTATATTGGTCAAACTAAAGAAAAACCTTTGATTATTCACTTCCTCGACATCCTCGGGTGTGGTATGACTGAAGTCAATGGGCTTGAAGAATTTTCGCCCGACTTGTTTTCCGAGGATGACGGCAGTGGCTTGGTTGAGCAAGTTATGATCGATAGTTGGGACATGGAAGAGCATGAAAGGGAGGCCAAGTTAAAGAGGAAACTGAAGAAGAAAAAGTCGACAATGGGGAAAATTAAGAGCGTTTGGAAAGAAGCAAGGAACCTAACCTCCTGTGTTAGATGTTGTTTCTGTGGCAACCAAGCTAATAAGAATTTAAACGAGGTCTTAAGTGGTAGAAAGTTAAAGTGGCCTGATCCAGGCTGAGTTGCAGGATTGCCGAGCAAACGACGTTATACAAAAGCGCTACCGGGAGGCAGCCCGATAATAATAATAATAATAATTTGGATACGACTAGTCTTAATGAAATGTAGAATATGTGGAATGAATAATCATAATGGAAGTTGAACACATAGCACAACCAAGTATCAGGATGAATGTTTGAATGTCTTTTAAAGGGAACGATTAGGTGGTTATCCGAAAATCCCGAGGAGTACACAGAAAACATTCATATACATCATTTCTTGGACTTAGGTTGTCATAATGATTTAACCCTTGAGGATCTGGGTATAAAAGACTCGCTACATTTTATGATCTAGTCTGTTTCCAATATGAATTTATGCCTTGACTATGATATATACTCGTTTGATACTCTCTATGATACGTATATGCTTAGATGTTCTGTGCTTTACCCGTGTGAGTTATTTTTCCATCTAAAGCTTTTATGAGAGTGACCATATATATATTGCCTATCGAATTTTCTAACGTGACAGGGCCATTTTTCTATTATTCCCATATCCCTATTGCATACTTTGGCACGAGGACCATGTCCCGTGTTTGCTTTGTTTGTTTTGGTACAGGGATTCGGATCGTTCTTTTTCATGGATGTTACGGGATTCGGTAGCATCTTTCTGCCAGGTTTATAAGCTAAGTCTTTCTCTCTATCTCATTCACACGCTTGGGATAATGCAAGTTCGTAAGTGGGGGGGGGGGGGGTAGAGTCGGGGTTGGTCTAGAAATGGCATTAAGGGTTTATTATGATGACACCTTAGTTTTTGAATCTTTTTCGTGCATTAATAAGTTGATTAAAATGAACTTTATAAGGTATATTTTTCATGTATTTGAAGATGTAATGATCAATTTGGATATATATAACCAATGTGATCCGTAAGTGAATTTTAACCCCAAATTTATTTGTGTAACATGAATTCCTTCACGTAAGCCTTTGACATTGAAGCGAAAATTTTAACTGTATCCATTCAGTATCCTAGTGGTTTATCCTATAATAGCAGTAACTTAGTACCTTATTTTTGAACGTGTACTGTGAATATCTGAAGATTTGAATGTGATAGGAAGGATAATAGTTAAGTTCTTTGGGAAATTGGAATGAAAAGAAAAATACCAAATTAAGATGAGCTAATTATATGTCGGATGTAGCTATCAATGATTTGAGTGCAATAGGGCGTTATCACGAAACGTCCTATATCACTATGTTTAAAAGCTCCCGACTGCCTGATGATAGTAGTCCAGCTAGGGTGTTATCACGAAACATCCTATTGCTGGGAATGAAGGCATATGCTACACATGTGAAATTAAGTCCAGCTAGGGTGTTATCACGAAACATCCTATTGCCGGGAATGAATTAAGCATGGTTGAAAACTTAGTTATCTTCGACTATCCCCGTATAAACCGAATGATATGCATTAGGGATTATCCTAATAAGTACACGGGAGGACGTTGTGTGGAACTTTTGTCGCCTATACCTAGGAAAGTCATTAGGGACGTCTCGAATGGACACTTGTGCGTTTGCTTGAATTATTCAAGAGAGGAAAGTGGAAATTGAAAGGCTTGTCACACACACACACACTCTGTTATACATTTATATTAAGGTTAACGTGTGGTTATGATTCGATCGGTTGTATTATCTGGTTGTCCCTTATATCTTATCTTTTCATGAATTTTGTCCCTCATTCAATTTGTTTTATCACTTGTTTTGCTCGAGGACGACCAAAAGCTAAGTGGGGGGTTTGTGATGACGGAAAAATTCACTGTTATTATTATAACATTTCACCCCACTTCTGATACCATTTTGAGCATTCATGTATCAAATCAAGTCATTAATTCCTTAGATTTATCTAAATACGTAATTAGTAAGTATTATATAAAATATCGTATTTTTATCGTGTTTTTATAAGTTTTTGTACCGATTTTAGTAAATCGGAGTGTCGTGTCGGATTTACGCTTGGTATTTTGGTGCTTTATTGCAGATTTCTAGGTAAATCAAGGCCCCGAGAATCGACATTTTGAAGTATAATCATATCTCTGAAAGGATTTAGAGAATGTCACGAGCTTAAGTGGTCAATCGAATTGCTTAAGTGGTCAAGTGGCTAATCGATTTGATTTAGTGGTAATCGAGAAATATCTTCGACAAACGAATGGCTCATCAAAACGACATTTTCTAAAGAAGAGTCCTTCATGAAAGTTGTAGATTTTTCCAAGATCTTTCCGATGCCTCTTGAATCATGTTGTTTGGAGATCCAGAACTCGAGATATGAATTTTAGAAGTTTTATTCCAAAATATATAATTTTATCCGGAAATTGGATAATTAAGGGGGATGAATGTGATGATTACACCGGCCCAGTCCGGCTATGACCCGGCCCGGTCCGGCCTTAACTAATTTTGCCTATAAATAGGCTGAATGCTATCACAGAATAAATGCCCCTTGCTTCGGCCATTTCTTTTCTTTTCTTGTTTGTAGTAGTAACATATATATATATAATTTCCTTTTCTTTCGTTTGTTTCAATTTTTTTCTCTTTATAGTATCTAGCTATATATATCTATCTATATATATACATATATATTTATCTAACTATCTATATATATATCTAGCTATATATATATATATATATATATATATATATATATATATATATATATATATATATATATATATATATATATATATAAGTACCAAAAATATATATATTACCTTATATATATATATATTTCCTAATCCCTAGTAGTAGTATATATATATATATATATATATATATATATATATATATATATAGGCATTATGCCATAAATAATATAGTAGCCGTAGTACCGTTGTAATGCTTGGATAGTTATCGAAAGATCGTTGTTGTTGAAGTCGTAACTATTTCCGGAGAATACGGTCTCCGAATCAACAGTTGAAATCTGAAATGATTTTAAGCAATCATACGATGATGAGAGGCTAAAGCATGTTGGAACAAGCCTTGTGAAACCGATTCTTAGCAACATCTCGATTTCGACTTTTGGATTGTTTTGTGAGTGTTTATCAAAGTTTGTATCTTTATTATGTTCTTATTGATTATGCAATTTAAATCGAGAGATGGTTGCTGTTTGTTGTTTAACGTTTGATGAGAATCGTCGTTAAACCTTAGATCACCGTAGTAAAGATTAGATTTTTAACCTAAAAATAACGAGAGTTGTTAGGTTAATATCTAGGTTGCTAGATTGAGAAATCTTACACCTTTGTTATGGAAGCATTAATCTTTAAGATCGAGAGATGAGAGATTAATAGGCGAATTTTCTAAGAGATTAGAAATTCATACTTTTGATAGGTGAACCACAATCTTTATTAAATCATCACTAGACAATCTAGAGTAGAAATTAAGGGTTGCGGGAATCGGTGGATCATTGCTCGTTCATTGTTAAATTAATGGAGAAAAATCGTTTCTGCCGTCTTGCTTCGTTTTCATCGTAGTAATTGTAGCAAGTTTATAATTATAGTTTTAGTTATAAAATAGGAACAACTTAGTTAGTTCGGTTCGTAATTATCTTTCCTGGTTTTAGATCTTTGATCTTCTGTCCAGTTTATTTTTGTTGTTTTCGTTTTAGTTTTGTTTTGTGTAAATTTTAGTAATAATAATAGTTGTGACAAGGTTAGAAAAATTATTAAGAACTAGATAAACCTCGATTCCCTGTGGACTCGACTCCGGTTTTAATCGCTATACTACGATCCCTGCACTTGGGGTAGACCGGATTTAATTTATTACTTGTTATATGTTGCTGAGCATAAAATCCGAGACAAGTTTTTGGCGCCGTTGCCGGGGACTCGGTACGGTTGTCTAGTTTTTGTTAATTAATTTTTTTTCTTAAGTTTGTGCCCTTAGTGTTTCTGTTTTCTTTCCTTAAAAAAAAAAATTTATTTATGGTTTATGCAAACTCGGAGTCAGAAAGGCCCACTGCTGTGATATCCCGGTTTTCGATAAAGGGCATTCTTGTCTTTTAATAAAAAAAAATCGGAATATTATATTTTTAATTTTTGGAATTTAAGAAAAAGAAAATAAAAGGAAATTAATGGTTTTATGGAATTAAGAGGGTTTAATAGGAAATAATTAGGAGTAAAACTCCCAATTATTTAGAACAGCAGTTTAAAAAAAAGAGAGAAGGGAAACGGGTTCATCGGGGAAGCAGCGCATTGGGGAAGAAAGAGGGCTGGGAGAAGGTTTCAAAATTGAAGCTAATCCGTCGTTTTTCTGTACAGACTCCTCAAGGGAAAAAATTCTACGGAACGCAAGGGTCGTTTGGATACCAATTTCGTCCTGTGAAGGTTAGTCGTTTTGGAGTTATGGTTTACGTGTTTCGGACGAGTTTGAAGGTTAATTTCGTTTTGGTTTGAAACCGTCGAACTTTGACCCTTGATATCTCCCTCGTTTCTATTCCGTTTTTAGATCGTAGCATACCGTTGGAATCCTCGTGACGAGAGCTTCGCATCGGTACCAGGATCAGCAGCTAGTTCTGAGTTTTTAGGCAGGAAAAAGGTAAGGAGAACCCTTACGTTTGCAGTTTTGAATATACTTTGGTTGTGTTGAATTCTTGTTGCTTTGGTGTTCTAAATTGTGTTAATTTGATGCCTAATGGATGGATGATGATTTGGTATGAGTGGTAGATGATTTCGGTAGGATTTGGTTAAGAAAGATTGGGTTTGGTTCGCATTACGGGTATTATTTTATTGCTCTTCTTGGTGTTCTTTTCCACATTTTTTGTTGTCTTTGCTGTGAAATGTATTGGATACCTAATAGTACTTATGACTAGTTATTTAGTCTTTTGCATCAATTTGAACGAAAGATCGTGTATATTTATTTTTCCAGATTGAATAATATATACTATATATATTATAATAACCACATATATCGTATATATTATTAATAATATATAGTGAATATATCACTATATATTAAATATTAAATATATTATATTATATTATTATAATAATATATTATATTTACTTCATAATAATATAATATATATTATATTATTATTAGTATGTTCACCCTATACATATTAGTATATTCGTTTGCTGAAGTAACCATAATATGAATATAATATAATATATTATATATTATATACCTTTAGGACTTGCTTAGGTTTAGAGTTGGTCTGTTGATCATGATGAGTGGTGTCGGTGAGGAAGTGTTTTCTAAATGAACTAGGATGGTTAGTTAATCACCTTTTACTACACAACTTGCTAGATAAAAGATTAAACACCATGTGGTCTTGGGTAGATCCTGAAGATCTATAGCGTGATGCGTGAACAGACGGATCAAAGTGAGGATCCTATCGGCTGCGCAGCCTATAGGCATCGCCGTATGTTCATACTATCGGAACCGGTTATTGTATCCTGAAGATTTCAATACGTTCCGGGGTTATTGTATCCTGAAGATTTCAATATGTCACGTTCCACCTTGATAGCATGTTGTAACAAAGATAAGCTAAGTAGTTACAGTTTAGGCATATTGGGAGATGTAACCTTTATGCGTAGAATCGAGTCTGTCTTGCCTTTTTAGTTGAAACCTAATAATGTTCAACTTTATATATATTCTAAGCTTAAACGTACTTCTCTTCCTTGCTGAGTATTATATACTTACCCCTTGTGCATTTCTGTTGTATGTGCTTGGGGGTGAGAAGGCGAACAGGATTTCGAGTATTACGAGGAGTATGTTCCCGAGGAGGATCTCTGAACATGATATTTCATTCTTTGCATTTTTGTTTACATTTGAGACGATGCACTGTTTTATATACTTTGTTCATAGTACTTTGGGATGACGTGTGTTCATCTCTATTTCTTATTTCATAGTATTTCGTTTGGACTTTCGAGGGACTTCAGTTGTATTGATTTGATACACTTTCGACTTTTAGTACCTTTTTTTCTATTCTAGTATCTTTATGGATATTTATTACCCGAGCATTAATTTTCCGCGCACTTTGATTGTATTGATTGTAGGCTTACATGTATAAATGAATTAAATTTTATTTATATATGTGCCGAACGTCGTGTTTCCGGATAAGGGCTCGGTATCCGGGAACGGGGCGTTACAGTTGGTATCAGAGATACGTGTTCCTTAGGCTTCTATTCCTTGAGTTACAAGGACGGTTTGGCATATGGGATTCAGTCGGGCATGCTAGGCTTTACAGCAAAGAATATGGCAGAGCTACTGAATAAAGCCTTGGAAGTCGAGACTTTCAGGAAGAGAGCTACAGTAGTTGTTGGTAATAAGAGAAGCTTTGAAACAAGTCAGGGCAGTGGCAGAGGGGCTCCGCAGCAGCAGTTCAGGAGGTTTCCCACACAGACAGCAGTTAGACCACCGGGTGGTGCCCCACCAGCAGTCAGGCCACCAGTTGGCGCTCCACCGGCAGCTAGGCCACCGGCTACCTCAGGTTGTTTCTTTTGTGGCGAGCAGGGTCATTTCTCCAGGAATTGTCCACGCAAGGCGCCCGGTGCTCAGCAGGTCGGCCCTAGTAGAACAGTCCGAGTAAGCGAGTGCGGATGTTTTCGTTGATGCCGAGAGGTTGAGCCGGAGGATGATGTGATCTCGGTACCTTTTATGTTTGTTTTGTTCTTTTGAGTTATTTATAGCATGCTTGGAACATGTTGTAACTTTAGTTAACTGGACAAATGCATGATAGGTATGATATGAGTAGGCAATCTAGTAGTCAGGGCCTTATTTGATACAGGAGCTTCAACCACCTTTGTGTCCTCTGGGATTGCTAAGAAACTAGATTTACCTATGGAGCATTTGAGAGATACTATGGAGATTGTTACACCCCTAGGCAAGGTAAATAAGGTGGTTACGATGATACCACAAGTGGATGTTCAGGTTGGACCTTATCAGTGTAAGAGTGACTTCACGGTTATGGATTTCTCAGACTTTGATGTGATTCTTGGGATAGACTGGCTATCCAAGAATTATGTTCACTTGGATTGCAGGGCCAAGAGAGTTATTTTCAGAGTCCCGGGGAAAGCAGATAAGACTTATCAGGGGAACGTTTACAGGCCAGGCAAGAAGAGACATCCTATCATTTCAGCAGTCAAGGCCATCAGGGCATGTCAGAAAGGATGTGAGGGCTACTTGTTGTACGCAGTGGATGTGGAACAAGTGAAACCTAAGTTGGAAGATACTAGAGTAGTCAGAGATTATCCCGAGGTATTTCCAGATGAGTTGCCAGGAAACATGCCAGACAGGGTCATTGAGTTTGAGATACAGTTAGTCCCAGGGGCGGCACCAGTTGCCAAGGCACCATACCGGATGGCACCGGCTGAATTGAAGGAGTTGAAGGCTCAACTCAAGGAGATGTTGGAAAGGAACATCATTCAGCCCAGGACTTCACTTTGGGGAGCACCAGTTTTGTTTGTGAAGAAGAAGGACGGCAGCATGCGGATGTGTATTGATTACAGGGCCTAGAACGATCTGACTATCAAGAATAAGTATCCACTACCGAGGATAGATGATCTGTTCAACCAGTTGCAGGGTCGGAAAGTGTTTTCAAAGATTGATTTGCGGTCAGGCTACCATCAGTTAAAAGTTAAGGTGGCGGATATTCCGAAGACAGCTTTCAGTACTAGATATGGACATTACGAGTTCCTTGTCATGCCTTTTGGACTCACTAATGCTCCATCTGCATTTATGGATTTGATGCAGCGGGTCTTCATGCCTTACCTAGATAAGTTTGTGATTGTCTTTATTGATGATATTTTGGTATTCTCTAGAGATGAGGCAGAGCATGAAGAGCATCTACGGATTGTTTTGGAAACGTTGAAGAAGGAGCGATTGTATGCAAAATTTTCCAAATGTGACTTTTGGTTGGACCAAGTGAGCTTTTTGGGTCATGTCATTTCAGGTGATGGCATTCAGGTTGATCCGGCCAAGATTGAGGCAGTTAAGGGTTGGCCTTCACCGACTACAGTTTCAGAGGTCAGGAGCTTTATGGGTTTGGCTGGTTATTACAGAAAGTTTGTGAAGAATTTCGCAAGGATAGCTACTCCACTCACCAGACTTACACAGAAGAACACCAAGTTTGATTGGACACCGGAGTGTGAGTTAGCATTTGAGTTGTTAAAGAGCAAGTTGAGTACAGCACCGGTATTGGCAGTACCCGAGGTGTTTGATGATTATGATGTCTACACCGACGCTTCAGGGCAGGGTCTAGGTTGTGTGTTGATGCAGGGAGGAAAGGTCATTGCCTATGCATCCAGGCAATTGAAAGTACATGAGAAGAACTATCCTACACATGACTTAGAGTTGGCAGCAGTGGTTTTCGCATTGAAGATTTGGAGGCACTATCTGTATGGGGTCAAGGCTAGAATCTTCACCGACCACAAAAGTTTAAGGCATTTCTTCACTCAGGAGAATTTGAATATGAGGCAGCAGAGATGGCTAGAGTTCGTGAAGGACTATGACTTGGACATTCAGTACCACCCGGGAAAGGCAAATGTAGTAGCAGATGCCTTGAGCAGGAAACCAGTGGTTTTAGAGCCCAGTATTGAGGCTATCACAGCAGGGGTTGATGATTTGCAGTTTAGCAGATTTGATCAGATTGAGGACCGTCAGTTTGCAGCACCGTTGTTGGCTAGATCAGAGTTGATGGATGAGATCAGAGCAAAGCAAGATGAAGATGCAGTTTTGGTTGATTTGAAGAGGGTTGCAAGAGAGAAGCCTACTTGTTCGGTAAAAACTCGTTTTAAATTTATAATTACCGGAACACCCCAAGTGCAAGGCTCGTAGTAAAGGTGTTACCGGGTCGTCCTAAGGAAATCGAACGTCTATCGGATTAAGTACAGTTTATTGTATCGATTATGTCACAAATTATTATCTAAAACTAAGGTATATATTAATTATAATCTAGAACCTATGACTAGAAACAGAAAATAGCAGAAAATAGCAGAAAACATCAGGTAAAAAACTAGGGTTTTTAAAATAACTAAACTTAGCAACAAAAGTTGATATGAACGAATCGGTTTATCAAATAATTAAAAGAACGGCAAGGCAACTAGAATCCACCAATCAACCAACCAACCCCAACTAGATTGTGAGCTAAAGGTACGATTTTTAGTAATGATCAAATCACGAATTCGATTAAATCTCTTTAATCAATTTCTAGGGTTTCGTTTTCTTTCCCAAGCAAAACTAAACTAGCATGCATAACACGATCATGAGATTGTCTCCAATACTCTACTCAACTAATCATAAACAATCTCTTGAATTACAATTAATTGCATCAATTGAAAAGATCAAAGCTTGAACAATATTCTCATATAAATTCAATCAAAAAGATAGTTCCATCGATCTCACGATTCAATAAAACATAAACGATAAATCAATATCCAATTGATGAAAAATCATAAATTTAACTCACTAAGATATAGCTAAAAATCCTCTAGTTGTTGTGGGTGTTGATTGGTTTCCTCCGTTGTCCCACCGCAAGATGCTTAGCCTTCAATCATCTTCGAACTCCCAAGCAAGATTGAAAGAAAGAAACTCATGTTTTTGTGTGATGTGGTGCTTTTTCTGTGTATAAAATTCTGTGTGTTCTTCTCTGCTCGAATGGTGCTGCTTATATAGGAGTTTCGGCCGACATAAGGAAGGATCTAGAAAAACGCGTCGATTTTTTCAGCTTCGGGGCTCGGTCAACCGACTTAAGACACTCGGTCGACCGAATAGCATGGCTCGGTCGACCGAGCCTACCTATTTACGCGTTTTCACACTGCTGCTTCGTATACCGTGTCCCCCACTTCACTCTTTCGATTTGATCTGATTTATCCTCTCTTCAATGCTCCGATTTTCTTCTTTATTTTGAAATCACTTGATTGAATGAGATTAATCTTCTCCATTAATGATATCCCCATGCATATCTTTTAATTTTCTGCAAGATTGTTGTTACACCAAGTCATCGAATAATAATAATAATAAAATGTGTAACAAAATAACATTTAAACTCAATATTTCCTCATAATTAAATTATAACCCCTCAATAACCATTATAGGAATTTAACGGTTAAAACATGCTTTTCTCATTTATTTCCCTTAAAAATAAGGTAAATTGTTTAGGGATTAAGCCCGAAAATATAGTAAAATATACCCTAAACAACTCCCCCACACTTAGACTCTTGTTCGTCCCGAACAAAACAATCAAAACCGGCTCACTGTACATGTAATCCAAATAGATCCCTAACTCACGTAACAAAAGATACAACAACTATAGCAAGTGATACCAACATTGAGATAGATTCTGTGCGTGTGGGACAAGCCCTTTTCAATCTTCACAATCCTCTTAAACAAATATCCGCTCAAATAATTTTAATGACTATCCTAGGTATAGGCAGTAATTGTTCCACACAAAGTCTTCCCGTGCACTCAGTAGGATAATCCCTACAGCATATCATTCAGCTTATACTGGGTATAAGTTCAACGATAACAAAGTCTTTAATTTTTTTTTCACTTTCTTTTTTTTTGTTTATTATTATTATTGTTTTTTTTTTACGCACATCAGAATGAGCTCTTACCCGTCATAGTAAAATAGGATGTTTCGGGATAAAACCCTACCTTACTCAAATCATAGGGTAGCTTTTCCGGACTGTCGTGAGCTTTTGGTCATCATAGTGGTGTAGGACATTTCGAGATAATGCCCTACCGCACTCCAATCATCGACCAGCTTTCGACACACCCATTTATTTATTATTAACTCAACTTTTTCAAAAACATTAGTTACGTTTCACCTATCACATTCAAACCTTCAGATATTCACAGTGCACGTTCTGAACTTAGGTGTTACTTCACTGTTACTATTAAGACCAAATCTCTCTAAGATAAATCACTAAAATAGTGAAAGGATACAGTTCAAAATTTTTGCTTCAATATCAAAGGCTTTCGTGAGTGTAAAAATAAATATTATCTCAAATCAGTAAAAACATGCTATAATTATCTCTCAAAGTCACATAAAATCATTGTTAGGAAACTACAACTAGGCAACTAGCAAGCCATTTGTTTCAATTACATGCTCAAGATTTACAAAAAATAGAAAAATTGTCGAGAAAATCACATTTACTCAGAAATATAGCATGATAACATACCCAATTTAAACACCCCCCCACACTTAAATCACATTATGTCCTCAGAATGTGCAAATAAAAGAAAAGAATACTTAGCCGGTTTCAAAGTGGCAGAGGTCAGGCCGTAGCATGAACGTACCGCCGCAACTTGTAGCATAAACCAGACAACACTAAAAGTGATAACTGGCAAAAACCGCTCAACAGTATCTGCAACACTCGACATAGCATATAATCTCGGGGTACAAGGGGTATATGAGTAAACATGTATAAAGCATTCACAAATAGGACAGGGATAACCAACACACAAATCACCAAGGTTTTATTCCTAATAACCTAAAAACTTAACTAAAAAGAAATACTTAAAAGACTAGGCTGCCTCCTAGTAGCGCTTCTTTTATGTCATTAGCTTGACACAGATTTCAAAGTCAACCCGGATCGGGCCACTTTGGCTTACTGCTGGCCACTTCTTCATCGGTATCAGAATGAAGGACACGTGTGTGACCACAACAGCAGCAAGTCAAGTGCTCTACTAAGTGTTTGAACTTAACTCTCCAGATAGCACTGACTCTTTTCTTCTTGTTCTTGTTCCTCAGATTCGGCTTAGGTATGCTAACAGGCTCAGGAGCATTGATAGAAGGATCTGTACGGATAGGGGTAACAATGTCATCATCCACTCCAAAGAAGTCGGATGGAATATCTTCACAAATAAACGACTCAACCGTTTCATTTCTCCGTTGAAAGTACAGTACTTCAGGCTTTTCCTTGGGTTGCCCAAAGTACTTCTTAATCCTGTGACCATTGACTTTGAACGGTTGATCGCCGTACCCTTTCAAGGTAATGGCTCCACCAGGATGAACATCAAGAATCTCAAAGGGGCCAGACCATCTAGATTTAAGCTTACCAGCAAAAAGATGGAGCCTGGTGTTATACAGCAAAGCCATGTCTACCACTTTGAATTCCCGATCTTTAATCTTAGCATCATGGAGTGCCTTCGTTCTTTCCTTACTGATTCTCGAATTCTCGTAGGCACGGAGTCGGAATTCATCGAGCTCGTTCAATTGCAATAATCTCTTCTCCCCACAAAGCTGGCTGTCGAAATTCAAGAATTTAATAGCCCAGTAAGCTCTATGCTCAAGCTCGACTGGTAAATGGCAAGCTTTGCCATAAACCATTTGAAAGGGTGACGTACCCATAGGGGTCTTAAATGCAGTGCGATAGGCCCAAAGTGCGTCATCCAACTTTAGACTCCAGTTGGATCTATTGGAATTCACAGTTTTCTCCAAAATCCGCTTTAGACTTCTGTTGCTCACCTCGACTTGGCCACTGGTTTGGGGGTGGTATGGTGTACCAATTCTATGCTTGACACCATATCTCTCAAGAATTTTATCCAGTGGTGCATTACAGAAATGCGAACCTTCATCACTGATAAGGGCTCTTGGACAGCCAAATCTAGTAAAGATGTTCTTTTGCAAGAATTTCTTTACAACTTTGTGATCATTAGTTTGGGTGGCTATGGCCTCTACCCACTTGGAAACATAGTCCACACAGACCAGAATATATTTGTTAGAGCATGATGATGGGAAAGGTCCCATAAAGTCAATGCCCCAAACGTCAAAAACTTCACATTCCAAGATAGGCCTCAAAGGCATCTCCATCCTATTACTGAGTCTCCCTACTCTTTGGCATCTATCACAGCCTTTGCAAAAGGCTTCAGCATCTTTAAACAAAGTAGGCCAGTAAAAACCAGCTTGAAGGATTTTTGTGACTGTCTTAGGTGCTCCGTAGTGCCCACCAGCGGGACCACTATGACATTGCTCCAAGATATCCAATTGTTCATGCTCCGGAACGCACCTTCTAAGCAACCCGTCTTTGCAGACTTTAAACAGATATGGATCCTCCCATACGAGATACTTTAAGTCACTGAAAAATTTCTTCTTTTCCTGATACGTCATTTCTTCTAAATGCCCACCTGCTAAGTAGTTGACGTAATCAGCATACCACGGCCTAACCGTATCAAGCTTCATCAATTGCTCGGTAGGGAAATCGATGCCTATTTCCTTATGATTTACGCCACCCTCATCTACTAGGCGAGACAGATGATCAGCCACAACATTATCACTACCCTTCTTATCTTTGATCTCAAGGTCAAACTCTTGCAAAATTAAAATCCATCTGAGTAACCTTGGTTTTGCATCCGCTTTGTCCATAAGGTAGCGTAGGGCTGCATGGTCGGTCCAAACTATAACTTGAGACCCTAGAAGATAACTTCTAAACTTGTCAATAGCAAAAACGACGGCTAAGAATTCCTTCTCAGTCGTGGTGTAATTGCATTGAGCCGGGTTCAAGGTGCGGCTCGCATAGTAAATGGGCCCGAACTTTTTATCAATTCTTTGACCTAAAACTCGCGCCGACCGCGTAGTTAGAGGCATCACATAATAATTCAAAAGGCTTAGTCCGGTCAAAAGTGCGATTAAGATAGGGGCACTTATGAGCTTATCCTTTAGGCAATTGAAAGCTTCTTTGCATTTCTCATCAAACAAGAACATAACATCATCTTTAAGAAGGTTAGATAAGGGCTTGGCTATTGTGGAAAAGTCCTTAGTAAATCGCCTGTAGAAGCCAACATGACCAAGAAAACCGCGTACCTCTTTGACAGTTTTCGGGTACGACATTTTTTCAATGGCTTCTACCTTAGCCTTATCAACTTGAATACCACTTCTGGACACCTTGTGTCCCAGAACAATCCCTTCATCTACTAGAAAATGGCATTTCTCCCAGTTAAGCACTAAATTCTTTTCAACACAGCATTGAAGTACCATATCTAGATTTTCCAAGATCTCATCAAAGCTATCACCATAGACTGAGAAGTCGTCCATGAAGACTTCCATACATTTCTCCATAAGTCCATCGAAAATGGCCAACATGCACCGTTGAAATGTTGCTGGTGCATTGCATAACCCGAAAGGCATTCTACGAAAAGCAAAAGTGCCTGATGGACACGTAAACGTAGTCTTCTCCTGGTCATTGGGGTCGATGGCTATCTGGAAGTAACCAGAATATCCATCGAGGAAACAATAATACTTATGACCACTCGTCTTTCAATAAGTCGGTCAATGAAGGGTAAGGGGAAATGGTCTTTGGCGGTGACTTCATTCAATCTCGCGATAATCGATGCGAGACTCGTAGCCGATCACAAGGCGTAAAGCTATCTCTTCCCCCTTTTCATTCTTTTCAACGGTGATACCTCCCTTCTTTGGCACAACTTGGGTGGGGCTAACCCACTCATTGTCGGCGATTGCATAGATGATTCCCATGTCTAACCACTTTATAACTTCTTTCTTGACAACCTCCCGCATATGCGGATTCGGCCCTTCGCCGAGGTTGTCTTACTTTCTTAGCTCCTTCCTCCGTTCGGATTTTATGCATGCACACATCGGGGCTGATTCCTCGGATATCACCCACTTGCCAACCGAACGCGAGGATGTTCTTTTCAAGCACTTTTATCAGCAGTGCTTCTTGCTCGGGCTCGAGTTTTGAAGAGATGATCAAAGGTAACTTATCACCATCCTTAAGAAAAATGTACTTAAGGTGTTGCGGAAGCGGTTTAAGCTCCAAGTCAGTAGGTGGTTGCTCAATACTGGATTTTAAGGGGCCACCTTTTTCCTTATGGGCTTGAAGTGGTTGACTGAAGAATACCTCATCTTCCCGAGGTACAACCCCAGAAAGGTACTGGATCACATCATCCATAGGGATCCTTCTGTCAGTACCCGCTTTCTCCTTCTCATGCTTGATCATCCTTCTCAACTCTTCTTCTTCTAGCTCCTCTGCTAGCTGTTCCCAATCATCAATCTCCCAATGAGTAGTCTCTCTCCAGAAATCCACTTCATCCCAACTACCCATTAGGGCTTCCTCGTCCACAGGGTTAAAGTCTTCCTGATACAGCTCTTTGAAATCAGCGTTCATTGCTGGGAATCTCCATGTTTCTTGCTCATTGACAGGCTCATTGACTAAAGCCGGTAATGAAACAGAAGATGGTCCACAGTCAACTTGATCTGTAACGTTTATAGCTTCAAAAACACCTATCTCTATTAGCTCTATCGCTTCTTCAGAGTTGGCATCTTCACCGTCCTCATAAATTGCTTCAACGAACGAGATTTCTTCAATCAAGGTTTCCTCAGGACTTTTCCCTCGTGTGAAGGTAACAGATGTATCATCGACTCTAAGCGTAATCTGCCTCATACAGAAATCGATAAGGGCGGCAGAGGTATCCAAAAAGGTCCGGCCGAGAATTAGGGGCATCTCTTTGTCAGGTGGATAGTCTAAGATAACCCAGTCGGTAGGGAAAACCAAGCCTCCAACATGGAGAAGGACATTGGCAACACAACCGGCTGCTGAGCGGCTTGATCGGTCTACCATCCGAAGAGAAATAGGCGTTCCCGCATTCTTTTATCTAAACCGAGCTTTTTGCAGACGTTCAATGGCATCACATTTATGGAGGCCCTTGAGTCGCATAAGACGTTTTGGAACATGTGGCCTTCAATCTCACAAGAGATCGAAGGTCTCCCGGGGTCACCTCACTTAGTAGCAACTTTCTGTGAAACCATAGAGCAATCTTCTCTTAAAACTTCTTCTCGCCATCCCTTGAAGCTTCTTCTTGCTTCCACAAACTTCCTTAAGATACTTAGAGCATTTAGGCATTTCGAGTACCAATACCTCAGCTAGGGGTATACTCACTTTGGTATCTCTAAGCATCCTCCTCACACCGTCATATTGTTTGTCATGACTGAGGGTATTCTCTTTCCTCTTTGGTGGATAAGGAAGGGCTTTATCATTGTTCATGGCTTGATTTTTTATGGCCTCATCTTCCTTATCCTTCCATCTAACAAACTTTTCCTCCCTCTTCTTTGTCAGGGGTACAGCCACCTAAATTTTCCTCATTTCTCTATCAGAATCATTTTCATCACCCGAAGAATCATCATTAAGCTCCTCCTCGCTGTTGCTTCCTTCGGTATTTAACTTCTGATTGCCCCCTCCTGAACTTATGGCGTCAGGAGGGGCTACTCGTTTCCCGACATCTTTCCGGGTCCTACCTGCTTACCACTCCTTAAAGTAACCTCATTCAGCTCTTCGGTCCCATAATCCCGTTCGAGGTGTGATGGCAAGTGCAAACATTGATATCTCGCTTTAGGATTTCTTTCGGTATAACTTGGAAGTTTACCGTGGGGTCTGTTTGCTTGCTGGTCTGCCATCTGACCAACCTGTCTCTCTATTGTCTTGACACTAGTAGCCAAGGTCTTCACCATGTCTACTAGCTCATCGAACTTATGTTGATGGACACAAGAGGTGTTTTGGTTATGAGGTTGGTTTTGATTCCAACCAGCTTGAGGTCTCTGAGAGTTAGGATTGTGAGATTGATTAACCACCCCGGGAGGTGGTCTTTGATAACTTGAGCTGAAGGAAGGTTTGGAATTTGATGGGCCAGGTGGTGCATTGGCTTGATTCAGATTGGGACGTTGAAATCCGGAATAATTCGGATTCTGATTGAAGTTTCTGAAGGGTTGGTTATGATTCTCCATTAAATTTACTTCCTCAGTCATCTCATTTCCCACCTGCATTCCCAGGTAATTCACATCTGGCTGCCCTTGTTGCTGCTGCATTTGTAAATCGGCTAGCTGCTTGCTAATTACTTCCATTTGAGCAACTAACACCTTAGCCTCAGAATTGCTCGCAGCAGATTCCTTCTTATTCCCACTAACGTTGGTCTTCCTAGGACTTGACCACATGTTATTCTTGGCTATAGTTTCAGCTACCCTGTAAGCAGCGTCATCACCTCCCCCTAGGAATGATCCATGAGCAGTCGAATCAAGGAAGTCTCTATTTGGTTGAGAGACACCTCTATAGAATAACTCTAATAGCTCATGTCTACTGTATCCATGGTTGGAGCACTTCCTCATCAACAGATTTAGTCTCTCCCATGCTTTCCTCACACTATCACCATCAAGTTGTTCAAATGTGGCTATCTCCCTTTTCATGTCCATGATTGTCCCTGGTGAGACAAACTTCGAGCAAAGGCTCTTTTGACATCATTCCGGTACGGAGAGAATGATGGGCTAAAGATTTGAACCAACGGTTTGCTTCACCCTTTAGAGCAAACGGGAAGAGTTTTAACTTGACAATCTCGAATCAACACCGGGATAATGGCTCGCTTCACAGATTTGAACGAAGGTGGACAAGAAGTCATGAGGATCTTCTTCAGCAGTACCATGAAAAGAACTATTCTGGACCAGTCCTACCACTCCATTTTTCAGATCGAAGTTTGCTTGCCCCATGTCTGGAGGGCGAATTGGTCTATGCCCTTCCAGAAAGTCTTGGTCAAGATAGGGAGCATAGGGGTCTTGGTTTAACTGGTTTAGCTGGTTTTGACGGAATTGTTGAAACTGATTATTTATGCCAGCTTGTTGATTCTGTTGTTGTTGTATTGCCTGCATCTGTTGAAGGATCAGATTCATTTGGGCTTGAGGATCTGGATTCGGAACTTCGTTAGCCATGATGTCTGGATTAGGGAAGAGCTTTCTCCTGATAATAGATCGCTCAGGTTCGGGATTAAAGACAAGAGGTCCTTTCTTACTCCTGGTTTGCATAAACCAGAAGAGCAGAATGGAAAGAAATCAACCTTAGGGTTGATGAGAACGAATGAATAGAATATTAGAAACAGAAACAAGAAAAGAAACCTACCTACGAAAAACTTAAAACAGGAAAAACACTAAGACGGTAAAAAAAACGTGTTGAAATCTTCTAGGGCTAAAATGGAAGGGAAAACAGCAGATTTTGACCTTTAAAACGGTGTTGAACGGCCTATGACCATTCACCACGTCGTCGGCGTCGGAACGAGCTTTCCGAATTGGGGTCCTGCGCGCCAAACGGACACTCGAGCCGAAAGTTATGGCCAAAATACTGCCGACACAGAAAACTGCACTACGAAGAATCCGACAATCGTTACCGATTCCCTGGCAACGGCGCCAAAAAATTGTTCGGTAAAAACTCGTTTTAAATTTATAATTACCGGAACACCCCAAGTGCAAGGCTCATAGTAAAGGTGTTACCGGGTCGTCCTAAGGGAATCGAACGTCTATCGGATTAAGTACAGTTTATTGTATCGATTATGTCACAAATTATTATCTAAAACTAAGGTATATATTAATTATAATCTAGAACCTATGACTAGAAACAGAAAATAGCAGAAAACATCAGGTAAAAAACTAGGGTTTTTAAAATAACTAAACTTAGCAACAAAAGTTGATATGAACGAATCGGTTTATCAAATAATTAAAAGAACGGCAAGGCAACTAGAATCCACCAATCAACCAACCAACCCCAACTAGATTGTGAGCTAAAGGTATGATTTTTAGTAATGATCAAATCACGAATTCGATTAAATCTCTTTAATCAATTTCTAGGGTTTCGTTTTCTTTCCCAAGCAAAACTAAACTAGCATGCATAACACGATCATGAGATTGTCTCCAATACTCTACTCAACTAATCATAAACAATCTCTTGAATTATAATTAATTGCATCAATTGAAAAGATCAAAGCTTGAACAATATTCTCATATAAATTCAATCAAAAAGATAGTTCCATCGATCTCACGATTCAATAAAACATAAACGATAAATCAATATCCAATTGATGAAAAATCATAAATTTAACTCACTAAGATATAGCTAAAAATCCTCTAGTTGGTGTGGGTGTTGATTGGTTTCCTCCGTTGTCCCACCGCAAGATGCTTAGCCTTCAATCATCTTCGAACTCCCAAGCAAGATTGAAAGAAAGAAACTCATGTTTTTGTGTGATGTGGTGCTTTTTCTGTGTGTAAAATTATGTGTGTTCTTCTCTGCTCGAATGGTGCTGCTTATATAGGAGTTTTGGCCGACATAAGGAAGGATCTAGAAAAACGCGTCGATTTTTTCAGCTTCGGGGCTCGGTCAACCGACTTAAGACACTCGGTCGACCGAATAGCATGGCTCGGTCGACCGAGCCTACCTATTTACGCGTTTTCACACTGCTGCTTCGTATACCGTGTCCCCCACTTCACTCTTTCGATTTGATCTGATTTATCCTCTCTTCAATGCTCCGATTTTCTTCTTTATTTTGAAATCACTTGATTGAATGAGATTAATCTTCTCCATTAATGATATCCCCATGCATATCTTTTAATTTTCTGCAAGATTGTTGTTACACCAAGTCATCGAATAATAATAATAATAAAATGTGTAACAAAATAACATTTAAACTCAATATTTCCTCATAATTAAATTATAACCCCTCAATAACCATTATAGGAATTTAACGGTTAAAACATGCTTTTCTCATTTATTTCCCTTAAAAATAAGGTAAATTGTTTAGGGATTAAGCCCGAAAATATAGTAAAATATACCCTAAACACTACAGTTGGCTATGTGTTGGATCAGAGTGGAAATCTGTGGTATCAGGATCGTCTCTGTGTGCCTAATGTTGGAGATTTGAGACAAAGAGTTATGGAAGAGGCACACAAGATTGCTTTTGCAGTGCATCCAGGTTCTACCAAGATATACAGGGATTTGAAAGAAAGATTTTGGTGGCCCTCAATGAAGCTAGAGATAGCTAAGTTTGTTTCTGAGTGTGACGTCTGTCAGAGAGTGAAAGCTGAGCATAGGAAGCCAGGCGGGATGCTTAAGTCACTGGATATCCCAGAGTGGAAATGGGAAAAGATCACTATGGACTTTATTTCGGGGTTGCCTAAGTCGAAGGGTGGACATGATTCTATTTGGGTAATCGTTGATAGATTAACCAAGTCGGCTCATTTCTTGCCTTTCAAGATGAATATACCCTTGGCAAAGATGACGGAACTATATATGGACAATATAGTGAAGCTTCATGGAGTTCCGGTCTCCATTGTTTCTGATCGGGATTCGAGGTTCGTCAGTCGGTTTTGGCAGAGCTTACAGGAGGCATTTGGTACCCGGTTGGACTTGAGCACAGCGTTTCATCCTCAGACAGATGGTCAGTCTGAGAGGACTATCCAGACACTTGAAGATATGCTTAGAGCATGTTTCTTAGAGGTAGGCGGATCTTGGGCAGATTATCTACCAGTTGCAGAGTTTGCTTACAACAACAGTCATCACACGAGCATAGGCATGCCACCGTTTGAAGCTTTTTATGGTAGAAGATGCAGGACGCCTTTGTTTTGGGACGACGTTGGGGAGAAATAGCTTACCGGGCCAGAGTTAGTTGAGCAAGCCAAAGAGAGGGTTAAGTTAGTGAAGAAAAATCTGCAGATAGCTCAAGACAGGCAGAAAAGTTGGGCAGATGTCAGACGAAGACCGCTTGAGTTTGAAGTTGTTGATCGTGTTTACTTGAAGGCATCACCAATGAGAGGAGTAAAGCGTTTTGGTCAGAAAGGAAAGTTGAGCCCGAGGTATGTCGGACCTTTTGTGATCCTGGAGAGGATTGGACCTTTGGCCTATAGACTACAGTTGCCAGAGTCTATGTCCAGAGTTCACAACGTCTTCCATGTTTCGATGTTGAAGAAGTGTTTGACGAAGACAGAGGTTGAGTCTACAGTGGATCCAGAGATACTTCAGGACAACCTCGCTTATGATGAAAAGCCGATTAAGATTCTGAACAGGAAAGAAAAGATGATTAAGAGGAAGATGGTTCAGTTGGTTCTTGTTCAGTGGAGCAATCATACACCTGAGGAAGCAACTTGGGAAGTTGAGGGTGATATGATCAACGAATTTCCGGAGTTTTTGGATTTACCAGGTACGTTCAAGTTTCGAGGACGAAACTCCTCTTAAGGGGGGAGGAATGTGATATCCCGGTTTTCGATAAAGGGCATTCTTGTCTTTTAATAAAAAAAAATCGGAATATTATATTTTTAATTTTTGGAATTTAAGAAAAAGAAAATAAAAGGAAATTAATGGTTTTATGGAATTAAGAGGGTTTAATGGGAAATAATTAGGAGTAAAACTCCCAATTATTTAGAACAAATAGATTTAAAAAAAAAAAAAAAGAGAAGGGAAACGGGTTCATCAGGGAAGCAGCGCATTGGGGAAGAAAGAGGGCTGGGAGAAGGTTTCAAAATTGAAGCTAATCCGTCGTTTTTCTGTACAGACTCCTCAAGGGAAAAACATTCTACGGAACGCAAGGGTCGTTTGGATACCAATTTCGTCCTGTGAAGGTTAGTCGTTTTGGAGTTATGGTTTACGTGTTTCGGACGAGTTTGAAGGTTAATTTCGTTTTGGTTTGAAACCGTCGAACTTCGACCCTTGATATCTCCCTCGTTTCTATTCCGTTTTTAGATCGTAGCATACCGTTGGAATCCTCGTGACGAGAGCTTCGCATCGGTACTAGGATCAGCAGCTAGTTCTGAGTTTTTAGGCAGGAAAAAGGTAAGGAGAACCCTTACGTTTGCAGTTTTGAATATACTTTGGTTGTGTTGAATTCTTGTTGCTTTGGTGTTCTAAATTGTGTTAATTTGATGCCTAATGGATGGATGATGATTTGGTATGAGTGGTAGATGATTTCGGTAGGATTTGGTTAAGAAAGATTGGGTTTGGTTCGCATTACGGGTATTATTTTATTGCTCTTCTTGGTGTTCTCTTCCACATTTTTTGTTGTCTTTCTTTGTGAAATGTATTGGATACCTAATAGTACTTATGACTAGTTATTTAGTCTTTTGCATCAATTTGAACAAGATTCGTGTATATTTATTTTTCCAGATTGAATAATATATACTATATATATTATAATAACCACATATACCGTATATATTATTAATAATATATAGTGAATATATCACTATATATTAAATATTAAATATAATATATTATATTATTATAATAATATATTATATTTACTTCATAATAATATAATATATATTATATTATTATTAGTATGTTCACCCTATACATATTAGTATATTCGTTTTGAAGTAACCATAATATGAATATAATATAATATATTATATATTATATACCTTTAGGACTTGCTTAGGTTTAGAGTTGGTCCGTTGATCATGATGAGTGGTGTCGGTGAGGAAGTGTTTTCTAAATGAACTAGGATGGTTAGTTAATCACCTTTTACTACACAAATTGCTAGATAAAAGATTAAACACCATGTGGTCTTGGGTAGATCCTGAAGATCTATAGCGTGATGCGTGAACAGACAGTCAAAGTGAGGATCCTATCGGCCCTGTGCCTATAGGCATCACCGTATGTTCATACTATCGGAACCGGTTATTGTATCCCGAAGATTTCAATACGTTCCGGGGTTATTGTATCCCGAAGATTTCAATATGTCACGTTCCACCTTGATAGCATGTTGTAACAAAGATAAGCTAAGTAGTTACAGTTTAGGCATATTGGGAGATGTAACCTTTATGCGTAGAATCGAGTCTGTCTTGCCTTTTTAGTTGAAACCTAATAATGTTCAACTTTATATATATTCTAAGCTTAAACGTACTTCTCTTCCTTGCTGAGTATTATATACTTACCCCTTGTGCATTTCTGTTGTATGTGCTTGGGGGTGAGAAGGCGAATAGGATTTCGAGTATGACGAGGAGTATGTTCCCGAGGAGGATCTCTGAACATGATATTTCATTCTTTGCATTTTTGTTTACATTTGAGACGATGCACTGTTTTATATACTTTGTTCATAGTACTTTGGGATGACGTGTGTTCATCTCTATTTCTTATTTCATAGTATTTCGTTTGGACTTTCGAGGGACTTCAGTTGTATTGATTTGATACACTTTCGACTTTTAGTACCTTTTTTTCTATTCTAGTATCTTTATGGATATTTATTACCCGAGCATTAATTTTCCACGCACTTTGATTGTATTGATTGTAGGCTTACATGTATAAATGAATTAAATTTTATTTATATATGTGCCGAACGTCGTATTTCCGGATAAGGGCTCGGTATCCGGGAACGGGGCGTTACAACTGCTTTACACCCCTGACCTCGAACGAACCATAGTCAGACCAAACAGGCGAAGAGTCCGTCCTTCGGCTCTTCCTGACGAAGAGAACACGGCCGAACTAGATTTCGAACGACGTTTAGCAGAGGAGATTGAAGAAATCATTATTATGGTCGCGAATGAAAGACGCACGTTGGTCGACTACGCCATGACCGGTGAAGTCGAGTCAACCCAAAGCAATGCGGTCGTTTTACCAGCTATTAATGCACCAACCTTCGAACTTAAACCAGGTCTTATTCAAATGATGCAACACGCATCTATCTTTCATGGTTTTTGTGGTAAATTGGTATTGTATTAATCATATCATAATGTGTTACAATGGTGGTATATATACTAGTACAGAGGATACAACGGTAATTACATATATACTAAGTATCAATATTAAACTAGGTATTATCAATAGTTTCTTCAACACACCCCCTCAATCCCGTGGGCAAGGGAAGCACACGGAGATTGGTCTTCAAAGTCATAAAGCGCGGATTCCCTAAAGGTTTGGTGAGGAGATCTGCCAGTTGATCCTTCGAGGTGAGGAAGGACACATGAAGCTTCTTCGCGGCAATTAACTCACGAACATGGTGAAAATCGATCTCAATGTGTTTGGTGCGGGCATGAAACACTGGGTTGTGGGCAAGGTACGTAGCACCGATGTTATCACACCAAAGAGTAGGAGTAGGCACCAAAAGTAACATATCGCGAAGAAGTAGAGACCATCACGAACCGAACCTCTAAGATGAGTTTTGCCCGTATAATCCTTCACAAGAAAGAAATTGTCATGAAACTCAAAAAAGACAGAATTATCAGTACAAAAACGATGAACTGACAACAGATTTTTGGTAAGTGCAGGGGAAACGAGGACCTGAGACAGGTGATAAGTGTGTGTAGGTGAGCGGTATGTAGAGGAACCAAAGTGAGAGATGGACAGACCTGAGCCATCACCCATGTGGACCTTGTCCGGACCATCGTAGGGCTTAGAATTGACGGTCAGATTGCGGAGGTCATTGGTGAGGTGATGCGAGGCACCAGTGTCGGGAATCCACTCAGAGTTAGGATTATAATAAGGGTGCGTAGCATAGGCTTGTGGGGCAGGGGGGTTCGGATAGGGGGTTGTGGGGGTGGTATGGCCGCCGGGTCAGATGATTGCGAGTACCTGTAGTAACAAGCATGGGTAGTGTGCCCTATTTTAGCACAAATTTGACAAGTAATAGAGGGGTCGTTACCAGCGGTATTCGAACGTTGATTAGAGCGGTCACGGCCACGGCCACCGCGACCACGATAATTTTGTGAATTGCCTCTGCCACGGTTGGAGTTGCCTTGAGGAGAAGGATTTCCGACATTGGTGTTGCCGCGAGCGTAGTTTACTTGAGCCGGAGAGATGGGGGCCGAAGCAATAGGAATGGGTCGGTGGCGATTGATCCGAGCCTCGGTAGTGAGAAGGTGGGAATAAACTTCATCAATAGTAATTTGATCGCGGGTAGGGTTGTGCAGCGTTTTTTTTTTTTTTTTTTTTTTTTTTTCAGAATAGCTCTGATACCATGTGGTAAATTGGTATTGTATTAATCATATCATAATGTGTTACAATGGTGGTATATATACTAGTACAGAGGATACAACGGTAATTACATATATACTAAGTATGAATATTAAACTAGGTATTATCAATAGTTTCTTCAACAGTTTTCAACCTGAGAATCCTCACACTCACGTACACACATTTTTAGAAATATGTGGTACAACTCGCATACAAGGAGTTAGTGAGGATGCAATTAAATTGAAATTGTTTCCTTTTTCCTTAAGAGGGGAAGCGAAAGAGTGGTACAACTCTCTTCCTACCGAGTCGATTACAACCTGGGCTGAACTCGAGCACGAGTTCCTGAGTCAATATTTCCCACCATCCAAAACAGCCCATTGCTTGAGTGAAATCTTCACATTTTTCATGGCTTTCTAATGCTAAATGTCTTAAGAAATTAAATTGGGAAGAATAGAAGGCAAATCCGTTGATCGCGGCTTCTTGAACTCTGAAGGAGTGACCATGTATTTTTAGGCTGATAAATTATCTTTTTTTCTGGGTATTTCGGTGAGGCAAACTTCAGGAGGCATGCTGGTTTCTTTCCTTACAATGTGCAAGTGTTAATGAAGTGAAGAAGTCTTCCGGTAAAAAAAATTTGGCTGATCAAAGTTTTGTTTCCTCTGCATTATGCTTTATTTTGGTTTTGCAATTTGCAGCAAAGTTGTATGTTTTTTTGTGAAGGATTGAAACTTTAATTTAATTGGTTTTTAGCATCTTGCTGATAATTAATATATATAACTGTTCAAAAAAAAAAGTACTATTGAAGTTTCAAAATGACTTTTGATGTTTTTGATGCATCGAAAACGTAATTTTATTAATTGAAGTGTAAAACTTTATTTAAATTTTGTAATAAATATGAAGGCTTAAGTGTTAAAAAAACAATAATTATTGTATCGGAAATCTAAAATGTAAAAAATGCAAATTCTAGAAAACGAGAGTTAAACAAAAGATGACGGAGTACAATTTTCCAGTGGCTGGGGACTTTTTGTTAACAAACGCTGATCCTTCGTAAAAAGATTTGGCTTTTTTGTTTGTTTGTTTGTTTTTTTTGTTTGCTGAACATGAAGGGTCCTTCAGACAGTATAATGCATTTTATTTTCCTTTAGGTGATTTGATCGAGAATTCGGAGAAGATAGACCCCTACCTATGAGTAAGGTTGTGGCAAGTCATTCATTCATTGACCACCAGAAGAATATTTGTGGAGCAGGTTTAACATTTGTGTTCAACAAGAATCTCTCAAACACATGGATTTCTGCAAGACGTGTAAAAGAATCAAAACAGAAGTGAAAACTGGTTGCTTGTGTGAATTCCCGACCCCCACCACTGGCCCCTGCCATATGTGTTCCTTTCTGCGGAAATACTTGTGTGGACATCGACAGAAGTAGTCATTGGTTAGGGTAGGCGTAGTCTATCCGGTTTTATATTTGGTACATTAAAAATCTTCTCACTACTACAAAATGGGATATATTACACTTACAACTTTCTATCACACTTATTGAAAAACTGAGATAAGTTATATTAATCAATCTCATTTTTAAAGTGTGACTTAATTGATATGATTTTTTTGTCACAATTATTGGAAAACCGAGATAAATTATTTCAATCAATCTCACTTTTAAATTGTGATTGAATTGATATGATATTTCTGTCACAGTTTCTAAAAAACGAGATAAATTATATCAATCAATATCACAAACAGTGACAAAATTGATATGATATTTTTGTCACAGTTATTCAAAAAACGAGATAAATTATACCGATCAATCACACTTTTAATCTATGACTAAATTGGTCTGATATTTGTGTCACGGTTATTGAAAAAGTGAGATAAATTAGATCAATTAATCTCATTTTTAAACTGTGACTGAATTCATGATATTTTTGTCACAACTATAGAAAAAGTGAGACAAATTATATCCACTAATAAGAAAAGAGACATAGGTCACACTTATTTAAAGATAAGGATCACACTTTTAAAAAACCGAGACAAGTAAAATGTATATTTATCACACTTAATTTTTTTATCACAGTTATTAGATGTGAAAAAAAATGATCACACTTTTTTAGGTGCGATTGAAATAATAATAGATCTTGGCTTTTAAATGTGATAACAACTACTAAAATAGATCACAGTTTTTAAATGTGTTGAAATTATAATTGATCTCGATTTTTAGGAGTGATAACAACTATAATAGATCACAATTTTTAAGTGTGATAACAACTAAAATAAATCACAGTTTTTAAATAGGTTGAATTATAATAGATCTCGGTTATTAAGTGTGATAACAACTAAAATAGATCACAGTTTTTATTATCACGGTTTTTAAGAAAACTGAGACAAGAACATCAATCAATCACGGTTTTTAACTGTGATTAAAATAATATGATATTTTATAATGATATTTTAGATTAGTGTGGTCGAAAATGATAATAAAGTAAGCATCGGCCCAGCGGTAATTAGTGTGGTTCCTTAATCCAGATTATCCGGGTTCGAGTCCCAGTGGCAACAAAAAATATGTGTGCGTTTATTTTGTTTTCGAAAAAAAAGAATGATCACACTGTGCGTTTATTTTGTTTTCGAAAAAAAAGAATGATCACACTTTTTTAGGTGTGATTGAAATTATAATATATCTTGGTTTTTAAGTGTGATAACACCTACTAAAATAGATTACAGTTTTTAAATGTGTTGAAATTATAATAGATCACACTTTTTTAGGTGTGATTGAAACTATAATATATCTCGGTTTTTAAGTGTGATAACAACTACTAAAATAGATCACAGTTTTAAAATGTGTTGAAATTATAATAGATCTCGGTTTTTAAGAGTGATAACAACTATAATAGATCACGGTTTTTAAGTGTGATAACAACTAAAATAGATCACAGTTTTTAAATGTGTTGAAATTATAGTAGATCTCGGTTTTTAAGTGTGATAACAACTAAAATATATCATAATATTTATTATCACGGTTTCTAGAAAAAATGAGACAAAAACATCAATCAATCACAGTTTTTTACTGTGATTAAAATAATATAGTATTTTATAATGAGATCTTAGTTAAGTGTGGTCGAAAATTAGAAGAAAGAAAGAATTGGCCTAATGGTAAATAGTGTGGCTTGTTAATCTAGAGTATCCAGGTTTGAGTCCCGACAAAGACAAAAATATATGTGTGCTTATATATTGTTTTTGAAAAAAACACTTTTGTTGGTGTGATTTAAATTATAATAGATCACGGTTTTTAAGTGTGATAACAACCAAAATAGATCATAGTTTTTAAATGTGTTTTAATTGTAATAGATCTCGGTTTTTAAGTGTGATAACAACTATAATAGATCACGGTTTTTAAGTATGATAAGAACTATAATAGATCACAGTTTTTAAATGTGATGAAGTTATAATAGATTACGGTTTTAAGTGTGATACCAACTATAATAGATCACGGTTTCTAAGTGTGATAACTATTATAATAGGTCACAGTTTGTAACTGTGATTGGATTAAAGTACTTTATGTCACACCTCAATATGCCACACTATGGAAGCCGTGACTAATGTGAATATATCACACTTAAAAACCGTGATCTTTATGCTTTTTTGTAGTAGTGTCTATAAATTAGTCCAATATAGTTGGTTGTTTTAATTCAGTCCACTCGATCATATAAATATATATAGTTCATTAACCCACCTGACCACTAATTACTGATTCCGTCCCTGTGTGTTGAGAAGTGATATTGAGGTGGAGTGACGGTTGAAACGATCAGAACCACACAATTTAAATACAGAATGAAACAATATTATTTATATTGAACCACACGGTGTCTCCGCACATGTGCAGACACCACAAAAGTATTTCCCCTCTTTTTTTTCTTTTTTTTTTAAATCTTTTTGTGGGAAGTGAATGATTATTAGTTTTATTAGGTTGGATATTTACAGAGGGTGTTTTACTGTTTTTTTTGTTACCGACTCTCTGTGGATTAAAGTGACTGGTAGAGTGGTGGATACCACACAATTTATATTAAGAAGATAAACTGCAATTGTACGTGGTTCTAATCCTTCTATCCGTCACTTTATTCAATGTGGACATACAAAATCAAAATTTGGTGTTTACAGATGGGTTAGAATTGAGTATTGACTACAGGGCCGGCCCAGTGCATAGGCGGCGTATGCGTTGGCCGAATGCCCAACCATCCAGATGGATCCGAAATTACACGTTTCACGAAAAAAAAATCGTGTAGATTCATTCTCAACCGACCTAATATAATGTGTGTAAAAAATTTATTTGAATTGATAAAGACCGAAATGATAGGCTCATTAATACATGTGTTAAAAAAAATTACTTGGATTGAGAAAGGCCATAAATAGACCTAAATTTATAATAATTCAGATGTATCAATTCAAATTTCATAGGTGCATCCATTTAGCTTGAGGTGTTTAGCTTTCGGGGGCGTTGCTCCCGAGGCCCCACGAGTTGGCATCAAACCCCGTTTTGTTACGGCAAACCAAACGCAAACGATAACAATATATGAAAAACTATATAACATCAATAAATTTAAATTTTGCATCTATATATTTTAGAAGCGCGATATTGAAGTACTTTTGTAAATACATTTTCAAAAAAAAAATTCAAACTAAAAGACCTCATTCGGTAAAGTCGGTAAAAGCCCAAAAATATCCAAAGCCGGCCCTGCTCGACTAGATTACATATTATCAATGTAATTGCCAGGGGTGTTTTCATACCTATTAACTGCATTTAGAGGAGTGATTATATGTGTCATTTAGCCATGTTTGTTCTTACGTAGTAACTTCATTTTAGGAGTTTTTATATGGGCGCGGATTCCCTGCCGTGTAAGGTGTGCCGTGCAAGATGCCGCGCACCGTTTCCGTCGGAATTTTGGATTGAACCGTTGAAATTTAGACGGATCCGTTGAAATTTTGATGGAAGTACCATATATATATATATATTAAATTTGCTTCATTATCTTCCCGTCGAAAATTCCTACGGAAACGGTGCACGGCACCTTGAATGGCACACCTTGCACGGCAGGCCCTGTTTGGTTTCGGGTTGTATTGGGGTTGAATGGATTCAAGAAAGATAAAGTAAAATAAAATATAGTGAAATAATGATTACTCCCTTTGTTCCATATCTGAGGCACTTGCCAAAATCACGCGTATTAAGAATGTGAGTTAATGTATTAACCTTTACAATGAAATGACTAGAATGTCCTTAGATATAATTAATGTGACCTTCTTTTTTATATCTCCTAGTCTAATAAATAAAGGTATATCAAGTAAAATCACAATAAATGTTGAATTGGAAATTGTACTGCCTCACACAAAATGGAAGAAAACATTTTGCAACTGCCTCAGTTATTATGGAACGGAGGGAGTATAAAGTTGAAATGTTGTATTGAAATTTGTATAGTTAAAAAATTGATTGGTGAGAGAAATTTTAATGAAATATTATATTGAAAAAGTAATAGTTAAATAGTGTAGTGGGTGAATAAAGTGAATTGATTAATATTATTTTATTTATTGATGTTAAATTATTTATGAGAAAATTTATAACAAAATAATAGAATTAATAAAATAATAATAAATACAATAGTGGAGTGAATAAAATATTGGATTGGATTCAAATGGATCCAACTAACCCCAAACCAAACAAGCCGAGGGATCCGCTCCCGTGTTTATATATGTCATGGACCATGTTTTGGACAACAATTTCTTTTTTTCTTTCTCTTATTCCCTTTTCTTTTATTCAAGGGAAAACAACATTTTCTTTACTAGAATACAATAATTATATATTTTACATCACTTGTTTAATAGAATACTCGATATAGAAACAGCATAATAATCAAATAAATTTATTATTAAAGACGAAAAAACAAATTATTTCGCGTGCATGCGAATTCTAGTGTCATACCTAAAGTACTACCTCCGTCCTATAAAAATTATCCACATTTGAAAAAAAATTTGTCCCATAAAAATTGTTCATTTAGATTACCAACAAATCATTTAATGTTCTTTTTTCAATTATACACATAGTCTAATATTTATTGTTGTATGTTAATTTCCTAGGAAATAAGTAAGTATAGAAAAACTGAACCTTCCAGTTTACCGTTAGATCAATTAAAATAATTTAGACCTTTAGATTGATGTGAAGTATTAGTACACATTGTGTACCGTGAAAAAAACCTTTTAAAGTCACGCATTTTCTTTCGGTTAATAATCCATCTTAATATTTTTTAAGCAGACAAGTAAATTATTTAATACCGAAATTGCCCTCGTAAACATTCATGATTCCTGTTAGTCCTATTTTTCAACTTCATACCCTTTCTACGTTTTGTGATAATCGGCCACGATTCGTCTCTATTCTTCGGCGCCGCTGGCGGCGGCAATAACCCACTTCACCACCGCTAGAGGTTTAAATCTTAAATTCTTAATTCTCTATTTGCTTTGCGGTATGACAGGAAAAGGAAATGAAAAACAGATAGAAGAAGAATAGGAGAAGAT
This sequence comes from Gentiana straminea, assembly GCA_036785695.1. NCBI lineage: Eukaryota > Viridiplantae > Streptophyta > Magnoliopsida > Gentianales > Gentianaceae > Gentiana > Gentiana straminea. Next base: position 1,657,939 of record JAVUPR010000175.1, read on the forward strand.
ATTTTGGGAGTAAAGGTAAGATTTTATTAACAAATTTCTGAATGAATCTTACAATGCCATCTTACACCCTTTTATATGCATATAGGATAATAAGCTAGTCTAATTTTGCACTAACAACCAGATAACAACTACTAACAATCAGATTACAACTAAGCATTTGCTTCTAACATCTAAGCATTGCTTCTAGTGACTAACTTCTCCTTCAAGTTCCTGACATCCCCCCTTTCTTGAGCAACACCATGACCTCATGGTGGAGGGAATTCTGGAAAATTAGCACTGATGTAGTCTGCATCCTCCCAAGTAGATGCTGCTTCATCCAGGTTAATCCACTTCATAAGCCATTGAACCACTGGAGCATTTCTTCTCTTGATTGTTCTGATGTCCAGAATTTGTTCTGGATATATGGTCATCTGTCCATCCTCTGATGTAATAGGTGGATGGGATGATACTGGAATTTGAGCCCATTTGTATTTCTTTAGCAATGATATGTGAAACACAGGATGCAGCCTAGAGCCTTCAGGTAAGAGTAGTTTGTAGGCCACAGGGCTAAGTTTTTTAATCACTCTGTAAGGGCCAAAGTATCTTGCTGATAGTTTTAGGTTCCTTCTCAAAGCCAAGGTATTTTTCCTGTAGAGTTGAAGCTTCAAGAAAACTAGATCATCAACTTGGAATTCTCTATCTGTCCTGCCCTTGTCAGCAAAACATTTCATTCTAGCTTGTGCATGCTCCAAATTCTCTTTCAACTCCTTAGTGAGTAAGTGTTTTTGTTTGAGAAATTTATCCACTGTAGTAGCTGCTCCTTCACTGAAACTGCCCACTGGTATAGTAGTAGGCTTGTAACCATAGAGTGCTTCAAAAGGAGATGTCTGTAATGCTGTATGGAAGTTGGTATTATACCAGAATTCAGCCAGTGTTAACCATTTTGACCACTATTTGGCCTTTGAAAACACATACACCTCAAGTACATTTCCAAACATTGATTGACCCTTTCTGTTTGTCCATCAGTCTGAGGATGGTATGCAGAACTGAGTGCCAACTTGACCCCTGCCAATTGAAACAAATGCTGCCAAAATTCACTAGTAAAGATACCGTCTCTGTCACTGACTATAGTAGTTGGCAAGCTGTGTAACCTGTAAACTTGGTGGAAAAATGCATCAGCCACAGATTCTGCTGTATATTCCCTTCCCAATGGCACAAAATGACCCCATTTTGTGAACCTATCCACTACAACCATGATAGCTTCATTTCTCTCAGAATTTGGGAGTCCCTCAATGATATCCATACTGATATGCTGCCAGGCCTGGTCTGGAATAGGCAAAGGTTGTAATAATCCTTGTGGATGCTCATAGAGACTTTTACATTGTTGGCACACTGTACAGGACTAAATGTGTGTCCTGACATCATTTCTCATGTGAGGCCAGTAGAAAATAGAGGAAATCCTCTGTAGACATGCCATAATGCCTGAATGGCCTCCAATAGGACTCTCATGAAGTTGGGACATGATATCATGTCTTAATTGACCAGCACTGCCCACATAAATCTTCCATTTATATTTAAGTATCCCTTGTTGTAAAGCATAGTTAGGTTCAGTGCTAAGATCTAAAAGCACACAACTGATTTTATACTGGACCTCATCATCACCTGTGTAACTATCAATGATTATAGACATCCAGGTTGGTAGTATGGTGGTAATAGCCATAGTAGTGGCCTGCTGCATTGGCTGTCTGGAGAGTGCATCAGCCACTATGTTCTCCTTGCCCTTCTTGTACTCAATCTTGAAATCCAGCCCCAAGAGTTTAGTTATTCCTTTTTGTTGCAAAGCAGTGGTGACTTTTTGCTCAAGTAAATACTTCAAAGATTGCTGGTCAGTTTTGATTATAAATTGTTGCCCTTGTAGATAGTGTTTCCACCTGTTAATAGCCATAATGACTGCAAGTAGTTCCTTCTCATATATAGATAGGCCCATCTCCTTAGTATTAAATGCCCTGCCGAGGTATGAAATTGGTCTTCCTTGTTGCTGTAAGACTGCCCCTAACCCTTTACAGCAAGCATCTGTTTCTACCACAAATGGTATAGAAAAACCTGGTAATGCTAGTACTGGTGTTGCGCACATTACTTGCTTCAGCCCTTCAAATGCCTTGGTAGCATCTTCAGTCCAACAAAAACCATCCTTCTTCAGTAGATTACTCAGTGGTCTAGCCAAAATTCCATAATAAGGGATGAACCTTCTGTAAAAACCAGTTAGACCCTAGAATCCTCTTAATTCTGTGACATTTGTAGGAAGGGGCCATTGTTGCATGCTTTGTATCTTAAGAGAATCAGGCATTACCTCTCCTTGTTGTATGATGTGGCCTAGATATTCCACTCTTGTCTATGCAAAACTACACTTGCTGAGCTTGGCATCAAAAGTATGGTGTCTTAACAGATCCAGTACTGATTTCAGGTGATGAGTGTGAGATTGTAAATCTAGATTGTACACCAATATGTCATCTAAGAAAACTAGCATAAACTTCCTTAAGTAGGGTTTAAGGAGTTCATTCATGGCCTTTTGGAATGTAGCAGGGGCATTGGTTAGCCCAAAAGGCTTGACTGTATATTCATAATGGCCATGGTGTGTAACAAAGGCTGTTTTAGGGATAGCACAGGCTTCATTCTGATTTGATGGAATCCTGCCCTCAAATCTATCTTGGTAAAATATTTGGCCCTACCCAGTTCATCCAGCAACTCATCAATTAAAGGAATAGGGTATCTATCCTTTACAGTTAGATCATTTAACTTCCTATAGTCAACACATAATCTCCAAGTCCCATCCTTCTTCTTGACTAACAGAATAGGGGAGGCATAAGGACTCTGACTTGGTTGAATGAACCCCTGCTTCAGCATCTGCTCAATTTGATTTCCACTTCCTGTTTCTGGTGATATCCATACTTGTAGGGCCTTTGCTTGAAAGGATATGTCCCCTCTTTAAGGATGATATTATGTGTAAGGTCCCTAGTAGGTGGTAGTGTGGTAGGAGTGGCAAAAATATCAGTGTACTGGTCCAGTACCTCCTGGATTTCAGGGGGTATAGATTCTGTCATTTGTAATTCTGCCTCTGGCTGGGTGAAATTAATACAGGCCATAGTACCACTGAATCCTTGTTTAAAATTTTTAATCAAGTTCTTGCTACTGATGCTCTTGATCTGAGGTGTACTTGTACAACCCTTAAGAGTAACATCCTGCCCTTCCTTTTGAAATGATAACTCCATCTTGTTAAAATCAAAAACCATAGGGCTAAATCTCTTCATCCAGTCTACCCCAAGTACCATATCACATCCTCCTAATTTTAAGAGACTCACATCATGAGAGAATTTCATGCCTTGCATTGTCCAATGGAGATTTGGGCATACACTGTCACTTATCATCTTATTGCCATCAGCAACAGTAACTCCCATAGGTTTTGTGGCTTCCACTATACATTGAAGGTCCTTGGCTAATTTCTGATCAAGGAATGTATGTGAACTACCACTATCAATGAGGATATTTACTGGTTTTTTCTTTAGTAAGCCCTGAATTCTGATAGTGCTAGAGCTAACTTGTCATGTCATAGTACTAAGAGATAACTGTGAAAACTCAGTCCCCTGATCATCAATCGTCACCATTTCTTCCACAGAATCCTCATCTTCATTATCATCCACCAAAATGAAGTGCAATTGCTTGGACTTACATTGATGGCCTGGAGTGTATTTCTCATTGCATTTAAAACACAATCCATTAGCTCTTCTGTCTTGGAGTTCAGTTGTTGTGATGTATCTGGTGACTTCTTTTCCTTTAGGATGTATAGGAGGCACAGACTGGACAGTTCTTGGTGTCACCATTGTTTTGGGGGTGAAATAGGACACAGGGCTCAATGACTCCAGAACATCCTCTTGTGCTCTTGCCAATTCCAGTGCTGTAGATAAATCCATAGGTCTGTTGACCCTTACAATTGATTTGATACCCTTCTTAAGACAACCCACAAAACTTGCCACAAAGTAAGACTCATCCAGATTAGGGTTCTTAATGGACACAAGAGATTTAAGCTCTTCAAATCTGGCTTGATATGTTCTACTGATCCTGTCTGTTTTAATTTGTGGAATTCATCCACCACATCATCGTAATTCTGATTAGAAAACCTTCTACACAATTCATTACAGAAAATGGACCAAGTAATGAATCTCTTACTAGGCTTCCAACTACTATACCACAATTCTGCCTGTTCATCAAGGTACAATTCTGCTAGTGCAACTTTCTCATCTTCTTTTACTGAATGAAATTGAAAATATCTCTCACATTTTCTCAACCAAGCTCTAGGATTCTCTCCCTTGAATGTAGATAAATCAAATTTTGGGCGTTTTAGTGAGTTATCATACCTTTGTTCTGAAGGAGAAGGTCCCAAGATACCCAAGCTAGATGTTGGAACTTCAGTCGATGGTGGTAATGCTGAACTCTCTGTATTTGCTGCTGTAGTTTTATTGGATAGAATAGCAAAAACGGCAGTAAATTGTTCCTTCATGTATGTAAGCTGATTATTTGAATTCTGCTTTAGGAATGCAAACTGATTATCTGAACTCTGCTTCAATTCCTGCGTATTCTGCTTCAAATCCTGCATGTTTTTGCACAGCTCCTCAATGTCCTTAGTATTTTTCTTTGTTTGCTCATCAACAGATTTCAATCGAGTATCGGCCATGACAGAGGACCGATATCTCTGATACCAGATGACAGGAAAAGGAAAGGAAAAACAGATAGAAGAAGAATAGGAGAAGATATTTTGGGAGTAAAGGTAAGATTTTATTAACAACTTTCTGAATGAATCTTACAATGCCATCTTACACCCTTTTATATGCATATAGGACAATAAGCTAGTCTAATTTTGCACTAACAACCATATAACAGCTACTAACAATCAGATTACAGCTAAGCATTTGCTTCTAACAGCTAAGCATTGCTTCTAGTGACTAACTTCTCCTTCAAGTTCCTAACACGGTAGAATTTACTCTTGCTATAGCATACTAGTATATGAGTTTGAACTCCTTTCCGGAGAACCCATCTTAATTGTTTACTGCAAGAATAGTTTATAATATAATCATCAGTTGTTGTGGACACTTAACCCGGCTAATGATGTTTAGATCTTGCCATCTCGTGGATTGATCTTTGTTTTCTTGTTTTTGCAAAGCAGAGGATTTGTGATTTTGACTGGGTAAAGATTAGATGTAAAGCAATTTGTTGCTTAGAAGGAGGATGGGTGACGGGGTGATGGATGATCGATAATTTCGACTTGTTCATGGTCGATGGTATAAGAAAAACATAATTGAACGAAGTATACATGTTTAAGAGGTTACAAAAATTGATTGTGTTTATTAAAGTACACATTAGTTATCGTTTATTATAAAAATGATCTGACGCATATAATTATTTATATATATTTTTAACGGTAGAGATTAAAAACTGGACCATTCCTGAACTGGACCGTAGTCGCCCTCTAATTTCATATTCCAAAGCAAACATTAATTATAAATTGAAATATAAATGTCTATTACAACAAAAACACAACACATTAAATGAGTTTCTTAATCTGCATAAATAGTAAAATATGGATAATTTTTATGTGACGGAATAGTATTATTTATATTTTTAATAACCGTTCATTTTATCTGTCATTTGTCTAATAACCGTTCGGATCATCTTCCTCTTTTAATAGTTTAGATCACAGCTAATTATGCCTTTTTCTTTCTCTTTCTCTTTCTACTTACTAAACATTGGGCACAATGTTAGATTTTATGTGGGAGGGAGGCGCTTAGCTTGGTACTTAGCTTGTGATATGTCGTTAGCCGTGAATTTTGGGGAATTTTTATACAAAAAAAATCCACTTAGTTTTGTTTGTCCAGATGCATGATTGTTACGAAATAAAGTCCTTAAATCTTTGAATCTAATTACTTATACGCTTAATTTTGTTATACTCGTTGTATCTTATGCGAAATAAAATAAATATAATAGAAAGACAAAGATCAATTTTATTTATATATCTGAACAAATCGATTACAGTAATTGAAACAAAATGAAATGAAATGAAAATACAGTAAAGGATATACGAAAACTGAGGCGAGAAGATCTCTGTCCTTTAGACAAATTTGCTCCGGCATGTATCCACGATTATGCAATTGTCTACCAAGATACAACAGTTTACATGTAAAAAAGAGAGGTACTCAAACTCTGAACAGCAGCGAACTCTTGCAGTGCTTCAGAAAACTCTTCAGCTATTTTATGCAGGACTATGAATTTATGTTGTATTTTTCAGTGTGCTCTTTCCATTGCAGTAGAGTATCATTATATAGGGAGGAAGACAAATAAAGTGCCTCTCCTTCTGAGCTTTGTAGTGTATTGAAAGCAGGCCATCAGTTGAAAGAGCTCCACTAACCCCTTTAACTCCATCAGTTGAAACTCCACTAATAATGCAACAGTAGTAGATGAAAGGACTCAGCTTTCGAGTTTGAATTGAATTACTCAGACTCTCAGCTCGGATTACTCATCAGAATATTGACTAATTATTTGACAAAATCCAATGTAATTTCCAGAAAATTAATACTTGCCTCAGGCTCATTCCCTCAAGGGTCAACGGCAACGTTCAAAGGGCCGGGCGGCGGCGCGGGCGCGGGCGGGTGGCAATTTTAGTGGAGCCTCGACCCATTAAAACTATTTTGAGTTCTTTCCTTTTTCTTGCAGCCTATACCTTTTATCAAACTTCCACCGCTTATATATTCAGAAATGATGGCACATTTCCCAATGTGAGATTATGGAAGTTCAACTATTCAACTTCTAAAAACAACTCTTCAACCTTCTTCAACTAACCCACTTTAAGCCATAATTTTGCATTCACCCGATATCCGAATTGAATGATTCAAAGACCTATCTTTATCTACGTCGCATGTAGTTTTGAAAGTCATCATAAACTCTTGATAAATTATACAAGAGTCTAACCGAAACCGGCTCTCAAATGTTTGTAAAAATGATTAAAAATCATTTTGTCCTTTTTCCTCAATTTTCTCCAACAATCCCCCACAAGAATGGAAATTAATGCAAATGCAGACCTTGAAGAGATTTCTGACAGAAAAATATTGCATCAGGAAAGGTAGCTTCTAGCTTTGAACCTTCTTTAATAAAATACTATCGGATCTACTCGGCTATTCAGTGAACTGTATCTTAAACTGTTCAGCCTTTATTGTAAAACCAGACAATAGTACCCACACAATATTCCCTTATCACCATATTTTGTTCTTATGGTTGTGTTCATTTTGGCCATTAATCACTCCTGGTTTCAGAAAATGTGTTAGAGAATTCAAGCCTCTGAATTTTCACTGAAGCAGCCCCACTTCACACTTATATAGGTAATCTCCTATCAAAAGTATTCTTCCATACCCCACTTGAATTAACCAAGTTATAGGAATCTTTAAAAGTTTTCACTTAACCTTTACACCACTTACAGATAACACTTCTATTCATAGAATTGGTAAGTGTTCATTGAACCTTCGTAACGTAGTTATCCCTTTGAACCATGATCTTGGGATCTCCAGTCAACATGGTTGGGTTACCATTACAAAGTTTCTATCGTAATAGGCTTTAGTCCCATTCCGACTGTCAATCTGAAAATTTGATCTATAGGTAAGCCTTTGGTAAGCGGATCCAAGATTCTCCTTCGATGTGACAAAATCGATGGAAATCACACCATTAGAAATCAGTTTTTTAATAGTATTGTGTCTGCGACGTATATGTCGAGACTTACCAATATACATAGCATTTAGTGTCTGCCTTGTCCAGTATGTATTGGATCAATATGCATGGAATGCCCTCTAGGAAATTACGAAGCCATTCTACTTCTTCTCCCGCCTTGTCTGATGAAATACACCCAGCTTCCATCGTTGAACGAGCTATGCACATTTGCTTTGTGGATTTCCATGACGACACAACACCACCAATAGTGAATACATATCCTCTTGTGGATTTTGAATATTTTGAGTCAGATATCCAATTTGCATCATGGCGATGCTGGAAATCGTCGGGTATCAATTCCGGGGCTTCTTGATCCTAATGACAATTTATTCATGCTTCAACAACACTGAAAACGTTGTAACGGGGGCGGTTTGTGTTAGGTTTAGACTGGACTTGAGATGTTGTATCTTAAGCTACCTATGTATCCAGTAATTGTTCAAGAATCATGTCTCTCTAGCTCCTTAGGGATTGTTTATATAGAGGGGCTTATGCCTTAGGACTGTAGGGGACGTGTCCTTGTTGGACTTTGATTTAGTGTTCCCTAAGGAAATAGATAATTACCAGTGGATCCCCTTCATTTTAGGAGATAATCATGGTGGTTTTAAATATAGGATCAGAGCCTTTATGGCTGAGGATTCTTTCCATGTTTATCCAATTTTAATATGCAGATGAGCGAATTATGCTTAAGACCTCCCGGGCCGACCTGTGGTGGTCGGGAAGAGGCTGCCGAGCTGACCCCCCACCAGGGGTTCGGGCCGGAGCTTGCACCTACCCATAGGCTAAGGCTAGATTCGTGACCTTTAGGATTCATACTTCCTCTATTTATATCTATGACCAAGTTAATGTACAGATGACACGTGGTGAGGGGTTGGTCTGACGTCCGTCGAAATCCCCATCAGATCTAGCCGATCTCTTGAGGTCGGCTCAGATCTGCTAAGGTATGGCTCGGTGCGGTCGTCCAGACTTGAAGCATTTTGATGTGTAACTGGACAGGTGGCATGGACACCGTCATGACGGAGTCATAGTTGTCACGGGATTCGAGGTGTTGCTATCCACTTATTGAGACGGGTTCTGAGATGCGTTTGGGGTTTATTACCTCCATCACGTCAATCGTTTCATCATACTGATTTTAAACCAAAAGATCGTGGGCTTTGACGACTGATCTTCCCCTACTCTCAAGTAAGTCACTTCTTTGCATCTATTTGAAATTTATTTTCCATTCATCACCTGTTTCTTGTTATTCCCTCTAGGCGGTTTAATCGACCTCCACCGGAACACTAGAAACTGAGATGGCCGTTACCGGTAGTGGGGTGTCAAATCCATTCTCTCTCAGGGAGATTTAGATGAAATCTATGAGCTGTACGGGATCGAAAGAGAAAGATATGCACCAAGGTTGCCTTCTGATCCTCACAATTTTGCATATGACCCGCCGTAGGGGTTTTGCACCGTTCACAGAGAATACATCGAGGTTGGCCTTAGGCTTCCCTTCTGTCCGGCTCTCCTTGCTGTGCTTCATCATTATGAGCTAGGGCTCTCCCAGATAACCCCCAACGGTGTTAGGGCCATTATTGGGTTTGCTATTTGGTGACGGTTAATTGGAATCAAGTTTTCTATGCGGGGGTTTAGGTATTTTCACCACCGTGTGGGGGTGATGGACCACCCAGGGCGTTACTACTTCTCTCGTAGAACTGGGAGTTCAAGTGATGTTCCCATTATCCCCAAAGGAGATACATCTCACAAACGGTGGAAGGAAAGGTTCTTTTCATCCCGCAAGAAGATCATCCGGAGTTAAGTCGGTGGAACTCGGGGGAGTTAGGTAAAGATGAACGCCCCGAGCTTGACGAAGATCTATTGAAGGGGATCCATGGGCCAGGATAATCTATTGAGTGCGATGACCTGTATGACGAGCTTATTTCCACGGCTCGGTTAAAAGAATACGGGGCCCAGCCCCTATAAAGCGTTTAGTAAAAAGGATTGGGCCATCTATAGGGATTTCCCCTTTTCCATTTACATTTTGCACTTGTACTTGTTTGTTTCTTTAGCTAACAGCTTCTTTGATTTATGTGCAGTGGGCGATTTTGCCGAACTGATTGCTGGTGCTAAGAGTGAGGTTGAGGTCAGCCAATCTTCTGAGAGGACGGCAAGCTTGGAGCCTCCTCCTACTCAGCCATTGGGCACAAATAAGGACAACGCCTCGACAATGCCCTCTTCCTCCCAATCTATTTTGGAGGAAGTTGACTTGACTACCCAGGATGCATCTGACCAGGGAGGGAAAGAGGGAGATGGTCTGCATCTCCAAAAGAAGAGCATATCAAGAGAGGCCCGGCAGATGATGTTTCTGATCTAGAGCGTCTGTCCAAGATGTCAGCCGAAGAGCTATCCGTGGTCAGCTTCAGGTCCATGGAATTCGTAAGTTCCTTCCTTTTTTCTGTTTTATGACTGTGCTCAGCTATCATTTTTATTTTTGACATCTTCTATTTTCCTTGTTTAGGGGACTTTGGTCGGGCAGGAGGTTTTCCAAAGATTGGGAAAAGCTTCTGTGGACGTAGCTGAGCAGAAGAAGAAGGTGGCCAACCTTTGTGAGGGTCGGGCAAAGCTGAAGGCCTCCGTGGAGTCAAAAGACAATGAGATCAAGGCACTCCAAGAGGAGCTTCAGGCTAAATAGCCTGAGCTTCAGGTTAAGGAGGAAAAGTTTGCTGAAGAGACAAAGAGGAGGGAGCAGGCTACGGCTGAACTCCAAGGAAAGCTGGCTGAGCTGGAGGCAACTATTCCGGTTCGAGCTGCCGAAGCTATTCAACAGTATAAGGCTTAAGAAGATTTTGCAAATGCTCTAAAGTTGTTGCTCATTCCGGTCTTGAATCATGGCTACACGCAAGGTGTAGATGAGGCGAGGGATTAGTTTTCTGACCTAGTTATAGACACCCTTCCCAGGAAGGTTTATTACAAAACTAGGATGAGCAAGGTCTATGATGACCGGCTGAAGGAATTCAAGGGTGGAGTGGACATTGTGTCCAAGTACTCCACAAAGTCTGCAACTCCAACCACCTTTTTAGAGCCTAAGTAGAATCCGAGCAAGGGTTTATGAATTTTTGTACTTTTTAATTTAAGTTTTTTGTTTTGAAATTTTGTTTCAATACTCTTGTAACTTTCTTGCCTTTATAATGAAAGCTACTATTTCCAATCATTTTCTATAGCAATTTCTTTTAAGTACTTTGGGTACTTCTTTGATGGTGGGGTATCTTGCCCCCCAGTATGTCATGCATTAACTTATGGTTTTGGATGGCATACTTATGCTTTTCTGCTTTACGTATGTTTGATGAGCCCAACCTGCATGGCTCGGATTGTTTGTCAAAGAGTCAATCATATGGTGTCTTCTTTTCATTGGGCATGCCCCTTCCAGATCTTGATGAGCTTGACTAAATCTCTGCGAGCAGGGTTAGATAGATTACTGACTTCTCGCACGCTTCTGCTGAGTCCGTGCTGACGGAGCTTGGGTATCAAATTTCGGCGAGCTCGGCCAGATTTTATTGACTTCCCGCATTAAGTTTCTACGAGCTGGGCCAAATTTTACTAACTTCTTGATGCCGCGCGTGAGGTCGCTTATACTAGAAAGATTACTAGTTCAAATCATAGTATAGCAACGGCGAATCAAGGTCGATCCCACAGAGACAATGCTACTTTAGAAATAAACACACTCAACCTAATTAAGAACACATAGACGGTCTTAGACCAACATAAGAACGAATAAAGAAAACGATATTCCTCACTTCCTAACCTATCTCACGGCTTCGTGTATTTAATCATCATGTTTACTTCCCCCAATAATTCCCCGAATCAATCAGAAGATGTTTTATATTCAGTTTTAGCTACGGGTGTAGTCTCTACGAAAAAATCTGTCTCGTAGGCTTAAATAAGACCATTCATAGCAACATAACAAAATTGATAATTTATGTAAGATCATATTGAAAAGAAATGCAAACCGGGGGCTTATGAGCACCATTTATTGAAAAAATTATTCAAGAACTAAATGAAATTGCGAAAATAAAAAGCGAGTCGTAGTTGTCTAGAACCTGCCAAACTCGTTAACCCAAGATCACTCCTTTGTTTTTTATTCTGGCCGTATAGCAGTTTCTAGCTACCTCCAGATCCCCTTTGATTTCCATCGAGCCATCTACAGTAGGAAACTTCGGGCTGATGTGAGCCGGGGAAATTATAGATCGGAGGTCAATTAGGGCGGGCCTTCCCAAGATGATGTTGTATGCTGATGAAGCTCTGACTATGACATAAGTGACCATGAGGGTTCTGCCATTTGATTCTTTCCCAAAGGTTGTTGCGAGCCGAACCATCTTCATAGGAAAGACTGAGGGTCCGGCGAATCAAAACAGTGGTGCTGAGACCGGGATCAACTCTGAATCTTTAAGCTTCATGAACTTGAAAGCCGAGTAGTAAAGGACATTAACAACACTTCCCATGTCCACACAAATCCTCTTAACCAAGTTCTTGTTTACTACAGCCTCTATGACTAGGCCTTCATTGTTTGTAACCAACAGAAGTGGATCCCTAAGGCCATAGGTCACTTCCTGAGCTGGCCTTTGATTTCTGTTGTAGGCAGATGAGTTGGCAGGTCGATCATTATGGTTACCTGTTTCCCCGATTGTGTTGTTGGGGCCGCCCACAATGGTGTTGATATTTTTTATGAGGTTAATATCTGTCTGTCGATCTCCCTCCGGTGATCGATCTCTTTTTCTCTGGGTTCTCCTTGCTGGCCCCGATCTTGGTTGAAATTTCTATGCTGATAGTCTCGCCGACCTCACGGCTCAGCCGGCTGGGACTGATCTATGACCTCATCCAATTTTCCTTCCAAGATCGCTGCATCAATATCCTTCTGAAAATCCCTACAATTGTCTAAATCATGCCCAACATCTTTATGGTAGGCATAGAACTGGCTCTGATCCCTTCTTTCGGAGGGACTGCACATTGGCGGTGGAGTTCGGGCCAAGCCTTTTCTCTCCATGATTGCCAGAACCTGCTCGCGTGGCCTGTATAATGGGGCGAAGTCCCTACGATGTAAGGCTTGCCTTTTCTCTAATCGATTTGTGGCTGAGTTGGCTTCTCGTTCCCAGGTCGACTTCTTTTTCTTGTCAGAAGGCTCTCTGCCTTTTCCTTTTGGTGTTCTCCATTCTCTGACTATCTTTTCAGCCAGTTTGCTTCCTCCCCTTGGCAGTGCTTATATGCTACTTTTTACACTCTTTCATCGTTCTAGGGAGTTTGTTGTTTAGCTCGGCGTAGAGCCTACCTTCCTGTAGCCCGGCTACAAATAAGACAATCAGAATGCGTTCATCGGCATTTTTTTACCTGTGTGGATTCTTCGTTAAACCTCTTTAGAAATTGTAGCACCGTCTCATCCTTCTTCTATTTGAGAGTGAGCGGGTGTGTGGCGTTCCTTTAGAATGGCTTGGCTGCGATGAATGCTTTGAGAAACATTTCCCAAGCATCTCAAAGTTGGAGATCGTCCTTACGAGGATCTTTCTAAACCACTCTCGAGCTCGAACCATCAGTAATGCAGGAAATGCCTTGCATTTCATCTCGTCTGGAGAGCAATCCAAGTTCATATGGGTTAAGTACTGAAAAAGGTGATATGAGGATCCTTTGTTCCATCATAAGGCTCCAACTTGGTCACTTTGAACCTTGCAGGTCGCGGATAGTTTTCCACCTACTCGGTAATAGGTGATACGAGGGGGAGATCTATAGATCTCTTTCCCAAGATAACGTCCAGCTCGGTCCTACCCGTAATCATTGCACGGGAGTCTACCAGATGCTTTCCCCGATTTGAGGAGGACAAATGGTCGTCCTTCTTGGCCTGTCAGGCCTTGTAGGAGGAGGAGGTTTTCCTCTTGTTATTTCTCTTCCTCGTATTAATATCCCTCATCTAGATATTGTTCCTGCAAATCTTCTTCAAAGGGATCTTCTTCCATCAGATCCTCATCCTCGAGATCTTCATCCTCTTTATCTTCGTCAACTAAGGCTGCATCTAGGATTGCATGCTTAGTAGCGGCATCTAGAGCCACAAACTGATCCACACTTGATAGGTGGAATTGAGGGCTCTTTCCTCTTTCCCTTGATTCTGGTTATTGGTATTGGAGGTTGAGGCATCATTGGCGTTGTTGCCATTTACTGTTTGTTGCCGTGTTGTCACCATGGTTATAGGACTATAGAACCTTGGACAATGTTGTCAGTAGAGACAACCCTCCTTCTAGCACCATTTGACGATGCTGGAAATCATCGGGTATCAATTCCGGGGCAGCTTGATCCTAATGACAATCTATTCAGGCTTAAAGAACACAGAAAATGATGTAACAGGGGTGGTTTGTGTTAGGTTTAGATTGGACTTGAGATGTTGTATCTCAAGCTGCGTACGTATCTTGTAATTGTTCAGGAATCAAGTCTCTCATAGTTCCTTAGGGATTGTTTATATAGAGGGGCTTGTGCCCTAGGCCTGCATGGGCCGTGTCCTTGTTGGACTTTGATTTCGTGTTCCCTAAGGAAATAGATATTTACCAGTTGATCCCCATAATTGTAGGAGATAATCACGGTGGTTTTAAATATAGGATCAGAGCCTTTATGGCTGAGGATTCTTTCCATGTTGGGAAGAGGCTGCCGAGCTGACCCCCCACCTGGGGTTCGGGCGGGAGTTTACACTTACCCGTAGTCTAAGTCTAGGTTCGTGACCTTTAGGATTTGTACTTCCTCTATCTATATCTATGCCTAAGTTAATATAGAGATGACACGTGGTGAGGGGTTGGTCCAACCTCCGTCACATCACGGTATCCTTTTAATACTGCTAGATATATCGTATACCGTAATCCCTGATTCATTGTATATTTTAAGTACCTCAGTACCCTATTCAAAGCTTTCCAATGATCCTTACTTGGATTACTCGTAAACATGCTTAGTTTATTTACAGCACAAGCTAAGTCTGGTCTAGTGCAGTTGGTTATGTACATCAGACAACCTACGATTAGTGAATATTTCCACTGAGACACATGTTCACTTTTGTTCTTGACTAAGTGCAAACTTAAGTCAAATGCATTTTTTACAAGACTTTCATGAAAGACGTTAAATCTTTTTAGAATTGCTGAATATAATGAGACTGCGACAAAGAAAGCCCATTAGACATTCTAGAGATTTTAATCCCCAAAATTACATCTGCAACTCCCATATCTTTCATATCAAAATTCTGTGTCAACATCTTCTTATTATTCATGATTATATCTTGAGTACTTCCCATGATCAACATGTCATCGAAATATAGACATACTATCACATAAAATTAGAAATGTTCTTCATATAGACACATTTGTCACACTCATTAATTTAAAACCCATTTGACAACATTGTTTGATCAAATATTTGGTGCTACTGTTTTGGTGCTTTTTTTAGTCCATACAATGATTTAATGAGTCGACACATCTTGTGTTTTTGACTTGGAACTACAAACCCTCGGGTTGTTCCATGTATATTTCTTCCTCCAATTCCCTATTTAAAAAGACAGTCTTAACATCATTTGATGGATTTCCAGGTTATAGACCGCAGCAATCACAATAAGAACCCTTATCAAAGTGATTCTAGTTATAGGTGAATATGTATCGAAAAAATCAAGACCTTCCTTTTGTCGATAACCTTTGGCTACCAATCTAGCCTTATATTTATAAATAGATCCATCAGCTTTAAGTTTTTCATAACATTCCACTTCAACGGAGTGCTTTATGCCCTAGTGGGATATTAACCAATTCCCAAGTGTGATTTCGCATAATGGAGTGTACTTCACTTCTGCTTCCTTCCAGATAGGCACTTCTGGATTTGACATAACCTCTGTTTGGTCTCGTCTAGAATGAACCAAAACTGATTTGTTTATCTTCTGTTTTTGAACAGAAATGACTACTGTTAATGATGCATCATTGACACCCACTCCTGATGCTGTGGTAACTAAAAGTCTAAATCCGGTATCAAATGCAATTCTGCCTGTTGTGACATAGTCTACTATTGTTGTGGCTGGTCCTTCTCATTGAGTGAAACAAGAGAAGTTTAACGGGCTGAATTTTAAGCGTTGGCATCAGAAAAGGTTGTTCTACCTGACTACTCTTGGTTTGGCCAGAATGCTCTGTGAAGAGCAACCAGTTGTGCCTCCACAAAACATCGACCACAGCGCTCTACTTGCTGTTGAGAGTTGGAAGCACAGTGATTTTTTTATGCAAAAATTACATTCTGGATTGTTTAGACAATGCCCTTTATGGTGTTTATTCTATGTTTCAAATTGCTAAAGCATTGTGGCTTGCCTTAGACAAAAAATATAAAACTGAGGATGCAGGTGCTAAGAAATATATAGTAGGTAAAATTTTGGATTATATGATGGTCGATTCCAAAACCGTAATTAAACAGGTTCATGAATTACAAATCATTATATTCGAAATTCTTGGAGAGGGCATGATAATAAGTGAGTCTTTTCAAGTAGCTTGTGTGATTGAGAAGTTGCCTCCTTCATGGAAGGAATATAAAAGCTATCTCAAACATAAGCGAAACCAAATATCTATGGTGGATCTGATTTTCCGACTCTGAATAGAGGAGGCCAATAAGGGATCCGAAAATAAACGTGTTGTGCAGGTTGGATAGGCCAAGGCACATGTTGATGAGATCAAGCATAAGAAGAGGAAGAAAAATGGTGAATCTTCCAAGAAACCACAAACTACGTACAAGTTTAATGGTGATTGTCACAACTGTGGAAAATTTGGGCACCGTGCAAGTGAGTGCCGTGGAAAGAAGAAAGTTCAGCCAAGTGCACATATGGCTGAAACTGATGGTGATAAGTGCAATGCTGTGGGGAATCCAATACAGTGGACACTGGATCCACAAGACATGTTTGTCCTGACCGTGGAGTGTTTTCAACCTATTAGGCTGAAGCCAGTCAGAAACTTTGGATGGGAAACTTTTCTCATTCTACCATTCTGGGAACTGGAAATGTGATTCTAAAGACGACTTTTGGGAAGAAGCTGACATTGAATAATGTTCTTCATGTTCCTGACATTCGTAGGAATCTAGTTTTTGGTGCCTTGTTGAGCAAGAGTGGGTTCAAGATGGTGTTTGGTTCTGATAAGGTCATTCTGACTAAGAATAAAATGTTTTTCGGGAGAGGCTATCTCACCGAGAGTATGTTTAAGATGAATTTAATGGCCATTGTGCCTAAGACTGTTGTGCCCAATGAGGCTAATAATAATGCAACTACTTCTTCTTACTTGCTTGAGTCTTCTAGTTTATGGCATAATCGATTAGGACATGTTAATAATAAATCAATTCCTAGAATGATGAATTAAGATTTATTACCTAATTTAAAGTTTAATCAAATTGAAAAATGCCAAATATGTGTCGAAGCTAAAATGACTAAGGCACCATTTCCTTCAGTGGAAAGAAACACAGAACGGTTAGATTTAATTCATACAGATTTGTGTGATTTAAAATTTGTGCAATCGGGATGCGGTAAAAAAATAATTTGTAACATTTACCGATGATTGTACAAGGTATTTTTTTGGCTATTTGCTAAGTAGCAAAGACGAGACAATTTAGGCTTTCAAAAACTATAAGAATGAAGTCAAAAATCAACTTAGCAAACGAATCAAAAAGGTTCGTAGTGATAGAGATGGTGAATATGATGCACCGTTTAGTGAAATATGTTCACAATTTGGCATTATTCATCAAACTAATGCTCCATATACACCTCAATCAAATGGTATTGTTGAACGCAAGAACCACACTCTAAAAGAGATGATGAATGCTATGTTGATAAGTTCGGGTTTACCTCAGAACTAGTGGGGGGCATCCTCTCAGCAAATGTCATTCTTAATAGAATTCCATCAAAAAAGATGGATAAGACCCTGTATGAGTTGTGGAAAGGCCATAAGCCAATCTACAAATACTTAAAAGTGTGGGGGTTTAGCAAAGGTAGAAGTGCGTAAACCTAAACAAATAAAGACTGGGCCTAAAATGATAGATTGCATATTATCGGTTAAGCAAATAACAGTTGTGCATAAATATGACATCCCTGGTGTACATGTGAATGTCGTCATGGAGTCAAGAAACGATGTGTCTTTCGAGGATGTCTTTCCAAACAAAGACAGAAACAGAAAAGATACGAAAACTGAGGCGAGAAGCTATGTCCTTACGACAAATTTGCTCTGTCATGTTCCCAAGGTTATGCAATTGTCTCCCAGGATACAACAGTTTACATGTTCAAAAGAGAGGTACTCAAACTTTGAACAGCAGCGAACTCTTGCAGTGCTTTAGAAAACCCTTCAACTATTTTATGTAGGACTATGAATTTGTGTTGTATTTCTCAGTGTATGTTATCCATTCCATTGCAGTAGATGGTCATTATATAGGAATTAAGACAAGGGTAGGGTCTCTCCTTCTGAGCTTTGAAGTGTATTAAAAGCAGGCCATCAGTTGAAGGAGCTCCACTAACTCCTTTAACTCCATCAGTTGAAACTCCACTAATAATGCAGCAAAAGCTGATGAAAGGACTCAGCTTGAACCGAATCGAGCTTGAAACGAAATTTTGGTCCCCTGAAAAGGCTTTGGTTAAGTTTAGAGGGGGTTTGAATAAAATTAACACGTAAAACTTTTGGAGTTTTACAAACTCAGCAGGGTCAATAGTCTACTGACCACTCAGTAGTCTGCTGACTATCAAAGCTCTAGAATTTGTTGCAGCGGAATATATTAAATTAAGCCTTGTTACTTGTTGTTTAAAATATGATACTGAGTATTGGATACTCAGTAGTGCAAGTGGTGTGATTCAGTAGCTAGTTCAGTCAATTTGATGTTATAAACATGCAGATAAAGTAAATACATAATGTAAATGCAGTAAAGTAAAGTAGGCAAGTTTTATAGTGGTTCCAGGTGGTGTAATCCTGTCAGTCCACTCTTCTTCTGTGATGTTGGAGGAGATTCACTAGAGATTCTTGAGGTAGCTGTTACAAAAATCCCTAAACTGTTTGTCCTTGACCAATAACTATGGCTTCACAAACTGAACACTAGAAACAGGTAGGATTGCTCCTTCAAAGTATTCCACTGGTCCTTGAAGGATAGGATTGCCTCTTCACCAGCTCCACCACAAAACAACCGTTCTTGACATTCCCAAAAGTGCTTCTCTGTCTTCAGCAAACTTCTTGAAAAAGAAGGGTTGAATCAAGAAAGTGATTCAGCTTTCTGCAAGCTTCTGATCAGCATGATAAGATCATCAGCTTAAGAACTTCAAGTGTATGAACTAGATGTAACTTGATTGCATATAACACTTGAATAAAAACTTGATCAGTAGATTTAAGTTATGTATGTATCAGTAGGGTCAGATTGCACTTGATTAATATCTTGCTCAAAAACTTAGTTGCTTCGTGTTAATTCTTGGTTATGCAATCTGAATCAGGAGTCCTCTATTTATAGGTGTAGATCCTGTGATTTGAATTTGAATTTGAATGATAACCGTTACAGGATTATCTGAATATTCCTGAAAACACCTCTGTTGTACCTGACTGACACTGACAGTGTCCTTCTGATAGTCTAGTCTGTCAACCAATGAAATAATTCCATTTAATATCGTTTTGAAATCCTTACAATGTTCTTTTCATCTTGTCCATTTATTGACTAATTAATACAAGGCTTGTAAATCATCCTTATCCATTTAATTTTCTAGAAAAACTTTGATTAACTCGAATTATACATTCAGCAGACACCTGTTGTGTAAGTCTGCTGACGTACACAGATGTTAGTTGATTTTTAGTCTGCTGTGTTTTAATAAACACTTCAGCTGACTGCTTCTCATCTAACTTTTGATTATGAAGTTAGAGTACACCATTTTAAACATAACCATGTTCCAATCACCACTTAACTTTAATGGAACTTAGACCTTCTACACAAGGTATATGTGATCAGTTTAGGTCATCACAGACTTCCCTAAATTCTGATCCCATATCCTTGACTTTAATTACTAAGTTGATCCCTTAGCCTTCAATACTGAGTTTGAACCCTCAGCCTTCAACTAATCAACATGTTCCTAGACTCTACTGCCCTAGATACTCTACTGACCTAGATAAGTCTACAGACCTCATTACAGTGCTTGTTTGATCAAACCTATACAAAGATCAAACTCTAGTAAACATATACATTTATTCTAGTCTGGCACTCATCATTAAAACTAAAACATGTCTAACAATTTCCCCCTTTTTAGTGATGATGTCAATACCCTCCTAATAGCAAGTAAAAAGATAAAAACACAAAAAAAAACAGAACAAATTTCATCGATATTTCATTGATGTTCAAATTTGTTCAACATTATTACAACTAGGATCATGAAAAGATAAATGCAAAAGTAAGTGTGATGATCTAGTGTCTTTCTCTTTCTCTTTCTTGCTCTCTTTTCTGAATATATTCTCTGATTTCTCTCTGCATGTCCACCATCCACTGATTTTCAATCCTTGAAAAGTCAATCCAAGTGTGTACCATCTACCACCATTTCCAGGCATCAGCTAGAGTTAAGTGGACACCCTTCCAGTTAAATCCTCCTCGCATGTTGCATGTTTTGAATTCTTCTACACAATCCTTGGATTTTTGTTCAGCAGATGTCTGTATTCTACCTCCAGATCTTCCAGCATGTCCTCCTCTACCGGTTTGACCTTTTCTATTCAATTTCAAGGCTTTGATCCTTGCTTCCCACAATTTAAGTCCAAGGAAGGAATTTAGTCCTTCCTGAAAAGTCATGTCCTGGTAGGTTTTCTTCTTGCACCACAAGCAGCCTTAAATTCTTTCCGCAGGTCATCAGTAAGTTGTACTCTGCCAGGTGCAGGTTTTCGAATTCAATGATGTCTGCTTCAAATCTCTTCCTATTGTATATCCTAGCTGCCTCTTTTGCTTCTACTGTAGTCTCTTCCCCCTTATTGACATCATCAATAAACCGGTTGAGAATACCAAGTACACTTTCCTGTGTGTTTACCAAATTGCTCAGTTGTCCCTTCATAATCTCAGTTCTTGTATCAACGGCAGAAATTCGGCCTTCTATTGTCTATTCCAGTAGGTTGATACTTTCAGTAAGTTTAGGATCAAGTGCAGCAGGGTGAGTTGTCTCAGCAGACTTTGGTGCCTCAGCTAACTTATCAACCTTCCTGTGTAATGAAGCAATCTGCTCTCTTTGTAGCATCTTGCTTGACAATGGTAACATCTCTCGGTAGATCATTGACAGAGAATTGTACATGAGTGACATTTGATGCTACAATCACAGTGGTTCTTCCTCTATTCTCCACAAAGTTCACCAAATCTTCAAACCTTTGTTCACTCATTGTCAGCTGAGTCCTCAGTTGGGTTATATCATTTCTAACAGCCCTTAACTCATCCAAAATATGTACTGGAATTGCAGCCATTCCAGCCTTACCTCCAACAAAACCTCCAACAGGCTCTTCAACATGATCATCAGCCCTGGGTTGTCTCACAATTATATCTTTTGTCCTATCCCATTCATGGGGTTCAGGACCTTCTTCAACAATATTCTCAACTGGTACCTCCTCAAAAATAGGTACTTGTGCTTGTTGGGGCTCTTCTTATATTAAATACGGAAAATCCCATAGATTGATTTATCTCATTTAATTTAATATCTTATATTAAATAATTTCAAGATATTGTCAATATCTTATATTGACTATATTTATCTTATTACCATAAATCTATTTTTCCAAAATCAATTACTATCCAATATTAATATTATGATAATCTTATTAATTAAATTGCACAATCCAAGTGTATGACACCACATGTATATATCAATAAACATATATTTAATCAACTTGATCAACTAGTTAGCCAATATTTACGTGTGTCATACACACACAAATTTTCGGCCACCATATATATATATATATATATATATATATATATATATATATATATATATATATATAATTAATCAACATAATTAATATCTTGTATTTAATTTATTCATAATAAATAAATACCACCATATTAATTTACCACCGTAACCTTTATAGTTTGGGATAAACTTTCCTTATTTGGTTATCAACTATAACCACATTTAATCTGACTTGATGTACATATTTGTGTGACCCGATAGGTTTCCGAATATGTTGGCCGTAGACACAAAGTGCAAATTATAAAAATGCCCTTTATGCCTAACGATTCCGGGATAGCGTCTAGCAACACACCGTGACCCCCAATCATCGGAAGAGTCAAATGCAATGACTACTACCTTTCATGTGAAACAGTTACCGTGTAACTTACAATCCTATCGCTGTAATAATATCCATACAGTCGTACGTCGAGTGTCAAACATTAACGACCGTATCGTATAATCTGGATATTACGCTCTCTCGAAGTAACTCATTTACTTCCACTTTGCAAAGATTCACGAGAGGAAGCCATTCCTTATAAGAAGGCCCTTTCGGATATTCACCCTACTGATAGGGAACGCGATTTCCAGACGACCAAACATGTATACTCCGCATGCTTCAGTATCACACCCAATCACTACCGCACGAACGCCCCGTGGCTAGGGGAAACCTCAATAGTGTCAAAGCATGACAATCCACACCGTTATGCCATGAAGACTCCGGTCCTAAGGATAATTACACAACCGCCACATAGTGTGACACTTAACAGTGTAAGTGGGTCAGTCTAACGTACGCATTCTCAAATACACATCCACATACAGTCCAAGTGTCTCTACACTTTGATAGACGAGATCTATCCCTGCCCTAAAAGTCAGAAGACATCTAATACGTGCTAGCCTGTTCGTACTATCAATGCCCCGTTTAATAGTACATCAGCCTTGAGACATTTAAATATCAAACTTATTAAAGTGATTAGAGATCTCATCAACCATAATCGCCTATCATGGTTTCTCTATCACAGTTTAATACTAAGGACGTTATCATATAACAATTCATAATTAGTTCACTAAAAGAACATATATATGACAACATAAAAGCCATTTAATAAATGCATAAACATAAAGAAATAGTAGAAATGATCCGACCCGGTCGGGTCCGGTCCAACCCGATTGGGTTTAGGACACAATTCCAACAATCTCCCACTTGGCCTAAAACCAATCACTCGCACACACAAGACCAAGTTGAAACACAAGAATCTAATGCAATACTCGCAACTAGCCCTAGCCATGAATGGATCGCTATCCGTGGGGACTCAGACTATCTTCATATCACGCTCCATATGATCAAGTCAAAGGAACAGCCTCAACACACACATGAATCTCCGACGAGACCCTGGTCTTTGCTCCAAGCAATGAATCCACTTACTATATCAGCCATATAGAAATGGTGGAAGAACCATACAAGGTTCAAGAATGAACCTCATAGACTCATGTACTGCTCCCGCTGCGCCTCTAAGGCACTACTATGTTTTGGCCTGGTTGTAGAATTTACAGTGACCCATAGCTAAGAACATTTCCAGCTCACTGTTTCACTTAATCAAAGTGACTACAAACCCAGACTGTAGCTCTCACTCACCTTCATAAGACTTAGGATAACGTCTGTATAACTATATTTATTCGCTTCCACGTTTCGATAAACTAGGAAACCATCCTTAACTTGTTTAAGGATATCCTCGACATTCACCAGACTTACTTTCATACTTGCTCATGATGGTTCATGGACTATGAACATCTGGCATTACTTTTATGATGGTTCCTATAGCTGTAGCAAAGGAAACCTCCATAAGCATCATCCTTCACCTTATCTTTAGGACTAACGTCCTAACATAGATAGATCTTGAAAACACCGGCTTGCAGTATCCCTTGTGACGACCTATGCTAAACACTTTTAGCATCACATTTATATAGGTATACTATAATCTAACAGCAGTTAAATCTATCGCTATAGATTCTTATTTCCAAAATAAGAACTGCCAATCCAAGTGCTTTCGTAAAGACCTTGAACTACCAAACATTAATTGACTATGAAATGGGTGATGATTCCTGAGAGAGATATCTAATACCTTACTCAAAAATCGTAACACACTCCCACTATCCATCTTGCACATGGGCGTATCCTTCTTTTGACTAAGTCAAACTCCTTTGATTGTCAAACAAAGAAATCGTCTAGAGAAACTTGTTTGAGTCCATAAATGGATCTCGTGGGCTTACATATCATGTCATCGTCTATGAACATCGAGCTTTCTGCCCAACATCTTCAACACTATCATATAGTCATGATACGAAGTTATAACAAGCATAGTCTGAATAGAACTGGGCTCAGCCTTGCAGGGACATTCCCTCTAGGTAAGACAAACTAGGTTCACAACCTGGTAGTCACAGATGGAATCTAATTTAGATATTATGGCTCCAGGCCATATTTCTCAATCTTGCCTTTCAAACATTCTTTCATAAGTCGTGATATATTCATTCTTCAAGATGAACATACCAATAGCCCTTTCAGGCTTTAAGGTTATCCACAGACTTTCAGAACTTTTGTTTGCACTGAGCAGTGTTCTACACCTCATCTCTATGCGGCGTCTGCTCACGTTCCTTTGGTTGAATATATCTTTGTGGTTCTCAAACTCTTTTGAGATCTAATTTACTCCCACTGTTTCTTTTGGAAGAAACACTCCCTCTAGAAGATAGCATGTTTGGAGACAAACACCTTTTGCTCTGCGGACGAGTAAATAATATCTAGCGTACTTGCTAAGATATTCCACAAAGTTGCATATGTCGTACTAGGCTCCAAGCCTTTCTGACTTTGCCTATGAAAACTTCAAATCATCGGTTAAGATAGATTCGACATTATCTCTTTCCATATCTAATATGGAATTTATTCAACATTTATTCTTTGGAACTCGGTTAAGTATAACGGCACTATCCTGAAATGGGTAAGGGATACTTCGCATGACTTGCGTCACACCATTATCATATAAAGTGTTGTTTCCATTTTGGGAACACAATCTAATTGCGTATCCCAAAGATGGTATCCTTCAAGGGAGAATCTTATTCCTTTTCAGACGACTTCTAAAATACCCTTCAGGTATTAATTACTTCAATTCAATTGAGGTATTATGTCAATCTCATATTCGTACTAGCTCGAACTTTTCGGTCTTTCCGAATTGTTGTACTTCAATAAGTACATTCAACTATTTCTAAAAATAGTCATAGAGATTAACAAACAATTATTTGTGGCATTAATTGTCATAAGCCAACAAACATCGGTATGTTTAGGCTTTAGACAAATTTTCTAGATTTTATAACCTTTTCTTAAAGGGTATTTTAGTCATCTTTAGATAAGATACGTATCACCCACATGATTCCTAATCACATGGTTCAGACATCATCTAAATGAAATTTGATTATACGTTTCTCTTCCATATAGTCGACATCTAGAACAACTACAAATATCAAGGATAACAGCCATACAAATATTTAGTTGAGTTCTCATCACATATATCAACTATATAGTGACATCAATCTAGTATGTTTGATTCAGTGACCTTCCAACTTTATCGGAATAACATTTATTCTTTACAATTGAATATGTCTACTAAATCCTAACAAATAACTGAAAGTATGTTCTTCATAAGAACCAGAACATAATAACATTTATTTAGTCCCCTTATCAGTTTACTAGATCCAGAACGTGGTAAGTGTTACAACGTTTGCTTCACCTTCCATATATGTATTTAATTTTTCTAATTTAATCACACATGCAAGATATCATATATCTAAGAGTTGACTTGAACTTTGATAGATTTATCTCAACTCACTTGCCTAGAATAGAAACTTCAATAAGTTCTCTATTTAAGCACATGCTCTAACATTCCTTTTTAATCCTTTAAGCACTTGAAAAATGTTTCTTATTGTAGTCTTCATAAGACTTAAGAAAGATCACAAGAGCCATGTCTTTAATTTCCTTTCATAAAGAAAATCTAAAGTTTATTAAATAGTTAATTTAACCTTTTGAATCGTATTCAAAACATTCACTATTTAATTAACCTTTAAGCAATGATAGAATTAAGTCGATACTTAAATCTTACAATTTTGAAAACAACATTTCCAAAATTAGATGTGGTCATCTTATCCAACGTTTGAATTAATTGTCATCGTATGACTGAATGATCATCTTGGATCGTATCCAATATATGATTAATTCATTGAAACTTATTTCAAATGATTCAATTATATCATGAGCTTCCGCTTTCATTATTAATTAAAGCCTTGGAGTGTTGCATCAAATATGTAGTCTCCTTGTCTCTAACTACTATAACGGGATTGCTCGTGTCATTGCTTATTTTAAAATGATTAAAATTTCTTAACCATATTTGAGAACGTTTCTCAAAAGGTAACAGTCATAATTTGGTTTTACTAATCGAGAATAAAATATAAATATAAAATTTTGCTAAAACTACAACATGAGTGTTGTTGTTTATACACGCAAAATCAAAAATGGTCTTTTGGTTTATGATTTTGCTCCCACTAGTCAACTACTCTCAATTGACATTCAATAATTATTAATTTCTTTAGTGGACAAGATCCCACTAAACTACTGCGACCCCCGCTTTGGCTGGTGGGCCGAAAATAGTCTAATAAGTGGATAACTCTTTGTCAATCGTATCTTATACGACTCTTGTTGTTTGACTAGTCAACTCTTTGACAATCTTCATCATATGAAGTAGTCAAACCCTTGCCTCTAAAATCCAAACGACCCCGTTTTGGCTGGTGGCCGAGAGAATTCTTAGTCAAGTCATAACCCCAATATTCATGAGATCTCATACGATCATATCTCGGTAATGACGATATACCCGGGGTAGGTCAACCCCCTGCTTTGGCTGATGAGTTGGATCCGAACAAGGGCTCTTCACCGTCATTATAATATGGGGAGGCAATTTCGACTTGATTCTTTTGAGGTGAAATTATTTATGCAAATTAATTCACTTAATTAATTTTAATTACGGTCTCATCAAGTATATCTATTTCTATAGACATACATCCTACACATTCATCTAGATCGTGCCTAGTTATGCATCTATCGTATCATATAAAATAAATACAAGCACAAAATAAATAAATGCGTAAAGTAACCGGTATGATCATGGACTTTTCCTAGGTGCGGTTTCGAATACAAACTGACGAAACCGCGGGTCCCCAGCTAAGGGCAGCTACAACCGCCAATAGGATCTTTAATGCGCCATCTCCAATGGGATCTTTATTCTTCTTTCTTTGGTTTCCATCTTTTGCTCCATTCTTGTTACATTTAATTCTATCTAATAAAATAAATACATCGGCCGCATACGTGGGAGCTAACAGGGATGGGATAAATGCAGAAAATAAACTAGGTCACGTTCCTCATAACGGCCTAGGACAATTTTAAACCAACAGAAAAATTAAATCATTCACATCTATCCTATCGGTCGAGTCCATGATCAATCGGGGTCCATATAATCATATTATATCTACTATATATAATCCATACAATAACATCTTATGAAAAAGATAAAATTAAAATTTAACTACTTCCGTCTTAATTAATCAATTAACGTTTAATCTATTAAATAATTTTATCCAATCAATTAACTAATTAACATTTAATTAATTAAATGATTTTAATCGAAATAAAATTAACGATTAATTTTAAACCGATTTCAATTTCAATTTTAATTAATTATAACTATTCCAAAAATAAATCAAAATTAAAATTATGTCTCTTTTGTTTATTTCCTTTTGATACCTAATCAAAAGGGATGCATTTGGTTTCCTAAACCAAAAGGCATCTCCCTTGACCCTTTCCAAAATCAAATATTTTGAAAATGTCCTAGACCTATTCCAAACAAAATGGAAAAGCCAATATTTTGGTTAATATGCCTGACCACTTTCCAAAATCAAAATTTTGGAAGTGGCCTAGGCCTAGGCCTTTTCCCAAATCAAATATTTGGAAAGGGCCTAGGCCTATTCCAAAACAAAATTTGGAAAGAACATTATTATTTTAATGTCATGTGGAATCCCAAGCCCAACCTATTTGAACCATTGGTTAGCCACATAACACAACTAAACAAAAGAGGAATTACCATTCACAACTATGAACCGTATTGAAACACAAAATACACAAAACAAAATTTAAAGATCCACCACCTTTAACCAGTCAACCGACGCCGGAAGCAGGTTGCCCCACCGCCGTTGCCGCCGACCGGCCGCCGATGGTGGTGCCGCCACCAGTCGGCCGAGCACCACCGGATCCCTTTTTCTTTTTTTCTTTTCGTGTATCGTTTTGCAAATAAAAAATCTTTCATCTTTTAATTACTTGATTTAAACGATAAAATTAACTACACTAATTAACATGCTTATTGCTTAAACTCGAAGCTCTCTCTGATACCACTCTTAGAAAATCTACGTGGGAACGCAGCTGAATTCAAAATTTTATTTTCTTTGACCAGGATTGACTTCGTTTAAGAAATAAACAAATAGGCTAGTAGACGGTGGTTACCTTGCATGATCTAAAAGATCGACGCTTTGATCGTCTAAGGAGAGTAGTTGTGCACGGAGCCGCCCAAGTGTTCGGCCTCTACCGCTAGTCCACACAAACAACCCGCCGGAATCCACCATTGGATTGCTACTAGAAAAATCCGATTGCTAGACCGGCCTTTTCTCTCTCTCTCTCTCATTTCACAAGAACTATTAGCTCTTGGAATTGTGATGTGCTAAAGAGCTTGGCAAGCCCTCTTACATATAGGATATGTGGCGTCCCAAGTCTCCCAAAAATCCTTGGGGAACAAGTATTGAGTAGAGTGGAGAGAAAGAAAACATTTTTCTAATAAAATAAGGAAAATCTCATAGATTGATTTATCTCATTTAATTTAATATCTTTTATTAAATATTTCCAGGATATTGTCAATATCTTATATTGACTATATTTATCTTATAGTTTTTTGTCCAGAAGGACAAAATTATCAAAAAAAAGAGGATAGAAGGACATTGTAATTTAATAAGGACAAAAGTAACATTTATGAAGTAACATATATGAAGTAACATATGTGAAATAAAGTAAATATGAAGTAACAATTGTGAAATACAAAGTAACATAAACACATGAAGTAACATTTTTAAAGTAACATTTATGATTTTTGTCCTTTATAATCATGAAAATGTTACTTTTGTCCTTGCAGACCCATTTATCAATTTTTTTGTCCTTATGGCCCCTTCCCCCTTTATCTTATTACCATAAATCTATTTTTCCAAAATCAATTAATAACCAATATTAATATTATGGTAATCTTATTAATTAAATTGCACAATCCAAGTGTATCTTAATACACCAAAATATGGCGCCATATGTATATATCAATACACATATATTTAATCAACTTGATCAACTAGTTAGCCAATATTTACGCGTGTCATACACAAACATATTTTCGGCCACCAATATATATATATATATATATATATATATATATATATATATATATATATATATATATATATATATATATATATATATATATATATATATATAAATTAATCAACATAATTAATATCGTGTATTTAATTTATTCATAATAAGTAAATACCACCATATTAATTTACCACTATAACATTTATAAAACGAGATAAACTTTCCTTATTTGGTTATCCACTATAACCACATTTTAATCCGACTTGATATTCATATATGTGTGACCTGATAGGCTTCCGAATATGTTGGCCGTAGACAAAAAGTGCAAATTACGAAAATGCCCTTTATGCCTAACGATTACGGGATAGCATCTAGCAACACACCGAGACCCCCAATCATCGGAAGAGTCAAATGCAATGACTACTACCTTTCATGTGAAACAGTTATCGTGTAACTTACAATCCCATCGCTGTAATAATATCCATACGGTCGTACGTCGAGTGTCAAACATTAACGACCGTATCGTATAATCTGGATATCATGCTCTCTCGAAGTAACTCATTTACTTCCACTTTGCAAAGATTCACGAGAGTAAGATATTCCTTATAAGAAGGCTCTTTCGGATATTCACCCTACAGATAGGGAACGCGATTTCCAAACGACCAAACATGTATACTCCGCGTGCTTCAGTATCACACCCAATCACTACCGCACAATCTCCCCGTGGCTAGGGGAAACCTCAATAGTGTTAAAGCATGATAATCCACACCGTGATGCCATGAAGACTCCGGTCCTAAGGTTAATTACACAACCGCCACACAGTGTGACACTTAACAGTGTAAGTGGGTTAGTCTAACGTATGCATTCTCTAATACACATCCATGTACAGTCCAAGTATCTCTACACTTTGATAGACAAGATTTATCCCTGCCCTTAAAGACATAAGACATCTAATACGTGCTAGCATGTTCGTACAATCAATGCCCTGTTTAATAGTACATCAGTCTAGAGACATTTAAATATCAAACTTATTAAAGTGAGTAGAGATCTCATCAACCATAATCGCCTATCATGGTTTCTCTATCACACTTTAATACTAAGGACGTTATCATATAACAATTCATAATTTGTTCACTAAAAGAACATATTTATGACAACATAAAAGTCATTTAATATATGCATAAACATAAAGAAATAGTAGAAATGATCCGACCCGGTAGGATCCGGTCCAACCCAATTGGGTTTAGAATTGAGATATAGTCTCATACCATGCTCTTGGTGCTTGTTTCAAACCATAAAGTGCTTTATGAGTCTATGCACTTTATCTTCTTGATATTTAAGTTCAAAACCAGGAGGTTATTGAACGTAAACATCTTTTCCCAGAATGTCATTCAAAAATGCACTTTTGAGATTCATCTGGTAAACTTTAAAGTTCTTATATGCAGCATATGCGAAAAATAACCTTATAGCTTCCAATCTTGTAACTGGAGCATATGTCTCATCAAAATCTATTCCTTCTGCTTGAGAATAGCCTTTTGCCACTAGTCTGGCCTTGTTTCTGACAATGGTACCTAATTCATCCAGTTTGTTTCTGTATATCCATTTACTTCCAATTACATTTGCATGATCAGGACTTTCACTAGTGTCCATACCTGATTCCTTTCAAACTAATTAAGTTCTTATTGCACAATTATCCAATCTGGATCATATATTGCTTCTTCAACAACTTTAGGTTCAGTTTGAGATAGAAAACATGTAAACATGGCTTCTAGTTGTCTTCTGGTCCTTACAACTTGTTGTACATCACCGATTACTTGTTCAGCAGGGTGATCCTTCAACCATTGTAAATCTTGGTTTGCTTGATTTACAGGAACCTGATCTTCAGTAGGGTCTGCTCTTTGATCAGTAGGCGGATCGCGGATCCTTGAACTGTATATGTTGTTGTCTCAATAGTGTTACCAGCAGGTTGTCCAGCAGGGACTTCTTCAACTCCAGAAACAGAGATCTTTAAGTCACTTATCTTCTTTAATACTTCAACATACTCTGGAGTAGTGACTTCTGGATTCACAACAGGTTCTGAAACTTCATCATTCTTCATTCCAGTGAACTTAGGTTCATCAAACAAAACATTAATGGACTCTTCATGTTTCAATGTCATTTTGTTCAGCACCCTAAATGCCTTGCTGACTGAAAAATATCTTAAAAAGATTCCTTCATCTGATTTTGATTGCAAAGTCTTCAGTTGCTCCTTATGATTTAGTGTTGGAAATAAAATTTATGTTTTGATGATGATTCATCACTTATTTGTTAATTGTTCTTAACCCCATTGATGAAGTGTCATAACTAGCTATTATAGTGCAAAGCAAAAAGAAGTCTAGATATCAATGTATAGGATTTATTAGAGTCTGATATTTGTATAAGTTAAATCAGACATGCACTATAATAGTTCTAGGCTGGAACTGAGAAATGAAGAAACTGAGATTTAATCTAGCTGAGATTCTACAAGAAACTGACAATAGAGCACACCAACAGAAGATTGAAGAAGATAAGTTCGGCGAGGGAAACGAGACTCGGTTGGCTTATCTAGAAGATTGAAGAAGCGAGGGACACGAGACTCGGTTATTGAAGAATGAAGAAGCGAGGGTTCAAACTCGGTTATGAAGATTACAAGCCGAGGCTTGTAAAGTTAGACTTCGGGCAAGATTGTGGTGACTCGAACCGACTTTATAGATCTTGTATGAAGACCTAAGAATCATAAGGACAATGAATTCTTAGATGATAATGAATCATGGTGTACTCGATTAAGTCAATTATAATCAGATGAAAACAACAAGATCGATATTTGAAGAAGAGTAAAATCTCAGTTAATGCTCCAAGTCAGTTAGGAAACTGACAAATGAAAAACTCGTATAAAACCGATAAGGAAACTCGTTTTATAAGTCAACCATCCAACAAGGCGATCGTACGGTCGAACGTTGTAAAGAAAGCAATTTCATTGGATGAAGTACTGACACAGCCGAACGGTCAGAAAATATAGCCGTTACAAGCGGGATGAACGTTGAATGAACCCCTATAAATAGACTTCAGAAGAGAGTGCAGGTATATGATAATAAAGCAAGAAAATTAAAAGGAATCTATCTAGTCAAGAAAGATCAAATTGAGGGGGAAAGCCAAATCCAAAAGAATACCTACTAAAGTACTTAATTGCAAGATCAAGAAATTTCTTCAAAGTGTTCAAGCATATTCAAGCAGATTCAAGATCTAACATTTGAAGAAATACAGAGCCGTGCTTAAATTAATCATCCAGAAGAAAAGCTCAAATCACAGTTGAATCATAGTTATTGATTCAAAGTCTCAACTTTGATTTTATCAAAGGTTTAGGCTGTGAAACACCAAGAAGGTGTGAAGGACGAGTTGAGTGCGATCGGGAAGGCGTGTTTGTGATGAGTGGTGAAGAGGTAATTCTACCCTCCAAGGACCGGTGGTTCAAACGGTTGAAGAGCAAACAATCCTACCTGTTCTACAAGTGTTTAGATAGTGAAGCTAGGGATTAGTCAAGGACTATCAGTTTAGAACTTTTTGTAACCAGGCCATCTCAAAGAAGTTCTAGTGGACGTACAGGATTACATCACCTGGAACCTCTATAAATCTTGTCTATTTACTTTATGCATTCATTTATTTCATTATAGCTTTATTTACGTGGTTTTCATACCGAAACTAAATTAACTAGTTATTAAAGGCTAATATTTTATCTGCTGCCCCTTAACAAGACTAAATATAAGTCAGCATTGACTTATATTCGGTTGAGCTAACTGAACTCCGCACAAGCTAAGGGACAAGAACAAAACTGAACTGAAGATCATTTTGAGTTTCAGAGAAACTCAGTTCCTGGGGCTTTTCCAGCTCAGGATTACTTTTTGGTGACAAGTTTATTCACCCCCCCCCCCCCCTCTAAACTTGTGTTAGCCTTTCCAAAGGACCAACAATTGGTATCGGAGCAGTGCTTCTGTTTTGAAGAGATCCATTACTGATCCAGTATCAGTTTGTCTATTTGAGTAACTGTTTATCCGTTATTTGTTCAGGAGCAACCAGTTGTTGAAAACCCCTTACTGTATCTGTCTTAAAAGTATTTTTAATGGATACATCTAGAATTAGAAATTGGCTAAATAACCCCCTGACTGACTATTTGCATAATGTTGTCTATGATTTTCAGGATCAAATGATCGAAAGATTCAGTACTACAAGCTCTCACACAAATCCAGAACCTCAATTCGGTTATGATGAAGACATTGAGTTCAATGCGAATGTAGATGATGAATCCGGAAGATTTCCATCCTTAAGCGATCTTTCAGAAGAAGCAGAAAGAGAGTTACTACGAGTAGCTGATTCTATAGAAGAAAAGCTAACCGAGAGATCCATCCAAAGTGCAAAAGCCACAGATATTGATGAGACTCTACCTACAAGCCATGGAGGAGAAAGTGATGAAGAAATCATACTGCTAGGAGCTACACAGGCGAATGTTATTGATAAAGGAAAACAAGTTCTAATCAGTGATGATTCCTCAACAGAAGGTTTACCTATCAAACATCAAGAGGTAAGTGCTTCTACATCCAAAACTCACACTATCCTGAACAATCAATGAAATGAAGATTTCAATGAAACCTTGGACATACTCATAAAGCAACTAGAGATTATTCAAAAGAATTATGAGAATGTCAAAAAGGAGAAAAATTTATTGGAAACTGAAATTTCGAGATTGAATGCTGAAATCAATCTAATCAAGACTAATAATGGAACCAAGGTAATTCGACCAACTGATGAACCAACAAAAATTATAAACATCAGTAAATCATCAGTTGATCCAATTTCCAAAGTTCAATTCAAACCAGGAAATCCATTTGGAGATAGATCTGGTTTAGGGTTTGATAATCAGTATAATTCTAAGTATAGACCAAGATCAGTTGCAATAAAATTTGTGACTACTCAACAGTCAAGAACTCGGAAAACTCGATAAAGTTATTAGAAGCGATAGATACTCGACATGACCAAAAGCACGGACGATAAAGGCGAAAAATCGGTGGTAAAATTCACCAAGCCAACAGATTTTACGAGAAAGACTCGAAAGGTCGAAAACAAGTAAAAGCGATCCGAAATCAGTAATAAAAATCTTCAAGTCATATCCATCTAAGAATGAAGATCATTCATGGAATAAAAGACTCAGAGGGAAAGGAAGATTATTTCCCACTGATGAAGATTGGAATAGACCATCACATCAATTTCACAAACTGAACAAATTTAAAACTGTTATGACAAAACAGGAAAAGTTTGTGAAAACTGACTTCACTCAGCCAAAATGTCAAGAGAGGTACAAAGTTAAAAATAAAGTTGTACCATCAAGAGCTAATCAGTTATGACCCAAAAAGATATGGGTACCAAAAATTTCTCACTTTGTTTTGCAGGAGAAACACCACTAGCTGAGAACTGAGAAATGCAATTCACAAAACTGAGTTGTATTCACAACTGAGTTTTTGAATTCAGCATAAGGACAAAACTGAGCGTATACAGCTGTTGATACACCGTACCTTCTCTATTCACTTTTATCTAGCTACGGTTATCAAGAAAAGACGTGGTCCTTCTCAATCTAAACCGTTCATAATTTCCACTCACCCACCTTTTCACAATATCAAAACATTTATGACAAGACGTTTTAAGTCCCACTCAATTCTTAACTACCCCCACTCCAAATTATAAATACCCAGAATTTTCTTTTATAAATTCTTTACGCTTGAATTCTGAATCTACCCTCTGAATTTCAAATTTTCAAATTTTCAATCAAATCCAGAAAAATGACCTTCACTCTTGTTGAACCTGGAATGATCGTTTCTCTTGATCAATATATTGCAAAGTATGTTGATCAAACTCTAGTCAATTCTATTGCAACAAAAGTCCGGAAAATTAAAGGATTGGAAGCTGCCTTCAACATCGATCTAAAAAGTGTTTGTTTAGAAAGCATCGGAGACTTCAATCAATTTGGTAGAACAACTCTAGAAGGAGAAGACACACAAACTTATATCACCACTGTCAATAATAAGGAAATCAAAGTCACTGAAGACCTAATTGCAGAAATCTTTGGGTTTCACAAATCCGGAGGAACAGCAGCCATTAAGCTGACTAAGGAACAGAAGGAGAAGTTATGGAGAGATATAGCGATTATCGGAGAATCTGTTGTCTTACAGACAGGGAGCACAAGCCTGCTCAAGCCGAATTTAATTTTCTCTCAAAGATCGGCAAATTGCATAATTGGGAATGCTTTGGAAACTTCAAGCAATCTATACGGAGCAAAACTAGATTTGCTATATGTGATTTGGTTTGAAAAAGGTTTCAATTGGGCAAGGTATCTATTTGATCGATTGATAGCACAGTCAATTGATGTACCCAAAAAGAAGACCGATGTGAAGAAAGGACGATTTTATCACAAGAAGACTCTTGCGTTAGTAGTCCAGAGGATACTCGACCATTTTGGAGTTTCTAAGAGAAAAGAAACACCAATTGCTGACGGAAAGATTGCCATTAAGGAAGAAAAAGCAAGAAAAAGGAAATATGAGAAATCTGAGACTGAACCCAAGAAAAAGAAAAGCAGAAAATCGAAAGAACCTGCAATTGGAGATGAAGTGTTGGCACAAATTGAAGACTTAAAGAAAAGAAGAAAACAGTTGGAAGAAACAGAAAAAGGCTCAACTGATCTAGTTACTGAGAAACCAGTAGAAATGTCATCAACTCAAGAAGTCGGGCGAAGTTGCCGACGGATCGGCACTGAAGTGCAACCGAAGTTAATCTCACCGAATCTATTCCAGTTTCGGTAAGCGAAGTTTTACCAACTCAAGAAGCGACTATGCATTCACAGGAAATGGAAATAATAAAAGAAAGCGAAGTTGTCAATAGAGGACGGATCGTTGAAACCGACTTGCGAAAGAAGCGTAACTCGGGGGAACGGACACGAGAAGCGAGCCTGATGATGAAGAATCCGATTGTGATGAAAGAATGATTGATGAAACAACATTGAACACGCTTATGTTGCTTTCAAAGTCCAAGTCAACTCCTCAAGAATCTGTACCCAGTTTGGAACAAGAAGAAACTGCTAAAGAATTTTCAGCTGAAGAAAAGGAGGCTGAAGCAGAAACAGAATCAACCAAGATTATTTAGTAGGATGAACAAGTTCATGAAGTTGAAACCACTGAACACACAACGAAAGAAGTTCCATTTGTTGAATTGGAACCTGAGCAAAGTGAAAGACAAGCTGTTGAAGAAGATGCAAGTGAAAATTTTTTGCAAACTGAGCCAATAATCTCAGTTCCTGATATTGAAAAAGAAACATCAGTTGTCCCAAACTCTGCTGAGGGAGAAACCAGCAGAACCAATCTTATGCAAACTGATGATCTCATGCAAATTGAAGTTCCTACTCAAGAAGAAGATCATGAGATCACAAGAGAATCAGAGGACACCCTCACACCATTCAAATCCCCATCTGATCATACAGAACTTATGAAAGCTGATTATGAGCGATTGCAAAGATATAGAACTTGAAAGTTCAGTTCTATAGATAATCAAAGAAGTCAGCGTGCAGAAATTGAGATTATTGAGAAATGGTTATTCGATCTTTACAACATTACAAGCTTAATGGAGATAATCAATACCGACGAATTCCTAAATCAAGGATATGCGCTGATCAGAAATAGCTATTGGAGGGAAGCCATAGCCAGTGGATGTTCTAAGAAGAACGTTGATAATGATGATTTTGAGGAAGATCCTGACCTACAAAAAGGGATTCCTGGCTCTATACAAGAAAAGGAAACTGCAACAGAACTAAATACTGATGAAGACTCTAATAGTTCTGGTGAAAGCAGTGGAAGTTCATGTTCTGAAAGCTTATCTGAAACACAATTTGGACAAAGAAGCAGAAGGAGGCTACCAATCTCCCACTGATAAATTCCACACTTGAAATAGCAAGAACTTTGGCGAGACATACCTGGAGAAGAATCAGATGATGAACTTGAAGTACATCTGTCACCCACAAAAGTTATTGATTCATCAAGAATGGAAGAAGCTGAGAAACAGTCTGTAGAGAAAAGACAATCAGCTGAATATAGAGAAAAACTGAAGCAAGTTGTTCTCTCACCTAAACTAACTGAGGCTGAGACAAGCAAAGCAAAGAAACAACAAGGAGGAAATTCACAAGATGTTCCTACTCAAGTTGATCTCATTAGGTATTATCACAATGAGATACTCAGAATTCAAAAGGATGACAAAAGCTTATTCGGAAAAGTTTTAAAATCCTTAGAAGCCAGTCAAGATGAACGAACCAAGCTTTAAAAGAAAATGGACACTGTGAATGACAACTGTCAAACCACTCTGCTTGAGATTCGGAAAACAACCTCTGAGCATGTCACAAGGAAAAATGAAACTCAAGACAGATGGGAAGGTATTCTTAATAATCTAGTCGATAGAATGTTTTTAATGGAACAGGGCATAAAGGACTCAGTCGTGGCTCAAACCATATTGGCATCAACTCAACAAACATTGAATGCTTACATCAAAAGCCTGATTAATAAAGATGATGTCAATAAGGGGGAAAGTTTGGATATCTTAAAAGTCCATACAGCTGAAATGCCACAAGCCCTCACAAATGTTGATGATAAGTTGAGCGAACTGAAGAAAACAAGAGGAGATTTTACTGATGATGAGATGAAACTGATTGTTAAATACTCAGAATCAACTGACAAAAGAGTTGGTCTGGATTCTAGTATCTACAACCTATTCAAGAACTTACCAGAGAGAGAAGGAGTATCACAAGAAGAATCTCTTGAAACATTTCTACACATGCAGAAGATACTCGTGTACTATTGGAATAAACTGAAGAAATGGGAAGCAGATGGAACCTTAGATAGAGCTTCAGAGAAAGTTGAAAAGGCTGAACCTGAATTTGTTCAAACTCTACTGAAAACAGCCACCAATGAAAGACTAAGGACATCAGTCTTTACATTTGCAGTTCTATTCAAAAGCAAATTTTTCAAGAAGAACAATCTATCTCAATCATGTAACATTTGGGCAAGCATTCATGGAATTGAACATTCAGCCACGAATGATGAAATGAGAATTGTTGCGGAAAAATTTGATAATCAACCTTCTCAATCTGCCAAGTAAAAAGAAACTATCTTCTAGTTCTTTTTATCATGTTGTACTTTATCACTTACTCAGCATTGTAACTCAGTTATCAAATAAAGTTTCAGTTTCTCAGTTCATAGTGTTACTTACTGTATTTTGTCTTTTATCTTTTTGCATTGCTTTTAAGGAGGGTATTGACATCATCAAAAAGGGGGAAATTGTTGGAAATAAAATTTATGTTTTGATAATGATTCATCACTTATTTGTTAATTGTTCTTAACCCCATTGATGAAGTGTCATAACTAGCTGTTATAGTGCAAAGCAAAAAGAAGTCTAGATATCAATGTATAGGATTTATTAGAGTCTGATATTTGTATAAGTTAAATCAGACATGCACTATAATAGTTCTAGGCTGGAACTGAGAAATGAAGAAACTGAGATTTAATGTAGCGGAGATTCTACAAGAAACTGACAATAGAGCACACCAATAGAAGATTGAAAAAGATAAGTTCGCTGAGGGAAACAGACTCGGTTGGCTTATCTAGAAGACTGAAGAACTGAGGGACACAGACTCAGTTATTGAAGAATGAAGAACTGAGGGTTCAAACTCAGTTATGAAGATTACAAGCCGAGACTGTAAAGTTAGACTTCAGGCAAGATTGTGGTGACCTGAACTGACTTTATAGATCTTCTATGAAGACCTAAGAATCATAAGGACAATGAATTCTTAGATGATAATGAATCATGGTGTACTCTGATTAAGTCAATTATAATCAGATGAAAACAGCAGTACTAATATTTGAAGATGAGTAAAATCTCAGTTAATGCTCCAAGTCAGTTAGGAAACTGACAAATGAAAAACTCAGTATAAAACTGATAAGGAAACTCAGTTTTATAAGTCAACCATCCAACAAACTGATAATACAGTCGAACGTTGTAAAGAAAGCAATTTCATTGGATGAAGTACTGACACAGCAGAACGGTCGAAATATAGCCGTTACAAGCAGGATGAACGTTGAATGAACCCCTATAAATAGACTGCCTCTATAACATCAAAAGAGAGTGCAGGAATATGATAATAAAGCAAGAAAATTAAAAGGAATCTATCTAGTCAAGAAAGATCAAATTGAGGGGGAAAGCCAAATCCAAAAGAATACCTGCTAAAGTACTTAATTGCAAGATCAAGAAATTTCTTCAAAGTGTTCAAGCATATTCAAGCGATTCGGGATCTAACATTTGAAGAAATACAGAGCCGTGCTTAAATTAATCATCCAGAAGAAAAGCTCAAATCACAGTTGAATCATAGTTATTGATTCAAAGTCTCAACTTTGATTTTATCAAAGGTTTAGATTGTGAAACACCAAGAAGGTGTGAAGGATAGTTGAGTGCAGTCAGGAAGACTGTGTTTGTGATGAGCTGGTGAAGAGGCAATTCTACCCTCCAAGGACCGGTGGTTCAAACAGTTGAAGAGCAAGCAATCCTACTGGTTCTACAAGTGTTTAATAGTGAAGCTAGGGATTAGTCAAGGACTTATCGTTTAGAACTTTTTGTAACCGGGCCATCTCAAAGAAGTTCTAGTGGAATTTTCCTCCGCATCACAGGGGAAGAGAGGACGTACAGGATTACATCACCTGGAACCTCTATAAATCTTGTCTATTTACTTTACGCATTCATTTATTTCATTATAGCTTTATTTACGTGGTTTTCATACCGAAACTAAATTAACTAGTTGTTAAAGGCTAATATTTTATCCCGCCGATTAACAAGACTAAATATAAGTCAGCATTGACTTATATTCAGTTGAGCTAACTGAACTCCGCACAAGTTAAGGGACAGGAACAAAACTGAACTGAAGATCAGTTTGAGTTTCATAGAAACTCAGTTCCTGGGGCTTTTCCAGCTCAGGATTAGTTTTTGGTGACAAGTTTATTCACCCCCCCCCCCCTCTAAACTTGTGTTAGCCTTTCCAAGGGACCAACATTTAGGATAAAGCATTTACTCCCAAATGGATGGAAATATGAAATATTTGGCTTTCTTCCATTCCAAATTTCATATGGTGTCTTCATTAGTTTTTTGTTCACTGAGGTTCTATTCTGTGTGTAGCATGCTGTATTGATCCTTCAGCCCAATACCTTTCAGGTAACTTTGCTTCACATATCATAGTCCTCCCTGCTTCCTTGAAAGTCCTATTCCTTCTCTCAGCAACCCCATTCTGCTGAGGTGTTCCAGCAGCTTCTAATTGATGCAGCACACCATTTTGTTCACAGTACCCTTGTCTGATTTGATTTTCACTACTGTCACACTTTTCTCATTTTGCAATCTCTTCAAAAGTTCAGGCATCTTTTGAAGTGTCTCAATTTTTTTGTTCATGAAAATTACCCAAGTATATCTTGAATAATCATCCACAACTACCAGAGTGTATTTCTTTCCTGTTATACTTGTTGGTATCACTGGTCCAAATAGATCTATATGAATCAGTTCCAACACTCTCTTTGTTGATTGTTAGTCTTTGACTTGAAACTTGATTTTGTTCATTTACCTTGCTCACAGGCATCACATATTCCATCCTTCTTATATGTGACTCATGTAAACCAACCACCAACTTCTTCTTCACCAATTGATTGATATCTTCAAAGTTAAGATGATTTAACTTCTTATGCCACAACCAATTGAGTTCTGACTATGTATGCACTAATAAACATGTTTCTGGAACAACAGTAGACCAATCTACTACATACATGTTTAGTTGTCTTCTTCCAGCCAGCACAACTTGTTCTCCCAATTCAATCATGACAATACAATAGGCTTTGTCAAAGGTGACCTTGTAACCTATGTCACAAAATTGTCCAGTGCTCAGCAGGTTGTAATCCAAGCCTTCAACATATGCAACATTTTTTATTGTCAAAACATTCCTCACCAGTGTTCCATATCCTCTAGTGTATCTTGGTGTGCTTTTGTTTCCAAAATTGACTTTAGGTCCATCCTTTGCCACATAATTTGTCAAATAGTGCTTACTTCTTGTCATATGTCTGGAACATCCACTGTCAAAGTACCAGACACCCTACAAAACAAATTTAATGTGTTTTAGGTACCCAAACCTGTTTGGGTCCATATTGGTCAGTGGTAAGCACAACCCTTGGCAGATTTCCATAAGGTATTCTTTGGAAAGTGTTGCACTTTTGTTCATATATGTATGCTACATTTCCATAGAATCTAACATTTGGTTGTGTAGCGTTCACATATGGTTTCTGGAATTTTGGTACATAATGTTGTTTGAAGTGATTTTTGTTGTTAAAAGCATTAGCATAACCATAAGATTGTTATCTGTTAGGAATAACCCTGTGTTGTGATCTCTACTGAGATCTCTGGTAAGACCCTTGCTGAGTCCTCTATTGATTCCACTGCTGAGGTCTAGGCCTAGCATTATGGTTATAGCTATTGTTTCTAGCAACATGGGCAGGAATATTCCAATCTTCATCAGTAGGGAACAATCTGTCTTTCCCCCTGAGATAAGTATCCCACTACAAGAAAATCGATTTTTAGTGAGGGTAAATCCGGTCATTAAAAGTCATTTCCTGTCATTAAAGACTTCTAATGAGGGGGAATTTACCCTCGTCGCCCGTCCTTACTGCTTCTCTATATAAAGGTATTTTGTGAGAGTAAAGGGTCCCGTCATTATTGACGTTCCACGTTTAGTGACGGGTATTTTACTCTCGTTAAAAATGTGTTTTTAATCAGAGTAAAATACCCGTCACTAATTGAGGAACATCAATAATGACGGGACCCTTTACTCTCACAAAATACCTTTATATAGAGAAGCAGTAAGGACGGGCGACGAGGGTAAATTTCCTCTCGTTAGAAGTCTCTAATGGTAGGAAAATGACTTTTAATGACCGGATTTCCCCTCAACATTATTTTTATTAATTCCATATACCCTCACTGTTATTCTACCCCTAACTAAATCATGATTAATGAGCACACATAAAAAGCGATAACACAAGATTGAAACTAAGATGCATATTCGAAACTAAACAACCCATTCCAAACAACATACCAAGTTATTTCTAACAATAACCGCAATAAAGCAAGTATAATAAGATATATCTTAACA
This sequence comes from Gentiana straminea, assembly GCA_036785695.1. Lineage (NCBI taxonomy): Eukaryota > Viridiplantae > Streptophyta > Magnoliopsida > Gentianales > Gentianaceae > Gentiana > Gentiana straminea. The sequence continues at coordinate 1,700,434 of JAVUPR010000175.1, forward strand.
TATTGTCATGAATAACACATTCACCATGTAAATAGCAGTACATAATATTAAAGGCATGTACATCAAAAGATTACATTTAACACGATTTCACAGCAACTTTGTCAAATTCTGAAACAATAAAAAAAGAATATAGAGAAATGAGAAACTCCAATGCAAGCACCTGTAAAATTCTGTGTTTAATCTATATACTGCAAACAAAAGTCAATATGATAAGAACTTAAACCTTTAGCAATAAACACATGATCAACATCTTCATCCAAGGTGCCTAGATTTCTCAAAAAAGAATACAGATCTCAACCACTCAAATACTCAATGACAAGATACAAATTCTCTCGGCATGTAAACGAATAAAAGAAATGGACCTAAAAAGGGAACACATTACTTAAAAAAATTAACATTGAAATCGTCAAAAATATGTATTCTGCATATATATGCTTCATCCGGGTAGATCTACTCACCACAGAAGGATTACGAACTAATATTAAGACTAGTGGGTTTACCGTACGATGCACGGTTGTTGCCCTCGAATGTAGTTGCTACGTAGAAGATGCTGATTATTATCTAATTAGTTAGAGTGAAGCATGAGCGAACATTGCAGAGCAGATACATTAGTGGTTATATGACATTAGTAGATACATATATTAGATCCTTTCATATTACACAGATTACACATACAGATTCAGTACATAGTTGTAGTACAAACATAAAGGCCTGCTCCTTTGCTTAATTATTTTATAGGAGTGTGGAAGGATGCAGTTGAGCTAAAACCATAAGCATACTTTAGTAGATACATAGATAATTTTTTACACATTCTATATTTTCCACTGCTTAAAAGGCTTAATATATTCTTTGAGTGTAGCATCTTCTTCAGGAGACCAAGGACCTTTCTACATAAAGATGTTATCTTGACATACAAACTTAACTTCAAGAAGGCTATTCGACAAAATAAATAGATCGCCAAACAAATATTTCTGATCTTACACACAGAACAGAGACAAGCACAAACAAGCATTCAGGTCAAGACAAAAAAATAGAACAAAGTGACATATAATCCTGATAGATTAGAGAATCTAAGCAGGGTAAACAAAGAATAAAACCTAGCTTCAATGAAATGTAAACAAAAAATAAAAATAGCTTGCCTCATTTCCAATTTTGGTTGTTTTCCTTATCTCTGCAACTAATTTCTTCTCCTGAATATTTCACAAGCATCAAAAGACAACATCGTCAGGATGATAAAGATTTTGGAACAAAGGAGAAAGATCATAGCTGATGAAAAGTTGTCATGTACAAACAACACACTAAGGCGCTTTTGGATTGATGGTAAGGTCTTTTTTTAGCCCCATAACCATAAATGACCCCTTCTATAAATTCATAACCTTTTCTCTCTCATGCCATTTCATAAATCCAAAATCAACACAACAGATCATAAAATCTAAAGCATCTCACTATTTCACAGTTGAGTAAAAAAACTTCCTGATATCAAGTTAAATAGAACCAGAACAAAATAGGACCCGCAACACCAATTCAAAGCAACAACTAATGCATTTTAATACATTCATGATTTGAAATACCTCCGTCTGCAGAGAGGCGATATGTCGTTCAATACCTGAAGAAATACACACAGGGTACAAAAGAAAGAAGTTCTTTAGTCATGCTCATTTACCAAAGCATTGTGATCAGCAGAAACACCCTACGTGTGGCTACAAGCGTCTACAATCCCACGTACAGTATACAAGCAAATAAAGCCAACATACAAGAAACACAAACTGGTTTTCGAGAGACGGCTTTAAAATCTAGATTGAAAGCATTATAAATTTTCTTTTTTACTTTCTGTATGTAATGAATGTTGCCTACTTACCGTAAAAGAAACTATGTTGCTGATTTAACGGAATGAGTGTACTCCAGAGTAGAGTGAAACCTGCAAGAGTAGAGTAGAGTGTGAGCGTTGATTGGAAATGAATAATAAGTGTGACCAATATCTTTCGTACGAGAAGTAGTGAAAAAGAAACAGTGGTCTCATTGTTGCACTATAGTAAGCCATTGTCAAAACCAAAAGAACCTGATAAAACATACACCAGTCAGTCTTTGTTAACCGAGGGCATGTAAGGATGACATAGTTTTGTGTATATACCTGTAGTTAGGTAAACTTTGATTCCATGCACAACTCTGTATAATCCGGACACTGTGAAAGCCGTATGGCTGTCGTACTGTCTGACAATATCTTTGCTGCAGAACAGAAAGCAAGGTGCGTCAAATAATCTAAGACAAAATTGGAAAATATTAACGAAAAAGTTCTGATTTTGCAATCTATATAGAGACTTGCCTTCATGCTATTTCTTGGAATGTGCTAGGGATGATGAAATCAGTGTGGTTCATTGCAATGAGATCAACAGTGAATTGGCACGAGAAGTGGTACTTCTCATTGAAATTCTTGAGGTTAATATCAGAATCTGGATACTTGGTTTTCTCCAAAGCATGAGCAATGGTACATATTCAAAATATTCAAACAAACACGTATTTTTAGCCGTTTTCATTGAAAGAATATCATAAAGAAAGAAAGCAAATGACTTTTGATGATAAATAATATTATAAAGACTCGAAAATCTTTTGAACTCAGCTCACCTCACTGAATGTTTTCATGTATGGCCAAACTTCAAATGCGAGATCCATTTGCAAACACCCTTCTGAGTTCTGAAGGGCACTGTAACCGTAATTGTGAGAGTGCTCTGCTCCAAACACCTTCTCAAATCGCACCCTGCAAGTGTTCCCCACAGCATCTGGTAGCAACCTAGTCACCTACAAAAGCCAAAAAATAGAGCTTGTCAATCTTACTTCCAGGGAAATTTTAATTCAATGAACCTGAGTCAAGAAATATCACTAACAATGAGAATATATGTAGGGCGTAAGATCGAGTCCTTGTTTTCTTAATCCTTTTAAGAATCTCATGCTCTGAGGAAGGTACTTGATCCAATATGTATACAACCTGCAAATCAAATTAAACTCTGAAATTTCCCTAAAAAAATATATTGTACACTAAATCAATCTAAGATTTATGTCAAGTTTACCTAACCACCTGTGTCGGGATAGCCCAAAACATTCTTTTAAAAAAAAATGCAGCAACCAGACGAATAGAAGCATCACGACAAATGTGCAAGATCATCCGAGAAAATGTCAAGTTATATCCAGAAAAGAGTACAACGATTTAAGAAAACAACCTTAATTTTAGATGATTAGCAGTGTAAGGCCTGCTTAAACATAACTCTTAATCTATATATACTAAAGGTATGTTCTGCCTTCCATACATCCTCAAACCAAGATAGGATTTTACAAAAACAACGCATCGAGTGAGCAATGAGAGCAGCAACAGAGATTTGTAAGCACCCCAGAAACGGCATATGAGAATGAGAACAAGTGCAAAGTCTATTTTTACTCATTCCCATAAAACATGAACGTACTCCAACCAAGGAATAGATCGATCACATACATCTTCGTTCTCAGCTTTACATTAAAATTTTCAAATCGACGGCATCCGAAGAAAAGGCCACAATTTTTGGTCTTGGGCTGTCAATGATTTACTCAGCTATCACTTACGATAAGACGAATTACACGTGTAAACTCACTAGTACACAAAACAAACTACATTAATATAAATCCTTAAAATGCAAAACCATGAACATTAAATTTGCAACAAGATGAGGTGAACATCAATTCATATTGTGTACTCAGACAGAAAAACAAGGGGTAAAGGCCAAAACAAGAGAAAGCACCTGAGTTAGGGACAGAAAATAGCTTCCTTCACCAAGACACGAAGCTTTTCATCATTCATCACCAAGCTCTCACTTGTGAGCAAGAGATTTTTGAGCAATCTTAAGATTAATCTCCCTTCCTTAATATTTCGAGCTGCTGCTAAACACATTTTTGCTTAAAACTCAATAAAAATCAAATCTTGAAATTAAAAAAGTGAATAAAATGAAATATAAAAAGTAAAGCAAGTTAACCAAAAGTCACCGCTTGAATCGGGGAAGTGCGGAACAATAGAGTGTGACTCAAACGTGAAGATGGACAGTTAGCATCTCCAGAATTTGATTTATGAAGATGGAGAATATGGTTGAGTTTCAAATCCAAGGCCTGTTTTATCCCTATAAGGTTTTCCTGCTATGAATGCAGTTGTGGAACTAGATTGTGCAGCTGATTCAGCATCTACTGCAAGTGCTGTAGACTTGTGTTGATTCTATTCATAATCTTTTTCCTTGCCCTTGAGAATTCTTAATTCAGCATTTAATCTTTGAATTTCTGCTTTAAGTAATTCTCTTTCAGCCTTAACAATCTCATAACCAGATTTTATTTTCCTCAGTTGATTAAGAAGGGCATCTAGAGGTTCTTCAGTGTCAGAAATTTTAGGATTTGATCCACCAGTGGACTCACAATCACTGTCAGCAGGAGTATTCATAGATACATAATTGTATACCTCATCTGTTTCATCCATATTGGCCATCAAAGCATAATCATCCATATCAGCTATGAGTGCTGTATCATCTGATTCATTTCCTTTTTCTGATTCCATTTCATAGCCAGATTCGTCATCAGTAACCAATGCTTTCTTGCCCGATCTCCTCTCGCCGACCCTTGTCTTCGGCGGGTAGTCCGACGATCGGAGTCTAAAATGTCGAGGTTTCCATTTCATCATTCTGATTCTTTTTGTCAGTAGGGCAATCTGCCCTTGCATTTCATCCAAGACATCATCTTGCACATTTGATGATTCTTCAATGAGTGTAGCAACTAGTGATGTTGTCTTTGTTGCTTCTTTTTCAGCATTTGGAATTAGCTCTTTGTTGAATTCATAGGCTTTAAGATCAGAGAACAATTTGAAGGTAACTTCCTCATGTAGACTTCTAGACTCCTCCATTGCAGTAACCTTCATCTCCCAGACTTTTTTTGCAGGTAGGGCTTTGAGAATCCTGGTGTTGATCTCTTCACTTTTATAAACAACATTCAGCAGGGTGATTTCATCCAAAATTTCATTGAACCTTGACTCCATCTGTTCAACGGTCTCATTTGATTTCATGTTGAACTCTTGAAACTTTTGCTTGGCCACACTGATCTTGTTTTTTTTATTGCATTAGTGCCTTCACAAATGAGCTATAGTTTCTACCATAGTTCTTTGGCAGTCTTGCAAACTTTCACATTCATGTACATATTGCTATCTAAATTTCTGTAGATAATGTCAATAGAAATATTGTTCAAGTTTGCCATTTTTCTATCTTCATCACCCCATTCATTTTTGGCTTTGGGATTGTCTGATTTTGGCCATCTACAGTTATGACTTTGAAGATCTCAAGTGGTCCATCAGTCAGCACATCCATCATTTCATCATATTTTGCAGCTAGATAAGCCTGCATACGACGCTTATACTCATCAAAATGATCAACAGAGAACATCAACATTGTCCTAGCATACTGATTGATATCCATGATGCAAAACTTTGAAAAACAGAAACTTGAAAAAGTTTTCAAAGATTTTTCACAAGCACAACAAGTAGGATTAGTTCAGAACAGAAGCTCAGCTCCGATACCAATTGTTGGTCCCTTGAAAAAACTTTGGTTAAGTTTAGAGGGGGGGTGAATAAACTTAACACTTAAAACTTTAGAGTTTTACAAACTCAGCAGGGTTAATAGTCTGCTGACCACTCAGTAGTCTGCTGACTATCAAAGCTCTTGAATTTGTTGCAGCGGAATATATTAAATTAAGCCTTGTTACTTGTTGTATAAAATATGATACTAAGTATTGGATACTCAATAGTGCAAGTGGTGTGATTCAGTAGCTAGTTTAGTCAATTTGATGTGATAAGCATGCAGATAAAGTAAATGCAGAATGTGAATGTAGTAAAGTAAATAAGGCAAGTTTTATAGTGGTTCCAGGTTGTGTAATCCTGTCAGTCCACTATTCTCCTGTGATGTTGGAGGAAATTCACTAGAGATTCTTGAGGTAGCTGTTACAAAAATCCCTAAAATGTTTGTCCTTGACCAATAACTATGGCATCACAAACTGAACACTAGAAACAGGAAGGATTGCTGCTTCAAAGTATTCCACTAGTCCTTGAACGGTAGGATTGCCTCTTCACCAGCTCCACCACAAAACAACAGTTCTTTATACTCCCAAAAGTGCTTCTCTGTCTTCAGCAAACTTCTTGAAAAAGAAGGGTTGAATCAAGAAAGTGATTCAGCTTTCTGCAAGCTTCTGATCAGGATGATAAGATCAGCAGCTTAAGATCTTCAAGTGTATGAACTAGATGTAACTTGATTGCAGATAACACTTGAAGAAAAACTTGATCAGTAGATTTAAGTTCTGTATGTATCAGCAGGGTCAGATTGCACTTGATCAATATCTTGCTCAAAAACTTAGTTGCTTCGTGTTAATTCTTGGTTATGCAATCTAAATCAGGAGTCCTCTATTTATAGGTGTAGATCATGTGATTTGAATTTGAATTTGAATGATAACCGTTATTATCTGAATAGTCTTGAAAATACCTCTATTGTACCTGACTGACACTAACAGTGTCCTTCTGACAGTCCAGTCGTCAACCAATGAAATAATTCCATTTAATATGGCTCTGAAATCCTTAAAACATTCTTTTCATCTTGTCTATTTATTGACTAATTAATCCAAGTCTTGTAAATCATCCTTATCCATTTAATCTTCCAGAAAAACTTGGATTAACTCAAATTATACATTCAGCAGACACACGTTGTGTAAGTCTGCTAATGTACACAGATGTCAGCTGATTTTTAGTCTGTTGTGTTTTAATAAACACTTCAGCTGAATGCTTCTCATCTAACTTTGATTATGAAGTTAGATTACACCATTTTAAACATAACCAAGTTCCAATCACCACTTAACTTTAATGGAACTTAGACCTTCTACACAAGGTATATGTGATCAGTTTAGGTCATCACAGACTTCCCTAAATTATTATACCATATCCTTGACTTTAATTACTAAGCTTGATCCCGTAGCCTTCAATACTAAGTTTGAACCCTCAGCCTTCATTACTGAGTTTGAACCCTCAGCCTTCAACTAATCAGCAGATTGACTCTACTGGCCTAGATAAGTCTGCTGATCAAGTCAGCTGACCTCATTACAGTGCTTGTTTGATCAAACCTATACAAAGATCAAACTCTAGTAAACCTATATATTTAATCTAGACATCTTTTTGCCTTTGCTCTATAACAGATAGTCTGACACTCATCATTAAAACTAAAATATGTCTAACACGAATTACTCAGACTCTCAGCTCGGATTACTCGTCAGAATATTGACTAATTATTTGACAAAATCCAATGTAACTTTGTCCAAAAAAATTAATACTTGTCTCAGGCCCACGAAGGCCCATTCCCCCCAAGGGTCAACGGTCAACGGGCATGGTTCGGGCGGCGGCAACGCGGCACGAACGCCTGCGTGTGACAATTGTTTTTTGTAAAAGGGATTACTTTATTATCAAGCCTTCAAAAAGGCAACCATCAATGTACAATCCAAGTTTGTGTAAAAATAAATTCTAATATATACACCAAGCAAGCCCCAAATTCCTTGCCCGTTCAATTATTCTAGAAATAAAAACATACGGCGGTGGCATATCCTTGTCGCAATTTTAGTAGAGCCTCGGCCCACTAAAACTAATCTGAGTTCTCTCCATTTTCTTGAAGCTTATACCCTTTATCAAACTTCCACCACTTATGTATTGAGAAAATGATGGCACATTTCCCAATGTGGGATTATGGAAGTTCAACTCTTCAACTTCTAAAAACAACTCTTTTTTTACTTAAAAAAAAAAAACAACTCTTTAACTTCTTCAACTAACTCACTTTAAAGCTTAATTTCTCATTCACCCGATATCCGAATTGAATGATTCAAAGACCTATCTTTATCTACGTCGTGTGTAGTTTTCAAACTCATCATAAACTCTTGATAAATTATACAAGAGTCTAACCGATACCGGCTCTCAAATGGTTGTAAAAAATGATTAAAAAATCTTTTTTTTTTCCTTTTTCCTCAATTTTCTCCAACAAATTCATGGATGATGAGTAAAAAGTGTGTTTAGTGTTTGATGTAGTGGCTTATTAATCGTTTACCTAGCTGTAGAATCAACTTGAAAATTTGACGTAGAACTGTTCATGTATATGTGTAACAATGAAGAATTATGTGATTTGAATATATATAAAATAAAAAAAATAAAAAAAAAAAAACTTGTCACATGAATACTTGTTTTATTCTCTAGTAAACTAGAAGTAGAATAAGTCTTGAATTCAGTTGGGGATGACGAAAATTAAGGCATTTGATGTGCGAAAATTAAAACAAAAGAAGAAACTGCCAAGAAATTAAAAGCGTTAAAAAAAACAAGACATGAGGGAGCAAACTTGTTTAGGTTATTCGATATGGAATTTTTTGCTAGGCACCCACTAATGCGAATTTCTTTTTTGAGAAATCTACATGTACCTTGTAAAAGTAGAAAAGAAATTGAACTGGGAAGTACTCAATTTCCAAATTCTTCCTGACCCGAACGGTCAGACTTAGGCAGACAAAATTTCAGAGGGAATAATCGTGTATATCCCAAAAAAAGACTGATTGGATTCAAATTTAGAACGTTGGATATATGCCTATAAATAAAAGACTAGTAGAACAACAGAAAACAACGAAGAGAACCTTCGTGAACACTGAACTTGCGTTGAGAATTCAACTCTACTGAGTTCTTAATACTCTGAAATTCCTAAGGCATTCAAAGCTGAATCAAGTATACTCAAGTGTTGCATTTTCTAAGTATCAATCCTAATGCAACACTTGAAGCTGAGCTTTTGTTTTACAAAACTTATCCAGATCAAACTCAAACCAGAATCATCTATTAATTCAACAACACTACTTTGTTTATTCAATGTTTTTTCTATCAGTGAAGCACTAAAAGTGTGAAGGACTGAAGTCGGCCGAATCAGTGAACCTTAGTGTTTGTGTGGTGGAATTGTTGAAAAGACAATCCTACCCTTGAAGGAACAGCAGAACAACATCAGTGAAGCAACAGAGTCAACTGTGAAGGACTGATTGTTCAGCTTCTGATGCTGGAGAAGTACAACCAAGGATAATCATTTTGTATCTATTGTATCTATGTACAAGAAAAATAGTGAATTCCGCCAACATGTTTTTACTTTCATTCTTTATATTCAGTCAAATAGCTTACCTTTCACACATCACATATGAACACTTATCACACTCATCAAGTTTAGAATAACGGTTCTCAAAGGCTTTATTAATTGCCGCATAAAACTCGGTTGAGCCAAAGCTAGTCAACTGACCTGCTCTCAGCTAAGATAAGTTTTAAAAACTCAATTTTAACAAATGTATTTAACCCCCCACCCCCTCTAAACTTGTTTCAAGTCTTTCCAAATGACTAACAACACATACATTGTTGACACAATTTACTAGGTGAATTAAGGACTCTAAAAAAGTTATGAATTAGAAATGTTCGGTGATATTGAAGTCGTGGAAGGACATGTACTAACTTAGCTGGATAGCATATTAATATTTGATAAACAATAAACATTGTCAACCTTTATTTGGGGGGAGGGGGGGGGATAAAATCAACATGAAGTTCATTCCATCAACGTTATATTATCGAAACCCCCAAAAGAATGTCAAAAATAATTGGAATGATTTTGAAGAATCTGAAATGATAAAATGATATGTTGATATTTATTCTAAACGCATGGAACATATGAGATATATTGTTTCCAAAGGATATAAATCTCATAGATATGAGATAGTTACATACATTTTATCATCATTGGAAACAAAAGAGAAATGTACTTAATAATGAGGTTGATTTAGCGAATTTTGGTACGAAATGCGTTAGTCACTTGAAGCAAATGATAGAGCATCAAGTTACAACTTGGTGCAATTACAACATTTTTTATGAAGATCATTTCCTGGAATTAGGAGGAGTCGAAGAAAACCCCATTTTAAAATTAAAGAATTCCAAAGATCCTTCACGTATCGGTCAAACTAACCTGCACAAATAATTTAACTTGCATGCAATATTTAGCAAATAATTTGGCTGATACTTTTATTGAACATAAAAGAGTGGCTATTTATAAACACACCTAATCAAATGTGATTGATAATATTTATCTACGCCATAAGCATACAAGACCGATCGGTGTTAAAAATAAAATCTGAGAAATATAAATTGAATATTGATATTCGGCCGCTCATGAAATCTCTTGAAGAGATTCGTTTTGAAGACGAAAGCCCAAATTAATTTGCATGTGCATCAAATGATCAAATATTGAGGTTGAAGAACAACCATGTCCATTCATTGATGATGATTTGGTTTATGCTAATATTGAATTGGCAATTAAATTTATCGGATAATTTATAATATATCATCACAATCGTCAATGGCATATTTGTCTCATAATTTTCTATTATTATAATAAATCGTCGATGAAATATTTGACTCATAATTTTTTATTATTATAATAAATTTGATCTAGAACTCAAGCCAATAGTATATTGCCAGAAGCACATGATTGGGTAAACAATTGAGGCTGGTTTTAACTTGAAAAGTTTGGTTATGTAGTGACCAAATATTTATTTTGATTAATAATATTCTCCGGTTATGGATAACATCATGTTTTAGCAATGTTTATATAGTTTTTTGTCCACAAGGACATATTAATAAATAAATTGGGATCCAAGTACATAGATGATTAATTAGGACAAAATTTAAGTAAACTTACCAAACTACCCTTTTTCTAATTTAACCTAATTAACTCTCATACAGCCGCCAAATGCATAGCAGCCGCATCTTCCTAGCAAGGTACTGGACCCGCCGCCGTGAGGCATTAATAAACTCAAACGAGGCCGCAACCCACCGCCGGTTCGTCGATGATTTGAATTTTATAGCTTCCCGCCGGCGGGGTCTTGATTCGTCCGTGTTAAAAACCATCCCCGTTGTGGTTTTTTCAAAGAAGAGTTTAAAGAGGGATTGGAGTGTGCAGTTTGTCTTTGTGAAGTTTCAGAAGGAGAAAATGCTAAACTTTTACCAAATTGCATTCATGGGTTTCATGTCAATTGTATTGACATGTGGTTTAAATCTCATTCTTCATGCCCGATTTGCAGAAATTTCGTTACAAATCAACCCAATTCTATCCATGAAAGACTGTTTTTTTTTTTTTTTTGCAGACTGTTATTCATAATCAAATAGTAACATGGATGAATGTTACTGCTGTGAATGTTGCATCTGCTGTGAATGTTACTTGATGAATGTTACTTTCTGCTGTGAATGGTATTTGATGACTCATGAATTCATGAATGTTCTTGCATCTGGATGAATGTTACTTGCTCATTCATTAATGTTACTTGATGATTGATGATTCATGAATGTTCTTTCATCGGATGAATGTTCTTGTGAATGTTACTTGATGATTCATGAATGTTCTTGCATCGGATGAATGTTGCTTGTGGGTTAGAGTTAACAATGGGTATTTTTGTCCAAAAGATTTGTTTTTGTCCTTTATAATCTTTGAAAATGGAAAATGTCCTTCCAGAGCCATTTCTGTTAATTCTTGTCCTTATGGCCCCTCCCCCCATGTTTATAGTACTAAATCTGTCCCCAAAAATATAAGTCAATTTAGCTTTTTACTTTTGTCTCATGATGTAAGTTTATTTAGATAATCAATGAAACATTTAGTATATTTTTCACCTTTTACCCCTTATTTATTATTTACTCACCCAATTTTTACTACTTTGTATTAATAATAGTCAAATGTCATTTTAAACTTTTAATTAAAATTAATGACACATAACCAATTTAACCATTATTCACTCACCCACTTTTCACTCATTTGCATTAATAACAGTCAAATGTCATTTTAAACTTTTAATTAAAATTAATGACACATAACCAATTTAACCAACTTTCTTAATATATATGAAAACCCAAACGGAATCATATTTTAGGACGGAGGTAGTACATGACATATACGTCATGCAACTTAATTCGAGCAATCATATCATCTCTATATTCATTATGTATCATATGATAGACATTCAAAGGAGATGTTATGAAACAATAATTTAATGAATGGTTATCAATGTGGTTTATTGTAAGAGTTAAACATGTTTCATAAATCTCATAACTCAAAAGTAGAAGACGGAAGTGATGTAATGTGTAGAAATGAATAGAAAATTATGTACTTTGTTTTTGCCGTTTTAGATTCTTGTCTTACGATTACTTATGTAATATTGGTTTGATATCAATTATTTTATAACAAAAATTTATTTGTACCAAACCATTTTAAATGATATTATCTATTTTTGTGTTTTTATTTAAGTAATAACTTTTTAAGATAAGAGCTTTTATCTTTAGTTTTATTAATTTTAAATTTAATCGTTATCTCATTTGTGTCATTTACTCCTTTCAATAAATCAACAAGTTAGGAGTCTTGGAGGTTTCCGCTTGTATTTTGATTTATCTAATAACAAGTTTTTGTGTTTATACTCAAGTGTAAAAAGGCTTTATCGCCCCTTAGAACACATATGTCATTTACATCCAAATATCTTATTCAAATTTAAGTGAAACGAAAACAAATGAAAATATAGTTGATTAATTAAGTGAATAACATATAGTTGCTGAATATTGCTGCACTTAATTTGGTGTTAAAAACACCTTTTAGGGTAATTAATAACAAGCATTTTGAATGATACAGAAGGAGAGCTAGTTGGACATAAAACCAAATTGTTGGATCCCCCACCACCAATATCACTCACACATTATATGGAATCATCCATCCCATGAACTAAAAAAGGTTGGGGGCAATTATATGAAATCACAGACTCTACACATAAAAGTATGAAATATGCATATTAGGAATTATCAGATCCATCAAAGTTAGGAAAACTAATATAGCATATAATTCTGATTGAGAATTCCAAAAGCATAAACTACTTCAAAATGTCTTCAGAACAGGTTTCAAACAGATTACCAGAATTTACAAACTTTTGAGTCCCGAATTCACCAAAATGCACAACTTGAGGGTTTTATTCATGAAATGCTGCGGGTGAGTGAGTTTCATTTACGTAAGAACTTGAGCCAGATGTAGACAGCCAGAAAACACAGAAGAGTGAACAGAACCACATGCATAACGTGCTTTGATTGTTCCTTCACGGCTCCCCTGTTCAGCCTACTGATGTTGTTCTTCATGCCTAGACGGCCTTTGGTGAGTGTCCTTTCCTGCATTGATCAACCCACAAGGTCTCTAGTTTAATGCTAAACGAAACACATCAGGCCACAAACAAAAAGGCATTGTACCCTCATTATTCATGATAGGGCCGAGAGATTCTTATGCGTAACACTCATTGTTCAATGATCAACAAGTGCATATACGCAATAGCTCTATGATGACATATCAACGTTCGCAATGTACCCTGATAATTGTTCTATGCATAACAGAAGGCCATGAGTCATTTATGTGCAAGTGCTGCCTTTTGTCATTCAAGTTATGCAATTTAACAATAATTGTCTGTCATTTTCAATACAAAGTACAATCTACAATTAGCACTAATAACCGCAATCAACATGTTATACCCTCATTTTAAAAAAACATTAAACATTTTCCAGAAGCCAATGATAAATGCCCTGATATCAAGGCAGAGTGCTTGTTAGCAACATCTGACATTGTGAAGAGAAATTTCAAGAATCTAAACGCATAGCAATGAAAATAGAACAGTCATGTTTCTACTTTTTCTCATTCAAGTAGTGCAATTTCACAATAATTGTCTACCCCATTTTTTATACAAAGCACAATAAACAATTAGCACTAACAACCTCAATCAACTGCTATACCCTCAGTATTAAGAAACTTTATATAATTTTCAGAAGCCAATGATAAGTGCCCTGATATCAAGGCAGGGTGCTTGTTAGCAATATTTTCATATCCAAGACCATGTGTATGCTAGCATAATCAAGAAAAAAATTCAAGAATCGAAAAGCATATCAATGATCATGAGAAATAAAACATTCATGATTCTACCTGTTCAACACGTTTTTCACCATTCAATGTTACGATTTCCCCGTTGGATCCAATCATTTTTCAAATGTTAAAGTCTCAACCATGTGTAGTTCATGAGGAATGCCAAATAAGTGAAGTTGATTGAACTTAAACAGAGAAGAATGCATTTTCATAAATGCAGTTAGTTTTAGAAGAAAGCAATACTCTCCCGAATTATACTCTAAATCATAAGATAGATCACAAGTTGAAAAAAGAGTATCCTCAGGTAGGGTTGGCTAGTGTTAATACGTAATGAATTCCTCTGTCTAAGTTAGTAATTATCTACCACTCTTAGAACTGTGCCATTGCCTAAGTAAGCATCACTAATTGAATCCTTTTTCTTTTCCCTGTGGAATCATATTAGATAAGCACAAACAATACGGTATTTCAGCTACAGAATGAACACAAGGCAAGTACACAATACACAATTTAACTACACATTCTTTCAACCATTTCGGTGCATAGAGCAAATGAAATCAAAATTGCACAAAGTTCAATAGACAGCATACCAGCTGCTGATTTATGAAATTCTTTTCATAATTTGCATCAGACTCGATATCTTCAGCCACCTGCCAAAATTTAATTGTATAAGCCACAAATGTATGAGTTGAAAAGCAGTGAAGCACAATCAAGCCATTTATCAAAACAATTCATAAGCTCAGGACAGACATACAGAGCAACTCTCATTTACCCTAATTACAGAACAAACCAACGTTCACACAAATTTCTGCAATGTAAGAACATCTACCCGATCTTAATTAGGTATCATGTATAAGAAATCAGAAAACGCAACCTCCAGGTCAGACAAGTAGCATTCTATCAGTAATTTCCAAAATCTCATCTCATTCCTAAGCACTTGTACATATTTACGCTTTATTCATATCAAGTAAAATTATCGGAAATGCAAAATGAATAATACGCAACAATCAGTGAAATATACACCAGTCAAAATCAAATCTGTAAATATAATCCTAATGCGTTAAAGCGATGATGAAGAGAAATTACATCTTTCAGATTTCGCACTTGCTTGCGCTGAACAGAGACGTTTCCTGCCAAACCTGCTTCCAGTTCATCAATTTGCAACTGAACATCACCAGAATTGTCGCCAAACGCAGTTCTCCTTGCAGTTAAACCCTCCCTGTTTTGACAACAATGAATCAAAAATTACTCCTCTAAATCGTAATCACTGATTTATTGAAAACAAACACAGCGAATTCAGTTAGATATCATTTGTTCGCTAAAATATGCAGAAACAAAATCATGTTTCTCACCTCGATACGAATGGATCAGCTGCGCTGGAGTAGACATTACCGGAACCGTCACGGTGTGAGGAGAATGAAGCCATATTGAGTGATACTTTGGGGAAAAAAACAGAAGTATATGAATTGAGCGAAATGAGGGGAAAATATATCCCTTTGGCGCTTTAAATAAGAGGAGGGAAATCTATTAGGTGTCGTGCGCGTGAAGATTTGCTGAATTATTTTCATAAAACAAATAATAATAAAAAGAGAGAGAAAAACAACTCCGGGTTCGATCCCCATCCCCGTAGTTATTAGGCATTTCGTTTCCTGACAAAAAACAAAGAGAGAAAAAAAATTCCTCACTTTAAAAATAACTCCGGTGATTTCAAAACAAAAAAAAACAATAATAATTCTGGTGGAATCGAGTAAAAATAGATAATATAAATCGTTTAAAAATTCTATTTTAAAATTTTTAACTTGAAAAATGACATTGTAGTAAATACCCTATTTTTTTATTTAAAATACAAATTCTGTAAAATTTTATGAGTTGAATATAGTTTTAATGTGTTATTTATGGATAATAGTTGGCATGATTTTTGTCTTTACTTTGTTTACATAGAGATGTTTTTAATTAACTTGTCTATTGGTCTAAGTGTTCATTTTCTTTCTTTTTGCCAGAGACGATCAAAAGCTAAGTGAGGTAGTTGATCACACTCTATTTAGTATCATTTAGTCTATAAATATTTACTCAGAATTCTGCTCAATCAATGAGAGATAGTCTAAATATTGTACGAAATACATGCTAAGTGCGTGTTCCTTAGTTATCGATCCCTTGGATTTGGTACTGTTATGTCTCGTTTTGCGTACTTTTCAAGTGTACCATATTCCGGGAGCAATGAAAGAGTGAGTCTAGGCCGAGAAAGTTAATGGGCCGAAGTAAAGAAGTCCAAGTAGAGATCTACCAAGAAAAGAGGTTGAAGCAGATCTTTATAGTAAATACTAAATGCGTTAGGCCTCGCACCACGAAGGCCCCGTAAGGCCCTGTATTTATATATGCTGTTATATGTGTATTAGTTTGTACTAACCACTGCAGTTGGAATATAAGTCCAAAGCTTTTGACTTGAGTACGAAGTGCTCGGAATCAGAATCAAACCATACATACATATAACCAACAAAGCATAAAAAAAGTGTAGGGAAGCAGCCAAGAGTAAGGTCTGGTACCAAATAAAACATTTAGACCGGCCTGATTAGTTTATAGTACAGGCCGAAATTATGAAGTGACAAAGCTGCCGATCTGATAATTGTGTAAGCATAGTTATCAAATTACCATTAACATCTTCAGCTGAAAATCATGATGGATGCAAAAGAGTAAAAGAAGTAAAGCAGTACTATGTCTTTGCAGCTGTAATTGGTTACCATCAAAAGGTGTTCATGGGTCAGCCTAACCAAGCAACACTCTAAACTTGCTTGTCTTCTCCTTTGTTCTTTTTCTTCGGTGTTTGAACAAGCTTGTCAGCATCTGAATCAGGGAGCTGCGAGGCAACATTTTCCAAATCTTCAAGAGTGATTGTACCAAAGTTAATTGTTCTCTTAGCATTGAAGGCTGGGAGTTGGCACATTCTGCTGGGCCACATTGTTGGGCAACTTCTTCAAGAGCGTTTTTAGTCGTCGGCGTAAAGAATTGAGTTTCTAACCCACCTTCTTTGTTTGAGGCAGTTGAAATCAACGTCACGTCATCAAATACAGTACCACTAGCTGCTGAATCAAGGGCGATTGTTGTACCACATACCTTCGAACCATTTCACCATTGATCATTTTGACATAGTACTTGACAAATCAAATGAATTCTGTGTTATCTCGTAATGGAAATGTCGTTTAAAGGGGAATGTCCCTGCAAATCCATGGTTTTATGGTATGTTAATAAGCAACACAGCTGAAGTAAGCAGCAAATTGATATGGTGTTGCAGTAAACCAAATACATGTTTTATTGAAGCAGGCAACTGATATGATTTTGAAGTGAATACCTCATCTTCAAGTTTCTTGATTTCAATAGCAGTGAACGGGAAAAAGCTTTTCATCATTAGGAGAATTAATTGTGCTTCTCATGTTTATATTTTCATCATTCAATGTCACCGGCAGGGTAATCCTGGTAGGTTAATTTAGATAATAAGTAGAATACAACACAACCAAATAGTATAAACTTACATTTGACAGTTATGATTAGATGTGTTTTTATATTACCTAACTTCCATTAGAGAAAGTACCGTACACCCTGAACATTCAATGTTCCAATCCACGTCCGCATCCACGATCATTCGAAAATTTTCACACAAAATAAAGTAAAGATAATTCCGCGTAACGCTTAAGCGAACCTTGCTTTCTATCCAGCATGTTTTGACCTACACATTAAGGAACAATAAGACAGCTAATAATTAATGGATGAAAACTGAATACATGACATTTGTAAATCAGCTTAATTACATTCTAGAAAGCTGCCATTGCAGTTTCCAAATTGTAAATCTCTTCTTCTCTTGGTGGGATAAAGAACTTGTTGTTGTTCTCATAGGCTTTTTCCTTGATCCAATCAGCAACCTTTTCCTTGTTCTCAATATACCTTTTAACAGAAGTAGTAATTAGAAATCATATGTATGAGATATGATAATTACACGGAAACTGTGATGAAGAATATCATACCATTTTTTGAGCCCAAGATCTCCTGGAAGCGGTGGATTTTCGATTAAGTAGTGTTTCGTGTTGCTAAGGATAAACCTGTAAGATTGTAGAAATGAAGTAGCAGTAAAAGCCGAGAAGCAGTAAAATGCAGTTAAAGTTTAAAAATAAACTTACCATGAAAAGTCCTCACTTCCAGATTAGATGCAATTATAGTTACTGGTTCATTGTTTGGAGAATTGGTGTTTGGATCATAATCTGCAAGTAGATTCTTCCAAAGTCGTAGGACAATGGGAATTTCTCTGTGTTATGTAAGAACTGTGTCAGTTGTTTTTATGTTTTTAAAAAAAGAATCCAATGATACAGTAGGTAAGAACTTACTCTTCGTTAACCACAATATAATCCTTTGCAGATTTTGTATTAGTAATGTCAACCACTGGAAACTGATCCACAACCAAGCCTCTAATAGTTGGGGAAAATGAATTATATTTGTTATCTAACCCAAGATAAGATTATGTTATAACTGAAAGGTATGGTGTACATAATGTGAGTGAATATGGTTTAGTGTTACTGCCATATAATTAGTTTAACATATCATGAAAAGCTTGTGTGGCGGTTGTATACTTACCTATATTTGCATCTGTCTCGGCAAACTTATGCAATTCTGTAAACTTGCAAACTTCAAAATTGCATGGGAGAACATACGGTTTAGCGTCGATAATAGGCTCTACAGGTGTTATGTTATTAATAATCGAAGAGAACTTGTACACATCTAGCTGGTACCTTTTAGGAGGCTTAATAACATTTAGGTTAGAGACCATGTATCTCTTAAACGGTTGTAGGGATCATTCAAAGAAGTTGATGTCATTATCAAATATCACTGCTTTCACTTTTGTTCCCAGATAAGATTACAAAATCAGTAGATATTTAGTATGTGCATCAATTATGTTTTTGAGAGAACGTAGATTAATTACAGACATGTCTAACCTGCATATCAGTATGCAAGTACTGCCTGTATCTCTTCTGAAAGGGGTAATAAGTCAAAGCCTTATACAGCACGGGATGTCTTTTGATGAAGTTTGTAGAATTACATACAAAATAAAATGTAGAATTATTATTGATCGAGTAAAAGTTACAATGTATCTACAATGTGGCTGATCAAGGGGTATTTATAACATCATACACCTCATGAATCAGTTGCATGTAAGTTACAAACGGTTATAACAGATTACAACAAAATAATTGTTTTCTATATCGAACTAACTAATCAACGCCGTCTTTGGTGTTTGTATCTTGTCGCCAGGCCGCCGATATCTTCATACGATAAGCAAAGTACAGTCAGCATTCCCATCAACTTTTATACTGTAACACCCCCTCAAGCTGTGAGTGGTTCATGAACAGCTTGCACTTAGCATTCCCATCAGCTACTTGAAGTCTGAAAGATCTTTGAAATTCCCAATTTGTCAAGTAGATATGAGAAAATGGGTGCATCCAAGGCTTTGGTGAGTATGTCAGCTATTTGTTCTTTTGTATTGACTGGAAGATTTTAATGAGTCCTGATTTGACTTTGTCTCTCACAACATGGCAGTCAATTTCAATGTGTTTTGTTCTTTCATGAAAGACATGATTGTGAGCAATGTGCATGGCACTGGTATTGTCACATAATAACACAACAGGCAACTGAATTGAGACCTATAAATCCTGTAGTATATAGATTAGCCACTGGATTTCACAAACTGCATTTTCCATTGCCCTATACTCAGCCTCTGATGAGCTTCTAGCAATTTTTGTTTGCTTATTTGCCTTCCAAGATATTGGTGCATCTCTTAGGAACATCTTGTAACCTAATACTGATCTTCTTGTTTCAGGACAACCAACCCAATCACTTTCTATAAAACCCTTAAGTATAAGATTATTATCTGCTGAGAAGAAGATTCATTGGCCAGGATTGGTCTTTAAGTACCTCAGCAGTCTATGAGCTGCCTTCATGTGATTTTCAGTAGGAGTGTCCAGAAATTGACGTAGTTGTTGTACTGCAAAAGCAATATCCGGTCTGGTAAAAGTGAGGTAAATTAATTTACCCATTAGGGATTTGTATGTAGTGTTATCCTCTAAAAGTGGTGAATCACCATGCTGTAAAGTCTGCTTAGACTCCATAGGTATCCTAGCAAGTTTGGCTCCCAAAAATTCATATTCTTCTAGGCGGTTAAGTGTGTATTTTATTTCTGAAATGGATATTCCTTTTGGACATCTTGTAGCCTCAATGCCTAGGAAATATCTCAATTTTCCAAGATCTTTGATAGTGCACTATTCATGTAGAGCATCTTTGACATGCTGAATTAACTCTTCACTAGGGCTTGTTGCTATGATGTCATCAACATAGACCAGTAAAGCAATAAAGGACTCGCCTGATCCTTTTGTAAACAAACTGTGGTCATTTTTGGATTGAGTGAATCCTTGAGCCTTCAAAGATTCAGTCAACTTGCAATTCCATTGTCTGTTGGCTTGCTTGAGGCCATACAATGACTTAGTAAGCCTGCAAACTTGATTTGGTTTGGTTGCTGCACAGCCTGGAGGTAACTGCATGTACACTTCTTCTTGCAAATCTCCATGTAAAAATGAAGTATTGACATCCATCTGATGTAAATGCCAATTGTTGGTTGCTGCTGCAGCAAGTAAGGTTCTGGCTGTAGTAATCTTGACAACAGGGGAAAAGGTTTCTTGATAATCAATCCCATATGTCTGAGTGTAGCCTTTTGCTACTAATCTTGCTTTGTATCTCTCTACTGATCCATCAGGATTATGTTTGATTCTGTATACCCATTTTCACCCTATTGGTTTCTTGCCTTAGGCCAAATCATTTATCTCCCAAGTGTGAGTCTTCTGTAAAGCTTCAAGTTCTTTGTTCATGGCCTCCTTCCATTCATCATGCTTGATAGCTTGATTGTAGGTCTTAGGCTCTTTAACTGCATCAATAGCATTAATAAATCTGGCATAGTCTGTTGAGAGCTTGTCCAGACACATTACTTCACTCAGCAGATGTGGAGTCTACTAAACAAATTATGAGCACCCTCTTGATAAAAGGTTGATGATTTCCTTGTTCTTGTTGACCTTCTTAGTTGTGTGGGTTCAGGTGCCTGATGTATCGGTGCATGCCTTTCATTGGATTGATCAGCAGCTACTGATCCCATTGCTGGTTGGTCTGCTGACTCATTCAGCTGGTCATCAAAACTTTCCGTCATTGGTAAAGGAACAGGCATGTCAGTATGATATCTAGGCTTTCCCAAGACCTGTAGAAAGAGAGGAAAATAAGTTTCATAGAATTGAGTATTTCTAACAACAAAGACGTCTTTGTTGGTAATATCTAAGAGAATGGCACCCTTGGAGGTGGTTGAATTCCCAAGATAGACACAAGTCCTACATCTTGAGTCAAATTTGGTCATATACTGCTGAAGTGTGCATGAAAAAACTAACCAACCGAAAACTTTAAACACAGAATAGTCTGGTTTAGTGACATAAAGAACTTCATATGGAGTGCTTTCCTTCAGCAGAGGTGTAGGTGTGGCATTAATTAACTTTACAGCATGTAAAAGAAAAAAACCCCAATATTCAATGGGCAGATTACTTTGGAACCTCAAACCTCTTGCAACATTCAACAGATGTTGAAGTTTTCTTTCAACAATACCATTTTGCTCAGGTGTACTTACATAGGATGTTTGATGTATGATACCCTGCTGAGAATAAAAGTCAGTAAGTTGAAACTCTGCACCATTGTCAGATCTCTTTACGTTAATGACTTTATGAAACTGAGTAGAAGCATATTTAACAAAAGATTTAACAATGTCAGAGGCTTGTGATTTATGCCTCATAAGAAAAACCCAAATAAATCTAGAAAAATTATCTACAACAGTAAGAAAATATTATTGTCCATTCACAGTATGATGTCTCAAAGGACCCCAAATATCCATGTGAACAAGGTCAAAAATAGTATTTACAGCAGTGGTACTTAAAGGAAAAGGATTTTTCTTCAGCTTAGCCATAGGACAGACATAACAAAGATCGTGATTACAAAATTGGACATCAGCAGACTGTGAACTGATGACTTGTAGTCTCTTATCAGGCAAGTGTCCGAGTCTGTAGTGCCATAAAAGTGCATCATCTAATCTATCAAATAAAGTGTGATTCTCTACAGCATTGGTAACAGAAAGTCTTATTGGCTGATCCATGACATAAAGTCCTCTCTGTAACTCAGCTGAAACAATCATGCTCTTGTTCTTGTCATGCAAAACACACATGTTAGCAGAAAGAACAGTTGCACCTTTTGTATGATTGATTAAATTAAGAAGGTAAAGACAAAAAGTTATACTTAAAACTAGGAATACAAAACACATCATATAAGACCAATTGAGTGTTGATCCTCACTTGGCCTATATGTGTGACTGAGACATTATTTCCAATAGGTAATCCCATTTTTATACCAGATGAAAGTTAGGGATTGCTTAACAGATCTAATGAACCTACAATGTGATCTGTCGCACCATAGTCCAAGATCGATTGTATTGATCTTACTAAATTTAGGTCACCTGTTCTTGTAGCAGGTGAGTAATGTGTAACAATATCAGCAGGTTGGCCAACAGCAAACCCTGCATGTCAAGGAGGATCATTCAGCAGAGCCACAACTTGTCAAGTTGTTGTGCAGTAAGATTAGGAAACCATGGTCCAGCAGATCTAACTCTACTGCAAATCCCAGGCCTAAAAATCCCAAAAAGATGCAATGCAGTTTCTGTGGATTCAATGGCCATACTGAGGAGACTTGTTACTAGAAGCATGGCTTTCCTCCGGGTTTCAAGTCAAAAAGGGCAAATATGGTAGAAGAGGCCTCATCCCCAAAACCTAGATTGTGAGGTGAGGGAAGTCCATCTCTTAATATGGTGGGTTACGCAATCACAAGTGCCCAATATGGGATACTTTAACACGCCCCTCAAGTGTGGGCCTGGACACTTTCAAGGCCAACAAAGAGGCCCAACACTTTCACAATAAAGGGGTGTCTTTGATACCATGTAGAAATCTGGGCCCAAACTCATATAAGAGGAGGGGCCTCATCCCCAAAACCTAGGCTGTGAGGTGAGGGAAGTCCATCTCTTAACATGGTGGGTTACACAATCACATGTTCCCAATGTGGGATACTTTAACAGAACCAGAGAAGGATTTTCATTGGGATGAACATAGAATGGACTGGAGGGACTTATTTCTTGTTTCTCAGCTGCCATGGCTATTAAAAACTCTAGAATTGATTCTCAAATCAATGGTGATAGTGGAAAAACGATCAAGAACCGATCAACAAATAGGAAAAGGGATAACAGTTTACTCTCAAGAAACTGAAAAACTTAGAAAGAATGAAGAAAACTCTCAAGTTTCTTCAAAAAACGCAGGAAAGCTTTTAGAAATTCTCAAATTTCTGCTCTAATACCATGATGAAGTTTGTAGAATTACAAACAAACAAAATAAAATGCGGAATTATTATTGATCGAGTAAAAGTTACAATGTATCTACAATGTGGCTGATCATGGGGTATTTATAACATCATACACCTCATGAATCAGTTGCAAGTAAGTTACAAACAGTTATAACAGATTACAAAAAAATAACCGTTTTCTATATCGAACTAACTAATAGCAGGCTGTTGGTGTTTGTACTATCAGCAGGCTGCTGATATCTTCATACAATCAACAAAGTGCACTCAGCATTCCCATCAGCTTTTATACTGTAACATCTTTCGACAACCTGAACAATGCAAGTTCAACCTCTTGTGTCCGGTACAATGTCAACAACTTTTAGAATTTGTCTAGGCATTTTCCTGGAAACAGAAACATCAAGTATTAGCATTGCATTTTATAGCAGTATTTTTGTTTAAGTTATTTAAATGGGACAACTTTCTTCAATAGCGTATGTGGCAGAAAGAGTTAATGGCAAGAATAGTTAAGCGCTTGTGGGTAGAATCATAAGCTTACAAAATGTGAATATAAGTAATAAAAATCAAGAGGAAGAGAGGGTAATAAATAAATTGCACCTCTGTACGCTATCTACATACAACACCTAAACTTTTTGATGTTTTGTGTACTACACTTAAGCACATCATCATGGTTACCATTTCAATTTCTAAAAGTAAATGTTTAAGTCAATTGAATGCACAATTTGTTTGAGGAATAATAAGTAATTGGAGGCTTAACAGTAAGGGTAAATAACATATGATGCAGGCTCTGTTCTAGACCATCAAGTTAAGAATATTTCTTGGGAAGCAAAACATAGCCAGTGCAAACCTACTTTAAGAATACAATGTGACTTTGTATGTTGGCCAGGTGCAGCAGGTAATATGGACAAGCTATGTGTGTGGTATGGTCTATGGACGTCCATGAATCAGATGTGAGTTAAAACCTATTTGTACACAACGTTTTTTGTTTGTTCATCATCTCCGGCATCGTAGAACGGTGGTCTAATCACAACTTGAATGCATGCAGAACTTCTAGCTCTAGACAACGCAACATACAGTTGTCCATGTGCGAACACTGGTTCTTTTAAGTAAACGCCAACATAGTCAAATGTTTGTCCCTGAGTTTTGTTCATAGTCATTGCAAAGCTAAGGCGAACAGGGAACTGTGTACGCTTGTACGGAACAGGGTAATGGTCATCTTTTGGAGGCTGTAAAGGTATTATGTTGATGAATACATATTTCCCCGAGAAATCACCAAACACTATTTGAGCATGTATGACATTTTTGCG
Source organism: Gentiana straminea (assembly GCA_036785695.1). NCBI lineage: Eukaryota > Viridiplantae > Streptophyta > Magnoliopsida > Gentianales > Gentianaceae > Gentiana > Gentiana straminea. The sequence continues at coordinate 1,725,218 of JAVUPR010000175.1, forward strand.
CAATGCCCTACAAAATAAACGTGTGCCGTTGCACAACCCTTCTTAGGGATCTAGATTTCTGAGAAGTATGATTGGTGCATTTGGTTTAAGTATAAGATGATGAGGAGGTAAGCCATTTGGGGTTATGCTGTTAACTATATCTATGTATTGTCCTTGATCATTAGGATTCATTGTTTTGTCAAAACTAAAATAATCAACTGCATCTCCTGGAATTGCATGTATCATCGACAAATGAATTTTTTGTTGTTAGTATTGTTCTGTTCATTGTTTGAGGTGTGTCACATGACGAATTGTTAATGTCTGGATACACTTTATTAATCAACTCAGTAAGAGCCTCATCATCATTTGACATTTTCAAGATTATTGACTTTGGAAGTTTTACGTCGTCACAAATTTTGCCTTGGAGGCTTCCATTTCCTATGTCTAATAAGAATCTCTTGTATTCTGGATCATTTAAATCTCTCATATTTTATGTTAAATTAATTTATTCAAGTTATGGCCAGATTTTCGAACTGGTCATTGTAGCAAGTACAATGTCATTAACACTGCCTAGCTTAACAACATGCAAAGTCTGTCTAAAATTACCTCCATGGACAATGACCTTTCCTCCAAAAAGTTTAGTAGATTCCATTAAATCCTATAGCAAATCATCCAATGCTTCGATTACAGTTCTCTTAGCCATAGGTGCTTCACCCCAAATTATTAGCTTTCCTTCCTTAATTAACATGGATAGGCTACTTTGTTTAGACACTTACATGTCATACCTTTTCTTTCATCGATCGTAATTTTAAATCTTGAATGTTGTCCCGGATTTTATCAATACAAAACAACAAGTAATAAACCGGTTAACCTCAAGTGCAAGGATCGTAGTATGGAGGCTAATGCCGGGTCGATCTTACGGGGAACTAGACTGTTGTGAACCCTAGCTTTTGTTTTTAACTAATTATTGTCACGAAAACTAACCTAAACAAATATTGCATAAAAGTAACTAGACAGAGGAGATTAATCCAATGCTAGGAAAGATTGGAAGCAATAAAAACTAACTAAGTCGCGAGAAAAAATAAAATAAACTAAACTAAGCTAAGCAATTCGAGTCAAGTGATTTAAATCAAATTTTAACGAACGAACGAGCAATTGTTCCACCTATCCTATCAACGTTTGATAGTAATTCGGATTATTTCGTGATCTCTACTCAAGTTGTGATTCACCTATCTAAGACATGAACACCTACTTTCGTAGACAAGTTCGTTTTCTAATCTTCGATCTTTCGATTAAAGATTAAGTCTTTCTAACCTAGGCGTGAAATCTTTCAATTTCTAATCTAGAGATTCAATCTAATAACTTTCGTTGTGATTAGATTAAAGGTCTAAACTTTTATCATGGTGTTCTAAGGTTAACATGACTTTCATCAAGCAAACAATAAACAAAGGCACGGATCTTTCGATATAGCATGCAATCAACATATAAAAACATGATAAAGGTAACAACTTTAATAGACACTCACAAAATAATCACGAACTCGAGATCAAATTGTTGAAACAGACGGCTTCACAACGCTCGTTCAAGGAGGATTTAGCCTCCTAGCATCCTTTGCACATCGAATTGTTGAATAAAAAGTACATGAAATTATCTAATCTAATCTAGAAGTTTAAGTGCATAAAACTAGAGAAAAACTGAAGGAAAAAACGCAGCCAAGCTGCCCCTAGGGTTTAGGGTTCGAAAATTGTATGATTAGGGTTTGGGAAATCGCGCCTATTTATAGATTTTTAGGTCGGTTTCGCCGAGTCGGTGCCGTGGACGCCCGTCCACTATCTTGGACGCTCGTCCAGCCTCTATGAACGGAGAATGAACGCTCGTTCGAACGCGTCCGAACTCTCTCGAATGTAAAATACGATTACGGACGCCGAGTTCACTTTTATGGACGCCCGTCCACTACCTTGCTCCAGTATTTTGCTCATAACTTCACTTCTAGGGCTCCAAATGAGGTGATTCAACATGCGGTGGAAAGCTATTTCAATCCTCTACAACTTCCAGCAAGACAACTTTCCCTGAAAGTGCCTACAAGTGTGGACAAAATCCCCATGAAGTGCCTGGTTCCGGTTTCTTCAATGATTCTTCACTTAAACATCTTTCAACTCTTCCATCTTCATGTGATCATCGTTTAAGCTCCTTACTCATCATGAAAACGTACCTAACAACATGATAGAAACATGCAAAATGTAACATCATACGAATAAACATAAAACACCGATAAAATCACGTAAATATCTCGATTTTGCATTTAAACACATTTAAAACTCGTTTGCTCAATAAATCTAATAAGCACTTACTTTTCTATGCAATTTATCAGATTATGGGAGAAATCGTTACGAAATATAACGGTATAAATCATATAAAATCACCCTTAACAAATGTGCGGTTCTTCCTCTAGGGAGGATGGATGCCGTAATTCCAGACGTGGCGGTAGCCAACGCTATATAGCCGTTCGAATGCATTTGTACCAATAGTGCTCTGTAGAGGTATGTTTTCCCAGTTCCTCCAGGGCCATCTACAAAGAATGCATCTTTTTGTTTCGCATAAATTCTGTTAACAATTAAGGTATAAGCTTTTTTCTGTTTTTGGTTCAAGGAAACTATTGACTACAAGTCAGTTAGTGATACATGTATGCTTCAATTTGAATTTCTTTGGCTAAGTCATCTACACATTCATAGTTGATCTCTTCTTCTGTTATGGCAAATTTACTTAAATGTTTTCCCATTGATTGCAGGAACCCATTAATCTGCTGAAGCACCTTTGTTCGTACACCAAATGCCGACAACATGATGTCTCTGTATAGTCTTCTGAAAGTTGGTTTTCAATCATGATCCAAAGTTTCTTTGGATCATTTGGACATGAGTAAACCAATATGTTAGCAAACAACCATTTGAGTACATATGGAATGTGAAACAATGAAGCCTATTCTAATCAAAGTTGTTGGCTATTATCATCTTGTAAGAGTCCACGGTTCAATGCAGCCTCTCTGAAAGTTGAAGCCTTAACTCCATTGTGAATCTTCAGGTCATCGTATGATAATGGGCATTTTATGCTAGCCAGAAGTATTCTCATGTAGTAGCTCTCTCCTTCTGAAGGGTGAGCGTTTACTATTCGGCCTATGGAGTCACCTCGTTCTCTAAGCTTCCAATGCCTGTCGCTTGCAAGCCACACAAATGGTTTGGGAATTTAGCATAAGTGAGGTTTAACCTTTTAGCATCCGAAGAAAATTTTTTCATGTAGAAGAATTCGGTAAGCATTGTTTTTCTTTGAACAGGATTGTTTACGACGTCAGTTAGTTTTTGTTTTTTCTTAAACGTAAGTGGTTGGTAGTTTTCTAAGTGCAAGGGAAGCCTAACAACAGAAGGTTTCATGTCACCCATAGTGAATCTGAAGATTCTCCACAAGGCTTCTAGAGCAGATATCCATCGTCCGGAAACAAATTGTTCAATTTCATCAACTATTTTGAATTTACAGTCTCCGCCAACTCTGTATAAAATCTTGTCGTTTCCTTTACAAATATACTTGTAAATATACTTAACCGCTTTTACAGTTGAGCATATTTCAAGATTTATATGACAGTCTAACTTAGCAACTAAGTAAGGAGGATAAGAGACAACCCATCGATTATCTAGATAAACACCCCTAACCTTAACTTTCTTTCCATCGTTTCGACAACTCTATTTAGGGTATGCATCATTGCAGTCTGTTGTTTCCTCACAGAATTCTTTAGGGTAATCACTCCTGCAACAATTATTACCTAGCATACATACATTAGTCGAGTGAAGTTTTCCGCATGGTCCATGCATCATATGACAAACCACTAATGCATATAAGTAAGGCTGTTCGACTTTGTCCGGCAACTCTGCTGACACAAGCCTATCATACTCTTCAGGCCTAAAAAGCTTAGCATGAGGTTTCAGAATAATAAGGAAGTGCGCATGGGGCAGGCCCCCTTTTTAGTATTCGATAACGTATGTATATGCTGCAACCTCTCCAACAATATGTGTTTTTAGAATTTCATCTTTCAATTCTTCTAGATTTGTATGAAAGACCCAAACAAGTAGATCAGGTCTGTTCCGGGCTTCTTCAGAAGACATTAAGTGTTCTTTTATTTCTTTCCAGTTAGGGTTGCATGTCATTGTTAAAAACAAATCTGGTTTCCCATATTTTTGTACTAAGGCCATGGCATCTATATACTTACGTCTCATGTTTCTTGGGCCATTTGTAAACCCTACAAGAAGAATTATTCTTTGCTTATTTTCTTGAATCTGTTTCCCATGATGTGATTGTGTCAGCAATGCCTTGCAAATATTCTTGTCTTATTTCATTTTGTTGTGAACGGTAGAAGTCTAACCTTTGTGTTTCTAGCTTTAGATACATGTCTATTTCAAACAGCTATAACAGACGACCAAAGTTTAGGAGACAAGAATCATCACGATCCCTTATCTACAACTTGTAAGAATAATATTCCCTAACTAATACATAATTTTCAGGTTCAACATGTGCAGTTAAAGCTGCAACAAGAGGAGAAACAGTTAGTCAAGGCATTTTGTAGGTACTGTATAGGTAAAAAAATGTATTGTAGTTATTGAACCTACCCTCTTCTTCATTTCCTAGTAGCTCATCTACTGTTTGAATAATTGAAGGTCTATATCAACCTGACTAAGCTTCCTTTTTTTTTTCTTTTTTCATTAGCTGAACCCTATTTTTTTTCTATACCTTGATGCCAGCCTATTTCCCCATAGGGGAACATCAAAGGATATTGCAAAGGGTCATAACATCCATAGTAGTAACTAATACTCCTTGAATTTCCCCCTTGAGTGTAAACTCTAATGTTTCTCTTCAATGAATTTTCATTTCCATCGGCTTCATTTAGTATCAAAGTAACCTATTCAACGGTTGGTTTGTTGTATACTTTTTGGTTCAGGTTAGGGTCAGTACGTAAGAAGATAAATTTATCTTCTATGGAATGTATATGCCTAAGTGCCTGGAAGAACCATGCGTATGGGTTTACTTCAATTATTTTAATGAGACTTTGGAGGACGGTTTCAGACAGCCTAGAACATGTGTCTAACCTGGCTGCTACCTCAAAATCTGTGTCATAGAAATAGATCTGTAAGTTTCCGAGGGAACCACTGGCAGGTACCAAGTCATTTATGAAATGGTATACTTGCCCTTGTACCCTGAACGTGTAAACACCTTTGTTTCTTTGTGACAGTTCTTTGTCATACCTAACACATAGGGATGTTAATGCTAGGTGATTGTTGTAAGTTCATATTGAAGACCTAAACATTTTTGCATCACCTATATCAGCTGCCAGCAACATTTTCATTAGAAGAGGCATGCTACTAAAATCTAGAGTAACAACTCCATCAGATCAACACATGTTGGCAGTCTCGTGTCTAAATTTCTTAGCTCCACAATGAGATCAGTCTTTTTCTTTTCTGAGTTTAACTACTGAAGTAGCTATGTTACGTTGTATATCTCTACCTTTCTTGTTTTTTGTAGGCTGAACATTCCTCTTACGAACATTTTGATTGTTAAGTTTTTTATGTTTCCATCGTAGAAAAGCTATCTTCTTATAGTCTTAAACTTGTATAGTCTGTGTTAAAAGGCTTTTTGGCTGAAGAGATCCGTATGGTTCTTCATCTACTGGACAGCCTAAATAAAAGGCTGAATGTGCTACTCTAAGTCTTGTAGTTTTTGTTGCATGACCGGAAATGGAAATATCAGGTCTAGCCAGAAAAACGAGACCTAACCCCGTCAGGTTTGTGTTGTTTATAGTAGTTTGACTAGTTTGCCCATCGGTCAACTTATCATCATTTTTTTATATTACCTAAGTACCAAGGTCTAGGCTTTGTAGTTCCTTTAGTACACATGACAACGTGTCGAAGAATATGTTAAATAAATAGCTTTCTTTATTCTTCTACAAAATAGTACATAGAGGGCGCATCGTTTTTTCGTGTAGAAAGAAATACATAGAAGAAATAAACAACAAGCATGCAGATCCAAATCCTATGACTGTCAATGTAAAGCACAACCTGGATGAAAGGGATTAAAGTATTTAGAAGAAGCAAAAAACCAGAGTTTATGCAGCAAGCCTTTTTTCTTAGTATGCTCTATGGTATCTGGTCGGACTTTTCTAAGTGTCCAATCTTACCGGCAGTGTACCGGGTCAATTGTAGCCTAGAATTGGTGAGTCAAGGTCGTATACCACAGGGAATCTGATCGAGTATCAAAGTCGGTCTCGTTCCTAGTTTAGGTCAACACAACTACTGAGGACGGTGACTTGTCAGATCACCGGTTCTAACACTAAATATACACAAAATAAAAGTGTTCAAAACTATATAAAAGAGATAGCCGAGCTATGATCCAATCTAGTACTCACAAACCCTGGCTAAGTCCTAAGGTTTTCTTGATTTACCTAAATGTTCTCGATATCACATAGGGTGTCGTTTCCTGGCTCTGAGAATAGACATTATTTCAATAATCTACCCTCCTATATCAGGTTCCGCAGTCCGCTGACTGGATTTAACTGACCTCACACGGTCTACGATCATTGAAACGCTCGACAAGTCGATACAAACCTCACACACGAAACCGAATCTTAAAAACTCAGTCGGTTTTACAAGGTGATCCTAGAACCCCGGTTCCCGTATCCTCTCGCAAAATACATATGTAAAGACGATACGTGTGATACGATTATCAAATTGCCAATTCAACAAACGTGGTTAAGTATAAGTTCTAGAACTATGGTAACATTGAGAATCAACAAATCAAACATCAAGAACACCACATGAACAAGCTAGGATTCGATTTCATAGACTATCACATAACTCGACTATCGGGCAATTAACTACTCATTATAACAACAAAATACAAGAAATCAACGATAAAAGTAACAAGAATAAAGATCGAAAGCAAGAACAAGAAAGGAAAACGAAATACCAAATATATTAGGTTGTAGAAAATCGAATCTCCGAATGAAATCCCGGCAATAACGCGTCAAGCTATCTTCGAAATCCTCCGGATTACAACAATCTACAACTAAACTAATCTAATCTACCTACAAACTAATCTAAAATAAGGAAAAGTGCAGAAAAATGGTGAAAAACTAGTTGGGGAAGAAGCCTGTTCTTTTAGTTCCAAAATGAGGGTATATATAGTGTTAAAAGGGTAAAATGGGCAAAATAGTCCGTAGGCCGTGGCCTGTGATTCATAGGCCGTGGCCTATGAAAGACAGCAGATTTCCTCAGCTCCCTACATCACGTAGTCCATGGCCTATAGATTATGGGCGCCGGCCTATGAACAAAGTCGAATTGGGACACTCTCTTCAGTAAATCGGCTATAACTTTGTGTGTAGACCTTCAAATCTAGTGATTCAAAATGAGTTGGAAGGATAATGAAATTGTATACAACTTTCATGAAGATGTCCATCCCAGAAAATGCCTCTAAGGTGGATCAAAGTGCAGATCAATGAAAGGTATGGTTGTAGTACCAACGAGTTTTGATCCATTTGAACGTTCAAGCTTCGGCACACGTTCCAACCATCGTATCCCGCCTTCCGGTCATCTTGAACACCTAAGTCCTGTACAAAATCACAAAAAGTACCACACGTAACCCAACAGGACACTAAGGTGACTGAGAATGTATTAAAACGCCGAAAAATAATAAGATTTATGGACTTTTCGTCCTATGTCTCGAAATGATAACCAAGGTGTAAAATACATCAAAATACAAACAAATGTCTCTGGAAACATATAAAATGAGGTATAAACGGGATATAATCACATAGTAAATGATAACCAATTTGACTCTCATCAACTACCCCCTACTTAGCGTTTACTCGCCCTCGAGCAAAGATGAGCGCTTCAAAAATAAAGATGGAGTCAACATTGCAATCATACATCTAGTCTATAAGAATTGAAATGGTAAAGCACAAGTAATTGACAAAAATGCATAGTATTTAAGTTCTACCTTGTATTGAGAAAAAGAATGTGTGTGTGTGTGTATAGTTTCTTCATCATTCGTCACCTATGACCGGTTTAGATTATAGACGTATAACATACCGAGGTTACACCGTAGGCTTATTCTTAATAAACATCTCCAATAATCGAGGTCAATCAAAGTCTAGTACGGTCGAGCAGGACTTGAAGGGTTATAATGTTAAGCTAGGGTCGGGGCTAACGAAAGGGAAATTTACGATAAAATAGAAAATAAATGTGCAAGTGAGCTTTATCAAACATCAAACTGTAAAAAGGAAGTTTTTCCCTACGTAGCTCCGGAAGACTTAACTCTTCATAAGGTTGCTCGACTGAATAGTACAACCCATCAATCGAGCTTCAACCTATAATTCATCTAACCTTCCACATCTCCACATCATTCCACAAGTCGGAGACATACGTCACCTCCAGGTCTAGTTCGTACCCAAGCTCGTCAACCAGGAACAAACCGCTATAGAACACAACATCTCCTTCTCCGTACTAGGTTAGAAGAAGTACCCCTTCACCAACATCAACACAACAAAACTCAATCCCCAAAAATTGGCATTCCATGAACTCTTATATATATATATATATATATATATATATATATATATATATATATATATATATATATATATATATATATATATATATATATACAACCTTTTTTTTCCTTCTTTTTCTCGTTTTCTTTTCTTCTTATTTCTTTTTCTTTTTCTTTTCTCCTTTTTTTTTCATTTTTTCAAAACCACAAAAACGATCAAAGGCCGAAAATCCATACTATTCCACCTCCTCCGGGATATACTCATTTTTACCAAGACCACTCGAGAGATACGCCACTCCACCACCCCACACCATATCAGAAAATGTGAAAACAATAAGCTCAATCTTGCAAGGTGGTCAAGGAAACGTAGACCGTAATAAAAGCTAAGGGCATTGGTAATTATGAGTTAGTAGCACAAAAGGTTAGTTCGAGTGGCGGTCTAACCACCCTTCAAAGGCTTAGAGGGGGAACCGAGGATATACAAATTAGGGATGGCATTTGGCTCTGATCGGGTCAAAGAAACGCCATAACCGTCATCCCCTATTAACCAAGACCGACCTTTTTATTTCTCCTCGAAGTTACTACTATAAGTTCTAGGTAACCATGTCATTAAGAACTACCATAATCGTTCACTAGTCAAGGTGATTCGTGAAGTCAAAGCTAACGTGATAACAATTCCATGCTCAATACAAGATCCCAACTAAAATGAAATGCATTCATAAAATCAATATATGTTTAATCAAAACAATAGTATAGCCTCAATGTATGAAAACCAATGTCAAATGCATCAAAATTTCTAAAAACCGACGCATTTACACTATAGGGATAACAATCGCTAAGTATAACTTGTTCCACATGAAAACGAAACATTGAAGCTAAACCGACTACCCCCTACTTTAAAACAAAACAAGAATGATAAGGGTAGAAAAGTTAGCTTACAATCGGAAAAGGCGTGAGTACGACCACGTGGCATCCATAAAATGAACTCCCAGGGTACCTGTACTTATAAAATATACACAACCAACACCAAAGGTGTACAAGTATGGATTATAACAAAATGAAACACCAGATTACCACATCTCATCAAAGCCCAAAAAAACACCACACTAGCCCCCCCAAAACACACTTCTTCGGGTTATAAAACAACAAAACTTACCCAAAATATCAAAATAAAAACTAAAGAAACACAGCGACACATGAGGGGGAAGAAAAGCAATAAAAGAACATTCTGAGTTTATAGTCCTCATTTCGACTTTCTACCCCGAACTATGTCAAGGATAGCTATACCAAAGGAGAGCAAACCATTGCTTCACCCTAGCAAAATCGTAGGAATTGAGCACCCCCGGAAAGTGAAATACAAAAAACATGGGGCTCAATCCCTACCACCACGATTTGTTCGATGAGTCCATTGCACAGAACAACGAATTCACTTTCCCCGAACTAAAACATACTCCAACCAATAACGAATCTAGCACCAAGTAAGAATTTTTAGGCTCAACATCAACAACAAACTCAATAGGGTGCACCCTCGTAGGAATAACAATAGGGCTAAATGAAGACGGAATAGATGATTCAATAGATACAAGAGTCTTACTATCCTCGTAGCATTCCTCCGGGGTGACTTGTACCAAAGTTTCACGTTCTCTCCTCTCAACCTCCTTTATCTCGTTCAGTTGATCTACTTGAAGAGCCAAGTTCTGTATGGCTAGCTCCAAGTTCTGTATGTCTGTTTCCATTGTAGACATGCCATCACGAAGCTCTTTATAATGTTTTTCAACTATTTGCTCAAGTTCCATCAGTTGCTCTGTTGAGGTCTCTGATTCCGGAGGTGGAGAAGTGTCGAGTTGCTGATCATAGTAACTTGGGGCATTATCCCACTCATTTCCGTAAGGTGTATGGGTTGAACTGATAAAATGGTTGTGTTTGATAACCCATAGCACCATAGTTGTAGTATCCGAATGGGTAAGGATAGGAGCCGTAATTGTAGTATGGATTTATTATCTGCAAACAAGGAAACAACACGAACAATCACGGTATCTTGAATTAAATGGTGTGACACTTCAACAACAACAAAATAAAACAAACTATACATAAAAAAACAAATAAGAAAAATGACCTAATCCTAAGAACTTAACTAACTTACAAGATATCAACCCGATTCCCCGGCAACGGCGCCAGAAAGCTTGATCGGCATTTTCTAAGTGTCCAATCTTACCGGCAGTGTACCGGGTCAATTGTAGCCTAGAATTGGTGAGTCAAGGTCTTATCCCATAGGGAATCTGGTCAAGTACCAAAGTTGGTCTCGTTCCAAGTTTAGGTCAACACAACTACTGAGGACAACGACTTGTCAGATCACCGGTTCTAACACTAAATATACACAAAATAAAAGTGTTTAAAACTATATAAAAAAAGATAGGCGAGCTATGATCCAATCTAATACTCACATACCCTAGCTAAGTCCCGAGGTATTCTTCATTTCCCTAAACGTTCTCGATGTCACATAGGGTGTCGTTTCCGGGCTCTGAGAATAGACATTATTTCAATAATCTACCCTCATATGTCAGGTTCAACAGTCCGCTGACCGGATTTAACTGACCTTACACGGTCTACGATCAATGAAACTCTCGACAAGTCGATACAAACCTCACACACGAAAACGAATCTGAACAACTCAGTCGGTTTTACAGGGTGATCCTAGAACCCCGGTTCCCGTATCCTCTCGCAAAATACATATGTAAAGACAATACGTGTGATACGATTATCAAATTGCCAATTCAACAAACGTAGTTAAGTATAAGTTCTAGAACTATGGTAACATCGAGAATCAACAAATCAAACATCAAGAAAACCACATAAACAAGCTAGGATTCGATTTTATAGACTATCACATAACTCGACTATCGGGCAATTAACTACTCATTATAACAACAAAATACAAGAAATCAACAATAAAAGTAACAATAATAAAGATCGAAAGCAAGAACAAGAATGGAAAATGAAATACAAAATATATTAGGTTGTAGAAAATCGAATCTCCGAATGAAATCCCGGCAATAACGCATCAAGCTATCTTCGAAATCCTCCGGATTACAATAATCTACAACTAAAATAATCTAATCTACCTACAAACTAATCTAAACTAAGGAAAAGTGCAGAAAAATGGTGAAAAACTAGTTGGGGAAGAAGCCATTTCTATTAGATCCAAAATGGGGGTATTTATAGTGTTAAAAGGGTAAAATAGGCAAAACAGTCCGTAGGCCGTGGCCTGTGATTCATAGGCCGTGGCCTATGAAAGACATCATATTTCCTCAGCTCCCTGCATCACATAAGCCGTGGCCTATATATTATGGGCGCCGGCCTATGAACAGAGTCGAATTGGGACTCTCTCTTCAATAAATCGGCCATAACTTTGTGTAGACCTCCAAATCCAGTGATTCAAAATGCTTTGGAAAGATAATGAAATTGTATACAACTTTTATGAAGATGTCCATCCCATAAAATGCATCTAAGGTGGATCAAAGTGCAGATCAATGGAAGGTATGGTTGTAGTACCAACGAGTATTGATCCATTTGAACGTTTAAGCTTCGGCACATGTTCCAACCACGGTATCCCGCCTTCCGGTCATCTCGAACACCTAAGTCCTGTACAAAATCACAACAAATACCACACGTAATCCCCACAGGGCACTAAGGTGACCGAGAATTTATTAAAACACCGAAAAATAATGAGATTTCCGGACATTTCGTCCTATGTCTCGAAATGATAACCAAGGTGTAAAATACAACAAAATACAAACAAATGTCTCCGGAAACATATAAAATGATGTATAAACGGGTTATAATCACATAATAAATGATAGCCAATTTGACTCTCATCAACTACCCCCTACTTAGCGTTTGCTCGCCCTCAAGCAAAGATGAGCGCTTCAAAAATAAAGATGGAGTCAACATTGCAATCATACATCTAGTCTATAAGAATTGAAATGGTAAAACACAAGTAATTGTCACAAATGCATAGTATTTAAGTTCTACCTTGTATTGAGAAAAAGAATGTGTGTGTGTGTGTATAGTTTCTTCATCATTCGTCACCTATGACCGCTTTAGATTATAGACGTATAACGTACCGAGGTTACACCATAGGCTTATACTTCATAAACATCTCCACTAATCGAGGTCAATCAAAGTCTAGTACGGTCGAGCAGGAATTGAAGGGTTATAATGTTAAGTTAGGGTCGGGGCTAACGAAAGGGAAATTTACGATAAAATAGGAAATAAAGGTGCAAGTGAGCTTTATCGAATATCAAAATTTAAAAACGAAGCTCTTCCCTATGTAGCTCCGGAAGACTCAACTCTTCATAAGGTTGCTCGACTGAATAGTACAAACCATCAATCGAGCTTCAACCTATAATTCATCTTCCTTCCACATTTCCACATCTTTCCACAAGTCGGAGACATACGTCACATCCAAGTCTAGTTCTTACCCAAGCTCGTCAACCTTGAACAAACTGCTACAGAACACAACATCATCTCCTTCTCCGTACTAGGTTAGAAGAAGTACCCCTTCACCAACATCAAGACAACAAAACTCAATCCCCAAAAATTGGCATTCCATGAACTCTTATATATATATATATATATATATATATATATATATATATATATATATATACACACACAACTTTTTTTCCTTCTTTTCTGTTTTCTTTTCTTATCATTTTTTTTTTCTTTTTCTTTTCCCCTTTTTTTTTTCTTTTTTTTCAAAACCACAAAAATGATCAAAGGCCGAAATGCCATACTATTCCACCTCCTCCGGGATATACTCATTTTTACCAAGACCACTCGAGAGATACGCCACTCAACCACCCCACACCATATCAGAAAATGTAAAGACAATAAGCTCAATTTTGCAAGGTGGTCAAGGAAACGTAGACCGTAATAAAAGCTAAGTGCATTGGTAATTATGAGTTAGTAGCACAAAAGGTTAGTTCGGGTGGCGGTCTAACCACCCTACAAAGGCTTAGAGTGGGGACTGAGGATATAAAAATTAGGGATGGCATTTGGCTCTGATCGGGTCAAAGAAACGCCATAACCGTCATCCCCTACTTAACCAAGACCGACCTTTCTATTTCGCCTCGAAGTTACTAATATAAGTTCTAGGTAACCGGGTCATTAAGAACTACCATAATCGTTCACTAGTCAAGGTGATTCGTGAAGTCAAAGCTAACGTGATAACAATTCCATGCTCAATACAAGATCCCAACTAAAATGAAATGCATTCATATAATCAATATATGTTTAATCAAAACAATAGTATAGCCTCAATGTATCAAAACCATGTCAAATGCATCAAATTTTCTAAAAACCGACTCATTTACACTATAGGGATTACAATCGCTAAGTATAACTCGTTCCACACGAAAACGAAACATTGAAGCTAAACCGACTACCCCCTACTTTAAAACAAAACACGAATGATAAGGGTAGAAAAGTTAGCTTACAATCGGAAAAGGCGTGAGTACGACCACGTGGCATCCATAAAATGAACTCCCAGGGTACCTGTACTCATAAAATATACACAACCAACACCAAAGGTGTACAAGTATGGAGTATAACACAATGAAACAACCCGGATTACCACATCTCATCAAAGCCAAAAAAACACAACACTAGCCCCCCCCCCCCCCCAAACACACTTCTTCGGGTTATAAAACAACAAAACATACCCGAAATATCAAAATAAAAACTAAAGAAACACGGCGACACACGAGGGGAAAGAAAAGCAATAAAATCATATTCTGAGTTTATAGTCCTCAGTTCGACTTTCTGCCCCGAACTGTGTCAAGGATAGCTATACCAAAGGTGAGCAAACCGTTGCTTCTCCCTAGCAAAATCATAGGAATTGAGCACCCCCGGAAAGTGAAATACAAAAAACATAGGGCTCAATCCCTACCACCACGATTTGTTCGATGAGTCCATTGCACCGAACAACGAACTCACTTTCCCCGAACTAAAACATACTCCAACCAATAACGAATCTAGCACCAAGTAAGAATTTTTAGGCTCAACATCAACAACAAACTCAATAGGGTGCAACCCCGCAGGAATAACAATAGGGCTAAACGAAGACGGAATAGATGATTCAATGGATACAAGAGTCTTACTATCCTCGTAGCATTCCTCCGGGGTGACTTCTACCAAAGTTTCATGTTCTCTCCTCTCAACCTCCTTTCTCTCGTTCAGTTGATCTACTTGAAGAGCCAAGTTCGGTATGGCTAGCTCCAAGTTCCGTATGTCTGTTTCCATCGTAGACATGCCATCACGAAGCTCTTTATAATGCTGTTCAACTATTTGCTCAAGTGCCATCAGTTGCTCAGTTGAGGTCTCTGATTCCGGAGGTGGAGAAGTATCGAGTTGCTGATCATAGTAACTTGGGGCATTAACCCACTCATTTCCGTAAGATGCGGTGTATGGGCTGAACGGATAAAATGGTTGTGTTTGATAACCCATAGCACCGTAGTTGTAGTATCCGAATGGGTAATGATAGGAGCCATAATTGTAGTATGGATTCATTATCTGCTAACAGGGAAACAACACGAACACAATCGCGGTATCTTGTCACTACCACTACCGAAGTAAATGGTGTGACACTTCAACAACAACAAAATAAAACAAACTATACATAAAAAACAAATAAGAAAAATGACCTAATCCTAAGAACTTAACTAACTTACAAGATATCAATCCGATTCCCCGGCAATGGCGCCAGAAAGTTTGATCGACCTTTTCTAAGTGTCCAATCTTACCGGTAGTGTACCGGGTCAATTATAGCCTATAATTGGTGAGTCAAGGTCGTATCCCACAGGGAATCTGGTTGAGTACCAAAGTCAGTCTCGTTCCTAGTTTAGGTCAACACAACTACTGAGGACGGCAACTTGTCAGATCACCGGTTCTAACACTAAATGTACACACATAAAAAGTGTTTAAAACTATATAAAAAAAGATTGCCGAGCTATGATCCGATCTAATAGTCACAAACCCTAGCTAAGTCCCGAGGTATTCTTGATTTACCTAAACGTTTTCGATGTCATATAGGGTGTCGTTTCCTGGCTCTGAGAATAGACATTATTTCAATAATCTACCCTCATATGTCAGGTTCAACAGTCCGCTGACCGGATTTAACTGACTTCACACGGTCTACGATCAATGGAACGCTCGACAAGTCGATACAAACCTCACACACGAAACCGAATCTGAACAACTCAGTCGGTTTTACAGGGTGATCCTAGAACCCCGGTTCCCGTATCCTCTCGCAAAATACATATTTAAAGACAATATGTGTGATACGATTATCAAATGGCCAATTCAACAAACGTGGTTAAGTATAAGTTCTAGAACTACGGTAACATCAAGAATCAACAAATCAAACATCAAGAACACCACATGAACAAGCTAGGATTCGATTTCATAGACTATCACATAACTCGACTATCGGGCAATTAACTACTCATTATAACAACAAAATACAAGAAATCAACAATAAAAGTAACAAAAATAAAGATCGGAAGCAAGTACAAGAAAGGAAAACAAAATACCAAAAATATTAGGTTGTAGAAAATTGAATCTCCCAATGAAATCCCGTCAATAACCCGTCAAGCTATCTTCGAAATCCTCCGGATTACAACAATCTAAAACTAAACTAATCTAATCTACCTACAAACTAATCTAAACTAGGGAAAAGTGCAGAAAAATGGTGAAAAACGAGTTGGGGAAGAAGCCATTTCTATTAGATCCAAGATGGGAGTATTTATAGTGTTAAAGGGGTAAAATGGGCAAAACAGTCCGTAGGCTGTGGCCTGTGATTCATTGGCCATGGCCTATGAAAGAAAACAGATTTTCTCAGCTCTCTGTATCACGTAGGCCGTGGCCTACAGATTATGGGCGCCGGCCTATGAACAGAGTCGAATTGGAACACTCTCTTCAGTAAATCGGCCATAACATTGTGTGTAGACCTCCAAATCCAGTGATTCAAAATGCGTTGGAAAGATAATGAAATTGTATACAACTTTCATGAAGATGTCCAGCTCAGAAAATGCCTCTAAGGTGGATCAAAGTGCAGATCAATGGAAGGTATGGTTGTAGTACCAACGAGTTTTTATCCATTTGAACGTTTAAGCTTCGGGCACACGTTCCAACCATCGTATCCCGCCTTCTGGTCATCTCGAACACCTAAGTCCTGTACAAAATCACAAGAAATACCACACATAATCCCTACAGAACACTAGGGTGACCGTGAATGTATTAAAACACCGAAAAATAATGAGATTTCTAGACTTTTCGTCCTATGTCTCGAAATGATAACCAAGATGTAAAATACATCAAAATACAAACAAATGTCTCCGGAAACATATAAAATTAGGTATAAACGGGGTATAATCACATAGTAAATGATATCAAATTTGACTCTGATCAGTATCCTGTAAAAATGGACGACAATAAACAAGTGTTAACATGCATGCAATTGAACACAATCTCAGTATGCATTCAACACAGAAGCAGAACTTTTCATTTACGTTTTCTTGCATCTGTCATACCCCTAAAAGAAAACAATATGAGGATATCTATTTAGATCTTCTTATTTAATCCACCACAAACCAATGAATGACAGAAGCAAGCTCCAAGAAAATAGAAGAAAGAACATTTACATAATGGGGTGTGAGGAGAACACAACACACCATATGTTTACCAACCACAGAAACCATTGGTTCAAACACAACCCTCAGAAATTTTAAAGGGATGACTAAGGAAGAAGCAAGCTCCAAACAAACAGAAGAAAGAACGTTTACTTAACAGGGTGTGAGGAGAACACAACGCACCATAGTTTTACCAACCATATAAACCATTGGTTCAAGCACAAGCCTCAGAAAGTTTAAAGGGATGACTAAGAAAAAAGCCCTCAACCCAAAATTTTAAGCACCAGCATTTTTATGGGTTTAAATCGTAGAAGAGAGGGAAAGGCAGAAGCTTTATTCAAGAGAGAAACATCAAAGCAAGAAGAAAGTGCATGTAACTTGAATAATTCTACAAATTAGACCACACGCAGGCAGCAATCTACCAATTTATACCTAATTGATGGTGCACGGTAAAAGGGCAAACAATAAATGGAGCATGCAGATGTTTGGTTTATGCTTACTTACCAGATTAGCTGAGTTTCTAATGTGAAGACTAACTACAATGAAGAAATAAAATATAAAGGCAACTACTGAAATCTGATGAGGCTTAATTAGAGGAAATGATGTTAATTTGCGCAGGTGTAGGCAAGGACAATAAATAATGATAAAAAAAGAGGCTATTACCATGGTAGAATAGCCATAGCCATGGGAAGAAGCAAAGAACCCAACATCCAACGCTCAACCCGTCATTCACTATTCTTCTGATAGAAATCCCACCCGTCAACCGGAAGCCGTCAGGACGTTTGATGAGTGGAGGAAGAAGATCCGGTCATATGTTACCTAAGAGCTCCAATTGATGGGCTGGTGTGGGTGAATCGTTGCCGTGAAAACCAGGAAACTGAACAGGAACAAGAGGAAAAGTCGTGTGTGCATCAAGAACCGTATTTTTCTTCTATTTTTTTCGGCTGTGTAATTAATAATAATGTATAGTAATAATAATAATGAATTTGGGAAGATGCTTTTTGCTGAGACCACCTTCTGCAGACAATTTTTTTTGGCCAAACCCGGACGACAGACCAGCTTAAGTAATCACTACATTTTGTACAAAAACTGATGATGATGAAAGCTGGGCCATTATTTTATTTTATTTCTGGACTGGGCCGAGCATGAACAGTGGAAAAGGACTAAGAGACAATGGAAAAAAACAAAGTGTCAAACTCAGCTTTAGAGTCTCTCTTCTTCTAAGATAGATAGATAAAGGAAAAATTACATAATCTTCATGAATGCGGTAGATGTAAAGAGAATTTTATAGAATCCGTATTATACAGTAAAAATAGAGTATCTATTGGAGTGCTTTTTCCTGTTGAAATCTTTGAAATGAAGTTTCTAAAGAATTTACAATATCTACTACAAGTGCTTTTAAATGTTTTTCCACGCTCCTAAAATTAAAGACTTGAATATATTCCCAAAATTGATCGAGAGCATCTACAAATTTAAAAGGATGTCAAAAGACAATTAAAGGTTGTCGCGTAGTTATTGCGGTTATTAAACGAACAAAGCCCCTCACGTACTCGCGAATGCTAGAATATGTTTCCAAAGCAATTTATATATATAAATTAATGTACAAACCCTAACAAATAAGATGATAAACCGCTTATTCATCTAATAGATACTCCAGAGTAATTTTCTCGAATTGATGGAAATAAAATTTACGTTTTGATGATGATTCTTCGCTTATACAGTTATTATCTTTAGACCCCATTGATGAAGTGTCATAACAAGCTGTTATAGTGCAAAGCAAAAAGATGTCTAGAAATAAATGTATAGGATTTAATAGAGTATGATATTTGTATAAGTTAATCAGGCAAGCACTGTAATAGTTCTAGGTTTAGAACTGAGAAATCAAGTTGTTAACTAAAGAAAACTGAGATCCAAAGAAGATACTGGAAAACTGACATAAGAGCACACCAGCAGAAGTCTGAGGGATCAGACTCAGTTATTCAAAAGAAACTGAAGAAGGTAAGTTCGCTGAGGCACACAGGCTCAGTTGACTTATCTAGAAGATAGAAGAACTGAGGGTTCAGACTCAGTTATCAAAGACTGAAGAACTGAGGGTTCAAACTCAGTTTATGAAGACAAAGTCGAGACTGTAAAGTTAGACTTCAGGCAAGATTGTGATGACCTGAACTGACTTTATGGATCTTGTAGAAGACCTAAGTATCATAAGGACAATGATATCTTAGATGATTAATTGAAATTGGTGTACTCTGATTTAGTCAATTATAATCAGATGAAGTTTAGAGTACTGAGACTTTGAAGAAGAGTAAAATCTCAGTTAATGCTCTTATAAACTGGAAAGTGACCACGTCATGTTTTTTACTAAAGTTAAGGAAAAACTAAAGATAAATCAGACCGTTATAAGATAAGCAATCTTATTGGACACACAGAAATGTCAGGAAGGACATTGACACAAAAAGGAAAGCAGGACCATTAACGGCTATAAGGATTCAAATTCAAATGAACTAACCTTTAGAGAAACCCCTATAAATAGATCACTTCTACTACAAGAAGTGATGTGGAATTCTAAGAATTAATCTGGTTAAGAAATTTCATACAGATGGGTAAAGAAAATCAAGAGAATTCCTGCTAAGCACTTAATTGCAAGATCAAGAAATATCTTCAAGTGTTCATAAGCTTTCAAAGAAAGATCAAGATCAATCATTTGAGGAAAACAGAGTTGTGCATTACTTGTATATCTAGAAGAAAAAGCTCAAATCACAAATTGAATCATAGTTATTGATTCAAGTCTCAACTTTGATTTTATCAAAGGTTTAGACTGTAAAACACCAAGAAGGTGTAAAGGAAAGTTGAGCTGCAGTCAGGAAGACTGTGTTTGTGAAGAGGCAATTCAACCCTCTAAGGACCAGTGTGGGATGCTTAGCTCAAACAGCAACACTACATGTTGAAGACTGAAGCTGGAAGATTGTGAAGCTAAGGATTAGTGAAGGACAATCAAGTGTCTAGAATTTACTTTGTGTCTTGTAACTGTAAATCTCAAGAACATAGTGGATTTGGCCTTCGCAACACAGGAGAAGAAAGGACTGACAGTATTACACCACCTGGAACCTCTATAACTCTTGTCTATTTACTTTACGCATTTATTTACTGCATTGTAGTTATATTCATCAAGTTTCCATACTCAGCAAACATCAGAAACTGAGTCAGCACATTAACTGATAACTCATATTTTACAAAGGCTTAAATTAATCCGCTGCCGGTTAACTCAGTTAAGGATAAGTCATACTTGAATTATAATCAGCTAAGTTAGCTTAAATCTGCACAAGTTTAAGTTGAACTTAATCTGTTCAAGATTCAGTTTTAAGTTAGGTTTTTGGTGGCAAGTTTATTCACCCACCCCCCTCTAAATTTGTGTTAGCCTTTCCAAGGGACCAACAATTGGTATCGGAGCAAATCTTCTATTCTGAAGAGATCTCCGATTGAGTTTTATCAGTTTGAAATAACTGAGTATCAATTGTTTGCTTAAGTTTTTAAAGTTTTCAAAACTACATCATGGATACACAGCATCACTTTTGAAAACTGATAAACTGTTCATTTTTAAGTTTTGATAAATACAAAAGTAAATTGCAGGCTCTGGTGGCTGATACTCAAGAAAAGATTATTGAAACATTCATTGAAGACCCATCCCTCTCAAACCTGAAGAAAATGATGAGACTTTACCTATAAGCTTTGGAGGAAATGATCATGGTGAAAGTGATGAAGAAATCATACTGTTTGGAACAAATTCAGCAGAAGAAAATAATAAATCAGATAAAGGAAAGCAGATGATGGAAGATGGAATGGATGAAACTGAGACCTTATCAGTCAAACATCTTGAGGAAAGTACTTCCACTTTTAACACTCACACTGCCATAAACAATCATAGAAATGAAGATTTCAATGAGACCTTGGACATACTCATAAAGAAATTAGAGGCACTTCAAAAGAATTATGAGAATGTCAAAAAGAAAAAAGATCTCTTGAAAGCTGAAGTTCTAAGATTGAATGTTGAGATCAATCTTATCAAGGCTAACAATGGAACTAAGGAAACTTGCTCAACTGATGAACTAACAGAGGTAAAAAAAACATCACAGAATCATCAATTGATCCAATTCCTAACGTTCAGTTCAAACCTGGAAAACCATTTGGAGACAGAACCGGTTTAGGTTTTGACATTCAGCAAAATTCTAAGTTCAGACCTAGTACAGTTCCACCTAAGTTTGTAACTGCACAAAAGTTAGGAACTCAGAAAACTGATAATATTGTTAAAATTGACAATTACTCAGCACAGCCTCAAGCTAAAACTGACAAAAATGCAAAATTAGTCAGTAACAGACAGAAAACTGAACAATTTTACAGAAAGTATCAGAGGACTGAAAAAGGCAAAACTGATCAGAGATTAGTCAAAAGAAGATTCAAGTCATATTCACATAATAATGAAAACCATTCATGGAATAATAGATTTAGGGGGAAAGGAAGACTCTTCCTTACCGATGAAGACTGGAATGCACCAGTAATCACTAAAACTAAGACTAAGATCAACAAGTCTTTACCAAAAATTGATCAAAAAGGACCCAAACAGGTATGGGAACCAAAAATCTCTCATTCTGTTTTGTAGGAAAGATCAACAGCTGAAAACTGAGAAGTTGCAATTCATAAAACTGAGTTGTACTCACAACTGAGTTTTTGAATTTACTGCAAGTTCTGGATAAGGACAAAACTAGACATTTACAACAGGAGATGCACTGCACCTACCGTATTTACTGATACAGGCTACAGATGACAGATCAGATGCGACCTACATTAATCTCAACCGTGCATTTTTTTTTCACTCATCACTCCTTTTTGCAATCTCAACGATTATTGATAAGACGTTTTGAATCCCACTCAGATCCCTCAACAACTTAATCTACCACTTATAAATACCGTCATATTTCTCCGATTAATTCTTTACACTCAGTCTTTATATCATTCATCTTTTGAAGATCTTTCTAAATCTCAAACATCCCGATTTTCTGGAAAAATAGCCTTTACCCGAGTTGAACCTGAAATGATCATATCACTTGATCAATTCATTGCTAAATACACTGATCAGACCCTAGCCAAGGAAATTGCAGCAAAAATTCGAGAAATCAAGGGTTTAGAACAAGTATTTAACATTGATCTGGAAAGCGTCTGTCTGGATAGCATTGGAGATTTCTTTGAATTTGGAAAGACATCCATTGAAGGAGAAGACGTTCACACTCTCACAACCACTGTTAATGGAAAGGAAATTCAAGTTACTGAAGATCTAATTGCAGATATTTTTGGCTTCAACAAATCTGGAGGTTCAGCAGCTATCAAATTAAGCAAAGAGCAGAAAGAAAAATTGTGGAAAGTTATCGCAGTAAATCCAGATTCCCCAGTATTGCAGACTGGAAGCACAAGTCTACTCAAACCTGAATTCAATTTTCTTACCAAGATGTTGGCAAATTGCGTGATTGGAAATGCAGGAAACTTTAGCAATCTGTCTGGCACCAAACTGGACCTATTATACGTCATTTGGTTCAAAGCAAATTTCAATTGGAAAAGGTACATTCTAGATCAACAAATGGCACAATCGTTCGATGTACCCAAGAAGAAAACCGATGTGAAGAAAGGCAGATTTTATCACAAGAAGACTCTTGCTATTCTGGTTCAAAGAATTCTTGACCACTTCAAAATTGCAAAGAAAAAGGAAACTGCAATGTAGACGGGAAGATTGCAGCCAAGGAAGAAAAACCTAAGAAGAGGAAAGCTGGAGATTCTGGAACTGAATCCAAAAAGAAAAGAAAGAGTTCAAGAAAACTGAAACTACAGCTGAAGCATTAGAGGATCTTGAATGGTTAAGAGAAAAGAAGAGAAAACTTGAAGAATTGGAGAAGATCACAACCATACAAGTTACCGAGAAAGTAGCAGATCCTTCACCAGCAAAATCCGCTACTTCAGTTGCTGAAAGCTCAGCAAAGAAACTGAGAACTAAAGAGACCCCCACCGAACCAATCCAAACAGAGGAAGTTCCTACTGAGAAAGAAACCTCAGTTAGAGAAGAACTTGTTCCTTCACTGCCAGAAGCTGATATTTGATGGGAGTCAACTTTATTGTACTTTGGTGTGCAGTTTAACCCCCGTTTATTACTTTATTGGCATTTTTTGGGTAGTTCTAGACCTGTTTAAGAGTAATATCAGGAGTTATACGCACGGGGAGTTAAACTATCATATCGATTGTAAACTCCGCCTTTTTAGCAATATTTAGCTCTTTTCCGAGCACTTTTGTCATGCGGAATTACGCGTGGTATTTATTCGTACATGTTGTTGCAGGATTTAAGTGACTCAAGGACCCAGAGGGCGATGTTTTGGAATGATAGACATGATCGTGGCACGAAGGTAGCATGAAGGTGAAGAAAAATCAAGTTTGGAGTGAAATCAAGGCAAACCGGCGTTTGCCCTACCCCAAACCGGCGTTTGAATCAAGCTCCACCCAAACTGGCATTTGGCCAGTACAAACGGGAGTTTAACAGAAGTGGCATTGATACTGAAAGTTGTGTTTTTAGGCAACCGAGCGTCCAAATTACCCTCAAACTGGTGTTTGGGTGGGTTCAGCCTGAATCAAGAAAGCTCATACAATCCAAACGGGCATTCAGGAAATCAAATAAGCTTTTGTCCCTCAAGGCATGATCCATGAACTGGCGTTTAGGAGGAGCCAAATGCTGGTTCACTGAAGATGAAACCCTAATATCATCAAGGTTTCCCGGAAAACGAGCGTTCACTATGGTTCAAACGCTTGTCTGGCACCGACAGCAGCAGAAATTGACCTAGCACTATAAATACGCAGCTCATTCAGAAGTTTCATATATCCTTTTGACTTTAGACACTTTTGGGGCGATTTTGGTGTAGTTTTAGTGTAGGTTAAACATACTTTGATCCATTGATTCCATAGTTCATATCCTTCGATTCTGCATACTTTTTATAGCTTAGATTTACGTTTCAAGTTCTAAAGATTCGACTTTTGGTGGAATATTTCTTCATACTTTTCTGGATCAGATTTTCTACATATTATATGGTAATGAATTATTCCTCTTTTATTATTTCTAGCATGTTTTCAATTCTTATTTCGTTTATTAGCATAATCATGAGTAGCTAATTGCATGTGTAGTCGAATTATGTGAAAGCGAGCGAAAACCCTAAAGGGGATGAGATAGGGATTTGTGTAGTGCGTAATTTCATGTTTAAACGATTAATCCACGACCTAAAACTTATTATAATATATTTGAATTATTTTGATCACCTAGTTCACTGTCGCACACATCGAACTTATAGATGCATTTTGTGGTAAGATGTGGGATAAAGGGTTTTAGGATCGTTGCGTAGATTCGGCCTAGTTGTTAGGTCCGTTTCCAATACAGAGGTTTGTCATCATTGTTCGAGCAACTCTAGAACTTAATCATGTTAGGATAATCGGTTTCTAAAGGGAGAGTCGGTTAGCTTCACATAGGATGGTTAGATCGAGTTGTTCAGTCTAATTACTAGAATTAGGAGTTGGCACCCGTGGATGTCGTTAAACTTCATTGGATAGGTAGGTCGGTTAAGACACGCTCCCTGTCAAGTCTTTCCTTAGGGGTAAAAATATCTCGTGGGATCATAGTTCGGCTATACCTTTTAATAACTAGAAGTAAACACCGGTAGTATAATCTTTATTTTTGCACTAGTATAAGACCTTTCCACTTTTGATTGACCTGAACTAAGTTATACGTCAGCTTTGGTACTTAGACATTACTCTCTGTGGATTCGACCTTATGACCACTATACTCCCGTTGACCCGATACTCTGTCGGTGAAAGTTAGCGGTTAAATATTTTGCTATCAATATTCAGAAGGAAGCTAAAACTTAGGGGGAACAGACCCTGAGAGATGAGTTTGATGATGAAGAAACTGACACTGATAGTGAGGAAAGGTTGATTGACTTAGAGACAATGGCCATGCTCAAGCTACTCTCCAAGTCTAGATTCACACAGGAAATTCAGCATCTAGAATGGAGTATGAGGAATCATTCAAAAATGTTGAAGCTTCTCAACCTGATGAAAAAGATCTTACTGAAATTGAATCAAGACCTGTACAAGTCATCACTCTGGATGAACTTGTCACTGACAAGACTTGTTCTGGAAGATAAGAAAGTAGAGGAATCAATTGCTGAAGAAGATTTGGAACCAGCAAAAGATCAGGCTGATGAACCAACACCTGAAGAAGAACCAGTTGTTGAACCGGAACTTGAATCAACAAAAGAAAAAGTTACTGAGAATGTAGAAGAACTTGTTGTTGCTGAAGAGCGTTTGGAAACTGAGCCTACCATCTCAGTTCCTATTATTGAAACTGAAACAAGCTTAGTCCCAGTTGTTGCTGAAGGAGAAACTAGCAAAACTGATGTTGAAGAAATTGTTAGAATTGAGGCTCCTGTGGAATCTAATCTGGAGATTCCAAGAGAAAGTGAAGCAATCGCAACTCCGCATGAATCATCTATTAACATTGGAGAATTGATTGTAGCTGACTGCAAGAGACAACATCATTATCAAAATTGGAAACTCAGCTCCATATCAATTCAAAGAAGTCAGTTAGCAGAAATGGAAATAACAGAGAAATGGGTGTTTGATCTTTTTAACATCACTCATTTGTCTGAACTGATCAACACTGATGGATTTTTGAGCAGTGGATATGCATTAATCAGAGATAGTTATTGGAATAAAACTGTAGCAGGAAGAAGTTCTAAGAAAGATGACAATGACGACGATGATGATGATTCGTAGGGAGATCCCAAGGTGCAATGAGGTGTTTCCGATCCTACTCAGGAAAAGGAAACTGGAAATGATAAAAATGTTGTTGATGATGAAGACAACTCTGAAGAAAGTAGTGAAGATTCAGACTGTGAAACTCAGTCAAAATCTGAAAATGAAGAAAAGGAAGGCTATCAGTCCCCAACTGGCTATCAGTCCCTTACTGATCAAACTGTATGTGAGATAGAAAAGGCTGAAGCTGATAAAGTCCATGAAGAATCTAATGATGATTTAAATGTGGAACTATCACCAGTTAAAGAAATTGATCAGTCAAGACTTGAAGAAATAAGAAGACAATCTGAGGAGAGAAGAAAGTCCATGGAATACAGAGAGAAACTCAAAGGGATTGCTTCTTCTCCTATCAATGAAACAAAATTAACTGAAGATGGAGCAGATAAAACTGAAGTGGACAAAGCTAAAACTGGAAAATACATTCCTACACAAGTTGACATTATCATGTTTTATCACAATGAGCTGATTCGCATTCAGAAAGATGACATCAGTTTATTTGGAAAAGTGTTAAAGTCCATGGAACAAAGCAACACTGAAAGGGCTAACATGGAGAAGAGATTGGATAATGTCAGGAGTGACTGTCAGAATACATTGATTGAAATTCGCAAAACAACCATTGAGAATGATGCAAGGAAAGCTGAAACTACAGAGAGATAGGAAGGCATTCTCAATAATTTGGTTGATAGAATGGCTTTAATGAAGAATGGAATGAAGGATTCAGTTGTTGCACAGACCATATTGGCATCAAATCAGCAACATCTCAACTCATACATCAAGAGCTTAATCGATAAGAATGATGTCAATAAGAAGGAAAGTTTAGATATGTTAAAAGTCAATGCGTTAGACATGCCAAAAGTTCTGAAAAACATTGATGGTAAATTGATCGAAATGAAGAAAGCTAGAGGAGATTTTACTGATGAGGAAATGGAACTAATTGAAAATTCACTGAACCAACTGAGAAAAGACTTGGTCTAGATTCTCGTCTCTACAATATTTTCAAAGATATACCCTTGAAAGAATGAGTATCTAGAGAACAATCCTCATCAACTTTTCTGAGTATGCAAAAGGTTATCATGCATTTCTGGCACAAATTGAGCAAATGGGAGAGAAATGGTACTCTGGAGAAAGTCTCAGAAAAAGTTGAGAAAGAGGAATCGGAGTTTGTATTGTAACTGCTGAAAACTGGCACAAGTGAGAAACTGAGACAAATTGTGTTTTTGTTTGCTGTACTCTTCAAAAGTAATTTTTTCAGTAAAAACAATATGTCCAACTCATGGAATATCTATGCAAATATTCATGGAATTGAAAGCACCGCGACAAATGAAGACATAAAGAAGTTCGCTGAAGATTATGACAACAAACTCAGTTAGCTGTCAAGAGAAAGGAAAAGAAGATGACACGTAGTTTCTTTTTATGTACTGTATTTTAATACTCTATTGTAACTCAGCCTCTTCAATAAAATATCAATTTCTCAGTTCATTTTGTTTTTGATTATTTTGTCTTTATCTTTTTGCATTGCTTTTAATGAGGGTATTGACATCATCAAAAGGGGGAAATTGTTGGAAATAAATTTACGTTTTGATGATGATTCATCGCTTATTCAGTTATTATCTTTAGACTCCATTGATGAAGTGTCATAACTAGCTGTTATAGTGCAAAGCAAAAAGATGTCTAGAAATCAGTGTATAGGATTTAATAGAGTCTGATATTTGTATAAGTTAATCAGACAAGAACTGTAATAGTTCTAGGTTTAGAACTGAGAAGTCAAGTTATTAACTGAAGAAAATTGAGATCCGAAGGAGATACTGGAAAACTGACATAAGAGCACACCAACTGAAGTCTGAGGGATCAGACTCAGTTATTCAACAGAAACTGAAGAAGGTAAGTTCACTGAGGGACACAGACTCAGTTGACTTATCTAGAAGATAGAAGAACTGAGGGTTCAGACTCAATTATCAAAGACTCGAAGAACTGAGGGTTCAAACTCAGTTTATGAAGACAAAGTCGAGACTGTAAAGTTAGACTTCAGGCAAGATTGTGATGACCTGACTCACTTTATTTATCTTGTAGAAGACCTAAGTATCATAAGGACAATGATATCTTAGATGATTAATTGAAATTGGTGTACTATGATTTAGTCAATTATAATCAGATAAAGTTTAGAGTACTGAGACTTTGAAGAAGAGTAAAATCTCAGTTAACGCTTTTATAAACTGGAAACAGACCACGTCATGTTTTTAACTAAAGTTCAGGAATAACTGAAGATAAATTAGACCGTTATAAGATAAGCAATCTTATTGGACATGCAGAAATGTCATGAAGGACACTGACACAAAAAGGAAAGCAGGACCACTAACGGCTATAGCCTATAAGGATTCAAATTCAAATGAACTAACCGTTAGAGAAACCCCTGTAAATAGATCACTTCTACTACAAGAAGTGATGTGGAATTCTAAGAATTAATATTGTTAAGAAAGTTCATACAAAAGGGAAAAGCAAATCAAGAGAATTCCTGATAAGCACTTAATTGCAAGATCAAGAAATATCTTCAAGTGTTCATAAGCTTTCAAAGAAAGATCAAGATCAATCATTTGAGGAAAACAGAGCTGTGTATTACTTGTGTATCTAGAAGAAAAAGCTCAAATCACAAATTGAATCATAGTTATTGATTCAAGTCTCAACTTTTATTTTATCAAAGGTTTAGACTGTAAAACACCAAGAAGGTGTGAAGGAAAGTTGAGCTGCAGTCAGGAAGACTATGTTTGTGAAGAGGCAATTCAACCCTCTAAGGACCAGTGTGGGAAGCTTACTTCAAACAGCAATACTACATGTTGAAGAATAAAGCTGGAAGATTGTGAAGCTAAGGATTAGTGAAGGACAATCAAGTGTCTAGAATTTACTTTGTGTCTTGTAACTGTAAATCTCAAGAACATAGTGGATTTGGACTCCGCATCACAGGAGAAGAGAGGACTGACATGATTACACCACCTAGAACCTCTATAACTCTTGTCAATTTACTTTACGCATTTATTTACTGCATTGTAGCTATATTCATCAAGTTTACATACTCAGCAAACATCAGAAACTGAGTCAACACATTAACTGATAACTCATATTTTACAAAGGTTTAAATTAATCCGCTGCTGGTTAACTTAGTTAAGGATAATTCAGTCTTGACTTATAATCAGCTAAGTTAGCTTAACTCCGCACAAGTTTAAGTTGAACTCAATATGTTCAAGATTCAGTTTTAAGTTAAGTTTTTGGTGACAAGTTTATTCACCCCTCCCCCTCCCCCCCCCCCTCTAAACTTGTGTTAGCCTTTCCAAGGTACCAACACGAATATTTATACAGATTCTCTAATCCTTTTGGTACTCGGATGTTTAAATATTGCTTTGTGACAATGTCAGTAATCCTTAGGTTTGATTTTTGTGATGATTCGGGTGATTGGACCTCCGAATAATGCTTCAATAAGCTTTCCAAAATAGGCTTGTAAAATGAACAGTGTGTTAGAGGCCCCGGAGCTGTTCTCTGGGTAGCCACTTCGATGCTCAGGTCAATATCGATATAAATAGATTTCTATTTGACTATGCAAAAATGTGAGCATAAGCATCCGGACATTGGGCAGTGAGGATGAGGATCATTTTATATAGTGGTGGGATGGTGAGTTATTGTACATTAAAGTAGTGGTCAGCATTGTAACCGTGCATTAATGTAGTGGAGCGACGATTAGGACGTAATGTTTGTGTAATGTCCGGAGTACTTGTTTAATAGGGTGTAACTATTATTTGAGACCGAGAACGGCCTGCGTTATATAGTCGACCGAGGTGCCCGGCACCATGTCGACAATAAGAGACGGTAGACGTCTTTCGTCATGACAGCCAAACGATACATATACAAGAGCGACATGCACTATGTCGTACAGAGGACGACCTGCGCCATGTCGGTTCACTGAATAAAAAAGTGACATGCACTATGGTGAATATAGATATTAATGATTGAGGCCTGATATCGAGCTGATCCTATGTTGGCCTACATGATGAACTGGCTTTTATCACTCTCTGTGAGGCCTGATAAGTGTCGCATGTACGGTGCTCGCCCTTTTTAGCAGATTAATAAATCAACCATTTTCAGTATCCTTGTTTGAAGCTTTTTTCAGTCTTAAGAGGTTGGACCTTCCCCGGGTTGGTTCTACTTCACACGTTGGACGGAGTGGAAAAATCAAAAGGATATAGGTCATCATCTTGGCTGAAGGTCATTCTTCAATCACTGAATTGAAAGAGAAATACTTTTTAATCTGAGTGTTGAATCTGCCCACTGTGGGATACTAGTGTGAAGTGGATCCGACACCAGACTCATTTCCCAAGGACGCTCCATTGGATATAGTGAGCTTCATCCGAGGTCTCAAATAGGTCTCCAATCTTCTACCTTTTCCTCCATTATGCTCTCCACATCTGAATAGGAGAATGCCAGACCTGATGGGTACATCCCCCTCTCTCATGAAATGAATGTTAAGTGTAAGATATAATGTAGACAAATTTGCATATTGTATGCATTCTCTCTTTAGTGTTGACATTGTGTCTAGTGAAATGATGATTGTTATTGTTATGTTGTGAGTTCACTGCTATGATGACGGCTCAAAGGGCTAAGAATATGAAGGGTGCCGGAAATGTTAGCACGTTAGAACATGCCACTGTTGTTGTTGGGACCTCAAACATTAACGTTTCTTCTTCTGAAGATCGAGCTAGTGAACTTCCCTGATCTCGGATGTGGCACCGTAGAAAATTTGGCTCGTATATAGGTGACGATGCGGGTTTCGTCTATGAATAAATCCGGGTCGTTTAATCTAGGGATGATTGAATCAAGGATGATTTTGGGGGTGATTTTAGGCGAGCACGAGAGTCTCTCTCGGGTTGCCTACGTATCTGTTATGTTCCAGAATCAAGTCACACGTAGTTCCTGGAATGGGGTATTTATAATGACAACACTTGCCCTAACCCTAAGGTTAAGTCGGCTTATGTTATTGTCTGATTTACCCTTTAATGGGCCTTAACCCTTGCCCAAGTTATCACTTGTTAATGGGCCACGGACGGTGGTGCGGACTCGTCTACGATGTCGATATTGCCGACTGCGGTAATCGAGTACGGGACTCATTGTCCTACATCTTGCTGGGCCGGTGCGGATCGATCGTCCTACACCGCTCGATAGTCGATCGTCGTAGCCTGGAGTCTACTAGATGGCCTTAGCCTCGAGCCCGGGCATCGACATGAATACCTTGACGTTTATTCAGATTATCGGGGACCAACTGTGAGGTCCTGCGTGTTTAGAGTGGACTTTGTCCGCATCCCGAGCTTTCCGTCTTGCGGTATCGAGATGGGCCCATCGTCTCGGTTCTCGATCATGTCGGTTGTCGATGTCTCATCTCGTAATTCGACCCTCGGGCTATCACTTACTCTTGTCCAGGAGGACTATCTCGTGACGCCACGTGGAGGTGCGATATTCGGTATCGTCATAAGCCCCCCAGATCTATCTGAGCTCTTGAGGTCAGGTCTGATCTGTCAAAGGTGTATCTCGGCCATTGTCATCCAATGCTTTGAATTTAAATCCGCCCTGCGGACTTACTTCCAGTGGAGTCCGAGTCTGTCTGCTTTGCAGACTTTTTTGCCTTAGCATTATCTATCCCTTGGACTTATAATGTGTGGCTAAGTTGACATCGACTTTGATGCCGTAGCTGTCAAAGGAATGATGAGATGTCCAACTTGGGATTGTCTTGGTCGAGGTCGACTTCTCGAAGGATACGATTTGCCCGATTTTGGCCGTTGGCCTTATTGAAAAATTGTTACATTTTTCCTCTTTCTTTTGTCTTTGATATAGACTATCTTTCCTTATTGCGGCCTTTGGCCTTATTGGCACATCGGCTTCTCTCATGTCGATGCATATATGTCGATATACGCTCCCCAAGTATCATGAGACCTTAGGTTTGGATCATATTTGTATTTTATTGGGCACGTTGTCCGATGTGCGGACTCTCCATGTCTGCCTTGCAGATCTTTTTACTTTAGCAACATTTGTCCCTTAGACTCGTTTTGCCTTGGCGATGTCGACTGTCTTAGGCTGTAACGATGACGATGTCGACTGTCAACTTCGAATTCGCCTCTTTGCAATGCTATAACTATTTGGCCCGTCTTCGTGACTAGGCTTCTTTTTTGTTATAAATCTTTGAAATTTTAACCAAGTATTTGATGTCAAACACTTTTGTTGCATGTCGATTCCCATTTCTTTGCTCGCTTTTTCATTTGCTCGCTTTTTCATGAGTATTCAATGTCGACTCGTTGTTGTCCCCGAAGTATAATGCAGATTCATCATCTTCGTTATACTTTCAGTACTTCCGTTTGTCGGTCATATGTAACATGTCTTCCATGCCTTAGCATTTTTTGGACTTTTCTTTGTTGTCGCGTAGTAGAAGAGATGCCCCCGGCCGTCTCCTTTCGTTTGTCGAAATAGACGCCCTTTCGGTTGTCGATATATATTTCCGGCTACGATGTCCTAGTAATTCTTGTCTAGAAAGGCGGTAATACGTAATTGTCGCTCCGGATCTCGGTGTCGTGGTGTTTCTTTGTCGTTCATGACTCCCGACACATGACTGCTGAGAGATTTGGACATGATCTGAACTCGATGCCTTAGCTTTTTGGTTCCATGGAACTTTTAGCTTTCTTGTTGTCGATCGAAATGATCATGTTGTCCGACCTCGATGCCCTAGTATATACTCTCTCTTAGGAGTCAAATTACGTCGTTGTCGATTCGGACTTCGATCATTGCGTTTTCGTCCCATTAGGACTCATCCACGTTGGCCGTCGGCGATGGCGTCCGACTTACGGATCCTCATAGACCGTTGAGTAGATCCTTTGTGGAGTGGATCCTCGAGATACGCAAGATGCTAGCCAAAAAGTTGCAATAACCATGGGGATAGTTCCCGAAATAAGAAGGCTCGTCCCGCCATGCTCGGCTAGGAGAGTTCCAAGATAAGATAGATCGATCCCGGCATGGGGAGAGTTCCCAAAATAAGAAGGCTCATCCCGCCCCGCTCGGCTGGGAGAGTTCCAAAATAAGATAGTTCCAAGATGAGATGCCGAGTCGAACTCAGACTTATTAAAGATTCGCTCATCGGTGAGCTCCAAATATGATGCCTAGATTTATTTTGCTTTAATTTTTGCGGTATTTTATCTCTTCTTCTTTTTGTTGTCTAATCTTTCACGTGTCGATGTCTTTTAGCTATTCGCTTGTCGAGCCTCGCTCGTTTTTGCTTATCGATGTCGTGTTACCCCCCAAGTGTATTATGAACCTCGGTTCTTATTGCACTTGAGATCGCTTGTGATCGACTTGCTTGCCTTAACCTTTTTGCCTCTAGGCTTATTTGGTCTTAGGCCGAGCGTTTTAATCCGACTATGCGAACCGTCCACGGTCTTGGCCTTCTTTGCCACTTAGGCTCGTTCGGCTATCGGCGGGGCGGGTGGCCCGACTATGCGAACCGTCCTTTGTCCGGGCCTTTTTCGCCTCTTAGGCTCATTCGGCTTTCGGCGGGACGGGTGGCCCGACTATGCGAACCGTCCTTTGTCCGGGCCTTTTTCGCCTCTTAGGCTCATTCGGCTTTCGGCGGGCATTTGGCCCGACCATGCGAACCGTCCTTTGCTTTAGCCTCGTTCGCCTCTTGGGCTCGTTCGGCTTTTAGCTTGGACCTTTGGCCCGACCCTGCGAACCGTCTCTATGTCTTTGCATTTGTTGCCCATTATCCTAACTTTGCTTTTGGCAGTATTGAGGGGTCCGACCTGCGGATCCTCGTAGACCGTTGAGTAGATCCTTTGTGGTGTGGATCCTCGAGATATGCAAAATTCAAAGCAAGCGGTGGGTGTCGGGTCGAAGAAACACGTGTACGGTACAATAATCTCGGGTGACCGGGTGTCAAAAGACTCCCGTTCGATCTTCCACCCCGCTTCGACATCCGACCTACTACGAGAGCAACCGAATGCCGTTTGTGTTTGATGAATATTTGCCTAGGGTGTAGTCCTTTGGACTTAATTCCCTTGCGTCGTTGCTTTATAGGGTGTAGTCCTTTGGATTTAATTCCCTTATGCCCCTCCAAGTGTAGTATGAGTGCATGACTCATGGTACACTTGAATATGAGTCGACCTAGCGTTGTCGCCTCATGGGCTTGACTTGGCTATTGGGTCGGAGCTCGATTCGAGGGTCGTGCCTCGTCGGGCTTATGAAGCGGTCGAATTAAATAACTCCTTATTCGACCGTCGCACTTCGTGGTGCTTATGAACCGGTCGAATAAGGTATCCATCGTGGGATCTTCCAACCGCCTCGCATTGTGGCTTATTGGCTGGTTGGGAGTGATATAAGCACTGTCATTGACTTGGCTTTATTCACTATTTTATTTTAACTCCATCATATCGAGGATTCGTTGTTGTGGTTGACTTTTGCCTCTTTTATCTTTCAATCACATGGACTTATAAGTAAGACATAATCCGAAAAGAAAACCACTCCAATAAAATGCATCAAAACCAATTGTCGTATCGACTTATTACAAAGCATAAAAATGTGACAACGAAATTAATCGAGATAGAGCTTATCTTATTTGGCGTAGTCGTTGGTACCATGCTTAGATGGCAAGCGGACTTACATAAGATTGCCTTCGAACTCCGAATATGATGCCGAGCCGAGCTCGGTCTTATATAATATGATGCTGAGCCGAGCTCGGTCTTATTAAAGATTTGCTCGAGAGAGCTCCAAATATGATGCCGAGCCGAGCTCGATCTTATATAATATGAGCCGAGCTCGGTCTTATTAAAGATTTGCTCGAGAGAGCTCCAAATATGATGCCGAGCCGAGCTCGGTCTTATTAAAGATTTGCTCGAGAGAGCTCCAAATATGATGCCGAGCCGAGCTTGGTCTTATATAATATGATGCCGAGCCGGGCTCGGTCTTATTAAAGATGCGCTCAAGTTGACCTGCAAATATGAGGCCGAGCCGACCTGCGGTTTTATAAAAGATTCGCTCAAGTCGAGCTCCAAATGTGATGCCGAGTCGAGCTCGGTCTCCGCTCGACCCGCTCTGTTCGGTAGGTTGAGTTCAAAAATAAGATAGCTCGACCCGCCAGTTCGGTAGGGTGAGTTCCAAAATAATATAGCTCGACCCTCCAGTTCGGTAGGGTGAGTTCCAAAATAATATAGCTCGACCCTCCAGTTCGGTAGGGTGAGTTCCAAAATAAGATAGCTCGACCCGCCAGTTCGGTAGGGTGAGTTCCAAAATAATATAGCTCGACCCTCCAGTTCGGTAGGGTGAGTTCAAAAATAAGATAGCTCGACCCGCCAGTTCGGTAGGGTGAGTTCCAAAATAAGATAGCTCGACCCGCCAGTTCGGTAGGGTGAGTTCCAAAATAATATAGCTCGACCCGCCTCGAGTTCCAAAATAATATAGCTCGACCCGCCGGTTCGGTAGGGTGAGTTCAAAAATAAGATAGCTCGACCCCTCCGGTTCGGTAGGGTGAGTTCCAAAATAAGATAGCTCGACCCGCCAGTTCGGTAGGGTGAGTTCCAAAATAAGATAGCTTGACCCGCCAGTTCGGTAGGGTGAGTTCCGAAAGAAGATGGCTCATCCCGCCACGTTCGGCTAGGAGAGTTCCAAAATATGATGCCGAGTCGATCTCGGACTTAGGGCAAGACGAGTCCGTAGAGCTCGAATGCCGGTGCTCGATATCTCGAGTCTTTGTGGTGCAATGTAATTGTGATAAAAAAAACATTACACATATAATAAAGGCTTACAAAGTGTATAAGAATTTCAAATAACGATTGTAAGAACCTGGAGAGCTAAAGAGCTCGGCTCGATCCTTGGAGCTCGAGAACTCGCTTCGTGGATAGCTAGATACGGTAGATAATTCGTTGCTTTCTCGGGCACCACGGCGGTGTCTTTCCGGTGGCAATCAGACCTCGAAACGGATTCCGATCGGCACGAAATTTGGAGGGATCGTTCTTCCCTCACTTTTCTTCGATGTGACCGGTGGAATTGTTCTTTCGACGGCTCAATCTCCGGGAATAAGCCGCCGAATTGGCAGTGCTGTCCAGAATCCTGCTGCGTTTTTGGTGCCTGCGGTAACTTCTTTGCCACGATCGAGAAATCAAACGAACTCCGATCGGCCTAAAATTTTGAGGGCTTGTTCGGTCCTGATAATTCTCGAATCTGACCGGTGGAAATCTTGTTCCGACGGTTCAATTGTCGGGAATATTCAGCCGACTTGGAACTGCAGATTAGGGTTTTTATGCTTTTTTGTACGTAAGCGCAACTTTTAGGCGATGATGCGGAATCGAAACCTACTCCGATCGGCATGAAATTTTTACAGATTGTTCTTCTCTCTATATTATTTAATATGACCGGAGGAATTTTCATTCCAACGGTTGAATTGCTGGTAACGAGGCCGCCGACCGAAAGCGCGATTAGGGTTCTGCTTTGCGTTTTTGATACGGCGAACAACTTCTTTGCGACGATCGGGCGATTAAACGAACTCGATCGGCCTAAAATTTTGAGGGCTTCTTTTACCCCCCCCCCCCCCCTTCTTCTTCATTCGACCGGTGGAATTCTTGTTCCAACGGTTGAAACTCCATAAACTAGCCGCCGATCTCGCATTGCGTTTTTGGTGATACAAAGAAGCATCTTTCCGGCAACGATCGGGTATCTAAACGGACTCCGATCGGCACGAAATTTGGAGGGTTTGTTCGCCCCTCCTTCTTCTTCAATCTGACCGGTGGAATTCTTGTTCCAACGGTTGAAACTCCGGCAATAAGCTCGGATCGACGTTTGCGTTTACGGCATGTTTCGCCATTAACTTGACCACCATCACTCCTTGATCCATCACCGATAGAAGGCCCTCCTTCTAGCGCCAATGACGATCTTTGGGTTTCGTCTATGAATAAATCCGGGTCGTTTAATCTAGGGATGATTGAATCAAGGATGATTTTGGGGTGATTTTAGGCGAGCACGAGAGTCTCTCTCAGGTTGCCTACGTATCCTGTTATGCTCCAGGAATCAAGTCACACGTAGTTCCTGGAATGGGGTATTTATAATGACAACACTTGCCCTAACCCTAAGGTTAAGTCGGCTTATGTTATTGTCTGATTTACCCTTTAATGGGCCTTAACCCTTGCCCAAGTTATCACTGTTAATGGGCCGGACGGTGGTGCGGACTCGTCTACGATGTCGATATTGCCGACTGCGGTAATCGAGCACTGGGACTCATTGTCTACACACGCTAGGCGGTGCGGATCGATCGTCCTACACCGCTCGATAGTCGATCGTCGTAGCACTGGAGTCTACTAGATGGCCTTAGCCTCGAGCACGGGCATCGACATGAATACCTTGACGTTTATTCGGATTATCGGGGACCAAGCGTGAGGCTGCGTGTTTAGAGTGGACTTTGTCCGCATCCCGAGCTTTCCGTCTTGCGGTATCGAGATGGGCCCATCGTCTCGGTTCTCGATCATGTCGGTTGTCGATGTCTCATCTCGTAATTCGACCCTCGGGCTATCACTTACTCTTGTCCGGGAGGACTATCTCGTGACGCCACGTGGAGGTGCGATATTCGGTATGCTGGTAGGTCAATTATTCGAATAATGAATTGAGTTAAGTTACAATATTGATGATCATAAGGTATTTATAGTACATACATTTCATGAATCAGTTAAAAAGTAGTTACAACGGAATAACTGCCTAACTACACTAGTCACCAACTTCCATGCCTACTGCTTCATTCAACTGATTACTTCAGCTGCTAAATCTTGTTACTTAGTTGATCTGCTTGATACTCAGTTGATCTGCTTACTAAGCTAATTTGTTTAATTGCGCACATCCTCTTGTATAAACATTCATTTATCCATATATTGTAAAACTCCCTCAAGTTGAGAATGATAAATGAATCAGCAAGCACATCCTCTTGTGGTCAGCATTCGTTTATTCACTACAACTTGTCTGAAAGATCATGGGCATTCCTAGCTTTTCTAACAAATAAGAGAAGATTGGTGCATACAGATTCTTGGTGAGAATGTCAGCAATTTGCTCCTTGGTGTGCGCATGCAGGAGTTTAAGCAGCCCAGATTTGACTTTGTCTCTAACAACAAGATAGTCAATATTAATGTGCTTAGTTCTTCTAATGAAAAATAGGGTTGTGAGCAATGTGCATAGAACTTCCATGTCATAAAATAATATGGCGTGTAGCTATACATGTAATTGCATGTCTTGAAGAGTATAAACAAGACACTAAATTTAACAAGCCGGCATTGGCCATGGCCCTGCACTCAGCTTTTGAAGAACTTATGGCAATAGTTGTTTGCTTTTTTTAAACTTCCATGATATAAGAGCATCTCCGAAGAATATCACATAACCTGAAACTGACTTTCTAGTCTCAGGACATCCAGCCCAATCACCGTTAGTAAAACCCTTTAGAACAAGGTTATTATCAGCTGGGAAGAAAATGCCTTGACTTAGATTGGATTTTAAGTATCTCAACAGTATGTTGCCTTCATATGATTCTCAGTAGGTGTATTTAAGAACTGGATCAGTTGTTGTACTGCAATAGCTATATATGTCAGGTCTACTAAAAGTAAGGTAGATCAATTTTCCAACTGGTGATCTGTATGCTGTGTTATCATCCAGCAATACTGAGTCTCCATGCTGCAAAGTGTCATTGGATTCCATAGGTAAGTGGGGCCGTTTCTCTAAGAATTTGTGGGCTGAATTCTCTAAAACAATTTCGGAAACCAAGGTTGTCCAGGATTAAAATGGACACAACTATGAGAACCTTAAGAATGTTAGGAGATTTGTTGTGTAGGTATCATTGTCTAGGCAAGAACCAAAAACCTGGGCCGTTCAAGACCTATTTCACTGCATAGCCAAGTATGTTCGATGGTTTCCTACTACGGAAGGTTCAAGGCAGCAAACCACCTCGCCCAATTCAACATATTTCCACCTATAATCTTTTCAGAGTCTGCACTGCATTTGCATTAATTTTCATTTATGTGGAGGATTGTTGGAGAAATTGGAATTAAATATTAATGCTAAGAAATGCATCAGTTCAATCAAGGACGGAGCTAAATAGAAGGCTTAGGGTGGCTAAGCCCACCCGGATGTTATTTTCGGTACACCAAAAACCTATATAATTCAATCCACCACAGTCAATTATCTTATTACAGCCCACCCGACCATACATAGAAAGTCCACTAGCCCATCCCAAGATAAATTCTTGGTTCCGCCATTGAATTCAGTGAAAGGTTACAACCACGTAAGAGGTTGTATCATTTCGGTTAAAGGTTGAAACCAATAAACGACTGGGCTTCACTTCCTTATAATCCCAACACTTAAGTGACAATCATATAAAGACAAAAATCTTGAGAAATTTTTATCTGGCAAATTCTGCATTGATTCATGTCTCACTGAAAATACTTGCATAAATTAAAGTCAAGAAAGGATTTATAGAAGAAGATCGGTTCACCCTCTTCTTCTTAATGAAGTGAAACAATCCGAATAATGTATGAGTGTTGTATCTTGGGAGACGACTGTCATTACTGTGTGCACGTAGTCGGGGAAAAACGTCTTAAGGACAGAGTGTTGCACTCAGCTCATTCATTAAGTTTTCTGTACAATTTTACTGTTTTTGTTTTTGTATGAATTACATGTTAAACAACATAGTATATTGATAATTTTGCCCATATAATGAGGGATGACAGGTAGGTAGAAGGAGGGGAAGACAAGTAGCTAGCTGAAGTGGTTTTTCAGCTCCTGTAAATCTCTTCTTTTCTTTGTTATTTCCTTACGTATCTACACATACACTTTTCATTTTCTGACTATAAAAAAGGGAAGACATGTTTCAATATATTATTACCTAAAACACTGCAAATAAACAAACATATATTACAGCCATTTATATAAAGCTAATTTAAAATTCATATTCATATAGTCATGGTTTCCAGGTCTCAAGTCACCTTAAGAGCTTCAATGATGACATTGCTGCTTTGCTTAACTTTGTACACCAATTTTGGTAATTAAAACATATATATATATATATATATATATATATATATATATATATATATATATATATATATATATATATATATATATATATATATATGCATATTTATCATTATTGCAGTATATATGAGTGTGTATATGTTTTTTTTATTATTTTATTTAATGCAGATGACATTATTATATCCGCGATGAAGCCAGCTCAGGCAGAAAAGTTCCATTGTTTCTACTCAAAAATTCCATGCAAAGAATATGAATGTATCTTTAGTTGCAAGGTACAAAATTACACAGATGGGTTTTGCTTCAAATGGTCTACAAAAGATAAGTGGCGGTGCTGTTGTGGTCCCACTGCTCCTCTCAAATTGCACAACATTTCCAACTAACCTTGTTTTGTTCACAATATATATTTCTGTAATTTATTCAGGGAACGTATGTTTCCTGAAATACTATTGTATTATCAGAATATAATGAATAAATAAAAAGGAATAGTATTTTCTACAATATGCAGTATATGCCGCACCATTACATAGTCTAAATCTATTTGTTTCATTTCTGGGCAATCTATTTAGATTCATACGAACCTCAAAGAAATGATGTGTGACGAGGGTCGGACTAGTCTTTGCCACGCACTACGAGAAAAACAGTTTTTTGATAAACTATTGTTTGTCGCACAACAAAAAAAAGTGTTGCTATATCCTTACTTTTAGCCACATGAGTGTGGCAAAAGAGTCTAACCAAGTGCTATTAGCCACACTTTTTTCGTGTGTGTGGCAAAAACTAGTATAGCAATAGAGTATATTTTTTGTAGTGACGTGTCATTCAGGGAATGACCGCATAATAAATGAAGAGAGAGAGAAGTAACAAACTTAAAGGCCAAGAGCCCTATATCAATTTGTAGATCAGGCCAGAACCCCAGGTGAGAGGTCTGACCCGCTCTCCAGACCAGACTTCCGCAGGACGGCTCGGTCGTCATGTCGGAGTTCGGGTAGTGCATCCAAGCTCGAGATGACATGAGGAGCTCACCGCAGGACGGGTAGAGCTCTCCTTATCCGATATTTTAAACATGTTCCTATATTATAGGATAAACATGCAAAGAATCTTAGGATATTATGACATTGATCATGTTATTTAATATGTATATAATTATCCCTAAATTAAAGGGATATACACGAGATAATCCTTAGGGGTTAAGAATCCTCACACTTGTTGGACAAGAAAAAGGACGAGGCGTCCCTTATATAATCTATCCCTACGAACTACGAGAAACGATTCCAATATACGCATTGGATACGTAAGCAACTTGAGAGAAATAACTCTCAGGCTCAATCCAAAAATAAATACAAACACCACCCGTCTTCTCATATTCTTACAAGCTTTTAGATCTCGGATTAATTGTCACTAGGAAATACGGCCCAGATTATTACTAGACGAGATTCAACATCATCAATTGGTGCTAGAAGGAGGGCCTCCTATTGGCAATTTCATCAAGATCATCTTACTCATCAATAACAATAGCGCCACCCAAGAACACAAGCAAGAAAACCGTCCAAGAACCAACCCCCCAAATAGGTGAAACTACCAGAATCATGCACCAAAAACCACCACCACCACCACCCCCACTACAAGAAAATCGGCTATTAATAAGGGTACTTCCCGTCATTAATTGTCCATTTCCCCTCATAAAAACCTTTTATAACGGGAAATTTCCTGTTATGGCCCCTTATTACTGCCTCCGCCGGTAAAGGTATTCAATAACGGGAAACTCAATCCCGTTATTAATAATATCGGACATTAATAATGGTATTTTCTGTTATTAAAAATCATTTTTAATAACAATCTAAACCCTTATTATAAGGTAAGTTACCCCTCACAAATCATGATTTAATGACAGAAATAACCCCTTATTGTAGATTCATTTACCCCACCTCTAGTCTACCCCCAGCCTCACACCTAGCCTACCCCTAGCCCAAGTTCCCAACTCACCCCTACATCCTGCCAACCATGCCCTGCCCCTTCCTTACTCCTACACTCCACCCCATCCCACCAACCCCTACCCCCGTCCCTGCCCCACCTTTTAGCCAACCTTCTGCCCCACCCCAACCTAACCCACACCTGAACCCCACCCCTACCTCAGGAACAAGCGAGAAATAATCACAGTAGCAAGTTAATGAGGACACCGGAATTCGTCTGACACCAAACAAAATAGTACTTCAGTACACATGAACAATAGAGATCAATCCAGTTCTAAGAGAGTACTACACAATATAAGCCCGAAGAAAAAGAAGTGATCGATTTAAAGCCAACATAAACATCAATAAGAGAATGGGATATAATATAAATAAAAAATGTGAACTTTAAGCACAACAA
This sequence comes from Gentiana straminea, assembly GCA_036785695.1. NCBI lineage: Eukaryota > Viridiplantae > Streptophyta > Magnoliopsida > Gentianales > Gentianaceae > Gentiana > Gentiana straminea. The sequence goes on from JAVUPR010000175.1 coordinate 1,767,802, forward strand.
TAATGACAGGAAACGAACCAATTGAATACCATATTCTCATAACAATAGAAAATTATTATTGCTGAAAATATTTGGCCTGTATAGTGCTTACAACTTTTTGATTGGTGCATAGAGCTATCATCTTCTTGGAAAGGGTTCTGAAGAAGCTTTCTATTGAATTTCTTGTATCGATTTTTTCTGCCACCACTCTGTGAGTGTTGCTTTTGAAGGCATCATTGGAGATGAGCTGCCAGATAAAATCATGAAAACAAAACATCATTACTCATGTTGATACAAGTAATATTTTTTTATAACAAATAGATGATGGGATTGAAGACCAAGTTTCTTGCATGCTAAAGAGCTCCAATGTTGACAATTATGGCTCCAGGGACACAAGGGATATCAATCCTTTGGTTTTCATGAAGAATTTGAAGGCCACCGATTTCATCATGTACAACCATTTCCAAGAAGCCACAAGAATTATGGTCACTCATGCCATGTGTAAAATCCGGCTGCAGACACACAAGATAATAATGGCCTAAAAATATAAAGAGCCTTTGCGTAGTCTAACTCTTACAGATAGTAGGCTTCAATCCAAGGCCTTGAGACAGCAACATAAGAATAGTATGGAAAGTGAGTTACGACATAGCTGGGGCATCAAGAACAAAAGAGAAAAATTAGGACAACAATACTTCAGTTTCCCCAACATATATAACAATGCGACTTAGCAATCAACAAATGAAAGGTGACCTCCACATTGAAACAAACCATCAATAATTATTCTGGGAATTTTTCAGATCTAAAATACAATCATAAATGACTGGAAAACACAATACATATTGTGTAGACTTCATCGATCCACTACTGAATCAAGTGTCAAAGGTTCATTAGTCTTCGTAAACCGGCCCTCACAGATCTACCAACAAATATTTCTACATTCATTTTTACAGAGTCATGTAAGGAAAATATCAACCAAGGAAATGGAAACCACAACTTTGAATCATCAAATCTCACGAGAGTTATAATTTTTTTTGCATCAGATCAAAAGGGACTACTTATCCTCCTCCGAACATGACCGAACGACATCGGAGTTTAAGACCAACTACAGAGTAGATCCCTTAACCATAAAACAGGCTCTACGTTTCAGTCTTTTCTACATAAATGTAAACCCATTATTCATCATAAGAGAGTCCAACTAAAAGATTCATATCTATAAGAGGTTCTAATTCCTTGCGCATCCCAAATTACAACTACAACAGTTCAGCAACAGGGGTTTTGTTTACATTGAACAACAAATGCAAGTGAAATAAGGACCACGAAATGTGAGCAATCAAGAAATGGAAAAAGCATCAAAGCATACGACACCATTTGATACCCCCCAAAAAGATATTCCATCCATACCACCCTCCAAGCAAAAATGTTGCTGAAATGAAATACCTTATGTCTTACTTCGCTGTATTTCACAGAATAAAAACTAAGATAGCATACTTAAACACTTGTTTATAAGACAAGCAAGCAACTTTTGAATATAATGAAAGCATGCAAAACATCTTAGCAAGTTGACTAGGATTAATAAAATAGATTTCAAACAAACAAGTTCAGGACTAACCAAAATAGATTGGAAAGACTTGAACTCAGAAAGCTCGAACAAACGAGTTGAAGACTCCACCGAAACTAATAAACAGAGAAGTGATAATGTCATAACTCCAGGTTAGCTGTATGAAATTTAGAGGTCACTTTCTAGACCTAATCCTAAGGACAAGGTACATATATGTATCATGATGACGTCAAAATCACCGTTCTCTATAGAACTAAAACACTTGTTTCTCTTTCCCTATTTTATCATTCGGCGTGTATCAAAACTTGGACATGTTCATCCATCATACTAACATGCCTTCACTAACTAGTCGTTATTCTTGTTGATTTTCAAAATAACAGGGACTCAAAAGCTAGAGAACAACAGATTGGTTTACGATTTACATTTTCCCACATTCAGAATAATCTTGCAATATAATTACTAACCCTGAGAAATCAAAAATATACTCAAAATGCACAAGTATCACTAAAATTCAAATTTTCTAGTTCAAGAACACAAACATCATATACACAAATACAGATCGAGATCACCATAGACTTATACATACAAACAAGGCTTTACCTTGCCGTCGTATTCGTTCCTTGGCAAAACCTCCGCAGCAATATAAGCAGTAGTACCCACCGTTGACTTTGGTTGAGAGTGTAATAATGAAGACTGTCACAGCAGCAAAAAATAAGCCTACTAGTCAAAAAAATGGACATGATAGATTTAAGGGGAAAAGAAAGCATTCATAACATACATTTCATTCAAACTCAATGTTACACTACCTTGGAATACCCAAAATCGCATATCTTTAGACGAGGAGTTGGGCTCCCATCCAACAACGTGTTCTCCAGTTTCATGTCACGATGACGTACTTGCTTCACAACAGAACACCAAATAGACAGAAGAATTTAGGTTCTCTTCTCTCTCTTATTCTGCCAAGAGAATACATTTTAACATGAAATTCAGTAGGCAAAGACCGAAAATACCATTGAATGGCAGTAGCTAACCCAGACAAGCAGGAAGATGACCATACGGGTTACTTAAAACAACATGCAACCTTGAACTAAGAACAAATTCCTTATCATGATACAAAGCACAACCAAGATAACACATTAAAGATCATGCCTCAGCCTAAGGCAAACAAGTCTTCTATAACAAAGTACATTATTACATAGATTGTGAACAGATTCCAGATACTTAACTTAACCAAAATCATAGGCTCAAAGTAAGGTTCACAAATCAAGATTATAAATACATTTAATGACACTTGAGTACATGAACAAGTAAATGAATTACACAAAAATCACTAGTAGTGAAATGCCTATATCATCTAACAAATTAGTAAATTTTCAATTAGATCGAAGCAGCCTATTGAAAAGCACAATCATTTCAACGGAAAACATAAATATGAAAAAGAACTCTCCACAAGAACCAAATTGGAAAAATAAAGATGATCTTGCCTTGAATAGAACAAATTACCGAATTTTCTTCAATCATAGGTTTTCATATGTTTCGATTGTTGTCAGAACTTGATGATAGAAGAGCTGAGTGATGGCGGCGGTGGAGAGAGAAGAGCAGTAACGATGGTCGAACAGAGGCCGCAGCAGCGGCGGCACAAAGTGGAACAACGGTGGCGGTGCATAGTGGAACAACGGTGGCGGTACAGAGAGACGGACGAATGATTAGGGTAATTGGTTCTCTACGCTTCACACTGGTTTTTTTTTTTTTTGGAAAGTGATTGTTTTTTTAGAAGGAAAGTGATTGTTAAGATATTTAATTATTTTTTGGTACGCATTAATAAGGGGAATATTTTAGGTGTATTATAATAAGGGGATAAGTGATTAACAATAACGGGAATTAAGGGTTCCTCATCAAATTTGCATCATTTTTATAAGATTGTTTTAACCCTTATTAAAAGGTAATTTTAATAACCGCATTTTATTTTAAAGCCCCTTATTAAATTCCCCTTATAAAGAAAAAACAGACATTTTCTGTGCCCAAATTGGAACCCTTTGACGGCACTAAAGACCCACAAGATCATCTCTTCCAGTATTTAACGCATATGAACCTTGATTGTGTGCCGGAAGAGATGAAGTGTAAAGCCTTTCCAACTCTACACACAGGCAGGGCTCGTGAATGGTTTAGAAAGTTACCTCCGAAGTCGATCTCCAACTTTGAAGCGCTGGCTAAAAAGTTCCTGCAGGATATTGTCGCTGCTAAACCTTTCCAAAGGAGCACCACATACCTCATCACAATCAAACAAATGAGGGAAGAAACGGTCTTGAAGTATCTCAAAAGGTTTAATGAGGAGTCCAGGTAGGTCCGGGACCCTGAGGAACACCTATTGATCACCTCTTACAAAAAGAAGAGGCAAACAGGCTAAAAAGTGTTTCAGAAAGGGGTGAAAGCAAGAGAGACAGAATAGAGGAGAAATCTGACAAGAAGCGGAAGTCAGTTTAGGCAGTGTCAGATCGGCTCGGGAAAAAGGGAGCTCTGCAAGAAAGAGACTTCATCCCTTTGAACAGATCACGTGAGCAGGTACTTGCAGTTATGGAAAGAAAAGGCTTAGCACGAGTTCCACCTCCTACGAGGGGTCCTCGTGAAAAAAAGGATCAGACCAAGTATTGTAAATACCATAAAGACATTGGGCATGATTCTGAACAATGCCGAGATCTACACACTACAACAAAAAGACCTTTTTGCCACGAACGTTTTTGCCACGACACTAAGTCATAGCTAATATTGTGTTTTAGCCACAACCTTCGTGCCAAATAAAAAAATTATTTAGTTATCTTAAAGTGTTTCCAAAATTAACCACAACATCCGTGGCGAAAAATGTTCTCGTTCGTTTTGTAAATGTCGCCAAATGTATTAGCCACAAGACTCGGCAAATAATTTCAAACTTAATTAGGATTTTCGGCGGTATGCATGAAATATATTAGCCACGACAGTCGTGGGAAATAGTTAATAATTAAAAAACAAATAAAATGATATATTAACGAATCTTGGTGTTATTTTGTGCCTCTTCGGCTCTTTCCCCTCACAATAATCCCTGAAGCATTAGCTATATCCAATTCCAAGCTATTACTGATGACGGTCAAATTGGTATCATATTTTGCCATCAGTTGACCCCGGATTTGTGTTCTCAATGGTGATAATATGTATGAAATAAGGGGTTAATTAGCTAAATGTGATTAAGCCACGTCCGGGGTGACTAAATTGGTATTATTCGTATTAACCGTGTATTTTATGCGTTATTTGCCATAAATGGAAGCTACTACGTGTGCTATGGTTTTATTGACAGATGAACGAGTGTTTGGAGCATCGTTTGGTCTGAATATGAGAGTTAATTGATAAAAAAGTGAACCGAGCTGAAGGTTGAAGTGTTTCGAGTCAAGATTGGACCCGAGAATCTGATTGGTGATCTTGCAACACTGTTTCAGGATACTTACAAGACTAATTGGGCTTGGAATTCTACATGAAATTTCTGGGATTGAAATGAGGATTCCAACGCATTTTGAATCACCTAAATCGGAGTTACGTAGACCAAGTTATGGTCCAAATACCGAAGTGTGCACTGGAGACTACGAGGCCCACTCTGGCAGCCGCAAGCCCAGAGAACCATCTGGAAGCCAGAAATACGTTTTCTTGTCCTCCAAAGATTATGGTTTACCTTAAGTCGGTTTATACACCTATATAAGGCCATAGAGGGCTGCAAATTTTGTATCCTCTCATTCATAGTCCATTCTTCTAGTTATTCATAAATTAGATACAATTTAGTCTTTTGAAGATTAAAGTTTTTCTTCTTTTCTTCTCTTGCAAATATATCATGAGTCTTTCATTATTGAATTGTTCTTGGTTTATATTCGTCGCGGATCAATTATGATCTTCGGAGAGAGAAAGAATTGAGGAGTGGATATGTTCTTCGTTACGGGTAAGATCTATTCCAATATTTTATTTCGCATCTTAGATTCATGATTGTTCTTGTGATAGATCTAGATTATGCTTGCATCTAATCAACAATGAATTAATTAAATGAACCTTAATCTTTATTATTCGATTCGTTAATATTAAACGCAGAATTAACGGTTGCGTTCTCCCGTAGCCAACACCGAACCACAGAATTAGGGTTTACTAGGTATCTCGCAGTTGTAGTAAAGACCCCCGCAGTCGTGGCGGTCTTTACCGCAACTGCGAGATACCTAGTAAACCCTAATTCTGTGGTTCGGCGTCGGCTACGTTGATCGACGGGTTTAATTAACAGTAGGTTAGATCTGGTCAATCTGCTTATTGTATTTGTAAATTAACATGAAGGACTTGCAAGGTGAAGTGTTAGTTTGGACATTGTTTGATCAATCCCTAGGAACGTGCTAGTCAATCCACGATAGCTGCATAGAGAGGTTCTCGATCTTGATCCGGAACATTCTAGAACTTATTGCGTGTGGGTTAATACAACCAACGAATGAGGTTAACTGCACATAGACGTTTACTGTCCTTTCAATGGAAGTAAACAAGGTTAGGACACTGCACCCGTAGCTTAATAACAAATATGGATCAGATAAGGATTAAGGGGAGATTAATTATGAATAGTTTGGTCAATGCCTCTTCAATATATGATTGACTATTGGTTTATTTGCATTTCTTTTGTTTACTTTTCTCTTATGTTGGTCAATGACCACCCTATCCGGTTGACCTATAAGTTGTGGTTGTGTTTAACATTATTAAATAATAGTCTCTGTGGGATCGACCTTGACTCGTCATTGCTATACTACGATTGACCTAGTCCTCTTGCTAGTATTGAGCGACTTACACGCGATCAAGTTTTTGGCGTCGTTGCCGGGGACTATTTATTTAATTGTTAGGCATAGCCATTAATTTATAGTTAACCTTTTTTTATCATTTTTTCTCGATAATTGAATAATAATGAGAAGGTTTTTTTTCATCGCCATGCTTTTGAGCAAAGGATGTGCGGGAGTTTTTTTTACTTCGCAATATTATTTGATTATTATTTTGAGTCTTGAGTCTTTTTATTTTTATTTGGAGTCTTGTAAAAGTTTTGTTGTGTTTAAGTAATTATGCTATTATGTATTGGCTTAAATTGTTTATTGCACTTCTTCTTTTTAGTTGCGCTATTTACTGCCATATGACATAATGATTTTCTTACTTATTCGCGTCTCGCGGTACTAATGGCCTTGGTGCAAGAATTGTTTGTATTAGATTACCTAGTGCAGATTAGTCATTTGGAGAAGACAACTTTGGTTCCGGTTCACTAATATGATTTGCTTCAGACAGTTAGCCGAAATCTTCTATTTTTCAAAGCTAAGTGTTCTTTTTCTTCTACTTTTTTTTTTGCTTTACTTTCCACATTGGGGACAATGTTGAGTTTTAAAGTGAGGGGTAGGCATAACACTTAGTTTGAAAAATCGAGACACTTACGCTTACTTTTGTGAATTTTGATGCAATTAATTGAATGAAATAAAGACCTTAAACCGTTGAAATTGCTTAACTACATATTTAATTAATTTATGATGAATAAGAGGTTTGTCAACTATTTGAGGTAGTGTTTTATTAATCATCTATGTTATTGTGGAATCAATATTTTTAAGCACGTATAACTCACTTCTTTAGTATGTAGTATAGATGATGCATTATTCAATTTAGTATGGAAGAATGAGCATGTGTTATGCTACATGAAGTAGTGACTTATTAATTGTTATTTTGCCATTTGCATTCAATTTTTGAGCACGCAATCTGAATGAGAAGTATTTAGATGAGATGAAGAGTTATCTTAAACCGGGAATCGATATTTGTCGGTGGATATACTTAAACCAATTGTTGTAGGATGAGGGTAGCAACAATGAGACCACAAAAGGTAAAACGGGATACAACCGGCTTGCGAGTGAGAGAGAAAAAAAGTGAGAAATCTACCAAGCGAAGCCGATGGAGCGTAAGACGCACGGCTATTGCAGAGAAAAAAAAGAAAAAATTGTAACGCCCCGTTCCCGGATACCGAGCCCTTATCCGGAAATACGACGTTCGGCACATATATAAATAAAATTTAATTCATTTATATATGTAAGCCTACAATCAATACAATCAAAGCGCGCGGAATTTAATGCTCGGGTAATGAATATCCATAAAGATACTAGAATACGAAAAGGTACTAAAAGTCGAAAGTGTATCAAAACAATACAACTGAAATCCCCCGAAAGTCCAAACGAAATACTATGAAATAAGAAATAAGGATGATCACACGTCATCCCAAAGTACTATGAACAAAGTATATAAAAATAGTGCAACAATTCAAATGTAAACAAAAGTGCGAAGAATGAAATATCAAGCTCAGAGATCCTCCTCAGGGACATACTCCTCGAAATACTCGTACTCCTGTTCGCCTTCTCACCCCCAAGCACATATAACAAAAACATGCACAAGGGGTAAGTATATAATACTCAGTAAGGAAGAGAAGTACGTTTAAGCTTAGAATATATATAAGATTTATTATCAAGTTTCTATTAAAAGGCAAGGCGGACTCGATTCTACGCATAAAGGTTACATCTCCCAATATGCCTAAACTCGTAACTACTTAGCTTATCTTTGTTACAACATGCTATCAAGGTGGAACGTGACATATTGAAATCTTCGGGATACAATAACCCCGGAACGTATTGAAATCTTCGGGATACAATAACCGGTTCCGATAGTATGAACATACGGCGATGCCTATAGGCCGCACAGGGCCGATAGGACACTCACTTTGATTGTCCGTTCACACATCACGCTATAGATCTTCGGGATCTACCCAAGACCACATGGTGTTTAATCTTTTATCTAGCAAGTTGTGTAGTATTAAGTGATTAGCGGCCCTCCTAGTTCATTTAGATAACACTCCCTTACCGACACCACTCATCATGATCAAAAGACCAATTCTAGCCTAAGTAAGGTTTAAAGGTGTTATAATAAAATAATAATACGTTTACAAAGGTTTAAGGTTGATTAAACAACCCTAAACGATAGTCGAAAGCCAATTTAAACAAGCCGGGAGACCGGCTCCGGGTGGACGCCCGTCGAAGGACCGACGCCCGTCCGAAGGCTCTGGACGCCCGTCCAAAAAGTGGACGCCCGTCCAGGCATCCCCTTTCAATCCTGTATCAAAAACTGCACCTCAGACGCCCGTCCGAGGATCCCAGACGCCCGTCCAAGGTTGGACGCCCGTCCAGAAAACCGGACGCCCGTCCGTCCTGGGAATTTCCAGAAAACTGAAACGCGATCCTTCATCGTTGTCCTTCGGTTTTCAATCCAAAACCCAATCTTTTTTAACCAAACTCCATCTAAATAATCTACCAACCATACCCAACATCAACCATATCATAGACATCAATTTAACGCAATTTAAAAACCTCAAAACAACAAGAAATCAACACAAATACCACATATTTCAAAACCGAAACGTAAGGGTTTCTCCTTACCTTTCTGCCTAAAACTCGAAATGGCTGTCGTGCCTAGTACCGATGCAAAGCTCTCGTCACGAGGATTCTAACGGTATGCTACGATCTTCACAGGGCGAAATTGGTATCCACACGATCCTTGCGTTCCGTAGAATGTTTTTCCCTTGAGGAGTCTGTACGAAAAGCGACGGATTAGCTTCAATTTTGAAACCTTCTCCGGTACCCCTCTCTTTCTTCCCCAATCTTTGCGTGCTACTCTGATGAAGAAACCGTTTCCTCTTTTTGTGAAAACTGATTAATGGGAATTAAGGGAGTTAATTCCCAATTAAATCCAATCCCATTAATTTCCTTAATTCTTTATTTCAAAAAAAAATTCTTTTATTTCCTTTTCTTTTAAATCCAAAGAATGATAAATATAATATTCCGACTTTTCGTTAAAAGACGGAAATGCCCTTTCCGAAAAATCGGGATATTACATTCCTCCCCCCTTAAGAGGAGTTTCGTCCTCGAAACTTGAACGTACCGGTAAATCCAAAAACTCCGGAAATTCGTTGACCATATCACCTTCAACTTCCCAAGTTGCTTCCTCAGGTGTATGATTGCTCCACTGAACAAGAACCAACTGAACCATCTTCCTCTTAATCATCTTTTCTTTCCTGTTCAGAATCTTAATCGGCTTTTCATCATAAGCGAGGTTGTCCCGAAGTATCTACGGATCCAGACTCAACCTCTGTCTTCGTCAAACACTTCTTCAACATCGAAACATGGAAGACGTTGTGAACTCGGACATAGACTCGGGCAACCGAAGTCTATAGGCTAAAGGTCCAATCCTCTCCGAATTTCAAAAGGTCCAACATACCTCGGGCTCAACTTTCCTTTCGACCAAAACGCTTTACTCCTCTCATTGGTGATGCCTTCAAGTAAACACGATCACCAACCTCAAACTCAAGCGGTCTCCGTCGACATCCGCCCAACTTTTCGCTTTGTCTTGAGCTATCGCAGATTTTTCTTCACTAACCGAACCCTCTCTTTGGCTTGCTCAACTAACTCGGCCCCGAAGTCGTTTCTCCCCAACATCATCCCAAAACAAAGGCGTCCCGCATCTTCTACCATACAAAGCTTCAAACGGTGGCATGCACATGCTCGCGTGATAACCGTTGTTGTAAGCGAACTCGCAAGCGGTAGATAATCTACCCAAGATCCGCCTACCTCCAAGACACATGCTCTAAGCATATCCTCAAGTGTCCGGATAGTCCTCTCGACCGACCATCCGTCCGAGGATGGAACGCTGTACTCAAATCCAACCGGGTACCAAAAGCCTCCTGTAAGCTCTGCCAAAACCGACTGACGAACCTCGAATCCCGATCAGAAACAATGGAGACTGGAACTCCATGAAGCTTCACTATATTGTCCATATATAGTTCCGTCATCCTTGCCAAGGGCATATTCATCTTGAAAGGCAAGAAATGAGCCGACTTGGTTAATCTATCAACGATCACCCAAATAGAATCATGTCCACCCTTCGTCTTAGGTAAACCTGAAATAAAGTCCATGGTGATCTTTTCCCATTTCCATTACGGGATATCTAATGACTTAAGCATCCCGCCCGGCTTCCTATGTTCGGCTTTCACTCTCGACGGACGTCACACTCGAAACAAACTTAGCAATCTCTAGCTTCATTGAGGGCCACCAAAATCTTTCTTTCAAATCCCCGTACATCTTGGTAGAACCCGGATGCCTTTGCAAAAGCAATCTTGTGTGCCTCTTCCATAACTCTCTGTCTCAAATCTCCAACATTAGGCACACAGAGACGATCCCGGTACCACGATTTCCACTCGATCCAACACGTAGCCAACCGTAGGCTTCTCTCTTGCAACTCTCTTCAAGTCAACCAAAAGCTGCGTCTTCGTCTCGCTTTGCTCGATCTCATCCATCAACTCGATCTAGCCAACAACGGTGCTGCAAACTGACGGTCCTCAATCTGATCAAATCTGCTAAACTGCAAATCATCAACCCCTGCTGTGATAGCCTCAACACTGGGCTCCAAAACCACTGGTTTCCTACTCAAGGCATCTGCTACTACATTTGCCTTTCCCGGGTGGTACTGAATGTCCAAGTCATAGTCCTTCACGAACTCTAGCCATCTCCATTTGCCCTCATATTCAAATTCTCCTGAGTGAAGAAATACCTTAAACTTTTGTGATCGGTGAAGATTCTAGCCTTGACCCCATACAGATAGTGCCTCCAAGTCTTTAATGCGAAAACCACTGCTGCCAACTCTAAGTCGTGTGTGGGATAGTTCTTCTCATGTACTTTCAATTGCCTGGATGCATAGGCAATGACCTTTCCTCCCTGCATCAACACACAACCTAGACCCTGCCCTGAAGCGTCGGTGTAGACATCATAGTCATCGAACACCTCGGGTACTGCCAATACCGGTGCTGTAGTCAACCTGTCCTTTAACAACTCAAATGCTAACTCACACTCGGGTGTCCAATCAAACTTGGTGTTCTTCTGTGTAAGTCTAGTGAGTGGAGTGGCTATCCTTGCGAAATTCTTCACAAACTTTCTGTAGTAACCAGCCAAACCCAGAAAGCTCCTGACCTCTGAAAACGGTAGTCGGTGTAGGCCAACTCTTAACTGCCTCAATCTTGGCCGGATCAACCTGAATGCCATCACCTGAAATGACATGACCCAAAAAGCTCACTTGGTCCAACCAGAAGTCACACTTGGAAAATTTTGCATACAATCGCTCCTTCTTCAACGTTTCCAAAACAATCCGGAGATGCTCCTCATGCTCCGCCTCATCCCTAGAGTATACCAAAATATCGTCAATAAAGACAATCACAAACTTATCTAGGTAAGGCATGAAGACCCGCTGCATCAAATCCATAAATGCAGATGGAGCATTAGTGAGTCCAAAAGGCATAACAAGGAACTCATAATGTCCATATCTAGTCGAATGCCGTCTTCGGAATATCGCCACTTTAACTTTTAACCGATGGTAGCCCGACCGCAAATCAATCTTTGAAAACACTTTCCGACCCCCGCAACCGATTGAACGGATCATCTATCCTCGGTAGTGGGTACTTATTCTTGATAGTCGATTGTTCAAAGCCCCGTAGTCAATACACATCCGCATGCCGCCATCCTTCTTCTTCACAAACAAAACTCGGTGCTCCCCAAGGTGAAGTACTAGGCCGAATGATGTTCCTTTCTAACATCTCCTTGAGTTGAGCCTTCAACTCCTTCAATTCAGCCGGTGCCATCCGTATGGTGCCTTGGCAACCGGTGCCGCCCCCGGGACTACCGTATCTCAAACTCAATGGCCCCGTCCGGCATGTTCCCCGGCAACTCATCCGGAAAAACCTGCGGGTAATCTCTGGACCACTCTAGTATCTTCCAACTTAGGCTTTGCTTGTTCCACATCCACTGCGTACAACAAGTAGCCCTCACATCCCTTCTGACATGCCCTGATGGCCTTGACCGCTGAAATGATAGGATGTCTCTTCTTGCTTGGCCTGTAAACGTTCCCCTGATAAGTCTTATCTGCTTTCCCCGGGACTCTGAAAGTAACTCTCTTGGCCCTACAATCTAAGTGAACATAATTCGTGGATAGCCAGTCTATCCCAAGAATCGCATCAAAGTCTGAGAAATCCATAACCGTGAAGTCACTCTTACACTGATAAGGTCCAACCTGAACATCCACTTGTGGTATCATCTTAACCACCTTATTTACCTTGCCTAGGGGTGTAACAATCTCCATAGTATCTCTCAAATGCTCCATAGGTAAATCTAGTTTCTTAGCAATCCTAGAGGACACAAAGGTGGTTGAAGCTCCTGTATCAAATAAGGCCCTGACTACTAGATTGCCTATTCTTATCATACCTGTGATCACATCATCCTCTGGCTCAACCTCTCTGGCATCAACAGCAAACATCTGCACTTGCTTACTTGGACCTGCTCTGCTAGGCTGACCTGCCTGAGCACTGGCTACCCTGCGTGGACAATTCCTGGAGTAATGACCCTGCTCGCCACAAAAGAAACAACCTGAGGTAGCCGGTGGCCTAGCTGCCGGTGGAGCGCCAACTGGTGGTCTAGCTGCCGGTGGCCTGACTGCTGATGGGGCACCAACCGGTGGTCTAACCGCCGTCCGTGTGGGAAACCTCCCGAACCGCCGCCGCGGAGCCCTCTCGCCACGTTCGATCGGGTCCCGAAACTGCGTTTCTGACCCACTGTAACTTTCTTTCTAAAGGTCTCGACTTCTAAAGCTTTATTCAGCAGTTCTGCCATGTTCCTTGCTGTAAAGCCTAGCATGCCTGCCTGAATCTCATGCGCCAAACCGTCCTTGTAACGGGCCATTTTTCGTTCTTCCACTTGCATCAACTCCGGATAAAATCTCCCTAACTCATTGAACCGATTTGTATACTGGGACACTGTCATTTGATCACCTTGCTGAAGTTTCAGAAACTGGCTAGCCTTTTCCGCTTGTACCGTTGCCGGAAAGTACTCGTTGTAGAACATGGCTTTAAAAGCCGCCCAATCTGTTACCTTACCGCTGCTACTCTGAACCGCATCTATCCAAGCCTCGGCCGAGCCCAAAAGAAAACCGACCGCTAACTGTGCCATCTCTGTCTCAGGAACGCCTATATTCCTGCAAGATTTCTCAAAACTTCTGATCCATTCCTCAGCCTTGGTATGTTCCACATTCCCATAAAAATCTTGCATACGGTTTCTTCTCAGCCTAGTGTGCCAATCTACTGATGGTGCTGACTCAACAACCGGCCTAACTGGTGGGTAAACCGGAGGGTAACCATAAGGTATCTGCTGTTGCTGCTGAACCGGTGGCCTGAAAGGCTGATAGACCGGGGGATAACCAAGGGGTACCTGCGGCTGCTGCTGATAGTAGTACGGAGCCTGATGCTCAGCCTGATAAGGAGGATACACTGGGTACTGCGGAGGATACGGCGGAGGGTACTGTGGCTGCTGAAAACCATACTGAGGGATAGCCTGCTGTAGTGCCTGTGTCACTGGTGGTGGATAAACAAGCGTCCTCTCTGCTTGAAACCGCCCCGACACGGGTTGATACGAAGAGGGCCAAAGTGACGCTGCATGGTTAACCACAGGTGGAGGAGGTGGTGGTGGAGTCTGATGTTGATCCTGCTCCGGCTCAGGTGAAGGTGTAGCTGTGCGAGGCGGCGGCGACAAACTGCGACGACCCCTAGAGGTTTCACCCCTCTCAGACGTCTGATTACCAAGAGCCAAAGTCTTCGATCTTGTGTTTCTACTCATCCTGACAACCAAGAGAACCAGAGTGTTACTAAGGATCTAAAGATAAGATTGAGTTAAACTCAAGGAATAGAAGCCTAAGGAACACGTATCTCTGATACCAACTGTAACGCCCCGTTCCCGGATACCGAGCCCTTATCCGGAAATACGACGTTCGGCACATATATAAATAAAATTTAATTCATTTATATATGTAAGCCTACAATCAATACAATCAAAGCGCGCGGAATTTAATGCTCGGGTAATGAATATCCATAAAGATACTAGAATACGAAAAGGTACTAAAAGTCGAAAGTGTATCAAAACAATACAACTGAAATCCCCCGAAAGTCCAAACGAAATACTATGAAATAAGAAATAAGGATGATCACACGTCATCCCAAAGTACTATGAACAAAGTATATAAAAATAGTGCAACAATTCAAATGTAAACAAAAGTGCGAAGAATGAAATATCAAGCTCAGAGATCCTCCTCAGGGACATACTCCTCGAAATACTCGTACTCTCGTTCGCCTTCTCACCCCCAAGCACATATAACAAAAACATGCACAAGGGGTAAGTATATAATACTCGTAAGGAAGAGAAGTACGTTTAAGCTTAGAATATATATAAGATTTATTATCAAGTTTCTATTAAAAGGCAAGGCGAGACTCGATTCTACGCATAAAGGTTACATCTCCCAATATGCCTAAACTCGTAACTACTTAGCTTATCTTTGTTACAACATGCTATCAAGGTGGAACGTGACATATTGAAATCTTCGGGATACAATAACCCCGGAACGTATTGAAATCTTCGGGATACAATAACCGGTTCCGATAGTATGAACATACGGCGATGCCTATAGGCTCGCAGGCCGATAGGACACTCACTTTGATCGTCCGTTCACACATCACGCTATAGATCTTCGGGATCTACCCAAGACCACATGGTGTTTAATCTTTTATCTAGCAAGTTGTGTAGTATTAAGTGATTAAGCGGCCCTCCTAGTTCATTTAGATAACACTCCCTTACCGACACCACTCATCATGATCAAAAGACCAATTCTAGCCTAAGTAAGGTTTAAAGGTGTTATAATAAAATAATAATACGTTTACAAAGGTTTAAGGTTGATTAAACAACCCTAAACGATAGTCGAAAGCCAATTTAAACAAGCCGGGAGACCGGCTCCGGGTGGACGCCCGTCGAAGGACCGGACGCCCGTCCGAAGGCTCGGACGCCCGTCCAAAAGTGGACGCCCGTCCGGGCATCCCCTTTCAATCCGTATCAAAAGCGCACCTCAGACGCCCGTCCGAGGATCCCAGACGCCCGTCCAAGGTTGGACGCCCGTCCAGAAAACCGGACGCCCGTCCGTCCTGGGAATTTCCAGAAAACTGAAATGCGATCCTTCATCGTTGTCCTTCGGTTTTCAATCCAAAAACCCAATCTTTTTTAACCAAACTCCATCTAAATAATCTACCAACCATACCCAACATCAACCATATCATAGACATCAATTTAACGCAATTTAAAAACCTCAAAACAACAAGAAATCAACACAAATACCACATATTTCAAAACCGAAACGTAAGGGTTTCTCCTTACCTTTCTCTGCCTAAAACTCAGAAATGGCTGATGTGCCTAGTACCGATGCAAAGCTCTCGTCACGAGGATTCTAACGGTATGCTACGATCTTCACAGGGCGAAATTGGTATCCACACGATCCTTGCGTTCCGTAGAATGTTTTTCCCTTGAGGAGTCTGTACAGAAAAGCGACGGATTAGCTTCAATTTTGAAACCTTCTCCCAGCCCTCTTTCTTCCCCAATGCTGCGTGCTACTCTGATGAAGAAACCGTTTCCTCTTTTTGTGAAAACTGATTAATGGGAATTAAGGGAGTTAATTCCCAATTAAATCCAATCCCATTAATTTCCTTAATTCTTTATTTCAAAAAAAAATTCTTTTATTTCCTTTTCTTTTAAATCCAAAGAATGATAAATATAATATTCCGACTTTTCGTTAAAAGACGGAAATGCCCTTTCCGAAAAATCGGGATATTACAAAAATATAAAAATAATATAATAAAGGCAGTGAGGAAAGCGAACTCATAGCAAAAAGGGCACAACCCTCGCATAAAAATAAAACAAACGAAGACGTACCTAAAAGTAATACTCGGTCCCCAAGTCCTCCTGGCCCAAGTAAGGTTTCATGTTGTTTGCCTGAGTCTGAAGGCAAGAGGAGTGAGTGTGCATATTGATAAGTAAAGGTTGTGGGGTTGCTATAACTTCATTCTTTTCTTGAATGCATTATCACAAAAAATTTATCACACGACACATTGATGCTTTGCTAGGTGATGATTAATGGAGAACTTATGGATGTGTGCATGATGCATGTTTTGCCTAAAATCCTTATTGATATAATGTGATTCTGACTGCGTCACTGTTGTTTGAGAATTATTCACACACACATCAGTTCTACTATGAGATAGTGCTTAATGGATTATTGATGGATATGTGTTGACCCTCATCTTATTTAGAATTCTTGAATGAGTCTGTTCTTAATTATTTTGTAATTGTTTATGGGGTTTGTTTTATTTGGTTTTTGCTCGGGACGATCAAAAACTAAGTGTAGGGTAGTTGATAACGGTCAAATTGGTATCATATTTTGCCATCAGTTGACCCCGGATTTGTGTTCTCAATGGTGATAATATGTATGAAAGAATGGGTTAATTAGTTAAATGTGATTAAGCCACGTCCGGGGTGACTAAATTGGTATTATTCGTATTAACCGTGTATTTTATGCGTTATGTTCCATAAATGGAAGCTACTACGTGTGCTATGATTTTATTGATAGGTGAACGAGGTTTGGAGCATTGTTTGGGCTGAATATGAGAGTTAATTGATAAAGAAGTGAACCGAGCTGAAGGTTGAAGTGTTTCAAGTCAAGATTGGACCCGAGAATCTGATTGGTGATCTTGAAACACTGTTTCAGGATACTTACAAGACTAATTGGGCTTGGACTCTACATAAAATTTGTAGGTCTTCGAACGAGGATTCCAACGCACTTTGAATCACCCAAATCGGAGTTACGTAGGCCAAGTTATAATCCAAATACCGAAGTGTGCACCGGAGACTGCGAGGCCCACTCTGGCAGCCGCGAGCCCGGCGAACCTTCTGGAAGCCAGAAACGCGTTTTCTTGTCCTCCAAGGATTAGGGTTTACCTTAAGTCAGTTTATACACCTATATAAAGCCATAGAGGGATGCGAATTTTGTATCCTCTCATTCACAGTCCATTCTTCTAGTTATTCATAAATTTGATACAATGTAGTTTTTTTGGAGATTAAAGCTTTTCTTATTTTCTTCTCTTGCAAATATATCATGAGTCGTTCATTATTGAATTGTACTTGGTTTATATTTGTCGCGGATCAATTATGATCGCCGGATAGAGAGAGAGAGAGAATTGAGGAGTGGATCTGTTCTTCGTTATGGCTAAGATCTATTACAATATTTTATTTCGCATTTTAGATTCATGATTGTTCATATGATAGATCTAGATTATGCTTGCATCTGATCAACTATGAATTAATTAAACGAACCTTAATCTTTATTATTAGATTCGTTAATATTCAACGCAGAATTAACGGTTGCGTTCTCCCGTAGTCGCGGCGGTCTTTACCGCAACTCCAAGATACCTAGTAAACCCTAATTATGTGGTTCGGCGTCAGCTACGTTGATCGACAGGTTTAATTAACAGTATGTTAGATCTTGTTAATCTGCTTATTGTATTCGTAAATTAACATGAAGGACTTGCAAGGTAAAGTGCTAGTTTGGACATAGTTTGATCAATCTCTAGGAACGTGATAGTCAATCCACGATAGCTGCATAGGGAGATTCTCGGTCTTGAGCCGGCATTTTCTAGAACTTATTGCGTGTGGGTTAATATAACCAACGAAGGAGGTTAACTGCACATAAACGTTTACTGTCCTTTCAATAGAAGTAAACAAGGTTAGGAGACTGCACCCGTTGCTTAATTAAAAATATGGATCGGATAAGGATTGATGGGAATTTAATTATGAATAGTTTGGTCAATGCATGTTCAACATATGATAGGCTATTTGCATCTCTTTTATTTACTTTTCTCTTATGTTGGTCGATGACCACTCCTATCCGGTTAACCTATAAAATGTAGTTGTGTTTAACATTATTAAATAATAGTCTGGATCGACCTTGATTCTCTTTTGCTAGTCCTCTTACTAATATTAAGCGATTAACCCGCGATCAATTATCCCTCAAAAAAAATCCAAGCCATCAACCCAATGATTTTCTTTCGGTCGTTCAGATATTCCGATACCTGCTCTTTTGTCGGCGACAGTAATTCAGAGATTCCAAGTGGTGTAAAATGCAAGAAATTAAAGTCATCGTGACGCCGTACGTGGCGGTTGTTAGTTGTGTAGATCGAAGGATGGTGTGTTGTTTCTTCTCAGGGCCGGCCCAAGCTATAAGCCGCGGAAGCGGCGGCTTAAGCGCCCAATAATTTCGGGCCCGAATTTACGTATTCCGCAATTTAAAAAAAAAAATTCGTATAGATCTAATACAATCTAACGTAATAGAATGTGTTAATAAAGGCCAAAAAAAAATTTAATTGACCTAAAAAAAATTTAGATTAGTTGATAAAGACCCAAAAAATTTACAATGTCTAAATTATTGACACATAATATATATATATATATATATAGAAAAAAAATAATAAAACAAATTAAATCCCCAATGTGCAATCGGACCAATCCTTTTCTAACTTCTAATCCTAATTCCTAAATATGATTCAGCTTTTTCCCCTGCCTCCCTGCTCGCCCCTCTCACTGCTTTCCTTCTCTTTTTTTTTTTTTTTTTTTTTTTTTTTTTTGCAGACTTTTCTTCTCTTCTTATTTCATCTTTCAATCCTCCCCACAAATAAATAATACACCATCTTTAATCTATTCCTTCAAATTCTTATCTCAATCTTCAAGTATGAATTTGGTTTTTTAAATATTCTAGAAAATAAATATTGAATTTTTCTACTTTGTATAATGTTTTAAGACTATCAATGAATTGAATTTTGTATCTAATTATGTTAAAAGCACGGTATTGAAGTAATATTTTGTAATTATGTTTTTTGAAACAAAAACTACTTCGAATTAAAATGCCTAATTCGGCGACGTAGCCGAAGGCCTAAAATTTCCAGGGCCGGCCTCTTCGTTTTTGGCGAGAAATTGAAGAATATACAGAATCTTCCTGTTGATTTTTGGACGTCTGATGAATATTGTGGGCGGAATTCCAATTTTTTTAGCTGAAGTTTGAGAAACTTCATTTCCACTGGATTCGCCATCCGAGGATGGGAAACCACTGCCACCGCCACCGCCACCGCCGGCGCCGGAGCTTGAAATGGAGGAGGAACAGCTTGATTTGACGAACAGAGCAAGGTCATTTCTCAAAATTTTCCTGTCAGAATTCTCTGTAGATTTCATTCCAGTGACTAATTCCTTTTCACTTTTTACTTGCTTTTCCATCCATTTATCAACCTTGATCACCCTCTCAAAATTGTTGCTATGTTTCTTTTTCATGGTTAGTTTATCAAGAATCCTATTTTCATCAGCTTCATCAATGGAGCGATAAATAGCATCAAGCAGAGTTGAAGAAAAAGAAGGAACAGAGGTTTATGTTTCCTGTTTACTGCAGTAACTGTCCATGCTAGTAGCTTCTGCAGTATTTATATATAGTATCGGAGTAGTACTATATTTAATAAACAGTTACGGAAGTTGTCTGAAAGAAAGTTGCAGATCAGTGTGAAAGAAAGATAAAAAGAGGAAAGAAATGCAAGAGAAAAGTGAAAATAACAGGAGGATGAAAACTTTAGCTTTGAGGAACATGAGTAGGGGTGGTGGTAAATTATAGTGTTGTATTGTCTCTGCTTTAGTAGAGTCAAAAGCTGAGACAATGGTTTATGAAACATTTAAGTGTCATACCTTGCAAGTCATGTATTGTTCCTCTATTTCACATAATATACTTTTTAGTGTGTGAGAGTAAAAATGAAAGTTTATATGTATGTCCATTGATACATTTTTAGGTGGCGTCTTTGCATTCTCTCCATCACTCCCTTACATTTGATTTGATGGAGTTTGTGTTGAAGGCTATGAATTCGAATACTGTTATCCTGAGAAATGCTGGGATTGAGGATTATTTTTGCAGATTTGAATATGATACTGCAACTGGGGGTTTCGTCCCAGATCGTATTGTAGTGTGAGTTTCATTTAGTCTTTTCCTCAAACTTTAAACATTCTATTGCATAGTTTCTGATGAGTTGCTAATTACATTGCTTGCATAGTGTGATTTGCCATATAATTCTGATGATTTGATGGTGCAGTGTGAGGAGTGCAAGGACTGGTATGATTATCTCTTTTTGTGTTACGCTTTTATGAATTTTTTTTTGGGTGGTTCAGAACAGGCCCTAAATTTCCTGTATAAGTTTCACTGTAATTTGAGGATTGTAGAAATATATGGAGCAACAAAGGGGAAGAAGTGTCCTATGTTACTAAGAATGAAAGTATGAAACTACCTTTTAAGGACATATCTATTGGTTGATCATTTATTTCTGCTAAGGTTGGCATAAACTTTATTACTAGGCTTCTAATAATGAATGAAATGAAGTGTTGTTGGTTACCTTCCCTGCACTTTTCCGAAAGTCTATCTCCGTTCTTTTCTTGAGAAAAGGAAAGACAATTGAAGAAAGGAATGCGAAAACACTAAAATGCTCATGGCAGAAGTAGAATATACTTTAAGTCATGTTTGTTCAGTTCCTTTAGTATCTGGTTGAACTTTCCAGCACAATGTGAGTTTTCCTTTTTATAAGTCTCTCTATTGATGGCAATATTTTGGTGGCTTGATAGGTACCATCTTGCCTGTGTCGGAATGACCATTGAGAAGGCCAAGCTGCTAGAACAGTTTGTTTGTTCTGATTATGCATGAGATGATGTCAAAAAGCCTGGTACTCCTTCACTTTCTGAAAACTACAAGGCATTGTTCTACTATTTTTTCCACTCATCTACTGTTTTGTTGTTTTTTTATTTTGTAAATGCGTTTGAGTAGGCAAACTATACTTTCAGCTTGTACCGTTCTTACGATGGGATATGTTTCTCCCTCCTTCGATACTTGTTCAGTAGGGGAATGATCTGCTATCATCGAGAAGATGAGTTTTCCTTTTGCTCGTGCTCAATTTCACTTCATATGCATATCATCATATTGTATCATAAATATAAAATCTCTTCTGTCCACAGGAGTATCAGGATAAGCTAACGATTGTCAAAGTCGATCATGATTCTAATCCGGAGTTGATTCATGAATACAAAGTTTATTGATTACCAGCATTGATTCTTTTCAAAAAGGGGAAAGAGATTCCGGAAAGTATGAGAGAAGGTGCAATAACGAAAGCAAAACTGAAGGGATATATAGAGGACTTCTAGAATCGGCATCTGTAGGATGAATTTCTGCTGTAAATTCTTCTCATGGCTTGAATTTTGTAAGTTGGAGGATCTCTTTCTTGTATCTTCTTCTTATTTTATTTTTCAGAAATGTGGGAATATAATTACTGAGCTCTTCACAAGCAAATATATGTAAAACTGTGGATCTGTGCTCCAAATATTTGCTAAGCTAGTTGATCTCAGGCTAGCTGTAGTATATTTTCTAGTAAAACAGTTTTATTGGTTAAATCATTTCATAATTTTTTTTAATATTTCCCTTCACTTTTCTATTACAATTCCCCCTTCTATCCTGGTGGTGATCGACCCATGTATGGTTACATGGCTGAGCGATTGGGCATGGAAATCCTATGGGGTGTTGATTGAAAAGTTGAGGAAGACAGCCGTACTGTGCGTCTTCGAACAAAAATTCACAATGAGCAAAAGAAAGAAGAGGTGCGTTAACTATTTACATGAGCATCCACTTGTTTCCATAGCACACTGTAAAGAAAATTACGGTCGCCTGTGATTGTTCTATGGTATTGGTTTTTGCTCATAGTAGATGTCTTTATAGTTTACCCTGATATTTGGATTATGGACTTGAAACGATCTTGAAATTTTGCTGCAATTATCTTTTTTCAGGTCTTGTTAGGAGTGAAATTTGTAAGAAAATGGCCATTCATTGGTCGTGTCCGGCTATGCTTTGTTGAACCACCTTACTTTCAAATGACTGTGAAACCAATTTTCTCTCATGGCCTTGATGTTACTGAACTTCCGGGAGTAGTGATCAAAACCTTCTAGGTGTCCAATCTTATCGGGTGTGTACCGGATCAATTGTAGTCTAGCAAGTGGTAAATGTCGTATCCACAAGGAATGTGAGGTCAAACACCAATTTTCTCTCATGGCCTTGATGATACTGAACTTCCGGGAGTAGTGATCAAAACCTTCTAGGTGTCTAATCTTACCGGCAGTGTACCGGGTCAATTGTAGTCTAGCTAGTAGTCAAGGTCGTATCCACAAGGAATGTGAGGTCAAACACTAATTAGCTATTATAATCTTGATCTAAGTCGCAAGAAAACAATGAAGTAATTGCTCTAAACTCTACTATTAAATGGATAATCAAATGGTAAAAAGACCTAACCAAGGCAAATTCATTGATCAAGCAACCTCTTATAGCATTTTGGGAGCAATTACTTACCGACCATCCAATGATGCTTAAATGTGTGAAACGGTGTATTCCTAAGCTAACAACTTCCCTTCATACGAATGTACAAAGTTGCACTATGGAGGTGTTTGATTCAAACAATGACTCGTTTGACTCAAACTTGAGGACACTAAAAAAAATTCTAATGATGATTTTCGGACTTGAATGATTTCGTTTGCAGTCTGGTGCCTTTTATAGGCCAAGGTACCCTAACACGAAATGGTCATCTCCGTTCACAGATGCATACATTCGGATGAAGAGGTACACCACTTCACCGATGTTTGAAGTCGATTACATCACTTCACAAATGCATGAAGTCGATTGCATCACTTCACTGATGCACGAATTCAGCTTTCACAACTGCATTCGTTCATCTGGAGACGTTTAACTTTCGGGACAAGTGTCATCAATCCTTCACGACCCCTACGAAGGGACGCTTCCCCTCGAAGGTTGAACCCCGTTTTGTTACGGCAACCCGAATGCAAACGATAACAAAATATTTAATTTATGAAAAAAATATCTAACAAAGACTTGGTAAGGCGAGTTGTTGGCCTTTCTCATTTACACGAGTGATTCGAGTAGGCCACGTTGAACTTGATCACGAATGAAGTTGTAATCAATGGCCACATGCTTCATACGGGAGTGAAATACCGTATTTGCACAAAATTGCGCAGTCCTAAGATTATCGCAATAAATGACAGGGGTTGCGAGATAAGAAATCCATGATTTTGAAGGAAAAAGTAACCCAATTGAGTTCAGCCGTTGTAGATGCAACTAAGCAATACTCAGCCTCATAAGAGGAACGGGCAATGATAGACTGTTTCTTGGAACTCCAAGATACGGCATTGCGACCAAGGTAATGACATAAGCACTAATGGAGGCTTAATTACCTCCATTACCACCTCAATCTGCATTAGAAAAGGCAAAAAGAATTGGGGGCGATTGACTGTAGAGCTGAAGGCCCAAATCAAGAGTCCCAACTAGGCAATGAAGAACACGCTTAACAGGAAACCAATGAAGATCAATGGGACAGTGCATAAATTGAGAAAGCTTGTTTACGGAAAAGGAAAGATCGGGATGTGTAAAAATCAATTACTCGGGTGGAAGGCCGGATGCGTCTGGATTGAAGGAGTGGGTGGAACACAAAATGACGATTGAGTGTTCAAAATATTTACCGGACGTAGTAGGATAGTAATTGGCTTGATTAACTGAATAAGAATCACGGTTATTGAGAGTAGTGAGGGTGAGTCAAGACGAGTAATGATGATTTTCGTAAAACAAGGCGTTGTCGTCTCCTCTATTATTTCTTACAATACCTTCCCTATTTTAATCCTCGTGTCCGATTAAAATATGTAATATCCACATATGTAATCTCCATAATAAATGATTGATTATTCTCTAATTTTTCACATGTGTAAATGATTGATCTGTTTCACACTTCCATAGCCATTTAGCTTAGTTGCTTCACTTCACTATCCATGTAGTCTGCTAATAGAGTATTACTTAGATGGACTTTGTCTACCGAGCTGCTTTATCAAAACTACTGTTCCTACCAATCAGTTCAGTTAACTTCGTTGATCCAGTGGCTGGCCTGCCAAGTGAGCTCACCCATCATGGAAAACGTCAACCCCGTTGGTGAAGTCACTCAGCAGGTTACTCCAGTCAGCTACTCCATTGCAATTTAGTCCAGTTCAATCATTCTCAATTCAGTCCTTAACTTACAAAATCTTTCATGACTGAGTGGCTAAGTAAATATTTCAGCTAGTTTAATTTAAGATTAATCCATATATGATAATTTTG
The DNA here is from genome assembly GCA_036785695.1 of Gentiana straminea. NCBI lineage: Eukaryota > Viridiplantae > Streptophyta > Magnoliopsida > Gentianales > Gentianaceae > Gentiana > Gentiana straminea. The sequence continues at coordinate 1,792,571 of JAVUPR010000175.1, forward strand.
TGATTTAATAAGATTTCTCAATCACGGAATTACATGAGAAATGCAGATTAAATCGGTACAGTCCTATATGACTACATCATGTATGAATGCCCCACTTAGATAACCAATATCCACGGTCCGGATAAGACGGTCACACCATAAAGTGTTCTGGGCGCATTAATGGTTGTTTAATCAATAGACATCATACTTTGATTAAGTTCACCACTGATTAACAGTTTAAATGTATCACCATAAACTTAATCATCACGTGTGTCACACACTAAGTTATATGCAAGGACACATCTAGTAGTTAGACAAATGGGGCTAAGCCCACCCAGGAAAAAAATATTACACTATAAAATCTATGTAGTCTAGTTATATCCGTAAAATATTCTTAATCCAGCCCACCCGACGAACTTGATATAGTCCATTAGCCTATTCAAGATCAAAATCCTGGCCCCCCTTGGTTATATGGCTACCTATGATACAACTTGGGGTTTCAGTAGTCTATTACTTATGAGCACGAAACAAATAAGATGAGAATAAATCTATCATTTATTAATTATAAAAACAATTACAGAAATTGTATTTCGGGCACTATTTCCAATAGCTACGCCGTTCACTACACTACGATAGATCTAATACTATTGCTAGTAGTTCATGATTGCACCATCACAGCACATCAGGTTTTATTATAGCACATTCTAGTCTTACTATTCTACCCATATGTGTATCTATATAAACAACTATTGTACTGGTGATCAAAGCAATGGAAAACAATCTTTCACATTACGTTTCAATAAGTTCTATTTAATTACAGAGTAATAATATATAAGTAATATCACATAAATGCCTTTCTTGATAATAATTAACTAAATAAAGAAAAACTCATAGTAATAATATATAAGTAATATCTATATAAACAACTATTGTACTGGTGATCAAAGCAATGGAAAACAATCTTTCACATTACGTTTCAATAAGTTCTATTTAATTACAGAGTAATAATATATAAGTAATATCACATAAATGCCTTTCTTGATAATAATTAACTAAATAAAAAAAACCTCCATTCAACTCACTCCAATTAATATGGTTTTGTTTTCCAAACGGTTGATATAATTGCTAGGTATATACATATTCAACCACCTTAAAAATATTTTCTTGATCTCTTTTACACCCTGTTTTGATGCTACAAACAATCATCCAAAGATGCATTTATTTAAGAAACAAAAAGCAAAAAAAGAATATACTATCAAATTAAGAAACAAACAAAAAAAAAATGAAAGGGATACAACTGTGAACTGTTCCATCCTTAATCTAGTAACACTCTGTTCCAATATGGCAATCCAAATCATCCTTAATCTAGTAGTTGTCTAGCTCTCTACAACTTCTCTATCACACAAATGCCCGAAAACTCGAACAAAGAGCATATAAAGTTCAATTGGGTTCGCGACGGACCTGAATTTAGATAACGTCGAATATAGTATTTGACCCGGAAAAGTTGACGAATAGCAATGGCCATTAGTCTAGTAACCAACGGGCATAGTAAACCGACACAAGGGACAGACATTCTTGTCTTGTAGCCATTTATGAATGCAATGTCTATGATAAACATGATCACAAGGCATCAATGTCACTTCTTCCCCTTCTGTGAAATCATCCAAGCATACGGTACATGTTTGCATCTCAAATATTGTAGATTCATATGTTGCCTTCTTTAATGATTCAACCGTCAATCGATCAGCCGGAAAACAAGCCCTCTGATTATCATTCTCCATTGATAATGTTATTACTCTATCCATCTCTTCATCATCTTCCACATCATCTTCCACATCTTCTTGATCAGTAATTATTTCAATGTCCTCTTCATCTTCCACATCATCAATTATTTCAATGTCCTCGTCATCTTCCACATCATCTTCCACATCAGTAATTATTTCAATGTACTCGTCATCTTCCACATCATATTCTTGATCCATGTCATCATCATTTTCCATATCAGCATAACCAATTACATGCACCATTCCGTCATCTGATTGACCATGATCTTCTTCATCATCGGGTAGATATCTTGATGCAAAAGTCAATATCTTCACATGTAAAAGCAGAATTTTTTTGGTATTGTTGCTAGGATCACCAAACCATGAAATCGCCATTGTTTTGACTTGATTGTGAATCTCTGCTTGTAAATCAAGGGGAACGTGCTTTTCAGTTAAAAAGCTTCTTGTGAAAGCATGGGGTGATCCGTCGTAAAGTGAGTCAATGTCGAGGTCGCATAAAGGATGCATTACAGTAGTCCTTTCCTTAGAAATCTCTTCGGATGGGTAGTTCTTGAATGTAGTTGTTACGCCGTATAGAACGAAGAACCCTTCCGTAGAAGTGAAACCGACGCCTTCAGGTAATACTGAATCATCGTATTGATTCACCTCATATTCAAATTGGAATCCCGAAATCAATTCAGCCATGGCGCGCGGACAGACAGACAGAGACCAATTGGTTGGAGAAGTGAGAACAATTATGAGAGCCTGAATGAGGAAATAAAATCATCATTTTTATCTCATAATCCAACAACAATATTTATGAGCATTTATGGTCCAGGAATATTTTTGAAATAGAAAAAAAAAATAAAATTACAACAAAAAAATAACCTATGCAAAGCCATATCTCCACATACAAATACTCTATTAATTATCAGTATGAAAGCTTTGAACTTTTATCCCCAAACACAGGTATCACATGGAACATACATACAGAATAGCATAAAGACGACAGTCCAATAAAAGTACTGTATTTTTCTTCTTTTAATTACTAACGATAGAAACACAACCCATTACCTAGATAATTAACGAATTTCACTAATCCAAAAAAAAAATTTAAAAAAAAAAAAAAAAAAAAGTGCAGCATCCTTTTTTATAAGAAGGAATCAATGAAACGTGTGTCAAAACACACACACACACACACACGAGCATGAAAGCTGATATCTCCTCAAATTTAATCACCAAAATCAAGAAATTAAAAAAGCAAACTTTGAGCCAATCCTAAAAATTAAGAAATCTTCAAACCACACACACACACACACAGGTAACCAAAATCAAACAATTAATCAACACACACACACACACATAGCATCCTCATAACCATCACAAAAGTATAATCGATCAGAACCAAATTAAATCCATCTTAAATATCACAAATCAAAGTACAAGAAATACCTGTTGAAATAGTGATGACTGATGAAGATCTTATGTGATTGAGATCAGAGATTATCTGTTTCTGAATAGCTTTTTTTTTTCCCGCCTCGGAGTTGAAGAAATTAACACACAAAAGATATGAATAAAAAGTAATGAGATGGAGAAGAAGACACTCAAAAGATGCGGCAAATTAATTAATACAGAAAATATACTTCTTTAGGGATCGATCGAAGAAGAGGAATAATAACAAGGAAAGTTTATCTGATGAAGAAGAGCGGTGGCGGGGTTAGCTTTTTATAGGGCGGGAGATTTGGGACTGCTTGGGATCCAAGCACAATCAAAAAGTTACCGTTATTTAGTTGCATACGCGGTCACCGTAATAAATAATTTGTTTTTTTATTTTATTTTTATGTAAAATAATAATTTGTTTTTTGAGTCTATAATATATTAAAAAAATATCATATACTTTATAATTGCCTAACTGACAATTCTTTTTACTATAATGTGATGATTTCTCTTTTTTTTTTATTATCAATAATGTGATAATTTCAAATATTTCAAATTATTTTTCAATATATTCACGACTTCTTAAGCTCGATGCAAAACTCGAGCTCAGCTCGAGTCTATAAATTAAACTTATTAAATTCTCAGCTTGAAGTTAAGGTTCGAAATATTCGGACTCGATAATATTTTAAATGACTCGACTCGTTAGGAATAATAATGATTCGACTCATCTCGTTTATATCTCTAATTTGGATTGTTAAGTTGATGTTTTATTTTGAGTTACGTTGAACGCGATTGACGGGCACTATGATTTTTAGCACTTCGGCTTAGATGGCGACAGCATTTTACTAATTTTACGATGGTTACTCGGTTTTTTCTTTTTCTCGGTTATTTACGAGTAATTCAATCGTACATTTTACTTAATAATTGGTATTTATAATGTTAATTATGGTAAGATCTAGAAAAAAAATAAAGGCAACCCAGTTTTTTGATAGACTAATTTTTTACGATCACTACGAAAATTCAAATATTGGTAATAGATATTCAAATATTGGTGGATTAACAAAAGCCGAATGTCACAAAATTGGCTTCTTTTATGGAAGTTGATTTATTTCGGTATATAAAAAGATGTGTGCATGCAATTTTGTGAAGTTTCATCGGCCAAGGAGGGATGAGATGTGTTCAATTTACCCTTACACACTTCTATTATGTGAGAGAGTATGTATAAAAACCCATCTCATTCATTATCCATCCATTTGGTATCACCCATAAAATCACTGATGTATAATAACTTTTCATACAAGAAAGGTAGAATGAAAGACTTTTTTTAACTAGTGAGATTTATGAAGGTATAAAATGATGTACCGTGTGCAAAAGATGCACGGAAGACGATGAGAATTTTCAGAGGAATATAAAATTGCAAAAAAAAAAAAAAAATTAACGGAAAAGGGATCGGGCAGGGGTTCACCACTGTTTAGTCACTCGAACTCCGTCTCTGGCTCTGATACTATGGCGAAAATCGAAGCACTTTGCAGAGATGTTTAATGCACCGACTGTTTTCAGAGTCCAATTTGTTTTTAAGTTTTTTTATTCATAAATAAATGCAAAATCTCACCTATAGAATCAAAATTTCCTTTGGCATTCATTTTACATCCATTATTTAGATGTAATTGAGAAGATAGATCCCTTCCAAGGACCTTCCAAGAGGTAGAGCACGTTTGCAGTCATCGGAGATAATTGAATTGAATTTTCGACAAAAAAAAAAAAAAAGAAAAAGGAAACCAGTGGCCAAAAGAGCCGAGAGCCAGGAGCTAACTGCCATGTATGTCAAAAAGCCGTATCAACTTCTTCATTGACAATCAAACGTTGCATCCAACTCCGGCAACGTTTGAAGAGAGGTATTAAGAGATATCCCCCAAAGATAAGAATGGGGTCAAAGAAGAGATAATGATGCTATGTAGGAAGTCATTCATTTTTCCACTTGAACGAAAGTTTTTTTAATCTACGGAATGGGGGATCGAACCCGGGTCATCCCACTCGAGAGCCCGGATAGACCCTAGTGACAACCATTAGGGTATGGGATCTTGCCCTATAGGAAGTCATTCCACATACTCTTGTAAGTGGCATAAGGATAATGGTGACTTTTAAGGATTTTTTTTTTGTAGTTATTATAGTTTCACAATGCCCATGAAGTGAAATGTGGGGCAGACCTTGTCGTTTCTAAACTAGTCTCTATAAGATACTATGGCCAATGTAACATTAGAGGCACACTCTAGAAAAGGCACATATGATTTCCAAACTGCAGGGTTTTTTATTTGGATATGTATGATGGACTTCTAGTGTATTTTTGTCATTCTTTCTTTTCCAATGCAGTACAGTAAATTAAGGAATCAATTATAAGTGTCATAAGAAAATGTGGGTGTAACGCCATGTTCCTAGATACCGAGTCCTTATCCGTAAACGAAACGCTCGGCACGTATAATATTAAATAAATTCAATATTATACGTAAACCTCTACTACGTCGTATCGAGTTTAGCAAACGGAAGCTAAAAAGACTCGGCAAAGCATCGTAAATGCTGCTAAGAATAGATTACAACATACTAAGGATAGAAAGCTTAACTTACAACAACGAAATAACTTATAACATACGATGTCCAAAGCAAAAGTACAACAACTAAACTTACAAATGTCTTAAAGAAACTAGAACACTTGTCTTGAAAATTAAAAGTACAACAGAATCTAGTACAACATTTAATAGAAAGGTAAAAAGAAAACATCATCATGGCATCAACATCATCAACTCATCATCGAACTCCTCAACGAGCTCAAGGCTAACATGTTCGTCTTCTCACCCCAAAAGCATACAAAACGACATATGCAATTGAGGTAAGTACAAAGTACTTAGCATGAGGAAGAAGCTAATGTGTAACTAAGTTCTACAACGGAAAGGTTTATGTTATTATTATTAAGTTATCTTTGTGAGACCGACTCAACTCTAGGGTTCACTTCATGCTCATCAACATGTTGTGACTAACTGTTTCTAGCTTAACTTGTCTTTGTTACATCAGCATTCAAGGGCACTATGCATGGTGTTACTCACCACGAAGTATCTGGGTGCAACCTATTGGTGGATCACACCAATAGCCACGGGGGAAAGCCCGATAGTACACGCATTCAGCGAAGTCCCTCCGCACCTTGAGTCTAATAGACTTACGGGGTTAAGTTCCTCCGCACTTGCAGTCTAGGAGACTTACGGAGTTATTCATTTTATATGACCGCCCACACATCGCGATATAGCGTTGTGCCTTACCAATAATGGATTGATGTTTAATCTTTTAACTACACAAGTACGTTTATTATTAAATATTTAACTAGTCACCTAAGTATTTTCAAGTAAGCTCCCTCACCTCTACTACTCTCTTTCCTAGACCACTAGACACGGACAAGGCCTAGCACATACACAGACATTGAGGAATGCTAATTCCTCAAAGCACAAGCCATGCATACCCTTCCGACGGTCCCGAACTTCAACTCTATGGAAGAGTACATCCGGTGCCGAAACTAAACGCATCAGAAGCTTAATTGAGGCTTGTTCATGTTCATTTAATGTTATTAGATCAAAAGATAACATTTAGGACTCATCTCGTAGCTTAAAACACTCAAAACAACATTAGATAGTGTTGGGGGCGCCAACACCTTTGGGGCTCGCCAAAACTGCTTCAGAGACTTCACTAAACTCTTTGTTCAGATTTGGGGGGTGCCAAAACTACTTCAAAGACTTCACTAAACTCTCTGTTCAGGTTTGGGGGAGCCAAAAATGCTTCAGAGACTTCACAGAACTCTCTGAACAGGTCGGGGGGGGCGCCAAAACTAGACCAAAACTACAGTACATACAGTTTTCTGCACTCTATCGATTTCTACTCAAAACCAACCAAGTTTAACATCAAAATATACATCCAAATAGCATCTAAACATGCTATAACACCTCGTATTACAACAACAACAACAACAACAACAACAACAACAACAACAACAACAACAACAACAACAAAAACAACAACAACAAGAAGCATGATTTATAACCACAATTCATACCCAAAACACAACCTTAACACCATAAAACCTTAATTAAACATTAGGAAGAGCCTCTTACCTTTCAAGCAAGCAAAACCAAAAAGAGATCTGCAGCACCTTCTAAGACATCAATTGGAAACCTATTTGATCATAACTAACTTGGATTAATTGATGATCAAAGCTTCTATACTACAAGAACTACGAATCAAACCAACCAAAGCCTTGAAGATTGATTAATCCTTGACAAATCCATAGTTAAGGCTAAAGTAATACCTTTACAAAACTCTGAACTTTTGCTATCAAAACGATTCTCTCTTCCTGCTGATTTTGAATCTTCAATCGGTTCTGAAATCCGTCAACTATCCGGTGAGAAACTAAAGAAAGTCTCCTTCTCTTTCTTTTCTGTTTCTTTTCTCCTCTCAAAGTTCACACGAGGCTCAGCCAATTTGGGATTCTGTCAACTTCCTTGTTAGTGAGAGGTTTTATTTGTAGCAATAACTCCCAATGAACTATTGCTTATTAATTCCCTTAACTCCTAGTAAATCTCATAATTTCCTTTAAATTCCCATTAAATCTTTTTTCTTTTTAAACCTTAAATCCATAAATAATAAATAATATTCCGTGTTTCGTAAAAAGACACGTCTGTCCTTTCTCGAAAAGTCGGGATATTACAGTGGGAGTTGAAGAAATTTATTTCCCTTCGTATGCAATAAGTGGAATGATTGAATATATGCAACCAGAAAGTGTTGCGTATGGCCACCAATAAGAATCTTATGGTTTGATGATAGAATGCCAACTATTATTGATGCAAGAAAAAAGTTGTCTAGATTTTATGTATAGGTTTTCAGTAGAGTTTGATATTGTATAGATTAATCATACAAGAACTGTATTAGTCAACTGATAGGTTTTCAGTAGACTAGGTCAGTCAAGAATCGTCTAAGATGAAATTCAGTACAGCCTGAAGACCAAAGCTGAAGATTGAAGGCTGATGGATTAAACTCAATATTGAAGGCTGAAGACTTAGGATTCAGACTCATATGAGTAAACTAAACATGGAGATTATAAAGTTATCGTCAAGTATGCCAGTGATGGCTTCAAATAACTTTATAAGTCTTTGTTATGAAAACTTGAAGTTAAGTGAGTGTGAGGAAACTTCAAGTATGTGATATAAATGATGTATTTTGATCTCACAATAAAAAATCACAGATATTAAGAAAATTCAGAAAAATTTGAATCAATATTCAGATGAGCTTTATATTCAGATGTGAAGAAAAGATCAGCTGAGAAGTCAATTCAGACGAGAAGACAATTCAGCTGAGCTGAATCAGACTTGAAAAAATTTAGCAGTGAAGCAATTCAGATTAGATGAATCAAAATCGAAGCTGAAAAGTACAAGTCTTATAAAATAAGGGTTTCTATTGGCACCCTCAGTTTCACTATTGGCACACTTTTACTCCCGGCACCACAAAACCTTGCTTTCAGCACAACAAAAATATTTCTACTATTTTCGTACTTTACGCACCACAAAAATAGTAATAAAACTACTCTTTATAACACAATTTTTTTCTACTATTATGTCCATAAGTTTACAAAAAATAAAAAAAAAATAAAAAATAAAAAAAATCAAATGAACCCTGCATTTCATCCATTTCTCCATTAACCCTTATCTTCTTCATCTCCACCATCTTCACCCACCTCCCACCACCCAAAACCATCACCAACAACCACCATTAACACCCGCCTGCCATCTCCACCACCCTCACACACTTGTAACTAGCAGTGAGCAAAAAAACCGAAAAACCAATCCGAACCGTAAACCAATCCGAACTGAACCGAAATAAACCAAACCAAAAGAAAACCGATCAAATCGGTTTGGATTGAAACCAAACCGAATTTAAATGGTCTGGTTTCGGATTACCCTAATTAGAAACCACCCAAACCGAAACCGAACCGAATTCCCAACCATATATATATACCCAATATTACTCAACCCAAATAAATCCTAGTAGTAGTACATTAGATGTTGTACTAATTAGGCACATGAGTTGCCACTTTTATACTTTTTGTTGTATTAATTAGGGCCATGAATGAACTGATGATGTACGTTTGTTGTTCTAATATATGTAATAACAACTAACTAGTAATTAGCCCTGATGTACATTTGCAATATGTTATTAAGTGGCTTTTGAATATGTTGTGTGCACTAATGTTATAAAGTAATTAGCCCTGATGTACCTTTAATATGTTTTTACTTTATATTTAAATACTTCAGGTGAAAATTGTGATTTATAATAATGTGTAGTTCAGACTTGTGAAACCGAAACCAAACCGGATCCAAACTGAAACCAACCCGAACCAAACCATTGGGTTCGACATAGTTTGGGTTTGGTTTGGGTGGTAAAATATGTCGACCAAACCGAATAACTATGTGTAAAACCCGAACCAAAACCGACCAAACCGAACCACGCTCACCCCTACTTGTAACACACATAACCACCACCCAACCCCAGCAACCACCAATCTAACCATCTTTAATCTGCAAATCATCATCTTCAACAACAAAAAAACAACCGTCCAGGAAATCAAAACCCCGTTAAAAAAAACGAAATCGCCGCAAGAAGACACTGAAACTACTTATCCATTCTTAGATTAGGAGAATTGGTGATTCATTTTCAGCTTGTGTTCTACCATGGAAGCTAGCAACAACGGCCTCCGGTGAATCCGCCGTTCAACCCCTGCGATTTGAACAACCACACGCCATCGTCATCCAACTACATAAACTCTTTGTATGAAAAACCTAATTTCCCATCTTCAAGTCGCCGGCGCCGACCCTCATTTTCTGCAACGGGGCCACCATTCTTCCGCCGAAGCTAATTGGATCGGCCTTTATAGGCCTTCTAGAAGACAGATCGGAATAGAAGAAGAAAAGAGGAAGAAGAACAAGAAAAGAGCTTCGAATTTTTTATTTTTTGAAAATGAAGAGCTGTGATTTGGGTGCTTGATTTATGGAAGCTAGGGTAGCTGAGGGAGGAGGAGGAAGAAGGGGGGGGGGGGGGGGGGGGCTGAGGAGAGGCTTTGGATTCTCAGAGGGTTTTTTTTTTTATCTTTTATTTTTAATTCATTAATTTGATAGAAGAAGAAATTTGGTAAATGAGGACGGAAGAAAGAGAAACCGGCGATTTTTTCTTTTACCAAGGGAAGAAGACGAGATGTAATGGGAAAATGAAGTAGATAATGTCTAAAAAATCCTCTCCATTTCACTACCATTATTTTGCAATTTAACAATTCTGGCTCTCTATTCTGCCACTTTTTAAACAGAGTATCTCCAAAACACTCCCACTATTGTTGCTCTAACACACAAACACAGACAATGAAATTCAGACATACAGAGAGAAAGAGCAAGAAAGAGAGAGAGAGAGACCTCATAGCACCCGCCAGTATGCAACATTCCTGGTTGTGTAACCACGCCCACCCAAAACCTTTATAAGAGGGACGTTGAAGGACCTCACGAAACGTAAGCATTCAGCATGACCTATAACAGATCCAAGAATTGAAGCACCCCAACCTGTCCCCAGCCAAAGAATCTGCCCCATGCTGAAGAACAACTGCATCAGGCTTTACAAACCTCCTCCATAACCTTCTGGATAATAGGACAGAATAGACTAAGGAAACTTGTAATGATCCAAGAACATCATAGAATAATTACTTGGCCAAAATTGTATTACACGTTTAAGGGAGAGATTCATATTATTATGCACAAACAAAAGCTCGTCACCAAAACAAATTAAAATCCAATTACTCAAAAGCAGCTCGGGACATTCACACCCACTGATGCAAAGGATCGAGAGTAAGATCGATTTCCACATACAAAAAGACAAGTAAAAAAACTCCATAGTTTCTAGATATAGGGAGAGTACAACACAGCCAACAACATGGACTAGATAACGATTCCTAGCTTCTAGGTTAAAAATCTGCACAAGGGAGGACAGCCCTATTCATTTGTCAAGAATCATCCATCTTATCCTCATCCTTCACGGCGATGTCAGATCTGTTCCTGTAATCAAAATATCATAGTAATTCATATCAGATGAAAAGAAAAGGAAATAAAAATACTACAAAGAATCATCTGTGCAAATATTTGCCAAATTTCCTCAAGCAATGGTGAATTTGGAAGACATATGGAATAGAATTTCACAACTGAGAGGGCTGTCAAAGGAGTGTTATAATCAACCGAGCTTTGTTTTGGGAAAAAATCTGATGCAAGGAGTCAGTCTCTATTAGAACGGACCGTCAGATGACTGTCACGTGTAGAAAAAGACAAAACTATTCCGTTTGTTTGTGCAGGTGGCAGTAATCTGACGGTCTGTTCTAATAAGGAGTCCCTACAGCAGAATTACCCTTGTTTTGGAACGCAGAATGTACACTATGTGACAAGATACAGATAAAGTAGGACAATTAGAGACGGTCTACAGGAACTAGGCCTTGGCCCTCTTCATTAACAAAAAAGACACTCCACAAACATAATTAGAAGATTTTCCCGAATTAGGAAGCACGTATTATGCCTCATGTCAAATAGTAAGCATATATACCTCACATTGCTATCTTTTGTCGGCATTAAGTGAGCATCACCCCTCCTGGCTACATAAGAATCTTCTTCACCATCAATTAAGTCTGAATCCATCCTTGCAGTACCGCGCGACGAAGACCTAGAGCTCAATGTTTTCTCATCTTCATCGGAATCATATTGGGTATCGTCGCCATTCCAGATCCGGGGTTTTGGCCTTCGATCCATGGCTTCTTCAGCCTATATTGAGGATATGTCTCCAACAATGTTAAAAAAAAAAAAAGGAAAGTACAGGATTAGTCTTGGCTCAAAACTACTAACCTCCTCTGGGACAGCTGTTGTGGGGGGTGTCGTCTGGAATGGTACACTCGGTGCATGCTGTATCTTTGAAAGTTGCTCTAGCAGGATATTCCTAAAGTAAAAAAATGCAAAATCGCAACTATTAACTAAAATGTTGATACCAAAAATGGAAAAAGTTTCAAGAAAATTAAAATGAAAAAGGAAGATATAAGATACCTGATTTTCTCCATGTCTCTCGGTGAATTCTTGTTCTCCATGTCACCGGGTTGTATATGAAGATTGTAGTCTGGACCGAAGTACTCAAAATACTCATTGTAGGGTAATCTGTTATCTGGCTCAACCCCTACAGCAACTGCTGTCTGAACAATATCAAAGAGAGAACAAATTGAGTACATGATACAGTAAAAAAGTGCGAGAAGTAACAAATTAAACAAATAAGTTGGGGGAAGGGGCATAACACACACAAACACAAACACTGAAATTCACAAATAAAGAGAGAGAGAGAGACCTCATAGCACCAGCAACGTGCAACGTTCCTGATTGTGTAGCCGCCCCCGCCCAAAACCATAAGAGGGACGTTGAAGGACCTCATGAAACGTAAGCATTCAGCATGACCTCTAACAGACAGATTGAAGCACCCCAACCTGTCCCCAGCCAAAGAATCTGCCCCACACTGAAGAACAACTGCATCAGGCTTATAAACCTCCATAACCTTCTGGATAATAGGACGGAATAGACTAAGGAAACTTGCATCGTCTGTTCCATCATTTAACGGAACATTAAGAGCATAGTACTTCCCTTGAAGTGCACCAACGTCTTTAATGTGGCCAGTACCCGGGAAAAAATCACCAAACTTATGAAAAGACACTGTCATGACTCTGTCAGTAGTGTAGAATGCCTCCTCGACACCATCGCCATGGTGGACATCTATATCTACATACAATACACGCTGCACAGTAGCACTAGGAAAATTAGAGGGAAGGGCTTACAAGAAACAAATTTAGCAAAACCAGTACAAACAACGAAAGCAATTACACAAAAAAATATATATATATAAATGTATCAAATCAAAACTAGTCTACAGGTATTGTCTGGTCTCCTGCATCTCGGAAACAGTGCACCACCCGAGGATAAAAAATACAAGTCCAGATATGTAAAAGTAAGCCCTAAGATATATGAGTTAAACATCCAGCTTGTGGATTACATGAGTAACATCTTTAAAAACGGAATTTCGCAAAATGACGGTATCATCCTAGATTGTGATCACTGGTTTAAGGAATAATTCCCCACCACAAACAATGCATCCATCAGCCTTCCATACACCCTCATTTGATCCCATCTCTTTGTCACCCTCTGAACACTCTACAACTCATCCTTCCACACCTACCTCAACTTCCAGCATTACCGACCACCCTGCTGACAGAACTCATCAAATGTGTCTTCATCCAACTACCATGGCACGCAGACAAGCCCATCATATCACCAAACATTCCCCAACCCCAAATTACTTAACCACTGAACCTAACACATACCTTTCAAGCCAGTAAGTTTAAAGAATGGCGTGAAGCCATGCAAGACGAAATAAATACTTTGGTCTAGAGTCTCTAGACACAGACATGGACTTTGATTCCTCAACCTTCCAAGAAATATGTTGTGGGAAATAAATGGGTGTTTCCTATTAAAGGGAAGCCAAATGGTTCTATCGATCGTTACAAGGTTCGGTTAGTCGCCAAGGGCAATAATCAACAACCTGGCACCATTCAAACAGTTTTAAGCATAGTTGTTGCTCATAAATGGCCTCTTCGACAAATTGACATGTCTAACGCGCTTTTGCACAGCACACTTAATGAAGAAGTTTATATGTTGCAGCCACCACAGAAAGGCATTGCTAGTGAAGCAAGTTGATTGATGGTGTAGTGAAGTTGTAGTTTTACTCCCCTACGCCCCGTACAAATCCAAGACCCATGAACCAGCAATCTAAAAGGCCGGCTGACAAGTTGTGGAGCGGATGGCATAAAGTTAAAAGCTAGAGATGGAGGCCGTGATTAAATTCGGCACCAGCTTTCTTAGTATCAGGAAGATTCAAATATGCTTCCATTCTTTTTATTCATTTTCCAATCTATACTAAAATCCTAATGGTATATCTTCAATCCGTAATTCTAGGACACATGTATCATGAAGAGGAGCTTAAACGGTTTTTCTAAAGAACATTCATATAGACCTTCAACGATAAATTGTGGAAAGCAAAAAACTTTGATTAGTATCCTAGTAAAAAATTACGTTCTCCTAAAACAAGTCTGCAACATCAACAGCCAAAGATTGGTAATTTTTATAAGAGTTAATCCACTGCTTAAGGTTTCTCAGCATAACATGTTTCTGCTAAATCTCCCAAGTTAGGGGCCATCACAGAAAGAGCCCTCATGATTTACATAGCCAATTCTTGCAACAAAATTTTCAATTTACTAGTATACACACGAGACATAAACCTGGAAAATTGCTCCAAGAACATCATAGAATAACTACTTAAGTTCTCAAATCATGTCAACAACTGAAAAGATACTGCTTTTGGCCAAAATTGTATTGCAGGAGGAATACCCTGTTCATATTATGGACTCCACTACCTTCTCATATAACGTTTCACCTACTCAATGGGAAAAGGACGAGACGTCGTGGACGTGGTAGGGGGGGAGGGGGCATAATAAGGAAAAGGGAAAATTATCATGCACAAACAAAGGCTCGTCACAATAACAAAGTATGAAAATCAAAATAAATACCAGTTGCATGGTCAAATAAAGGGATTAAAGTGAAAAAAAATTACCCTGTGGACCTTGAGAAGCTCAAGGATGCCAAGAACGATATCATTAACGTAACAAAACCCAGAGGCCTCACTTTTCTTAGCATGATGCAAGCCACCAGCCCAATTGATAGCTATATCTGCATCCTCCCTGTTCAGCTTCACAGCACACCCAATCGACCCGCCAGCTGATGCCTGGCAAAATTCCATTAGTCCATCAAAAACCGGACAATCCTCCCCAACATTAAACCTTTTAAGCTGTCTCGAATGCGTATGATCATTAGTCGTCTCCGGCGTCACTGAAGCCAGAAAATCCACATACTCCTCTGAATGAAACCGCCGGATATCCTCCTTTCCGGCGGGGAATGGTCGGTTGATTTCCATCTTCCGGTGCAGATAGTAGTGGACTATAAGACTGTGGGCCATACGGATGCGGTGGGGTTTCATGGGGTGGCCTTGACCGTAGTAGTATTCACCGATTGATGGCTCGAAGAAATAGGTAACTCGGCGCTTTTTGCCATCGGTGCCTGAGGGAAGGGATGCACCACCCACCGATGAGAAGTCCATTGACGGCGACGGCGGTGCTATCGCTTCTTCGTCGTTAGTCGGAGACGCGCTGATTCTGTTGTTAGTCTTTTACGGTGACCTAGTAAAATTTAGTGTTATTTGTTTATAAGGACGTATTTTGGTATTTAATTAGGCACTTAGGACATCCAAAAAAGATCATTAGTTATAAGGACGGGTTTATTTTATTTTTCCACTTCTACCCTTCATATATACGCTGTTTTTAAAGCAAATTCAAATCAATCCTCTTCATAATCACAAAACTGATTCTGATTTGCATTTGTTCTGCTTCGATTATGCTTTCAATTCTGATTCTTATGCAATTTCTGCTCGTGTAATTGGATTGTTCGCCGCATCTGCTCGTGTAATCGGATTCCGATTCTGCAATTTCTGCTCGTGTAATTTTGGTGTCGATTTGTGCATCAGAGTTTCGAAAAATCATCCAGCTTCGTTGTTCATCTTCTTCTTCAATTTTTCTGGTAATTTTTTAGATTTTTGCGTGCATTCTGTTATTGATTTTTCATATTTGTCTGATGCTTTTCGAGATTTTGTTTATTACTCATGTTTGTTGTTGATTTTGTTCGTGCATTCTTTCTGCAAGTATTCTAAGTGGTCTATAAGTTTGAATGATTTTGCTTCTTGTTTGAATTAGCTTTTCTTCTTCTCTGTGTTTGTTCAGTATTGTATTATGATCAGTCTTCATTTTTGTTTTTCTGATTTGGCTTGTATTATGTTTGTTTATAGTATTGATTGATGCAGTAGTAGTCATTATTCTTCATTGTTACATTTGTTCTTTTTTAATGATTTTTGTAATATATGTTATTTTTGTGTGTATGCAGTGAATTTTAGTCGTAGTTAGTGTTATTTCAGAGTACGTTTGTTCTTTTTGAATGATTTTTGTATTATATGCAGTGTATTTTCAGATGGAATTAGTATGTGTTTTCTTGTTATGTGAGTTTGATGTTTCTTTTTGTAATTTTGTGAATATGCTTTACATGAATTTTGATTGCATTCTAAATAGAGTTATTTGAGTTTCACTATGGTGATATGTCATGTTCCTTTTGCTTTGCAGATTGTGTAATGTTTTTTGGGATTTATTCTGTATGGAGGACAGACAGTGGTATATTTCCATGTTCTTGAATGAATGTTGTAATCAGTGTATTTGAATTTCAGTTTTGATGTCTATATACCTGATTTCGTGTATGCAGTGACATTCATTTGTTATGCAGTGACTGTCATTTTTTATGCAGTGACATTGCCTGCTATGTATTCATGCATCTTTTTTTGTGTGAACTGTGTTATTTTAGTTGATTTTATTCAATATTGATCTAATGTATTGAGTTATCAGAATGATATTGAATAATTATTGGACTGAATGAAGTTATTTGGAATGTGTATTCATGATGTAGTCATTGCAGTGACATCCTTCTCCATTGCAGTGACATAGTCCTTTTTTTTTCCTGCAGGGTTATATTGTGTTTACAATGTTGATTCTTATGTGCACCTATAAGGAAGAGATGTGTGTTGTCACAGTGACAGTTGATAGTACGTTAAAGTATATTCATGATAGACTTTCAAATCGGTGGACGGATTTGAAGGATATGTCTATCAATTTGTATTATGTGTTGCCTGATGATCCCAAGTGGCTGTTATGTTCCGATGATGATGTGCAGTCCATGATTGCTCTTGCTGAATCTTATAGTGCTAAGCGTGTTAAAGTGGAGGTTGTACGGAATGATGTTGTTGGTTCTTCATCTTCGTACAATGATGGTAGTTGTGTTGGATCTGAAGATGTTGTTGATGATGAGGGTTCTATGATTTCGTCTTCGACTGATAGTAATGTGTTGACTTTTGGTTGGGACAAAATTGTAATCAAAGAAGGTCAATTGTTTGTTGGTGGTGCGGATGATTTTAGGGAGTGCCTTCAAAAGCTGTCTATACAAACTGGTTTTAAGTATGTCTACAAGAAGAATGATTGTTGTAGGATTTATGTTGTTTGTGCTAAGATGAATGAAGCAAATTGTAGTTGGTATGTTCGTGCTTTGGTATAGAAATCCAGTGGATTCTTTTATGTAACTAAGTTGTGCAATGTTCATACTTGTGGTACGTCTTCGACATCTTTTGGGCGAGATCGTCGTATGACTTCTGATCTTCTTTCGAAGGTTGTTCTTCGTAAGGTTCGTGAAGACTCGAGTTTCTCTGCATCAGATTTGCGACTTTTGGCCGGTACTGATCATGGTCATGCAGTTGTTTGGTCTGCTGTTAACAAAGCTAGGGATTTGTTATATGGTGATGTTAAAACCTCATTCAAAAGTTTGCCTGGTTATGTTAACAGTGTGCTTGAAACGAACCCTGGTTCTGTTGCTATTTTAGAGGTGCATCCTGAATCTCGTCATTTTCAACGGATGTTTATTGCGTTTGATGCTTGTATTCGTGGGTTCAAACATTGTTGACCAATGCTCTTTTTGGATGGGGCTCATTTGAAGTTTGATCAGTCTGGCCATTTGTTGGGTGCAACTGGGAAGGATGGTGATAATGGTATGTGTTATTTTGAGTAACTCTTTATCTTTTATGCAGTGACACTTGAGTTTATGCAGTGACACTCTATTTTATTATTTGAGAGTTGGTTTTTTTTATCACTTTCCATATGGCATTGCTTTGATACCTTCTTTTTTGAGTTCCTGTATCAACCGTCTCTGCATTTAGGTTCTGATTTTTGTGTTATGACTGTGTCTTTGCACTTTCTTGTTTTGGTATTGAGATTTTTGTTGCAGTGACATTGGTTTTGTGTTATTTTGCTGTGATGTTCTGATTTGATATTGTTCCAGGAATATATCCTCTGTGTTATGGTGTTGTTGATTCTGAGGATTTCGATAATTGGAGATGGTTCTTGTTGCATTTGAAGAATTTGCTTATCCAGTTCGTCGGATGACGTTCATGACCGACAGAATCCTCGGACTATTGGATGTTATACGTGAAGTGTTTCCCGATGCATTTCATTCTTATTGTATTTACCATTTGAAGTTGAATCTGAAGACTTGTTTTAGTGGTAAATATGTAGGTAAATCTTTGCGTGAGATAATGGTCCATTTGTTTTACCAATGTGCTTATGCTCCGACTGTTGAAGAGTATGAGAAATACATGGCTGATATGTTACTTGAAGGTGGAGAGCGTGCATAAACGTTCTTTGCGAATATAGATCCGAAGAATTGGGCCAATGCTTATTTTGAAGGTTGTCGGTATGGTCATACTGCTTCTACTTTTGCTGAGTCGTTTAATGCTTGGATATTTAAGGAGAGGCACCTTCCTGTGTTGAATATGGTAGATGGCATTCGTATCAAGATCATGACAAGATTCTCAGATAAGCGTGCTGCTGCAGCATCATTTTAAGTCTTTGATCTGTCCAAAAGTTGATTCTATTTTGTCTAAGCTGATGGATTCGGGCAGTCACTTTGGTGTTGCTAGTTGTATTTATTATAAGTATGAGGTTTTTTTCATCTCCGCCGGCAAGTGTTAATTTGGATATCCATGCTTGCCCATGCAAGGAGTGGCAGGGGAATGGTTATCCGTGTATTCATGGATTGGCTGTGATTAGGAGTACATGTTTTCCTTTGAATGAGTACGTGGATCCTTGTTATTTGACACAGTCATATGTTGATTCATACGATTTTGGAGTACAACCAATTCCTGGTCCATTTTTGAAGAATAATTCTGAAGATCTTATTGTGCTTCCACCTGTTCCGAAGAAACAGCCTGGTAGGCCTCGGACGAAGCGTCTTCGATCTCGTGGTGAGAAATCAACTCGTGTTATCCAATGTGGTCGTTGCCATGCGTTTGGCCATCATAATAAGAAGGGTTGTTTTGCTCGTCTTAATCGATAGTTAATCTATTTTTCTGGTTTTGTAAGCGTTGACTTTTCGATTTAATAAGCATGATTTGTGAGATTTCCCTAATGCAGTGACATTAATCTTATTACATTTTGTATGCTCATTGAGTGCTAAGAGTTGTAATTCATTTAGTTTCTATTGTATTCATTGTAAAGATCTTATTATATAGTTATTGTGAAGTCATTTGTATTTGTTTTTGATACCCAATTTATTTGTGATGTTTCTATGTTTGTGTTTGTTTAATGAGTTCATTCAAATGATTGTTTCAGTGAGTGCAGTGACATCAGTGTCACTGCATCTTTCTGAAGAATTTTTTTGTATAGAAATTCTAATGCATTTAATTCCCTTTTCCACATAAAGTGTTAACATCAATCCATAAAGAATTAGAATTCATTGCACAAGAACCTGAACCATCAATCATTTCCAGTTTCTTAAAACACAATGAACCCTCAAACATGATTTAGTAATTATGAACCATTGGATCTTTTGATTTATAAGTTTATATACAATGAGATTTATTCTTGTACTGAATGTGAATTCAGTTGTGCTTCTTTTTATTCCCCCTATTTGTTTGCTTTATTTCTATCTTTGTATTTGTTTTTTGAATGAACTGAAATGTTTTTGAGCTGACTGCAGTGACATCGTTGTCACTGCATCTGAAATAACATGCCTTTTGAGTGTTAATTCCTTGTCCCGTTGTTGGTTTCATGCACTCACTTGAATCTTAAAATTTTGTGCGGAGTAACAATTAGAAATTTTACTAGCATTTTATGAAAAAAATGAAGCATCAAACATTTTTGATTTGTATAAACAAAATGAAGCAATAGTTATGAACCATCTAACCAAAATGAAGTATCAGTTATGAACCATCAATAGAAACCCATCGCCTTATGATAGTCTAGTCTTCAACTACATCATACCAATGATTGACCATCAACATAGCAAAACAAGCTGAATAGTCAAAACAAGTAAAATTACGGCTATTTTAGTCCCGTATGTGAAGTCCGTCAAGCACTAATGAATTTACTACCATTGCCTTGAACTGCTGCACTTGTTCTGCTGCTAGTTGTGGTGGAATTTCTAAATCTTGTGCTAGCTTGTAGATGTAATATGACACGTAAAGGGCACAGTCCCTGCATTACATTTCAATGATTCTGTTATTATTGTGTATCCTTATTTTTGGTCATTATGTTAAGAATTGCATTCAGACTTACGTTGCATTATCTTGTAAAGGTAGGTTTGCAACCTTTTCCACTTTCGTTGCTATTATCGGTTGCTGGCTGTTTGGTTCAATGGCTTGTGAAAGCATCTCTACCTGCAAAATAAGGCCAGTCCATGTGCAATGTTTTTGTTATATTGTATGATTTTTGTGAAGAAGATGCAGTGACAGTAAATTCAGTGATAGAAGATGCAATTTTTATCATGATTTCTTTGATAACTTACTGTAATTTCGCAGTCTTTGATGAATACATCGGGTATGTCTAGTTTCACCGCTGCTGAATGATGCATTTTCCATGTTGTGTCTCCTAAAGTGTATGTTAGGAGTACCGAGTGGTATGGCCTTGGCTCTAATCCCATACAGCATAACGGGAGAAAAACTTTCTTTTCTTGATGTATTATTTCCAGCATCTCGATCGTTTTCTCATTTCTGTATGTCTTGTCGCGCTAATATTATAAATGTGAACTGGAAGCTATTTATTCAAATTAGTTTTTTATGCATACCCATGTTCCTGCATTGAATATGTGGTAGTTCGGCTTAACTAAATTTGCACATTTTAAGAGCTCAATGAATCCTTGAACCACTTGTTGCAAATCTCATTAGGCTAAGTTAGTTTATTTCTTTATCAAATAATTCAGTTTCATCAAGTAATGCAGTGCGAGTAAGATGGAATTAGACTAAGATGCAGTGACGGTAAGATGGAATTAGACTATGATGCAGTGACAGTAAAATTTTACCGTTTCGTCTATTTGTAGCTCATTGAGAACTTCCATTATCGAGTCAACGTTCACATATGGGTAGTCTCCGAATGATTTTGCCCATACTACAGCCCCGCACTTAGTAATTTATTGTTAGTATTCAATTTTTCAAGAAGATTTATTTTGTATGTTGTTGTTAAGTTATTTTTGCTTACTCTTGTCCTTCATTGTTGTTTAACTCTTGAATTCTTTTGAACACTTCCGGGAGAATGTGTTGTCCACACTTGTATTTATCTTTGTCTTTGTGGATTATGATTTTCCCTTGAAACCTCGGATTTTGCTTAGGGATGTAGTAATCTTTCCCTTTCCCTTTCTGATCATTCTTTTGCTTTTTCTTCTTTTCTTCGGCATACTGGAAATCAGGATTCTCTTTCTTTGTCCTCTTTCTTGCATTTTTCTTCACCCCCCTTTCAATTGTGAAATATGGGGTCCGTTGATGAGTACGAGGTCGTAGCTGTCGTGCAGGTTTTTCAAGTTTTTGTGCAGCATGAGTGTGTTGATCAGCTTCATCCTGTTCTTCTAAATTTTGTGTGACCTGGTGAGTTGCAATGTTGTCAATTTCATCTTGTAATTCTTGATTCTTTTTTTCCAGTTCTCCAATTTTTGTTTCTTCACTCTGTATCTTTTCTTTGAGGCTTTCATTCTTCTCTTTCTCACCTTCAAGTTCAGCTTTCAAATTCCCGATTGTGGCTCCCTTGTGAATAATGTTTGCTCAAGTGTTCCCACTTTTTCTGTAAGCTCCTGCACCAGTTCTCTGTTTTTTTCTTCCTCTTCCAACATAGCAGCCATCTTTTTCTGTGAAGCACCTTGTTCATTGTAACTCTCCAACAGGTTCATTTTCCTTTATGTTCTCTTTTTGCCTGTTGATGGTCGACATTGCAAGCTCAATCTTCTCATTCAATTCTTTAACTTCAATCTCCAACTCAGTTTTTTCAGCAGTAGTGACATCTAATGTCTCATTGATGTCCGAAATCTTTGCTTCAAGTTCTTCATATTTCTTCGAGATATCCACTTCTGCCTGCTTCAAGTCTTTCACTTTTGATGCTAGGCTTAGATTCTGATGTTGTAGCTCTTCAATTCTTTTCTTTATCATGGCAACACATGCTTGATCACTCTTGTCTTTTGCATGCAAACATATTTTAAAATACAATAATTAGTAAATCAAGTTCCTTCTTTAGTGTAAGCATTGTTTTCTATTTGCAGTGACATTGTGTGATGCAGTGACATTATGTAATGTCACTGCATTTTGGTCTTTTAGTACTTTGTAGTTGTCAATACCATGGCTTGCTTTAGTTCTGCAATTTTGATGTTTGCATCTTCTACTTCTCTTGACAAGGTGATGTTTTTCTGTTTTATCTCTTGAACTTCATCCTGCACCAGTTGTAGTAAATGTGAAGTTTAAGTGCAGTGACATAAATTTTTATTGATTTTCTTTTGTGGTAAACATGGAAAAAGTAGGTTTACAATTGGTGGTGATGGTGTTGGGGTCAACAATCTGAATGATGGAGTTCTTCCATATTTATTTGTAGGTTTGTGTGCTTGTTTAGGAGTGTGTTGTTCTTGTACCTCTTCATCGTGTTGTTGTGGTTGCATTTCTTCCTCATTGGCTTCATATTGCCAGTCACTTGGTTCTGTTTCCATTCCATCCTCTCCAGATTTGATATCATCACTTTCAGAATCTGTTTCATTCTCTTCTGGTTGCACGTCTTCTTCTTCTATTTCCATGGTATCCTCTGCACATTCATGTTCATCACTTCCAGAGTTTCTTTCATTCTCTTCTGATGTACTCTCTTTTCCTTTTGTTTCCATGCTTTCCTGTCCACAGTCATGCTCTTCATGATCATCAGTTTCATAATTTGTTTCATGCTCTTCATTATCATCACTTTCAGAATTTCTTTCATCCTCTTCGGCTGCCATTTCATCATCCGGATCCTTTTGACTGCTTCATGTCTCTTGCTTTTTTCCCAAGCTTTGTATGAGGAGGAACTCAGTCAATGTTGGAGTCAATTCTTCAGCATTGAACTGTTTCAATTTTGCATTATTAAAGTATTTAGTTATTTCTTTTATCATGGATTCACATACAAGTATTCTATGTTATTAAATAAAGAACTATAACAATAATGCAGTGCAGTGCATTTCATTACAGTGACAGGCAATAACAATGTAGTGACATGCAATAACAATGCAGTGACCATTTACTGATCTTCAAAATTTAGATAGAATTACTTTCTTAATATTTACCTGATGTTTGACGGACCTTTTCTAGGCTATATAGATCCTAACCGGCAGTGTACCGGGTCAAACTGTAGTGCTAGTGTGGTGAGTCAGAGTGTCGAATCCTCAGGAAAAACGTGGTAATTCTTTTAAGTGTGGTTAAACACCAAAGAGCTGTTATTAACTCGATCTAAACCGCAATTTTATAACACATATGACTACTATTCTACTTAACATAAAATAAATGTGTAATTTAAAAGTTATTCTAATATAATATATATAGATATATAAATATATATAGATGTACATGGATTGCAATATATATATATAGATATAAATATATAGATACCAATATATTTATAGGACTAGCCAAAGTTTATATAATTGATTTATACGATCTTTTCCAGTAAACGGAATGTGCTCGATCTTTCCTTTTATATTAGGTCCAATTGAGTAAATGAAACGGTGCACTCCTGAGGTTAACAATTCCTCCTCACACGAGCGTATGAAATTGTCATATGTCATTGTCATCAGTTTAATCTCCACAACTGCCCCATGCTAATCTCAGTTAGTCTGAACAGGTACCGAGTACAAATCTACCCCGGATAAAAGAGGTTATTCCGTTTGTCAGACGGCCGATGTTATTCAAAAGGCTCCGGTTGTCAGGCGGATCGATTTAACTTTCCGGTGTTAGTTTCAATTAAACCGTTGATTTTAACATTATTACGATCTTGAGCACAATTTTAATAAGATTAATCTTTCCCAAGATAAATCTGCCCCCGGTAGGAAATAGGATTCCGTTGTCACGCTTTCGCACGGCCAATTTTACCCTCCGGTTTTTCTATCTTTTATCTCATATCCTAACTTCTCTGGTCAGTTCATCGTTAGGTTATATGGTGCGATTCATCTTGGTTAATTACGTCAATCCGAATATTATCAATACGTTACAAAATAGAAAAAGATTCAATTAACTCAATTTTAGTAAATTTTACTTAGACAGCATTCATTTACCAAAAAAATCGAAACAAAACGATTACATAACTTTGGCTAGTTATTAGATTTAGCCTAAAAACATTATAACAACTAAAAAGATAAAAACAAACATAACAAACATAAATACTTTAGAAAATTTACCCGATTACAAATCTTTGAATCGAGTCGTATTCTTCCGGATATTACAACGACTTCAACAACACCGAACTTCCGATAATTTCCCGAGCATTACAACAGTACTACGGTATTATTATTTTTGGCATAAGGCCTATTTACAAACTACGAAAATAAAAGAAAATAAGAAGGAGGAGATATATATATAGGATATTGTATATATATATATATTGGTACACTTCCATCGCTGCTGAACTGAGCTCCTTATATAGAAAAAAGTCTTCAAGCCGGCCTGGGCCGGGTTTAGGGCGGACCGGTCCGGTGTAATGATTACATTCAACCCCCTTAATTATCCAATTGCCGGATAAATTTATATATTTTGGAATAAAATTTCTAAAATTCATATCACGAGTTCTGGATCTCCAAACAACATGATTCAAGAGGCATCGGAAAGCTCTCGGAAAAATCTACAACTTTCATGAAGGACTCTTCTTCAGAAAATGTCGTTTTGATGATCCATTTGTTTGTCGAAGATATTTCTCGATTACCACTTAATCAAATCGATTAGCCACTTGACCACTTCGATTGACCACTTAACCACTTAAGCAATTCGATTGACCGTTTAAGCTCCGACACTCTCTAAATCCTTCCGAGATACGATTATACTTCAAAGATGTCGATTCTCGGGGTCTCGGCTTATAAATCTGCAATAAAATGCCACAAATACCCACGTAAATCTGACATGACACTCCGATTTACTAAAATCGGTACAAAACGATAACTTTTCATTATTATTACTAACTTTTACTACTAACTATACTAAACTATAAAGATTAATATTTCATATCATTTATACCATAATTTCATATATTTTATATAGAATTCGTTGATAAAACATAATAATATAACGTATATTTAATCATATAAAAGTAGTATATCAACTACTCCCCACTTAACTTTTGATCGTCCTCGAGCAAAAATAAGCGGTAATAAAAGATAATATAATTGATCAGATTATAATTTTTAATGTAATTTATATTGTCAATATTATAAATATATTACTTATTCTAATTTAAAAGTGTAAGAAGACAGAAAGTGCATATAACTGAAATTGTTTAAACATCAAATATTATTTAGATGAAATTGTACATGTAATACTTAATAAGTATAAATAACATATTAGAATGATTTTTAATCGCAACTATTATGAAATCCTGGAATCGGAAACTTGGTCAGGTAGTCGACAAAAATGGCTTATAAAGCTTAGGCTCAAGATGTTGGTTAATCGGAAAAAGAAATCAAAAAGAGAAAGAGGCAAGTCGTACGTACCTATATCTTCATATTTCTGATCAAAAAAGAAAACAATCATCGATTAATAGCATCCTATTTTATACCCTCTATTTTTTCAGATTTTCTCTCTCTTCTTTTTTTTTTTTTTTCAATCAAGAACTAAAAGCGTGAGTGTGTGTAGAAAATCAAACTTACAAGCATTGCTTCATCAAGATTGATCGGAGTACTACTCTTTCGATCGAAAATTACAAGTCCGGTTTCCTTAAACTTGTAATCATTCTTGAGATCTTATTATTCGACTCTTTCTTTTTCATTCTATGCCTTCATTCCCAGCAATAGGATATTTCATGATAATACCCTAGCTGGACTACTATCATCAGGCAATCGGGAGCTTTTATACCTCATAGTGATATAGGACATTTCGAGATAACCCCCTACTGCACTCAAATTATTGGTAGCTACAACCGATATGTTCTTTTTATTTTTAGGTTGTCGATCACAGATAAGGAAGATACCTGGTATTTGATTAATTCTGTGTAGACTTGGTGCTTCGTTCTTAATTCTTTTATAGAATATTAACATATCCGAACTCATTACCAAAATCGACTATATTGCAAGTGTCATGAGGTAAGATCGAATATACTAATACTTATCTAATTTTTCCAATCTCAGCATACACCAAATCTTAGCTTTTATTTCTTCATTTCTTTTCATAAGTACGTACAAACTTGCGGAATTTCAAAGGAAATGTAGACCAAAATTAGCTAAAGGTCGGTTACTTCTAGTTAATCACAATGGCCATTTCGAGTGAGGTCTTGATCACTCTAATCATCGAAATTTGAAGTAGGAACAAAAATTGGAAATTTATTTAGGTAGGCTATTTATTTGGCTATAGTTTAAATTTTTTTTTTGTGGTGCCAAAAATCGTCATCCCTAGTCCAATTCCAAACTCATAATTTATATTGAAAATAAAATTATTCTAAAAATTTTACTTATAAATATCATCATACCTATATAATTTCATGAAAACAATATTTAATATTAATTACTCAATTATATAAACTTAAAATCTCATTAAAATTTAAATTAGACATAAAATATAATTATAATATATCTAATATACTTTACTTAAAAACTTATTCTTCCAAATTATATCATTTTTTATTCATATTTATATATTAACTACTTAATTTATCTAAAAAATTAAAAATAAGTAATAAAAAATTTGATAATTTTATAATTTATAGCTATTTTTTCAAAAATTTTAATGAATTTTCTAACCTAACTCTACTCCCCACTTACGAAGTGGCATCGTCCCGATGTTCAATGAGTAGTAAAAAGTAGGTTTGAAAATAAAATTAAAATTATCTATTAGCGTTATTATTCCGATTCCATTATTAGCGTATACTAATATATTATTAAATAACAAACTTAAAAAAACTGAAACATATTTATTAAACAAGATAAACGATTACACTTAAAAAAAACATAAACTTATTACTACTAACTTAACTTAAGTTAACTTATTAAAAACTTAAACTAACAACCAACAAACCATCTAAATTGTTTGACGAACAACCCGGTGTATCAACCGGTAACAAGCCAACTCTATTATCTCTAGACGGAAAAATTTCATCCGTCTCAAGCTCTTCAACTCCATTCATTTGAACACACAATCTTGAAATCATCAACGAAGAAGGCATAGGCTTCCCCTACTGCCCCTCGTTATTGCAAATTCCAACACTGTCCTCTGAATTAAAATACCCCAATCCACAAATTCACCAAATGTCAAAGCATATAGCAGAAGCATTTCATTCTCGGCAAGGCTTGCAAAATCCCATGTGGGATATACTCTAGAATTAATAAAATGCTTCCACGCCTTTAGGTGTGGAAGTAAAGCACGTGTAGACATATCGTGATTTGTGTCGAAAAGTGGAAACAGACATTGGAAAGACTCATGCACTTTATTCAAATGATTATATGGATTTTGTAGTCCCCATTTCATCTCGAAATGTTGCATCGTAACAGGCGGAATTTCAAAAAGTTGGTTTATAATAGACGAAGAGAAGGGAACAGCCACTCCTCTTACCGAGACAATTTGAGTTATTTCAATCATAGGCGTCGTCTTAGGCAGAATAAAATTCTCGAACAATCGAGATATTTATTCTTCCTCTTGGCGTACTTACAAACTTCTTCCAACCGAATCCTCGAATAACAGTTTTACCCCATCGATCTATCGTATCGAAATTTAAACCTTTCTCCAACTGGATTGGAGAATTAGCAAAACGAGGGTGTAAAATTATATTCTGAGTAGAAGCTTGAGACTCCGGAACATCCGGTGTGTTAGGCTCATACGAATTAACAGATGGCGAGGATTGGTTTGACATTTAAAACAGATGAAAATTTTAAAACAGATGAAAAAAATAAATAAAAGTAACAAGGTAGAAAGTGAAAGGAATGGCAAAGTTTACTTCATGGTGCCTTTCCTTTAATAAGTAAATAAAACATACGTGGCTGCATTAGACGAACTCTAGAATGACTCAACCCTCTTTTCTTCACGGCTCGGGCCGAGAATAGGCCGGACCGGTCCGGCCTCTATTATCTTTTCACCGAGTACAGAGGTAAAAGTCAATTCTGGTTTTGGTTCTTTACCTCACAGGTTGAATAATGAAACGTACTTTCAAAATATTTAATATGATACCGACAAAACGATTAAAATGTTGAAAATGATTCACTAATGATACAAAATTATTTTTGGGTTTTTATAGTTTATAAAAATTAAAACGATTTAGAATGAAAACCATATTTCGATAAAACGATTATAAAACGAAAATAAACGAAAACGAAAACAAACCAATATCTAAATGAAAATGTCGAATACAATGTGCAGTAAAAATAATAATAAAGTTCAATCTTCTTCATAGTCCTCCTCAGGATCAACATGAAAGCTCGAACTCGGAAACGGCTGAGAAGCTGGTGGTGAAATGTAGTCGTGGTCCCGACCGAACTATCAAGACCCATCGAACTCATGCCGGTAGTGATATGCGCAAACTCGGTGAATCCTCCCCAACTAGACATCGCCGGTCTTTAAATACTGTCGAAAATACACCTGTACCACTCGATTGGCTCCCAAAAGGATATGACATTGGATGAAAGCTCGAAGGTGGTGAAATAGGTGCTACCCAGTCTGGTAAGGTATACGGATCTGACTGACAAGGTGGATAGGCAGGATCATCAAAAGTAGGATTACGAAGCAACTGCTCGTTCCTCCTTAACCCTCTACGAATATCGTCACACCACTGCCTATTACTTTCAGCATATAAAGCCATGTTGGCTTGACCACGTGCAACGTCTGATACTAAAGATTGAAACATATCATAAGTGATTGTGTTGGAGAAAGGAGTTTGTTGAGGCTGACTAGAAAAAGAAGGAAAAGAAGAAGATGCGAAAACTGGTGGAGCTGGTTGAGTTTGACGGCTTCTAATCAAAGAGCTTATCGTACCATCCGGAAGCCTAGTCAAACTTGGTCCAATCAGCGGTGCATTTGCCAGAGCTAACTTGTCATTAGGCAGGAATGGTACTCCCGTCCTACGACATAAATCTGAGATAAAACAAGGGAAGTACAGATGACTCCCTGGTCTGGCGATGACAATGCTCTCGAAAATTCTTTTAAATATTACCTTCCCAACATCCACCTTTACATCATTTACCATCGCCCAAGCGATACAAACATCTTATTTTCCATAAGCAGTATGTTTACTAGAAGGATAGAGATTATGGCTAATAAATCTTTTAATTGCCCTTAAACCTCTAATACATTTCCCGTAGTTAAACCTGTTTTCAACCCACACAGCGGTTGAATCAAAAGCGTGCTGAGCTCTCAAGGCAGTCTGTTCAAAGCTTGCAGGATCATCTAGATTCCAAACTACCCTGTAATCCTCATCATCTGGAAAAACTTCCACTCCTAAAATCGCATTTATAACGGCAGGGTTAAAAGGAACATTTCTAGTTCTTATGGGTACAGTTTGCGACTTAGTAAGCTCATCATGTGACATAGTAGACAAAACCGAATAAAACTCAGCTACCAAAGTCGTATTTATTTCCCCTTCTCTTCTGGCAGCTAGTTCTAACCACTGTCGTCTCGTAAAAATATTTTTAACTTCATCACCTAAGTCATCAAAATCTAATCCTTTTTCAACCAAAACATCACATTTACTGTAAATTCTTTGATACGCATTCTTAGCTTCTTGTGATGCTGTTTTATCGAAGCTTACGGCTTCTTCTTCAGGTGATAAAATTATTGTGCCTACGACCGGAGTTGATAAAGGAATGTTTGATTTTCGCTTTTTAGAGGCTTTTCTACTCGACTCAGCCATTCTACGATATTGGTAAAGCCAATCAACAACAAAAACAACAACAAAAACAACAAAAAATAAAAATGTCACAACACACTCAAAAATCAAAACAGTTGAAATTAATCTAGAAAATTATGAAAAATACGAAATTGATAACTAAATAAACTAGATAATACCTTATAATGTTGAAAACGTTGAAAAGTAGGCCGGAAAAGTTGTAAAGTCGCCGGAAGAAATGGAGCTTGTTTTTGATCCCTTTTTGATTTTTGTAACTTTTGTGGAAGAGAGTAGATGAAAGGAGGAAGAAATCAATTGGTAGTGTAGTGTGAGATGGAATTCTATGGAAGAATTTAAAAAAAAATTGAGTGGTGGGGTTTTGGGGTGTGGGGTGCGGCGGCAATATTAGGGAAGAAGAAGAAGAAAAAAAGGGTCCCCGTTTTTTTTTTTATGCTTTTAGACCCCGGATCGGTCCGTGCCCAATTTTTTTCACTTTTTCCGAATTTTTTTACTTTTTATGATTTTTATTTTAAAAACTTATAAAAAACTCTAATAAAACTTAATTAAACTTGAGTAAAATCTTAATTAAAA
Organism: Gentiana straminea; assembly: GCA_036785695.1. Taxonomy (NCBI): domain Eukaryota; kingdom Viridiplantae; phylum Streptophyta; class Magnoliopsida; order Gentianales; family Gentianaceae; genus Gentiana; species Gentiana straminea. Next base: position 1,823,462 of record JAVUPR010000175.1, read on the forward strand.
TCTTAAAAATAAAATTTGAAGGAAATCTTATAATTTTATAACAATTTCTAAAAATTTAATAAAATCTTTATAACACTTAATAAAAAGCTTATAAAAATTTAATAAATTTAGATTAACTCTTATAAAACATCTAAATTAAAACTAAAAAAACTTTTATAAAACTTTTATAAAACTCCTCAAATTTCATAAAGATCCAATTTTATAAAATTTTCAGAAGTTATGCGAAAATTTTATAAAATAAAACATAAGAAAAGACTCGAAACTTAAGGGGTTCCTGATTCTTCGATTTCTAAATCTTCCAGAGTTTTGATATAACGTTCAATCAACCTAACTCCTAAAAACGAAGCATTTGAATTATCTCTTGGAATTCCATCGGGATTTTCGGATAACCACATAATCGTTCCCTTCCTAACAATATTCAAACACTCATCCTGGGATTTGGTTGTGTTTTTCCCACAGCGTCCAACATGTTCACTTTTTCCACAGATTCTGCATCTCATCAGAAACTTTGCCCTTCTTTCTTATTGCACTCCTTGATGTTCCATTACAAACTTCTTTCAATCTAATCTCTCTCAACAATTTCTTGTTTTGTTCAAAAACTAAAGCTTCTATAGCAAACGCGACATCTTTATCAAGACCTAATTTCAAAAGTAAAATAAAAACTCCTAATCTATCTAAAAAAGACATCTAGTTCTTTTACGTCTATCCGGTAAAAGACGAAAAGAGTTTAAACATAAATAAAAACACAGAAAAGTAGAGTAAAGTTAGATAGCACCTGCTTTCGGCTGATTTCAGTTTCTCTGCTTTTCAGTTTTTCGGTTTTTCTGCTTTTTCAATTTGTCGGGGGATCAATCGTAGCATTACTTCTTATTTTAGTGTGATTCCTTCTCCCTCCACAAATAACTTTACTCTGTGGCCATTGGCTATAAAAGTTGTATTTCCATCAGTTAGTTCAATGACTCGCATTTGTAAACCCGTGTTACTTTAAATGGACCTCGTCCATCTTGACTTAAGCTTACCTGGAAACAACTTTAAACGTGAATTGTACAAGAGCACTCGATCACCTACATGGAACTCACGGTTAAAGATTCTCTTATCATGGAAAGATTTTGTGCGTTCCTTGTAGATTCGAGCATTTTCATAAGAATCGAGACGAAATTCTTCTAGTTCTGTTAATTGAAGCAATCACCGACAGCCTTAGGATCGAAATTCAGAAATCTAATAGCCCAGAAGGCTCGGTGTTCTAACTGAACTGGGAGATGACAAGACTTACCAAAGACTAGCTTATAGGGAGAACAACCAATTGGTGTTTTAAAAGGCGTACGTACGCCCATAATGCATCATCTAATTTAACTGCCCAGTTTTTACGATTTGAATCCACTGTTTTCTCCACGATTCTTTTGATTTCTCTATTTGACACCTCTACCTGTCCACTGGTTTGCGGATGATAGGGTGTTCCTAGTTTATGCTTTACACCATATTTTTCAACTATCTTAGTAAATAGTCGATTACAAAAGTGTGACCCTCTATCACTAATGATAGCCCTCGGAATGCCATATCTGGTAAATATATTCTTTTTAAGGAATCTTATGACAACTTTGGTATCATTAATGGGAAGAGCTTCAGCTTCTACCCATTTTGAAACATAATCTACCATTACAAGAATAAATCTTTTTCCAAAAGATATAGGGAAAGGTCCCATGAAATCTATACCCCAAACATCAAATAACTCACATTCTAAAATAGGTTGCATAGGCATTTCATGTTTTTTAGATATATTTCCCCATTTTTGACAAGATTCACAAGATTTAACATACTTATAAGCATCTCTATATAGTGTAGGCCAATAAAAACCATATTGTAAAACTTTAAAAGCGAGTTTTCCAACCTCCATGATGACCTCTGCCTCGCTCATGATCATGACAAAATGATAAAACACTTAAAATTTCATTATCGGGCACACATTTTTACGATTATCCCATCCGAACATTTACGGAAAAGGTCTGGTTCTTCCCAGTAATAAAATTTTAAGTCGTAAAAGAACTTCTTTTTCTGTTGCCAAGTCCAATGAGACGGAATATAATCACAGGTTAAGTAATTAATGATATCTCCAAACCAAGGTGACATTTCCTTAGAAGGAATTCTATTCTTTAATAATTTCTTGGTTGAAGGAGTATCTATTCTAAACAGTTGTTCATCAGGAAATGAATCTTTAATTTCATTTCCTATTTCTTCATTATTTTCCATTCTACTTAGATGATCTGCTACTACATTCTCACTTCCTTTTTTTATATTTAATTTCAATATCGAATTCTTGAAGTAAGAGAATCCATCTAAGAAGACGAGGTTTAGCATCTTTCTTACTTAGTAAATACTTCGATCTTGAATGGTACGTATAAATTATTACCTTAGAACCGACAATGTACGATCGAAACTTATCTAAGGCAAAAATTACGAACAAGTTCTTTTTTCGTGGTTGCATAATTTAGTTGAGTGCGTTTAATGTGTGAGATGCATAGTAAATAGCTTTGAGAATTTTGTTATATCTTTGACCTAAAACGACTCCTACAAGCTAAATCACTTGCATCACACATAATCTCAAACAGCAAACTTCAATCTGGTGCTACTAGCACTGGTGCAGTAGTCAACCTCGCTTTTAGGGCCTGAAAGGCTTCCATACATTTACTATCAAAGTTAAAAGGTACTTCCTTTTCAAGTAAATGACTTAGAGGCTTTGCTATTTTTGAAAAATTTGCAATGAACCTTCTATAAAATCCTGCATGTCCGAGAAATCCTCTTAAAGTTCTTAAATTAACTGGTGGAGGTAATTTTTCAATTACTTCGACTTTAGCTTTATCAACTTCAATACCTTCTTCGAGAGATTCTATGTCCTAAAACAATTCCTTCGATACCATTAAATGACATTTTTCCCGAGTTTAAAACTAAATTGGTATCTTCACGGCGTTGTAACACTCGTTCTAAGTGTAACAAACAAACATCAAATGAGTCTCCGTAAACACTAAAGTCATCCATAAAAATTTCTAAGAATTTCTCAACCATATCGACAAATATAGCCATCATACACCTTTGAAACGTAGTTTGGTGCATTACATAAACCAAACGGCATTCTCTTATAAGCAAAAGTTCCATAACGACAAGTGAAAGTAGTTTTTTCTCTATCTCCCGCCGCAATGAATATCGTAAATATCCCGAATAACCATCTAAGAAACAAGTAATACTTATGTCCACTTAAACGTTCCAACATCTGAACTATGAATGGAAGTGGATGATGATCTTTCTTAGTATGATCATTTAGTTTTCTAAAATCAATGCACATTCGATAACCTGTAATCTCTCTTGTCGGAATCCATTCATTCTTTTCATTCTCTTTCACTGTGAAACCTCCTTTCTTTGGTACCACTTGAGTTGGACTTACCCATTCACTATCTGATATGGGAAAATTTTTCCCCATTTCTAATAGCTTAATGACCTCTTTCTTAACAATTAACTGCAAATTTGGGTTGAGGCGGCGTTGCGGTTGAATACAAGTTTTAGCATCTTCCTTCAGAATTATCTTATGAACGCAAATCTCAGGGCTAATACCTCGAATATCGGCAACTGTCCATCCAAAATCTTTCTTATGCTTTTTCAACATTCTAAGTAATTGATCTTCTTGTTGCTCAGTTAAAGATGATGAAATAATAACCGGTAATAGATTATTAGTTTCAAGAAAAGCATACTTGATTTAAAGGTAACGGTTTCAATTCCGATTCTTAGGTGGATCTTCCGGTGATGGTTTAAGAAGCTGGTCCTTCTAGTTCTAATTCCAAATACTTATGCCATGATGGTATAAAAGTAAAACTTCCTTTATCTAGAGAAAGGATTATCTCTTTCATTTCGGTGTCTTTCTCATCTTCCTTATAGATAGACGAGAGTTAAGCATTCTTCTAATCTGTCTTCAAAAGTTGGTGATCGAATATCATAGACAGAATGAATATCTTCTATAAAAGAACATGATTACGGTGATCCGTAAGGATGGTTCATAGCTTTGAAAATATTGAAAGCAACTTCCTCTTCATTGACTCTCGAATTAACTCTCCTTTTTGGACATCTATTAAAGTTCTTCCCGTAGCTAGAAATGGTCGACCTAAGATAAGTGGCGCGAATATCCTTCTTCCATTTCCATAACTACAAAGTCTCTTGGAAAATAGAACTTGTCTACTTTAACCAATACGTCCTCAATAATTCCTTTAGGGTATTTAATCGATCTATCCGCCATTTGCGAGTCATTTCGATCTTAGTAAGCTTTCCTATGCCTAGCTTTTTATAATCCTCATAAGACATGAGATTTATACTAGCTCCAAGATCACATAAGACCTTCTTAAACGAAATCCTCCAATTTCACATGGATTGGTAAAACTTCCGGGATCTTTCGGTTTAGGTGGTAACTTATCCGCAAAAGCGTAGAACATTCTTCATTTAGGCATATATTCTCATATTCCTCTAATTTTTTCTTGTTTGACGAATATCTTTCGAAACTTTCCATAAGCGAGGCATACTAATTAGAGCTTCGATAACAGGGATATTAACATGAATATGACGAAAAGTATCAAGGAAACGAGCATACTTCTGATCAGTTCTAATCTTTTTAATTTGATCTTTAGGTGGGTAAGGTAAAGATTCTAAATCTACAACCTTTGATCCCAAAGTCATTTTCTCTTTTCCTTTCTCCTTAAACGTTTGAGTATTACTTGATCGCCAAGTATCATGATCTTGAGTTTTTTCTTTTAAAACATTCCCTGAATCAATCTCTACTTCAGATTTCTTCAGTTCTTCTTGTTTTTCATCCTTGTTTTCATTATCTTCTATTCTAACATGTTCCTTGAATAAACTCCTTAAATCTTTATCCATGGGATCTTTCAAAATCCTAGGGATTTTTACCCATTTCTCACCTTCATTCTCAGGTTCCAAACTTCTATTCCTTTTCAAGAAATTCTCTATAATTTCTTCTTCCTCCTCAGTGAATTCAAGTTCATCTTTAGTTTCATCATTTTTTCCATCTAAATCATTTTCTACTTCATTATTTCCGAAGTTTTCTACTCCATTACTACCACAGAGTTTTCTACTTCTCGTAACTACAACATTTACCTCTCTCGGATTTCTTTCAGTATTGCTTGGTAATCCTCCAGGAGGTCTACTGTTATTACGTTCACCTTCCCTACTCAAATGATCTTCCATATTCCTTAATGAGGCTTCTATTGTTCTCATTCTGGTATCGTGTCCACTCATAGATGTTTTCATTGAACTCATATCTTTAGTGACTGTACCAATAGAAGTCATCATTGTTTCCATATTCTTAGCTTGATTAGATACTACACGCATCATATTTTCCATTAGTTTTTCCCATTTTTCAACCCCTTCTGCAGGTTGAGTTGAACTTTGAGTTACTGGTATACTTTGAGTGGTATGTTGAGGATAGGATCTAGGTAATGATTGTAAATTCGATTAGATGTATTTTCCGATAAACTTGATTATTATTCATATTCCAATACCGAACCGGATATGGCGGTTGTCCTTGCTTACTAGGGTTTTCAGACCATCGAAAAGTAGGGTGATCTCTTCTAATAGCATTAAACGAGTTTGAATATGCATTGTTCAAATTCCTATGCTGCTGAAGAAAACTCACCTCCTCTCTTGAATATCCTATTGGTTCTTCGATCCCTATTGACATATTATCCTGATTTGAGTATTCAGTTGGTGTACTTTTTTCTGAACTTTGGTTTTTGTTTGATTGTAGGCCATCAAATTTCCTACTCAAATTTTCTAAATGTGCTAGAACTTCCGTATTAGATATACATTCTCCCGCAAAAGCTACTTTTAAACGGTGCTAGAACCGATTTCCCACATTCTCGTTATTTTTGGAAATCTTTTCTATAGCATCGTAAACTATTTGAGCTTCACTCATCATTAACGAACCACCACATGCATGATCTACATCCGCACGTGAGTCTTTCCTTAATTTACGACGAGAAAAGTTGAATTTGCATATCTAAGGAATAACCATGATCGGGACAGCTCTTAACAATTTTTTAAATCTTTCCCGAGGCATTCCCAAGTGTTTCTTCGGATCCTTGTCTAAAGTTAGCAACCTCGACTTTTAATTCCAAATTTCGTCCTGGAGTGAAATATTGTTTCAGAAATTCAGTTTGAATATCCTCCCAACTAGTAAGTGAATGATGTGGAAGAGACATAAACCAATCTCGGGCTCATCCTTTTAAAGAAAAAGGAAACATAGTCATCCTCGTTAGTTCCTTATGAGCACCTTGACTTTTGGCTGTATTGCACAGTTTTTCAAAAAGATAGAGATGATGATGTGGATCTTCATCATCCTCTCCTAGGAATTGGGCTCTTGCGTCAATTAAACCAAAAAGATGAGATTTAATTTCGAAATTATTCGCTCCTTCATTGGGTAAAAGTATGGGATTATTAGTCTGGTTTCTTCTTATGGTTTGATCACAGATAGGTCTCGGGTTTGGTGGGTTATTACGATTATTCGGTTCCGATCTTGATTATTTCTATTATTATGATTTTGATTATTATTAGGGTTAACAGGGTGTTATCCATGCCCTAGAGCATGTTCTAGCCCTTGTTCAGGTGTTTCATCACTGATTTCAGCCATTTTCGTATTTTTGTTTGAAGATGATTCGTCAGGATTTCCCTGACTAGTATGACCACGTTTACTCTCTACTCTTAACTGCCTTTCGTAAGTGTTTATGTCAGGCTTATAAGGAGTGAGCGGGGCCTTACCACTTCTGGTCATCAACTAACGAAAATAGAAAATTGCTCGACTTTTGTAAAAGAAGAAAATTGGTAACTAAAAGAAAGTAGATACCAACGAAAAATAAAATAGAAATGAGATAAGAAAAAAAGTGTTGACTTATTCTCGAGAATTTTGAGCTAATACAAGTAGTAACCATAGACACAAAGAAAGAAATTAGCGACGTGTTTCCCCGGCAACGACGCCAGAAATCTGACGGACCTTTTCTAGGCTATATAGATCCTAACCGGCAGTGTACCGGGTCAAGCGTAGTGCTAGTGTGGTGAGTCGAGTGTCGAATCCTCGGGGAAAACGTGGTAATTCTTTTAAGTGTGGTTAAACACCAAAGAGCGTTATTAACTCGATCTAAACCGCAATTTTATAACACATATGACTACTATTCTACTTAACATAAAATAAATGCGTAATTTAAAAGTTATTCTAATATAATATATATAGATATATAAATATATATAGATGTACATGGATTGCAAAATATATATATATAGATATAAATATATAGATACCAATATATTTATAGGACTAGCCAAAGTTTATATAATTGATTTATACGATCTTTTCCAGTAAACGGAATGTGCTCGATCTTTCCTTTTATATTAGGTCCAATTGAGTAAATGAAACGGTGCACTCACGAGGTCAACAATTCCTCCTCACACGAGCGTATGAAATTGTCATATGTCATTGTCATCGAGTTTAATCTCCACAACTCGCCCCATGCTAATCTCGGTTAGTACGAGCAGTACCGAGTACAAATCTACCCCGGATAAAAGAGGTTATTCCGTTTGTCAGACGGCCGATGTTATTCAAAAGGCTCCGGTTGTCAGGCGGATCGATTTAACTTTCCGGTGTTAGTTTCAATTAAACCGTTGATTTTAACATTATTACGATCTTGAGCACAATTTTAATAAGATTAATCTTTCCCAAGATAAATCTGCCCCCGGGTAGGAAATAGGATTCCGTTGTCACGCTTTCGCACGGCCAATTTTACCCTCCGGTTTTTCTATCTTTTATCTCATATCCTAACTTCTCTGGTCAGTTCATCGTTAGGTTATATGGTGCGATTCATCTTGGTTAATTACGTCAATCCGAATATTATCAATACGTTACAAAATAGAAAAAGATTCAATTAACTCAATTTTAGGAAATTTTACTTAGACAACATTCATTTACCAAAAAGATCGAAACAAAACGATTACATAACTTTGGCTAGTTATTAGATTTAGCCTAAAAACATTATAACAACTAAAAAGATAAAAACAAACATAACAAACATAAATACTCTAGAAAATTTACCCGATTACAAATGCTGAATCAGAGTCGTATTCTTCCGGATATTACAACGACTTCAACAACACCGAACTTCCGATAATTTCCCGAGCATTACAACAGTACTACGGTATTATTATTTTTGGCATAAGGCCTATTTACAAACTACGAAAATAAAAGAAAATAAGAAGGAGGAGATATATATATAGGATATTGTATATATATATATTGGTACACTTCCATCGCTGCTAAACTGAGCTCCTTAAATAGAAAAAAGTCTTCAAGCCAGCCTGGGCCGGGTTTAGGGCGGACCGGTCCGGTGTAATGATTACATTCAACCCCCTTAATTATCCAATTGCCGGATAAATTTATATATTTTGGAATAAAACTTCTAAAATTCATATCTCGAGTTCTGGATCTCCAAACAACATGATTCAAGAGGCATCGGAAAGCTCTCGGAAAAATCTACAACTTTCATGAAGGACTCTTCTTCAGAAAACGTCGTTTTGATGAGCCATTCGTTTGTCGAAGATATTTCTCGATTACCACTTAATCAAATCGATTAGCCACTTGACCACTTCGATTGACCACTTAACCACTTAAGCAATTCGATTGACCGTTTAAGCTCCTGACACTCTCTAAATCCTTCCAGAGATACGATTATACTTCAACATGTCGATTCTCGGGGTCTCGGCTTATAAATTTGCAATAAAATGCCACAAATACCCATGTAAATCTGACACGACACTCCGATTTACTAAAATCGGTACAAAACGATAACTTTTCATTATTATTACTAACTTTTACTACTAACTATACTAAACTATAAAGATTAATATTTCATATCATTTATACCATAATTTCATATATTTTATATAGAATTCGTTGATAAAACATAATAATATAGCATATATTTAATCATATAAAAGTAGTATATCAATGTTCGCCCATGTTTTGCAGCTTTCTTTTTGTTAGAATATCCTACAGTTTTCTTAGATTCCACTTTTTTTATCCTTGGAATCCATGTGTGTGCCAAACTTTTCTTTCCCTGTTTTGCTCTTTTTCTGCTCGACAAGATCTTCTATGATGTCTGTGTGTTCGCAGAACATGTACTGTAGCACACCAGTAGATAAATATGGATTATAATGCAGTGACATTGGTTTCCAATTAGATTTTGTAAAGAAACACAATTATAATCAGATGGTGAGTGAGTGAACATACCAGCAGGAACACAGTGCATCCGTTTACATATCTAGGATGCGACCATTTTCGATTAAGCCCATTCTCTAGTTCTTTCAGTATATGAGATGACCAATCAAATGAGCTTAAATGACTCAAGTCATCGACATAGTATAGGAATGACCATGGTATGTTCTGCCCTGATGTTGCGAGGAAGACTGTTGCAAGTAGTAGAAGACAAAGTAGTTTCACCGTGTCCTTAACTGATGTTGAATCAGGTTCTTTTACCTTTTCCTTTATTAGGTCTTTCAGCCCACTTATCTTTATTCTGTTAACATCAGAGAACAATCTTTTTTGAATTGTTATCTCCTTTTTTGAGTTATTGCTCATGTCCCCTACCTCATTGTTTCCATCTTGTATTGTAAATATGAGTTTCACATCATTTCTTGTTGGCATGTGATATTCCTTTCCAATCTTGAAACCCCCCTTCTTTTGGTTGTATGCCATTATCAGCTCATCCAGCATGTCATTCTTCTTTTTCTGCATGATAATCTTTTTCTTTTCAAATGCATCAAACAAATGTTTGAATGGAGTTTTCTTCATTACTTTCCGATGCTCTTCTGTTATACTTCCTTTTTATTCCTTCGAATATCTGGTCCATACTGTTCAGTGTTGATCTGTATTGTTCTCTAGTCCTGTAAAAACCAAATTAACATGGGTTAGTCAATGCAGTGACATGTAAGTTTTTGTGTTTTCCATGGAATGATAATGGATTGATTTGGTATTTGAATCTTATGCTTGAAATGCCCTGATTTTATGCCTGTAATGCCTGCAATCTTATGCCTATAATGTAGTGACATTACATGAAGCAGTATAAAGTGGTCTCATTATTCATTGGCATGAAATTCTACTTCTTTTTAATTCAATGACATGATGTTTTCAACCTTGTTATGCAGTGATATCCGATTTCTCCTTCGAATAAAGACACATGCTTCTAATTTACAGATCTTCCTTTATTTCTTATGCAGTGACATTATACTTCTCTAGTATTTACTGCAATTTAGTTCCACTCATCTACACACAAAACATATTTGTATCACAATGCAGTGACATTACATGAAGCAGTATAAAGTGGCCTCATTATTCATTGGCATGACATTCTACTTCTTTTTAATTCAATGCTATGATGTTTTCAACCTTGTTATGCACTGATATCAGATTTCTCCTTCGAATAAAGACAGATGCTTGTAAATCGTTATGCAGTGACATTATAATTCTCTAGTATTTACTGCAATTTAGTTCCACTCATTTACATACAAAATCTAAGAAAACATATTTTTTAGTCAGGAAATCGTATTTTTTGTTGCATTTTCAGTTTGTTTAGATACTTACCCAGATTTCTTCTTCGATTTTCGTGCCGTTGCTCTTCTCTTTTCTGCCGAAATTACTTGCTTCTTCCTCGCCATTTTTCAGTCAGTGTATTAATCAATTACTTGCTTCCTCCTCGCCAGATTTCTTCTTCTAATTTCGCTGGTTTCTGCTTGATTTTTATCCGATTTGGCTTCGAATGAATGATCTTCAGTTTTGTTTGCGTTTCTCTTCCGAGCGGTCGTGGGGTCTTTTCGTTTTCCTTCAGTTTTTTTTGAAAATATTAACTGCAGATTTCGTGGGCTCGTGGGTGTTTATTTTGTTAGGGCTAAATTGGTCCATATATTAATTTTTTGTCCTTATAACTAAGTGTGTTTTGAGTGTCCTTTTTGCCTAATTAAGTTAAAAAAAGCGTCCTTTTCAATACTTGGCCCAAAAATTTAATGGGATATTCACACTTTTTATCCCTCTTATTTTAAGGTTTTCTTAAAACTACCTGTATGTTTGATTGTTACGATTTTCATCCATATTAAAATGATTTTACATTATATTTCAGAGTAAATAACTGTCAATTGACATGCTTCTGACCCGGTTTTATCACCTATAGGTTTAAATCCTTTCTTCCGTTCTACCCCACGATGCCCACTATGTTTTCCAGGAAAAAAAACTCCCCACGATTTGCTTCAAAAACTCTCAGACTTCTCACGATCTTTAGAATCTGCAAAATATTAAGCAGCCGCACAGTTGGAACAGTGGTTGAGGATGAGACAAGATCTTCGCCGATCTGGTGATTTGGATCAACCTCTTCATAGTAAGTTGTCCCTATATTCACCGGTGGATTAATATATGAATGAAATTCCCTGTGGGATGGGTTGAAATATGTTTGAAAATATTTGTTCTCAATTTATATGAATGAGAATGGGTTTTCAATTTTTCTGAATATAATACTTTCCCTAGGTTGTTACTGATTTGAGGTTTCTATTGTTTTGGCCTGTTCTTTCCATCCATATTTCTCTTTTTACATACAATTTTGTTGGACCAATTGCTTTTCTATCATTATTTTTCCTCTTTTGATTTACCCATTTTCATATAGGCTGTGCAGATAGAATTTTGGCGTTGCAATCACATATGGCAGTGTACTACATATGTAAGTTTAGCATTTCATTTGTAAGTTTTATTTCCCCTTTTATGGGGTGGGACTGATAATGATGATCCCTTCATGATAACCACATTTCACTGATACTTAGTACATAACTAATCTGCATATAAGAAGGATATTGGAGATTTGGAGGTGCAAGTAATGCGATATATTGATTCTGTCTACTCTTTAATTTACATATGTTCACCTCACTTTTTTGGGATTATGAAGGTTGGCTGCATTAACTCATTTCTGTATTTGTGCTATCCTATCCATTCCGGTTAGATGTGAGATTTTTAGAATGGCTTTGTACTCTTGCCTCTTGCTATGTTTATTGTTTTTTTTTTGGATTTTGTATTATTGTATATGTCCAACAATTTACGGTCTTATCATTTGCAGTTACAGTTATTTGGAAGACACTATTGAAGTTCTTTAAATGCCTTTCAAGCCAAGAATTCAACACAACTAATCTGCATATAAGAAGGATATTGGAGATTTGGAGGTGCAAGTAATGCGATATATTGATTCTGTCTACTCTTTCATTTACATGTGTTCACCTCACTTTTCTGGGATTATGAAGGTTGGCTGCATTAACTCATTTCTGTATTTGTGCTATCCTATTCATTCCGGTTAGATGTGAGATTTTTAGAATGACTTTGTACTCTTGCCTCTTGCTATGTTTATTGTGTTTTTTTTTTGGATTTTGTATTACTGTATATGTCCAACAATTTACGGTCTTATCATATTGTAGTTACGGTTATTTGGAAGACACTATTGAAGTTCTTTAAATGCCTTTCAAGCCAAGAATTCAACACTATATCAAGGATCACTTCGGATACGATACGAACCACGGTTCATGGAACCATTTGCTGTTGTTTTGGGTGGATTCTCGGTGTTCTTTTCTTTCATGTACTTTTACTACATTGAAAAGCTGCGAATTCGATTCCAACGACATTCTGCTTTTGTTGAATAAATGATAGCTTATATTATGGTTTGTTACCTACGTACATTTATTTTCTTCCTATATTTTTAACATTTGAGATTCATTTCAGATTTTCAGAGGCTTAACATATATGCATATTGTCCCTGGAGTATGCCACAAATACTTGAAACCTCAAAAAGTCTTTGTATGTGCTATTTCAATAATTGACCGCGAATGATCAAAGGGTGCTACTTTTGTCCTTGACGCAATCCGATTATTTTCCAAGTTGTTACTCTCACACACCAGGTCAAAATTTGTGACTTTGAAAGTTCAAAAATGCTTGCTGAAATACTTATATATTTCAGTTGAAAAATAGATTTATTACCCACTTTAGACTCATTGGTCAGATAAACAAAGTGCTTCATGCTTTCAACTTTTGCTTTCCTGAGGTTGGACAACTGACAAATGTTGTCAGAAGAATTTCTACCGGTAAGATGCTTTCTACTTTATTGCATATCCAATTCCTCTCTTTCTATATGTGATTGATTACTATGCATTCTTCTTTATTGCATCATCTTATGTGATTTCCATGTTCAGGTGCTCGGGTCTGTGTGTGTGGTGGTTGAAAATGTCTAAGTGTTTGATTTTTCTTGAATCCTAACATAACAAAACCATACAGCTAGAATGATGTAGAATGAATATACACAAAACTCATTAAAAAGAAGCGTGAGTGAATCCAAGTACATAAAGAATAAGACGATACTCGCTACTATTCATTGCTTCAACGTTTTAACATATTTAACAACTTTACAGAAAGTTGTAATATTTGATTCAGCAACTGCCAGAGTTTCACTACTGCCACCATAATTTAAGATGGGAATTACTTTAAGCAAATTGTAAAAAGGATGACATTATCTATCTCATCTACTAGAAAGTTTGATGAACTGCTTATTAGTTATTTTATAAGTTATTTTCCAGATTCTGCTACTGTATGTTAATTTGTTGTTACGATTATGTGGTTCATGTGTTTTATTCAACTCTATGCTATAACACAAATCTATCTGGATTTTTTTTTGAGCTGTCATTTTTTTGCTTCTGCTATCCATACTTATTTTGCTAAATACAGCGTTCATTATGTAAGAGAACCAATATATAATGGAAGGCATTTTCTTTTTTCCTCTGAGATTGTTCTGTCTTTTTGTGACAGATAATATATGATCTTGAGGACAAATGTAACCGGTTTGCTGGTGAAGTGATTGGCCTTTAAAATCTAATAACATTATCTCTATGAAAGGTAAGGTAGTAAAAATATACTTTTCGTGCATTTTGGGTTTCCGTTTATGTAAAAAAATATTTGTTTTGTGCTATGATTCTTTGCTCCATTTGACATGCCTGTGTTTTGGACATTTTATTCTTTCTATTAGTTGGTGCTCTTTTCGAGAAGGAAAAGACACCTAATGCATATGTTCTTTTTTCTATGAAGAGATTGATGATGATAGATGTCATAAATCTGCAAGTTGTTGGCCGTTGCATTATATATGAACAAGACCGACATTAAATTTGACATATTCACATATGCTCTTTAATGGAAGTAGCATTCTGAAACTTATTAACATATTGTAGCTTTTGCAAGAAGACATGATTTCATAGTTGTTTTCAATACATCTTTTTCATGTTAATAAATCTCGCTTAAATTTATTGCGGTTACGATGAATATTGATTTTGATTTTTTTAAAGAATTTCCATTTAAATCATTAAGTCCATTCCTCCGCCCAACATCATCATATGACATTAAAAAAATTAGCAGAAGTTCTTTTTTTCGACGTTTTGATTTTCCCAATTCAAAGCTTTCTAAATGTCTGTTGGAGTTTCTGTTGCTTTCCTCTCTTCCTTTTTCAGGGATTTGGCATTTCATAATCTGGAGATGAGGTATGCGGTTTGGGAATTCAATGCTTGAGTCTCATTTACTTATGCTACGACGACGTTGGTGGTGTAGTATGTTTTGGTCTTTTCATGTAATTGGATTACATGATGACTGTGCATTTTTGCTATGATTTGTTTAATATTTTTTGTTCTTTTTCGCAGTAGCATAATCATGTCAAAATGATTGTGTTTTTCATTTTTTTTAGGGAAGATGTCCAATCGAGAGTTGAAGTCAATAAATGAGAAGGTTGGTGCCTTTTAATTTCACTTCCCATTTTTGCTTTTCTTGACCCATAAAAGTGAAGGTTTTGTAAGGATCGGCCGACAACCCACCTGCTCAGTCCTTTCAATGGAGGCATCATCGAAAGCATTTACAAATTCGGCTGCAAGTTCACTTCATATAGTGCCAGCATATGGTTTTACCTCCGGCTGCAACTTCAATATTTTGACACCAAGCTTCATGCCATTATTTTTATTTTGGTTTCACTTAAATAGCTATTCAATTACTACAGTATCTACAAATTTCTACATACATAGATCGACTTTTTAAATATAACGTTCTCCGTGCATCGCACGGGTTTCCTACTAGTTTTGTTATACTTTTAGGACAACTTGAATTTGTCTATTTAACCCATCCAAAAAAATTTGTCTATTTAACTAATGTTTTGGACAAAAGTCTTTTTCATAAAATAATTTCTCTTATTTTATTTTATTTTAATTAGCCCTTTAATTATAAGAATTGTTCTTGAACTTGAATTTATTAACCAAAAATGTGAGAGACGCATTTTGATTTAGGTATTCATATCAGTTGCAATACATTAGATGAATTATGCATGAATTCTAATACGCACAATAAGTATATCAACAATTATGTTGCAATTATGAGCAGACAATTGCAATAATAAATGTACTGGAAGGAATCATACAACTCGTCTCTTTTGATAGTGCGACAGGGGGAGGATTTTGGAGTTGATATCTTCGTCGAATCGGATCATGTAGGATTTCGGTTCAAACCGTTAGTCAAATACGTAAATTCACGTTTGTTATTCTGAAAGTGTAACAAAATAACATACATATGGATGAAAATCACAGCAATCAAACATAAGGGATAGTTTTGAAAAAATCCTGAGAGATGAGGGACCAAAAATGTTAATATTCTATAATTTAATCAATGCATCCTTATAAATAATAACTAGTGATTGAGTATGCCGTGCAAGGCACGGCATGCCCCTTCCAGGTATGTTGAATTATATATCGTATTTAAGTGTATCTATAAGCAATGTGAGAATTTCAATATGTAAATATTGCACATACCCACTTTTTTAGAACATTAAATGAATTCATAACTATTACTACAATAAGTCATACATATGTTTAAAGATGAGTGTTACGATAAAAAACCATGCATATATTATAAAAGTAATAGTGCTCATAGTAAGTTACAAAGCCAACAAAATATTACATCATCGTTGAAAATATGTGATAGGAAACACAGGAAAACATAAGCAAAATAGGTACTGATAATTTTTAATACATAAAAGAGCAGTTTTACATATTAACTCAATAACTTGTTTGGCGGTATTCAAGAAGGGGCTGCAAGCATAATTATCATCATTCTACTGGGTACAATGAGAGCAAAACTCACGGCTCATGTATACATAAAGATAATGAAGATTGTAATATAATAACAAAAAATACAACTACTTATAAAGCTTAGACAACAAAGCACGGAAAATAAACAATGAAAGAGCTAATGCAGGCTGCTAATTGCGTTGCATCATGCATGGATACTTATGTGCAGAGAAACAGAAAAAATACATACCAAGTGCAGTAGGCAATACTGAACATCTCCATAATGTCCCTTTCTCAACCTATCCTATTATGATTAGCAGCTACACCAATATAAAAACACAAACAAGCAGAACAATGGATGCCAAAACACCACCTAATGAAACATAAGCCAACAACCTGAAACTTCTCATATATACCGTAAACAAAAGCGAGAATGTGAAATATGAATGTGATATTTCACATTCTCGTTTTTGTTTTAAAGCCCTGACCCAACATACTAAAGTTCTCTCATCTACAAATCCACATGTGAAGCATGTGCTGGAAGAAAATACAGTTGAGTGACTAAAAGCCATACCACAACACAAGAACACTTTCAAACCATGGTAAACACTAACATATAAGATTCAAAAATCTAAAACATTTTTATATTCACACTAACCTGAATGAAATTACCGGATATAGCATACTATTGGTATCCAAAGCATGATAACTTTCACTCCATAGACCCTTCATCTGGATAATCAATGCTGATTGAGTGAGAGGGTACACAATTTTAAATAATAATAGAACTGAAGTGAGTGATTTACCTGATACAATTGTCATTTTATCAGATTTCAAATACTTGCTTCAGTACACTACGTTGTGTATGGTGACGACCATGGAATGAACAGCTATACACTTATTTAACAACAACAACAACAACATAAAGTATAAAAGGAGAAGCACTGAAGCAGTAAAGACATGCCTATACAAAACAAAAGCAATCCTTTACCTGGAAAAATGCAGCTAAGCAGGAAATCTACAAAAGGAAAGCCGAAAGAAGTGGAAAGTGCAAAATGGATGGTAATGTTCTATTAAAAGACCATCTACATAGATACTATCAGAATCAATATGTCTTTACATAATGAGATGAAAAGGTCAAATTTGGTAGAATCAAACAAATCAATAAAAATTAAATACAGTAAGTAGAACCATTTTCTGCCTATTCAACCTAGAATATGTTCACAATGGAGTTGGTCTTTTAATAGAACACTCGGTGCTCTGCAAATAGTGAAGAAAAATCATAGCACAAAAAATAAAAATAAATTTGTGGCAATGTTAACAGATCAAACACACCCACATATATAGAGTTATATACACACATCATGATTTAAGAGCTAGGTTTTATTAATCTCTTTTTATTTATTCTGTAATAATAATTTAGGTGACAGATAACGAGCAACATGTATATGTAATCAATTACATTACAGGGTCAATGAGAGTAAGGAGATCTAGAGCTTCATACCCGATAGTTTTCCTTTAGAACGTCAATCGACCTCCTTGAGAAACGGATGACAAGCTTGTCCTCGCTTTCAAAATGTCTTGCAAACATCTTTTGCTTCTCCTCGGTATTACTGCCTACTATCTGCACAACACACGCAAAACCACCGAGTTATGACACGAAAAACTAAAGCTGCAAACAATCTGTTTTTCAATATCAAACAATATAAGGTGTTTTAGCAACGACATATTACCTTAATGGAAATCTTCTGGCCTTTCTTTGCGCAATCATCATCAACTGTTTTGTGGTTGTTTTCAATAGAATCAATCCGATATCAATAAATTCCCTCCACGGAACACATATAGGAGTCCTTTTCTGCTTACATTGCATTATGACTTGTTGTGGAGTTGCAAGTCAGCCCTAGTAGCCAGCGTATTATTTTTATCCAGAATTAGATTTCTACAACATATTAGGGCAACATAAACAGAAGTTTAATACTGACCATGATACAATACAACAACTGATAGCACTGCATTACCAAACATCAAACAAAACAACAATATTCAGAAAATCAATTGAAAAAAAAGCAGGCCAAAGGAAACAAATAAATAAAAGGCATAATCAATAAGTAAATGTGACGGAAAAACTTCATAATGAGGAAAACAACGGCAAAGCTATGAGCAATCAATAACCAAATAGAGAAGATTCATAATTTACTGCTTTTTCTTCCACGGACATAGTTAAAAGTTTCACGCTCTATCTTTTTGTGACTCATAAAACCAAAATACATAAGGATCATAAAATAATTATAGAAATGAAGAGGAAATGAAAAAACATGTAAACAGAGAAAGGAAGAGGAAATGAAAGACTATCGATAAACGAAAATTATGCAATAACTTTCAACAAATAAATTGTCATTATCTACCTTCATATGCTTACATAATACAATGCAGAATCTGCAATCTTGGATGAGCTTCTCTATAACCTTTTGAAAGCCAAGGTTATCCAACAGATTATCATCTGTAGGAAGGATTCGAGAGACCGTACTATTTGAGTACAATGTTCACTCCCTACCTATTCACAAAGCACAACCTGACATTACGCCACGGAACCCCCATGAAATTGAAGACATAATGCCATAGAAAATCCACTACCCTCTTTGGTATTGATAATCAATAAATATAAAAAAATAAAAGATTAAGCTACAACAAGGAATTAAAAAAAATTACTTATTCTCTTTGTCTTACGAAGTATCATCACTTGTCGTATCAACTTGAATCAAAAGTTTGATCGTTATACGTACCATTGTAACCAACTCTTCATACAGATACATCACAAGTACGGGGGTTAGAACATTAAAAGGTACAGGAATTAAAAGTAATACTACTAATCAAAAAAAAAGACAGAGTAAACAAATCAAAAAGAGAGAAGTAGTAGTATTTTTCAACATCACCAGAGTCGGAAAAAGCTAAAGTAATAGCAGCTTTAAGCTGGGACTCAATTCTTGAAAGGAAAAGCATGGCTTCTATACAGGGTTTCGAGAGTTCTTGCTCATATGTTATCAGCATTTCACAGTAAGCTTCCATAAGCTGATCAAGTGGTGGATCTTCACCAAGACAACTTTTGTTGCTACCACCTATGGATGCAGCTGCTTCAAATGATTCTTGTAACCTTGCCATCACTTCTGGTGGTGCTTCTATGTACACACCAGAAAGAAAGTTTCGTTTCTATTAAAAAAAAAGAAAGCCCTTTTCACAAGGTTTTAATTTACACATCATTTTCAAGAAAAGTTGAAAGACTAACAAAACCCTTTTCTTGAACATAAGTTTCACCAACCCTTTTCAGTATACACAAGTTCTAAAGTTTAAATGATGAATTCGATCAGAAAATTTTGAGGGTTTTGCCAAAGTTTCAGTCTTTATCATCAAAACAACAATTTTTCTTCAATTTCCTCTTTTTTTCTTGTATTGAGTAACATAAGGGATGCAGTTCGTCAGAAATTTTTGAGGGTTTTGCCAAAGTTTCAATCTTTAACTTCAAAACAACAATTTTCTTAATTTTTTACACAACAATATGATGAATATAAAGCCGTGCGTCGAAGAAACTTACCTGAATCGTGCCAAATCTATCACCAAACGTATTATAAACATCTTGTTTAATAGAATCGCCAAATCTATCACCCAATGTATTATAATCATACATGTTCTTAGACAAAATTTCGCTGCTGCTGCTTGCTCTTTGTCACGGATTTTATTAACACAAAACAAACAAGTAATAATCCGGTTAACCTCAAGTATAAGGATCGTAGTAATAGTGGTTAATGCCGGAGTCGGTCACAGGGAATCGGGGTATCTAGTTCATTAATTTTCCTAAGATTGTTACTATTATAATTAAACCTAAAACGAAAAGATAAACTGGACAGAGGATTGTCAGCCCAAAGCCAGGAAGGTATCGTTGCGAACAAAAGCAAATAAAATAAAACTACAACTAAGAAAACAATAAAACTAACTATCATGATAATGGTGAAGCAAATCAACATAGAACAAACATGATCCACCATCCCGCAACCCTTAATTCTTCCCTAGATTATCTTATGATGATTCAATCAAAGTTGTGGTTCACCTAATCAAAGGTATGAATTCCTACTTCCGTAAGTAATCCGTCTATCAATCTCATCATCTTCCGATCTATAGAGATTAACGCTCTCAAAACAAGGTGCAAGATTTATTAGATCTAACAACCTAGAAATCTAACCTATCAACTTCCGTTATGTCAAGGTTAAAAGTCTAATCTTTCCTATGGTGATCTAAGGTTTACACCGATTTCCATCATACGGTAAACATCAAATAGCAATACATCTTCCGATATCGATTGCATAAACAAATAAACAAAGGAAAGATACAAACATTAATTAAAACACTCACAAGATTATCCAAGAGAGAAATCAAAAACGCTGCTGAAAAGTAACCATGGATGCTCCAGTTCACAGCTTGAAGGCCATAAGCATGGACGAACAAGAACAGAAAAGAAACGAAAATAAAACCTAATCTAACCGCCACCCCAGCCTCCCCAAAGGGGGCTGGGGCGCCTAGGGCTCCTCTCTAATGTTTGTGTGTCAAGAGGGATCGAATTATGTATGTTTAGGGTTGAAATCCCACTGCTATTTATAGATAATAAAGTCGGCTGCTGCTAAGTCGGTCGAAGGACGCCCGTCTGATGCCTCTGGACGCCAATCCATTCTTTTGGACGGAGGTGGACGCTCGTCCATACAACGTCCAAACTCTCTGTTCAACTTTTTCCTCCTGGACGCCAGTTTGATTTAATGGACGCCCGTCCATAGTGGACGGGACTTGGACGCCAGTTCACTCTTCATTCAGCTCAAACACTCGTTTGATTCTTCAAATCTTCATTCCAACTTCATCTCTATCTCTTTCCTTCCATGCAAATCATCACTTGAACATCTTTTAAGCTCCTTTCACCTCATGCAAGCGTGCCTACATCACGATAAAAACATGCAAAATGTAACATCTTACATCTAAAGATATTTATCCAATAAAATCACATAATTAGCTCGATTTTGCACTTTAATACTTCCAAAACTCATTTGCTTAATATTTCAATATAAAGCTCGATTTCTATGAGAAACATACGAATATGGGGGAAATTGATATAAAATATATCCTTATAAAACGTATAAAATCACCCTTAACACTCTTCCTGTAATCGGAAGGAATTGAATCACTCGGAGCAAAGATTCATTGTCAAAGCTGATCCAAAGAACCCCCATTTGAGCATAGCCCGGACTCCAATGGTTGAAATCCGGCACCGTCGTTCATCTTGCTGCCCTCAGATCCTCCCATTTATTCTTCATCAACAAAAAAATAAGAATTTGCAAAAGAAGGGAAAATCGGTGGGGTTTTGGAGGATAAGATAAAAATAGAGAGATTGTTAATGAAGAAAATAGATATATTGTGAAGAGTGAAACGGAACCTAAAAGCCTGGAAAGTGTCGGTGGTGACAAGTGAATCAAAGAAAATCTATGTACTACAACAAGAACTGATGACTTTCTCTCTTTTACTCGCCATTACAGCTGTGATGGGAGTAATATAAAAAATAAAATAAAATAATACAAACCAACTTTATGTAAAGGAGCGACGTGGCAGCATTGGAATTCTTCTCAACATATATGTAAAGGACAACGTGGCTCATTGTGGGAGCTTTTTGCTCTCACATTTTATATAAAAAAATAAAAAAATAAAAAATAATACAAACCAACTTTATGTAAAGGAGCGACGTGGCAGCATTGGAATTCTTGTCAACATATATGTAAAGGACAACGTGGCTCATTGTGGGAGCTTTTTGCTCTCACATTTTATAAGTAGGTAGATAATAATAATAATAATTCACTTTTTGGGAGGGGCAACTATTTTTCACTTGAAAATATTAAGACACTTTTAAAAAAAATATTAAAACAAAAATGATGAATGCTCCGACCCGCGGCTAACATGCATCTAAACTCTTTATGCGCATGAATACGACCATTGCAATTGATTTTTGATTTAATCATTCACTAATTACATAGACATGATGGTGGTGTAACGCTCATCTTTCGAATAGCGAGCCCCTTTATCTGAAAAAGAACATTCCTCATATGACAATTTAAAAACATTTGCAGTAAATATTGTAAATAGTTTAGAAATATTATTTTTGAGATTTCGACATTTAGATTTAAGAGAAAACATATTGTAGAATTTTACTGTGATTCTGTAAAATTTTGCTTTATATCAATTTAAAAAATATCCTTTATATCTACTAAATTCGGTAAAATAGAGAATTTGATACATTTCATCTTGGATAATGATTATGTAAACTCGAAAATTTAGTATTTAAAACTGTGAAATAGTGAATTTTTTATTGTAAGTCCAACCATGGTATCAAAATCAAATTTTGATACACAACACTATTCACTTGGGTATCCAATTTTCATCTCCAATGGGAGGGTTCAAATTCATAGTATCAATATATATTATTGTTTTATTAAATATTTTGATGTTTTGATAATAATATAAATATTATTATTGTTCTAGTTAATAATTTTTTTAATACTAATAATTATTTTGAAAAATTATTTACAATGACTATCGTATAACATATCATTATTTTTTGCCCCTAACGGGATTCGAATACTGATCTTCATGTCAGGTTATAGCTCATCACTAGATAGATGTACCATATGTGTATAACATGTCACTTTATTGTTGGTGAAAACACGTTAAAACTATTTCTTATAAACATCATCACCGACAATAGTCAAATACATAATGTTATATTTTTAGATTTTGTTTACTTTATTGATCGTATCAAACTGCACCAGTAATATAAATGTGATCATGGAGATGAAATTTTGATTCCACTGGCATGAATATGATTCGTTGAACAGTAATAACCATCGGCTGAATGATTCAATTTGTTGCATCTACTGCTCTTATAAACAAGGTAATGTATGACCACACTTTTTTAAAGGAATTCTAGATTCACCGCTGCTTTTAGCCATATATCTTATCTTTTCTTACTTGATTATCTTCATTTATTTCATTGTATATGCAACTCTTTATATCGAATGCTTTTTGATTTGTTGTATGTTACATGAGCCCCGTATTTCTTGCGTGTTGTTATGAACCTTTTCTTTTCCACTGATAATGTCGCTCTATGACTCATAATGTGTTGGACTAACTATTTTGATCTTTATGAACAACCACATGAGTGTGATACATTATTTTGATGATGTACATGCTTTGAATTGATACTTTTTTGAAATGAATAAATGTTTTAACGACTCTTCTAAGCTTTTTTGTTTTTTAATCAATCAACTTCTCTTTTATATTATATTTTTAGTCGTTATACAAGTTTGTGTCTTTGACGTCTATTATCTAATGCCATTGAAATTCAAATAACATGACCGGGAAATGGACTGGCTACGATCATGGTGTGGAAATGGGCTCTTACAATCCTCTTATGTGTGCTTCATACTAAATCCTTTTGTTCTGGTCCAATATGACGATCTATGGTTCTATATGAACTGCTTGGCATTTTTTGCCATCAGATTGGTTGATGAAATATGTAGCATACGTTGGATACAAAGAATTAATGAGGTTCATTTGTTTATGTTGAATTCATATATTATTCAGGTAAGCCATGTTTCTATACTCTCACCAGGTTTGACAGTCTATATAAGTACCAATTTAGAGAGAAAGTGCTACATAGGTGGAGTGCGTCTATGCTACTTTTTGAAGTTGTTGTGTATGCCTAGGCTATATATACATACAGTGGCACAGTTATTTCTTACTACAAAATAAACTTTTGTTGATGTTGTTGGTATACGTAACCAACAATTCAAAGATTTTATTTGCTAGATTATATGTTATAGAGTCAATAAGTGCATAAAACAACTAGATAAACAGCTACGTGTACCTATTCAAGTCATAGATCTATTTTGTCTTCTGTTATTTAGATCATATGTAGTGGCCCTTGTATTCATGGCTTCTGTCTGACAACCAAATAAAACTTTCAACTCAATTTGCGTAATGGCTTTATTTTTCAAGGATTTTCATGTAAACACTTCTCCCATGGCTTCTCTGTTTCGAGTCTTTCATAGAAGCTTTGTATTTTAACATATGGGCCATCATTTTTGGTAAAGCCATTACCCACCTTTTTCATTTTTTTGCCTTCCGTTCTATTTTTTTCAAGTCAAGAGTATGGGCCTCATACTTGTTTGGAAGTGTTTTTTTGTTATACCATTAATATTGCTCTTACTTGCTCTCATTTAATATACTATTAAAAGAGAGGCAAACTGCTCCAATGACGACCACGTCTCCCTTTTTTTTACAACAAGCCACGTCTAACCTTTTCTTACGGATGACCACGTCTCCCTTATGTTTTATTTTATTTACTTTTTCACAATTCAATTCATAACAATTTGTTTCCCGGCTTTCTTTTTTGTATTGTTTTATTATACTTACCTTTTCTACTTCTTCTTAGCTGTTTCCCACCTCTCTCCCATTCACGAACGCTTCTTCGAGGCAGTCCACCGCTTTGACCGGTAAGTCTTCCTTCTGCCTTTTGGTTATTCACATTCCACCTTTTCCCCATCGGATTAACGGTACAGTAAAGAGGATTCATCATTGTCTTGATTGTTTGCATAAATGCATTTTCCCTTTAAAAAATTGCTTCCCAATGGAAACCCCTTCTCCGTTTTATATCTTTTCCCTCTTCATCAGCTTTTTATGTTGTTTATATTCGATCTTTTTGTAGGATTCTGAATAATATCACACCGATTTTATTGTATTTTGCAAGTTTAGCTTTAAAGTGTGTTTATCTCGAGGGTGAAGATTTTATAGGCTGATTTGGCAAAAAAGTGTTCTACGTACTTATTATTACTTTATTTATTGTTCACTAAACATTGTTTGTGCCTCATTCTACCAAATCTAATTATTTTTTCTCCCTGTCTTTCTGGTGGCATGTTGATCCTGATCATGAAGATGGAATTTTGATTCCACCAGCATGAATGTGATTCGTTGAACAGTAATAACCATCTGCTGAATGATTCAATTTGTTGCATCTACTGCTCTTATAAACAAGGTAATGTGTGACCACACTTTTTTAATGGAATACTAGATTCATCGCTGCTTTTAGCCGTATATCTTAGCTTTTCTTACTTGATTATCTTCATTTATTTCATTGTATGTGCAACTTTTTATATCGAATGCTCATTAACCCCGTATTTCTTGCGTGTTGTTATGAACCTTTTCTTTTCCAGTGATAATGTTGCTCTATGACTCATAATGTGTTGGACTAACTATTTTGATCTTTATGAACAACCACATGAGCGTGATACATTATTTTGATGATGTACATGCTTTGAATTGATACTTTTCTGAAATGAATAAAGGTTTTAACGACTCCTATAAGATTTTTGTTTTTTAATCAATCAACTTCTCTTTTATATTATATTTTTAGTCTTTATACAAGTTTGTATCTTTTGCATCTATTATGTAATGGCATTGACATTCAAATAACATGACCGGGAAATGGACTGGCTACGATCATGGTGTGGATATGGGCTCTTACAATCCTCTTATGTGTGTTTCAAACTAAATCTCTTTGTTCAGGTCCAATATGAGGATCTATGGTTCTATATGAACTGCTTTGCATTTTTTGCCATCAGATTGGTTGATGAAATATGTAGCATACATTGGTTACAAAGAATAAATGAGGTTCGTTTGTTTATGTTGAATTCATAGATTATTCCGGTAAGCCATGTTTCTATACTCTCACCAGGTTTCACAGTCTATATAAGTACCAAATTAGAGAGAAAGTGTTGCATAGGTGTAGTGAGTCTAAGTTACTTTTTGAAGTGTTGTGTATGCCTATGCTATATATACAGTGGCACAGTTATTTCTTACTACAAAATAAAATTTTGTTGATGTTGTTGGTATACTTAACCAACAATTCAAAGATTTAATAGGTTTTTCATGAGAAGAACGGATTAATTTATTTATCAGGCTCCAAGGAAAGTGATTATTAATTAGGACAAAACCTACATAAATTTACCAATATACCCTTTTTTCTAATTCTTATCTCTCCTTCATCCAGACTCAGTCACATCTCAAACCACTCATACCACTGTAGCCGCATCTTAAACCCTATCGACACTCTCTCTTTCTTCGAACTGTACCTCTTTTTCCCCTGCAATTGCACCGGTTTCTATGGCAGCCACTCACCCTATCTCATCTTCCTTCTCGTCGGCGTCACCATCTTTTATTTGTCCGGCCACAGCAATTCCAGCTTTCCATTCATCTGCTGACTTATTCCCGAAGCCGACCTCTCAATCATGGAGGGGTTCGGTTCCTCAGCAGCAGCACTTCCCCTCTAATCAGCACCACAACGGAACCTCATTGCCTTCTTCGACTGCTCCTACCACTGCTGAAACCGAGTCCAATTTCAGGCCAAGAAGGCGCTACTTTGGCCATTGCTACATGTAGATTATAAGTTGTTACTACTAATTTTTTAACGTTACTACATTTTTTGTTGTAACTTTATCTATTTTATAGGATGTTACTACTTGTTTATTGGCTGTTACTATATTTTTTGGGTTGTTACTACTTGTTTTTGGGCTGTTATTACTTGTTTATTGGATGTTACTACATTTCATGGTCTGTTACTACTTGTTTTTTGGCTGTTACTACTTGTTTGTGGGATGTTACTACACTTTATCTAGTGTTACTGCATGTTTAATGTGTAAAATAAAAATCATGGGTATTTCGATCCATCTGTTATTAATTTGTCCTTTTTAATCACAAAAAATGAAAGATGTCCTTGCATCCACATTTGTGAAATTTTTTGTCCTTCTGGCCCCTTACCCCAAGATTTATTTCCTAAATTATATGTTATAGAGTCAATAACTGCATAAAACAACTAGATAAACAACTACGTGTGCCTATTCAAGTCATAGATCTATTTTGTCTTCTGTTATTTAGATCATATGTAGTGGCCCTTATATTCATGGCTTCTGCCTGACAACCAAATAAAACTTTCAACTCAATTTGCGTAATGGCTTTATTTTTCAAAGATTTTCATGTTAATACTTCTCCAATGGCTTCTCTGTTTCGAGTCTTTCATAGAAGCTTTGTATTTTAACATATGGGCCAGCATTTTTGGTAAAGCCATTACCCACCTTTTTCATTTTTTTCGCCTTCCGTTCTATTTTTTTCAAGTCAAGAGTATGGGTCCATACCTGTTTGGAAGTGATTTTTTGTTATACCATTACTATTGCTCTTACTTGCTCTCATTTAATATACTATTAAAAGAGAGGCGGTACACTCCAAATGACCGACCATGTCTCTGTTTCTTTACAACAAGCCACGTCTAACCATTCTTTACAGTCAGCCACGTCTCCCTTGTGTTTTATTGTATTTACCTTCTCACATTTCAATTCATAACAGTTGTTTCCCAGCTTTCTTTTTTGTATTGTTTTATTATACTTACCTTTTCCACCTCTTCCTAGCTGTTTCTCACCTCATTTTCTCCTATTGACGAACGCTTCTTCGAGGCAGCCCACCGCTTTGACCGGTAAGTCTTCCTTCTGCCTTTTGGTTATTCACATTCCACCTTTTTCCCATCGGATTAACGGTACAATAAAGAGGATTCACCATTGTCTTGATTGTTTGCATAAATGCATTTTCCCTTAAAAAAATTGCTTCGCAATGGAAACCTTTCTTCATTTTATATCTTTTCCCTCTTCATCAGCTTTTTATGTTGTGTATGTTCGATCGTTTTGTAGGATTCTGAATAATATCACACCGGTTTTATTGTATTTTGCAGGTTTAGCTTTAAAGTGTGTTTATCTTGAGGGTGAAGATTTTATAGGCTGAATTGGCAAAAAAGTGCACTACGTACTTATTATTACTTTATTTATTGTTCACTAAACATTGTTTGTGCCTGATTCTACCGAAACTATTTTTTTCTCCCTGTCTATCTGGTGGCATGTTGATTCTGATCATGGTAATAGAATTTTGATTCCACTGGCATGAATGTGATTCGTTGAACAGTACCATCTGCTGAATGAATCAATTTGTTGTATCTACTGCTCTTATAAATAAGGTAATGTGTGACCACACTTTTTTAATGGAATTCTAGATTCATCGTTGCTTTTAGCCGTATATCTTAGCTTTTCTTAATTGATTGTATTTATTTATTTCATTGTATATGCAACTCTTTATATCGAATGCTTCTTGATTTGTTGTATGTTACATTAACCCCGTATTTCTTGCATGTTGTTATGAACCTTTTCTTTTCCTGTGATAAGGTTGCTCTATGACTCATAATGTGTTGGACTAACTATTTTGATCTTTATGAAGAACCACATGAGTGTGATACATTATTTTGATGATGTACATGCTTTGAATTGATACTTTTCTAAAATGAATAAGGGTTTTAATGACTCTTCTAAGACTTTTGTTTTTTAATCAATCAACTTCTCTTTTATATTATATTTTTAGTCTTTATGCAAGTTTGTGTCTTTGACATCTATTATCTATTTCCATTGACATTCAAATAACAAGACCGGGAAATGGACTGGCTACGATCATGGTGTGGAAATGGGCTCTTACAACCCTCCTATGTGTACTTCATACTAAATCTATTTGTTCAGGTCCAATATGAGGATCCATGGTTCTATATGAACTTGTTGGTCCCTTGAAAAGGCTCGGTTAAGTTTAGAGGGGGGGGGGTGAATAAACTTAACACTTAAAACTTTGGAGTTAACAAATTTCGCAACTTCGCGGTCCGCGATACTTCGAGTCCGCTAATACCTCGTAGCTCCGCCGATAAACGTAGTCTACCGATAGTTGAGTTTTGAATTTGTGCGGCGGAATTATATCAAAATTAAGCCTTAATACTTGTTGTTAAATATGAGACTAAGTATTAGATACTCAGTAGTGCAAGTGTGTGATTTCAGTTGCTAGATTCAGTAGGTTGATGTGTAAGATAAACTAAGTGCGAATGTAAATGCTTTCGAAAGTAAGTAGGCGAGATTTTATAGTGGTTCCAGGTGGTGTAATCCTGTCAGTCCACTCTTCTCCTGTGATGTTGGAGGAAATTCACTAGAGATCTTTGATGTAGCTTTTACAAAGATTCCTAAGGTTGCTTGTCCTTCACCAATAACTATGGCTTCACAAACTGAAAACTGGGAACAGGTAGGATTGCTGCTCCTGAGTCTTCCACTGGTCCTTGAAGGGTAGGATTGCCTCTTCACCAGCTCCACCACAAACAACAGTCTTTCACACAACTGTGCTTCACTGTCTTCAGCAGGTTCTTTATAAGATAAAGATTGAATCAAATAAATGATTCAGTTGCAGCAGCTTGATTAGGATGATATAATCAGCAGCTTGCAGACTTCAAGTGTGTATACTTGATGTAGCTTGATTGCAGAATACACTTGAAGAAATTCTCTGGATCAGTAGCTTTAAGTTCAGTAAGTTCAGCAGGGTGTTTTTCAGCTCAGTAAAATATCTTCTTAAAGTTTATCAATTTTCATCATCTTGTTTCTGAGTTGAAAGTCCTCTATTTTTAGGCAAGAATGCATGTGACTTGTATTTGAAATTCAAATGTAACCGTTCCTTGATTTTGTCCCATCTGATTTGCATTCTGTCACTGTTCATAGGACTGACACTTTCGTCGAATTCCTTTTGACAACAAGGTACCGTCCACCCTTTGACTTATAACCATTGGATAAAGATCCGAATCATCCCAACGTTCTTTTAATCTCAGCCTTTGATTTCTTTGATAAGTCAGAGGTAGTTGGTTGTCCTTATCCATGTAATCTTCCAATATAATCTTGAATTAACCGAGGTATTTTATCAGCAGGTTCATCAGTCTGCTAAGATGCCTATCAGTCTGCTGAACTGCAATTTGCTGTGTACAAAATACACTGCAGCTGACTTCTTTTATCTAACTTTTATTTGTGAAGTTAGATTACACCTTTTTAATTATAACCAAGTTCCAAACATCATCCAACTTATGGAACTTAGACATTCTTCACAAGGTATATGTAATCAGTTTAGGTCATCACAGACTTGCCTAAATTCTGATTCCATATCCTTGACTTAAATTACTAAGTTTGATCTCTTAGCCTTCTGTAACTGAGTTTGAGACCTCAGCCTTCTGTCTTCAGCAGGTTCCAGACTAGTCTACCGACCTATCTACCCATCGATATGGATCGATCTGGCGATATGAATCAAGCCACTTTACAAAGTGCTTGTTTGATCAAACCTATTCATAAATCAAACTCTAATAAACCTATACATTTGATCTAGACATCTTTTTGCCTTTGCACTATAACAGCTAGTCTGGCACTCATCATCAAAACATAGAAATAGGTCCAACAATTTCCCCCTTTTTGGTGATGATGCCACTACCCTCACCTAACAGCAAAGCAAAAAGATAAAAACAAAAACAGAACAAATATAGTCATCTTTCATTATAATCATTTGTTCAAAGATATTACAGTCTAGAATCAGCAAAAACATAATGCAGTTAAAGTATGCCGATCTACTGTCTTCTTTCTCTTTCTTGTCTGGCCTTCTCCACTTGTTCTTGGTAGGCCCTGATTTCTTCTATCATGTCCCTCATCCATTCATTTTCAATCAGTGTAAAATCAATGTAGGGATTGACCTCTTTCCACCACTTCCATGCTTCAGGCAGGAGAAGATTAATTTGATTCACTCTGAATCCAAACTTCATGTACAGTTCCTTGAATTCATCAAGTGAGTCCTTTGCTTTTGTGATAGGCAAAGTCCTATCACCTCTGCCACTTCTTCCACCTCTTCCACCTCTTCCACCTCTGTAAGTTGCCCTTAAGGCTTTGACTCTTGCTTCCCAAAATTTCAATCCCAAGAAAGAGTTTAGACCTTCATGATATCCCTTGTCATGATAAGGTTTCCTTCGTTATAGTATTCTTTCTTGTATTGTCCGAGGAGATCATCGTAAGTTGAACTCGCGCAGTGCGCAGTTGTCCGTAAGCATTAGTCTCATCCTCCCATCTTTTCTTTGCAAAGAGTCTTGCAGCCTCTTTTGCTACCGCCGTTTGGCCCTCTTCCCCCCTTAGTGACATCATCAACAAACCGGGACATTAGGCCATGAACACCCTCCTGAGAGATTAACAGATTATTTAGTTGTCCTTCCATAATCTCAGTTCTGGTATCAATTGCAGTAATCCTTGATTGCAGGGTCTCTTCCAGTAGATTGATCCTTTCAGTAACTTTAGGATCCAATCCAGCAAGTTGGGATGTTCCGGCGGCCTCAAAGCGAGCTTAGGTGTATCAGCAAGGTTGTCAAGTTTCTGATGGATGGAAATAAGTTGGTCTTTCAGAAACTTCTCTTTTGCTGTGTTTCCTACCTTGATTCCCTTCACATCTAGTATCAGATTATTCACAGCATTTTGAGTAGATGTGAAGTTTGAAGCAAGCGTATCGATAGATTGTCCGTTTTCATTCACCAGTGTCATCAGTTCTTCAAATCTCTCTTCCTGTCTATCCAGTTGAGTTCTTAACTGTTGCATATCATGCCTCACAGTCCTTAACTCATTCAAAACTTCTACTGGTATCTCACCAGTCATTCTTCCACCAAAGTAGCCTCATCAGCGGGCTCCTCAACATTGTATTGTGGCCTCTGATTGCTCACAACCAGTGCCCAACTCCTATCTAATCCAGCAGGATTAGGTCCTTGATATTCATCCAAGATAGGATCAAGGGCTGGTTTTTCAAAAATGGGTACAAATGCCTGTGGGGGATCAACATCAACATTTTCTTCTTTAGGCATTTGAAACTCCTCATCACTAAAGTCATAGTCCAGCAGCTGCTCATCCATATTAACAGCAATCTGCTGACCATCTTTCCCTTCAGTGGTCTTGTCTCCAGTATGCTCCACTACAGCAGCCTCTTGAACAGCAGGGGTTTCCTCCAAACCCAAAACTTGTTCCAACCTTTGTCCAGTCGTTTGTAACTCGCGCACTGTACCTCCCGTTCCAACTGTGTCCAGTGTTGTTTGTAACTCAAACAACTTTGTACCTCCTCTTCAGCTCTATGTGGATTGAATATAGCCTCATTATCCACTTGGAATCCTTCAGCATGACCAATCTTGTTCAGGTAATGGCAGTTTTAGTAAGAGTGCCCTCAAAGTCAAATCCACCTTGATATTCAATCGATTCTTCTGCGCTGGCACTAGGTTCACTATAATCAGTAACCTTCTCTTCATCCAAATACTCACTCTGTTCAGCTTAAGTTTGTGCAGTAGGCTCTACAACATGGAATGTAAAAGATTCATCAGCTAGCCTACCAACACTTAAATTAACTCCTTCATTGATCAATGCCTCCAGATCATACATTGTGAGATCCTGTAGATCCTCATCCATCTCTCCAGTCTGCTGGCCCTCAGCAGACTTACCAGTATCAGAGGACTGTTGTGCAGGTGGTTCTATTAATATTGCAGTCCCACTGGTTCCTCCTGGTCCAGAAGGAAAATCACCTCTGGAATCTGATGATGAGGATGAATCATCATTGTCATCTCTTGGATCCCTAAACTTGATACCCTCCTCTTTCTGTTGTTCATCAAATAAGTCCATCAATCTGGATTGCAGCAGAGTGGTATCAACTAGGTCCAACAAATTCTCTACTCCTAACTTGTCAAAAGCCCATTCTTCAAAGTCTGTCATAGGTTCAGCAGCTGGCTTTTGTCTTTTGTAGAAACCAAACTTCTATTGGAAATAGTCAGCAACTTTCTGAAGTTTGGGATCTACATACTCTTCTGTTTTCTTCTTTTCTTTCACATGCCTTTCAAAGGGCATGAAAGATCTTCTGGGAGCAACTTCAGTGCCTTGTTGACCTCCAAAGGTTCCAACAAATAGATTCATTGTTTCTTCAACAGATGTTTGAAAGTCAGTAGGTTGCTGAGGTGGTATATTTGTACCTACTACTTCCATCTGTACAACACTTGGTTCCCCCTGACTTACATGCTCATCAGCAGGGTTAGCAGCAGACTGCTCTTCCCCCTGAGTTCTTGCAACTCTTGCAGGGTCTTCAACCAATTCTTCAATTACCACAGCAGGTTCAGGTTCAGTGGTTTGCTGTGGGTCTTCAGTAGATACTACAGCAGGCTCAGGGTCAGCAACATCTTCATCATCATCTAGACCAGGAATAGCATAATCAATTTCCTTCTTGTATCTAGACTGATTAATCTTCTCAGGTTCAATATCAGGAACCTTCAGGTGATTCAGCAGGGTCTGAACCATTAGTCCTAAGGGTAAGGCCTTGGATTTCCTTTTTCCCTCTTTTTCTTCCTTGGCTACCTTCTTCATGTAATGAATGAAGTAACCAGCCCAATCAAATCTCATGCTCCTACAAATAATCATCATCAACTCTATCTTAGGTCCAGATAGAGTGTCCATACTTCCAACCAGTCCAAGTATGTTCTTTGCAATGAGTTTGCTCAGCAGACTGTACTCATTCCCAATATGTCTGCAATTGATGCCTGGAATGGATTTGGTGGCTGCATTTGTTTTGATTTGATCAACAAAAGCCATATTGGATAGTCCCATTGCTTCGAGATTTCTTGGACCATCCACTACTTCTTCAAATCCAAACACTTCCCTCAGTAGACTAGGGGAAACTTCAATCTCCTCAGCATTCACAGTTGTCTTGAATGCTTCATTTCCTTCTTCCACAACCATGTTCTTCCAGAAATCAATAACATTTGTGTATGATATTGTTTCCAATCTGATATTGAGTATATTTTCCAATCCTGCAAACCTCCTTATTCTTCTACCAATGTTGATGGCTAAATCTGTCTTGTTTGCATCAACAACGAAGCCTCTAACACTTTGGCTTGATTCAATCTGGACATCAATCTTTTCCGCCATTGTTAAGAGAAAAATGAGATGAATAAGATGGATTGTAAATCTGTGTTCACACAGTGTGAAATTTGTAGTGATAAAGCAGATTTTGCAAGTAGAGAAGATCTGATGTGTGTAGGTCTGTATAAATAGACAGACGGTAGTTGTAACTGTCAGTGCACATACATCCATGTCAACCACGATTAATCTGAGTGAATTCTGTCTTGACACGTGTTCCATAACTCCTCCAAAACACTTTGTAACCGTTGGATCGTGTTAACTAAGGTAATAAAGGATAGGATAAATATCCCGCCAAACTGCTTTTTGACTTTAATAAAGTTTGACTGTGTAACGTTCCATTCAGTAGGGTTGTCCTCAACAGGGTTGGCTCATCAGTCTGCTGATAAGGATGCTTCAGCAGGCTGCTGACAAAGTGACTCTGCTGATCCTTGATTTCTTCTTGTTTTGTTCAATTGATAATACAAGATGAAGTTTAATACCAATGACGATCGATCCGTCAAGTGAGCTCACCCAACATGACAAAGACC
Source organism: Gentiana straminea (assembly GCA_036785695.1). Classification (NCBI taxonomy): domain Eukaryota; kingdom Viridiplantae; phylum Streptophyta; class Magnoliopsida; order Gentianales; family Gentianaceae; genus Gentiana; species Gentiana straminea. The sequence continues at coordinate 1,858,140 of JAVUPR010000175.1, forward strand.
AATCCCCTTGGCAACCTCATTTGCTCAATTGTCCAAACATAAGTACATGGAATTGTTGATACCAATGACTAATCTGCTAAGTGAGCTCACCCAACATAGCAAATACTAATCCCCTTGTTGAATTCCAAGTATATTCTTCGAATATCACCAACTTTTATAATTCCAAGTTCGATCCTTAATCCGGCAAATCTTTCACTTGTCAAGTGGTTTAGTGAAAATATCGCAAGTTGATTTTCGGTAGGGATATATAGAACCACCACATCTTTCTTTTCAACATGATCTCTTATGAAGTGATGTCTCACATCAATGTGCTTGGTTCTTGAGTGCAAAACAGGATTTTCTGTGATTGCAATTGCACTTGTGTTGTCACACATGATTGGAATTTCCTTTTCTTCAATTCCATAATCCCTTAATTGTTGTCTTAGCCATAGTACTTGTGCACAACAACTTCCAGCAGCTATATATTCAGCTTCAACAGTGGAAGTTGATATTGGATTCTGTTTCTTGCTGAACCAGGAGACCGTCTACTTCCCATTAACCGACAAGTTCCGTAGTGCTTTTTCTATCAATTTTGCATCCAAAGATAATCGAATCCGAGTAGGATATAACTTTGAAGCTTCCATCCTTGGAATACCATATCCCTACTCCCAAAGTCTCCTTTAGGTACTTGAGAACTCTCTTGATTTCGCACCTAAATGACTTTCTTTAGGTTTAGATTGAAATCTTGCACAAACACCTAAGCAAAGGATATATCAGTCCATCGGCGTGAGTGCATGTACACGGATCGCCTATCATCCTTCTGTATAAGGTCTGATCAACATCTTTGCCTTCTTTATCTTCATCCAATCTGATGTTTGTACTCTTAGGAGTTGATATCTTAGTGCTGTTTTCCATACCAAACTTCTTTAGCAACTCCTTGGTGTACTTGGTTTGATGAATGAAGATACAATCTTTCATCTGTTTAACTTGCAATCCCAAAAAGTAGTTCATCTCTCCCATCATACTCATTTGGAATTTAATTTTCATTAGATTTGCAAACTTTTCACAAAGTAAATCATTTTCAGAACCAAATATTATGTCATCCACATAAATCTGTACCAGCAGGGTGCTGTTCCCTTCACTGATTATGAAAAGTGTCTTGTCAATGGTGCCTTTTGTAAAACCATTGTCCACCAAGAATTGAGATAGAGTCTCATACCATGCTCTTGGTGCTTGTTTCAATCCATACAGTGCTTTGTTGAGTCTATACACTTTATCTTCTTGATCTTTAACTTCAAATCCAGAAGGTTGCTGTACATACACTTCCTCCTCTAGAATACCATTCAGAAATGCACTTTTGACATCCATTTGATATACTTTAAAGTTCTTATATGCAGCATGTGCTAAGAATAATCTGATAGCTTCCAATCTTGCAACAGGTGCATAAGTTTCATCAAAGTCTATTCATTCTGCTTGAGAATAGCCTTTTGCAACTAGTCTGGCCTTATTCCTTACAATGGTACCAGATTCATCAAGTTTATTTATGTATACCCACTTAGTACCAATGATATTTGCATGACATGGCCTTTCAACTAGTGTCCAAACTTGATTTCTTTCAAATTCATTCAATTCTTCTTGCATAGCAATTATCCAATCTAGATCTGAAATTGCTTCTTCAACAACTTTGGGTTCCATTTGAGATAGAAAACAAGTAAACATGGCTTCCAGTTGTCTTCTAGTCCTTACACCTTGCTGTACATTGCCAATAACTTGTTCAGCAGGATGATTCCTTAACCATTGAGGATTCTGGTTAGTTTGGTTATCAGGAACCTCATCTTCCGTGGGGTCTGCTGTAGCTTCTTCAACAACAGGGGGTTCAGCAGATCCTTGAATAGCTTCAGTTGTTGCATCAATAATGTCACCAGCAGAGTGTTCAGCAGGGGCAGTATCAGAAACTTTTAAGTCATTGAATCTTTCCAAAACTTCAACACAATCTGGATCAGTGACTTGTTGATTCTCAGCAGGTTCACAATCTTCATCTTCCATACCAGTGAACTTAGGTTCATCAAACACAACATGGATTGTTTCTTCATGTTTTAGTGATCTCTTGTTCAGTACCCTGAATGCCTTACTGACTGAAGAATATCCCGAGAAAATTCCTTCATCTGATTTTGGTTGGAATGTCTTCAAATGAACCTTGTGATTTAGGATAAAACACTTGCTTCCAAATGGATGGAAATAGGATATGTTTGGTTTCCTTCCATTCCAAATCTCATAAGGTGTCTTCAAGCAGCCTTCTTGTTCACCGATGTTTGTTTTGTGTATAGCATGCCGTATTGACTCGTTTGCTTCACCCAATATCTTTCGGGTAGCAAAGCTTCACATATCATTGTCCTTCCGCTTCCTTTAAAGTCCTCGTTTCTTCTTTCAAAGCAACCCCATTTTTGAGGTGTACCAAAAGACAGCAAGTTGATGTAGTACACCATTCGTTCACGTATTCTCTTATAACTTTGTTGAGAAATTCAGTACCCTGATCTGATCTTATTTTTATTACTGATAAACTTTTCTCATTTTGTAATCTCTTTAAAAGATTAGGCATGCTTTTGAGTGTTTCACTTTTCTTGTTCATGAATATCACCCAAGTGTACCTTAAATAATCATCCACAACCACTAAGGTGTATTTCTTTCCAGTTACACTTGTTGGAGTTATTGGTCCAAAAAGATCCATATGCATAAGCTCCAACACTCTATTAGTTGATTGTTTAGTTTTTGACTTGAAGCTTGACTTTATCTGTTTACCCTGCTGACATGCATCATATATAGCATCCTTCTTGAATGTGATCTCAGGTAAACCAATCACCAGCCTTCTTCTTCACCAACCGATTGATATCATCAAAGTTTAAATGATTCAACTTCTTGTGCCATAACCAATTGAGTTCGGACTTGGTATGCACAATCGGGAAGGTTTCGGGCTAAGTAGACCAATCCACAACATACATGTTTTGTTGTCTTCTACCTGACAAGTACAACTTGATCACCTCTTTCATTAATGACAATACGAGTTGTTTTTGTCAAAAGTGACCTTGTATCCCATGTCACAGAATTGTCCAGTGCTCAGCAAGTTGTAGTCCATCCTTCCACATATGCAACATTCTTGATTGTAAGTCCATTTCTCACAAGTGTGCCATATCCTCTTGTGTATCCGGGTGTATTCTTGTTGCCAAAATTCACCCTTGGACCATCTTTTGCCACAAAGTTTAATAAAGTGCTTATTCTTTGTCATATGTCCGGAACATCCTTTGTCAAAGTACCGGACACCCTACAAAACAAAGTTAATACATTTTAGGTACCCAAACCTGTTTGGGTCCATAGTGGTCAGTAGTAAGCATGACTTTTGGTAAGTTTCCATAAGGTCTTCTCCTAAAAGTGTCATACTTTGGTTCATACATGTATTCCACACATCCATAAGTTCTAACAGTAGGTTGTGTAGGATTCACATATGTTTTCTGGCCTTTTGGTTTATAATGCTGTTTGAAGTGACTTTTGATGTTAGAAGCATTAGTATAACCATTTGTTTGCTGTCTGTTAGGAATGACTACGTAATATGGAGTCCGCCGAGGTCCCCGCCGAGGCCTTTTATAAGTCCTCTCGATGAGTCCTTTGCTGATTTCCATTGCTTAGGTTTTACCCTAGCAGCATGGTTATACTGGTTGTTTCTATCAGCAGGTGCAGGAATATTCCAATCATCATCAGTAGGGAACAGTCTACCTTTCCCCCTGAGATAAGTATCCCTTGAATGATTAATATTTTTAGATTTGGGATTCTTATCTTTGGAATATTTCTGACCTTTACCTTTTTGTGGTCCAGCAGACTTGATAGCAGGTCTGCTATCAGTAGGTTTAGAAGGTCCAGCAGTCCTATTTTTAGATTTGTTCTTTTTGTTAAGATCTGTTGACTTCTTTGACTTCTGATTTTGCTTCCTTGAAGTATTCTCAGTAGGTTTTACTGCCTCAGCAACCTTACTTGGAGTTGGATCTTGAGCTGGTACAAACTTAGGACCAATTCTGGTGCTAGGTTCAGTAACCTTACTGGATCCACACTTTTTGGATTGTTGAGTTCCAAATCCAAGCCCTGTTTTATCACCATAAGGCTTTCCAGATTTGTATGCAGTAGTGGAGCAATATGGTTCGGCAGATTCAGGGGCTGCTGGATGATCAGCAGGCTTACACTGATTCTGTCCAACATCTTTTTCCTTACCTTTGAGAACTCCTAATTCAGCTTTCAATCTTCCAACTTCTAATTCAAGAGCTTCTTTTTCAGCCTTCACAATCTCATAACCAGATTGTATTATCCTCAGTTGATAAAGGATGGCATCCAAAGTCTCATTATTGTCAGAATTTCAAGGATTTGAACCACAAGTTGATTCACAATCACTTCCAGCAGGAGTATTGATGGATACAGTATTGTATACCTCCTCAGTTTCATCCATATTGGCCATCAAAGCATAATCTTCCATATCAGCAACCATTGCTGTGTCATCTGATTCATTTCCTTTTTCAGATTCCACTTCATACCCTGATTCATCTTCAGCAACCATAGCCTTCTTGCCATGTCTTCTTTGTTGACTTTTGGTCTTCAGTAGATCTGGACAATCAGGTCTAAAGTGTCCAGGCGTCTTGCAGTTGAAGCAAAGATAATCAGGTTCCTTACTTTGTTTTAACTCAGAACAGTCAGGTTTGAAGTGTCCTGGTTTCTTGCAATGAAAACACAGATAGTCATTATATTTCTTTGATTCTTCTTTCTTTCTTTCAGTAGGCCTTTTTGTGAAGTTCCTTGCAGGGGCCTTTCCTGTCTTCATCATCCTGATTTTCTTGCTCAGGAGGGCAATCTGTTCCTGCATCTCATCCAGCAGATCATCTTGTCCTCCAGATGTTTCTTCTTGATGTGAAGCAGCCAATGCAGTGGTCTTTGGCTCTTCTTTTTCAGTTTCAGGTACAAGTTTTTTCCTAAATTCATAAGCCTTGAGATCTGAAAACAACTTGAAGGTGTCTTCTTCATGCAACTTTCTCATTTCTTCTATTGCAGTCACCTTCATTTTCCAAACATCTTTTGCAGGTAGAGCCTCCAAGATTTTGGTGTTTATTTCTTCTTTTGAATAACTTACACTCGGCGGGGTAAGTTCATCCAGGATTGCATTAAATCTTGATTCCATTTGCTCAATGGTTTCATTTGGCGACATCTTGAACTTTTGAAACCTCTTTTTGACCACACGATTTTATTCTTCTTTGTTGCATCGGTGCCTTCACGGATCAATCGTATCTTGTCCCAAAGTTCCTTTGCGTTTTGCAATCTTTAACCTTCATGTACATATTGCTATCCAAGGTTCTATAAATGATGTCAATAGCAATATTGTTGAGGTTTGCTCTTTTTTCGTCTTCTCGCATTCCATTCTCTTTTTGGTTTAGGAATGTACTCAGTTGTATCACCCACTGTTATTGCCTTGGTAATCTCCAGTGGTCCATCAGTTAGTACATCCATCATCTCATCATGAGTTGCAGCAAGGTAAGCCTACATTCGACGTTTATACTCATCAAATCTATCTAGAGAACACATCAGCATAGTTCTAGCATACTGAGTGTCATCCATGATGCAAGTCTTTGAAAATCAGTAACTTGAAAGAAAGTTTCAAAGAATTTTCACAAGCACAACAAGTAGGATTTCTTGAACGAAGCTAATCGCTCCGATACCAATTGTTGGTCCCTTGAAAAGGCTCGGTTAAGTTTAGAGGGGGTGAATAAACTTAACACTTAAAACTTTGGAGTTAACAAATTTCGCAACTTCGCGGTCTGGCGATACTTCGATGAGTCCGCGATACCTTAGTAGCCCGCTCGATAAACGTAGTCTACCGATAGTTGAGTTTTTGAATTTGTGCAGCGGAATTATATCAAAATTAAGCCTTAATATTTGTTGTTAAATATGAGACTAAGTATTAGATACTCAGTAGTGCAAGTGTGTGATTTCAGTTGCTAGATTCAGTAGGTTGATGTGTAAGATAAACTAAGTGCAGAATGTAAATGCTGAAAGTAAGTAGGCAGATTTTATAGTGGTTCCAGGTGGTGTAATCCTGTCGGTCCACTCTTCTCCTTGTGATGTTGGAGGAAATTCACTAGAGATCTTTGATGTAGCTTTTACAAAGATTCCTAAGGTTGCTTGTCCTTCACCAATAACTATGGCTTCACAAAGCGAAAGCGAGAACATGTAGGATTCTTTGCTCCCGAGTCTTCCACTTGGTCCTTGAAGGGTAGGATTGCCTCATCACCGGCTCCACCACAAACAACGATCTTTCACACAAGCGTGCTTCACTTGTCTTCGCGGGTTCTTTATAAGATAAAGATTGAATCAAATAAATTATTCAGTTGCAGCAGCTTGATTAAGATGATATAATCAGCAGCTTGCAGACTTCAAGTGTGTATACTTGATGTAGCTTGAATGCAGAATACACTTGAAGAAATTCTCTGGATCAGTAGCTTTAAGTTCAGTAAGTTCAACAGGGTGTTTTTCAGCTCAGTAAAATATCTTCTTAAAGTTTATCAATTTTCATCATCTTGTTTCTGAGTTGAAAGTCCTCTATTTTTAGGCAAGAATGCATGTGACTTGTATTTGAAATTCAAATGTAACCGTTCCTTGATTTTGTCCCATCTGATTTGCATTCGTCATCCTTGTTCATAGGACCGACACCGTCGAATTCCTTTTGACATGCTGATGGTCGTCCACCCTTTGACTTATAACCATTGGATAAAGATCTGAATCATCCCAACGTTCTTTTAATCTCAGCCTTTGATTTCTTTGATAAGTCAGAGGTAGTTGGTTGTCCTTATCCATGTAATCTTCCAATATAATCTTGAATTAACCGAGGTATTTTATCGCGGGTTCATCGATCTGTGAGATGCCTATCATCTATTTGAACCGCAATTTCTTGTGTACAAAATACAATGCAGCTGACTTCTTTTATCTAACTTTTATTTGTGAAGTTAGATTACACCTTTTTAATTATAACCAAGTTCCAAACATCATCCAACTTATGGAACTTAGACATTCTTCACAAGGTATATGTAATCAGTTTAGGTCATCACAGACTTGCCTAAATTCTAATTCCATATCCTTGAATTAAATTACTAAGTTTGATCCCTTAGCCTTCAGAAGCGAGTTTGAGCCCTCGGCCCTTCTGCGTCTTCGAGCAGGTTCCAGACTAGTCTACTGACCTATCTACCCTACTGATATGGATCAGTCTGCTGATATGAATCAGCAGCCCTTTATAGTGCTTGTTTGATCAAACCTATTCATAAATCAAACTCTAATAAACATATACATTTGATCTAGACATCTTTTTGCCTTTGCACTATAACAGCTAGTCTGGCACTCATCATCAAAACATAGAAATAGGTCCAACAGAACTGCTTTGCATTTTTTGCCATCAGATTGATTGATGAAATATGTAGCATACGTTGGATACAAAGAATTAATGAGGTTCATTTGTTTATGTTGAATTCATAGATTATTCAGGTAAGCCGTGTTTCTATACTCTCACCAGGTTTGACAGTCTATATAAGTACAAATTTAGAGAGAAAGTGTTGCATAGGTGGAGTGCATCTAAGCTACTTTTTGAAGTTGTTGTGTATGCCTAGGTTATATATATAGTGGCACAGTTATTTATTACTACAAAATAAAATTTTGTTGATGTTGTTGGTATACTTAACCAACAATTGAAAGATTTTATTTGCAAGATTATATGTTATAGAGTCAATTAGTGCATAAAACAACTAGATAAACAGCTACGTGTACCTATTCATGTCATAGATCTATTTTTTCTTCTGTTATTTAGAGCATATGTAGTGGCCCTTGTATTCATGGCTTCTGTCTGACAACCAAATAAAACATTCAACTCAATTTGCGTAATGGCTTTATTTTTCAAGGATTTTCACGTTAACACTTCTCCCATGTCTTCTCTGTTTCGAGTCTTTCATAGAAACTTTGTATTTTAACATATGGGCTAGCATTTTTGGTAAAGCCAATACCCACCTTTTTCATTTTTTTGCCTTCCGTTCTTTTTTTTCAAGTCAAGAGTATGGGCCCATACCTGTTTGGAGGTGTTTTTTTTGTTATACCATTAATATTGCTCTTACTTACTCTCATTTAATATACTATTAAAAGAGAGGCAGCTGCTCCAACAGCCAGCCACGTCTCCCTTTTTTTTACAGCAAGCCACGTCTAACTGTTTTTTAAGACAACCACGTCTCCCTTATGTTTTGTTTTATTTACCTTTTTCACGTTTCAATTCATAACAGTTGTTTCCTAGCTTTCTTTTTTGTATTGTTTTATTATACTTCCTAGACTTGCTAGCTGTTTCCACACCTCATTTTCCACTTCTTCCTAGCTGTTTCCCACCTCATTTTCTCCCATTCACGAACACTTCTTCGAGACAGCCCACCGCTTTGACCAGTAAGTCATCCTTCTGCCTTTTGGTTATTCACATTCCACCTTTTTCCCATCGGATTAACGGTACAATAAAGAGGATTCACCATTGTCTTGATTGTTTGCATAAATACATTTTCCCTTAAAAAAATTGCTTCCCAATGGAAACCCCTTCTTTGTTTTAAATCTTTTCCCTCTTCATCAGCTTTTTATGTTGTTTATGTTCGATCGTTTTGTAGGATTCTGAGTAATATCACACCGGTTTTATTGTATTTTGCAGGTTTAGCTTTAAAGTGTGTTTATCTCGAGGGTGAAGATTTTATAGGCTGAATTGGCAAAAAAGTGCTCTGCGTACTTATTATTACTTTATTTATTGTTCACTAAACATTGTTTGAGTCTGATTCTACAGAATCTAATTTTTTTTCTCTGTCTATCTAGTGGCATGTTGATTTTGATGATGGAGATGGAATTTTGATTCCACTGGCATGAATGTGATTCGATGAACAGTAATAACCATCTGCTGAATGATTCAATTTGTTGCATCTACTGCTCTTATAAACAATGTAATGCGTGACCACACTTTTTAATGGAATTCTAGATTCATCGCTGCTTTTAGCCGTATATCTTAGCTTTTCTTACTTGGGTATCTTCATTCATTTCATTGTTTATGCAACTCTTTATATCGAATGCTTCTTGATTTGTTGTATGTTACATTACCCCGTATTTCTTGCGGGTTGTTATGAACCTTTTCTTTTCCGGTGATAAGGTTGCTCAATGACTCATAATGTGTTGGACTAACTATTTTTATCTTTATGAAGAACCACATGAGTGTGATACATTATTTTGATGATGTACATGCTTTGAATTGATACTTTTTTGAAAAGATTAAAGGTTTTAACGACTCTTCTAAGCTTTTTTGTTTTCTAATCAATCAACTTCTCTTTTATATTATATTTTTTATTCTTTATAAAAGTTTGTGTCTTTGACATCTATTATCTAATGCCATTGACATTCAAATAACATGACCGGGAAATGGACTGGCTACGATCATGGTGTGGAAATGGGCTCTTACAATCCTCTTATGTGTGCTTCATACTAAATCACTTTGTTCTGGTCCAATATGAGGATCTATGGTTCTATATGAACTGCTTTGCATTTTTTTCCATCAGATTGGTTGATGAAATATGTAGCATATGTTGGATACAAAGAATTAATGAGGTTCGTTTGTTTATGTTGAATTCATAGATTATTTAGGTAAGCCATGTTTTTATACTCTCACCAGGTTTGACAGTCTATAGAACTACTAATTTAGAGAGAAAGTGCTGCATAGGTGGAGTGCGTCTAAGCTACTTTTTGAAGTTGTTGTGTATGCCTAGGCTGTATATACAGTGACACAGTTATTTCTTACTACAAATACAATTTTGTTGATGTTGTTGGTATACTTAACCAACAATTCAAAGATTTTATTTGCTAGATTATATGTTATAGAGTCAATAAGTGCATAAAACAACTAGATAAACAGCTACACGTACCTATTCAAGTCATAGATCTATTATGTCTTCTGTTATTCAGAGCGTATGTAATGGCCCTTGTATTTATGGCTTCTGTCTGACAACCAAATAAAACTTTCAACTCAATTTGCGTAATTGCTTTATTTTTCAAGGATTTTAATTTTAACACTTCTCCCATGACTTTCGAGTCTTTCATAGAAGCTTTGTATTTTAACATATAGGCCAGCATTTTTGGTAAAGCCATTACCTACCTTTTTCATTTTTTTTTGCCTTCCGTTCTATTTTTTTCAAGTCAAGAGTATGCCTCATACTTGTTTGGAAGAAATTTTTGTTAATTCTAACATCAAAACAGAGACAACATTGCAGCGGAAGCAATAACATAAATCAAATAGATCATACCTCCAGCCATTGCAATTCAAATTTCTTCACAATAGAAAGAAATCCTTACTATGCTAACCTTTAATCCTCCAGTGAATATGGGTTTTTCCAGTCTATACCCAGAAACTGAATAAGTCTGTACTGATGGTGTGCAGGCTACTTATAGGGCTAGACCGAGGACCCATATAGCAATTTAGTAAACCGCGGTTAATTTCCACCCATCAAGGAAACTACATTTAACTAATGTTAAACAAACCAATGGTAAATGATATACCGTGTTAATGGGAGAAATGGCATAATACCGTGTAAAAGAAACCAATAGCATTAATGAAATATTATAATAAATAACCTCATTAATGAAAGATGATAATAAATGGGGCCATAATTAAAGTGCAATTAATGACCATAATTAATTGTATTTCTTACATTCTCCCACTTGGCCCGATAATACATATAGTGACCAAATTTGCATGCACGAAATGTCACTTAAACAAAATGGTTTATTTAACATACTTCGGTCTAGAAAACATTAACACACGAACAATGGCGGTCCAACTCCATTGATATCTTCCTTCCATTATCACAATATGCAACATTCCCTAACTAAGTCAACATTATGAATGACTAATTAAACTATAAGTCATTCTGGGTCCTCGTAATGTGCTCAAAATAGAACACCCCAAAAGACGGGTCAAAAATGTGCATTTTATTACAAAAAACAAAATGTCTTTATAAGAACTAAATAATCAGAATCATAAATAGCAGTCTACAAACATCTAATGAGCCCCATACTGATTACATGATCCTTAAATACATAGGCCAGCAATCCCTTAGTCATAGGATCAGCAATCATCATAGTGGTGCTAACATGCTCAATAGAGATATCTCGCCTCTGAACATGATCTCTGACTTTCAAATATTTAATGCGATGTGTTTACTACGTCTCCCACTCTTATTGTTCTTTGAAAAATATACAGCAGCCGAGTTGTAACAAAATATTCGTAAAGGCCTATCCACACAATCGACCACCTTAAGGCCAGTGAGGAAATTCCTCAACCATAATGCCTACGAAGTTGCTTCATAACACGTAACAAATTCTACTTCCATTGTGGATGTTGCAACAATAGTCTGCTTAATGATTCTCTAAGACACAGCTCCTCTAGCAAAAAGGAATATGTATCCTGAAGTGGACATTCCAGAATCTTTGCATCCATCCAAATCAGAATCTGAGTATCCGACTATTTCCAAATGGTCAGAATGCTTGTATGTGAGCTTGAAATCGTTGGTCCCTTGCAAAATCTAAGAACCCTCTTAGCAGCTTTCCAATGCTCCAAGCCAGGATTACTTTGATATCTGCCTAACACGCCTACTGCAAATGCAATATCTGGTCTGGTACAAACCATTGCATACATAAGACTCCCAACATGAAGAGAGTTTGAGAAAGCAATAATACTTGAGTAAAAACAACTTGTTTATTCATTAGAAAAGAATGAGTATAAATAGATACAAGCATGAATGAGAAAGGTCCTAGTAGAGTAATGAATGCTATTAAATGCTAAAGTCGGCTAGTATTAAGTGCTAGAGTCGGCTAGGACATAATAGGATAAAAAGGTTACTTTATGGCATATTAATTATTTATACAATATAATTAATATGTCATGTTACAAATAAGTAAAGTGTTACAACAAAGGTAATATTTCCACAATAAGTAAAGTGTTACAACAAAGGTAATATTTCCACACCCCCCCCCCCCTCAAACTGGGTTGTATATGTCAATACAGCCAAGTTTGCCACTTAGTCTGCTGAACATAAGCGGTGGAATAGCCTTGGTGAGAATATCAGCATGCTGGTCTGCTGAGGGAACATATTGAAGTTGAATGATCTGGGCATCAATCTTCTCTTTAAGGAAGTGTCTGTCAATGTCCACATGTTTTGTCTTATCATGATGAACAAGATCCTCTGCCATGCATATTGCCGAATTATTGTCACAGCAGAGTATGATAGAGTGCTGAAGGGTCTGCTGAAGGTCGTAAGGACTCTTTTCAGCCACAGTGCTTCACAAATGCCCAAAACAAGTGCCCTGAGTTCAGCTTCAGCACTGCTTCTAGAGACAGTAGTTTGTTTCTTGCTTCTCCAAGTGATAAGATTACCCCACACATATGAACAATAGCTTGTGGTAGATCTTCTGTCTATGTGGCAACCGGCCTAGTCAGCATCAGTATAGACATTCACTGATCTTTCAGTAGACTTAGTGAAGTGTAAGCCTTGGCCAGGAGTTGACTTTAAGTATCTTAGTATTCTGTATACAGCATCCCAATGGTGCTCAGTATGGCAATGCATGAACTGGCTGACAAGGCTAACTCCTTATGCAATAACAGGTCTTGTATAAGAGAGGTAAATAAGTTTCCCTACAAGTCTCTGATATTGTTCCTTTCTGACAGCAAGATTACCATGCATTAGTGGATTACTGGGGTCTACTGGAGAGACAGCTGGTTTGCACCCTAGCATGTCAGTTTCCTTCAGCAGGTCCAGCACATACTTCCTCTATGAGACTGAGATGCCCTGGCTGTTTCTTGCTATTTCCATGCCAAGGAAGTACTTGAGGTAGCCCAAATCTTTAACTTGAAATATTTGTGCCAGTAGGGTCTTCAATTGTTGGATCTCAGCAGGGTCATCACCAGTAAGGATGATATCATCCACATAGACAATAAGGATGGATCTTCTCTGATTAGTTGTTTTGATAAACATAGTGTGATCTGAGTTGCACTGATGATATCCAGCTGCTTTAACCACAGTAGTAAGTTTTCCAAACCGTGCTCTTGAGGACTGTTTCAGGCCATATAGGGATTTCCTCAGTTTGCAAACTTTCCCTTTAGTATGAGTGTTGGCAAAACCAGGAGGTACAGTCATATAGACTTCCTCAGTGAGGTCACCATTTAGGAAAGCATTCTTGATGTTCAGTTGGTGGAGTGGCCAGTCAATTTGGACAGCTAGGGAGATCAGTACCCTGACTGTGTTCAGCTTTGCCACAGGTGCAAATGTCTCTTTGTAGTCAAGTCCATATGTTTGAGTGAAACCCCTTGCAACCAGTCTAGCTTTGTACTTGTCAATAGTACCATCAGCATTGTACTTGATGGTGAATAACCATTTACAAACCGACCTTGTCTTCTTTCCGCATGGGAGAGAGGTGAGATCCCAAGTGTGGTTGTCAAGAAGAGCAGTCATTTCAGTTTTGACAGCTGCCTTCCACCGGTCTTGTTTGAGAGCCTCCTCTACATTCTTAGTAATGGAATGAGTATCCAAGTCCTGTGTAAACATAGCAAACCTGGATGACAAGTGATCATATGAAACATAATTATGAATAGAGTGGTCAGTACATGATCTCTTTCCCTTTCGGACAGCAATGGGTTTGTTATCAATATCAGTAGGTTCAGGAGTATCAGTAGGCTACTGAGGCGTATCAGCAGGTTCAGGAGTTTGAGGAGTATCAGTAGGTTGCTGAGGTTCAGTAGGTGTAGGGAGTTCAGAGTCAGGAGGCTGATGAGTCTCATTAGGTTGCTGAATATTAGGAGTTGGTAGAGGAATTGGCAAAGCCTCAAGTTCCTCAACTGAGGGTGCATTTGGAGTTAGTGGACTATGAGAAGATGGAAGTGTTATAGTTTCAATCAGGTTTCCATCCGTGCGGTCTCGGTAGGGTTTTTGTAGTAAGGAGTTTTTTCAAAGAATTTCACATCCATAGAGTTGTAGAATCTTTTGTCGGTGGGAGAATAACACTTGTAGCCCTTCCCTGTCTTTGGCATAACCAAGGAAAATGCACTTATGAGCTTTGGGGTCAAGTTTTCTTCTATGTTGGGCATGAATATAGACAAACACAGTACATCCAAAGATTTTTGGAGGCAAGTCAGCAATGAGATGAGGACAGGGATGTGTTGTCAGCAGGGTTTGAATAGGAGTCTTGAATCCTAACACTCTGCTGGGTAACCTGTTGATCAGATATGTGGCTATTAATATAGCTTCACCCCACATATATTTAGGCACATGTGTGGTGAACTTGACTGATCTAGCCATCTCCAGTAAGTGCATGTTCTTCCTCTCAGCAACCCCATTTTGCTGAGGTGTCTCTACACAGCTACTGATGTGAACAATTCCCTTATCATTCGGGAAGGTTCTGAGGTTGGACTCATAGTATTCCAGGGCAATATCTGTTTTTAAGATTTTAATCTTAGTGTCAAATTGAGTGGATACCATGTTATAGAACTCTTGGAAGATGGTTCCAACTTCAGATTTATCTTTCATAAAAAACAGCCATGTGATCCTGGTGTGGTCATCTATGAAGGTGACAAACCACCTCTTTCCTGTTATACTTTTAACTCTTGAAGGTCCCCATACATCACTATGTATCAAAGTGAACGGTGTGGAGGGTAAGCAAGATATTTTAGTATACACAGATTTAGTAAGTTTAGAAAACTGACAAATATCACATTGAAGGTCACTGAGGTTACATCCTTTAAACAATTCAGGAAATAAAGACTTTAAATAACCAAAACTTGGATGACCTAGTCTATAATGTCATAACATGATATTGTCTAAGGTTTGGTTGTAGGCTGCTGAGGCAGTTTCAGTCTTTAATCTTCTGTCTTCAGCAGGGTTGACCATAAACAATCCTGAGCAGGCTTTAGCTCTCCCAATCACTTCATGTGAAGAAAGATCCTGGAATATACACTGATTGTTATTAAACATGACTGTCCAATTTAGGTCTTTAGTGAGTCTACTGACAGATATAAGGCTACAGTCTAATTTTGGAACAAATAGGACATCCTGAAGGTAGATCTTATCCGTAAGTTTAACATTTCCAAAACCTTGTGCACATGAAATAGATCCATCAGCAATCCTAGTATTGTGGGTTTGATGACAGGGCTTAAAATGAGATATGAGCCTCTTGTTACCAGTCATATGGGATGAAGCCCCAGAATCAACAATCCAAGTATCATTACTGAGAGGTGAGTGGAATATACCTGTTTTAGCATGAGTAGCTATGTCAATGATAGTACTGCCTTCCTTTTGTTGAGTAAGGAAAGCTTTGAAGGCAGCTAGCTGAGCATTCAGAGTAGTGTCCTTGTCCCCTTCTTCACTTACATGTCTGCCCTGACTCTCCCTGGTTGGTTTGGAGGGTTTAGAGGAGTTAGGCTTACCATGTAGTTTCCAGCAAGTGTCCTTGGTGTGATTTGTACGTTTACAGTGGTCACAGAAACACTTTCATGTCTTCTCAGTGGACTTTCTGTATGTCTCAGTGGCCTCAGTAGGCTTCCTGACCACCATCAGTGCTGAGCTCTCAGTAGAGTGATCAGTAGGGTTACTTTGCAGCATCACTTTTCTCCTGCTTTCCTCATGTTTGACTTCAGCAAACACATATTTGAGGTTGGGGAGAGGTTTAGTAGCAAGAACTCTACATCTAACATCATCAAGGGATGAGTTCAATCCTGTAAGGAACTTGAATACCCTCTTCTTCTCCATGATATCTTTGTATAAGGTAGCATCCTCTACATCCTTCCATGGGTGAGTTTCCAACATATCTAGGTGTTTCCATGCCTTAGATAGTTGGTTGAAGTACTGGGTTACAGACAGATCTTCTTGTATGCAATTCTGGATTTGGGCTTCAAGTTCATAGACCTCAGATGTATTGTCCTTTTTTGAGTAAAGGTCTCTGGCATTATCCCAGATATCCTTAGCAGTGTCATACATCATGAAGTTCTCACTGATCTCTTTTTTCATTGACCTCGTGAGGATGGTCATGACTTGGTTATTTTTTGTATCCCATGCTTCAAACTTGGGGTCAGTTTCAGCAGGGTTGGACCCAGACAAGTATCCCATCTTTCTCTGGCCTGAGATATACATTTTCATAGATCTTGACCACAGTATGTAGTTGTTGCCATCAATTCTGTGATTTGTAAAAGAATAGTTTTTAGTGACCCCAGCCTGCTGAGGCTGCTGAGACTCTATTGAGGATGAAGAGGCGTCGGATAATGAAGACATTCTTGAAAAGATAGGAGATTTTGCAGCGGATTAAAGAAGATTATGGCTCCGATACCATGAAGAGAGTTTGAGAAAGCAATAATACTTGAGTAAACTCAACTTGTTTATTCATTAGAAAAGAATGAGTATAAATAGATACAAGCATGAATGAGAAAGGTCCTAGTAGAGTAATGAATGCTATTAAATGCTAGAGTCGGCTAGTATTAAGTGCTAGAGTCGGCTAGGACATAATAGGATAAAAAGGTTACTTTAATTTATGACATATTAATTATTTATACAATATAATTAATATGTCATGTTACAAATAAGTAAAGTGTTACAACAAAGGTAATATTTCCACAATAAGTAAAGTGTTACAACAAAGGTAATATTTCCACACAACAAGTGAAGCATATGGAATCTCCTTCATATGATTCATCTCTAACGCATTTTTCGGACACTGAGTCACACTAAATTTTTCACCTTTGACAATGGGAGTTGCTAGGGATGAACAATTTTGCATCTCAAATCTGTCTAAAACCTTTCAATGTAGGCCAACTGAGATAGACCTAACGTCCTTTTGGACCTATCTCTGTGAATCTCTATGCCAATGAAATAAGAGGCTTCACCCATATCCTTCATTTCAAAATTCTGGACAAGGAATTGCTTAGTTTGATGCAATAACCCCAATTCACTGCTTGCCAACAAAATGTCATCTACATACAGGACTAAGAAAATATATTTTCCCCCACTTACCTTAAGGTATATACATTGATCAACGATATTCTCAACAAAACCAAATAAAGAGATTACATTGTGAAATTTGATATACCATTGTCGGGAAGCTTGTTTTAGCCCATATATAGATTTCCTTAAACGACAAACAAGATTTCCATTATTCCCATCATTAAAGCCCTCGGGTTGACACATATATACCTCTTCTTCAAGATCCCCGATTGAAAAATCTGTTTTCACATCCATTTGATGTAGCTCTAAGTCAAAATGAGCTACTAAGGCCATGATTATTCGAAATGAATCCTTCTTAGATACCGGAGAGAATGCTTCATGGTAATCAATGCTTTCTTTCTGAGTGGAACCCTTGGCAACAAGTCTGGCTTTATATCATTCCACATTACCGGTTGAGTCTCTTTTGGTTTTAAAGACCCATTTATTTCCAACAATAGAGGCTCCTTCTGGTAAAGAGACGAGATCCCAAACATTATTTTTAGCCATTGATTCCATTTCTTCTTTCATGGAATCATACCATAATGTGGAGTATTCTCCACTCATAGCCTCAGAAAAAGTCATAGGATCATCCTTAGGTCCAACATCGAATTCGGACTCTTGGAGGTATACAATATAGTCACTAGAAATTGTTGACTTTCTAGGTCACACGCTCCAACTTCTCTAGGTGCATCATGAACATTAGGATTATCAAATATGGGTGATTCTTCAAATGCCTCCTTAATATATGGTTGTTGTGTTGGTTGATCCTCAATAGAATCCAATGGATTAGATTGAGGTGCAATCAACATTTCAGCAGGTAAGGGTGTCGTTGACGACTCCCTCACTTCTTCAAAATCCACCATGCGTTACTCCCACTTACCTCATGATCTTCAAGAAACTTAGCAAATCTAGATTCAACAACTTTAGGAGTATGAGAAGGACAATAAAACTTATACCCTTTTGAGTTCATAGCATAACCAATAAAGAAACCGCTTGTGGTTCTTTCATCCAACTTCGTAAGGTGCAGGTTGTAAACCCTCACTTCAGCTGGACAACCCCAAACGTGTAAATGTCTCAAACTAGGTTTCCAACCACACCAAATTTCAAATAGATTCTAAGAGATTGCTTTAGTCGGAACCCTATTTAGAATATACACTGTGGTTTTCAGTGCTTCACTCCATAAGGATATAGGTAACTTTGAATTGCTAATCATGCTCCTTACCATGTCCATACAATACGGTTCCTTCTTTCAGCAACAACATTTTGTTGAAATGTGCCAGACATCGTAACTTGTGCAATGATGCCTTCATCGTTAAGGAACTTAGCAAATAGACCAGGAGCTTGCCCTTTATCTGTGAACCTACCATAATATTCATCACCCCTATCAGATCAAACGATCTTTATTTTTCTTTCCTTCTGTTTCTCAACTTCTGCCTTGAATACCTTAAAGACATCTAGTGCCTCAGATTTCTCAAACAAAAGATAAAGATACATATACCTTGAATAGTCATCAATAAATGAGATAAAGTATTTCTGACCATTCAGGCAGGGGTTATGAAATGGTCCACAAATATCAGTGTGTATAATCTCAAGTAGTTGAGAACTTCTTTTGGCACCATTAGTGGACATGTTGGTCTGATTTCCTTTAATGCAATCCACACAAGTCTCAAAGTCAGTAAAATCAAGAGATGTCAAAATTCCATCATTCACCAACCTTTTAATTCTATCGATCGAGATATGACCCAATCTCTTATGCCAAAGTCTAAATGAATTCTCATCGAGAATACAACGCTTAATGCCAGAATTAACAGTATGCAAAGACAGAAGTTTATTCTCATATGTCTAGCTCAAATTTAAATAAGTTTCCATCTAAAATTCCAGAACCAACAATTTTATTATATTTCAGAAAGTCAACAATAGAACCATGGAAATTAAATCCAAAACCAAAATGTGACAATCTTGATACAGAAACTAAATTTCTGGAATAAGACGGTACATAAAAAGTGTTTTCCAAATCCAAATGAAAACTAGATTTCAAAATGAGCCTGTAAGTTCCCACTCCTTCAACTTGAGAGCACATCCGGTTTCCAGAATAGATGCTCTACTCACTTCCCAATGGTCTTCTCATTTTTAGGAAGCCCTGCATAGTTTTGGCAATATGAATTGAACAACCAGAATCAATCCACCAAGTATTGTCAGAAACCTCAGTAAAATGAGATTCATAACACACAAAATTGAGATTACCTTTCTTGTCAAGCCATTCCTTGAACTTAGGGCAATCTTTCCTCCAGTTACCTGCCATCCTACAGAAACGACATTTGTCCTTCAGGTCATTTTTCTTGGCAGGTACATGTTTGCCCTTCCCTTTGGCATTTCTCTTGACATGAGAAACAAAATGGGCACTTTCAGGAGTCTCATGCTTCAACCTCTCTTCCTCTTGAACACACATGTCAAGCAATCATTAAGAGACCATTTTTCTTTATGTGTGTTGTAAGAGATCTTAAATGGCCCAAACTCAGAGGGAAGAGAGTTCAAAATGAAATGCACCAAGAATGATTCATAAATCTCAATGTCCAGGGCACCCAGCTTAGCAGCAATGTCCCTCATTTCCATAATGTGCTCGCGCACACGCCTTTTATTGGCATATGTCATAGTGGAGAGTCTTTTCATCGGGGTGCTGGCCTTAGCCTTATTAGAGCTCACAAATTGTTCCTCAATTGCTTTCATATATGCCCTGATTTGATCAGCCTTGGGGATTGAACCCCTAACAGCCTTTGGAACCTTTGACATTATGAACATCAAACTGAGACGGTTAGACCGCTCCCACCGTTCATACGCTAACTTATCACTTGGCGTACTAGATTCCATGGGGACGGGTGGTTCGTCCACACGAAGAGCCAAATCCAGGTCCATGCACCCTAAAGTCAAAAGCACTGCATCTTTCCACTCAGAATAGTTATCACCAGATAGCATTGGAATATTAGATGAATCAAAGAAAGCAGTAGTAGGAAAAACTGCAATGACCAAGAACAACAAATATAAGCAATGAAGCATACACCATCAAATTATAAAGTAAATTCAAGACCTACCTTTGGGCAAAGGTATCACACTAGCATAGAGTTTACTAACTAAATGATAAAACTAGTAGATAAATAAACAAGAATAATCACCTATACCTTTGGGCAAATAGATGATCACTCTCACCAAATATTTTTAGTCTACTATTTTATCTCAATTAATCTTATAAATAGCCATCTCTCTTTGGGGTATGATAACTACCTATAAATTAATTGCCAAATTATTACATAAATTTTTAATCACTATTCATAATGTGATTATTATATGTCACTATTTCATTACTAACAAAATGTAATAAAATATTTTATACTAGTTAAACACTTAAGATGCTTTGGCTTTCTCAAATGTAAAACAAAGTACCGTAATGTGACATAATACGAACAAAAGTACATCTCACTATTTAATTCACAAACTAAACGTGAATTAAATACAATACTTATCAAACAGTAAACATAATTTGGCATTCCATAAATGTAAGACATGTTATCTCAAATATAATTTAACATAAACAAGTTACTTATTTGAAAATTAGCAAATATTAATACGACACATATGGTAATTAAAAACTCACCAAAATAAAATATTTACCTTCGAAATTTATTGTCAGATTGTGTCAATTCAAAATTATATTGATAAAATACATTAACATGTGTTTTAGAATCCAAAACACTATTAAGGAGATCAAATGTAAGCATAATAACTATAAATATGATTCTATGGTTATAGTCATTTAATTAACAAAGCTACAGCCTTTCAAAAAGAATCCTGAATGGATAAGCCGATAACAACTTTATTATTATTATTATATTTGTGACAATATGCACAAGGTTATCCCACTACAACAAAAAATAGATTTTCAGCCATCAAGTTTTACCAAAGACTATAACATGTCTCAATGAGCAATAAAATAAAATTTAAAAAAACAGGTTCTCAGATGACATGTCTTATAACTGATCAAGATGGAAAATACATATCTGATTTCGTCTGAAACAAATCTTCATACAAAACAATTGAAAAATCCGATTCACGGTGATCAAACAAAATAATTATTGAAACAGCGAAACTGAAAAACATGGATGGAGTAAGGCTCTGCTACCACATGTTAATTCTAACATCAAAACAGAGACAACATTGCAGCGGAAACAATAACATAAATCAAATAGATCATACCTCAAAGCCATTGCAATTCAAATTTCTTCACAAGAGAAAGAAATCCTTACTATGCTAACCTTTAATCCTCCAAAGTGAATATGGGATCTTCCGATCTATTCCCAAAAGCTGAATAAGTCTGTACTTATGGTGTGCAGGCTACTTATAGGGCTAGACCGGGGACCCATATAGCAATTTAGTAAACCGCGGTTAATTTCCACCCATCAAGGAAATTACATTTAACTAACGTTAAACAAACCAATGGTAACTGATATACTGTGTTAATGGGAGAAATGGCATGATACCGTGTAAAAGAAACCAATAGCTTTAAGATTATAATAAATAACCTCATTAATGAAAGATAATAATAAATCGGGCCATAATTAAAGTGCAATTAATGACCATAATTAATTGCATTTCTTACAATTTTTTGTTATACCATAACTATTGCTCTTACTTGCTCTCATTTGGTTCCAAAAAAAGTTGTATTTGATTCTTTTTTAAGGAGAAGTAATTGTATTTGCTTTTAGTCTTAGAAAAAAAATTCACTCTTAAGCCGTTTGTAATTGTGGGTCTGTTGATATTGAAATTTCAGGTTGCTCGGAGATGAAGACGGTGAGGACTTCACATGATCTGATTTAAGATGTGAATGGTGTATTGGTATTTTCACATATTTGTCGTTTTTTCATACTTTTCGCATAAGTCGTGGATGTTTACTTTTATCGCTTATTTTTCGCTTGGCGAGTATCTTCGTGTTTACTTCGCTATGTGTAAGCTTCCGTTTCTCTAAAATAAATTTGTCTTTGTTCCAATCATGTTACTCTGTCTGAAATACGATATATTGTCTATAATTTTTTTGAAATGCCAAGCGATTATGAGCCGGTTCTTCGGTGGCTCATGGGTGGCAGGGGGCTTCTACTTTCCTTGGTGATGCAACCTGTGATGAATTTTATGTATGTCAACAAGTTTCATGTATGGAATGTTGTTGACCGTGATTTCTTTTAGTTAAGCTATTTTCCTTCATTTTAGTTAGGAAAAATATAAATATAGCATGAGAACTGCTGAGAAAAAAACCAAACCATTAACCAGTCCAAACCAAACCGAAATAACCAAACCAATAACAAACCAATTGAATTGGTTTGGTTTGAAACCAAACTGAATTATAATAGTTTGGGTTTGGTTATTTTTATTTTTAACCAACCCAACCCGAATTAATTATTCTACAAAATAACTTAGTTTCACTACACCGTATATAAAAGCTAACGATACAACCATAAACTAGAGGGTCCCTATTACAAAACCGAAGTATCCGGATTTTCCCACATTGAGTTTGACGGACTAAGGTTTTGAGGAGGTGCTGAACATGTGTTGATGATGTTTATTTTTTATGGAGTGTCAGGAGGTGACATTGTAAAACTTCAGTTTTCATTAATAAAAGCCGAGTTTAACAAAAAAAACAAAAAATACCCTGAAATCACTCTTCAATTTCCATCACTTATATAATTCGACACTCAAATGTTGCCTCCATCGCCTGTGTATTGCCACATCTTCTTCCAATCGCCTCCGTGCTTGTTCCAGGTTGAGGCAAGCCTTTCGTGATTTGTGTTCCACTTTACATTAAATCGTTTATGTAAATCGGAAAAAATTGTTGTGTCATAAAAATAGCTTCTTAAACAGATGGACATGCTAAAACCAAAACCAACCCGAATCCAAACTGAAACCAAATTAAACCAAACCATTGGGTTCAAAATCATTTTGGTTTGGTTTGGGGTATAAGTTATAACCCCCAAACCGATCCCACGATTTCCAACCAACCCGAACCAACCCAAACCAACCCATGGTACTTATCGTTCTACTTAATAGGAAATAATTTTCTGCAAAATATAGTCAATCATGTAAGATAGAAGGCTAAAATGCTAGATGATTATTTTGTGCAGGTTTGTGTCCTTAATTTAAAAAATGAATATCATGGGCAATATAAAAAATACTTAAGTGAGGCTGTTGGAAATAGCCTAGCTGATATGTTTGATGTAATTTCACAGGTTTCTTGTGTTCTTAGATTAATGGGTGCATCAAAAGAAAATCTGTCAGTTTCATGCTTCACATGCTGATTTAATGTTAAATGTGATGCCATGCTTCAAAACATTAGTGATCCATTCATATATTGTTCACAAATTCACAATCCTAAGAACTAAAGACTATATCCTCATCAATGAAGAGTAAGCATATTGATAGTATTGTTTCATTTTTTTTACTTTGAAATTTCCTTTAAAAAAGAAAATGACAGATTGACTTGTAATTTTTCTCAAACAATGTTGCTTAGGAAAAAGCCAGATATTGGGCTTTGGAAAGATTTCTTGGATAATGAATAAGTTGTGTCTTCTAAGCTTCCAGAACCAACATTAGTGATTGACAAGAATCTGAATATTAACTGTATGGCTTAACTTCAATAAAAATACATGGCTGTGTAATTCTGTGAATCTAAATGTATGCTTGCATACATAATCCTTATAAATTGTAGCGTGCAGGCACGGCACGTATATGTACTAGTTATATATAGAAAAAACTACCGGTCTCAATACATGAAACATGAAAAGGATTTTCTTCATTTGTTTTCTTTTTTTAACAAAGGGAAAAATTTACCAAAGCATAAGTTTTCAAAAGAAAATAAAATTTTTACACATTTTGTACTCCCCGACAATGCCATGTGGTGGTATGTCAGACATGTGCACCGCTCGTTGAATGTGCGACTTCCTGGATAAGAATTTCCCGAATTTAGCTTCACCCGCACACGTGAAGCGATTGTGAAAGTATTAAGCAATAAGCATAGTGTCAAATTTAGTACCTCCTTTAGTACCAACACAATTTTTTTTTTTTTAGGGTGAACTCAAATTTCAAGACCCTGTATTTTACTCATGGAGATGCTAGTATCCAGGGGCGGCTGCAGGAATTTTGATATGGGTCAGAAAGTTATCATTTTTTTTCTGTGTCACACATATAGTTGGATATTCAATTCTATACATTTAATTATGGGGCAATAGATAAAAATGAGGGGTCAATACATAAAAATAAGGGGATCAATTTCACATATATATATGTGTTTATGAAAAAAAAACTACTATTTATACATAATATTTTTATTTTAGGGGGTCGAGCACACCCCCATTGTATAACGTAGAGCCGCCCCTGCTAGTATCCTACTATAAATATCAAAAAATGGGTTATGGTACCACCATTTAACTTGCCCTTAGAGTATCTTATGCAAGTGAGCATTAGCATCAAAATCTCTACACCATCTTTTATCTCCATAATAGGGTTAAAATGTAAAGATATAACAAAAAATACACTACACCAGCCTCCTCATCATTTCCCTACAATAGGGTCAATGAACATCGTCATCCCAAATGTAGGGTGGTACTGTAGTTCACCCTACATATTTTTTATCCATTTTTTTTTTATGGATTTTGATGTTGATGCTCTAACAATATACACTCTAAGATCAGCCTCCCATTTGATGTCCGTTCGTACCAAAAATTACGATCTTAGAGCAGCATTGATAGCAGAGAGAAAACATCAAAGGCTTACAGACTTTGCCAGAATCTCTGATCTATAAGGAAATCTAAATATGATGACCAGTTAGAGGTGGCCAAACCGAAACCGGAACCGGCGGTTCGAACCGGAACCGGCGGTTCGAAAACCGCCGGTTTGCCGGTTTGCCGCCGGTTTGTGTTATTGGTAACCGGAACCGGAACCGGAACCGCCGGTTCAAACCGGATGGCCGGAACCGGGTAAAACCGGCCGGAACCGGAACCGCCGGTTTAACCGGCCCAACAGTTTTTTTTTTTGTTTTTTCTGGATGCATGTAACGGCAATAAAAACAATTTAAACAAATAAACCATAAAAACTATATAAAAAAAACTAAAAAATTATATACAAACCTAAAAAAATACTATAAAATTATATACTAACCTAAAAAAAACCATATACAAACCTAAAAAATTATATGAAACTATGTAATACAAACACATAAGAGTACTATAAAATACTACAATAACAAACTATAAAAAAAACTATAACAAACTATAAGAAACTATAAAACAACAAAGTATACTTAAAACCTACTTAAATAACTATAAAAATCATTACAACAAACTATAAAAGACTAAAAACATAAACAATTAGAACTACATTCGCTTTGATTTTTTTATATGTGTTGTGCCTCCGACACAATTACACATAAAAAAATACGTAGGCAGCCGAATTACCGGTACAAGCATTGAAAAGATAACACAATTTACATATAAGAAAAACAACATAATTTTTTAAAATAACATTATTTACATATAAATAAAATAACACAATATTAATATTATTTTTAAAACCGAATAGAAATCTATTTAAAATAATATATATATTACATTCGCTTTAATAATTATAATTAAAATAATAATAATTTGTTATTGTAGTGAAAATAATAAGTGTTATATAAAAATGAAAAGAAAAAAAAAATATGAAATTTTAAAACCGTGGCCGGAACCGTGATCTGAACCGTGATCTGAACCGGGAGCAAACCGGAACCGGCCCAAACCGGCAACCGGCGGTTTTGAACAGTAAACCGCCGGTTTTTCAAACCGGCGGTTCGTCAAACCGCCGGTTAGAAAAACCGGCGGTTACACCATTTGGCCACCTCTAGACCAGTGCATTTATATGATGACTAGTGCATTTAACTTTTTCGCTAATTGATTCCGACTCATTTCACTTAATTGAATTTAACTTTTTCGCTAATTGATTCCGACTCATTTCACTTAATTGATTTTGACTCAGCAAGTGTTTAATGTGCTTTTGATTTTGACTCAGCAAGTGTTAAATGTGTTTTCTAACCGATAATCGATATAAACAAAATACCTGAACATCTTGACTCAAAATCTTTTCGAATAAAAAATATTTCATTCTTTAAATTCAGACAGAATGATATAAAGATTCGGATAGGATTGTGCGTGCCAGGCCCTTCAGGTGTCAAAGAATCGTCAGTCCTCTTTAGAGGATTAAAATCCTCACTCACCTACTCCTCATCAATTTAAGAGTTTCTTCTATCTACTGATTCACAAGGCTCATCAGAAGTTGGGCCCACTCGCGATTTACTAGCTAAGATCTTCGACCTCCTTCCACGCAACAAGGGTCCCTAGGCAGTTTCTAATCGCATGGAGGGTAGTCTCAGGTCTCGTAAGCAAGCGTGAAAAATGCCAAACATAATAATACACCCCCAAAAAAAAAAACAAGTTTATAGGATTTACGGTATTTACTTGGTGAGAGGAAAAAAACTCATTTCGGCAACTCTTTTAGCTGATTCAGAATGCAGAATTCATGTAATTATTTTTAAAATTAACGTCTTTTTTTAAAAATACAGAATCCAAATTAAGGCAAAGATATACACTGCCAGGCAAAACTATGACAACTAAAGAGACACCATAGTAGGGAGAACACTAGACAAGTACAAGTACACAACAACAAATTCCACACCAAAATTTTTATATTTATAAAGTGGCATGATATAGCCCATCTTTTAAAACAAGTTAGTTCCTTCAAAAGGTCGTAAATTTAGTTCATGCTCCCCAACCGATAGGACCGTGTTGGTAATTTGTGGGTCGTGGTTTACTCCATTTGTGGAGCAACTCAATGTGGCACAATCCAAACATGTGAAGCATAATGCAATTACACTGAATGGCATGGATTGAGCCACACATAGGGTCGCTCTATAAATGGAGGAACCACCTAAGAATTACTACCTGTTAAAATAAGAACAAGGGATCAGAATATGTAGAGATAAAATAGCATGGTGGTGGTGGTGGTGGTGGTGGTGGTGGTGGCGGCGGTGCTGGCGGCGGCAAAGGGAGAGTGCATCTATGGAAAGAGCAATCAGATTGATAGAGGTAGAAGAAAACAAGGCAGCAGGTGGAAGAAACCGTTCCAAGAAACCATTCAGGTATTGAAGGTTCCAGAGAAGACTATGAAAAAGACGACCCAGTTTTGCATCAATCATTCAACTAAACCAATCACTATAAAACTGGGGGAGGAAAATGCACATCCAATGTATAGGATGATGGAATCAATCTAAACTCAAAAGAATGAAAAGGTGCACGATTTTGATTCCAAAAACTGATACAACCTTCAAAAATATAGAAACCGGTGTACAAGAAATGGCGCCGAACCATCCAATATTACTGGGATCAAAGTTCAATAAGCGAAAAGTGGGTATTAGACCACAAAGATTCTTAAAACAAGTAAAGCCCTCTGTAAATAAACTGCTGTATGAGACCATTAATTTTCCCATAAAAATCAAAAATCAAAATAACCCATCGAATACAACTAAAACCATAAGAACACTCAAAGGAGGGAGACAGTATTCACAAAGGCATGGATCTTCTACATATGAGAATCATCATATCATTAAAACATAGACACATACTTAAACGTTATTGCAATCTTAACAATGTGTAATGAAGCTGAAAGAAAGCATACACCTAAAGTCCCACGCCTAACTCCAAATTACACAAAGGAGATTACTAGTGAACCTAACAGTAAATACTTCACTAAATGCTGTGTGATTTAACATTGAAAGTTGAGCTAGAAAATAAACCTATCTCTCGGTCAGATTGTATAAGCAGATACATAACCCAAACACAAAACACAATCACACGGTAGGGATGGAGAAATCATATAAATAGTTTGATTTGGTTCCTAGGAACCGACTGGAAAAAGAAAGAAACAGAAAGAAGCCTACATACATATTTAAGTCAATGGCCATCTACAGAAACCACAAGTAGTAAAAACTATCACAGGTATCGAAAGATTATACTGGATCAGATTCTACCCTACAACTTTAAGGAAACTGCATCAAAAAGAATGCATCACCAACTCAAAATTTACATGATAATGAAAACCAAAACCATACTCAGCCCTTCTAAAGCCAAAATTCTCCACTAACCACATCATTACCATATGACCAGCAACATTAAACAAATAATAACTATCACAGGTAAAGATTATACTGGATCAGATTCTACCCTACAAGTTAAGGGAAACTGCATCACAAAGAATGCATTCACCAACTCAAAATTTACATGATAATGAAAACCAAAACCATACTCAGCCCTTCTAAAGCCAAAATTCTCAACTAACCACATCATCACCAATATGACCAGCAACATTAAACAGGCACAACAAATTTACTTCATAATTCCACATAAGTGCAGAAACCAACATCCCATACACATCCAGAAACAACTATCTTCACAAGCCAAAGCCAAATCCCACTAGGACAGAAAACAAAAGGGAGTTCAATAACAGTTGAAAGCATTAAAATTCAAATTTATCAAATAAAGCTAAGAGATTATAGATAAAATTCATCAAAGTGCAAATTAAGTACTTAAATATCCATGCTCAATGCCACAAAAAGCAAATAAAAGGGGTAATTAAATAGTTCATACTTAAAAGAAATTAAAACCTAGGCAGTAAGCACAACGGCGCCGCCAGCCTCCTTAATCTTCTTCTCAGCAATCTTTGATATCAGCTTAGCTTTCACAACAACAGGCTGATTCTCAGGCAAAACACCTTTCCCCAATACCTTGAAATATCCAAACTGCGTCACATCAATCACAGGCGCATTTTCAGATTTGCCCTCACCGGCTTTAGCCTTCACGTCGGACGGCACCAATGACCAGAGCTTGTCAATGTTGATGATCGGACAGTAAAACTGATTGCGGAGCTTGTGGAAATACCTCATACCAACTTTACCAAAGTAACCAGGATGGTACTTGTCGAAGAGTATCCGATGGTGATGCATACCTCCAGCATTTCCCCTACCTCCGGGATGCTTTCTGTGCTTTCCGATACGGCCGTGACCGGCGCTGACATGGCCGCGCTTCTTGCGATTCTTCTTGAAGCGGGTAGTCATTTTCTCTCTAGTCTATCTAGGGTTTGGAATTCGGAGAAAGGAGGCAAGCACCACTGCGGCTAGGAGAGAAATGCAGTAGGGTTTTTGACCATTTTATAGGGTACGAAATGGAGGCAGTCTTTTGTGTGAATTCTAGTATAAATTGTCTGTATTGCCCTTTCAAATTTACTGTACAGTTCATTGAGGATAATAAATTAGGGAAATGTGAAATTTGCGTAAAATTTTATAATCGCACCCTAATCGTATTCATCGACAGAATTACCCTTTTCGGGGATTGGGATCGGGAATTTTATCATTTTTCATAAAATTATTATTTTGCTCGAGTTTGTTTTGATAATCTCGATTATATATTAATGATTTCAGTGATACATTATCGAGAAGAAAGTTGAAAGACGAATTTTCGAGAAAATGTATCATCACCGCAACGTTGACTCTCATTTCGTCATTGCAGCTGAAGTTCACAAATCGAGACATGACAGTTATTCATTCAGCTTCAGAAATCACATTTGATCTAGTGGTACAGGTCATTGCACTTTCGGATCAGAACCAAGGTTCGATTCTCATCATCGTCCTTAATATAATAAAAATCTCCTTTCTTCATTCCTCAATTTATCTTTTCAAGAAGAAAATGCAACTTCATGCAATGATCAACGTCACACAAAATGCAATTTCAAAATCAATCCCACCCCTTTTACCTCTCAAATTCTCAAGAAAAATATTTCACTCTTATATCGACTCTGAAGCAACACAATGAGATTATTAATTAACCTTTGGACCATTGGATCAAGCCATTTTTTTCAAGCAAACTTTGGAGGACAATTTGTGCATCAAGGTGGTAGATTATATAGAAATTTTTATACGAAAACAAGGTAAAGAGAGGTGTATAAATGGTATTGTATGCATGTCTATAAATTGATTTTATAGCATTAGTTTTGTTTTCACAATGTATATATATTGAAGACGATAAATAATATTTCATGTTTTACTTAGTTCTGTGTAACTTATACAAGTATGGTAGGATTTAGGAAGCAACACTGACATAGTTGCAGCGACATGATGGGTCAATGGCAATTTCCTGCATAATCTCTATAGAATGCTTTTGAGTACGTTAGAACTGTGTTAGATTATGCATTTCCAGTATTTGTTACATTTCGTATTTAGACAGGTTTTCAGATTTCATGCATGTTGTAAAGTTATAACGGATACTTATAACGGATAGCATGTTGGAGAAAGTAACAAAAAAGCTACTCCGACATGCCATTGATATAAGTAACAAAAAAAAGCTACCTACATGTCGTAGTTTGACCCAAGATATTTAAATGCTCAATTGTGAACTTTATACAAATCAGCTATCATTGGGATCAGAAACTTGGTTCATCACGAGGACAACAAGAGGCTTTTATAGACAAAGGCCCCACGACTTAGCAAACAAGACGTTTAAGGGATTGGGTAGGTCCCAGACTCACTAAAGGCTATATAAGGTCTAAAGACACCATCAAAACTAAGTTACATATCTAGAGTCCTGCCAAACATCTGATACACCATATATGATCGTTCTTGAGGCCTCAAGCAAGGCAAGCTTTGGCCGACAACGGGTTCCTTTTGCATGCGGGCACTACTCTATTGTGCTAATAAACGGACCCGACCACTCTACCACTTGATTCTTTGAGAGATTCGGTTCACGCAATCACGTTGATATTGTTGTCATTATTAATACTTGTCTTACATGAATTGTTTCACTTTATAAACCTGGATGTGTATCCTCTCTTTTACATCTTTGAAGCACTCTCTGAGAATTTATTAGCTTAGATTTCAAAGGGCTTTGCCAAAGGGCTTTTCGTGTCTTGGGACATTTTTGCTAGAGTTCGAGTGCTCATGAGAAGTGGCACCTACCTCGAGAGGCCTTGGATCTTCATCAGAACATGTAACAACTTTGTATTTCGCATTAAGGATACTCTGGTATCATTGATGGCATGGGCGGCTCTACATATAGGCCAGCGGGTGCCGTCGATCCCCTAAAATATAAATATTATGTACAAATAGTAGATAATTTTTTTATAAACACATATATATGTGAAATTGACCCCCTTATTTTTAAATACCGACCCCCTGTTTTTATCTATCGCCTCATAATTACATTTGTAGAATTGAATATCTAAATATATGTGTGATACGGAAAAAAATTGACAAATTTATTATCCACAAATCAAAAATCCTGAAGCCACCCCTGATTGATGGACACTGGCTAAAAGGCCGACCCCTAAAAGCTTTATTTTATGGTTGACTCAGAAGTCAGAAAAGCTTATAGCTATCACAATGACTCTCACAAATCTCATTGTCACTTCACCTAAAAAGTTGAGAAAATGTCTACATGGCACTAGGGGTGTACAACGAAATTGGAAAACTGGACTGACCGACTGAACCGGATTAAACCGGACCGGAAAATGATGAACCGCGGTTTTCCAATCGGTATTTTCATTGAAGAAAAACCGAACCGGAAATCCAATTCAGTTTTCGGTTTTATCCATAAAAACCGGTATGACCCGAACCGAACCGGTTATACTTCATTTTTAATTATATATATATATATATATATATATATATATATATATAATTTAATTTATTCACTAGCTCCTACTATAAAAACCCCCACACACAACCCTAAATTTCTAAACCTTATACTTATGCCGTTTTTACCTAAACCTAAACCTAAAATGCTTCCCAGCCGCCGATAACCGCCGTTTGAGCTCACCGGCCGTTCTTGCTTCTTCTAATATTCTTCATCCTTTGATCGTGAAAGGCCGAAAGAACGCTGAAATTGTCGTTACAACGACCACCCGCCGGCTTATGGTGCCAATAATGGTGTTTGTCTCATTTTTAGAAGAAAAAAATCAAAATTTTATGGAAAATAAAATACGATCGAAAACCGAACCGAACCGAACCGAACCGGACCGTATTGGTTCGGTCAATTCGAAAAATGGCCAATTCGGTTCGGTTCGAAAATATCAAAACCGTAACTACAGTTCAGTTCAGAAAATCGTAAAAAACCGACCGGACTCGACTATGTACACCCCTACATGGCACCACACTTGTGATCCCATCCCAATGAACTCTACAATGATAAATAAAAAAAATAAAAAATAAAAAACCAAATCTATTTTTACCACTACATTTCTATTAAAATATATATATTTGCCACCAATTCAATAACTAACCATTGAACGAGAGAATGAGAGAGAAAAAAGGTGGGATTATTTTATTATTTTTTTGTGTTTGCTGGTGTGTGTCAGAAAGTGAGTAGACCCCATCCCAAATCCCATCCAAAAGCTTTCGGTGTGTGATGATGTTGAAATCATCACGGTTGTTTTAGCGGTGTTTGTATGATGGATATCTGACTATAAAAAGTGTTAAAGGATTCCGGCGGTGGTGCTAAATAAGAGAGGAGAGAATAACAAATGGGCTTGGCTTGTGTTTTATTGATTAATTGTCCAACCCCAAATGGGTTACACGTAGTGCCCTATTTATAGGGGAGCCCACCGACTAAAAGCTCGCTTATTTACAAATGAGGACGTATGGTACGAATAGATATTTATTCACGTAGCGGGGCGCCATAGCGGAGCCAATAGGTTGCGCTCCCGATGACCTCGCCGATCCTTATATCTTTTATATCATTGTCTTGCCAAACTAGAGGTGGTTCTTCCTCTAAGTATTACGGGCGAGATCGCTGGCGGACCTGATTATCGAATGAGCTCGCGTGTCGGCCCCCTAATTCTTTCTTGGCGCCGCATGGGGCTTGGAGCGGGTCCGAAGGCTCGCGATCCCAATTAGACTTGCGAGCTTACGGACAATAGTGGCCGGTGGCCTCATCCACTATTTTTAGTGGCCGGTCAGACCCGAATAAAGATCCGTGGACTGAATTACGATTTAGGCATATCAGTGTGCAATAATAGAGTCATTGTACCAACGTTAAAAAAAAAAAATTACATTGTGGTCCTGCAAAAAGTACACTATCCCATTGTGTATTTTTGTATCATTGTGATTGGCCTTGCGTCTTTTGTTCTTGTGAAGATCTCAAAGGCGTTAAAAGTGATTGAGGATGATCATAGTATTGTGGCCAACAATTTTACAGTCATATGGGTGTTCATAGATACCAGGAGTGCTCTTAATGTGCTATATATATTACTTTTATTATTTTATTTTTTTCCCTTTTCAAAACATCAGTTACAAGAAGTCATAATCAAAAGGCAAATGAACCTTTAAAACTAACATTGAAAAAAATAACTTCAATCTTTCGCAACCCCAAAAGGCAAAACTACAGGAAAGTACATAAGCAAACCAATAGTAGTACAAAAGTTAAGCATTCAATCCTAGAAAATCAAGCAATCACTCCACACCCTAAACACAGAGCGCTTCAACACAACACGTGCGCACTTCAACTTCGTCTAGCAAACAAAAGCCAACTGACCCAGAAACCCTATAGTCCTACCGAGTGTTTTATAGCATATACGGTGCACAGATCCTACCAACAAAACGAGGGGTTGTCAGTTTACTAAGAGATGCTATGCTACTACTACTACTACCAGGGCCTCCTACCAACCGGGATAGTGTTTGATCCCGTCATTCCACGATTCCCAAATCCTCCTCCTCCTCTTCCCCTTCCCCTGGACCTGAAGTTGTTTCCTGAAGTCGTAAAGAAAAATTGCTGTTATTCCGTGAATGAAAACCCGTAAACCAAAAAAAAAAAAAAAGGCACAAAAAAGTTCACACGGGTCCATTATCACTTGTCGTGTCCCCCACCATGTCTCATACATCGACACACTGTAAGATCATGGTGTGTCAAGAATGCTTGAGACATAGAAGGAGACATGGCAGTCGGCTAAAAGATCCAAGGACTAAAAGCTGGCCTTAAGATATATCGTTACCTCCCAAACTTGAACCGCCAAAACGGACCAAGGCAGATAATTGAGGTGGAACAACCTGCCCAGCATCCTGTAAAATCTTTATAAGCTCTCTTGCAAATTTAGCATTTGACTGGGTGAAAAAGGTGAAAGCTATTCCCTTGGCTCCTGCACGACCAGTCCGGCCAATCCTGTGAACGTAATCCTCAAGACTTGATGGGAAATCATAATTGATCACACATTTTATGTCCTTCACATCTAGAAGATCGAAAAAAACAAAGGTAAGCAGTCATATTTAAAATTAAAAAAATGAAGACAAAATTTATAGGTAGAGAAAAAGCAGAAACAGTCAGGCAGCCTTATCCCTGCATCCTAAGATCCATCCAACTCGCAACATCTGTAAGACAAAAACAATCCTCACATAAATGTGCGCACCTCCACTATGCAGGGATAAGGAGAGTAGGCTCCATCACCACTAATGATGAGTCATCCGGGCTGTCACGACACTCTGCAACGTATTTGTGGATGGGCAGCATAACTTCAATTGTGTTACATGGACACACTATCAGGAGCAACAGTATTTCCCCTAATTGCCTAACATCCAAACACCACTTACGAATCCGTTTGAATTCCAACAAGAATGACTAATCCCCATTGCACTGAAATGCCACCCCTAATGCAGATACATACTAGTTAGTGAAGGAAGAGTTTTAGCTAATCGCGTATGATATCCCGTCATAACGTGCTCCATGTCCATGTAACATTAGATGCCATACTTTGGTATAAAAGCCAAAACAGAAACACCGCTGAAGGTAACACCACCATTCCCAGAGGACAAAATATCTCAAGCGGCCTATAGTAAGGTTTTAAGCTCTTCTGGCTTCATTGCGCATTTACCACGACAATAATTTCAAGCTGTCACAGGAATGGTGGCACCTTCTCTGCTCCCAAACCACAAATTATACCCGGGAAAGTGGACAGCAACCGGAGACTTCCTAAAATGAAAATTAGGACTAGATTTCTTATGTTCCAACATCTAACACACACACTAATCCTACCAAGACCACGTGCAGCAACATCAGTGGCAATCATGATCGAACTTCTGCCACTTTTAAATTCAGCCAGGACCCAGTCCCTCTCATCCTGGCTTTTGTCACCATGGATGGATAAAGCTGGCCATCCGTCCATTCTAAGCTGTCTTGTAACTTGATCACATCCTTTCTTTGTTTCAACAAAGATAAGGATGCGGCTTCCATCCATCGTCTCTTTTAGCAGTCTAATCAACCTACACAAAAAAACATGTCAGGCAGTCACAACCTGAGTTCCCTACGCTAAAAATTACAAATTTTGTGGCAGAACACACAGTCGCATACCTATTGTACTTCTCAAAATCTGTCATTACTTCAACAACTTGCTGTATCGATTGATTTGCTTTAAGTTCAGGGGAACCAATAATTACCTGAAAAGCAAGTGATAATGGTAATTAGTTCATATTCCTAGAACCACCTTCAATATGATGTTGCCCAGAAAAATGAAAACTAAAACATAAAAGTAGATAGAGAGAAAGTAGGAACCTTGTAAGGGTTACGCAAAAACTGTCTCGCTAAAGCCTCGACTTCCTTTGGCCATGTGGCACTCCAATACAAAGTTTGTCTATCAGGTCGAATCTGTCACACATCAGCAATAAATGTCAACCAGTGTAAAGCTTCAATTGTTAGTTGTTACAAATTCCCTGGACATTTGAACTAACGATTAGCTAAGGGCTAAAAGAAGGATGCAGCGTCTTCATTCATAAAGAAAGATATTCAAAATAATAATTCCTTTCTATGCCTTTAAACAACCAGTTTGAATGGTATATCCAATTAAGTAGGCACACCCATGCATAGTACAAAAATAAGAAGAAATAGATGACCTAGGAAAACAGTAGGAAATGGATTCCATTTTTGGCATAGTAAACTTGAAATTAGGTATGTTGGAAAATATGATGTAATAAAATAATGATAGTGTCGGCTAGGGTTGTGTGGTGTCGGCTAGGGTTTAGTCATTCTAAGGGTGAAGTTGTCTTTTATGTTTAATTGTTTCTTGGACTCTACTCTATGTAATTCCTATATAAAGAGAATGAAGTATTGGTGTGGGATCATTCATATAAGATCCCTCTTTTCTGAAACCCTTGTATTTTACAACATGGTATCGGAGCCATCAAATTCCCTTCGCCCTTTCTTTTCTGTCAAAAAAAAAAAAAAAAAAAAAAAAAAACTGAAAATTAGAAAAAGAAACAGTTCAGCCGCACCATGTCAATAGTACCCAACATGGAGAAAAAGTCGTCGGAAAATCCGACTCTCAGTTTGTTCGGCCCTTAGGCCTCAATACCATATATTACGTCAGTTAAGTTGAACGGGAAAAACTACACTCTGTGGTCCCGATCAGTGGAGATCTATTTAACAGGAAGAGCCATGGATCATCATCTTCTCCAAGACAAACCGGAGAAGGATGATCCGAGAAACGAGTTTTGGAAGCAAGATGATGCCCAAATTATGTCTCTTATTCTGAGTAGCGTTGAGCAAAATATCGGATCAACGCTGCTGTATCTGAATAGCGCCAAGGACATGTGGACTCGGCTCAAACAGTTGTATTCAGGATCGGATAATCTGTCACGAATTTATGAGGTATGCCGGCAGTACTTTCGTTTGGAACAGGGTAGTCAAACCCTAGAAACCTATTATTCGCAGGTGATGAGCGTTTGTGAAGAACGCAATCTCTACCAACCACTATCGGACGATGTGAGCCGAATGGAGAAACAACGAACTGACATGGATGTGGTTCGTTTCTTATCTGGATTGCGGGCTGAATTCGAGCCGGTAAGGGCTCAAATACTCGGAGGAACTGCCCTTCCAACCCTGCCGGAAGTATTTTCGAGGCTCCAACGAGCCCAGATCGAGCCAAGGCAGAATGAAAATCAGTTGGATGTTATGGAAGAAAAATCTGCATTAGCAGCCTCCACCCCAAGTTATCGTGGTGGCGGGGGTGGAAGAGGATACCGAGGTGGTCGTTCTAATCGGGGAGGCCGTTCTGGTCGTGGATCGGTGCGATGTGATCATTGTGGCCACACCAACCACAGCATTGACAATTGCTGGGACCTACATGGTAAGCCTGTCGGAAATGCAAATCAAGCTGTGGCGTCCTCTCAAGATGTTGAAGAGCAAAAGTCACGAATTCTGGAGCAGCCTCTCAAGCCGCAGCAAATCTGGTGCAATCGGACAAGGCCTCTTCGTCCTGCTTATTGACCAAGAAAAGTCCGTGGATTCTCGATTCGGGAGCCACTGAACACATGACCGGTTCGATCCAACCCTTTTCTCACTATAACAAACTGTCAAACCCTAAATGTGTTACTTTAGCCAATGGTTCTTCTTCTACGGTATTGGTAACGCATATCTTACTCCTAGTATTCACCTTCCATCCACGTTACATGTTCCGAATTTCCCTTTAATCTTTTATCCATTAGTAAAAAGACAAAAGATCTTAATTGCTCAATAACATTCTTTCCTCATTCGTGTATTTTACGGGATCTCCGGACGAAGAAGAGGATTGGTACGGGTCATGAGAGTGGAGGACTCTATCACTTTGACGATTCCGAGTATTTCACCTATCGCTTTTCACACAAATTTGTCTCCCTTTGAGTGGCATTGTCGGTTGGGCCACCCATCCCTGTCTATTTTGAAACGCCAAATTGAAGGCATTAATAATATTGAGTCCTTGTCATGTGAGTGTTGTCAGCTTGGTAAGCACCAGCGATCCTCTTTTAAAGTTAGTAGTCATAGGAGATCAACTCCATTTGAACTTGTTCACTCAGATGTTTGGGGCCCTTTCCATATCCCTTCCAATAAATTTCATTATTTTGTTATATTTGTGGATGATTGTTCTCGTATGACTTGGCTTTATTTAATTAAGTCTCGTATTGAAATTATATCTTGTTTTAATTTATTCCATCAAGAGGTTAAAACTCGGTTTAATCATCGTGTTCGGATTGTTCGATACGATAATGCCAAAGAATATATACACCAATTTTCTCGATTTCTATCTGAGCAGGGTATTATTCATCAGTCATCTTGTCCCCACACTCCACAACAAAATGGCGTGGCAGAAAGAAAAAATCGTCATCTAATCGACGTTGCTCGTACCTTAATGATCCAAACGAATGTTCCTAAATATTTTTGGGGAGATGCTGTTCTGACTGCGTGTCACTTAATTAATCGTATGCCTACAAGAAATTTAGAAGGTAATTCACCGTTTTCCATCCTTTTTCCCTCGGAGTCTCCCTTTCCGGTCTCACCAAAAATATTCGGGTGTGTCTGCTATGTTCAAAACTTAGGGCCTGGCTTTGATAAATTTGATCCTCGGGCTACTAAGTGTGTTTTCCTGGGGTATTCTCGTACACAAAAAGGCTATCGTTGTTATAATCCTACACTTCATCGATACTTTGTTTCGGCTGATGTCACCTTCGATGAACAATCGGCCTATTTTTCTTCTCCACTATCAGACGTTTCCTTCCTTGATCCAGTGATGGAACCTTTACCTCCTGAAAATTTGCCCTTACCTGTACCTGTGGAGTTGCCACAAATTATTGGCCGACCACCTATTACTCAAGTTTACTCTCGTCAACCGCGTTCGTCCGTGCACTCCGTGACTCGGGATTAACCCCTTCCGAGTTTGGAGAACCCGTGGATGACCGTCCCATTCTTTCGTCCGTAAGTCAAGCAGGTCTTGTGTTACTCAACATCCCATTAGTAATTTTGTTTCCTTACAACACTTATCTCCTGCTTATACATGTTGTGTCACAAATTTAGCGTCTGTATTTATCCCTAAGACTTTGCAGGAGGCCTTGTCTGATACCGACTGGACGTAGGCTATGAAGGAGGACATGGAGGCTTTGCACAATAATGGTACTTGGGAACTTGTTCCCGCTCCAGCCGGTAAGACTATTATTGGTTGTCGTTGGGTATATGCGG
Source organism: Gentiana straminea (assembly GCA_036785695.1). Taxonomy (NCBI): domain Eukaryota; kingdom Viridiplantae; phylum Streptophyta; class Magnoliopsida; order Gentianales; family Gentianaceae; genus Gentiana; species Gentiana straminea. The sequence goes on from JAVUPR010000175.1 coordinate 1,897,303, forward strand.
TTAAAATGAGTCCTCTTTGGGTCGGTTGAGCGCCTAAAGGCAAGGTTAGTAGCAAAAGGCTACACACAAACCTATGGAGTTGATTATGATGAGACTTTTTCCCCTGTTGCCAAAATGCCTTCTATTCGTATTTTAATCTCTTTGGTTGCAGTTCATGGTTGGCCCTTGTATCAGTTAGACGTGAAGAACGCCTTCTTGCATGGTGACCTACGTGAGGAGGTCTATATGGAGCAACCACCTGGGTTCGTTGCTCAGGGGGAGCGTAACCTAGTGTGTAAATTGAAGAAGGCGTTGTATGGCTTGAAACAGTCTCCACGGGCTTGGTTTGGAAAATTTTACGAGATGGTTAAGTCCTTTGGTGCGAAACAATGTCGGCGATTACTCTGTGTTTCATTTACGTACAAGTTCAGGATATATATTTCTTGTTGTATATGTGGATGACATTGTTATTACAGGAAGTGATTTGGATGGTATTACGAGATTAAAGGAGTTTTTCGGTCAGAAATTTCACACCAAGGGCCTTGGGAAACTTCGTTACTTCCTTGGAATTGAAGTTGCTCGTTCAGAAAAAGGCATTATTTTGAGTCAGCGGAAGTATGTTACTGACCTCTTGACTGAAACAGGGATGCTTGGAGCTAGACCGGTAGATACACCGATGGACCCTAATCAAAAGTTGTTGAAAGATGTGGGTGAGGAGTTTGAATCATCCGGTGCATATAGAGAAGGCGGTTGGAAAACTTAACTACTTGACGATTACCAGACCAGATATTGCATATTCAGTAAGTGTGGTTGGTCAATTCATGGAGTGTCCAAGAAAGCCTCATTGGGAAGCAGTTTTGCGTATTGTTCGCTACTTGAAGCAAGCCCCGGGGCTTGGAATTATATACCGACCAAATGGGCATATTAGAGTGGAAGGATACACAGATGCAGATTGGGCTGGATCACCGTCAGATAGGAAATCCACCACAAGTTATTGTACTTTTTTGGGAGGTAATTTGATTTCGTGGAAGAGTAAGAAGCAACGAGGTAGTAGCCGAGGTCAAGTGCGAAGGCGAATATCGAGCCATGGCTCATACGTGTAGTGGTCGACTTGGATCGGTACTTCTTGAAAGAGATAGGTATGGAGACCGATGGGCCGATCCCCCTATTGTGATAATCAAGTTTGCTCTGTACATTGCGTCTAATCTGTTTTTCACGAGAGGACTAAACATATTGAGGTGGACCGTCACTTTGTTCGTGAGAAGATTCTATCAGAAGAGATTTGCACACCGTTTGTTCGCTCAGGAGATCAATTAGCTGATGTTCTCACTAAAGCTTTGTTCGGAAGTCGTCTCAAGAGTATACGTAGCAAGTTGGGTATGTATGACATGTATGTTCCAACTTGAGGGGGAGTGTTGGAAAATATGATGTAATAAAATAATGATAGTGTCGGCTAGGGTTGTGTGGTGTCGGCTAGGGTTTAGTCATTCTAAGGGTGAAGTTGTCTTTTATGTTTAATTGTTTCTTGGACTCTACTCTATGTAATTCCTATATAAAGAGAATGAAGTATTGGTGTGGGATCATTCATATAAGATCCTCTTTTTTCGAAACCCTTGTATTTTACAACAAGGTAAAGCTCACATTTTACATAATCATCACACAAAGGGTAGGCCTAACCAGATCACTAAGTTCACGAGTTCAATGAAATGTCATAACCAGACAATCATGACGCAATCAATTATCGCTACTACAAGAAACCAACATTGTGTTTTGGGTGAGTCGGTGAGAATACGTGGAGGGAAAAGGAAAACAGCTAATTCAAGAATATAGAACAGGAGGGAGGAATACATTTTGGGATGACACACTAATCAAGTCTGTTTCTTTCATGATTAAAGCCAGGTTGACTATGCTAGATTGAATGAAAGATAGAACATCAAGTAACAATCAATCATTTCAAAGGGAAATAAATCCTTCTATCAAAAAGATACCAAATGTGAAGAAATCTTAATTGAAGTTAAATGGAACAAAATTAAAGATATGAAAAAAAATGCAAGTCATAAGGTTCAAGTGCTCTAATAGAAAGAGAGCAACAAGGACAGCAATAACAAAACAACAATAAACATACACTGAATGCTTGACCCTACACATTCTGAAACTCTCAATTTGTAAGGGTTTTTTTCCCCTTACTCCTAGGATCACAAAGACCAATAATTATTGCAATCTTGTTAAGTATATATTTTATTTTTTCTACAACAGCTTAGCTGAGCTCATGAAGCTGTCAAATACTTGGACTTCAAAGAATGCCACCTAAGATATGCATTCCAATTATTCAGTCGAGAACAAGGCCAAAAGGCCATGTAGCCGAGGTAAAATAGTATCACAATGAGTTCAAACGATGACAAGGAAAGCAGAAAATTGGTGCAAACCTGAGAAATGATTTTTCTAATTTGAGGCTCAAATCCCATATCCAGCATACGATCAGCTTCATCCAGCACGAGGTAAGTCACCCTTCTCAAATTTGTATGTTGAGCTTCCAACATATCTATCAACCTACCAGGTGTAGCAATTACAATTTCGACACCTGTGGAAAGAACTCCAGTCATTAGCACTTCCAATTAAAAAACCTATGACAAGCATAGATAAAGAAACTTGAACAATACCTTTTTTAAGATCACGAATTTGAGGACCTTTTGGTGCACCACCATAAATACAAGTACTCCTGGTATTAGAACGTGATCCGAATTTCAATGCTTCTTCTTGGATCTGAACAGCCAATTCCCTAGTAGGCGCAAGTACCAGCACAATTGGGCCATCTCCTTGAGCTGCAAAGGGTAAGCAACTTAGACGTGACAAAACTACAGAGCAAAGGCCAGAATCGCAATACTTTCAAGGAGATGCAAAACCACTTACCCAACGGAGGCTGTGCACTGACATGCACTATGGCAGGCAGCAAATATGCCAGTGTCTTTCCGGACCCAGTCTCAGCAATGCCAATCAGATCTCTACCCTTCAAGGCCATGGGCCACCCTTGAGCTTGAATTGGTGTAGGTTCAAGGAAACCCAAACGAGCAATCGCGTCTAGGCAATAACCTAGCTAAACAAAAAGATAAATTTAAAAGCTTTTCCCAAGATAAGTTTATATCCCTATGACTCGACAATTTGCAGAACATACCGGGGAAGTTTGTCTCATGAAACATTGTAATTGGCTTTGGCACATCATGGCCTTCAACAGTTATATCCCGCCTTGCCCGATATATTGACACCTCTGTCTCATTCATAGCCCTTACAGCTGGACTCTCAACATAAAAATTCTTCTCAAATGGTACCATGTTAGAAAACTCTTGCTTCGGAAGCCTAAGATTGTCAAGGTCGTCTCTCGGCTTACCAAACTGACCTCCTCTTCCACCGCCACCCCTACCACCACCACGTCCTCCATCAAATCCACCCCTTCCCCTACCACCAAAACTCCCACCACCTCTATTGTTACCATTAGAGCTTTTCCAGTCAGAAGCGCCCCTATCTCTACCATAACTTGAACTCAATCCCCCCCTACCGCCAAATCCAGCACCACCTCGTCCTCTACCACCACTATCAAATCCCCTTCCTCTACCTCCAGCACCAAAATCTCGGCCTCCACCAGAGTATGAACCTTCAAAACCCCCACCAGCTCTACTACCGCCCCCAGGTAGTGGTGGCAACAGAGGACCGCCATAAGGTGCTGGTCCACCACGCCCATAGCTAGCCGCACCGCCCACAACAGGTGGCCGAAATACAGGAGCCGGTGGGCCCATTAAATCACTAAAATTTTGAAGAAAAAAATCACAATTACTAAAAATAAAAAGTAAAAAAAAAATCTAAACTTTCAATCAAACACAAACAACTATGCTGAGGTTGCCAGGAAATTAAGGAGGTAGGAAAAAGAAAATTCAGAGGTCAAGTGATTTACCTTCTGCGAGGTCGATAGGAACCGGAATCGGTGTATCTTGGGTCACGTGGATTCAACATGATTAAGTACAGAGATTTTACAGAGAAACGAAGAATTTAGCGTAAATTTTGAAGGAAGAACAGAGGCGCAAAAATAATCTGCTGCAGGATTCAATTGGGGTTAGACCTGGACCTAAATTTTGGGATTACACTTGAGCCGCCTTTAATCTTTGGTGCTGTTCAAGTTTGCCCCTCAACATTTAAAAACATTCCAAATCCGTGTGGTGTTGGCATCTTTGCGAATTGCGACTTTGCAGCGACTTCCCTACCAAAAAGGGTCTTGGACAACGGTTAAACTCTAATCATGAGGGTCCTTCCACCCCCGTCCACGGGAATGTGGGGAGAGGTTAATCGGTGTAGCAGAGTTTAGAGTCGGGGGGGAGCTTTCTTTGGTTCACATCACGCTTTGAAGGGTGTTATCGATCGGAAATCAACCACTTTTACGGGAATCGAACAGTTGGCCTCCGAACAGGGTCCCCGCGCCAATTTATAACACCCATTTCTCCTTGGCTAGAGCCATATCAAGGGATGTATCGTCACTAATCGAGAAATTATAAGATCGGGTCGAAGAGATGCGTATTTCGTATCGTCTGTTTAGATCCGACATTTTTCTTTGAGTCCCCCCGTGCCTACTTCAACGGAGTCGTGAGAAATTCCACCGGTCACGTGGGAATTTAAATGAGTCCGTGGAAGTTCGAGAGGAGCCAAAAGTTTGAACTTCAACGAAGTCACGTGGAAAATACAAAAGCCCCTCGGGAAAAATTGAAATGCGGCGTGGAATTTTCACGGGCCCGTTGGATCTAAAAACACATATACGAGTACGTTCTACTTCTTCCTCCTCACTTCGTCATTTTTCATCGAAAAAAAAAAAAAAACACGAGCCCCACCAATAGAAAAAAAAATGCACGGCCCCACATACGTTGAATAATTCACGGGTAAGAGATTACATTTCACGGGGAATGGATTAAGGAACGAGAAAGGTGATTGGAACGGGTTTCATTTCATTGCGTGGAATTGGAACGGAACGGTGATTGAAGCTTCATATCATACAACAATGGTCATTATTTATTTAGAAGAATATCCTCTAGTAAGCAATTTACAGTTTATTAGGTTTAATTTCGATGAATTTTCCCCCAAATCTTCATGATTTTATGTTTATTTGAAATTGTGATATTGTAATCCTATTGAGATTGTGATATTGTAATTTATTTGAAATTATGTTTATTTCTTACCAAAAAAAATCGAAATTGTGAGTTAATTTTACAAATTTTGTAGAAATGATATTGTAAAATTTTTTATATTGTAGAAATTATGATTATAAGATATTGAAATTTTCGATTGGAAAACATTGTTATTGATGTTTGTAGAAATTTTGATGTTGTAGAAATGTTGATATTGTAATTTTTTTTGATTTTTTGATATTTAGGGTTTAGTACAGAATGAAATGCATGAATGATATTATAGTGACAGTGTTATTTTTAGAAATGATATTGTAGAATTTTTGATATTGTACGTATTTCGATTATATGATATTGTATGTATGTTATAGGTTGTTTTGAAATTGAGTAGTATAAATCTCTTACCGTTCCATGCCTTAGTTAATTTTGAATTTCTCTGTAGTATGATACAACTTTAGTTTTGAAATAACACTCGAATAAATTAATTGTTACGGGCAATCACAATGAAAATGCCCTAATTTTATAAGGAATAAATTTTGAATTTAAAAACGAGAAACAAACGACAAATAAATGTTGTTTGAAATTTCCAAAAAATTAAAATTTCGACCTATTCTATGGTACGCCTCGACCTGATTAGGTTCTTAGAAATGCATGCATCCCTAGGGTGTTTTCGAATCCGTCTGATCCGCTTTGTCAGCGTAATCTCCATGCATTGCATTGGGGCATCTTATATAGCGTAGCTCGTAGAAAATTTCATTAGGTCTGCTCAATAGATCATCTTTTCCGTTCTCAGCAGTTTGGTAAAGCCTCCGCCGGAAGTGAGGCATCCGTTAGATCGAAAGTCTAAGCTCTCTTCTGTTGGCACTGTCCAACATATGATCTCCCTCGTCATCATAAAAAATTCTATGACGCTGGAAAAAACAATCTTCTCTTCTATTACCTCTGTCTGCTGTTACAACACAACACACCGAAAACTTGAAAAATTAACCTAACCATGTGTGCGTGTGTATGTATGTATATATGTAAGTAGTATATATGTGTGTATATTGGTTTCTCGTTTATATACACATATATTTACTTGTATAGAAGTGAATATAGCCAGACAGCAAAAACATTACAATATTCCTAAAAATATAACCATTTCTCTCTCTCTCTCTCTCTCTCTATATATATATATATATATATATATATATATATATATATATATATATATATATATATTGTAAACACATGGTTATGTTTATTTTAGATATCACAACGCAAGAAAACAATATTCGAAAAAAACTAACCATTTGTCTCTCTTTATATATATATAATGGTCAGATTTTTCCGAAAATTGTTTTTGTTGTGTTGTGTTGTCTAAATATTATTGTCTATTTTTATTTATTTATATCTTCTATTGATGTAAAAAAATGATTTTTTAACGAGATAACAACACGGGTGCCCGTTAAAAAAAAAAAAAACCTAACGGAGTGTATATATATACTCTTATTATATATATAGGTCATACACACACACACACACACACACATATATATATATATATATATATATATATATATATATATATATATATATATATATATATATGGGGGGGTGTGTGTGTATGTCGAGTATATTTATACATAAAGTTATATATACACTTATTTTATCACGTTTTTATTAGCATATATATGTGTGTGTGTGTGTATATATGTATACACACACACATACAAAACATTATATATATATATATATATATATATATATATACACACACATATACACATACACGGGAAGAAATTATACACGGTACATGTATATATAACACGATTATACAATTTTTCTCTCTCTTTCTATATATATATATATATATATATATATAAACCCGTGCGATGCACGGAGAATGTTATATTTAAAAAGTCGATCCGAGTAAAATCCAAACCTTGATGCACCACTCCGTATGGCGCGGGTATAACGCAAGAAGAGGTGTGTATTGGAAGGAGACGTCTATGTCAAACATTTTAATATGATTAAGTTGAATTAAATAGAATACAATATCATCATACAAAAAAGTCAAATAATTAAGGGAACTTCTTGTTTATAAACTACATAGGCACAAATAAGAATGTTTATTACAATCGATAAGATTATTTAAAGTATCTACATTACTTAATTTTTCCTGAAGGGCTTCTCTCCACATGTTCGGCCTCTTGACCAAGAACCTTTGCAGCCTTTTAATTTTAATTTCCAAGCCCAATGGCCCAGCCTATGTATTAAACCTAAATTAATATCTATCATTTTATCAAACCCTATTTTGTAGTAAACTTATCTGCCGCCCCTTGTACCCCGTAACATTTCTTGTATAAAATGCGAATTATCCATATGATGTATACGATTTTTGTAAATGGTCAAAAAGAAGAGTAAAAAATTTGCGATTGAGATGGCCTCTCTTCTCCGGAAACCATATATGGAAAGGAAATGTTATGTGTTGAGTATTTTGTGTTGATGTATTTCAAAATATATTTATTTTAGGATATATCTCATAATTACTCTACAATTAAGTATGTCAGCAAATGTGTTTTATCTTAAGTGACATGTGTTTGAAAATTATCTAAGTCACATTAGGTTGAATTGTCACATTATGGTATTATATAAGTAATTTATCTATATTTTATGTGTCACATTATGTCTTTAACTTGATAAGTGTGTCAAATGATATTGATCATGATTTCACTTTATTAATGTTGTTATGTGACATATGACAACATAAATTTTTGTTACTGTATCAATAATATTTATTTGATCTATTAATTAATGTATAATGCATATATGTATATCTCTTGTAATCCAGAGATATCTATTAATACAAAGCCTATCGGATGTAGCGTTGGTGTTGTTATGTTCCAGAGAATGTTTTAGGAGAATGGAGTAGTTTTTATCGGCCTAATTATTTTCTATTCCTAGGCCAAGCTCTTTCAATATAATCGGCCCTTTAATCCTTTATCCAGCCTTTTTTTTACCCATCCTGTTTTATATCCAAAACCTTACATTCCAAGCCCAATGGCCCAAGTCCCCAACCTTACTTCTCTTATCTTATAAAACTAATATATATCAAAACCCTACTCCATTTTCCTAAAACTACTCCATATCAAAACCCTACTCCATTCTCCTAAAACATTCTCTGGAACATAAGAACACCAACGCTACATCCGATAGGCTTTGTGCTGTTGGCCTGTCCAAAAGCAACATCATTAGGTGATGATCCCCTCATAAAACATACTTTTAGGATAAATCCGAAGAAGAAAAAAATATGTTCTCACAAAACAACTCAAAAATAACGTTTAAGTGATGATAGTACAACTCTAATATTGGGAAAAACACCCTCAAGTTCACACACACAATGACTCAAAGGCAGCCTTCCCAACACCTATAAAGTGATGCAAATCATGGATCTTCAAATTTAGTTTTCCTCGTATTCGAGAAGAATCGGGGGAAAAAAATCCGAAAATGCCTTCGGCCATGGTTATCAATAGCATACAACATGAAAATCTGAATGACTTCTCAAAAAGGAAAAATCGCAATGTGATGCAAATGCCACACAACATTTCTACAAACGTAAAAACAATCAGAAACATGCATTGGGAGGAGATTAGGGTCCCCTCCTGAGCCAAGTACATATATATCCTTTGAGTCTTTTCAGCAAATCATGCCTCGTTTTCATTACATCAGGAAATGCAACATAATTGCAATTCCAATCCATAGGGGCTGCTGAAAAAATTCTTCATTTACATACCTATAAAGAGTAACACTAAGATACTCAAATTGGTTAATTTTTTATGAACCTGCGATTCACATATATCTTAAGATCCTTAATGTTTAGCATATCACATAAGGATGGAGAAAAAAAACACTTCATCATATAGTGTATTGTTATTGATATAAAAGAGACGATTCATTCGCCCGGAACTTAACAATTTCAATTAGCCCATATTTCCAGGCAAACCTCACCACGGCACTCATGAAAAAAATTCACCTCCAAAGGTTCACCTCATAGATAAATCAAAAGGTTCACCTCAACCTCGATGGGATATAAAATGTACATACACAAAATCAGTTGCATTGGTGTCTCAAAAGAAAGGAAAATCTATAAAGAGCGATATTCAAATAATGCAGATGCATCATAAATATTCTGTAGCTGAATTTACTCATATAGTATGTAAATTACATAATCTCTACGTATATGATACAAAATTCTAAGATTTTGAGCTACTTGTAGCGCATGATATACAAAATCTCTATTCAAATTACGAAGATTCTTGTGCATTCCAATTAAATTAAATCACCAGAAATAGAGGGGGAAAAAACAGAAAGATTTCGAGAAACTTCAATCGAAGAAGAAGAAGAAGTTACCTTGCCGATTTTATAAGTAGCCATCACAGAATCATTTGAACTATAACTGCTGCCACTCTCATTCTCTGGCGAAGATTCATCCTTTTTCTGGGTTTCAATGCAACCCATGTAAAAGCAACCAAGATCCATTTCCACAAATTAGATTTTCAAGATTTTCAAAAGCCAAACAGAGAAGGAAGCACAACAATTTCCAACCTGTAGCGCATGATATACAAAATCTCTATTCAAATTACGAAGATTCTTGTGCATTCCAATTAAATTAAATCACCAGAAACAGAGGGGAAAAACCAAAAAGATTTCGAGAAATCGAAGAAGAAGAAGTTACCTTGCCGATTTTATAAGTAGCCATCACAGAATCATTTGAACTATAACAGCTGCCACTCTCATTCTCTGGTGAAGATTCATCATTTTTCTGGGTTTCAATGCAACCCATGTCAAAGCAACCAAGATCCATTTCCACAAATTAGATTTTCAAGATTTTCAAAAGCCAAACAGAGAACGAAGCACAACAATTTCCAACTTGTAGCGCATGAGATACAAAATCTCTATTCAAATTACGAAGATTCTTGTGCATTCCAATTAAATTAGATCACCAGAGAAAGAGTTAAAAAAAAACAGAAAGATTTCGAGAAACTTTAATCGAAGAAGAAGAAGTTACCTTGCCGATTTTATAAGTAGCCATCACAGAATCATTTGAACTATAACTGCTACCACTCTCATTCTCTGGCGAAGATTCATCCTTTTTTCTGGGTTTCAATGCAACCTATGTCAAAGCAACCAAGATCATTTTCCACAAATTAGATTTTCAAGATTTTCAAAAGCCAAACAGAGATTGAATCACAACAATTTCTAGATTTCGGAGAATAATTTACTGTAAGCAGTGGATTATTATCTAAATTCTTGACGGTGAAATGAAGGATTTAAGTGTTGAAAGTAAGGATTTTGTGAATAGGAAAACCCGTGCCTTGCACGGATGAAGTCATGAATTTTCAAACTTCCATTAAGACAACATGACTCACATTTTCTTTTGCTTAAGAACCCTCATGGATCGACTCTTGACAGCCTCCTGAGTTGGACCAGGCCGAGTCTTCTTCAACTGCTCTCTATACTTTGCAAGTTCAGTGTCAAGCCTTTTAATCTTCTCTTCCACTGTTTCCCCTCTTTTATCGATCTGCAAATGGTACGAACTTTAAACACAGACTCAAATGCCTCATAACAACCCCGCACCAAAAGAACTAAAACCGCCAGACAAATCTCAAACTTGTACTTAAAATACCTAGAAATTGCCAAGGAACACATCACTATGACACTATGTGTGAGCAACCTAGAATTTTATGGAGATCTGGATTACAAATGTTTAGGTTCGAAAAAAGGTAAACACATAAGCTTATATACCCACAAATTAAAAGCATACAGATGAACTAGAGCTGCAAAACAGTTCAACGATGAGACGGAAAGAAAAAGAAAGTTTCCAATATAACTGGATAATTAGCACAATTTATCCGCTTTCAAAGTTTAAGCAAGCAAAATCACAAATCTAGACAGTTCGATGTGAGGTAAAATCCACAATTACGAAAAAGAAACCCTAATTTACACGAAGCAGGCCAAAAATTCCATTAATCCAACATGTTTAACAAAAACATCACTACAACAGCAGTAGGTAATCTTAATAAACGAAGCTTACGCGATCGGAAGCATCTTGAACATACGGCGGCGGCTCCTTGTCCTTCTTCACACCGAAAACCCTCTTCATTATCCCTTATTTCTTCTTCGCCACTACAGACGCTTGGAAAACTTAAATTGGGTAAAATCTGAAGGGTTTTCTGTTTGAATCGAGCACAGATCAAGACTTTGTAGGAATAATTGCACGGAAAGAAATTTGCTCGGATTTTCCGATTAGAAAGCCTTACCAATTTCAGCACGAAGCTTATATTTTAAATAAATTTGAGCAGAGAAGATAGAGTGGACAGTGGAAGTTAGGGATCATGGGGTGTGTGGGATTTTTAGGAAGCAGGGAAGGTTTTATTTTGTGCGTGTGTGTATGTGGGAATGAGGAGATCGTGGGGAAAAATGGACGGAAAAATGTTCGGTCGTAAGGGTAGAAAACGGGTCATTTTCGGGTCAATTGGTTTAATTGGGCCAATTGATAGTTAATCGATTGAAAATATAATATAAGATATGTCAGTATATTTATATATAAAGTTATATATACACTTATTTTCTCAAGTTTTTATTAATTAGCATATATATGTATGTATGTGTGTGTGTGTGTGTGTGTGTGTATATATTGTTATTTACGTATTTTTAATGTTTTCGCGGAACTACTTAGTTATAAGACACCTTGCATGAAACATTGATTCATCCACCCGACAAAGTTTTCTTGCCGAAATGAGGTTTCATACGGAATATCTACTCTTACTGAAAGCTACAAGAAAATTATTGAGCAATCTTTGCACCAAACGGTAACTTGTGGGGTAGATTGGAGGCGTCGATGTTTGGTCCGTATATTCATTCTAACAGCGGGAGTACAAGGGGCGGCTCATAGCATTCACGTATTTCAATATGGTTTATCGGACCGAGACGACGAGCTTCGTTTTAAGATTGGCGATAATATAGTGAAGTTCGGAAGAAGAGAGTTTGGTATGATAATGGGGTACGAGATTTTGAGATTTGGACGTTGAATTGCTGATTAGTCAAGATGTTTTGATGTTACTTGTGGTCTCCATAGGTACACCAACAGTTTCACGTTGGAAAAAATTGAATTAGCGATTCGGGGAATCGAATGACATTGAAACTATATATACCGGATGGCTTTAGTGTACGTTATTTATGGCTTAATAATCAGAAATGACCCTAGAGTGGTAATACCGAGCTAGATTTTTTATATTGTCGAGAACCTACAATTTGTCGAGACATTTTCCATGGGGGAGTATTTCTTTAACAATTTAATGTTGAGCGGCGTAAAATAGTATTTGAGTGTAAGAATCTTGTACTTAAAAGTCGTGGGAAACCGCGTAAGCCACGTGTAGCCGGTTGTGTATACGCGTTACGGGTGTGGTGTTTTCATGCCATGCACAGACTTATACGGTACGGGAGATTTGCAACGATGGTAGAAGGACAAGCTAATGCTCTTACATGTTTTTTGAGATGGAAATGCGCGACGGCGGCGTGTACTACAAAACCTTGGTTAGTCTTAGATCGAGATGTTACTCAATGGGTATGTATTTTATTATCATTGTTATCGATCTACTTGTCGGCAATATTTTTAAAACATTGAATCTAAAATAAGTTGTTTTTTTTCCTTTATGCAGGTTGGCATGGTCGTTGATATTTTGACAACCGCCGCAGATAGGCAGTTCATAATTAGAATGGGGTTGCCGGAGGCGGAGGTTACAGCTCCACCTCGTGAATTACATGTTCCCGGTCAAAGACATGTCTCGGATCCTGTCTCTGGTCAAAGACATGTTCCCCTGGCTCCAATGTGGCTGGCATGGTCCGTAAGCGTCAAGGAGTTGATGCCCGGGACGAACGACCGTCTCGCCGAGCCCGTCGTGACGAACACGTGAGGTGCCCCGTCTACGTCCGCTAACCTCGGGGTACAACATCGTATGATCAACAATTCGATATAGGCGGTGGTAGTATACACATTGTTGGGGGTGTTGTGCCGTTGGAATCATTGGTGCTGAAATCACGCGTATAGTTGACAATGCGTTAAGAGAAATCGGGGCCAAGGCGATGGAAACGAAGGTGAGTTGATTGAAACGAAAGCTAAGTTGAGTGAAACGAATGTTGGTGAGTGTAGTGCATCTTGAAATGGCACATCCGAGAGAGGCCCAGGTAACAACTACCAGAATAGTTGACGAACAACATACGAAGTTTCTCAAGTATATAGAAAGGGAGGCAGAGCAACATGTTCGAATTAACTCCTAAATACAAATATAATTGAAATTATCTTGTTAACATAAATTTAAATTCACACCATTTCCTTCAATTTACAGGGTACACTTAGGCCCCGAGGTGGGCATACGTATCACTGAGGCTCCCAGGGCGGTGACTCACGTCCCCATCTCGACAGCCACCGAAGTTCATAGTTATTAGACCCGGCCCGGCCCGGCGGTCGGACCAGTCAACCCGGTGACCCGGGCGGTTTTCCATCAGCCCAGTTTTTTTTTTTTTTTGTCATCAGGATTTCATTCACCTTCAGCCGGTTCTAAAAAAAATCTTCAGTTCTAAATAGTATAAATCTCAAAATATCGAGCAAATTTTGTCAAAAAAAAAAGAACATCGAGCAGATTTCTAACCAAAAAAAAATCAAGCAGAAGTATGTATTCTTTTTTGTTTTATAGGAAATAATTATTGGTATTTAGGGGTATTTGTACTCTTTTTACGGTCGAAAAATTGAAGTGAAGATAATGAACTTGTTTTCATTATGGATTGAATGTATTGCTGTGTTTTTTTAGGAATGTATGAAATTGTAGCGATGTAGCTACAATACTTACCTAAAGAAAAGACTAATTATTTGCGCTTTAACTTGAACAACGAGATAATCATTTGAGCATTTTATGTTGTCTAATTTGTAATTGTGTTTATTGGAGTATTTTGAAAATAATTATGGTTGTCATATTTTATTTTATCTTTATGTATTGAATATTCAATTATATTTTTTAAGTATATGATGTGACCCACCGGTTGAACCAGCGACCCGGTGACTCGGTGTCTCTTCCGGGTCAATGACCGGGCCGGGTCGATAACTATGCCGAAGTTGGGCCGTCTTTAGCTTCACAAGGCGGCCGTGAGCCTAAGGCGAGACACCTCGAGGTTGTGATACAAACGCGGACCATATACGGGTATGAATTAACTCACTAAATACAAATATAATTGCATTTATCTTGTCAATTTACGGGGTACACTTAATTAGTCCCCGAGGTGGGACATACGTATCACAAGGCTCCCGGGCGGTGACTCACATCCACGTCACTACGGGACCCAAAGCACACCGGCCACCGAAGTTGGGCCGTCTTCGGCTACACAAGGCAGCGCGGGCACGAGACACCTCGAGGTTGTGATACAAACGCGGACCGGATACGGGTATGAATTAACTCTTAAATAAAAATTCCAATCATCTATCTTGTCAACATAAATTTAAACTCACAACCTTCTCTTTAATTTACGGGGTACTCTTAAGAATGTTCGAAGGGGTGATTTTGTGATAGGCATCATGAAATCTTACGAGAGTGTTTATAGGTACATTATTTGTTCAAGAAGAAGGTGAATGAATACTTCTTGGCTTGCGGTTATGATGCATTTGATTTTTTTTTCCGGAAACGAAAGGAAGGGGAGGGGGATCGAACCCTGGACCTCCGTAGGATGCATTTGATAAATTATGGTACAAATTTTTTTTAACTCCCGAGGGTTTGATCTTGACCCGGTACTCTTTTAACAATTGGCACCAAGAAAGTCGACATTTGACCTCCTTGGTTGAATCGAACCCCGGACATGTTATGGTATGAGTGTATGATGCTTGTATCAACTAGTATGCATCATGTTTATCCATTTTTTTACCATCTTTGATATTACACGAGCATGTACGTGTGAAATATAGTATAAATAGATGAATATAATGCATCCATTTGATGCAACTTTCTACGACCATTATATCAAAGCACACGTCAAATACACAAAATAATAATAATAGTTTTAAAACCGAATAATCGAGGTAAAGATTTGCATAAATGTTTGTCGATGCCAATTAATGATGAATCCCAAATTTAACCGCTAAATGGAAAGGGGAAAAAAAGGGTTGATTGTTATGAATGGACAAAACTAACATCAAATCCATCCTATTGTCCAGCACAATCCTAGGATGATGCCTGAAAAATTCTTCAGCATGCGGGACTTACGGGAAGGCCATAGTAGCGGTTGATCCACCCCGCATCCAAACTGGCGGAAACGCCTCGCAGTCTTCTCGGCGTTCTTGCAGTCCTCTCCCAAATTCTCCCACTCTCAAGAATTGCATAGTACTCATGAACGATAGACCGATTCATACTCACCGTTCCATCGGGAGTGTTTGTGAAACCATACCACCCGATTACGAGTAATACGTATCTCGAGCGTGTGGCGGACTATCCCGCAATAACCTCACAGCTTTGTAACTATAGCTCTAGCAATCCGGTTGTGTCGAAATAATGTCTATCCCCTTCATCGGGGAACACAGTTAAGAGTGTACGCTCGTCATAGGACGCATCTTCCATAACCTCGTTATCAAACACGGGGGCATGCGGGTTCACGTAAAGAGGGAATATATAATCTGAGTTTGACATTTCGATGGAAGCAAATAAACAAATGTATTTGTAAGGATATTTTGAGTGAAAAAATTGTTCGTTCTTGCATGAATATAGGGGGATGTCTCATAGTATTAATAGGAAGAATGGGGCAGGACTGAATATGTACAGTGTGAGGTCAATTCCCAGTCATGTCATGTACGGGGTTTAGGTCTTTTACGTCAACAATATTGTCGTCAAATCACCTCTTACGACGATAATAATGTCGTCAAATGACCTCTTACGACGATAATATTGTCGTGAAATGAGATTCTCTGCCTTGTGTGGTCGCTATCGGCGGGTCCCACATGTCAGCTGGACATCGTTGGACAACGTGACTAGTCAAAACAAGCATTGATTGAGAAGGTCGGTGTGCATTATGACTCTGTGAATTCCGATGATCTCGTGCAAATTTTGAACGATTCCGTGCTAATTTAGCACGACCTAACCATTGATGACTCACGTGAAAAGACGTGTCCTTTGAATCAATGACAATACTACCTACGCACCCTAATGAATCAATGACAATACTACGTAACCATCACTGTTTTGTAAAATGCGTAGTGTTTGTATGAATTCTTGAAACCATTTCATAAGCTTCTTTTTCACCCAATCTTTGCTAACATTTGCCTTACTTCTTGATTTGGAGGTTCTAATTTCTTTCTCTACATATCAATGTGATAGTCCCTTACACCCGGAGATGGAAAAACCACCTCATGTGTTCTTGGAAGATCATCATTATCTTGATTTTAAGAAGAAACAAAAACCGAAATCATAAACCAAAACATGTAACTTCAACAAAGCCCGTAACTTTTTTTTTTTCCTTCTTAAAGAAAAATAATATGATCACGAGAGAGCTATGGACTAAAGGGAGACTAGACTAGAAGAGACAACTTGCATTTTAGAATCTTTCCATTAGATTAGTTAAAGAAATACATGCATAGAAAAGACGTCTACTAGTGTATAAAACGGACATCTAGTCTTTACGTGTCCTAAGTTACTTCAGAACGAGCACTGCCTATCAGAACCTGGGCCAGATAGATATTTGAATAGTTTGATTCGTCATAGGATTAAAGATGCTTTTCTAAACAAAGGATAATTATATTAAACAAAATAGTCACAATGATAATAAAAATAAACACAACATATAAGATAGTCACGATACGAATCGAAATGATTATAAAAACTTACATGACTTGAGATAATACTAAATAATATAATATAGATATTACACTGCAATAAGTTTAGATAATACTAAAAAACATGAATAAAAGACGAACATAATGACCATATCAATTAGGAACAACCACGGTATGGAAACGGACATTTAGGCTTTTTGTGTCCGGTGTTCCCGCACAACGAGCAACGCTACCGGAACTGGGGACATCCTGTCATTAGGCAACTGCGGTCCTACGGCCGAGAGGCTCGTAACGAGAAGCAATCCACGAGGATCACTGGGTCGGCCCCGCCTCGCTCCCGTTCTTTGTGTTTCCCCGCTTCGCTCGATGCAGGCTTAGGCGGCGGAATACTAAAATTTCTAATTGAATCGGGAACAATCCAATCATCCTCGGCTTGGAACGGGGTATACGCGTCCTTTATAAATACGTTGGAAACATTCGGCTTTGTAGTACTTAGAACAATAATCATACGGACTCTCACAACGCTCACTTATAGCGAGCGCAAGCATGTACGCAAGGCATGCAGGTCCGCTTAAACTCTCCGTAGTAACACGTCCATTTATGCATATTTACCTTCACGTAGTATCAATGTCCCCGACTTGGAACTCGTCCCGGTTGATCGCCTTCGGTGTGAAGGTTCTTCGGCATGCGGAACTTGGTCAAGAATTTTTCGGCTTTAGGGGCTAACACGGCACAACACACCAACTCCATTTCTCTCGTCTTACAATGCCAATCTTGCAATGTTCCCCGATGTGGCCAAACGGATTCACGATACTCGACTTACGCGCATCACGATCACATTGTT
The DNA here is from genome assembly GCA_036785695.1 of Gentiana straminea. Lineage (NCBI taxonomy): Eukaryota > Viridiplantae > Streptophyta > Magnoliopsida > Gentianales > Gentianaceae > Gentiana > Gentiana straminea. The sequence goes on from JAVUPR010000175.1 coordinate 1,915,139, forward strand.
AAAACTTTCAACATAGTTGCTTGTCATTATTGCGTAACGTGTCCCCGGAAAATGGGATCGTGCCCAGTAAGGAAATCCAATAGCCTTCAAATAACTAGATACTCTATTGTTTGGATCTTTATCCTGCTCTTTTAACTATTGAAACGTTATTGTGAATCGCGTTTTTGAAAATGTATACGCGGCTTCCCAAAAAGTGTATGGACAATATCCCGTGGTTCCAAATTTTTTATTGAGGTTCATGACAATGTGGTGGTAGCAAAAACCCTGGTGAGCATTTGGAAATACATCCACTATCGGCTCACGATGATGCTGCCCCTACGTGCGATACGAATACCATATCATCACGTTCCCCGATTACCACTTTTCACTCAAAGCATGAAATACGTCCACGCATCCTTTGCTCTCTCCGTCGGTCACGACAAACGCTACCGGAAAGAGATGGTCACCCGCGTACTACACCGATAGCTTCTAACAATGTCCCGTCATATTTTGTTTTTAGATGTGTACCGTCCTGACTAAGACGGGACGACGATACTTAAACCCATCAATACTAGATTTCAAAGCCGTAAAACGATTACACTGAACTACCGGTAACATGGTCAGCACAGTATATCTGTGACAATTCCATGATTTTCACTCATCGACATGTAAAAGTAGGCGGGTAATTTAGAATACGATAGTGTTACGCTTCCGTCGATTAATGACAAC